>JAPTYO010000026.1:910000-3310000 GCA_036873135.1 Clarkia xantiana subsp. parviflora | reverse complement strand
GAGCGTGCGCCGATAGCATAGGAGTGATGTCCCGACGCTTGGAAGTCTCAACATTACGATCTAACATACGAACGTCGGGATGTATGAATAACTACATATACCGATATTCAAATACTTAGCCATTTTAAGGGCTCGCAAACCCCTGATTGTTCGACAATCAGATACTTTGCCATTTTAAGGGCTTGCAAACCTCCGAAAGTCAGATACTTAGCTATTTTAAGGGCTTGTAAGTCTCCGACACTCCGACTGTCCGACACTCAGAAACCCTGACTATCGGACACCCGCGAGCTCAGATAACCCGTCAGCATAACTACACAACACTTCAAGGACCCGACGACTTTCGAGTCAACGACCCGCGAAGAGTCAGGATCCAACATTCACCGAGCTATTTGATCACGTTTTTGCTGTTTGATGCATTGCTTTTAAATTCAAAATTAAAATCTTTCTTACTTGTTAGTACTCCATTATATAAATTTCGTAATGATGAGCATGTGCGTAACCGATTGGATTAAATTAAATTAAATTTTGGAAACGAAACGATTTATACCATGGGTTGAACCTGGAATAGGCGCCTCAGGCGCGTGTACCTTTAAAGACGAAACACATCATTTCCATAGTACCAATTTAATGATAAAGTGTTTTAATGAATGAATGTCAAAATTTTCATTTGCCTCCCTATGAGAATAATTCATTCAACTTTCACAATGAAAAGAGGTATGCTCCACAAGCTACTACGAACTCGCAAAGTATCAACTGACGCATAAGGCGAAAGCTCAATGCTCATTTCAGAGAGGGATAAGTCTTTGAGATGAATTAGCTAATGAAAAGGATGATGTTTGTAAAATGACACTCCCACTAAATGCCTTGAACGAGAAGTTTGGCAAGACATTCATATCGATAACACACTTCATCCGGCATAATTTGAAAACATAATATTAGAGTTCAACCACGGACGTTCCCTATGGGATGAAAAGCAGTTGACTCACATCAATGTAGAACTATGTTCCAACAAAATCAGTCAAACACGAAGCCATAAAAGTTAAAAGTGAATGATAACAAGTTAAATCTTATCATCATGCGACATTAACTTGCGCATTAAATAAGTATTCGAACCGAGAGTATGATAACTACTCTTAGAGGATACATGTTTAAATTAGCTTATGATAATGGTGCCGTGGTCGAACATGAGACGTTACATTTCTTGAGAATGAATTTCCAACGCTTGGTGATATGAAAACAGACGAAGTCTTGATCGATTTGGAGCAGGATAATGATGATGGTCAGGTCCCACTTACTTTGAGTGGGAGATTTGAGGCAGCAATGCAAGTGAGTGAAATGGTAAATGATGATGGGGACATTTTCATAGTAAATCCAATGAGAGGAGCCAATCCTACCACACAAATCACTGTTGTTGTAGGTGCGAATCATGTTGAACCTGATAATCACGTAGCCAGAACGTTGGATGAAAATCCAATAATGCCAAACTACCCATTGTTCCCAGTGGGATTCTAGGTCCTAGTGATCAAGAAATTAATCTCGGAGGTAGAATACCGAGACTGAGAGGTCGTCCAAGAAAAGTTGTAGGTCAAGGTTCTAGCACTGCCCTTGTTCCCAGTGGGAGTGATGCTCCGATAGAAAGCATTATTCCGAGTGGGAGCAACGTTAGACTAAAGATGGGATTAAAGAGCCTAGACGAAGTCAAAAACATCGAACTTCTCCCAAGAAGTATCCCATCGAGAAGGGTGAAATATTCACCCTAACTTCCGTTGACGAACCGGTAACGGTTCAAGAAACGTTGAAAGGACCTCAAGCAAAGGAATATAGGAAAGAAATGGAGGAAGAGGTCGCCTCAATGAAAGCCAATTCGATATGGTATTTAGGTGATTTACCTAGGGCCATAGGGGCTAAGTGGGTTCTGAAACTGAAACTCACTACTGATGGAAATTTCGAGCGATACAAAGCTTGATTGGTTGCGAAGGGATACACCCTGCTTCACGGAGTTGAATTTGATAAGACATACTCACCGACTATGAGGTACACCACAGCCAGGGAAATCCTAGCCTTGGCCGCATGCCTCGATCTAGAGCTGCACCAAATGGATGTTAAGATCACATTCCTCCACGAAAACCTGGATGAAGATATCTATATGGAGCAACCAGAGGGTTTCATTACTCCTGGTAACGAACGTAAAGTTTGTAAACTCCAAAGATCCATTTATGGTCTTAAACAATCGTCTCGACAATGGTACCGCAGATTCCACGGGGAGATCTTTGGAAACGGATCCGTGAATCTTCACGAGGATCCATGCGTGTATACAAAGACCTTTAGGTCTAAGTACGCCATCTTAACTTTATACATGGATGAAATACTCATTGCTGCGAACGATGTGAGTTTCATGCATGAATCAAAGTCCTAGATGGCATCTATATTTGAGATGAAAGACATGGGAGAGGCTACGTACAGCTTGGGCATTAAGATTTCTAGAGATCGTGCCGCCTGGAGACTGTGTCTATCTCAGGAAGCCTATATCAACAAACCGTTGTGAACTTTTAGATTACAAAATGCTAAACCCGTGGAAACGCCGGTAGTATTCGGGTGCGCGTTGTCAAAGCGCGATGACCTGAAGAACCAGCGAGAGCGTGAACAGATGAGAAGTGCAGAGTTTTTAAGCATGGTCGGAAGTCTCATGTACGCCATGCTTTGCATTCTTCTGGACATCTGTTACGCTGTGGAGCTAGTAGCAAGACTCCAATCAGACCCTGTCTATTAACATTTAAAAGCTGTAAAGCGGATCATGCGATATCTGAAAGGTACTGCCGACTTCGTACTGTGCAATGAGGGCTGGAAGTTAGAATTGACCGGATTCAGTGACTACGACCATGGTATCGATACAGAAGATTGTAAGTCCGCCACAGGAGGAGTGTTTCTTGTAGGAGAGGGGGACCTCTGCTGAAGCAAGACTGGCTAAGAACCTGTTGGGAAACTTGGTTACACAAAACGATCATTTGGTTTCAGATTAACACGACATGATCTTCGTTTTGGACATCGCCGGTGATGAACTCCGTTCGTCACTAACCACTTTCTAGGCCAGATGAAAGTCTGTGATAGCATCATTGACATATCCCACGCGTTACGATGTTCAGGTATGCTATCAAAGCGTGCTTCATACTACGCGTTCCATGTTCGACCACTGGGTCATGCTCGGTTGTGCTAGGTAGAATCCTCTAGATTCGGATGGGCGCAAACTTCCTCACCTCAAGCGTGTGATTGATCCCAGGAGCCTTATGAAGAGGCACCCGAAGTATCCTCATGGACTCAGAACTCATATCTAAGGTCAGGCTCAATATTCGTTTCCCGGCGTATGAGCGCAGTGTTAACCAATGTTGATTAGTGATTATCCTATGTTATTTTCAACACCCTCAATGTTGTTCACCACTGAAAAAGAGGGTCGTAGTCTCCACGAACTAAACCTCTCGAATGGGAAGAATGTATACTAGGGGATATAGTATCAAGGTTTGCCCTAATTTCACTACTGGTGGTGTGAGGTATAATTGCACAATAATGAATGCAATTAGAGGTCTTTGCCGAACTACCATATATATAGGGGAGGGGGTGATTTGTTTACAAAATATTGATCTGCTAAGATACATAATAATATATTTTATTTCCTCTATAGATATATATAGTTTTAGTTACACTTTGTAGATTGGTAATTCGATTTTGAATTTGTTGAAAACACTAGTTTTGGTTGGGGTGACAAAAATAACTTGGTCACCATGAAATTTCGGACAATGTTCGAATTAGCAAACCGAATGGAGGAACAGTGTGGCTTTCGACCGCCGCACCACCTAATCGGTCTGCCGTGACGCTGCCGCACCAGTAGCCTCGTCTATCATGCTACATCGTGCTGCCATGGGTGGGTGAAAATGTGTCACCCCACCCCAAACCATAATAACTAGTAAAGGATAGGTACTTGGTTGAATCTAAGTAATAAAGATTGAATCTTTACCTTGGTAGCTCGTTACTTGGGATGGAAGTCATCTAGGGTCCAAGGATTAAAAGGAAAATCGATTCTTTTTTTTGTGATTTAAAATTAGGGCTCAATTAAATTAATGTTAATTTCTGTATGTTTATGGTGTTTGTAGAATTCATGATGCATATAACTTATGTTTAGTGCCGATATAATTTAATCTAATAAGTTGAACACTAGAACTGGGCATGTTTAAGACTATGTGGGTGTTTTTGCATGTTAAAAAATTATAGGGATTGAAATTTTAAGAATTTACAATTTGGTCCCTAAGTTAGAATTATTTTCAAATTAGTCCCTAGAGAATTTAGGATAGGAAATCTGAATTTTCAGAAATTTCAATTCTCCCCTTAAAGCTAAAAGTTATAATTTGCCCCAAATATAAAATTAGACTGAATTAAAACAATTTGTATGTGCTTATTTGCTTGTTAAAATTGGACTATATAGCTAAATTACGAAATTCACGAACTTGAGAATTGTGATTTCTTTCTTGGGTATTTTAAAACATGCAAATCCTAGTATAAGACGACTTTGATTAGGTCGGGGAATGAATTACATTTCATTTTAGTTCACATAAATTTGAATTGTTTAGAAAGTCTGATCAAGGATATTGAAACTATAGGGAGTGTACTAAAATATATATGATTTTATATGGTTATACTAGTGGTTTAGGTATAAATCAGTAAACAAACTATAGTGGACGTGATACGTCACCTAGATACCCAATGCATGCAGTTATTCTTTTTAAGATTTTAGCTCGCATACCTGAATATTTTCAGTAAAAGGTCACCGGTACAAATGCATCCGCTTCACATATCCCATGAAGCAACACCCATCCATTAGGTTCTTAATGTGCTTGAGAAGGTTGAAAACCTAATCTTCACATCTAAGATTCTACGGTAAGAGGGATAGCTTTATGAATGAGATAAAGTTCAGGCAATAATGGTATACTCCCCAACTTCTGGAAAGCAGGTAAGATTTGGCCGGTGATGAATATATCCTCATTGAACGTGACGTCTGCTATGAAAATCATTGAGATGGAATAGGAACACAGAAAAAAAATGCAATGGTAAGCCTATGAGCCAAAAAAATGCCATACGTTTCGACACGGCTGAAACAAAAGCAATGAACGCTAATGTACTTTCATGGATGACATGAAAATGCACCTAATGCGATCAAATGGGTTGTAATCGAGCCTCTAGAAGCAGCTCGTTAGAAGTACATATTGTTAGTTAAGGTAATAAGATATTTGTATCTTCAAGTGTCAGTTGTTTGAATGGAGTCCCTCGTTGATTATTGACTCATGTGCAACAAAACATAGTTGAAGTGAGAAAAGAGTTCACTAAGTTTAGACGAATGGTCAAAGGTTCCAGATGAATATTCCTGTGCAATAACTTGAGAGTTGAATTCATGGGAACAGAGACTTAGAGGCTACAACTGCGCGATGGAAATAAAGTGAACCTAGCAAATGCTCTATATGCACCTGATTTTCGTAGAAACATATTTAACGTTACAAAACTTATGTCTTGTTCTTTTAGTTTGTCGTTTGAGAAAAAAATGGTTAAGATGTTTTGTAAAGATTTGTTCGGTTGATTTGCGGATATATCACCCGAATTGATTATTTTAAGTCTAAATTATCATCTCGAAGATAAATTGTATATTTTGACATCCCGAAGTAAAAGTTGTTTTCCTACCACTTAGCATGCTTGATTGGGTTATACCGGCAATGACAGAATAAAGATCTTACTCAAATGTGGCTTGCTGATCGAGACTTCACGGACTAAGAAAACTGTATGTGAAATATGTCTAGTCGCTATGGGAGGTGTAGTATTTCATTACATTTAATGATGATTATTCCGCTACGTTACGACTTACATGGTTACTCTTAAATCCGATTCACTCGAATTCCTTAAGAAGTATTCGAACATCAAAGAGAATCCGATAGACTGAAAGGTTAAATCCATTCGAACCGACATAGGAGGTAAATACACTTCCACTGCGTTCAATGATACATGTAATGGAAAGGTAATTGCGAATCATTTCACAGTTCTTTATAAAACGTAGCAGAACAGCATTGCGGAAGGTCGTAATTGCACACTCCATGATATGGTTAGAACTAGGAATGGGAAAAAAACCTGGTCTAACTAGTCTAGTTTGCTCCCAACCGGTTCTCAAATAGTTCGATCTTTTTATAATAGAATTCAGACCGTTTCTCAAACCGTTCATTTTAGGGTTCGTGAGCAGAGCGTGATTTCTCATCTTCCACTCCAGCATTAGCTCTCGCGTCTCCCGCCTCTAGCCCTCAGTCTGCCGCCTTCATTCATCATTACTGTCATCTTCGCTCTCTTCACAATCATGAGCCCGAAAAAAAGAAGGTAAGTTATATATAATATTAGAAGATTCAGAATCCTAATAAGAAATTATGGTTTTTTAAGTAGGGTGTTTGAATTGGTTTATGGAGTTAATTGAGAATTCACTTCTCCTTGTTGTTTGTATTGCTTAGTCTATTGAGAATGAAGCCACATCTCCTTGAATTAATATTGCAGAGCTGCTGGGGTTATCTTTCTTACCCAGTTCAGTTATTTATGTCTGATAATGTAGATATTAGATAGCGCATAATTATGCGTTAGTATTTGGTGAATGGGCCGCCATAATAGGAGCCCTTTAATATAAGCCGAACACCTAAGTAATTGGGTAATGTCACATCAGGGAATTTGGGCTAGGCCTAAAATCCCAATGGACATGAGAGGCCCAAAATTGGGCCTCCCCTTTCTCCAGTAATGGCTTGCCGAACTTTAAGAGTGGTGATGTGGTTTTTGCCCACCTCCTTTTATAAATAGGGGGTGTCCGGATTTCTTTAGGGTTAATGAATTAATCACTCCTCCTAAATGTTGAGAAAAAAACCCCTCCTCCCTAAAATACCTATATCGGCCGATCCCTAGTGCTTGGAGGTGCAAAATTTCTTTGAGCAATTACCCCAGAGATCCATCCATGCGAGGAATCGACAAGAGGCTTTGCTATGGAGACCATTCCGTGTAGGTAATTCCTTAACAAGAATCCTTACAGGATCCATCTGGCGGACCTCGAACTCCCCTCAAGATCTTAGGTCTACGGAAAGAAAGAACTGGTATGTGTCACTATTCTGCTGCGTAATTAGTTTACCTGGTATGTACACGTGTTTTTGTCCGTGGTAACTATCCCCTAAATCCTACAGTCGTATCAGAGCCTGTGTTAGGAAGTTCTTGATTTTTGATAAAATTGGTGTTCTTGAGTTTTTGATAAGCTGACATTCATGAAATTGAGTGACTTTGGTAAAACTGATGTTCATGATTTTCAAGAAAAACACAACCTTTATCAAAATTAAACATTGGATTATTAATCTTAGTAATATTTGATCTTGAAATTTGACCACTAGCCCTAAAAGCATGCTTCAGCCGAACCACATAGAAATTTACAAAGTAAAGTTTTTAATTTCTTAGGCCCAAAGTAAAACGGTTTCGGCCGAAATAATGTAAAAAAAAATATTTAAAAATTCGGCCACAACGGATATGGCCACAATTAGGGCTAGATTCACATGATAATTGTGGTAATATCTATCAATATATTTTAGCAAAAAATTAGGGATGTTAGATAATAGGGTTAAGGGTCCTTTTGGTAACACATGTTTACAAAAAATATACTGTTCATACCATTAGTATTTTTTTGTACCAAATTGGTACCACATGTTTCAATTTTGTACCGTTTGCATACCACCGTTAGTGTTCCGTAAAAAATGGCCGTTAAATGGCATGTGCCATGCACGTGAGCAGCCCAAAACTTTCAATTTTGTTACAATTTAGTCCCTCTAATACGTCCCTAACTTTTATTTTGTTCAATTTAGTCCTAACATTTCATAACCAAACCATTTTTCCGAATTGAGCTAGCCGGACCTAGCCATGGGCTAGGTCCGACCCTGGGTCGGGGTCACCGGACCCAGGGGACCCCGACCCAGGGTCGGACCTAGCCCTAGGCTAGGTCCGGCTAGGTCAATTGGGACCTAGCCCAATTTAACTCAATTGGGGATAGGTCCCAATTGACCTAGCCGGACCTAGCCTAGGGCTAGGTCCGACCCTGGGTCGGGGTCACCGGACCCAGGCGACCCTGACCCAGGGTCGGACCTAGCCCATGGCTAGGTCCGGCTAGGTCAATTTGGAAAAATGGTTTGGTTTTGAAATTTTAGGACTAAATTGAACAAAATAAAAGTTAGGGATGTCTTAGAGGGACTAAATTGTAACAAAATTGAAAGTTTTGGGCTGCTCACGTGCATGGCACATGCCATTTAACGGCCATTTTTGACGGAACACTAACGGTGGTATGCAAACGGTATAAAATGGAAACATGTGGTACCAATTTGGTACAAAAAAATACTAATTGTATGAACAGTGTATTTTTTGCAAACATATGGTACCAAAAACACCCTTAACCCTAGATAATATTGATAGATTTAGTTGCCTAAAACATTGATAAAATATATTGTTGATAGATTTATATCACTAAATATAGAATCTTGACAGTATATATATATATACTGGGGCCGAAATTTGTATATATATATATTGTGCAAATATTGAAAATTATATCTATAATTATGTTGGACTACGGGGCTAAATACTACGGAAACATAAACATGGTACAGTCTAGTAATCACTATTACGCAGCAGAAGATGTGCACATACCTTAAACCTTTCCCGTAGTCCCAAAATCTTACTGAGGGAGTTTTCGATCCACCAGACGGAACCCGTAGAGTTTCTTGTTAAGGAAGCTCTACGCGGTATAGTCTCCACATCAAAGCCTTTGATTGATTCTTTGAAGGGGCAGATCTCCGGAGTGTTTTGTTCAAAGCAAATTGGCACACCCTTGGTGAAGTATAGGTTCGGCCGAAACTAGTGTTTAAGGATGAAGGTTTTTCTCTCAAATCAGCACAAAGGAGAAATAGTGAATTACCCTAATAATACCCCTAACACTCCCTATTTTTAGGAGGAGCAAAGTGAACAAAAGTTCAATTTGCCATAAACAAGTTTCGGCTAGCCTTGGTGTATAAGGGAGGCCCAATTTTTTGGGCCTCTCATGTCAATTTGGATTTGGGTCAACCCCAATTTCCCTAATCTGACATTTACCCAATTTCTTAGGTAACGTATATACATATTAATGGGTTACTATTTAAGGCGTTCAATCACCATATGCTAAGAGCTCCCACTCGCCGGAATGGGAGGGTGCCTGTTAATGTATTGTTGTCCAAATCGCATCAACATTTCACTCTTCCGATCCTGCCCCTGCTTCTGAATAGTTCATACGAGGTTTGCCGTGTGACCGACGGATACGACGGGCATCGTGCTACTCTTCTGTTAGGAGTGTTGTAGCGCCCAGGTAACGTTGATTCCTTATCTAAAATCAACCAGTTAAAAACATCAAATTGTATCGCTCTGTATCCTAAGTCAACTGTTAATTCTCCAATTGCACAGTTTCCACATAAGAATACTTCTCCAAGGCATTTGTACAAGTATTCACATCCTTTAACTAATATCCGGTTGGTGGCCACCTAGTGAATACAAGAGTCGGTGAATTACAGGTGAACTTGACCATCCCCATCGTTCATACCCTTAGTCAAACCCAACCGGTTTCCAAAGACGTGGTAACTTGGCCTTTTTCTTCAGCACTGCGCTCATACGCCGGGAAGCGAACATTGAGCCTGACCTTAGGTATGAGTTCTGAGTCCATGAGGATACTTCAGGTGCCTCTTCATAAGGCTCCCGGTATTAATCACACGCTCGAGGTAAAGAAGTTTGCGCCCATCCGAATCTCAAGGACTCTTCCTAGCACAACCGAGCATGACCCCGTGGTCAAACATGGCACGCGTAGTATGAAGCACGCGTCGATAGCATACCCAAATAACGTCATGTGTGAGATATGTAAATAATGTTATCGCAGAATTTCATCTGGCCTAGAATGTGGTTAATGAAGAATAGTGTTCATCACTGGCGATGTGCAAAACGAAGATCATGTCGTGTTACTCCGAAACCAAATGATCGTTTTGCGTAACCAAGTTTATCCAACTGGTTCTTAGCTAGTCTTGCTGAGGCAGATGTCCCCCTCTCCTACAAGACGACTGTACCCGTGTGACAAGGCAAGGCCCACATTCGACATAATTTAGGCAGATGATTGCGTCCTCCTACGACTTAGTTTATAAACCGTAAAATCAGATGTAATCAAACATTTTGACGTCGATGAATCTTAATCTCGAACTGAAATTCTCTCATTTATCAAAAATATAACTTTCAATTATAAAAATGTTATCACATATATACGCCCACTTTTAAACCCTACGCAATCCAAGCAGTTTAACATGTTTTTCAAATGTCTCTTTGCATAATGGTTTCGTTAATGGGTCCGCTACCATGTCATTAGTGGGCAAGTATTCTAAAGTGATTATAATCTTCTACCACTGATTTAGCATAATTATATTTCACATCAATGTTTAGTCCTACTATGGTACTTTGGATTCTTTACTGCCGCAATAGCTGCCTGAATGTCAGAGTATCCAATCACAGTCTTACTCCCGACATCGCCACCAAACAGTGCAGCAAGAAGCCTTTTCAGCCAGACCGCTTCCTGTGCATTTTGGAGAGAGCAACGAATTCCAATTCCATCGTAGACAGCGCGACACATGATTGCTTCTCGCTCGTCCATGAAATGGCAGCATCAGCAAGGAGAAATAATCTTCCTACGGTGGACTTACGATTGTTTGGATCACCACCATGGTCGGCGTCACTGAATCCGGTCAATTCTAACTTCCAGCCCTCATAGTACAGTACGTAGGCTACTATGCCCACAGCGTAACAGATGTCCAGACGAGTGCAGAGCATGGCGTACATGAGATTTCTGACCATGCTTAAATATTCTGCACTCCTCACCTGTTCACGCTCTTGCTAGTTATTCGGGCCGTCACGTTTTGAAAACGCGCACCCAAATACTATCGGCGTCTCCACGGGTTTAGCATCTTGTAATCTAAACCTTTTCAACAGTTTATTGATGTAGGCTTTCTGAGATAGACACAATCTCCGGGTGGCTCGATCTCTAGCAATCTTAATGCCAAAGATGTACGTAGCCTCCCATGTCTTTCATCTCGAATACAGATGCCAACCAGGACTTTGATTCATGCATGAAACTCACATCGTTCGCAGCAATGAGTATCTCATCCACGTATAAATTTAGGATGACGTACTTAGACTCAGAGGTCTTTGTATACACGCATGGAACCTCGTAGAGATTCATGAATCCGTTTCCAACTATTTCCTCGTGGAATCTGCGGTACTATTGCCGAGACGATTGTTTAAGACAGTAAATGGATCTTTGGAGTTTACAAACTTTATGTTCGTTTCCAGGAGTAATGAAACCCTCCGGTTGCTCCATATAGATCTCTTCCTCTAGGTTTCCATGGAGGAATGCGTCTTAACATCCATTTGGTGCAGCTCTAGATCAAGGCATGCGACCAGGGCTAGGATTGCCCTGACTGTGGTGTACCGCACAGTCAGTTACTATGTCTCATCAAGTCCACTCCGTGAAGTTGGGTGTATCCTTTTGCAACTAGTCGAGCTTCGTATCGCTCAACATTTCCATCAGTAGTGTGTTTCAGTTTCCAGTAGTAATGAAACCCTCCAGTTGCTCTATATAGATCTCTTCCTCCAGGTTTCCATGGAGGAATGCGTCTTAACATCCATTTGGTGCATCTCTAGATCAAGGCATGCAATCAGGGCTAGGATTGCCCTGACTGTGGTGTACCACACAGTCGGTTACTATGTCTCATCAAGGTCCACTCCGTGAAGCTGGGTGTATCCTTTCGCAACTAGTCGAGCTTTGTATCGCTCGACATTTCCATCAGTAGTGTGTTTTAGTTTCAGAACCCACTTAGCCACTATAATCTTGCGGTTAGTAGGTAAATCAACTAAAGACCATACTGAATTTGCTTTCATTGAGGCGATCTCTTCCTCAATTGCTTTCCTCCATTCCTCAACAGAAGTTAAGCTGAATATCTCACCCTTCTCGATGGGATACTTCTTGGGAGAAGTTCGATGCCTTTGACTTCGTCTAGGCTCATTAATCTCATCTAGAGTCTGAACGTTGCTCCCACTCAGAATAATGCTTTCTATCGGAGCATCACTCCCACTGGGAACAAGAGCAGTGCTAGAACCTTGACCTACAACTTTTCTTGGTCGACCTCTCGGTCTCGGTATTTTACCTCCGAGATTAATTCCTTGATCACTAGGACCTGGAACTAAGTTGGTTGATCCACTCCCACTGGGAACAATGGGTAGTTGTGGCATTATTGTATTTTCAACCAGCGATCCGGCTACTTGATTTTCAGGTTCAACTTGTTTCGCACCTGCATCAACAGTGACTTGTGTGGTATGGCTCCTCCCACTGGATTTACTATGAAAATGTCTCCGTCTTCATTTACCATTTCATTTACTTGCGTTGCTGGCTCAAATCTCCCACTCGAAGTGGGACCTGACTATCATCGTTATCCTGCTCTAATTCGTTCAAGACTTCGTATGTTTTGATTTTACCAAGCGTTTGTAATTCGTTCTCAAGTAATGTAACGTCTCTGGACTCATGTTCGACCACGCCACCATTTTCTTGAGCTGACACAAATACATAACCCTTAGATTTCTCTGAATACTTTATGAAGATACTCTTAAGTCCTCTAGGTTCCAACTTGCTAAAACAGCTATCAGTTGTATGTGTATAAGCCGCGCAACCCTACGGTCGCAACCTGGTAAGGTCTAACTCTCTACCAGTACATAACTCATATGGTGTCGTGTCTACCGCCTTTGTCGGAACAAGGTTTACTATATGAGTGGCAATCATAAACGCGTCTCCCAAAAAGGAGATTGGCAGTTGTGCTTGCGACATCATAGTTCTGACCATGCCCAGGGGTGTTCGATTACGACGTTCAGCCCCATCATTTTGTCGCGGTGTGTTTGGGATTGTCGTTTTACAAGCAATTCCCCTTTCTTTGCACAACTTATTAAACTCATTAGAGAGATATTACCCATCTCTATCAGTGCGTAGGGTTTTCACCTTTCATTCCTGCTGATTCTCTACGAGCTTTAGAAAAATTATAAAGCAATCTATAGCTTCGGATTTGCGAGTAATCAGATGAGTAAACCCATAACGGGTAAAGTCGTCAATGGAAGTTATGAAGTTTCGTTTACCACCCCTAGCGGTTACATTCATTAGTCCACATACGTCGGAATGAATCAGGTGCAATGGGTACTCGACTCGTTGTGCTTCGCCAAATGGTTTGCGGGTGGACTTTCCAGCTAGACAGTCATGGAAAGTATGCTTAACCACGTTGTTAGTTACAGGTAGAATCCCTAGTCGAGCTAACGACTGAACCCTGTCATAACTTATATGTCCGAGCCTCGCATGCCATCCAGCCGCGTCAGTTTCTACTTCCCTGGAATATAATGCATACATTCTATTCGAATGTATACTACCATTCATGTCCATGATAATGAGACCCTTAGAGGATAGTGCATGTCCATATAAGACATTGAATTTATTTATCCGAACAAGGTTCTTCTCAAATGATAAAACAAAGTTATTATTCATAAGAGCGGAAACAGAAACAACATTTCTACGGATTCTTGGAGCAAAAAGGACATTTTCAAGAAGTATGGTCCTGCCATTGTTCATAGACAACTTGAAGTTCCCTACTTCTATGACTTCAATTTGTGAGTTGTCGCCAATGTATATCCTCTTAGAATCCTACGACAATCGTCTAAACTTGGAAAATAGTCCTTTGTCGTTGGCTATGTGGTTTGTTGCACCTGAACCAAGAATCCAAGAAGGATTTGAGTCAGTTAACATGATGGTTAAGGAAATTAAATATTCCATAACATAACCAACATCGCGTACCTTTTGAGGGTGCGATTTGCTGGACCCTGCACCATCTCCTATGCGGCATGGGCTGGAGTTCCCGCAGACTATCTCAGATTTTAATCTAAGACTGCCCTGTTTAGGCTTAGTCAACATTTTATTGTCGACAAACTGTTGTTTCTTTCCCTTGTTCCTGTTCTTCCTCTTTCTCTGCCTAGCTTGTCCTGACATCTTTGTGTCTTTCGACATCGATGCCAATTTAGCTTCTTCCATCACGATCAATTTCAGGACAAATGCAAGATCTAGCACGGAACCACTAACAGTCAATAAAGCCTTGGTTGCTCTCCAAGACCTCGGGAGAATCCCAATGATGGCTTGAATTTTATCCCATTCACCCATCCGACTTTCTTCTTCTAATGGTTTCCACATGCGGAGGAGCTCGTATACCTTTTCAAGTACACTTTTCCTGTTGTTGTTTAGACAATCTTCTAAAGCTGGTATAAGTGGGTGCAGTAACTGCTATGCCATTTCAATATTTCTGGAAGAGGCATCCCAGATGTGCTTTGTTATCGGAACATCCTTATACTCGTCATGGAAGTCCTGAGACATCTCAGACAACAGTATCTCCTTTGCTTTCTTGTCATCATGCTCCCATTGGAAATGGGCAAATGCTAGTCCCTTAGTGACACCATCATCTGGGCAGCTCATGGATTTCTGAATGTGACGTACTAGGTCGTTGTCCTACAACAGTGCACTGATGCGCTTCATCCACGGGTCATAGTCTGTCTCAGTCAAAAGCTCATTAGCACAAGATGATGTCATCTATGTTGTAATTCGTTACTGAACACGTTGATAATCATGCATAATCAGGGAGACAATACCATTTTGAGAAAGAATTGCATACATAAAATATCCATTAAGATAGAATTCGAAAAATAATGATTCCTCAGTCATCTAAACAACCGACCACCAGTAAAACAATGGAAGATGGCTGTGAAAAAGTTCACATTACCTTCGTCTTCTATCCAATAGATCAGTCTTTTAAAACAGTTTTCAATCGCATATTACTGGAACATGAATTTTAAAATAAGCATACCCGAACTTGGCTTTCCCAAGGCCCTTTTGTTTTAGAAAATCATTCCGATGAACTCACTCATGCATACATAATTCTACTATCCATGTAAATTATCATATGCCAGTAACATTCATCATACAAACCACATTCATGCATACGCGTCATGCGTCTAATGTTCCGAGGAACTCATGCTTGCATCCATAATTCTACTTCTAAGTAAATTACCAAACACAACTACATCCTCAACATTCTAGCATACGTGTCAAACATGAAAATTCACATCTATCATAAATATTTGGCGACTGGTTCTCGATTTTAAAATCATTTTAAATATTAGGGGCTGATTTGCAATTCATGCTTATATTCAATTACGCAAACTTCTAGATATGAATCATAGGCATTTTCGAACCATCACAACATGTTTATCCTAGTGCGCATACCATATATTTAACCAGGGCCCCGCCTACAACATGCAATATCCAGCTAGATTGACTTAGTCAAGACTACATATCTAATCATGTATAAATATATATCGAATAATAAACAATTGCAATTTAGCCCAATAATTTAACCAGTCCCAAAAACATGTATCTCCGAGATCCATCCCCATAATCGAAATAAGGCATAAAGGTTAGAAACCCTATGAGCACTGTGTAGTCCATTTAGAGGTTCGAAAACATTTGGATTTTAAAATTCAACCTCCCTATTTTTTGACTTGAATTCCGTTTTGAAAACACTGTTCGGTTCAGTCAATTTTGGTTTGTTTATGTCCGGTTCGGTTTGGTCTATAAAATCCGTTTCGGTTTGGTCCGGTAAATCCGGTTCGGTCTGGTTTAATATTTTTTTTAATATCTGGTTCGGTCCGTATCGTTCCAATAAAATAGGGTTCGGTTCGGTTCAACACATAAAACCGGTTCGGTTAGATCCACTTAATTACCCTGGTCCGACACGACCCAACTAGGTTGAACCGATTGAGAAAACCCGGTTCGATTTAAATTCGTCTCGGTTTGACATACTGGACCGGCCCAATAATTAAAATTTAAAAGGATGGGCCGAAATGTTTACTAGTGGCCCAAGTAGGCTTTTAAAATTCAAAAATATTTAACTTAGCCACCAAGTAACATTAATTATATAAATAATTTCCAATATTAATAATATATATATATATATATATATATATATAGATTTCAGACCTAATATAAACATATATATATATTTATTGCTAAGATTCTATCTTTAAGATTAAATCAATCAACAATATATATATATATATATGTAAATTTTGGCGTACACACACACACACACATATATATATATATATTATTTATTGTTAATATCTTAAATAGGGAAACAAATATTAACAATATATTTTCTCAATCTTTTAGGTAACTAAAATCTATCAATAATATCTTTAACCTATTTAAATATTTAGATATAATGATAGTTTATATATATTTCTATATATTAATGTGAATCTATCCTAATGTACCTATTTATAGATATATTGTTACCTTGATTAAAAATTAAAATATGGTAAACAATATAATTTTAAAAACATGTGCCGAAATTTTATGCTTAGAGACCAAGAAATTAAAGATTTTACCTTGTAATTTTCGGCACAAACACATATTGGGAACAAGTGATCAAATATCAAGATCAAATTTTAATAAGATCATTAATCCAATGTTTGATTTTGATAAAAATATTTCATTTTTCTTGAAGATCATGAACATCAAATTAACCAAGAACTTCATGAAAAAATTCGGATTTACCAACAACCCTAAGCATCGAAAATTTAAAATTTTCTTTTAAAGTTTTCGGTTTTCATCTTTAAATTTCAAGAACATCAATTTATCAAAATCATGAACTCCTTACACAGTGTTTAGATCGTTTCCATTTGGGATATCTCGAACTATTTTTCAGGGACCTCGAACCTCGATCCACGAACTAACTTTGGTTCTCACTTTGATCCTTGAACTAACTCTGATCTCCGTCTTAGTCTTCTATACGCCGGGTCCTGTAGAGCGGGCGATAACCAGCATGGAGAGGGGGGGGTGGTGCTAGTTGTTCCCTATCCGATGCTAAAGTCAGTATTTTAGAGAGAGAAAATTCTAGAGAGTGGTCAGAGCACAAATAGCCAATTCTCCAGAGTTTCGAGTTAAATCTTAAATGGGAGATTTAAGCCCCTATTTATAGGAAACCTGAGAGTTGTGCCTGGTTTGATGTCGGTTTGCAAGAAAATGCTTACCGACATCGAGATTGGCTATATACGCGCTAACTTCTCGTACATAGTAAAAACAAGGATAAACACGTAGTACTAGTCGGTAACCCGGACCGTGTCAATATTCGACACGGTCTGGATTGCTGGGGCAATCAGGAGGTCTCCGGTTCGGGTGCGACGCGCATCCGAACCGTTTTGACCCAGGTTGACCGCGGTAAGGTCCGTTTTGTGGTTTTAGCGTGTTTGCGAGGCCTGAAACGTAAATATGAACCTGAATTGGACAGATATCCAACACTTGCCCCCGAGTCAAGTAGTGGTTCAAAACTCATGCTTGACTCTATTTAAGATAGGATATTCGTCCAATTTAGGTTCGACACTGACCTCAGGGGTGGCCTGTTTGTCAATCGAGTTCGCGGAGAACAGATTCGTCCATTTCTACTTTTCCGATGCACATACATAATCTATTCACAGGGTTAGCTTAATAGACGGTATACATGTAACAAGGTTCAATTAACGACTAAGTCGTAATAACACGTATTAAGAAAAATACTTGTGATAATGGGTAATCATGCAATGCGGTGTCATCATGGTACGTGACATGAACGTGCAGGATGATATTAACATAGAGATGAAAACATAGCACATGGATGACAAAATTTTGAAATAAGCAAAATACTTGGAGCAATTTAAAATTGAAGAGCATGCTTGTCAACATGAAGCATGATGTAAATATAAAAAATGATGTAAGTATGTAATACAATGTAAACATGCAATTCATACTTAGATTATAAAAATAACCATATAGCAATCATAAGTTAGCATCATGCATATATAAAAATGATAACATGCATAATAGTCTATACGTACGCAAGATGCGGTAATGATCGTAGGTAGCGCGTCATGCAACATTAAGGAGCATGTATGTAATGCAAGCATATGAGAGATGTAAATAGGCTCCTACATGATACTAGGGACTTGTAAAAAAATAGATATTAGTTTAGTCCTTAGCACATGGTGTAGACACTATTAATGAGAATTAGGAGAGAGAGTAGTCATTTAGCTTACATTCTCCCTTGATAATCTTCCTAGTAGCTCTCCTTGCTTGTTGAAGAAGGAGCTCATGGAGGTGTGAATTTGGAGTGGTCACATCATATTTGACATCGATCAAGGTCTAATCTAGGCAAGGAGGAAACCACGACGGCGCGTGAGGAAGGAGGGGCGACACGTGGATCCTCGGGGCGGCGCGTGGGTTATCGTGTGACGGCGAGTAGCAATTCGGACTTGGTTCGTGTCGGTGAGTCCAATTCCGTACATGGCTGGACCTTTCGTGACTTCATTTGGCCTTGATTTAGTCTTGAAATCACCATGTACCAAGTTATCTTAACATGCATACAAGGTGTTTGATAAAATGCATTAGAATACTTAGCCCCAAATCGGCCAAAATTTTTCTAAGTGCTAATTTTTTTAGAAAAGTGCAAATGAATCGTTACACTTCCCTTATGCATAGTGTTCATTGCCGACATGTTGTTCCATGCCTTAGCCGTTGTTTTAGTATGCTCGATTTGATGATCGGTAGTTGTACGTAAATAGCCGTTAATGGTTGTATGTTGGTGATGATAGCTTAGGCAATGTATGTTGAGCATTATGTATAGATTGTCGGTCATTGTCTGCAAACATGCTAAAACACTTAGAAAATATTTCAATAGCATCTAGTGTTTGTTACCATTGATGTCGTCGTAAAATTCTTGTCGATCCCCGGCATAGAAACACTTAGAAAATAATTCGTAGTAGTTGTGTTTGCCACTTTATGTACACTATCCATCGTCATGCTAGTATATTTGGAGAATGCTCCTAGATAGTTGATTCCATGCCGCTCGTTGTATGTCGACACCTTGTCGTACGTAGATATTTCATAGTACGCTTTGTAATATGCTGACTGTCATCTTGAGCCAAACACTTAGAAAATATTTCGCCCTTGTGATCATGTACATTATGAGCATGAGCTTGATGTCGACATGTAAGATAATGAGTTGAGAGGTTTGCACCCCTTGCACGATGGTTGATACTTGTTGCACGAAGAATATTAAGTCGTTGCGTACGTAGTTTTCTCACATGAAGCGTTCATTGCATAGATGTTTGCATAAGTATTTGATGCGTGCTTGTGCACTAATTGGATTCTCGGTTGTACCTTTCAGGATATCACATCTCACTGTCATCTTTGCGTGCTTAGCCTTCTCACAACTGCTATTATGAGTAAGTCTTCTATCCCCATTCTGAGAGTGACGTTATGTTCATATACCGATGATGAGCTGGATGTCGACATAGTCGAGCCGGATGTCGACATTATTGAGCCGTTGGGTACTATACCGGGTGTAGGGGCCGAAGTCGTCGCAACACGTCATGCTTTCTCCAAAGTCATAAAGGTTAAGGAAACATGTGTGAGTTACTTCACCAATCAGATTAACGAAGTTATGTTTGACTTATACGCATCCTGTTGTGGACTTGATCCCGTGCTGGAACACATATTGCCTTATGACGTGTTACCCGACGCCCAACAGGGGCAAGTCACCATACCTCCCGATGACTTATCCGTAGTTTATACTTCAAAGATTAGGGAAGGCCTGCGATTTCCTTATTGTCTTAATTTGATAGATCATTGTCGTTATTATCGAATCTCGCCTTTTTCTCTTTCTCCTGCTGGCCTTCGAGTATGGAGTTGTTTCCGGGTGTTGTTTCATAGACAGTCTTGGCACTACTCCACTACCCTTTTTCGCTGCTTCTATCAGATGTTGTGTCCGGACGTGACAGGACTGTGTGGTATGAAGATGCGTGGGCCTAACTTGCAAGATAAGGGTTTCAAGCAACTTGGACTTGGGGATGCCGAGTGGGATTATAGACAGCGACTAGCTGCTCCAGCTGATCGCTCAGGTCCTCATTGGCGACATCATTATTTCTTCGTGTGCGATGTCGGAACCAATTTGGAGGTTGATAGAGTTGAGAGAGCTGATCCTGCTCCTATCTTTTCCGAGCTTTCTTCGGATGACAGGGAAACTGTGAAGGCTATTTACCGTTGTCAGCAAGAGCACAGTTTTCGTTGTCTACTATGCGCATCAGAGCAAGAGTTGATTGACGCTGGGATTTTCATACTTTCTTCATACGGTTTGGCATGTTGATAATCTTTATAACCTGTATCATGTTGCAATGTAGGTCGAACTGATGGAAAAAGCTCGTCCTTGCAGACAACTGATGTTCACGGTAACCCGCCTGTTGGACGGCATGCTCGTACTGCTGCCCCCACTATTCCGGGAGCTTCCGGACATGGTCGGGATAAGGGGATTACAAGTAAGACACCTTCTTTCATCATCCTTGGACTTGTTAATTTTCCAAGTTTTGTTGTCTTTATGTTGCCTTCATTTTCAGGTCACACTGTACTCGTGACTGAACGCGTTGTTGCCGCTCCTGTCACTAGCGCTCTTCCTAAGAGGTCCGCCTCAGGGGCGCGTCCCTCGAGTGATCCCAAGCGCTCTAAACCGAGTGCGACTGTTCCCACTCCTTGCGACAAAGGGAAGAGAGTCGAGAGTTGCACAGTGGCGCCTTCTGCCCCCCGGTCGAGGGACCGGTCTGAGGAGGAGCGTTCCTCTCGTCGAGGTACGTGTTGTTTTCTTCGACACGTTTCTTTTACTTATGATTTTTCGCTAATACCTTCTTTGTTTTATGTTGCCCTCATTGCATCACTTCCAGGCATCAAGTGTGATGATTTGACTCTATCCGACGGGATGGATGTATCTGGAGAAGATTGGTCACCTTTCTCTACTGACAGTCTTCACTTTCCAAAGGATTCCAAGCTCAGCACACCAGCAGTCGGGGTGCGAGTGCTTCAAAGGTTCGTTTCTCCGGGTGACCATGACGTTAAGCCATCCACAGACGAGGAAGCACAAGCATATGTTGAGAGTAGCTTGGCTGAATTTGCCCCGGTAAACCTTGTTATAACTTTTGTGTTCGCATGTTGTAATCATATGTCTTATGTTGATTGTCTTATTGTTTGGTTTACTGTACTTAGGCTATTTCAAGGATGATGAACATGTCATCCTTTGTGTTGGAGCTTGTGCGCGAGAAGAGGGCTGCTATCCAGAAGGGCAATGCAGTTATTCGTGAGCTTGCACAGTCCGAGGAGGAGGTGCAAAACTTGAACTCCCAAGTTGCTGATTTTGATGCATGCATTGCTACTCGTCACGCCCATGTTGTGCAACTTGAGGCTGAGATTGCTGCTATCAAGCAGAAAATTGCAGAGAGTAGTAGCGCTCATGATGTCGCGCTTGCTTCTATACGCGAGGAAGCACACAAGTCGGGGATTGAGAAGGGACTTGCCGAGTATCCCAGCACTGTTGCGCATACTGCCACCATCCTTGCTGCCGCCAAGGCCAAGTCTTCATCTATGATTGACGAGTTTGCCAAAGATTATATTGGCAGAGTTTGCGCACTTGCCCCCGGCTTTCCGTTCGACAAGTTAGGTCCTTATTCTTCTTTTGCTGGTAACCTTGTTGCGGATTTACAGCGTAAAGAAGCTGAAGCGGCTTCTCTTTCCGTGATATTTGGATATGGCAATGACGATATTGCGCTTGATGTTGACTTCATGAATATGTTATCTTAGTCTTTTGGAGATGATGTTATCTCTTGAATAGTATCATGTCGTTTGCTTTCAGCGTGTTGAACCCTTTGTGAATGGGTTGATGTTATGTTGAGGCTTTTGTCCCAACCTTCATTTATGCGTTTGCTTATATGATATTTTGTCACTTGGACTTGTTTTCAATAATAATAAACACATGATAACTTGTTAGTAATATTTCATACCTTGAGTTATCTTTATTGTCCGTATGTATTGGACTTGCATGATGAGATTGATCTCGTTGTTATAATGGATAAACATCCGATATTGCGACTTGCGCATTGCAGGGTGTTATTAGCGCCCCTCTTGGAAAAATTTCCAAGGCATGGCATGATATGTACACTTGGTACTTATAGCATTGTAGATAATAATGTACTCGGCACGGGCACTTGGCACTTGGCACAGGCACTTGACATGTAGCAGTGTCATCTTGACGAAGCAAGATTTAAGTTTATACTGTCTCTTAGTTCCACTCTAAGGCGACGTTGTACAAGACTCGATTTGTAAGTTTAATGAGTTTTTCAAACAGGGTGCGCTCCTGCTAGCGTTTTTGAGTGAAGCCTGCCCACTTAAGGTATAGGTCTTCATTATATATGCATCCTTAAGAGGATATGCATAGTTTGAGTATACATGAAGCTATCCTATCAAGGAAAGTATCTTCATGGCGTATGAACCCTTAAGAGGGATATACATACTTTGTACATGGGGTGATCAGTCCCACCTAAATGCTGTATCCTGGTTTGTATGCATGGAATGGCTATGAACATGAGGATTTGCCTCTGAGAGGATTTCATAGCATGCTATTTTTTAGAAGTAAGCATGGGGTTTTCCCTTACAAAGAGGATGTCGCAACATGCTACTTTGATAGATGTGAACATGAGGTTTGCCCTTGCAAAGAGGATGTCGCAGCATGTCACTTTTGATAATAAATCTTTGTGTTTATCCAAGATATTGCTTATTGTTAACGTCTTTGGAGTAGTCGTCATTTTTAGTAGAGAATTTATACAAGCCCCTCTTGTAGATATTCCGCAAGTTGTCACTGTGACATATAAGTTGACTGTGCACATGCCACGATGGCTTTGTGTTGCCGACATCTTCTTGAAATAGACGACGTTATAAATGGAGAGATAAACTCCTTGTTGGTGTAGATAATAGATATGTTGTCGTTGTATGCCGTAAGTTCCTCGTTACATAGTGTTTAGATTGTATTGTTGATAATAATCTTCTTGATGCCGCATAATATAAGTTGCATATGATAATGACTTGAGTTGCTGATATGAGTAATTTGCTCGGTGTTAATCTAAAGTAAAATGCGTATTATAGAGATGTAGCTACGAAAGTAGATTAATCTTCATTAGAATTTGACTATGCGTACAATCGCTTACAGGAAGGCGTCAACTGATCGCACTTTCCGAGATATTTCTAAGTACAAACATGTTGACAAAGATGTAAAGATAGATAAAAAATAGAAAGTCTATCTCCCTCTGAGAAGTTTTGGTAGCGGACGAGCATCGTTCTTTGCGACATAGCTTCTCAAAGCTCCATGTGCAATAAACTCCTCTATTTCCATTCTCAGAGTTAAGCAACTGTTAGTATGGTGCCCCCATGTTTGGTGGTATCGGCACCAATATTCCACATTTCTTCCTAGGAAGGCAGTCATCGGCTCAAGTGGACGCGGAAGCTTGTTTTCCAGGAGCTTGATGTATATCTCTTCGACCTCCATGTTCAAGGAGGTGAAGATGTCAGGGTATTCAACGCTTAAGCTTCCTGGTTCTCTTGATGTTTGATCTTCCTGATCTGAGCGGAGAGGTGTACCCCATCCCAGCTCGCGTTCACAAGAGATTGCAGTCTCCAACTTATCTTTCAGGCAAGCCATCATCTTGGTTGTACGCCATCCATATATTCTTCCGAACAGCAAAAATGATGGTGTGTTCATATTCAAATAAAATGCGGTGATGACTTCTTTCTTGGTCACCCTTAGTGCAGCTGCATTTCGGGCAAACCTCCTGAAGTAAGCTGTGATGGACTCTTCTTGTCCTTGTCTGACATCTAGGACGCTCTGTCTTGTTGGGAAGAGCGTCCTATCGAGTCCTTACTTGGTGTTAACTCCCTTTTCTCTTCATCATCATCTGAAGTAAACAACTTTCTTTTCACACCCAGTTCTATCACGACAATGGACACCTGCTTCATCTTCCTTAGAGCATTGACATAGCACCTCCGTGCAGCTGGTTGGTCGCCCAACACCTCGCCAATCCCATGAGGAGTTAGGAACTTCATCTTTTGGTGGGCAGTGGATGGCACAATGTCATGCGGGTTGATTGTCGTTCTTCCTAGGATGCCATTGTATGCTCCTAGGGTGTTTACCACCACAAATGTGACATTGATATGAAGTGCCTTCCATCTTTCTCCCAGGATGACTGGCAGTGTGATCATACCCAATGGGTATGTTGCAGCTCCGGCGAAACTGACTAACAGGAATGTACTTGGTGAAAGATCGGCTTCCGTTTTTCCCAATTTCTTGAGAACTTCTACGTGCAGTAAATCCGCAGCAGTTCCACCATCCACCAATATTCTTCGCACATCATATCCATTGACATCCATCGTAATGACAAAAGCATCATCGTGGGGGTAGACTATGTGCTTCTTGTCAGTGTTTGAGAACGGGATGATCACGTTTTTTCCCATATTTGGGCAAAACTTGTAATTTTGCAGCATAGACATCACGAGGATTAGAAACGCTTCCTCCAGCAGGTGGTCCTCCGTGAATCACGTTGATGACGCCACGCTTTGCCGGAGGCGGATTGACGTCCATCTTCTCCTTTCCCTTGTTCATCTTTTTGGATGGCTCAGCATGGTTCTTCTTCTGGCTCTTGTCGCCTTGATCTACATACTGCTTGAGCTCTCCTTTGAGAATGAAATTGTTTACACGGAATCTTAGGCTGACACAGCTATCCGTCTCATGGCCATAGACTTCATGGTTCTCGCACCGCTTGGCTTCTTGCTTTCCAAGTGGACCTTTTCGGAAGTTTGTCGGCTCCCTCCACATATTGTCTTCTTTCATATTTTTCAGGATCACAGAGAGTGGTGCATTCAAAGGAATGCAGTGTGCCAAGTTTACTTCCTTCGGTCTTTGGAACTCCAGCTGGAACGCCCTCTTTTGCGGTAGGAACTGTCTTGGTTGTTGCGAACCTTGTTGAGGTCTCGCCTGCTTCTCTTTAGCACAAGCTGTGCTGAGTTTCACCATGTTCTGGTCCCTGAACCTTTCTAGATCCACCAACTCCTTGACTCTTGCCGCCAATTCTTCAAGTGTCTCCGCGGGGCGCCTCGACATCTTTTCCGCTAGGGAAAATCCTCTTCGGCCTAAATTCGCTATGAAAGCGCGCACGATCTCTCCTACAGTGAGGTTGCCCTGAATGTCCGCGACATTTTAGTTGAAACGCATGTAGTAATCCGCCAACGACTCATCATTTTGCTGTACCACCTCGTTTAATGCGCTTGGTCCCTTTAGGAGTTTGCGCTCTCCCATGTATCTTTGAATAAATTTCGCCTTCAGGTATGCTCATGATGTAACACTTCCGCATGGTAATGAAAAGAACAAATGTGCGGCCATTCCCACAAGGGTGTTGGGGAATGTCATTGCGACATGATGCGGATCGTCGGTTCGTCCCAACAACGAGGCTTCATGTTGTTGAATATGTTCAATCAGATCTCCTTTTCCCCTATATTTCTCTCCACCAATTCGGTAGAGAGCGTCTGGGACACGACTGTACACTAGTTCGTCGAAGAACGGATGCGATGCGTTCTCTTCAAGGGCATGCATCCCTTTCATTTTTGACTGCTTCATCTTCTTCTCGATCATTTCTTCCAAAGCCTTAGCTGTAAGCCCCGTGACTGGGATGTCACTGTTGCACGCAGACTTCCTCCACCCCTCATTGTATGTATGAGCACGGGTTGCTTCCTTGAAATGGCCTTCCTTGTGCACATCGGCATGGCTTGCTGACTTGAAATTGCCTTCCTTTTGTGGCCTCTGTGAGTTGTTCACAGGGGGTTGCCTCCATCTTACTCCTCGCTGTTGCTGGTTCACACCAACACTTGGAGTGTATCAATGTGTAGCTTCCTGCCTTGCATGCTGGTACTGGTAGGTTCCTTCAGAATATCCTTCGCCTTCTGGATGCTGCGGCTCTTGATGGTTGACATCATTTGACATCTCCCTCGTAGGTGCATCATACTCATTAACTGGCGGAGGTGGTGGCGGGGGTGCCATGTACCCCTGGTTCCTTAGAGTCTCACTGAATGCGAGGAGCTCCTCCAGCGCGGCCATCATGGCAGGTGTGACTGTTGGCAGGTTGCCCAAGCCTCTTCATTCCTCTCCGCCCTTTTTACGAACTCGTGCACTGGTACCTCGTTCTGGACGTTGGGACCATGCTGCGCGGAGGGCACATTTGCGGTTGGCATTGAGGAAGCGGTAGACTCTGCGTCTGGAATATGAGAAGGTCCTGGTTGGCTTCACGTCGGATTCGGCTTGCTCGCACCCGCCCTCTTCGTGCATCTGCCTGTCATATTTTGTGGTATAGAACAGCTTTCTGTTCGAATCACGCTGACGGCGCCAAGTGTTGAGATCGTTTCCACTTGGGATATCTCGAACTGTTTTCCAGGGACCTCGAACCTCAATCCACGAACTAACTTTGGCTCACACTTCGATCGTTGAACTAACTCTGATCTCCGTCTCAGTCTTCTCTACGCCTGTGATGGGTTTCGATATAGCCGTTAGGCCTATTAACGGAGACTAAACGGCGAAGTAGGCCCACTGGGCCCCAAAAGAGGCTTAGAAGACCAATACGAGGGGACCCGACAAGGTCGGTCCCGATATATGAGCTGAACGCTCCCGATGATATGCCTTTTAGTAGGCCCCGATGATATGCCTTTGAGTAGGCCCCGATGATACGCATTTGAGTAGGCCCCGATATGGAATCCCTGAGAATGCTGGCCCTGTCCCGATGACGAGGGGCCCCGAGCGGTGACCAAAGGAGATAACTCTGGAGTCCCCGACATCCGTCGGGACTTGCCACCAGAGAACGAGGCCGAGAAACACGCCCACTATCAACATAGTGGGAAGTGGCCTGAAAAGACGGAACGTGGGTAAGTTGCCGAGATAAACGGAACGTGGGCTAACTGCCCCCAGTAGTTATCGCAACAGGTAACTGGGGTAACTCCTCCCCTATATAAAAGAAGGAGTTACCTCAGGATTGACACATTGACATTCACATACTGATACTTGCTTGGCTACATCGAGATACTCATTTAAGCATCAGAGAGGGATTCTGGGTCACCGCCCGGTCTATCCCCTTCTTGTAGGATTACTTGGAACGAAGGAGTTTAGACTTCCGTCAAGAACGTACCGGAGTTCCAACCGTGATCCAACATTGTCGCCGTTAGTGGGAATCGTAACAAAAAGCAAAGATAGCTTCTACCCAATCGATGGATGGCAAGCAGAAGAAGAAACAAGGACAATCTGGCGGTTCCCGTCATCCTGCTGGAACTCTGAATTCAGAGCTGCCGGAACGCAGTGTTGATCGGAACGATCCTCTCCCTGCTGGTTCCCAAACAGGGGGGCATCATGACAATCGCGAGGATTCCATTCGAAACTCGTCGGAGGACAGGGAAGAGATCCCGAGGAAGGACCAGGATGCCCCTACAAAGCCAGACTTGGCAAAGGCTGTGATGGATGCCATGCCAATACTCCTGGAGGCTATGGAGGCTCTCCTGGACCAAAGGGAGGCTGCCAAAAAGAAGGAGGAAGAGTTGCCTCCGCCCCCGCCGAGAGAGAATCGGGACGGGCAGGAGGCCCAACCCGAGCACCAGGACAAGGGCAAGGAGCCCGCTCAGTCGGAGCAGTTCGTGATTGATGGGCCTGGACCGGTGCAGCATAGGACCATCCCTCTTAATGGTCCTATCACCCCCGACCAGGTGGTGAAGATTGTGAACATCTGTATGGGAGACCAGAAGAAGATGATGTCGGAGCTGAGGGATCGATCCACTCATCCCTTTGTCCCCCGATTGGTGAACACCACTGCCCCGTCAGGACTTGGTATCCCGACAATCAAGGAGTATGATGGCGAAGGAGATCCAGTTCTCCATGTCCAGAAACATGTCATAGCTTGTCTAGGAAGAGCTCTGAATGACGATATAGTGTGCGTTCTGTTCCCGGGCACACTTGGTGAAAGAGCCCTGATGTGGTTCTTCAGCCTTCCTCCAAGATGCATCTCTACCTGGACCCAGATGCATGATCGTTTCATCCAGCAATACCAGGGCCGTCGGCGTCTCTTGAAAAGCGCGAGGTCCCTGGCTGAGGTGGTACAGATGCCCGATGAGTCGCTGGTACATTATTACCAGAGGTACACTGCCAGCGTGGCTGAAATTGATGAGGAGATGTCGGAGGGAGAAACCATCCGTACCTTCATTCGGAACCTGACTGCACCGTATGGTTCCGACCTGATGCACATCGTGGCTGAGAAGGCAGTGTGGAACATGGAGGCGTTGCAGAAGAGGGTGAAGCAACAAATCGACGTACAGGAGTCGAAGATAGCTGCCGGAGACCTTGATCCTCCGAAATCCAACAAGTGGAAGCAGTCGTTCAAGCCCTCGGATGACCGAAGGAGGAAAGATAAACCCGAGAACAGTCGGGGTCGAGGCCGTCCTGATCGGAGGGAAGACAAGCGTCCCTCGAAGTCGGAAAAACGGGAGGACCGGTACACTCCTCTCATCTGTTCTATGGGTGCTGTGTTGGCGGTGATGGACCGACAGGGTATCGCCAGGTACCCACCGAAAAAAGATGGGGAGTTCATGGGAGCCCGCACCGATCGTTATTGTTGCTTTCATCGTGCCAGCGGTCACGACACTAACCATTGTCGGGAGTTGAAGAAGGAGATTGAGAAGCTGATCCAGAAGGGAAAGCTCAAGGAATTTGTGGCTGGGCGACGGAGCCGATCCGTTCCCGGTCCCGATCGCGGTCCCGTTCCCGATCCCGATCGCGGTCCCGTTCCCGATCCCGCGGTCGATCCCCGAAGAAGGATAATTCTGAGTCTTCCAATGCTCGCAAGGAGAAGCGGGGAACTATTAATGTGATCCATGGAGGATTTGCGGCAGGAGGCGATACCACGACATCTCGGGAGGTCTATGCTTCTCGAATTCCCATTGTTGTGGTGCTGGGTAAGAGGGCCCAAACTTGGACTCCGAAGGAAGAGATGGTGATCCCCTTCTCAGCGGAAGACCTGATAGGTGTGGAGACCCCGCACGATGATGCTTTGGTCATGACCCTGAACGTGGATGGGTACGAGATGAAGCGAATCTTGATTGATGGAGGGCGCTCCTCCGACATTTTGTTCGTGGATGCGCTGCAGGCCATGGGAAAAACTAAGAAGGACTTGAAGCCTGCGGACTTGCCGATGGTCGGATTTTCTGGCTCTACATCTTACCCGGTGGGGATGATTACCTTACCAGTCGAGTTCGGTAATGGTTGGAAGTCGGAGAAGAGGAACGTGGAGTTCGTGGTGGTCGAGTCCGCGGGGACTTATAATGCAATTATCGGGAGGACCACCATCAACCCGCTGGGGGCAATCGCCTCAACTGTCCATCAGAAGATGAAGTTTCCGACCGACCACGGAGTCGGGGAAGTCATAGGCGACCAAGTGGCCTCCAGGAAGTGCTATGTCAATGCCACTCGAAGGAGGAATCGGGAGGCTATGACTGTTTTCCAGACTGATGCTGATCCCCGAGAGGAGTTTGGGCGTCCCACCCCGATGGAGGATTTGAAGGAGGTCAATATTGATGGACCTCAGATGAAGGTGAAAATCGGGTCCGCTCTGACCGAGGAGACGGCCCGAGAACTGATTGATCTGTTGAAGGAGTTCAAGGAGCTGTTTGCTTGGTCCCCGAGTGACATGCCATGAATCATCCCCTACGTGATTACTCTTGAGCTAGATTGACCCCGCGATCAAGCCGATTACACAGAGAAGGCGCCCGATGGGTGCCGACAAGAAGATCGCGATCCAGCAAGAGGTGGGCAGATTGCTCGATGCTGGATTCATCAAGGAGCTCCAATTCCAGACCTATCAACTTCTGCTTCTCCTTGTGTTCATTAACAATGGCAATGTCCCCAGCACATTGAAGATCCAAATCATCAATAAAAGCAAGAGCATCCCAGAGTTGCTTCATTTTGGCAAAGTATTCAGTGATGGAGAGCACACCTTGAGATGTTTGGTAAATCTCCCTTGTTAATTGGAAGATTTGTGTGCCATCCACTTTATCAAACATCTCCTTCAAGTCATTCCAAATGGAAGAAGCAGTTGTGTTGTAGACCAAACCATTCACCAAATCCTTGGCCACAGTATTCCTCAACCATGCATTGACAATTGCATTTGCTCTATCCCATTTCACTCTATCATTCACATCAACATCCAATCTTGTGAATGTGCCATCTATAAAACCAAGCTTGTTCTTTACCAACAAGCCTTCCCTGATTGAGGTGCTCCAAACATGATAGTTGGAGGTCCCTTGAAGTTGGAAAGGGATGAGCATATGGCCAGTGGTGTCTGAGGGGTGTATGTAGAGAGGGTCATCAACATTGGTGTCTTGAGCCATATTGTAACCCAAGCAACACAAGTAGGTATCAAAATGGAGTCAGGGGAAACAAACAAGGTTGCACTAACAAGTAGCTGCCAGAAATCCAAGAAAAATGGCATACACAAGGTTGCACTACAAACAAAAGTAGTACACCAAGGTTGTTGATAGTAAGACAAAATCCAGCTCACTCTTTGGTATTGTCCGTACAATTCCGCAACAAAATTCGTGATGTTCAAAGCTTGAAGATCAACAGAAATGGATTAGAAACCATTCTCCATTGATGAAAGCTCAAAATTCGTGAAGATATGAATACAAAGCTCAAAGCAGTCACAAATACTCCTCAGCCGAGCAATGTGTATGCAAGTGAATCCAAGCAATGAATATCCAGATTTCAAGCAAGAGGCGCAGCTGAAATAAGTTCAAAATCCATATCCAAATCTAGAGAAGCAATACAAACTCCAGAAAATGATAGTATCAAACACGCAATCAGCTCAACAAGGCTGAATTCTTCAAGAACAAGCAAACTAGTACTAAGTCATCTTTGCTTTGCTTAGTCTAGGTGCAGATCTATCTATGCGTATTGAGTTCTTGAAATTCCACTTACTAGATGTCCATTCTTAAGTAAGAAATGGATTCTTGAAGTAGAAAAGATGATCCACGAAGCTGAATTTGCCAATCCAAACTTGAACAAGGTGAATGTTAAGGCAAAAGTTTGAAGAAACTTGGTCTTCTTTAGCTTTGTGGTTGCGCCGCCATTTGAGGTGGCTCTGATACCATATAAGCTTTAGTAGGTTGAATCATTTGTTGATTGATGATTAGGGATTACAATGCAAGAGGTATACTATATATACTAGGTGATAAGGATCACCAACTAGGACTAACTGTCCTATGTGCCTAACTTGGTGCACCAAGGTGCATGTTGGATCATGGGCGAAGCTCCGTTACGTCCTTGACGGAAAGCTCTGGACTCCTGGACTCCGCGTAATCCTGCAAAAGGGGATGACCTGGGTGGTGACCCAGAATCCCTCTCCGATGCTTAAATGAGTATAGTGATCAATGGGGGGGGTAAGCAAAAGTCTAAGTTCGTATTAGATGATGGTTTTCTGAGGTAACTTCCTTCTTTATACAGGAGGGGAAGTTACTCAGTTACCTGTTACTGCGCCTGGCAGTTTTACCCATGATTCCGTGTATCGCGCCACGATTCCGCATATCTCGGTTGGGATTCCATATATCTCGCCCCACGCTCCGCGTATCTTACCCGTACTCCGTGTATCTCGGGCACGCCCTGCGTATCTCGGGGGGTTTATCTCTATCTCTAACCGTCTCCCACTACTCTATCTAGTAGGCGGGTTTCTCGGTCTTTATCCTCTGATTCACAAGTCCCGACTCCTGTCGGAGACTCCAGAGTTGTCTCATTCTAGATCACCACCCAGGACCTTCAGTCTATGCGGGACAGGTCTAGCCTCTGCGGGGCTTTATTATCGGGGCCTTTACTAAGGCATATCGGGGCCTACTCGGAGGCTTCTTGTCGGGAGCATTCAGCTCGTACATCGGGACCGCTAAAGTCGGGAGCCTTTATACTGGGCCTCTGGGCCTTCCAGGCTTTTCACGAGGCCCACTGGACCTACTCGCCGTCCATTGGCTGTTAACGGGGCTAACGATTACATCGGGACCCATCATTTGCCCCCAAGACATGGGGGACTTTTTAGTTCGTCATGTCTTTTAATTCAGCTCTTCTGACCTCGTTGTCGGAGGTTTTTGTTTTCATACCTTCCGATACCACCGTCGGAGGCTTTTGTCTTCATACCTTCCGATACCACGGTCGGAGGCTTTTGCCTTCATACCTTTCGATACCACCGTCGGAGGCTTTTGTCTTCATACCTTCCGATACCACCGTCGGAGGCTTTTGTCTTCATGCCTTCCGATACCACCGTCGGAGGCTTTTGCCTTGCGTGTGATTGTTGTACAACAGAGTCTCTTACTCATGATTGCCTTGGGCCCACAAGACCTCATGGGCAGTTGCCAAATCCGAGGAGACTCCTCGGTTACTGTAGCATTAAATGCCTAGGGATAAGGAAACGATGCTTACATCAGCGTGACTGTTGCTTTCTGAAAAAGGCACTCATTACGTCACCAATCGTCTTTTCTGTACCGTCCCTCAGTCTTCAACGGTCAAGATTAAATCTGTCCAGTTCGTCCTTTTGCTTATAAAAGCTAAGACCCTGGCACTATTCTTCTTCACTGTCTCTATCCTTGGAAGTGCATCCATTTTTGAACTCGAAGTTTCTTCTCCTCATGTCTTTTGCTCTTCAAGTGATTCAAGACTTTACCATGTCTGGTAAGGTTTCCTTCTCTATCGTTTGCCTTCATCTTTACTTAGCTTGATTGTAGTTTTCCGAATAAACCTTAACATTCCTTTCAATGGTTGATTTCAGATAGTGGATCTGGTTTCGAGGGGAGGAAGCCTTTCAACTTCGACTATGTTCTGAACGAAATTTTCAGCACTGCTTATGATGCAGCTCTCCGGGAAGGATGTATCATTTCCATCAAAGAGGCCGATGCTCAAGGCCGGAAATGCATACCACAAGTTCAGAGTGAAGAGGAGCTACTTCTTCATCGGAAACTCCTCGATCCCATGATTCCGATAGCCATTCCTCCAACGGCTGACCCTGTGGAGCCTTCTGCCACCAACTCCGTGGACCCAACTCCTGCTGATGCCACCAATAAGGACCAAGCTTAATGTTCTGTATTTTTAGTCCTTGTTGTCTTTCTCCTTTATCTCTTGTATTGAACCTCCTTGGCCTTCTGGCCTTTATATAAATAGTTTCTTTCCATCGGTTTTGGCACCGATACTCGTTTGCACTTCATCTAAAGCGGCTTTAAATTCGTTACTCAGAACGTTCCGATGCGCCATTAACATGAATTCATACGTCCTTCCGACGTTTTACTCGAGACTTTACCGTTTAAGGTTTCTTGTCCAAAATCGGGACTTCACCACTTAAGGCTTCTCGTCCAAAATCGGGACTTCGCCACTTAAGGTTTCTCGTCCATTATCGGGACTTCACCACTTAAGGTTTCTCGTCCATTATCGGGACTTTACCACTTAAGGCTTCTCGTCCAAAATCGGGACTTTACCACTTAGGGTTTCTCGTCCATTATCGGGGCTTCACCACTTAAGGCTTCTCGTCCCTGCCTTTCAAGGCCATTTTCACACCCCTTAGGGCTTTTACTGCGTCTCTACCGGACGACTTAGTCGTACCCTTTAAGGCTTTTTGCCGCATCATATAGACGACTTATGCGGACCTGTTAAGGCTTTTCCGTACCCGTTAAGGCTTTTGGCCGCATCATATAGACGACTTACGCGGACCCATCAGGGCCTTTTCATACCTAGGCTTTTGGTTGCATCATATAGACGACTTACGTGTACCCCGTAGGGCTTTTGTCCATACCCGTTAAGGCTTTTGGCCGCATCATATAGACGACTTACGCATACCTCAGAAGGCTTTTATCGTACCTCGGAAGGCTTTTGTCGCGTCCTTCAGGACGTCTTACTAACAGTTAGAATAAATCTAAAAGCAATCTGATCGGAAGCAACTTCTTTTATTCATAAATAACTCAAAATAGGCTTACATCGGATCTTATTGATAGACAATTTGCGTCCTTCACGGCGGCTTAATATCAAACATGATACTTCTTCAAGTGTTCGCCACTGAAGGAATGCTTCAACGTCTTGCCATCAAGGTCCTCTAGCCTGTATGCATTGGGTGCTGGCATCCCTACGATCTTGTAAGGTCCCTCCCATTTTGGCGATAGCTTGTTGATCCGATCTTGATGAACGAACTCGTTCCTCCGCCAGACAAGTTCTCCCACGAAGAATTGTCGGGACCTGACACGCCGATTGTAATATCGGGCTGTTGCCAGACGCATTCGGGCCTGGACTTCATCAGCCTTCCACCTCTTTTCCTCGAGTAGGATTAAGTCCAGACGTCTCATTTCCTCGTTTGTCAGAGGCTCGTAATATTTTGCGCGGTGGGACGCCACCGCTATTTCCACGGGAGCGACTGCCTCCGTGCCATAGACCAGGCCAAACGGAGTTTCTCCTGTTGATTGCTTGGGTGTTGTTCTCACAGCCCACAGCACGTTCTCGAGCACATCCAGCCAATGGCCCTGCAAGGCATAGACTCTCTTCTTCAAGCCATCCATCACGATCTTGTTGGCTGACTCTACCTTGCCATTGGTCTGAGCGTGGCGGACTGAAGCGGTCCGATGCTCAATGTTTAGTTCTTCCAGGTACTCCTTCAACTGAGCCCCATTGAACGGAGGGCCGTTGTCGCTGATCAACACTCGAGGAACCCCGTACCGGGATATGATATGAGTTTGAAGGAACTTGAGGATCTGCTGCCCCGTCGTTCTAGCCAATGCTTTAGCCTCTATCCACTTTGAAAAGTAGTCAATAGCCACGAGTAAATACTTGCACTGACCTTTCGCTTGGGGAAGAGGTCCCACCAAGTCAATCCCCCATTGCGCTAAGGGCCATGCACTCCTGATGGGCATTAAGTCCGTGGCGGGTGCCACGATATTTGGAGCGTACCTCTGGTATGCATCACAGGATCGGACCATCGCTGTCGCTTCCTTGTTCATCGAAGGCTAAAAGTAGCCCAAGTTCAACGCCTTCCTTACTAGAGATCGTGCCCCTTCATGACAAGCCACGACTCCCTCGTGTAGCTCTCTCAGGATCCGATTCGTGTCAGGTTCCGCCACGCATTTTAGAAAAGGCTTTACATACCCTTTTTTGTACAATTGGTTATCCACCATCGCGTAATTGTCCACAATCCGACGCAACCTGACAGCTGCCACCTTGTCATCGGGGAGTACCCCCGTAGTCAGGTACGTGACCATCGGGGTCATCCAAGTGGGCTTCTCCTCTTCCTTCGATCCTGTCTCAATAGTACAGATCTCCGCCGGATCAATGTTTGAGATAATTACCTTTTCTAGGAAATGTACCTTTCGATTCTCCTCGGGGGCTACTCCCAGAGCGAACTTGCTCAAGGCATCTGCTTCCGCGTTCTCTTCCCTCGGGATTGCCTCGATGTCAAAGCTTTTGAAGCTTCCCTTCAAAGTCTGCACCTCGTGCAAATATTTCTTCATTGTCGGGCTCTTGGCTTCATAATTCCCCTGGACTTGGTTTACAACCAAGCTGGCATCACACTTCACCTTTAAATGATCGACCCCCGTACCCTTGGAAATCTTGAGGCCTGTCATGAGAGCCTCGTACTCCGCTTCGTTATTGGTGGCTTTGAATGTCAACGCCAAGGCATATCGTAGGGGCTCGCCTCCGCCGGGCGGTATCAATACGAATCCTGCCCCCGAGCCTTCTACACTCGATGAACCATCAGTGTACATCTCCCAGGTGTTCTCCTCATTTGGCTGTTCTGACTGTTGTTCTATTGTCGGGACTTCTTCATTGGTTGCCCCCTCTGCGGGACCCGTTACTTCCAGATCGGGTGCCGTAGACTCAGCTATAAAATCTGCCAATGCCTGGCCCTTAATAGCGGTTCTCGGAGCGAAATGAATACGGAACTCCGTCAGCTCGATGGCCCATTTTACCAATCTCCCCGACGCCTCCGGTCGGTTCAAAAAGTGTTTCAGGGGCTGATTAGTCAATACCGTGACTTCATGGGCATGGAAGTAAGGCCGTCGCTTTCGAGCGGCAATAATCAACGCGAAGAGATACTTCTCAATGGCGGGATAGTTTATTTCAGACTTGGCAAACGCCTTGCTTACATAATAAACAGGCACTTGGTTGCCCTTGACAATTTTAATCAAAACAGAACTAACAGCCACATCGAAAACAGCCAAATAGAGATAAAGCGGCTCGCCTGGAACTGGTTTCGCCAACGGCGGAAGGGTACGGAGGTGCTGCTTGAGTGCCTGGAACGCCCCCTCACACTTGTCGGTCCATTCGAACTTCTTGTTGGCCCTCAGCACATCAAAAAATGGCATAGCTCGGTCACTTGCCTTGGATAGGAAGCGATTCATTGCCGCCAACCGGCCATTCAGCACCTGGACCTCCCGATGAGTCTTCGGGGACTGCATCTCCTCGATTGCTCGCAGCTTCTCGGGGTTCACCTCGATTCCTCTCTGGCTCACCATGAACCCTAGGAACTTCCCCGAGTTCACCCCAACAGCACATTTGTCGGGGTTCAGCCGAACCTGATGGAACTTCATCCGCTCAAATGCTGCCGCCAAGTTCTGGACATGGTCTCCTGCCTGTCGAGACTTCACCAGCATGTCATCCACATATGCCTCCATGGTTTTCCCCAACATGTCTCCGAACAACTTGTTCACCATTCGCTGGTAAGTGGCTCCGGCATTGATCAATCCGAAGGGCATCACGTCGTAATGGTAGACGTCACTGTCGGCATAGAAAGCCGTATGGGGGGCATCCTCCTTTGCCATCTTGATCTGGTTGTACCCGGAAACGGCATCCATGAAGCTCAGCAGCTCGTGTCCCGATGTGGCATCCACAAACTGGTCAATCCTCGGGAGCGGGTAGCAGTCCTTCGGGCAAGCCTTGTTCAAGTCGCGGAAATCGACACACATCCGCCACTTCCCATTACTCTTTCGCACCAGGACTGGGTTAGCCACCCAAGTTTGGAATCGGAGCTCCTTAATGAATCCTGCATCGAGCAGTCTGCCCACCTCTTGCTGGATCGCGATCCTCTTGTCTGCGCCCATCGGACGCCTTCTCTACGCGATAGGCTTGATCGCGGGGTCTATCTTCAGCTTGTGCACTATCACGTCGGGGCTGATTCCTGGCATATCACTCGGGGACCAGGCAAACAGCTCCTTAAACTCCTTCAGGAGCTCGATCAACTCTTTGGCTCTTTCCTCCGACAGAGCAGATCCGATCTTCACCTTCCTCTGAGGCCCATCGATTTCAACTTCCTTCAAATCCTCCATGGGGGCGGGACGCCCTACTCCTCTCAAGGATCGGCATCAGTCTGAAGGACAGTCATGGCCTCCCTCCTTCTCCGTCGAGTGGCGTTAACGTAGCATTTCCGCGATGCCACTTGGTTACCCTTGACCTCTCCAACCCCATTGTCAGTCGGGAACTTCATCTTCTGGTGGACCGTCGAGGCGACTGCCATGAGAGGGTTGATAATGGTCCTCCCGATAATGGCGTTGTATGCCCCCGCAGACTCCACGACAACGAAATCCACATTTCGCTTCTCCATCTTCCAGCCACTACCAAACTCCACCGGTAAGGTAATCATTCTCAGCGGGTAAGAGGTGGAACCAGAGAATCCCACCATCGGGAAGTCCACCTGTGTGAGGTCCTTCTTCGTCTTTCCCATGGCTTCCAGAGCGTCCATGAAAAGATTATCGGAGGAACTCCCTCCGTCTATCAGGATCCGCTTCATCTCGAATCCGTCTACGTCTAAGGTCACGACTAAGGCGTCGTCGTGAGGGCTCTCCATGCCTACTAGATCCTCCGCCGAAAAAGAAATTACCATTTCCTCCTTCAGAGTCCACGACCGGGACCTTTTGCCTAATACCTCCCGGGAAGCGGAGGTATCACCTCCCGCTGCCATCCCTCCGTGGATGACGTTGATAGTTCCGCGCCTCTCCCTACGGGCACCTGAGCCTGAAGCTTCTTGCTCAATCTTTTTCTTCTTCGGGGATTGGTCGCGGGACTTGGAGCGGGATCGTGACCGACTTCTGGAACGGGATCGGCACCGCCCCTTTCCGACGAATTCTTTTAGCTTCCCCTTCTGGATCAGCTTCTCAATTTTCTTCTTCAACTCCCGACAGTTTTCGGTGTCGTGACCATTGGCCTGATGGTAGCGACAGTAACGGTCAGGGCGGCCTCCTAGGAATTCGCCTTCTTTCCTCGGGGGGTATCGAGCGAGACCCTGTCTGTCCATCACGGCTAACACAGAAGTCATCGAGCTATTGATGGGAACAGCCCGGCCTTCTCGGTTGTCCTTCCTCGGAGGACGTTTGTCTTCTCTTTTATCGGGACGGCCACGGATCCTGCTTCCTTCCGACTTGTCGCTCCGTTTGCGATCATCCGAAAGCTTGGACGATGGCTTCCTCTCCCCGATTTCGAAGGATCGATCTCTCCAGCAGCAATCTTCGACTCCTGGACGTCGATTTGCTGTTTCACCCTCACTTGCAGGGCCTCCATACTCCACACGGCCTTCGCGGCTACGCTGTGCATCAGATCGGAGCCATACGGAGCGCTCAAGTTCCGCAGGAAAGTACGGATTGTCTCTCCCTCCGAGATTTCTTCATCGATCTCCGCGGCACTAGCAGTGAATCGCTGATAGTAGTATGCCAACGATTCATCGGGTCTCTGCACCACCTGGGTCAAGGACCTCACACTCTTCAGAAGACGCCTCCGACCTTGGTACTGCTTGATGAAGCGATCGTGCATATCCGCCCAGCACGTGATGCATCCTAGCGGGATGCTGAAGAACCAAGTCATGGCCCTTTCTCCCAGGGTTATCGGGAACAATGAGCATATGAGGTCATCGTTCGATGTTCGTCCCATATAGGCCTGGACATGCCTCTGCACATGGCGAACTGGGTCCCCTTCACCATCATACTCCTTGATGGTCGGAATACCTAGCCCGGGCGGGGCGACGGTATCTATCAGCCGCGGCACGAAAGGATGGCTGGACCGATCCCTTAACTCCGATGTCATCTGCTTCTGATCACCCATGCAGATGCTAACGATCTTCACCACCTGATCGGGGGTGATGGGGCCATTCAGGGGAATGGTCCTATTTTGCACCGGACCTGGGCCGTCGACCATGAACTTCTCCGGGTGTGCTGGTTCCTTACCCTTGCTCCTGGGCGGAACCTCCTGTTCCTCTGGGTCCACCCTCGGTGGGGGTGGTGGTAACTCTTCTCGCGGAGGCACCTCCTCCGCCCTCTTAGCGGCCTCTCTTTTGTCCAGCAAGGCCTCCATGGCGGCCAAGAACATGGGCATAGCGTCTGCTACTGCCTTGGCCAACTCCGAGTTCGAAGAAGACCCTTCTTCCCTTCGCGGGACTCCTTCTCCTCCATGGCCCACCGGGTTTGGGGGAGCCTCATCTTCCTCCCTACGCGGGACATCCTGCCTATTCCTCTCTGTGTCTCGGATTGAGACCTCATAGCCATCACCCTGCCCCCCTGTCTGGGAAAGAGCGGGGTTCTCACCTTGTTCAGCAACACGTTCCGGCAACGGGGAATTCACAGTTCCTGCGGGACGAGAACTGCCAGCCTGAACTTGCTTCTTCTTGCCACCACCGGCCATTGATCTGGTAGAAACTATCTTGACTTTTTGTAAGTTTCCCACAGACGGCGCCAATGTTGGATCACGGGCGAAGCTCCGTTATGTCCTTGACGGAAAGCTCTGGACTCCTGGACTCCGCGTAATCCTGCAAAAGGGGATGACCTGGGTGGTGACCCAGAATCCCTCTCCGATGCTTAAATGAGTATAGTGATCAATGGGGGGGTAAGCAAAAGTCTAAGTTCGTATTAGATGATGGTTTTCTGAGGTAACTTCCTTCTTTATATAGGAGGGGAAGTTACTCAATTACCTATTACTGCGCCTGGCAGTTTTACCCATGATTCCGTGTATCTCGCGACGATTCCGCATATCTCGGTTGGGATTCCATATATCTCGCCCCACGCTCCGCGTATCTTACCCATACTCCGTGTATCTCGGGCACGCCCTGCGTATTTCGGGGGGTTTATCTCTATCTCTAACCGTCTCCCACTACTATATCTAGTAGGCGGGTTTCTCGGTCTTTATCTCCTCTGATTCACAAGTCCCGACTCCTGTCGGAGACTCCAGAGTTGTCTCATTCTAGATCACCACCCAGGACCTTCAGTCTCTGCGGGACAGGTCCAGCCTCTGCGGGGCTTTATTATCGGGGCCTTTACTAAGGCATATCGGGGCCTACTCGGAGGCTTCTTGTCGGGAGCATTCAGCTCGTACATCGGGACCGCTAAAGTTGAGACCCTTTATACTGGGCCTCTGGGCCTTCCAGGCTTTTCACGAGGCCCACTGGACCTACTCGCCGTCAATTGGCTGTTAACGGGGCTAACGATTACATCGGAACCCATCAGTACATATACCATGTAACATGTACTACATGATATATGCACCATATAATAGCCTTATACAATCATCTAATGACATGATGGAAGTAAATGCAAGTGTAAGTAACAAGATGCAATGTGAGCATATCAACTTATATACTCTATAGTTTGCGAGGTCTGAAACATAAATATGAACCTGAATTGGACAGATATCCAACACACAGGCTCTGATACCAGTGTTAGATTACGGGGAGTAGTCACTACGGAAACTTAAAACATGGTACATGCTAGTAATCAAAATTACGCAGCGGAAGATTCGCACATACCTTTACAGTTCTCCGTAGACCCAGATCTTCACATGAGGGAGTTCACGATCCTCCGGTCGGAACCCATAGAGGTTCTTGTTAAAGAAACCCTACGCGGTATAAGCTCCACAGCATTGCCTCTGATCGTTTCTTGCCAAGGGGACAGATCTCCGGAGTGTTTGCTCGAGGGCAAATTGGCACACCCTTGGTGTTGATGTGAGTGGTTCGGCCGAAACCCTTATGTGTGGGGTGGAGGGTTTTTCTCTCTAAAACACTCTAATGAGGAAATAGTGATTAACCCTAAAAATCCCCTAGCACCATGTATTTATAGGAGGAGCAAAGTGGACAAAATTCCACTTTTCCCTTCCTACAAGTTTCGGCCGGCCATGTATAAGGGAGGCCCATATTTTTGGGCCTCTCATGTCAATTGGGATTTGGGTCTAGCCCAATTACCCTAGTGTTACATGTACCTAATTTCCTTAGGTAAACTATACATATTATGGGCTACCAATTACGGCGCCCATCACCATATGCTTACAATGCTAACACGTGCATGGTAACTAATACACAGTGGAAGATAGTGCACATACCTATAATGCTTCCGTAGTCCCAAGATCACAGAGGAGATTTATCGATCCGCTGGATGCTTCCCATAGAGGTTCTGGTTAAGGAAGCCCTACGCGGATTATGCTCCACAGCAGAGCCTTTGTCGATTCTTTATCTGGGATGGGTCACTGGAGTAAATTGCTTGACATAATTTGGCACCTCCTAGGGAGTTTGTAGTTTCGGCCGAAGTAGGTTTTTATAGGGAGGAGGGATTTCTTTTATCTCACCAGATAGGAAGAGGAGATTAGCACTTAATAAATCCTTAACACCTCTCTATTTATAAGAGGAGCAAAGTCGACAAAAGTCCAGTTTGCCCTCTAAGTAATTTGGCCGGCCATAGATATGAGGGAGGCCCAATTTTGGGCCTCTAATGTCTATTGGGATTTTAGGCCTAGCCCAAAATCCCTAATGTGACATTACCCAATTGTTTTAGGTAACAGACTCATATTAATGGTTAATGGTCTCCTTATTACGTTGGCCCAATCTCCAAATGCTAACAGCTCCCACTCGTCGGAAAGGGAGGGTGCCTATTAATATATCATCGACCAACACATCAACATTTGTCTTCAGTCCAGCCCTGCTTTGGAATAGTTCATACGAGGTTTTCCGTGCGACCGGAGGACACGATGGGCATCATGCTACTCATCCCTTAGGAGTGTTGTAGCGCCTGCAGAACATTGATTCCCTATCTTTAATCAACATGTGAAAACAATATTGTGCTGGGCCGTATCCTAGTCCAACTGTCATTCTCCAATTACCCAGTTTCAACATAGGAATACTCCTTCAAGGCATCCGTGCAAGTATTCAAAACCTTCAACTAATATCAGGCTGGTGGCCACCTAGTGAATACAAGAGTCGGAGAATTACAGGTGTACATGAACATCCCCATCACTCATACCCTTAGTGAAAACACAACCGGTTTCCAAAGACTTGGTCACTTTTCCCATTTGTTCAGCACTACGCTCGTACGCCCAGAAGCGAACATTGAGCTTGACCTTAGGTATGAGTTCTGAGTCGGTGAGGATACATTGGATGCTTCTTCATAAAGCATATGGGATCAGTCACACGCGCAAGGTGAAGAAGTTTGTGCTCATCCGAATCTCGTGGGTTCTGTCTAATACAACCGAGCCTAACCCCGTGGTCGAACATAGCACACGAAGTATGAAGCGCGAGTCGATAGCATAACCTGAAATTTATCCTGGAGTGGGAAATGTCACATGCTATCACAGATTTGTCATCTGGCCCAGAATGTGGTTAACTGACGAAAAAAGTTTGTCATGGCGATTTGCAAAACTTGGATAATGTCGTGTTACCCCGAAACCAAATGATTGTTCTGCTTAACCAGGTTTGCCACTGTGGTTCGTAACTGGTCTTGATATGGTAGAGGTCCTTCTCTCCGTCAGGACGGCCGAGCTTGTGTGACGAGGCTTGGCTCACAATCGAAATTATTTTATTCTAGAGGTTGTCCCTCCTACGACTAGTTTATAGACCGTAAAAATCTGATGTAATTCAAACATTATGACGTCGTTTAAATCACAAAATAAAAATGTGATACATTTTATTCAAATATTTCTATCAATCTCAAAATGTTATCATCAAAATACAAGCCACTTAAACCCTACGTAGTCATAGCATTATCACATGCTTTTCGAAAACATCCCTGCATAAATGTTTGGTAATGGATCTGCCATTATACTTTCAGTGGACAAGTTTTCCAATGTGATTAATTTTTCCACAACCATATTCTTAGCATAATTGTATTTTATATATATGTGTTTCGTCCTGCTATGGTACTTATGTAGGTTTACGGGGCTAAATACAACGAAAACAAAACAATATACGTTCTTGGTAACCTTGGATCGCTTGAGGGGAGTTCTCGATCCGCCGGACGGTTCCCGTAGAGGTTCTTGTTAGAGAAGCCCTACCAAATTATGCTCCACAGCAAACCCCCAGTCGATTCTTCACGGGGATGGATCAATGGAGTAAATTGCTTGACACAATTTGGCACCTCCTTGGCTTTATATAGGTTCGGTCGAAACTATTAAGTAATAGGGAGGAGGGTTTTATTTTTTTCTTAACACAAAGGATGAAAGGGATTAACCCTAAATTAATCCTAATACTCTCTATTTATAAGAGGAGCAAAGTGGAAAAAAAGTCCACTTTGCCCTAAAGCATACTTCGGTCGGCCATGCTAGAGAAGGGAGGCCTAATTTTGGGCCTCTCATGTCAATTGGGATTTTAGGCCTAGCCCAAAATCCCTAATGTGACATTACCCAATTTCTTAGGTAACAATCTATAATTAATGGGCTCCCAATTACGGCGGCCCATTATCCAAATGCTAACAGCTCCCACTCGCCGGAATGGGAGGGTTTCTATTAATATGTTGTCGACCAACACATCAACATTTGATCTTTGATCCAGTCCATACTCTGAATAGTTCATACGAGATTTGTCGTGCGACCGGCGGACACGACAGGCAGAATGCTACTCACCTGTTAGGAGTGTTGTAGCGCTCGCGGAACGTTGATTCCTCATGTCTTATCAACCTGTGGAAAAATAATAAAGTGCCGCGCTGTATCCTAGGTCAACTGTCATTCTCCAATTGCCTAGTTCCCATTTAGGAATACTCCTTCAAGGCATCCGTACAAATATTCACAACCATCGACTAATATAAGGCTGTTGGCAACCTAGTGAATACAAGAGTCGGAGAATTACATGTGTACTTGACCATCCCCATCGCTCATACCATTAGTCAAACCTAACCGGTTTCCAAAGACGTGGTCCCTGGTCCTTTTTGTTCAGCACTACGCTCGTATGACGTGAAGCGAAAATTGAGCTTGATCTTAGGTATGAGTTCCGAGTCCGTGAGGATACTTTGGATGCTTCTTCATATAACATCCGGGATCAGTCACACACTCAAGGTAAAGAATTTGTGCCCATTGGAACCTCATGGACTCTTCCTAGCACAACCGAGCCTAACCCTGTGGTCGAACATGACACGCGTAGTACGAAGTGCGCGTCGATAGCATAACCTGAATTTAGACAGGAGTGGGAAATGTCATATGCTAACGCAAATTCGTCATCTGGCCCAGTATGTGGTTATTTAACGAATAAAGTTCGTTACGGCGATTTGCAGAACTTAGATCACGTCGTGTTACCCCGAAACGAAATGATCATTTTGCTTAACCAGATTTGCCACCGTGGTTCTTAGTTGGTCTTGATATGGTAGAGGTCCCCCTCTCCATCAAGACGGCCGAGCCTATGTGACGAGGCTTGGCACACATTCGACATTATTTCATTTTTGGAGTTTGACCCTCCTACGACAAGTTTATAGACCGTAAAAAATCCGATATAATTTTTCAGATATCTATCCAATTCGGGTTTGTATTTACATTTCGGGCCTCACGAAATACTCCAAATCCCGTAAAAGAACGCTTCCGCGGACACCCAAGTCCAAAACGGTCCGGAATACGCGGAGTACCGGACCGGGGGACTTCCGGATTGCCCTAAGGCAATCCGGACCCGATCCTGATTGCTAAACAATCCGGGTAGGTCCGGGTTACCGACGTTCTCCGCGCGCTTATCCCGATTATTTGGCCAAGTACGAGAAGTCAGTGCGCGCATAGTCCACCTTGATGACGGTATACGTTTTCCTTTATACCGGCATCAAACCGTTAAAAACTGGGAACGATTAGACCTTGATCAATGTCAAATATGATGTGACTACTCCAAATTCACACCTCCATGAACTCCTTCTTCAACAAGCAAGGAGAGCATCTTGAAAAACTATCAAGGGAGGATGTAAGCTAATGACTACTCTCTCTCCTAATTCTCATTAATAGTATCTACACCATGTGCTAAGGACTAAACTAATATCTATTTTCACACAAGTCCTTAGTATCATGTATAAGCATACTTATATCTCTTCTATGCTTGTTTTACATACATGCTCCCTAATGTTGCATGACACGCTTCGTAGATCATTACGCATGTTATTATTTTTATATGTACAATATGCTAACTCATGGTTGTTATGTGATTATTTTTATAATCTAAGTATGAATTTCATGTTTACATCATGTCTTATATTTACACCATGCTTAATGATTGCGTACGTGCTCTCAAATTTCGTATTATTCTAAGTGTTTTGCTTATTGTATGATTACGTCCTCCGTTTACTATGTCGTCATCTACATGTTTACAACGTGTTATATGCTTACATCATGTACCATGATATTATCACGTTGTATAATTCTTTATTATTACAAGTATTTCATTCATTACATGATATTGCGAATATAATTGCATGTTGTTATACGCATATTGCCCGCTACGCTAACCCTATAAACAGATTACGTACATACGGCGGAAAATTGAAGTTGGTCAAATTTATGATCCCAACACTCGAATTGACAAACAGGCCACCCCAGAGGTCAGTACAAAACCTAAATTGGACGAATATCTTATCTTAAAAAGAGTCAAGCATGGGTTTTGAAGCACTACTTGACTCGGGGGCAAGTGTTAGATATCTGTCCAATTCGGGTTCGTATTTACATTTCGGGCCTCACAAAATACTCCACAACCCGTAAAAGAACGCTTCCGCGGACACCCAAGTCCTAAACGGTCCGGAATACGCGGAGTACCCGGACCGGGGGACTTCCGGATTGCCCTAAGGCAATCCGGACCCGCTTCGGATTGCTAAACAATCCGGGTAGGTCCGGGTCACCGACGTTCTCCGCGCGCTTATCCCGATTATTTGGCCAAGTACGAGAAGTCAGTGCGCGCATAGTCCACCTTGATGACGGTATACGTTTTCCTATATACCGACATCAAACCGTTCAAAAATGGGCAAGATCCTTTGGTTCCCTATAAATAGGGGCCTAGGTCTCCCATTTTAAACAATTCCCTCATTCTGGCATTTCGAGCTCTGACTTCTCTCTAAAAAGGCTTTCTCTCTCTAAAGATTTTGACTTGAGCGTCGGAGAGGGCCCAACCAGCATTCCCCCGATCTTCCACGCTGGTTACTGCCCCTTCTGCAGGACCCGGAGTTCGAGAGATCAAAGTCGGGAAGTTGGAGATCAGTTTAAGGATCGTGTCTCAAGGTTCGCGGCATACAGACAGATACCCGTTCATGTGCACACATCCAGAGCCCGTTCGTGGGAGAGAAGCCCGAAGTTACCCAAGTGGAAGCAGACTTAACATTTTGCGCCGTCAGCATGATTCGAACAAAAAGCCGTTCATACCGCAAGCTATGACAGGGAGACGACCAAAGAAGGCGGGTGCAGGCAAGTCGAAGCCAACGAGAAGCCAATCAAGACGTTCTCACATTCCAGACACAAGATTCACCGCTTCAACCGTACCGTCCACAAATGTGCCTTCCGCACAGTATGGCTGTGAAGTCCAAAATGCGTACGATGCATCCTTTATGGAGAAGATGGAAAATGTGCACGTGATCCACGGAGGCTTTGGAGCCGGAGGATAAACGTCGTATGAACGATAAATATACGCTACCCGCACAAAGCGCATATGCTAGAATGCTGACATGAAGTATACTGTCATGATAGATGCCGACGAAGAGGATGCTTGCTCGAAAGACGTCATTGGCTTTTCATCAAAATACAAAGACCACATTGTGCACCCGCACACCGACGCGTTGGTTATAACTGTGACAATCGATGGCATGGACGTTAAGCGTATTATGGTAGATGGTGGAAGTTCGCCCAACATCATTACAAAGGCTATCATTTTAGCCCTGCGGAGAAAGAGGCACGTCAAAAGAATGGACTCACCCTTGGTGGGATTCATGGGAGATGCAAGCTACCCGCTAGGATTTATAACTATGCCAGTCATCATAGGAGAAGGAGAGCAACAGCTCCAAATAGACGTACCATTCGTGATCGTAGAAAAGCTTGACGCATATAATGGAATCATGGGATACACAACCATGAACAAGTGGGGTATGATAGAATCAACATCACACAAAAAAGTCAAGTTTCTAACAAAGGCAGGAGTTGGTGAAGTGAAGGGAGATCAGCAGCTGTCAAAAGACTGCTACAAGGTTGCACTCCAACATGGGGACAAGACAAAAAATTGCGGAATTCCCATCATTGATGAAGACCCAAGGGTGGATCATGCACGTCCTGCTCCTGTTGAAGCATTGCAAGAAATCAAGATCGATGAGCCAGAAAGGATGGTTCGAGTGGGAGAATCACTGTCAGAAGATGAAGTGATAGAAAATCAAGGCCCTTCTAGTACAGTATAAGGAGCTGTTCGCATGGTCACCAAGCGTTATTCCAGGAATAAGCCCAAACATAATCTCTCACAAGCTCAACATCAAACCAGGATCCAGACCTATAACACAAAAACTACGACCATTGGGGGAGACAAAAAGCTCGCAATACGAGAAGAAGTGGGCTAGTTGCTGAACGCGGGCTTCATTGAAGAGTCGCAATACCAAACATGGGTTGGGAATCCAGTTTTGGTACCCAAGCCTAACGGCAAGATGAGAATGTGTATCGACTACAGAGACCTCAACAACGCATGTCCAAAGGATTCATATCTGCTGCCAAGGATCGACCAACTAGTAGATGCCACCGCATGATACGAGCTAATGTCAGTAATGGATGCGTATTTAGGATACAACCAAGTTCCAATGGCGGAACAAGACACACCTCACACTTCATTTTACGCAGACAGCGAGATCTACAATTACAAGGTCATGCCATTTGGACTAATTAGTGCTGGAGCAACATACCAGCGTATGGTCAACACAATCTTCGGAGATATGATCGGGAAAATCATGGAAGCATACGTTGATGACATGGTCGTTAAGTCGACAAAAAGGCGTAACCATGCCGATAACCTCCGCCATATGTTCAAAAGAATGGGAGAATTCCAAGTCATATTAAATCCAACAAAGTGTGCCTTTGGCGTGCAATCAGGAAAAGTTCTTGGCTTCATGGTCAGTGAAAGAGGGATCGAAGCAAACCTGGAAAAAGTAAAGGCGATAGAAGAAATGGAGTCTCCCAAGAAGCACAAAGAATTCCAACAACAGAATGGACGTTTAGCAGCTCTTAACAGGTTCCTCGCAAGAATAGGAGACAAATACCTTCCATTCTGCCAAGTGCTTCGTGCAAACAAGAAGTTCGAGTGGACACCACTATGTGAAGAAGCATTCCAACAATTGAAGCAGCACCTGCGAACGTTCCCAGCGTTAGCAAAACCAATACAAGGCGAGCCGCTCTACCTGTACATATCCGTAAGCAATACTGCAGTCAGCTCGGTACTCGTTAAGCAAAAAGGGACTACACAGCTCCCAGTATACTACGTGAGCAAGATCCTGGCAAAATACGAAGTGAATTATATGCCAATCGAGAAGTACCTATATGCTCTCATAGTGGCGGCAAGGAAATTGAGACCATACTTCCATGCGCACGAGATAACAGTCCTGACGGACCAACCCTTGAAGCACATCCTGTCAAAGCCAAACATGTCAGGAAAATTAACAAAGTGGTCAATCGAGCTAAGTGAATTCCGCATTCACTTTGCACCACGAACAGCAATCAAGGGACAAGCATTGGATCGGTTCGAGGATCGTTTCTCAAGGTTCGCGGATCGTGTCTCAGGGTGAAGATCGGGAATTTGAAGATCAGTTCGAGGATCGTGTCTCAAGGTTTGAGGCATACAGACAGATACCCGTTCCTGTGCACACATCCAGAGCCCGTTCGTGGGAGAGAAGCCCGAAGTTACCCAAGTGGAAGCAGACTTAACATAATTTAAACATTATGATGTCATAAGAATCATAAACTCAAAATTCCAATTCATTTTATTCAAATATTACTTCAAATCTCAAAATATTATCATTACAATACAAACCACTTAAACCGTACGCAGTCCTAGCATTTTAACATGCTTTTTGAAAACATCCTTGCGTAAAGATTTAGTTAATGGGTCTGCCATCATATTCTCAGTGGACAAGTAATCTACTGTGATTAATTTTTCCTTAACCATATTCTTAGCATAATTATATTTTACATCAATGTGTTTCGTCCTTTTATTGTACTTAGGGTTCTTAACTATTGAAAATGCTGCTTGACTGTCAGAGTACACCTTCAAAGGTTTACTCCAGTCCTGGATGCCAAGCAATGCAGTTAAGAGTCTATTAAGCTAGACCGCTTCCTGTGCATTCTTAGAGAGGGCCACGTATTCGGATTCTATCGTAGACTGCGCGACACATGATTTCTTTTTGCTCGTCCATGAAATGGTGGCATTATCAAGGAGGAATACTCCTCTTGAGGCCGACACGATCATCCGGATCACCACCATGATCGGCATCACTGAACCCAGTCAATTCTAGTTTTCTACCCTTGTAGCACAGTCCATAGTCAGCAGTAGCTTTCAGGTATCGATTAATTCGTTTCACGACCTTTAAATGTTGATAATTAGGGTCTGTGAATCGTGCTACTAGGCCCACAACGTAATGGATGTCTGGACGAGTGCATTGCATGGCATACATTAAGCTGCCAACCATATTAAGGTCTTCTGCACTTTTCATATGTTCACTCTCAGCTAGGTTTTTCCGGCCGTCATGTTTCTACAATGCGCACCCAAACACAATCGGCGTATACACGGGTTTTGCATCTTGTAAAATCTGAACCTTTTCAACAATTTGTTGATATAGGATTCTTGAGATAGACATAGCTTGCGAGCAACCCGATCCCTAGCAATCTTAATGCCTAGGATGTACGTGGCTTCTCCCATGAACTTCATCTCGAATATAGTTGCTAACCATAACTTTGATTCATTCATGTAACTCACGTCGTTAGCGGCAATTAATATGTCATCTACATATAATTTCAAGATGACGTACTTCGACTCAGAGGTCTTAGTGTACACGCATGGATCCTCGTGAGGATTCATGAATCAGTTTCCAACGATTTCCTCGTGGAACCTGCGGTACCATTGCCGGGATAATTGTTTAAAACCGTATATAGATCTCTGGAGTTTACAAACTTTACCTTCATTACCAGGAGTATTGAAACCCTTTGGTTGCTCCATATAGATCTCTTCTTCCAGGTTTCCATGGAGGAATGCAGTCTAACATCCATTTGGTGCAGCACTAGATCGAGGCTAGCAACCAAAGCCAAAATCGCCCGGACTGTGGTTTAATGCATAGTCGGTGAGTATGTCTCATCAAAGTCAACTCCGTGAAGTTGGGTATATCCTTTAGGAACGATTCGAGCTTTGTATCATTCGACGGCTCCATCAGCAGTGAGTTTCAGTTTCAGAACCCACTTGGCACCTATGGCTCTGCGGTTAGCAGAAAATTACCCAAAGACCAAACCGAATTAGCTTTCATAGAGGAGATCTCATTGTCCATTTCCTTCCTCCATTATTTTGCTTGAGGTCCATATATAGCTTGTTTAACCATTACCGGTTCATCAACTGAAGTTAGAGTGAATAACTCGCCTCTTTCAATTGGATACTTGTTGGGAGACATTCGGTGCCTTTGACTGCGTCTAGGCTCGTTAATCCCATCTTGAATTTGAACAAAGCTCCCACTAGGAATAATCCTCGCTATCGAGGCATTAGTCTCGCTGGAAACAAGAGCTTTACTTGAAATTTCACCAACAACTTTTCTAGGACCACCTCTTGGTCTCGGAATTCCACATCTGAGATTGATTCCATGGTTACTAGGACCAGGAACCAAGTTGGTTGTACTATTCCCACAGTTTCCAGTAGGTAGTTGCGGCATCATCGGATTTTCATCCAACGGTTCAGGAACATGATTATCAGGTTCGACTTAATTCCCACCTGCAGCAACAGTGATCTGAGTGGTTGGATTGACTCCTCCCACTGGATTTATTATGAAAATGTCTCCATCTTCATTTACCATATCGTTTACTTGTGTTGCTGCCTCAAATCTCTAACTCGAAGTAAGTGGGACCTGATCATCATCATGCTGCTCTAGTTCAGTTCGTTTGAAGTTTCCAAGCGTAGGAAATTCATCCTCAAGGAATGTAACGTCTCTGGACTCATGTTCGACCACGCCACCATTCTCCTGATCTGCTATAAACACGTATCCCTTAGAGTTTTCTGAGTACCTTATAAATATATTTTTCAATCCTCTTGGTCCTAACTTGCCATAATGGTTGTCGGCTAGATGCGTATATGCTGAACAATCCCAAGGTCGCAGCTTTGTAAGATCCATCTCTTTACTTGTCTGTTAGGTTCCGAGATCAGGGTCAACGGGTAGTCGGCTCAAATCTCGTTCCTCACTGGAGATGTAGGTGATCCGGTGCTCTCGGGTTGCACTGTCTTAGCTTGCGTCCTTCCTTCCTTCCTTAGCTTCTCTTCTCCTTTCGCCCTGCAGAAGGGGCAGTACCAGGCACAGAGGGGGGGGGGGTGGTGCCTGATGAACCCTCTCCGATGCCTAAGTCAGTATCGTTTTTAGAGAGATAAAGCTAGAGAGATGTCAGAGCAAAATTATCCAAATTGCCAAGATGTCCAAATGAATTGTGGAGGTGGGGTATTTATAGGCAACGGTGTCATTAAGGTGGCTTAATGACATCGTTAACCTTTAAACACAGTTAATTAACCTTTAAACACGTGATTAAGACCTTAGGATATGGAGAAGGTAGGCGGAATAAACTGAGTATGGGAGTCCAAGAATGGTGTCGGGGCCCTTGGGGGGAAGGGAAATCCGACCCCCAAGGGTAGGGGTTGGGTGAGGCCACCCAACCCCTCCTAGGAGGGATGGGGTTGGCCAACCCTATCCCCCCTAGGGGAGATCGTGTTGGCCGACCCGATCTCCCCTAGGGGAGATCGGGTTGGCCGACCCGATCTCTCCTAGGAGAGATCGGGTTGGTCCACCCGATCTCCCCTAGGGGAGATCGGGTCGGCTGACCCGATCTCCTCTAGGGGAGGTCGGGTGTGGCCACCCAACCTCACCTAGGTGAGTTTGACTCGGCCGGACGAGCGCTTCGGCCTCGTCCGGGCCGTTGGTGTTCTCGCGAAGTGTTCGGGTTGAAGTTTCGATTTACAATCATTAATGGGGTGATAAAAATACAACGATTAGGAAGTCAACGGGTTCAAATTGGGCGTATATCCATCACATGCCCCCGAGTCAACCAATGGCCTAACCCTTGATTGACTGTATTTCAGGATGGTATGACACGCGCAATTTGAAACCGGGGTTTTACCTTCTTGTCTAAATGCTTGCTTACCCATGGATGCGTGCCTCTGACTCTGCCCCCTGCATTATGAGATAGAGGAATTGTAAACGTCAGAGTGGCACGGACGTGTGCCTAAGCACGCGTCCGTCTGAGGTGGGAGTAATAAATCTATCTTTGCTACAGGCGTATACTCAAAAAATACACGCTGGCATAAGGATGCAATACGAATATGGCTAAGTGACTCATGCTTCAATTTCGTGCCGGGATTTTGCCCAAGTGAAGGAAAATTTCAATTTTGGTCCGAAATTTTTCTAAGTATGGGATACTAGAAAATCTGCCTATAGGATGTTAACTAGGAGTGAACATGGACATATCATGAACATGAGGATGTGTACTAGCATACATGCAAGTAGGAACATAAGGATGGGAGTGAGTGGAGACATGCTGCAATTGTAGTCATGAATGTATGCATGAATATATGGCGGCTATGTGCATGGACGTCTAAATGTTTGAACACATGGGAGTGTGTATGTGGGCATGCATATGATTGCAAGCATGAACATGTATGTATGTATGGATGGGTTGTGAGTATAAGCATGAGTGATGACATTGATGTACCTGTAGATGTTAATCATGAATATGAGCATAAGTGCAAAGGTGAGAGCATAGACCTCTCCTTTACTTGAGGGTGGGAACTCTGTCACTCAATGGGACACAACGTTCCGCCTCCCTCGTACTAGCGTGAGTATTGTCCATTAATCTCGACCTTCGGCATGTGTAACATTTTCCTTCATTCGTTGGAGCGTGTGTATAGCTCTTGACCTTTACCCTGCAATTTGTTCCCCATAAAAGTGAGGGTGAAAAAGCTTACAAGCTTTCTTCTTACCGCCGCGAGCGAAGGGGTCTATTGACATGTGTTAAGGGTTGACCCTTCCTTCGGATGTGCTGGAGCGTTGCTCTATTTGGGGAAACTAAAAGTTCGCCCTCTTCCCTTGGTGTTAAGGTTGCCCCCGTAGTAGGCGTATCTCGCCCCTCCATGAGTAAGGGTCGATCTTTGTGTTGGTTGTTCGTATAGATGACTCACTTTTGGGAAGCTTTCTTCTTCAGACAGGGAGACCTTGAAGATCGTTTTCCAAGGTAGTCAGACCAAATCTGACTGTCCTGTGTCTTGGGTGTCCGAGGTGAACTCGTATGAGGCGGGGACTCGTATGACCCCTTGTAGGTTGATTTCATGGAGAAACATATAAGGTGTAGGCAGAGCGTTCCGAACGTACCGTTGAATCGGATGAGAGGGAAGAAACCTCTAGTTCTGCTTATCAGGCCAAGAAATTTTCTAAGTCAGGGAAGGCTGCTAATGCTTCCAGTATGTTCTCATTCCATTCTCTTTTCTTTGTGATATACTTATGATTTTTCTCATGTTGCTTCCTTCTTGTTATTAGAAAGTTCGCCCCTGGTTACCGAATGGGTTCTTGCAGTGGGCGAGAGTTCAAGTCAATCCAAGGCGTGGAAACCTGACTCTGAGGTCGGGCCCTCGGCTGCCAAGGAGAAGGAAACCACGAGGGGCTCTCCTTCAAGTGCCTCCTTGCTGACTCCCTCTCATGATAAGGAGGCAGTGGTTGAAGAGGCGCCCTCTTTACTTGACGAAGGGAAACAAACTGTGGCTGGCGATGGGGTGATCATAGGTCTTGATGTCTCTTCTCTATCCTCTGCCCCCCAGCCGAGGGGCCGAGTCTCAGGTACATTTCATCTTCATATAGATTTGACGACTTTCGAAGGTGTCTTTGGCTTTCCTATGGGTTATGTTATTAACCCTGCGTTGAAATTTTTTCTTTTGGAGATGGGTGTGATCGTCGCCTTTCGTTGAGGTTCCTTTCTTTTGCCATGGCTCTGATTAAGATAGCAAATTCTTGCTTGGGAATTTGGTGGGGACCGTTCTTGAGTTAGCTTCTATTAGTATCGTAGTTGTGATCGTTGTGGGGATCGTTTTGTTATGTGCCCTCAATAGTGCTTGTCGTGATTCTTTGCTTCATGGTTGATTTCATGAGATATGGAGGTTGTCTTCATAATGAGGACGTCTCCTACCTAGTACCACCCAGTGGGTTGAAATATAAGTGCCTACCTTTGATGAGCGTATGAAGAGTGTTGTTTCTCCCTTTTTCTTGAACCTCCTCCTAAGGCTAGGCATAGCCTTTTGATGTTCTTGGTCGGGATGATGTCTTTACAATGTATGTCTTTGACAGATGTTTTACGATGTGCTGCCATGATAATCACTTCGAGGTATGTGGACATGATAGCCACTTCGTGATGTGTGGGGGTGATAGCCCTTCTGTAGTGTGTGGACATGATAGCCACTTCAAGGTATGTGGACATGATAGCCACTTCAAGGTATGTGGACATGATAGCCACTTCAAGGTATGTGGACATGATAGCCACTTCAAGGTATGTGGACATGATAGCCACTTCAAGGTATGTGGACATGATAGCCACACCACGATGTATGAAGTTGTGCTTTAGTATTCCTTTCTCATTGGAGAGCCTTTATTGCTATAGTTGCTTTTTGTGTAGGCTATGTTCGTTGGGTTAGGTCCCGATGTCTCGTCTTGTCGGATGTTGTATCCTTTATGCTCTTTAGATGTCTCCTTCATGAGTTGTGCTTGACGATGTTCAAGTCTGATACGAGCATAGGTCACGCGAGGGCGACATGCATGACAATAACATTTGTCGGAGGTTGATTTGTGTGACTTGTAAGGCAATTCTCTTCTTGATGGGTCGAGCTTATTTTGAGAGCCTTGAACTTTGGATTTCATGTCTTTGCTATCCTTCTTGGTGGTGTTGGGTTCCTTTGAGATACTTCTCTTGACTTGTGATATGGGTGGTAGGATAACTCGTTACTTTTCATGATAACCTCTTGTGCTTCTGTATATGATCCTTTGGTCATGGACTTCTCCTTTGTATATGCTTTCCTTTCTTTATCTTTCTTTTGTGCTTTCCTTCACATCATACCTGCTATCTCATCAAGAAAAAATATTATGTGTTCATTATACAACTTTACTTTGCAATTATTTTCTCATGGAATCCTTCTCAGTATGGTGCGATGATCTCTTCTGATACCCTTTAAATGGTATACGTGGTACCGTTAGACCAAAGATACGCTTTTGGTGGGCGTCGAATCTGATCACGAGACAGGCTCTCGGAGGGCACTTAACGTTTCACAGGATAGGCTCCCGGAGGGCACAGGTTAGACCAAAGATACTCTCCTGGATGGCGTCGAAGACCGTTCACGAGACAGGCTCTCGGAGGGCACTTAACGTTTCACAGGATAGGCTCCCGGAGGGCACAGGTTAGACCAAAGATACGCTCCTGGTTGGCGTCGAAAACTGTTCACGAGACAGGCTCTCGGAGGGCACTTAACGTTTCACAGGATAGGCTCCCGGAGGGCACAAGTTAGACCAAAGATACGCTCCTGGTTGGCGTCGAAAACTGTTCACGAGACAGGCTCTCGGAGGGCACTTAACGTTTCACAGGATAGGCTCGCGGAGGGCACAAGTTAGACCAAAGATACGCTCCTGGTTGGCGTCGAAAACTGTTCACGAGACAGGCTCTCGGAGGGCACTTAACGTTTCACATGATAGGCTCCCAGAGGGCACAAGTTAGACCAAAGATACACTCCTGGTTGGCGTCGAAACTGGTAGTTTGAAATCTACCTCAAGATACGCTCTTGGGGGCGTCGAATCTGGTAGTGTTTTTTCTACCTCAAGATACGCTCTTGGGGGCGTCGAATCTGGTAGGTTGCAAATCTACCTCAAGATACGCTCCTGGGGGCGTCGAAATTTGTAGTTTTTGGAAACCACTCTCAAGATACGCTCTTGGTGCGTCGAAGGTCGTAGTATTGACACTACTCTCAAGATACGCTCTTGGGGGCGTCGAAGGTCGTAGTATGAACACTACTCTCAAGATACGCTCTTGGGGGCATCGAAGGTCGTAGTATAAAAACTACTCTCAAGATACGCTCTTGGGGGCGTCGAAACTGTTCGCGGGATAGGCTCCCGGAGGGCACAGGGTTTGTAGTTTTAGAACTAATCTCAAGATACGCTCTTGGGGGCGTCGAATATGTTCGCGGGATTGGCTCCCGGAGGGCTCATAATGTTACCTTATCTTGTGTCCTTTCTCATGAAGGGTGCGTCTTTGGTATGCTTTTCGAGTCTTTACTTGACTTTTCCTTCTATGATATTGCATGCTACCACGCTTTTCCTTCAATGTGGGAGATCACCTCTCGAGGGCGATGTTTGTGTGTTTGTGGGAGATCACCTCTCATATGGTGTCGTGTCCACTGATTTTGCAGGAACAAGGTTTACTACATGTGTTGCAGTCAATAATGCGTCACCCCAATAGGATATCAACAATTTTCCTGCGACATCATGGTTCTGACCATGTCCGGGAGTCTACGATTACGTTGCTCAGCCACACCTTTCTGATGTGGCGGGTTTGGGAATTGTAGTTTGACGTGCAATACCTCTTTAATCGCACAACTTGATAAAATCATTAGAGAGATATTCTCCACCTCTATCAGTGCGGAGGGTTTTCACCTTTCGCTCCTGTTGATTCTCTACGGGGTTAAGAAAGTTTTTAAAGCAGTCAATAGTCTCTGACTTACAAGAAATCAAATGAGTAACCCTTAACGGGTAAATTCGTCGCTGAAGGTCAGGAGGTAACGTTTACCACCACTTGCGGTGACATCCATGGGTCCACATACGTCTGAATGAATTAAATGCAATTGGTATTCGGCTTGTAGCGATTCACCAAATGGCTTGTGGGTTGACTTTTCGGCTTGACAATCCTCACAAGTGGTTTTCACCACTCGAGATGCTCCTTGTAGTAGTCCTCTCCGAGCTAGGGTTTGAACCGTGTCATAGCCTATATGTTCCAACCTCGCATGCCATCCGGCCGCATTAGTTTCTGCTTCCCTGGACGATATTAAATACATTCGGTTCAAATTTTCATATCCATTTAAATACATAACGATGAGACCATTAGAGGAAAATGTATGACCAAGGGAGTTCTCAAATGAGAAAGCAAATCCATTATTCACAGAAATAACATCCCTTCGTGTTCTAGGAGTAGAAAGGACATTTTCTAGAATTAAGGTTCTGTCATTGCGCATACATAATCTGCAATTCCCTATTCCTTTGACGCCAATTTGAGAGTTTACGCCAATGTATATCCTCTTTGATTCCATGGGAATTTGTTTGAACATGAAAAATGATCATTTTTCATTGGTTATGTGGTCCATCGCACCTGAGCCAAGAATCCAAGCGCGATTTGAATCAGTTAACATGACAGTAGAGGAAACCAAAGCTTCCATAACATATCCAACGTCGCATACCTTGGCAGGATGCAATTTGCTGGACCCAGCTCCATCACCTATGCGGCAAGGGCTTGAATCCCTGCAAACAATCTCCGATTTTTACTGGAGTTTGTCTTGTTCAGGCTTTGTCGACATTTTACCTCAACAGCCTGTTGTTTCTTTACCTTGCTCATTTTCCTCTTATTTTGTCCAGCAGGTTGTCCTAGCATTCTGCCAATCGAGCTTGTTCCATCTCGATTAATTTCTTGGCAGTTGGGAGATCGAACACTGAGTTGCGGATAGTCCGTAAAGTCCTGGTTGCTCTCCAGAACTTCGGGAGGATCCCAATTATGGCTTGAATTTTTTTTTCCATTCAACCATCTGACTATCTTCATCAAGTGGTTTGATCATGTTGAGGAGCTGGTATGCCTTTTCAAGCACACCAGTGCTGTTTCACTTTTCATCTAAAGAGGGTATAAGTGGGTGCAGCATGACTGCTAAGCCGTTTCCGTATTTCAGGAATAGGGCATCCCAGATATCCTTTGTTGCCGGAATATCCTTATACTCCTTTTTTATGTACGAAGACATCCGTGACAGCAATATCTCCTTCGCCCTCTTGTCATCCGGCTCCTACTGGAAGTAGGCATATGCTAGTCCCTTGGTCGGACCCGCATCTGGACAGGTCATCGTTTTCCGAATATGGTCTAAGAGACCTTTATCGCCCATCAGATCTTTGATGTGTTTGCACCACGAGTCGTTGTTTGTCTCATTTAAAAGCTCATTAGCACATGATGAATCCATTTGTGCAGGTATTCGATACTAACATATTGACAATCATGCATAATCAGGGGGACAATAACATTTTGGAAATAGAATTGCTTATATCGGATATCTGTCAGATAGAAGGCGATAAATAATGATTCCTCAGACATCTTACCCAACCGACCGACAGTAAACTGAGGGAAGGGGCTCGTGAAAGAGTTCACATTACCGTCATCTTCTTTCTAATAGACCGGTCTTTTTAAAACGGTTTAATCACTTTTACCGGAACGAGAGGTTTTTAAATCACTCGTTCTTGGTTTTCTAGGATTTCTAGTTTGCACACACAATTCTACTACACAAGTAAATCATCATGTACATATCATATCCAAGAAACAAACCACATAATGCACACGCGTTGTTTGCACACGAGTTTCCTTTGTGGACTTCTCCTTCTAGTATTCCTTCTTCTTGGGCTTCTCCTTCTAGTATTCTTACTCTGTGGGCTTCTTCTCCCCGTATCCATGCTCCGTGGGCTTCCTTCTTCTCGTATACCTGGAAATGGACACCGGGGAGAGGGTTCCCGGTAAGCCCAATCTGATGCTTAAGTGAGTAGAAACTTTAGAGAGAGGTAATGAGCTTAAAGAGAGAGTGATGGATTACCTTCAAATGAGGAGAGGAGATCTCTATTTATAGAGTTCCTATTTGACCGCCCCGGTTCTAGTGATTTCATGGTCCGGTTATGGAAATTTCGTAATATAAGTTGGCATTGACCGTAAATATGGTGCGTTTGACCTCGGTTCGACCGTAGATAAACTTAATATTGCTAAGTGTTGGTAAATGGCCTACGAGGGCGAGCCCCGGGCAGAATATCGTCCGGGGGTAGGGGTCCGGTCGAGGGAAACTCGTCCGGGCAAGGGGGGGGGGGTGGGGGTACCCCTAGTACCTTGCTCGGGTTACCCGAGCAAGGGACCCTGCTTGGGTTACCCGAGCAAGGGACCCTGCTTGGGTTACACCCTAAGTGGTTTCTCCACTCGGGGCCTTCCCGAGTAGTTTTTTCGACTCAGGGTGTTTTTGGGCCTATCTGTTGGGCCTCGGGCGTCCGTTTTCCATGTTTCGAATAATAATCGATCGTGGCCCAATTATCGGGTCCAATTTGTAATAGCTTGGGCTATATCCAACATTTTCCCCTAAGTCGAGAAATGGTTTAACCTTTACTTGACTCTGTTTTTGCAGGGTTTATAAGGCGTACCGTTGTGACGATCCAGGCCTTTATCGAGTGCTCGAGACGTGCCACGATTTTCCTTGCCCCATGTTTAGAGAAGCTTAACAGATACACCAAAAATGCTTTTATTAGATTAAGCAGATTTTCGTTATATGGAGATATTATATGCGGGTAAGAATTAAGAGCCTTGGTCTCGTTTTACATAGCCTTTGGACTATATCATTTTATTCGTATCTCCTTTTTATTGGACCTTTTTAGAGAAAATCCCTAGTATACCTCTATATAAGGCATGTGTTAGGTTCCGAGTCTAGGGTCAACGGGCGGTCGACTCAAGTCTCGTTCCTCACTGGAGATGTTGCGGATTCGGTGCTCTCGGGTTGTGCGGTCCTAGCTTGTGTCCTTCCGTCCTTAACTTCTCTTCTCCTCTCGCCCTGCAAGAGGGGCAATACCAGGCACAGAGGGGGGGCTGGTGCCTGATGAACCCTCTCCGATGCCTAAGTCAGTACGGTTTTAGAGAGATAAAGCTAGAGAGATGTCAGAGCAAAATTATGCAACTTGCCAAGATGATCAAATTAATAGTGGAATGATTGTATTTATAGGCAACGGTGTCATTAAGGTGGCTTAATGACATCGTTAACCTTTAAACACAATTAATTAACCTTTAAACACATAATTAAGACCTTAGGATACGGAGAAGGTTGGCGGAAATAAACCGAGTATGGGAGTCCAAGAATGGTGCCGGGGCTCTTGGGGGGAAGGAAAATCCGACCCCCAAGGGTAGGGGTTGGGTGAGGCCACCCAACGCCTCCTAGGGGAGATCGGGTTGGCTGACCCGATCTCCACTAGGGGAGGTCGGGTGTGGCCACCCGACCTCACCTAGGTGAGTCTAACATGGCCGGACGAGCGCTCCGGCCTCGTCCGGACCGTTGGTGTTTTCGCGAAGTGTTCGGGTTGAAGTTTCGATTCACAATCATTAACGGGGTGATAAAAATGAAACGATTCGGAAGTCAACGGGTTCAAATTGGGCGTATATCCATCACATGCCCCCGAGTCAACCAATGGCCTGATCCTTGATTGACTCTATTTTAGGATGGTATGACACGCGCAATTTGAAGCCGGGATTTTACTTTTTGTCGGAGTCCTTACTTACCCATGGATATGTATCTCTGACTCTGCCCCCTGTCTTATAAGATAGTGGAATTGCAAATGTCAGAATAGCACGGGCACGTGTCCAAGCACGTGTCCGTCTGAGGTGGAAATAATAAATTTAACACCGCCATGAGTGTGTGTTAGGAAAATGTATGCTTATGTGGAGATGCAACATGAACACAGCTAAACAAGTCCATGTTTCAATTTTATGCCAGGATAAGTCTAAGTGAAGAAAAATCTTAATTTTGGTCTAAAATTTTTCTAAGTATGGGATACTAGAAAATATGCCTATAGGATGTTAACTAGGAGTGAACATGGACATATCATGAACATGAGGATGTGTACTAGCATACATGCAAGTAGGAACATAAGGATGGGAGTGAGTATAGACATGCTGCGATTGTAGTCATGAATGTATGCATAAATATATGGCGGCCATGTGCATGGACGTCTAAATGTTTGAACACACGGGAGTGTATACGTGGGCATGCATATGAGTGCAAGCATGAACATGTATGTATGTATGGACGGGTTGTGAGTATAAGCATGAGTGATGACATTGATGTACCTGTAGATGTTAATCATGAATATGAGCATAAGTGCAAAGGTGAGAGCATAGACCTCTCCTTTACTTGAGGGTGGGAACTCTGCCACTCAATGGAACACAACGTTCCGCCTCCCTCGTACTAGCGTGAGCATTGTCCATTAACCTCGACCTTCGGCTTGTGTAACATTTTTCCTTCATTCGTTGGAGCGTGTGTATAGCTCTTGACCTTTACCCTGCAACTTGTTCCCCATAAAAGTGAGGGTAAAAATGCTTACAAGCTTTCTTCTTACCGCCGCGAGCGAAGGGGTCTATTGACATGTGTTAAGGGTTGATCCTTCCTTCGGATGTGTTGGAGCGTTGCTCCATTTGGGGAAACTAAAAGTTCGCCCTCTTCCCTTGGTGTTAAGGTTGCCCCCGTAGTAGGCGTATCTCGCCCCTCCATGGGTAAGGGTCGATCTTTGCGTTGGTTGTTCGTATAGATGACTCACTTTTGGGAAGCTTTCTTCTTCAGACAGGGAGACCTTGAAGATCGTTTTCCAAGGTAGTTAGACCAAATCTGACTGTCCTGTGTCTTGGGTGTCCGAGGTGGACTCGTATGAGGCGGGGACTCGTATGACCCCTTGTAGGTTGATTTCATGGAGAAACATATAAGGTGTAGGCAGAGCGTTCCGAACGTACCGTTGAATCAGATGAGAGGGAAGGACCCTCTAGTTCCGCTTATCAAGCCAAGAAATTTTCTAAGTCAGGGAAGGCCGCTAATGCTTCCTTCTTGTTGTTAGAACGTTCGCCCCTGGTTACCGAATGGGTTCTTGCGGTGGGCGAGAGTTCAAGTCAATCTAAATCCAAGGCGTGGAAACCTGACTCTGAGGTCGGGCCCTCGGCTGCCAAGGAGAAGGAAACCGCGAGGGGCTCTCCTTCAAGTGCCTCCTTGCTGACTCCCTCTCATGATAAGGAGGTAGTGGTTGAAGAGGCGCCCTCTTTACTTGACAAAGAGAAACAACCTGTGGCTGGCGATGGGGTGATCATAGGTCTTGATGTCTCTTCTCTATCCTCTGCACCCCAGTCGAGGGGCCGAGTCTCAGGTTCATTTCATCTTCCTGTAGATTTGACGACTTTTGAAGGTGTCTTTGGCTTTCCTATGGGTTATGTTATTAACCCCTGCGTTGAAGAATTTTCTTTTGGTGATGGGTGTGATCATCGCCTTTCGTTGAGGTTCCTTTCTCTTGTCATGGTTCTGATTAAGATAGCAAATTCTTTGTTGGGGGTTTGGTGGGGACTGTTCTTGAGTTATCCTCTACTAGTATCGTAGTTGTGATCGTTGCGGGGATCGTTTTGTTATATGCCCTCAATAGTGCTTGTCGTGATTCTTTGCTTCATGGTTGATTTCATGAGACATGGAGGTTGTCTTCATAATGAGGACGTCTCCTACCTAGTATCCCCCAGTGGGTTGAAATATAAGTGCTTACCTTTGATGAGCGTATGGAGAGTGTTGTTTTTCCCTTTTTCTTGAACCTCCTTCTAAGGCTAGGCGTAGCCTTTTGATGTTCGTGGTCGGGATGATGTCTTTACAATGTATGTCTTTGACAGATGTTTTACGATGTGCTGCCATGATAATCACTTCGAGGTATGTGGACATGATAGCCACTTCGTGACGTGTGGGAGTGATAGCCCTTCTGTAGTGTGTGGACATGATAGCCACTTCAAGGTATGTGGACATGATAGCCACATCACGATGTATGGAGTTGTGCTTTAGTATTCTTTTCTCATTGGAGAGCCTTCATTGCTATAGTTGCTTTTTGTTTAGGCTATGCTTGTTGGGTAAGGTCCCGATGTCTCGTCTTGTCGGATGTTGTATCCTTTATGCTCTTTAGATGTCTCATTCATGAGTTGTGCTTGACGATGTTCAAGTCTGATACGACCATAGGTCACGCGAGGGCGACGTGCAGGACAATAACGTTAGTCAGAGGTTGCTTTGTGCGACCTGTAAGGCAACTCTCTTCTTGATGGATCGAGTTTATTTTGAGAGCCTTGAACTTTGGATTTCATGTCTTTGCTATTCTTCTTGGTGGTGTTGGGTTCCTTTGAGATACTTCTCTTGACTTGTGATATGGATGGTAGGATAACCCGTTACTTTTCATGATAACCTCTTGTGCTTCTGTATATGATCATTTGGTCATGGACTTCTCCTTTGTATATGCTTTCCTTTCCTTATCTTTCTTTTGTGTTTTCCTTCACATCATACCTGCTATCTCATCAAGAAAAAACATTATGTGTTCTTCATACAACTTTGCTTTACAATTATTTTCTCATGGAATCCTTCTCAGTATGATGCGATGATCTCTTCTGATACCCTTTAAATGGTATACATGCTACTGTTAGACCAAAGATACGCTCTTGGTGGGCGTTGAATCTGTTCACGAGATAGGCTCTCGGAGGGCACTTAACGTTTCACAGGATAGGCTCCCGGAGGGCACAAGTTAGACCAAAGATACGCTCCTGGTTGGCGTCGAAAACTGTTCACGAGACTGGCTCTCGGAGGGCACTTAACGTTTCACAGGATAGGCTCCCGGAGGGCACAAGTTAGACCAAAGATACGCTCCTGGTTGGCGTCGAAGCTGGTAGTTTGAAATCTACCTCAAGATACGCTCTTGGGGGCGTCGAATCTGGTAGTGTTTTTTCTACCTCAAGATACGCTCTTGGGGGCGTCGAATCTGGTAGGTTGCAAATCTACCTCAAGATACGCTCGTGGGGGCGTCGAAGGTCGTAGTTTTAGAAACTACTCTCAAGATACGCTCTTGGGGGCGTCGAAATTCGTAGTTTTGGAAACCACTCTCAAGCTACGCTCTTGGTGCGTCGAAGGTCGTAGTATGGAAACTACTCTCAAGATACGCTCTTGGGGGCGTCGAAGGTCGTAGTATGAACACTACTCTCAAGATACGCTCTTGGGGGCGTCGAAGGTCGTAGTATAAAAACTACTCTCAAGATACGCTTTTGGGGGCGTCGAAGTTCGTAGTATAAAAACTACTCTCAAGAGCGTCGAATGTGTTCGCGGGATTGGCTCCCTGATGGCTCAGAATATTACTTTACCTTGTGTCGCTTCTCATGTAGGGTGCGTCTTTGGTATGCTTTTCGAGTCTTTACTTGACTTTTCCTTCTATGATATTGCCTGCTACCACGCTTTTTCTTCAATGTGGGAGATCACCTTTCGAGGGCGATGTTTGTGTGTTGCCAGCTTAGGACGAGTTCGTATAGGGAGTTGAGGATGTTTTCCTCTTATGTGACCTCTTCTAGGAGAAGTGGTATTGCATGCTCTTGTGATCTTCTGCCTCTAGTCTCTTCTTTTACACTTAGGTGGACTACCAAGCACTTATTCGTTTGGTGCCCCCCAAGTTGCTTGGTGATCATACCGCCTTTCATATTTGGCCGTTGAAGGCCCCTCGTTCATTTTCTTGGTTGGGTACCCCTTGTTTGAATGCGATGAGTGCCCCTTGTAGGATTTACTCTTTCTCATGCTTGCTTGTTTCAGTCATAGGCATGGTTTGGTCGGATGTATCTTTAGAGGTTGGGTGGAGAGCTTTTGCTTTGGGTGGGTGGGGGTGATTTTCATTCTCTTGATAACCAGGATGCGGCAGTGTTTGTATCCTAGGGGTGCTTGTAAATTCTTCCCCCCCCCCCTTCTTTGTGTTTTAGGTTGAAAAGCTCTCTCATAGAATGGTGTCTTGAGTTGTTAATCTCGTAGGTGTATTTCAGACTAGTCAATCTAATCCATGCTCTTTGCTCGTGCATGGGGGGGGGGGGGGGGGGGGGGGGGGTCTGACCGGGCTGTGATAATCTTCTTGGAGTGTTGTGGCACTTAGTGTGGTTTGCCTTTTCCTTCACATTGGAGTATTCTTCAATGCCTTTAGGGGGTGTCACATTTGTCATGCTCCTCCCACCTTGAATCTTGATTATAGACTTTCTTTGAATTAGGACTTGAACTTAAAAAGGATGTCTTCCTCTAGGTTTGCAGGTGATGTTCCATGATTTTCCATGGGTTTGTCCCCGTATTGGCTATTCCTTGCTGGATAGCTTCATTAGAGGCTGCATTTGTATTGCGTACGTATACGTGTTTGAGGTGTGTTGAGCTGACAAGTCCCTCCTTTTTTGTTTTTTCATAACCTTCATTCATCATGTATTCGGCGTATGGCCTTAAAGGCGGGATATTTTTCTAGTGCCCCTTTTATCGGGGTACTCCTCTTGATGGGATGCCAGAGTCAAATGTCTTATCATTTGCAGACAAGGTGGTTGATCGGGATGTGCGTCTAGTGTGAGGATCGATTTTGAAACCTTACTCCCCAAGCTTTTGAGCTCTTCTTTGGTTGATCTTGTAGAACTATTATCCTGCCCTAAGGCTCTTGATAGGAGATGTGTCTCATTTTCATACTCTAGTTGTTGCACTATCTCTTTTGCTAATCTTGCATCTCTAGAGTTTCTCTCTTGGTGCATGACTTCAATGACAGGATTTTCTACCGATGTTTATTCTGTTAGGACTTGTATCCTTGGTTGCCTTCCTTTCTTGTGAGATGGCGAAGGAGTGTTTGTGAACACTCCAATGTGTCGTACTTGGTAGAGGTATGCGCCTTAATCTTTATGGCGCTGTCTTGAATCTTCGTGTACCTTTCTCTGATGAACATGTTATTCATTACATATATAGTACGGAGTCCAAGGATCTCCGGGTTAGGATCATAGTTTGAGAACAGAGACATAGTCATCTATTAGATAACCTCTTTATCTATGGAGTTTATTTTGCAAGAATAAATGCAAGGATACTTGTAAGGATACTTGTAAGGATATGTGTTCCATCCTTATTCCTGGTTCATTTGCAGTGCCGTGTCCCTAATGGGTGTGTTGATGTTCTGACCACCTTTACTAGTAGGGGGTCCTTTGGTATTAGGTATGCCTGACTCTTCTCTAGTATCATCAATGGTTGGTCATGGGAGATGTCTGACGAACTCCCTTCATGCACTATGGTTCTCTTCATATCAAAGTTGGTGATTCCCTTTCTTATGACTAAGATATCCTTGTGTGGAAATACTATGTTTTCCATATCCCTTTTTAAAAGCTTGATGATGGTGTCACCATTCTTCCTTTGCTAGGCTTGGTGTCTTTGAGAGTTTTTGATGGAAGTGTATTCCATTACCTAGGATGAGCTTACTAAGTGTAGTTGTGTCTCTTGGCTATTTTGTAAAATCAAAAAGATCTGCTGGAGGTGTTTGCTTCTGATGGTGGGCGTTGCCCATGTGATATGGTTTCCTCCATTTTTGGAGGGATGTGTTCGCGGCTACCCCCTCTTATGTTAATGGGCGTTTGTGGGGAGGGCATGTTGTGACTGGTGCCCCCCTTGCATACCAATGCCCGATGGGATCCTTTGACGGACTTGGCCCTAGGATGCTTAGTGGGTTATAGTAGGGGTAATCCTTTGTGGCCTTCATGGTAGTTCCTCTATAGGTTGTTGGGAGTGCTCAACTTATTTTTGGAAGTGAACCATCCATCTTGGTGATCTTTCCCAGAGTTTTGACCTTATAGGTGCCCTTTGAGATTGAGAAATATGTTCCTTGTGTATCTCTTGGATGGCGGCGGCGTTTTATGGACTCTTCTAATAGTCCACCTGTGTATATATATATCACGGAGCCCGAAGGCGTCCGGTATGGTCATTCTTGGAAAACATGTTGATATCAAGTATCAAAATCTACCCCTTTTAGGGAGTTGACTTGTTATGCAGTTAAATTAAATAAGAGGATATGGGAAGGATATGGGTGTGGGGGTGTTGATATCCCCTGCTTTCTTGGTAATGTAATTGTCTTCCTCCATTAGTCTGTGTGTATTCCTTCCACTTGAGGAATATAAGGTCGCCTCCTTGCAAGGCGGACTAGGTGGAGGTGTTTCCTTCATGTATGCTATGTGCGATCTCACTCTACTACGTCTCTCCATGAGACTTCCCATTGTAGTAGCTATGTGCTAACGTGGTGTGGTACTCTATGAGCCCCCTGTTCAAATCGTTGTCTTTTCAACTCCTCCCCTGTCCTAGGGGGATGTGTGCCAAGGGTTGTCATGCACAAGGGGTTTGGAACTGTCGTGCTGTATCATGGGTAGGTGGTTGCCTTGTTGTGTTGTTGGGACTATGTCCCTCCCTTTGAGCTTTCCTTGGTATGTCCCTTGAGGTTGTGCCTCATAGTAGTACCCCTGTGGAGGTGCCGTGTATTGGGATGGCACTCCTTGTTGCCCCCCTGTCCCTGTGGCTTCTTAGTCAATGGAGTCGAAGCTGTGGAAGCCTCTTAGCCAGCTGGGCGTGAAGGTTCTCCTCCCTGCTTGTTAGGCTGGGGTTCTTGTGGGGCTACCTGAGGCTCTGGGTGTGCAGGCTGTTTCTCTGGGTTAGTCTGCCTTGCTGGAGGTATATGCTGTCTTTCTTGCTTATTGCCCCCAGGTGGGCGATTATCTCTAGACACTAAGTTGTTCGTCATCGCTCTCGTGATTGCCAGGCTTTCTGTTCGAAGCCCACAGACGGCGCCAAGTGTTAGGTTCCGAGTCTAGGGTCAACGGGCGGTCGACTCAAGTCTCGTTCCTCACTGGAGATGTTGCGGATTCGGTGCTCTCGGGTTGTGCTGTCCTAGCTTGTGTCCTTCCGTCCTTAGCTTCTCTTCTCCTCTCGCCCTGCAAGAGGGGCAATACCAGGCACAGAGGGGGGGGGGGGGTGGTGCCTGATGAACCCTCTCCGATGCCTAAGTCAGTACGGTTTTAGAGAGATAAAGCTAGAGAGATGTCAGAGCAAAATTATGCAACTTGCCAAGATGATCAAATGAATAGTGGAATGGTTGTATTTATAGGCAACGGTGTCATTAAGGTGGCTTAATGACATCGTTAACCTTTAAACACAATTAATTAACCTTTAAACACATAATTAAGACCTTAGGATACGAAGAAGGTTGGCGGAAATAAACCGAGTATGGGAGTCCAAGAATGGTGCCGGTGCCCTTGGGGGGAAGGAAAATCCGACCCCCAAGGGTAGGGGTTGGGTGAGGCCACCCAACCCCTCCTAGGGGAGATAGGGTTGGCCAACCCTATCTCCCCTAGGGGAGATCGGGTGGGCCAACCCGATCTCCCCTAGGGGAGGTCGGGTGTGGCCACCCGACCTCACCTAGGTGAGTCTAACATGGCCGGACGAGCGCTCCGGCCTCGTCTGGACCGTTGGTGTTTTCGCGAAGTGTTCGGGTCGAAGTTTCGATTCACAATCATTAACGGGGTGATAAAAATGAAACGATTCAGAAGTCAACGGGTTCAAATTGGGCGTATATCCATCAGCATGCTTTAGGCTCCTCTTCATTATTTCATCCACCTTCATCTTTTCTAGAGCATCATTCATTTTTCCAACCTAGGTTTTCACCACCACCTCCCTTTTCAATTTTATCATCCAATCAACCCAATTAAGTTACCACATCTCTCATGGAGCTCACTTAGGTTTGATTTGGGGTGGAATTTTTCTTGCTTTGGTGGCTTGGACCGGCCGGCAAGGGAGAGGGCGACACGAGGCGGACGAATCGACGACTTTGGGCGGCGTAACGAGCGGGCTCGGATAGCACGGCGTCTGGTCGGCGGGTCGAGGAGGGGTCAGCGGCGTCGATCTGGACCGGAGGTGGTTGGCTGGGGCGGACTTGATTTCTCCCGCGGATGGCGGCGGCGGACGCCAGACGATTTTTGGCTGTTTCGGTTCAATTTCTTCAAAGGTTCGATCTTTTGGCCACTTTATTTGTGTGTTCTCCCTTGCTATAAAAGCTCAAACTTGTCAAAAGCTCGGACTTGTCATAGATTATTGAGTTGCCTCATTGTTCCTTGTTGCTTGGAAGTAGAGGATTGTCCCTTATCGTTGAGCTTGGAGTACTTTTGAGGTAAATATTTGATATAAGTATTGTCCCCTTAGGAACTTGATAGTTTCTTGTTGCGTTGGTGCCTTAATGCCTTGCCTGGGTAACCTCATGCTTGTGTAGTGGATATACAACTTTGTTGTAGATGTTTGGTTCTCCCTTTCACTACCTTAGGTAGTGCTGGGGTGGTTTTACTTGTCTCCCCCCTTAGGGGTGCTTGTCGTGCTTGCTTGTCCATTATAATCCTTCCGCCTTAGGGGTATCGTTTATGCACGTGTCATTTCCCTAGTAGTAAGCATTTGATCTTTGTGAACTTTGGGACGTACCCTTGGGTAGGTTGGTTTTGATGGATTAGCATAGCGTCCCTTTGGGTTATCCGTTATAGTTTTTCCATCCATATGTAACATCATCCATGTGCTTGTCTTGGCACCGTAGTAGGCGTTCAATCTTTGTGCATTTTGGGATGTACTCCTATGTAGGTTATTATTGATGGATTTACATGATACCTTGAGGTGAGGTTGGTAATTTTTGACGGGTCATCGTTCTTTCCTTTTATTATTAGGTGTGCCTTTGAAGCTTCGCTTGGATTAAGAAGCGTTGCATCTTTTTCCCTCCATAATGAGTAAGCCTTCTACTTTTAAAGCTCCCCGTGGTGGTTTTTCTTCTAGGGCACATTTAGAAAGTTACCCCCATGAGGAGTTTTTTTTTAGTGGTAAGCGGTTCCCACATCCAGACTTGAGTCCGGATTATGTTCCTGTGGTGCCTGACTTTGAGCGGAGTCAGATACTGATTAGGAGCCCATCCTTGAGGATGAGTTGGCGTTCCTGTAGGACCCCGTGTTCCTATTTGAGGTTTATTGTGAAAACCTGTTGAGGAGGAAGGGTTTTCTCTTTCATGTTAAGATGACAGGGCTGGGCAGTTTAGACATGTCAGTTTATCCCTTTTCCATGCCTTATCGTTACACTGGCAGCTCCGTTACCCCACCTCCGGATGGGATGGCGATGATGTATCTTCATAAAATTAATGCGGGGTTGCGCTTCACTTACTGTGCCGAGCTTCGAGAGCTTTGTGCGTATTATCGAATTTCCCCTATTAGTCTTGCCTCCTCTGCTATAAGTGCTTGGGACGGATTTAGGGTGATGTGTCACCGCCAGTTCTGGGCTTACTCCCTCCGTCTTTTCCGATGCTTCTATCGCATCCAGCACGGTGGTGACTCAGGGTTCTATTCTTTGATGATCTGGTACCCTTGTTGGCTCAAAAGGGGTTTTTTGAGTTGGGTGAGGCTAGGTGGGACAACAAGCGTCATTTTGTCCTTGCCTTCAAAAGTGGTAGTGGTCATTGGGAGAAACACTACTTCTTCATTGAGGATCAGTGTGTGTCTTGTTCATTGGACTCCCCCCTATTGACGGACGCGGGCCCTATGTTTTCCAATTGTTTCATGTCTGAGAGGCAAGCCTTGAAGCTGATATATATTGGGAATACGACGGCTTCCTTCGAGTCAGTGCACCATATCGCGGAGGAGGAGTTATGCGCTACAGGGATCCGATCGACGTCCCCCACCTTACCTTCGGTATGCAAACCTTTGAGTTTTTAATACTTGTGATTTTACTGTTCTGCTTTGTAGGTTGGTTTCAATATCTTCCTTCCCTATTACAGGGTGACGATGGCGTAGGAGAAGATGCTTCTACGGAGAGGGAAGCTTCAACTGTCTCCCCCTTCATTTTCCAGTGGTGGAAGCTCCGACTGCTATATCCAGGACTTCTAAGATTGTGGAACTTTCCTCCGGTATGGTATTTGAGTCGTTTCCTTTTGTTTCTATGATTAATTTTCTTATGTTGTACTCACCTATATTTCTAGTTGGTTTTAGGGAGGCCCCCTCTATCTTCGCCGCGCAAATCTTGGCCAAGATCAAGTCGAAGTGATCCAGCTTGGAGGTGGAAGCCTCTAACTCTAAGGCCCAGGAGATAACCTCATTTATTTCTCCCTCCAGGTCCTCCTCTTGCCATAAAGAGAGAGAGTTTGCTGATGAGAACGTAGTCGATGACTCTCCTATTGCTCCGGAGAACAAGGAGATTTCTGATGATGCCGGCGAGTCTTTGTCTCCTTGCCCCGTCTCTCCCCCGAGTCTTGGATCCTCTGATGATAGATCTCCAGTGCCAGGTATATGCTGGTGTTCCCTTCTTATAAATATTTATTTCTCATGTTTTTTTTGTGTCTTACACTTGTTTTTCTAAGCATGATCAAGTTGCCTTTGATCTGTCCCGAGGATCTTGTCCGCCCTATCGTTGTTGATGTTAGGAACAATGCCTGGATGCCTTTTATGACTGCTGACCGTTAGGCTTATGACCTATCGTCCTCTCTTTATATTCTGGAGGTTTCCATTCCTATGATGAATGCTATTATCCCCCCGGCAGATCGGTCTCTTTCTCCATCCGACCTTGAGGAGGCCCATCACTTTGTGAAGGGTGCCTTTCCCAGTTTGCTCCTGTGAGTGTTTATATTTCTTCTTGCTTTGTTTTATGAGTTTTATTATCCTGATCCTTTTTTATTTTTGGTAGGGGATATCCTCTGTTGTTAACCTTGGCCCTCATTTGGTGAATGTTACTTGGAAGAGGGATATGTTTCAGAAGATGCTGGGAACGGATGAGTCTACTCTAAGGAACACCGATGAGCTTCTTCATGATGAGGTTAGGAGCTCAACGTATCAGAGGTTTCCTTGGCCAGCCTTCTGACTGTTGTTCAGAAGGAGCTTGACGATGTTCTTACCTTCCAGGCAGATGATGATTTGATAGATGCTTTGAGGATGAAGAATGCTATCAGGGATACTCGTGAAGAGGATAGGCTATCTGGTTTGGAGGAGGGTATATCCCTTGGAGTTGAAAGGGCAAGGCTATTGGAGTCCGGGATTTCTTGGCTTCCAAATAATTTTCTATCCGTGCCGAGAAGCATTACGAGGGTATTATAGATACCTTTGGAAAGGGTATGGTTGAGATGATTTTAACTATTGATCCCAACTTTCCTTTTGATCGGCTTGGCGAGTATGCCATGTTTGCTTTGGGGTACCTTGATCGCCTTGCTAAGCGCTCGGGTAAGGCGCATGTTACTGCCAAGCGGGTTGCTGCTGACTGTTCTTCAAAGCCCAAGGTTGTGGCTTCTTCTCGCGGTGTTAAGGGTTCCACTCCTTCACAAGCTCCTGGGAAAGAGGATATTCCCCCCTTGTGAAGGGTGGTTGAGATTATACGCCTTGTTGATGACTGGTATTTGCCTTACTCGTTGTTTGTTTGTGTTTTCCTCCCACTTGTTTTGGAGAGGTTCTTGTTTAGAATTGAGATCTTTTCTTTATGATTAGATACTCGAGTTTTACTTTCCTTTGTCGTCGTTCTCTTCTCCCTGAAGCTTTTGAATGTGTGGACGGCTTGGTCTTTTTTTAGCACACCTTTTGTTATCAGTATGATGCTTTGTTAGGATGACCTATATATTTTAGGGCTTACGTTCCTTTTTATTTTTGCTTGTGAGAAGACCCGACGAGTTTTATTTACTCTTATTGAAGGTTGGGTTGCTTATGGTTGTAAGGCTTACGTCCCTTTCCTTTATATTGTCAGGGTGGCCATGTGGGTCTTATGCCTCCTTTTCTTTGGAAGGCTTATCCTTGCGGATTTCCTTTTTTGGTTGCAAGGTTTGTCCTTATGGATCTTCCCATTTTCGGGTTGAAGGGTTGTCCTTATGGATATTCTCTTTTTCAGTTGGAAGGGTTGTCCTTATGGATCTTCCCCTTTTCGGTTGGAAGGGTTGTCCTTAAGGATCTTCCACTTTTCGGTTGGAAGGGTGGTCCTTATTGATCTTCCCCTTTTCGGTTTGAAGGGTTGTCCTTATGGATCTTCCCATTTTCGGTTGGAAGGGTTGTCCTTATGGATCTTCCCCTTTTCGGTTGGAAGGGTTGTCCTTATGGATCTTCTCATCTTCATATGAGAGGGTTCTCCTTATGGATCTTCCCCTCTTCATATGAGAGGGTTGTCCTTATGGATATTTCCCTTTCCGGTTTGAAGGGTCGTCCTTATGGATCTTCCCCTCTTCATATGAGAGGGCTATCCTTATGGATCTTCCCCTTTTTGGTTGGAAAGGTTGTCCTTATGGATCTTCCCATTTTCAACTGGAAGGGTTGTCCTTATAGATCTTCCCATTTTTTGTTGTAAGGTTTGTCCTTATGGATCTTTCTCTCTCATTTTGAGAGGGTTGTCCATATGGATCTTCCCCTTTTCGTTTGGAGATGACACCTTCCCTTTCATGAGTGGTGGTGTTCTTCTTCTTTACTCATGTTTTCTAAAAAAGCAGCTTATTCATTTAGTCATGCTTCCAATTCTTTACAAAAGGTAATTTTAAATGGAGTCTGTAGATCTCCTTCAAGTACTTTTATGCTAAAACATGAAATAAAGATAAAACAGATAGTGTCCACTCTAGGTGGGTTGGAACTCTAGCTCCTCGGTTGCAATCTCCTCCTGGAGATGTCCAACATGGATTTCTACTTCGAACTCCAACCTATGGGCTAGGCACTTGTTTGTGCTATGCCCCCAAGTCTTGTGATATTTGCACCACCCCTCCACTTTTGTTCCTATGAAGGCCCTTGATGATTTCAGAGGTGGCGGAATTCTGTCGTAGAGAACCCTATTGTACAGCTCCTCAATATCGCTTCTGAGCGGTGTGAAGTGGACTGTTCGTCCATCATTGAGCCTGTAGTAGCTTCTCTCATCTTCTTCTTCTCTTTGCATTACTTGCAACAGCCTTTGGCTGAATTCTTCTACTGAGGTTATGTTGGCGATGCCCATATCTCCTCCAAAGTATTCTTCAGCGTCCCTCCTTAGGTGCCTAAAAAAGGCTCTCACGAACTCGATCCTGTTAATGTTGAGGTCCGCTGCTGTTGTTGCTAGCCTTACAAAGTAGCTCCTTATCAACTCATCTCCCTTTTGCTGGATACCATCCAAGCATTAATGCTCATGTATTCTTCCTCTCTTCCTTCTCTTGCTTTTTTCATTTGCTTTCCCTTATTCCTTTTCAGCAACTTGTTCTTGAGGCTCCAACCGCTTACTCTTCTAGAAGATATCCTTTGTAGCGTGCAGGAGGTGGCTTACCACCCCCTTCACCATTCCCAGCAATATCTTCCATCCTTGCTTGACTCCTCCATTCGTACTTCCCCTTGATGTTTCTACGAAGGCAATGGGTAACCCTTAATGTGCCCTTCTCCTCATGGCATTTAGGTAGCATTTTCTTGAAGCTGCTTGGTCCCCCATTACTTCTCCTATGCCATTTGGTGTTGGGAATTTCATATTTTGATGGATGGTTGACGGAACTATGCGATTTGGGTTGATGTTCGTGCGACCTTGTATCCCATTATATGCCCCTAGCTCCTCTACCACCAAAAAAGGTTACTTTCAGCTGGACTTGAGTCCATCCTTCACCAAAAGTTACGGGAAGGGTTAGAATCCCGAGAGGAAATGTGGTTGCCCCTGCAAAGCTCACCAGAGGGAAGTTCACGGGCCTGAGGTCCCGTTTTGTCCTCCCTATCGCTTTCACCACATCGATGTGAAGAATGTCTGTGGAGCTGCCCCCGTCCACTAACATTCTCTTTACATTGTAGCTAGCAATGTCCATTGTTATAACCAAGGCATCGATGTGTGGGTATACCATATCTTTAGGTCTTCGTCTGAGAAGGTTATCTTCATGTTCTCGACTGGCCTTTGGCGTTTTCCAAATTGAGGCATTTCGTTTACCTGGGCCACATACACTTCTCTTGAGTTGGAGGTCTCTCCCCCCGCTGCCATGTCACCATGGATGACATTGATGGTTCCTTTTCTTTTCGGAGGGGGAAGGAAGTCCTCCATCTTTTCCTTTCCTTTTGATTTTCCAGTGTACCTTGGCTGGGACTTCTTTCTCTCTTTCTTTCATCTTTCACAAAACTATACAACATGCCTTCCTGGATTAGATTCTCTATGTCACGCTGGAGGTGGAAGCAATTGTCTTTGTGGTATCCGTTGACATCGTGGTATTCGTACCACTGCTCCACATTGTTTCCAACTGTTCTCTTCCATTTATCGGTTGGAAGAATCAACAAATTAAGCCTCTTCATCTCCTGCAGGACGAGGCCTCCCTTGTGAGAGGGGTGAAAACAATATTTTGGATGCCTTGGGTTCTTGCTTGCTTTTTGGCCCTAGCTCCTCCTTGCGGTGTCTATGCTTTCCTTCTAGACGGCTGTTGTGGCTGTTGCGGTTTTCCTTTTATTGGCTTGTTGTTGTCAAGTGTAGGGGCTTCATTTCCCTTTTACCGATTTGATCGCGCACACTCCAAATCGATATACGCCTTGACTCTTTCTGCCAGCTCCTCGAGAGATTTAATTGGTAGTACCTCCACATTTTCCGCTAGTGGTAACCCTTAGCGTCCAAGATTCCTTAAAAAAGCGCTCACTAACTCCCCTTCCGAGAGCTCTGTCGCTATGTCGGAGATGTTTTAGTTAAATATTGTGTAGTAGATTGCCAGGGATTCATCATATCCTTGCCTTATATCATCTAAAGCTGAGTCACCGTTCCGGAGCTGTCTCTCCCCCAGGTATTGCAGGATGAACTTGTCCTTCAAATCTGCCCATGAGGCAATTGATGCATGGGGTAAACTGAAAAACCAGTATGAATTGTTCCATGAGAGCGTTTAGGGGAATAACATTGCATAGTGATCCTCGATCGCGGTTCATCCTAGAAGGGATGATTCATTCTTTTGAAGGTGTTGTATTGGATCCCCTTTCCCAACATAGTCATGAATTTGACGCGCTTTCACATTCGGTGGGACCATTACATTGATAAGCTCCTGTGTAAAATTATGTGAGGCTCTATCCCTTAGCTTTTGCATTGCTCTTCCCTTTGAGTCCTTTATCTTCTTTGCTATTAGGTTCTCTATTTCCTCATTCGTGAGGCCATTGCCGCAATGTTCTGTTGCCTTTCATTTTGGGGTCCAGCATACACTTGGCCATTATGGAGTCCAGGATACCCATGGCCATTCTGGGGTCCAGGATACCCTTGGCAATTCTAGGGTGCAGCATACCCTAGAGCATTGTTTACCTGGTTGTTGGCATTCCTCTGCTAAGGGTATCCTTTTTATTAGTATTGCTGATCGTAGGAATGTGTATATGCATGTTGGTGTCCCAATATTGATCTTGGAGGTGATACCTGGTACCTTGGCTGCTCCTGCCATAGGTTCTCTCTTAGACGCTCCCTTCTATCTAGCATCTCCTCCATGCCTGCCATTAGTTCAAGCGTGATTTTGTATGTCTGAGGGTTTGTTATGCTTGTCGGGGCGGGTGGGTTTGTGGCTGGTTGACTGTTGGCTCTGGGTGGGCGTTTGTTGAGGAATGTTGTTCCTCAGGAAGTGGATGTTCCTCATTTCTCGCCTCTTCAAGTCCTCTTTCAATAGTAGCTTGTTGGCTTACCACTGGAGCCTACCTGCTCCCCCTACAGGTGCTTGCCTCCTCCTCCTGTGGGCATCTGCTTGTAGTAGCCTACTTGCTTTTCTTTCGAATCTATCAGACGACGACAATGTTTGCACACGAGTTTCCTTCGTGGGATTCTCCTTTTAGTATTCCAGCTTCTTGGGCTTCTCCTTCTAGTATTCCTGCTCCGTGGGCTTCTTCTTCCCGTATCTTTGCATTCGTCGCTTCCTTCTTCTCGTATACCAGCAAATGGACACCAGTGAGGGGGTTCCTAGTAAGCCCACTCCGATACTTAAGTAAGTATAAGCTTTAGAGAGAGGTAATGAGCATAGAGAGAGAGTGATGGATTGTCCTTAAATGAGGAGATGTGATCTCTATTTATAGAGTTCCTATTGGACTGGCCTGGTTCTAGTGATTTACTGGTCCGGTTATGGCAGTTTCGCAATATAAGTTGTCATTGACCGTAATATGGTGCGTTCGACCTCGGTTCGACCATAGATAAACTTAATATGGCTAAGTGTTGGTAAATGACCTACGAGGGCGAGTCCCGGGCGCAATAACGTTCGGGGGTAGGGGTCCGGGCGATGGGACCCCTACCCCCTACCCCAAGTATTAAACCTATAAGCAGTGTGTAGGTAATTTTAAAGTTCGAAAACATTTGGATTTAAAAATCTTACCATCCTATTAAACCTTCGTTCGGTTCAGTAAAATCCGAATCGGTTCAGTTTCGATTCAACCGGTCCGGTCCGGTCCGGTTCGGTTTTAAACGTGGTTCGGCCGGACCGGTTCGGTTTAAAATAGGAATTCGGTTCGGTTCTTCACGCAAACCAGATCGGTTCCGCCCATTTTATTTGCCCGGTTCGTCCCGACCCTAATGGGTCGGACCGATGGAGAAAACCCGGTTTGGTTGACCCGCACCGGTTTAGATCCATGGAATCCGATCCGGTTCGGTTAACCCGTTCGGTCCGGTTTGGTTCCCTTTATTTTCCGGGTTGGTTGACCCGACACATATGTGCTTAATTGGACCGCTCCATAACCCATGACCCGAATTATAACTTGTGGGATAAGTAGGGTTTTAAGATCCATCGAAAACTTAACTTATCCACCAAGTAATAACTAATTATAAAATAATTTCCAATATTTTCACATATATATATATATATATATATATATATATATATATATATATAATTCGGCACAAGTATATATATATATATATATATATTGTCAAAATTCTATATTTAGAGATATATAATCAATCAACAATATATATACATACATATATATATATGTATATATATATATATATATATATATATATTTGGCACCATTAGATATATATATTTATATATAATATTTTATCGTCAATATTTTATATTAGGATATAAATCTATGAACAATATATTTTCTCAATCTTTAGGTAACTAAGAGCATCCACAATGGTTTTACCTAAATTGTATTCTTTAAAGTTGCCACGTAGACATTTATGTACACTTTAAGTAATACGTAAATTTAAGACACACCTAAAAAATATTTTCTCTGCAATCGTATTACTTAAACATATTCCTTAAATATATTTTATTATTAAATTTTCCAACAACCACCAATAAGATATTAGCATTAATTATAAAATAAATTAATTTATAATAAAAAATTAGTTACGTAATACATAGTTCATTACTTAAATTTAAGGAATACTTTATGTAAAAACATAAATTTACGTAGGTCCCATCTTTAAGGAATGCTATGTAAAACCACTGTAGATAGTTTTTGTTGCTTTACTTAAATAAACATCTAGGACCCACGTTTACGTATTCTTTACGTAATACCACTGTGGATGCTCTAATAGATACCAATATTATCAACATCCCTAAATCTGTGATAGATATATTGATAGTCTCTATCCACAATTATCTTGTTAACCTAACCCTAATTTTGACTTAATTCACCCAGGCTAGTGTTCGGCCGAACTAAATTTTAAATTTTCTCTGGAAAAATTCGGCACTTTTAGGGTTATTTGTTAACTAAGAAATTAAGTATTTCATCTTTCACACCTAGAAGTGGTTCGGCCGAAACCTCCAATTAGGTTTAGTTGTCAAATTTCAAGATCAAATCTTGTTAAGATCTGTTAGCATACGGTGATTGGGCGCCGTAAATGGAAGACCATAAATATGTATATGTTACCTGAAACAATTGGTTAAATGTCACATTAGGGAAATTGGGCTAGACCCAAATCCCAATTGACACGAGAGGCCTAAAATTGGGCCTCCCTTATACACTAGGGCGGCCGAAAGTGAGGAGTGGGCAAACTGGACTTTTGTCCACTTTGCTCCTCCTATAAACAGGGAGTGTTAGGGGTTTTATTTGGTTAATTCATAATTCCTCCTTTGTGGTAATTTGAGAGAAAACCCACCTCCCTAACACATTCTAGTTTCGACCGAACCTGTACTTCACCAAGGGTGTGCCAATTTACTTTGAGCAAACACTCCGGGATCGATCTGAAACGAAACAAAACCGAAATATCCACCAAGTGCAATTGGTCGGATCAAACGAATATGATCTCCTTTATCTAATATCGTGAAACATCGAAATACCGTTAATATCCATCAATTGCGTAATTCTAAGAACGAACCGACTTAACTCTTTCTTATTTGTTAGTACTCCATTATATGATAAATTCTGTAATGATGAACATGTGCGAAACTGATTGGATTAAACTAAATTGAATTTTGGAAACGAAACGATTTATACCATGGGTTAAAGCTGGAATAAGCGCCACGCGCGCGTGTACCTCGAAAGACAGAACACATCGTTTCAAAGTATGAATTTAATGATGAAGTGTTTTATTGAATGAATGCTGAATTTTCATTTTCCTCCCTTTGGGAATAACTCATTTAATACTTATACGACGAAGAGAGGTATGCTTTAAAAATCTACCACAAACTTGTAAAGTATCAACTGACGCATAAGGCGAAATCCCAATTCACAGTTCAGAGATGGATTAAGTCTCTGAGATGAATTAGCAAATGAAAAGGATGATGTTGATAAAATGACTCTCCCATTAAAAGCCTTGAACGACAAGTCTGGCAAGGCATTCATATCGATAACACACTTCAACAGGCATAGTTTGAAAACATAATGTTAGTGTTCAACAAGCGATTTTCCCTATGGAATTAAAGGCAGTTAACTCACATCAATGTAGAACTATGTTCCAATAAAATCAGTCAAACACAACGCCATAAAAGCTAAAAAGGAATGATAGCGAGGTCAAGCTTATCATCATGCGACATTAATTTGTGCATTAAAAAAGTATTCAGATCAAGAGTATGACAACTGCTCTTAGAGGATACCTGTTCAAAATTAGATTGGGATAATGGTGTCGTGGTCGAACATGAGACATTACATTCCTTGGGGACGAATTTCCAACGCTTGGTGAAATCAAAACAGATGAAGTCTTGATCGAAATGGAGTGGGATGACAATGATGGTCAGGTCCCCTTACTTCGAGTGGGATATTTGAGGCAGCAACGCAAGTGAATGACATGGTAAATGAAGATAGAGACATTTTCATAGTAAATCCAGTGGCAGGAGACAATCCTACCACACAAATCACTGTTGCTGCAAGTCCGAATCAAGTTGAACCTGATAATCATGTAGCCGGACCGCTGGATGAAAATACAATAATACCACAACCACCCATTGTAGGAGTGGATCAATCAACTTGGTACCAGATCCTAGTGATCAAGGAATTCTTCTACGAGGTAAAATCCCGAGACCGAGTGGTCGTCCAAGAAAAGTTGTAGGTCAAGGTTCTAGCACTGCCCTTGTTCCCAGTGGGAGTGATGCTCCGATGAGAAGCGTTATTTCGAGTGGGAGCAACGTTCAAACTCAAGATGAATTAACGAGCCTAGACGAAGTCAAAGGCATCGAACTTCTCTCAAGAAGTATCCCATCGAGAAGGGTGAAATTTTCACTCTAACTTATGTTGACGAACCAGTGAAGGTTTAACATGATTTGAAAGGACCTCAAGCGAAGAAATGAAGGAAAGAAATGGAGGAAGAGATCGCCTCAACGAAATCCAATTCGGTATTGTCTTTAGTTGATTTATCGGCTAACCGCAGAGCCATAGGGGCTAAGTGGGTTCTGAAATTGAAACTCATTGCTAATGGAGATGCCCGACTAGTTGTGAAAGGATACACCTAGTTTCACGGAGTGGACTTTTATGAAACATACTCACAAACTGTGCGTTACACCGCAGTCAGGGTCATCCTAGCCCTGGTCGCATGCCTCGATCTAAGGCTGCAACAAATGGATGTTAAGACCGCGTTCCTCCACGGAAACCTTGAGGAAGAGATCTATATGGAGAAACCGGAAGGTTTCATTACTCTTGGTAACGAACGAAAAGTTTGTAAAATCAAAAGATCCAATTACGGTCTTAAACAATCGTCTCGGCAATGGTACCGCAGATTCCACGAGGAAATCGGTGGAAACAGATTCGTGAACCTCCACGAGGATCCATGCGTGTATAGAAAGATCTATGCGTCTAAATACGTCATCTTAACGTTATACGTGGATGACATACTCATTGCTGCGAACGATGTGAGTTTCATGAATGAATCAAAGTCCTGGTTGGCATCTATATTTGAAATGAAAGACATGGGAGATGCTACGTGTTAGATTACGGGGAATAATCACTACGGAAACTAAATCATGGCACATGCTAGTTGTAAAATTACGTAGCGGAAGATTTGCACATACCTCAATAATAGTCCGTAGTCCCAAGATCTTTGCAGGAGGGAGTTCACGATCCTCTGGTCGGTACCAATAGAGGTTCTTGTGAAGGAAGCCCTACGTGGTATATTCTTCACTGCAAAGCCTCTGATCGATTCTTGGCAAGGGACAGATCTCTGGAGTGTTTGCTCGAAGGTAAATTGGCACACCCTTGGTGAAGAAGTGGTTCGGCCGAAATATGGTGTTATTGCGGGAAGGGTTTTCTCTCAAAATACCACTTAAAGGGAATTGTGATTAACCCTAATAAAACCCATAACTCCCCATATATATAGGAGGAGTAAAGTGGACAAAAGTCCACTTTACTTCCTCACTAATTTCGGCCGGCCTACTAGTATAGGGAGGCCTAATTTTGGGCCTCTCATGTCAATTGGGATTTGGGTCTGGCCCAATGTGTTAAAGTGACATGTACCCAATTAACTTAGGTATAATACATATAATAGGCTTCCATTTACGATGCCCATCACCATATTCTTATAGCTCCCACTCACCGGAATGGGAAGGTGCCTGTTAATGTATTGTCGTCCAAATTTGCATCAACATTTCACTCCTTCGATATAGTACTTTGCTTCCGAATAGTTCATACGAGGTTGCCGTGCGACCGGCGGACACGACGGGCATCGTTCTACTCATCTGTTAGGAGTGTTGTAGCTCCCGCAAAACGTTGATTCCCTTTTCTCCAATCAACCTGTTATAAACAACATTTATATAGTGCCCCGCTGTATTCTAGGTCAATTGATAATTCTCCTTTGGCCTGGTTTCCTCATAGGAACACTTCTCCAAGGCATCCGTACAAGAGTTGGTGGCCACCTAGTGTATACAATAGTTGGTGAATTACAGGTGAACTTGACCATCCCCATCGCTCATATCCTTAGTCAAACCCAACCTGTTTCCAAAGACGTGGTCACTGGGCATTTTTGTTCAGCACTACGCTCGTACGCCGGGAAGCGAACATTGAGCTTGACCTTAGATATCAGTTCTGAGTCCGTGAGGATACTTTGGGTGCCTCTTCATAAGGCTCCCGGGATCAATCACACGCTCGAGTTGAAGAAGTTTGCGCCTTCCAGAATCACGAGGATTCTTTCCGAGCACAACCGAGCTGTGACCCCGTGTCGATAGCATACCTAAACTTTTAAGTTCAAAGGAATGGGACATGTCAAATCATGCTATCGCAGATTCTCATTTTGCCCAGAATGTGGATTAATGACGAACAAAGTTCATCAAGGCGATCTGCAAAACAAATATCATGTCGAGTAACTTCGACACTAGATGATCGTTCTTCGTAATCAGGTTTATCCCCCTGATTTTAGCCAGCCATTCTTAGTAGAGGCCTTCCCTCCACCGCAAGACGACCTCACCTGTGTGACGAGGTAAGGCCCACATTCGACATAGTTTTGGCAGAGGATTGCGTCCTCCTACAACTTAGTTTATAGACCGAAATTTTTACGTAATCAAAACATTATGACGTAGATTGTTAATAAACTCATTTGCAATTCTTTCTCTTACAAAATGTAGCTTTCTAATATCCAAATGTTATCACAGATACATGCCACTACTGAACCCTATGCAATCCAAGCAGTTTTACATGCTTTTCGAATATCTCCCTGCGTAGTGGTTTAGTTAATGGGTCCGCAATCATGTTATCAGTGGAAAAGTATTCCATAGTGATTATATTGTCTTCTACCATATATTTAGCATAAAAAGTATTTCACCTCAATGTGTTTGGTCCTACTATGGTACTTCAGATTCTTTACTGCCGCAATGGCTGCCTGACTGTCAAAGAACACCTTCACAGGTTTACTCCCGACGCACCATCAAGCAACGCATTAATAAGCCTTTTTAGCCAGACCACTTTTTGTGCGTTCTTGGAGAGGGCAACGAATTCTTATTCCATCGTGGATAGCGCGACAGAGGTTTGCTTCTTGCTCATCCATGAAATGGCGACATTAGAAAGGAGAAACACTCCTCCTGTGGTGGACTTACGATCATCCAGATCGCCACCATGGTCGGCGTCACTGTAACCGGTCAATTCTAACTTCACACCCTCATAGCATAGTGCGTAGTCGGCAGTACCTTTCAGATAACTAATAATTCATTTTACAACCTTTAAATATTGATAGCCAGGATCTGATGGCAAACGTGCTACTAGGCCCACGACGTAACAGATATCCGGACGGGTGCATTGCATGGCTTACATCAAACTACCGACCATGCTTAAATACTCCGCACCCTTCAACTGTTCACGCTCTGCCAGGTTCTTGAGATCCTGTTTTGACAGTGCGCACCCAAATACCACCTGTGTATCCACGGGTTTGGCATCGTGTAATCTGAATCTTTTCAACAGTTTGCTGATATAAGCCTTTTGAGACAGACACAATTTCCAGGTAGCCCGATCTCTAGCAATTTCCAGTTTTCAAACTTTACGTTCGTTACTAGGAGTAATGAAACCCTCCGGTTGCTCTATGAAGATCTCTTCCTCCAGGTTTCTGTGGAGGAATCCGGTCTTAATATCTATTTAGTGCAGCTCGAGATCGAGTCTTGCGACCAGGACCATAAATGGCCCTAACCGTGGTTTTACGCACAGTTACTGAGTTCGTTTTGTCAAAGTCCACTCTGTGAATTTGGTATATCCTTTCACAGCAAGTCAGGTTTAGCACCTCCCGACCTTTTCCATCAGTGGTGAGCCTTTTTTCAGGACTCACTGTATCATTGTGCCCCTGTGGTTAGCAGGTAAATCAACTATAGACTATAATGGCGTTCATTTAGGTGATCTCTCTCTTTTATTATTTTCCTCCATTTCTCCACTTGAGGTCTTTCCAATGCTTGCCAACACTTGTTAGATCGAGGTTTTCATCTTACTCGATGGGATTCTTCTACGAGAACTTTGATGACTTTGACTTTCGTCTAGGCTTGGTTAATCTCATCTAGAATCTGATTATTTCTCCCACTCAGAATAATGCTTCTTATCGTAGAATCACTTCTATTGAGAAAAATTCTCCCACTCGGAACAATGCTTCTTATCAGAGCATCGTTTCCTTTGGGAACAAGAGTAGTGCTTGAACCTTGAACAATAACTTTCCTTTGACAACCTCTCGGTCTCGGGGTATCACTTCCGAGATAAATTCCTTGATCACTAGGATTTGGAACCAAGTCTGGTAGGATCACTCCCACTGGAAACAATGGGCATCACTCCCACTAAAAATAATGAGTAGTCGAGGCAGTTGTGGCTTTCCTGGATAAGCAATATGACCATCAGGTTCAACTTGATCCGTCTCTGCGGCAACAGTGATCTCATGTGTTAGGGTTTATTCCTCCCACTGGATTTACTATGAAAATGTTTCCATTATCATTTACCATGTCATTCGCTTGAGTTTCCGGTTCAAATCTCTTCCACTCAAATTAAGTGGGATCTGATTGTCAATGATATCCTGCTCCGTTTTGATCATGACTATTTAGATTTAAACTGTCCATGCATTTGGAATATTCGCCCTCAAGTGATGTAATGTCTTCATGTTCGATCACGACACCATTTTCAAAAGCTTTAAAAAAGCATTTTCTAAGAGTAGGTATCATGCTCTGTTTAGTGCGCAATTCAACGTCGCAAGATGATATGATTTAACTCATCATCATCTTATATCTTTTATGGCGGCTTGTCTTACCGATTTTATTGGAACACAGTTTACATATATGTGAGTCATCTTTTTCATCCCTTAGGGAACACCTGATAGAGTGACTCTAACATTACGTTCTTGAACTGTGCTTCTTGAAGTGTGTTTTAATTGATTTGAATGCCTAGCCTGATTTATCGTTCAAGGAATTTAGAAGGAGAATCGTTTAACCGACATCATCCTTCTTCGTTTGCAAACTTATCTCAGAGGTTTTATCCCATCTCCGAACTGAGCATCGTGGGTTTTCACCCTATGTGTCAGCTGATACTTTTACAAGGCCGTGGTAGTTTCGAAGCCTACTTCGTACGAATGTAAATGTTATCAATAAGTTGTTTACGCAGGAATGCAAATGAAAATTCAGCACCTAATCATTCGAAAATTTTATCATTAAATTCGTATTTTGAAACGATGTGTTCCGTCTTTCGAGGTCTACACGTGCAAAGCGCTATTTACCGAAGTTTTGACCCTTGTTTAAATCGTTTCATTTCTGAATTTAATTTAATTTAATCCAATCAGTTTCGGTCTAGCTACGCAATCGATGTGTATGTTCAGTTCAGTTATCCCGACTGAGATGACGGAGTACGCGAATCCTTTCGTTTTATTCAACCACTTTTACCTGGCCGGAATTTCATTTCGGATCGATCCTGTTTAACCGGGTCGATTAATTTTGACAAGTAGATCACATTCCGAATCGAACGGAAACTACTTTATTCAATAAATCTGAATCTAGAAATAACAAGAATTTTAGTAACTCAAACGAACGATAAATGACAATGGTAGGGTTCTTGATCTGAAGATTGCGTATTTGATTCATGATTGTCACATAGATAGTCGAGAACTTTAAACCGTGTTGAACATCACATCTATGTAAATTCACGAGTGAATCACGTCAAATGATCTGTGTCTATATAAAGCATTTTACCGCTTCATACACATGACCTACAAGGCGTACTAGAGACGCACTTTATCAACATGGTTTAACCAATCGGATCATCGTATAAGACCTTTATGGTTCAGTTCTCCCTATGATATGCAAATCATGGTTGACTTCTTTCGAACCCAGTATGGTAAGCAAAGAAGGTTTCCCTTTTAATGCCATGGTTACTGTACTTGATTAGGCTCAAGGTTATTGAGTTCCGTCAACATCAGACAACCATATACTTCTTTTTCATGTTGATCTTTCATTCTGAAGATCCGATGCAGATTTTACGCCAACTTCCATGAAAAGAGAGAAGACCATTACGTTCAACTGAAACATTAACTTTTGCATCCTTGCTTAAACAGAGGCGAATGCTAAGGGATACTAAGCTGCAACATTGCCTGGTTACATTTGAAGTCTTCTTAAACCCCCTTTTACCAAGGTTGAATGTATCACCACATATACGTTCAGATCATCAAAGAACCTACTCCCATGCTTGGTGAAACAAATTATTACATTTGTCTCTCATTGTCAAAATAATACAGACTACTATATTCATCCGTAGTTGTCCTCTCCAATTTTCCGAATCCTAGTAGAGAGTTCAACACGTACTCAATTTATTCATCATGATTTATACCATCAAAATTGCGAAGAATATCGAATCGAAATAATTCAACCAATTCATACTAACACATCGATGATTATGAAAAAAATCAGGGAAACAATAACATTTTGAGAAAGAATTGCATACATCAAATATCTATTAAGATGGAATTTGACTAATAATGATTCCTCAGTCATCTAAACCAACCGACCACCAGTAAACCAATGGAAGATGGCTGTGAAAGAGTTCACATTATCGTCGTCTTCCATCCAAAAAATCAGTCTTTTAAAAACGGTTTTAATCGCAAATAACCAGAACGGAGATTTTAAAACAAGCATACCCGATCTTGGCTTTCCCATAGCCCTTTTATTTTAGAAAAATTTTCCGATGAATTAACTCATGCATACAAAATTCTACTATCCATGTAAATTATCACACCCAGTAACATTCATCACATAAACCACACTCATGCTTACGCGTCATGCGTTTAATGTTCTGAGGAACTCATGCTTGCATACATATTTCTAATTCCAAGTAAATTATCAAATGCAGCTACATCCTCAACATTCTAGCATAAGTGTCAAACATGTAACATTCACATCCATCATACACATTTGGCGATTGGTTTTCGATTTTAAAATAATTTTAAACATTAGGGGCTGATTTGCAATTCATGCTTATATTCAATCACGCAACATTCTAGACATGAATCCTAGGTATTTCCAACCATCACAGCATGTCTATCCTAGTGTGCATTCCATATATTTAACCAGGGCTCAGCCCACAATATGTAATATCCAGCTAGCTTGACTCAGTCAAGACAACATTTATAATCATGCATAAATATATACTGAATAATAAACAATTGCAGTTCAGCCCACTAATTATACCAGTCCCAAAAAAATATGTATCTCCGAGATCCATCCCCGTAATCGAAACAAGGCATAAATGTTATCAACCCTTGAACACTGGGTAGGCCTATTAAAAACATTTGGATTTTAAAACTTGACCTCCTTATTTTAATTGACTTGAATTCTGTTTTGAAAATACGATTTGGTTCAGTCAATTTCAGTCCGATTTGATCCGGTTCGGTTCGGTCCAGGACATCCGGTTCGGTTCGGTCCAGGAAATCCGGTTCGGTCCGGAAAATCCAGTTTGGTCCGGTAAAATCCGTTTATTTTAAAATATGGTTCAGTTGGAACCTGTCCAATAAAAATAGGGTTCGGTTCCACACACAAAAACCGTTTCGGTTAGATCCACTTAGTTACCCCGGTCCGACCCGACCCGATTAGGTCGAACTGATTGAGAAAATCCAGTTTGATGATAAAGGTTGTGCCGAAATGTTTACTTGTGGCCCAAGTAGGGTTTTAAAGTCGAAAAACATTTAACTTAGTCACCAAGTAACATTAACTATATAAAATAATTTTCAATATTAATAATATATATATATAAATTTCGGACCTAATTAAAAAGTATATATATTTACTGTCAATATTCTATCTTTAAGATTAAATCAATCAACAATATATATATATGTGTGTATATGTAAAATTCGGCACACACATATAAATATATATATTATTTATTGTCAATATCTTAAATAGGGAAACAAATATTAACAATATATTTTTTCAATATTTTAGGTAACTAAAATCTATCAATAATATCTTTAACCTATTTAAATATTTAGATATATTGATAGTTATATATTTCTATATATTAATGTTAATCTATCATAATGTTCCCAATTATAGATATATTGTTACCTAGATTAAAAATTAAAATATGAAAAACAATATTATTTTATAGGTTTGGCCGAACTTTGTAATTTGGAGACCAAGAAATTAAAAAAATATACCTTGTAAATTATTAGGGATTTTCGGCACAAACACCTATTTGGGAATAAGTGGTCAAATTTCAAGATCAAATTTTAAAAAGATATACAATCCAATGTTTGATTTTTATAAATATAACATTTTTCTTGAAGATCATGAACATCAAATTTCCTAAGAACATCATGAAAATTTCGGACCTCTTTAACCATAAAAATTCGAAAATTTAAATTTTTTTTTTTAAATATCGGTTTAAAGTTTAAATTTTCAAGAACACCAATTTATCAAAATCATGAACTCCTAACACAGGCTCTGATACCACTGTTAGATTACGGGGAGTAATCACTACGGAAACTAAATCATGGCACATGCTAGTAATCGAAATTACGCAGCGGAAGATTCTCACATACCTCAACAGTGTTCCGTAGTTCCAAGATCTTTGCAGGCGGGAGTTCACAAACCTCCGGTCGGCACCCGTAGAGGTTCTTGTGAAGGAAGCCCTACGTGGTATAATCTTCATAGCAAAACCTCTGATCGATTCTTGGCGAGGGACAAATCTCTAGAGTGTTTGCTCGAAGAAAAATTGGCACACCCTTGGTGAGGAAGGGGTTCGGCCGAAATATGGTGTTCTTGGGAGAAGGGTTTTCTCTCAAAACACCACTTAAAGGGAATTTTGATTAACCCTAATAAAACTCCTAACTCCCCATATATATATATATATATATATATATATAGGAGTAAAGTGGACAAATTCTGAATTACAAAATTTTGGCAGGCCTACTAGTATTTGGAGGCCCAATTTTGGGCCTCTCATGTCAATTGGGATTTGGATCTAGCCTAATCTCCTAAAGTGACATGTAGCCAATTAACTTAGGTAACATATACATATATTGGCTTACATTTACGGCGCCATCTACGATGGAATCAGAATTCAATGCTCTCTCCAAAAACGCACATGAAGAAGCCTGGCTGAAAAGGCTTCTTATTGCGTTGCTTGATGACGATGTCGGGAGTAGGCCTGTCAACGGGTCACAACCCGTGACCCGCGACCCGCGGGTCACCGACCATACGACCCTTGATTGACCCGGGGGTCACCACGGGTCAGGGGTCGCAGACCCGTACCCGGGGTCACGGGTCACGGGTTGACCCGGGTCTGACCCGTGACACGGGTCAATCGGCAAAATGCACATTGCACAGCCCAGCCAGAGTACGGCACTCAGCACTGGAACCAAAAACCAAATCCAAAAACCAAATGAACTAAAACCAAACCAAACTTAATCCAAACTTAGCCAGGTGACACAGTGACAGAAGTGAACTAGTCCACAAACCAAATCCAACCAAACTCCAAATGAACCAAAACCAAATTCAAGCTTCCAAAATCCAAATCTAAAATTTCAAGTAAGCATCCAAACCAAAGTCTAAGCATCGAAGACCAAGACTAAGAATCCAATTCCAAAACTCTAATAGAATCAAACTCCAAACTCTAAAGTCCCAAAAAGTAAACGTTAATTGTTAGGTCAACTATCAAAACTCAAAAGGCTCAAAATGTAAACGTTAATTGTTAGGTCAACTATTAAAAGTAGAGTATAGACGCATCCAAATCTTCAAACTTCATGAGGTACTCGTAGCATTTGTAGACCTACAAAAGTACAAATAATGATTAATGAGTAATAACATAGAAAAAATCACTTTAACTTAATAAAAGCAATGGTTTAATAACATTACCTTGTACTTGTACCGACATTACTTTCTTCAATTGTTGTAGACCCTTTCCCCGCTAGATCCTCTCCCTAGAGAATATTTTCAAAACAAGCATAGATAGATCAAAGTAAAACACTCTAATTGCACATTAATCATATGTTCCATCGTAGTTGTAGCTCTAAGACAATAAAATATTATTCAAGGCATTCAACAAACATAAAAACAACAAATGAAAACTCACTCACAAGTCACAAACAAGAACATCAAAACAAAAATCAAACTTTAAAGGTTCAAATACACGTAAAAGTGAAAAAAAAAATAAGAACATGGAATTTTAATACAGTTAAGTTTAAACTGAGCCTTGCGATTCTTCTACCTTCAACATTGTGACACAATCTTCAATATCTTCATCCTCCATGTTTCCTTCTTCTATTAAAAAAGATATTTAATTTTGTCGATTAAAACTTAAAAAAAAATGTTTACCACTTAATAAAAGAGATGACAAAGTTATACAACTTACCTGAGCCAAGAACCCAATCTCTGCAACACATAATAGCTCGCACCGTCTCAGAATTCAACGAACTCCTCTCTTTACTTAGAACACGACCACTACCACTAAATGTTGATTCAGAAGCAACTGTCGTGATAGGGATGCTAAAAATATCACAAGCCATATCGGAAAGAGTAGGAAATCGGGTAGATTCTCCATGCCAATAAGTAAGAACATCAAATTGTTGTTTCTTATCGTGCAACTCTTCCTCCAGATATCGATCTAGTTGAGACTTTTGGTTTTGGCTTGATTGGGCGCATGATATTAAGTCTTCAAATTCCTGAATAAAAGAAATATATTTTATAATTTATAGAAACACCAAATAATTTTAATTATATCAATAATAAAAAGAGAATACTTACATTAATAAACCCATCCCCTCCAAAACTCGAGTTATGCAATTGATCAAGGACGTAAGAAGTTGTACGAGGCTTTTTGCTAACATGAGAATCTTTCTCCAAAGAAGAAGGTACCTCAACCGATGACTTGTCAACATATTCATTATACATCTCATATAACTCCGACCGAATCAGTTCGGCTTCGATACTGCCATAACTCTCACCATGCAACTTCTTATATACAAAGTCCACAAAGGAAAACTTGTATCGTGGATCCAAAATGCAAGCAATGGCCAAAATGACACTAAAGTTGGACCAATACTTGTCAAATTTGGATCTCATACGATCAACCATATCTCTCATGAACAAGCATTCACCTTCATATTTTTTCCCCAACTTGAAATTGATCATCACCACCAAGGGGAAGTACAAATTTGCAGTTGGATACTTCGATCCTGAAAAAAGCATAGTCAAATCATAGAAGGCTCCTAAGAAATCTGCAATTACTTCAACTTTTTTCCATTCAGTCTGAGTAGGACACAGACAATCTTCTGAATTTGACCTTCCCCAATCCATGTGACGAATTGCATCCTTGAAGTATAAAGCACTCTTGAGCATAAGAAATGTGGAATTCCACCTGGTAGGTATGTCTTGACGCAAGCCTCTTCTAGTGTCTAGCTTCAAAGAACTGACATTTTTCAAAAATTCAGTCTTTCTAATCTGTGAGCCTTTAACATACTTACCGATTTCTCTGATTTTCTTCGCAACACCATCCACATATTTCAAGCCATCTTGAACTATCAAGTTCAAGATATGAGCACAACAACGAATGTGGAAAAACTCACCACCTAGAATAAGTGAGTTGGAGTTGTGAAGTGTCAACTTATCCTTCAACAATTCAACACAAACATCATTAGCAGAGGCATTATCCAAAGTCAAAGAGAAGACTTTATCAAGAATCCCCCAATCTTTCAACATGTCAAAAATCTTTTCAGATAATGCCTTACCCGAATGAGGAGGTTCCATATAGCAGAAATCCAAGAGCACCTTACGCAATGCCCAATATTTATCAACAAAATGTGCAGTCAGACAAATATAACCATCAGTCGTGACAGAGGTCCATAAGTCTGAAGTTAGACATATCCTACTACGAGAAGAACATATCACCATCTTCATGTTCTCCTTCAAAGATGTATACTTCTTCATAAGATCAGATTTACTTGTGTTCCTACTAACAGACTGCACATTATGTCGAAGATATTTAAAAACCTTCCTTATGCGAGGATATTCAACAAACTTAAACAGCATATCATGTGCTACAATAACATCAATAAGCAGCTCTCTAAATATCAGAGAATCAAACTGAGTAGTCTCCAGAGAAACAGAATTTTTGCTACTTGCAATAATCATTTGACCTATATCCTTGTACTCTCTGTTTTCACAAGTTACTATATGACTTCTCATGTTACTTGTTCCATCTTTAGTAGGATGACTTCGGTACTTTACTCCGCACTTTAAACACTTACTTATAAACTCCCCACCGGTTTCTTCAAACGGCAATCGCTTAAAATATTTCCACACATAAGACTTCGATGAAATTATAGGTTTTCCTTCTACATCTTCACTAACCTTCTCTTTAGAAGAATCCAATTTTTTCTTGCCTTTGCTTGTGTCAGTGGCTTTGACTTTGGGTTTGGCTTTGACTTTGCCTTTGCCTTTGGTTTTGGCTTTGCTGCTTTGAGACTCGGCATTGACATCGACTACATGTTCGGGTGCATCTTCATCATCAACTTCATTGAATCTATCATCGTCAAAATCAAGTTCCCAAAGTTCATCATCATTCTTCTCATTCATCTTGATCTATCAAACAAAATTAAGCACGTTGTTAGTGGCCTTCATTTCATTTCTTGGTTTCCATTGGAATATCCATCCACAAAATAATGCCAAAAAAAATCCCATGCATCGTGTGTCCCATGAATTCAAACGTTTTTTGCTAATGTGATGAGAAATGTAACCTAGTTAACTAACTCATTATCCGATCAATCAAACACTCAAACTCAGATAAGTGAAGTGACCAAAAAAAAAATGGACTACCTGTAATCTACAGAAGTGCCGAGTGCCGCTGCAACCCATGAAAAAAAATTAAGCAAGCTATCTGTAATCTGTATACACACCATTCGACAATCGACATTGGCCTTTACTAATTACTACCTACAGCCGTAACAGCCCTACATCTACATCCTATCCTAATTCCTACAGCTACAGACTCACAGTCACAGAGCCTACCTTTGGTGCAGACTTCAGAGTGCAGAGCAGTGGCCGCCGGCGGAGACGCCTCCGGCGGGTCGTTTGCCGGAGGGCTGACAGTCAGGCAGCTATTGCAGCAGTTAAGAATCCAAAGTACCGTAGTAGGACTAAACACATTGATGTGAAATAAAATTATGCTAAATCTATGTTAGGAGACAATATAATCACTTTAGAATACTCACCCACTGATGACATGGTAGCAGACCCATTAATTAAACCATTACGCAATGAGACATTTGAAAAGCACGTTAAACTGCTTGGATTGTGTAGGGTTTAAAAGTGGGCATGTATCTGTCATTACATTTTGATATTGAAAGTTACATTTTTAATAAATGAGAGAATTGAAAATCTAGTTTATGATTCATCGACGTCATAGTGTTTCATTACATCGGATTTTACGGTCTATAAACTGAGTCGTCGGAGGACGCAATCCTCTTCTTAAATTATGTCGAATGTGGGCCTTGCCTTGTCACACAGGCACGGTCGTCTTGTAGGAGAGGGGGACCTCTACCGTAACAAGACTGACTAAGAACCAGGGGATAAACTTTGTTACGCAAAAAGATCATTTGGTTTCAGAGTAACACAACATGATCTTCGTTTTGCATATCGCCGTGATGAACTATGTTCGTCATTCACCACATTCTAGGCCAGATGAAAATTCTACGATAACATTTTTGACATATCCCACTCCTGACAATATTCATGTATGCTATCGACGCGTGCTTCATACTGCGTGTGCCATGTTCGACCACGGGGTCAGGTTCAGTTGTGCTAGGTAGAATCCTCGAGATTCAGATGGGCGTGAACTTCTTCACCTTGAGCGTGTGATTGATCCCGGGAACCTTATGTAGAGGCACCCGAAGTATCCTCACGAACTCAGAACTCATATATAAGGTCAGGCTCAAAGTTTGCTTCTCAGCGTACGAGGGTAGCGCTGAAGAAAAAGGCCAAGTGACCATGTCTTTGGAAACTAGTTGGGTTTGACTAAGGATATAAGGGATGGGAATGGTCAAGTTCACCTGTAATTCACCGACTCTTGTATTTAATAGGTGGCCACCAGCCAGATATTAGTTGAAGGTTGTGAATACTTGTACGGATGTCTTGGAGAAGTATTCCTATGTGGAAAGTAGGCAATTGGAGAATTAACAGTTGACCTAGGATACAACGTTATACAATTAATGTTTTTAACAAGTTGATTGTAAATAGGGAATCAACATTCCGCGGGCAATACAACACTCCTAACAGATGAGTAGCACGATGCCCGTCGTATCCGCCGATCGCACGGAATACCTCGTATAAATTATTCGGAAGCAGGGGCAAGATCGGAAGAATGAAATGTTGATGCGATTTGGACAACAATGCATTAATAGGCACCCTCCCATTCCGGTGAGTGGGAGCTGTTAGCATATGGTGATTGGGCGCCGTAAATGGAAGCCCATTAATATGTATATGTTACCTGAGAAAATTGGGTAAATGTCACATTAGGGAAATTGGGCTAGACCAAAATCCCAATTGACATGAGAGGCCCAAAATTGGGCCTCCCTTATACACTAGGCCGGCCGTAAGTAAGTAGTGGGCAAAGTGGACTTTTGTCCACTTTGCTCCTCCTATAATTTGGGAGTGGTAGGTGTTTTATTAGGGCAATTCACAATTCCTCATTTGTGGTAATTTGAGAGAAAACCCTCATCCGTAACACATACTAGTTTCGGCCGAACCTATACTTCACCAATGGTGTGCCAATTTGCTTTGAACAAACACTCCGGAGATCTGTCCCTGCCAAGGATCGATCAGAGGCTTTGCTGTGGGGACTATACACCGTAGGGCTTCCTTAACAAGAACCTCTACGGGATCCGTCCGGTGGATTGAGAACTACATAAGCAAGATCTTGGGACTACGAAAAGCGTTTAAGGTATGTGCACATCTTCCGCTGCGTAATAGTGATTACTAGCATGTACCCTATTTGAGTTTCCGTAGTATTTAGGCTAGTAATCTAACAAGATCAAGAATCCAATGTTTAGTTTTGATAAAAGTGGTGTTTTTTCTTGAAAATCATGAACATCAAATGTTATTATGAACATCATGTAAATATCGGCAATTTTAACATGGTGATTGTAACAACAATTTTATCAAAATCATGAACTCCCTAGCACAGGCTCTGATACCACTGTAGGATAATAGGGCTAAATACAACGAAACAAAATAAGATACGTACTTGGTAATGAATACGGAGCGGAAGATTATGCACATACCTACTTTGCTTTCCTTGTACCTTGGATCGTTAGAGGAGAGTTATCGATCCGCCGGACGGTTCCCGTAGAGGTTCTTATTGGAGAAGCCCTACGCGGATTATGCTCCATAGCAAAGCCTCAGTCGATTCTTCACAGGGATGGATCAATGGAGTAAATTGCTTGACACAATTTGGCACCTCCTTGGCTTTATATTGGTTCGGCCGAAACTATTAAGTAATAGGGAGAAGGGTTTTCTTTTTGTCTCACCACAAAGGAAGAAAGGGATTTGATGGATATACGCCCAATTTGAACCCGTTGACTTCTAAATCGTTTTATTTTGATCACCCCGTTAATGATTATAAATCGAAACTTCGACCCAAACACCCCGAGGAAACACCAACGGTCCGGACGGGGGAAAAATACTCGTCCGGACCGCGGCAAACTCACCTAGGTGAGGTCGGGTGGCCACACCCGACCTCCCCTAGGGGAGATCGGGTCAGCCAACCCGATCCCCCCTAGGGGAGATCGGGTGGACCAACCCGATCTCCCCTAGAGGAGATAGGGTTGGCCAACCCTATCTTCCCTAGGGAAGGGTTGGGTGGCCACACCCAACCCCTACCCTTGGGGGTCGGATTTTCTCCCCCCCCCCCAAGGGCCCCGGCACCGCTTCCCGACTCCGATACTCAGTTTATTTCCGCCGACCTCTCCGTGCTTTAAGGTTTTAATTACGTGATCAAGGACTAATTAATTGTGTTTAAGGGTTAAGGATGTCATTAAGCTATCTTAATGACACCGTTGCCTATAAATACAACATTTCCACCATTCATTTGATCATCTTGGCTAAGTGTGCAATTTAGCTCTGACATCTCTCTAAGCTTTATCTCTCTAAGAAAAGTATTGACTTAAGCATCGGAGAGGGTACATCAAGCACCACCCCCCCCCCCCCCTCCGTGCTTGATATTGCCCCTCTTGCAGGGCACAAGGAGAAGAGAAGGAGAAGAGCAGAAGGATATGGATCAGAACGACCGAGCTCAGGAAGCACAGGATCCGCTAGTTCACCAGTGAGGAGTAGGATTTAGGCCGGCGACCCATTGACCTGAAATCTATAACCTAACACTTAGCGCCGTCTGTGGGCTTCGAACAGAAAGCCTGGCAATCACGAGGGGTGGCGTCACATTGGTTCTTTAGCCTACCTACCGAGAGCATCCACTCATGGGCGCAGCTAAAGGCGAAGTTTCTTCAGAGATACCTAGGAGAAAGGAAGCTACTCAAAGGAACAGGCTCCCTAGTTGATGTGAAGCAATAAAATGATGAATCTTTGGCTGATTACTATACTAGGTTCAACCAAAACATAGCAGACATACAGGGAGACATCACCAAGGGTTAAATAATAAGAGCCTTCATAAGAAACCTAGGTCGCTTCGGGTCCACATTGGCAGAAAAGATGGCCAAGAAACCGGCAAGCACCTTAGAGGAGCTAGCAGGGAGAGTGAAAACTCATATAGACCTAGAAAGGCACAGGGTGAGTAAGAAAGCCAAGATTCAAGCAGCAAAGGAGGACAATACAAAGCAGAATAAGGGAAAGCCACCTCAGGCACCTCAACCCATAAGGCAACAGGAGTGGCGTCCGCCTCAGCAAAGAAATCAGATGGGTGAGCCACTGAAGGCTAGGGAAATAAACGTCATCAAGTTCATACCATTGAACACCACCCCAGCAGTGGTCCTGAGAGAGATGAGAAATCAGAAACTATGGTCGCCCCCCGGAAGATGGAGAGCGCCAATGGTAGGGACACACAAAGATAGATGGTGTGATAACCATGAGGCATATGGGCATGATACGAACGAATGCTTTAGCTTGAAGCTAAGTATCAACAATATCATCCAGAGAGGGGAGCTAAAACAGTTTGTTGATCACGGTGGCAACGGCATACAACTAGGGCCATCACACAAGGATAAAGGCAAAGACAAGGTAGATTATAATCCCCCACCTAACAAGAGGGGGACTATAAACATGATACATGGAGGAGTGGCATCAGGTTGCCCAACAGCTAATGCAAAGGAAGTTTATGCATCCAAGCTAAGCTCGGTACCAAAGTGGAGAAAGAGACCACGAGAAGGAGAGGAGATGAAGATTGAGTATTCGGAGAAAGATAAGAGTCATATTGTCTTCACGCATGATGATGCTTTAGTCATCACGATGGACATCGATAACTTTGATGTAAAAAGAATACTGGTAGATGGGGGCAGCTCTGCAGACCTCCTAAGCCTAAGGGTCCTGGAAGAGATAGGAAAAACAAAGGCAGACATCAAACAAGTCAACTTCCCTCTGGTTGGCTTCTCAGGGGCAACATGTTATCCCCTAGGAATGATAACCCTGCCAGTGACCATGGGCCAATGATGGACACTGCTGAGAGTAAATATCAACTTCATGGTGGTTGAAAGCTTGGGAGCCTATAACGGGATCCTAGGAAGAACAACCATAAATCCATATGACATTGTGTCATCTACCGTGCATCAGAAACTGAAGTATATCACCGAAAACGGAATTGGGGAAGTCTTGGGTGATCAGCGTACGGCAAGGCAATGCTACGTATACTCCATGAGACGTGGATCACACAAGTCAGACACAGTGGCTATGGTCATGATTGGGGCCATCCAGGACAAAGAAAAGGTGTTGAAATGGCTAAGGCAGGGAAAGATGAAAAAGGGAGTTATACTCCGCCTGAGTAGGCAGTTCTTTCAGGGACTAGCTAAGAAGAAGCGGAGAAGTAAGACTGTAAAGGTAACAAGCATACCTTGGCAGCCAGAGAATGCATAAGGAAAGAGAACAAGGGAATCCATTGAAAAGGTTTTCCGATACATAAACGACATCAAGCAACTGCCAAAGGAGCCCATATCAAGCTACTTCGAGAGATTCTTCAGCTATGGTGCAAGTATGGACATCACAAAAAGAGAGGCCGTAAGGGCCTTCCTTAGAAACATGCATCCAACCTCATTTGAAGCATATGGAGGGCTCTATGAGGTGGCCATGACAAGCACAATGAGGGAGCTCAAAGAGAAGCTGGACAAGGCGTTCGCAAAAGAGATAGGGCAACCGGAAGAAGTCCTTGAAAAAGAAAGAGAGACTGACGCACTGGAAGGAGGTGTAAACTTCAAATTCACACCCCTTCCAGTGAAGATAGAAGAAATTTTTCAGAAGTACCTCAAGGAAGAGCTACCCACATGCAAAGAGGAGGGCAAGGCCTTGCTAGGAAGAGATGCACAGGGTTGGTGTGAGTACCATGGGACCTGGGGGCATCAAACCAATGATTGCATGGTGCTGAAGATAGAAGTGGAGGAGATGATTTACAAAGGAGGCCTAAAGGAGTACGTGGCAACAGACACACTCACCACCCCATATCCTTAGTTTAATATTCAGCACTTTGCATGTTCAAGCATTTTAAGTTTTCCAAAAACAAATTTTTAGAAGGAGAACTCAAGAAGTTATTCCGAATCTACAAGTATCTTTATTTTCCTCCAAAGGGTGTCTGGATCCATCCAAGGCACCCCAAGTGTAAATGAAGCATGAATGCTCCTAAAGAAGTAGAAGTTACTCAAAAGTATCTTTCAAAGAAGGTGGTGATACAATCATTATGTTATCCTTACACAGATATGACTTCAAGTCAACAACACCCTCAACGCCCCCAAGAGCGTATCTTGAGAGTAGTTTTCATACTACGACCTTCGATGCCCCCAAGAGCGTATCTTGAGAGTAGTTTTTATACTACGACCTTCGACGCCCCCAAGAGCGTATCTTGAGAGTAGTTTTCATACTATGAACTTCAACGCCCCCAAGAGCGTATCTTGAGAGTGGTTTCAAAAAAATACGAACTTCGACGCCCCCAAGAGCGTATCTTGAGAGTGGTTTCCAAAAACTACGAACTTCGACGCCCCCAAGAGCGTATCTTGAGAGTGGTTTGAAAAAACTACGAACTTCGACGCCCCCAAGAGCGTATCTTGAGAGTGGTTTGAAAAAACTACGAACTTCGACGCCCCCAAGAGCGTATCTTGAGAGTGGTTTCTAAAAACTACGACCTTCGACGCACCCAAGAGCGTATATTGAGGTAGATTTCAAACTACCAGATTCGACGCCCCCAAGAGCGTATCTTGAGGTAGATTTCAAACTACCAGATTCGACGCCCACCAGGAGCGTATCTTTGGTCTAAATTGTGCCCTCCGGGAGCCTATCCTGCGAAACGTTAAGTGCCCTCCGAGAGCATGTCTCGCGAACAGATTCGACGCCCACTAAGAGCATATCTTTGGTATAACAGTACCATATATACCATTTAAAGGGTATCAGAAGAGATCATTGCACCATACTAAGAAGGATCCCATGAGAAAATAATTGCAAAGTAAAGTTGTATGAAGAACACATAACGTTTTTTCTTGATGAGATAGCAGGTACAATATGAAGGAAAACACAAAAGAGAGTTAAGTAAAGAAAATCACAAAGAAAGGAAGAGTCCATAGTCAAAGGAATATATACAGAAGCATACGAAGTACCCATCAAAAGGCAGGTGTCCCACACACCATGCATACCACCACCAAAGGCAAGTGTTTCACACACCGCCAACATAACCATGCGAAGAAGGAAACCAACACAAAATCTCAAGTATAGCAATCCCAAAATGAACTCGACCCATCAAGGGGAGAAACACTCAACCCATTAAAGGGGAGGAAAAGTAAAGTCATATGTACAAGGATAAAGTGATATCAGCATATCAACCAGAGCCTGCTGGAGAATCCTCACGGTCCTGACCATCTGAGGAAGAACCACAAGCAGAGACCGAAGAAGAGGAAGAAGACTCTGAACTATCAACATCCACAGGTGTAGCATCCACCTGTGCAGGGGCAGGCTCATCAGCAACGGCAGCTTGACCCCTAAGAACGGCCATATAACCAGTAGCATACGGTCCAAAGTAACCCAGATCATTGACAGGAAACTGGGGATCAATACGGAAGATGTGATCAACAAGGTACTCGCCAAACTGGTTCATCTCCTGGTTCAGCCGAACACTGTAATCAGCAGTAAAGGCAGAGGAAGCTTTGTACTCAGATACTGCAACAGCTCTCTCCTCCGCCCGGCACCTCGCCTCAAGCTTCCTCAACTCCTCAGCATGGAGTGACGATGCAACATCAGCCTCACGGCGCAAACTACCCACGGTAGTCTCAAGTAGAGACACCTGGTCCCTAAGCTCCTGCATCTGCAAGTCAGACAGGCGAGCCTTCTCAGCGGCAGTGGCAAGCTCCGCCTTCAGGGATACCTGGTTATCCTCAAGAGCCTTCTTCTCATCTGACAGCTCAAGCACAAGGGACGACATGTTCACCATGTCAAACATACCCTGAAAATTCAGCAAGGGATAAGTAACTGGAAAAGCAACCACATGAAAGTAAAAAGGGAAGAGAGACACCACTCACAGGAACATAACGGGATAATACACCCTGAACGAAACGCCGGGTCTCCCTAGGAGACTTAGGCTGAGGAGCACGATCACCGGGAGCGATGGCACCGTGAAGCACACGAATGCCAACCTCCGGGGTACGCAAGGAAGATCCGCTGTCAAAGTGGAACTCCTTCAACCCAGCAAAAGGATTCCACTCAGATCCAACGATATCCTAGTCAGTAAGGCGCGTAAAATCATTCCGACTCAAAGCCGGAGGCCCACCTATACAAACAAAGCAAGATAAAGAAAAATACGAACATAGAAGCATCAATGACATAAAGAAGAACGAACCTGACGACCGTGCCCTCGGCTGGGGGGCAGGAGATGGAGAACCAGTGACCACTCCACCATCACCAACAGGCCGCTTCCTTTTATCAGCTCGGGAAGGCGCCTCTTCGACCACTATCTCTTTATCGCGAGACAGGGTCGGGGGACGAACACCAGGGGGAGGAGGATCTGCAGCCTTCTTCTTCTTGACAGCCGAGGCCCCGGCCTCAGAGTCGGACCTCCGTGACTTGGACTTAGAAGGTCCAGAGCCCTTGCCCACAGAGACAAATCTCTCGGTCACCAAAGGAGAGTGCCCTAACAATACAAGGAAAACAGCGTAAGAAAAAACACAAGTATACCATAAGAGAAAAAGAGAAGGAAGTATACCAGAGGCCCCAGCAGTCTTCCCAAGCATAGGGGACTTCTTCGGAGTAGAGCTGGAGGGAGCCCTCCTCTTGCTCAGATCGACCGGTGCTGCCTGCGCGTTATACGTTTTCCCGTGAAACCAACCTACAAGGGAAAAACAGAAAGTAAATGTAGAAGAGAAGACTAAGTAACATACCGAACCCCCGGAGTCAGGAGTCAAACTAATCCCTGCCTCATAGAGATCTGTCTCGGTCACCAAGGACACAGGGTAGTATGACTGGGTCCTGTGGCTCTCATAGATGGTCTTCATAGTCTCTAAGTCCACAGAAGAGAACTCCCCAAAGGCAGGCCAGCCGTCCGATCGATCCTCATTCAAAACCAGCCAGGTAACATATCGATCCGTGATAAAGAAATAATGTTTGGCCTAGTGGCTCGCCGAGTTATCGCTCCGGGCCACGAAACGAAGAGAAGTATCCCACTCAACCCGAAATCAGCAAATCGGGAATCTTTGAGGGACGGATAGCGAGTTACAAAACTCGCGAAGCCTACCTTCTTCTGATACTGGAATCGGAAGAAGCACCGGAACAAGACCAATGAATACTTCCAGGAGTACCAGTGACATAACACCCGGAAGCCCACCCAGACGCGGATAGCACTGGGGGCAAGGTTCACAGGGGAGATCCTAAAGAATCTACTCAATTCTACAAGATCATCGCAATAAGGCAGCCGCAATCCAAACCGAATCTGGGAAGGATAAACAACAACCTTCCCCCTGGGGGGCTCTGTCACTGTCTGGCGGGTGTTTCCCAAAGAAGGAAGGAAGGGATATAAAGGCTCATCTAAGGGACAAATGTCACCTAAGGTAACATGCTCGTTATAGTCAGACCTAGTCAGGTAGTTCTCCGACAAAGCAGCGAGACCTAAATCAAAGGCAGTGAGAAATTCCAAGCTCGAATCAGGCTCCGACTAACACCCCGGCTCAGTATACGGCTCAGAATCCGACACCTAACTAATGGCAGGAAAGAAAGCAACGCGACGAATAGAGAGAAAAAGAAACTTACTCGTCCTTCGAAGGATATAGCGCCTCTGCCAAGTTTGCGTACGAGGACACCACCACGAGTATAATACCTGTCACGGCACGACAGGTGTCAAGATAAGAAGATTTCTGGAAAAACCGGGCATACCCCAGCACCCGACAAACAACAACCAAAAACTCAAAGGCATCCAACAAAGGTAACAAACACGCGCCAAGGACACCACAACGATAAAATCGGGCAATTTTTCTCGAACGGAAAATCAATTCCTGGGCAAAATTACAATTATGCCCCTCAATGGAAATCAACACACAAATGGTGCCACGACGTCAAATTCAAGCGGGAATAGTTTAAACGGACAAAAAACTATCTCCGGGCAACCGGCCAAATTTTTTCCCCAAATCGGCGGCTATCTACGACAATCACATATTCAGTCAAGAATCGGCAATCGAATAACGGCAATTCAAGTATTGACATTTTTTACGATAATGGAAAGGAAAAGATTGGACCTTCGGAAAACCCGACCCGATGTGATAAACGGGTCCGGAATTTGAGTTTTGAGGTAGCCGGAAATCAGCCCCTCACCGGAGACCGCCTTTCGCCACCGCCGCGACCGAGCTGCGCCGGGATTCACTTATCCCGCTTCCGCCGTGACTCGCCGGAACCACGGTCGCCGTCCTCCGCGCCGTCGACGTCCTCGCTACGCCGCTGCTGCCCTGTGACCTCGCCGAGCGCCGCCGTGAGCCAAGGTCTGCTCCGCCTTCGCCTTGGGTCGCGCCGCCACCCCTTGCCGGCCTCCTCCGTCGCACTACTGACCGGAATTCCACCCCTTCGTCGGAATTTCTGGCCGGCCCTCTCCCTTGGTGTGCAAGAATTCCTCCCTTGGTCTCCAAGTGTGAGGAAAAAAGAAAAAGATGACAATGGTGACTAAGTGAGGTAATTTCTTTACTCCTCTATATATTTGAAAAGGTGTAGGGTTTTTTAAAGTGACATAATCACAACCCTCCATTTTAATTAAAAGAGATCTAAGGGCTAAAGGAAAAAATAACATCTTTACCTCCCTTAGACTATGGTTAGACATATTTCCACCCAAGTTAACACCATATAGGTACATCTTTAAGTATCCTATACTTAGAAAAAATTTAGACCAAAATTAAAAAATTTCTCCACTTAGACTTACCCCGGCATGAAATTGAAGCATGGACTCGTTTAGCTGTATTCAAGTTGCATCCCCACACAAGCGTATATTTTCCGAGTATATACCGCCAAGATAGATTTATTATTTCCATCTCAGACGGACACGTGCTTGGACACGTGTCCGTGCTATTCTGACGTTTTCAATTCCTCTATCTTATAAGACAGGGGGCAGAGTCAGAGACACACACCCACGGGTAAGTAAGGTTTCTGACAAAAGGTATAATCCCGGCTTCAATTGAACGTGGTATACCATCCTAAAATATAGTCAATCAAGGGTCAGGCCATCGGTTGACTCGGGGGCATGTGATGGATATACGCCCAATTTGAACCCGTTGACTTCTAAATCGTTTTATTTTGATCACCCCGTTAATGATTATAAATCGAAACTTCGACCCAAACACCCCGCGGAAACACCAACGGTCCGGACGAGGCAAAAATACTCGTCCGGACCGCGGCAAACTCACCTAGGTGAGGTCGGGTGGCCACACCCGAACCCCCCTAGGGGAGATCGGGTCAGCCAACCCGATCCCCCCTAAGGGAGATCGGGTGGACCAACCCGATCTCCCCTAGGGGAGATAGGGTTGGCCAACCCTATCTTCCCTAGGGAAGGGTTGGGTGGCCACACCCCACCCCTACCCTTGAGGGTCGGATTTTCTCCCCCCCCCCCAAGGGCCCCGGCACCGCTTCCCGACTCCCATAATCAGTTTATTTCCGCCGACCTCTCCGTGCTTTAAGGTTTTAAATACGTGATCAAGGACTAAATAACTGTGTTTAAGGGTTAACGATGTCATTAAGCTATCTTAATGACACCGTTTCCTATAAATTCAACCTTTCCACCATTCATTTGATCATCTTGGCTAAGTGTGCAATTTAGCTCTGACATCTCTCTAAGCTTTATCTCTCTAAGAAACGTATTGACTTAAGCATCGGAGAGGGTACATAAGGCACCCCCCCCCCCCCTCCGTGCTTGATATTTCCCCTCTTGCAGGGCACGTGGAGAAGAGAAGGAGAAGGGCAGAAGGATACGGATCAGAACGACCAAGCTCAGGAAGCACAGGATCCGCTAGTTCACCTGTGAGAAGTAGGATTTAGGCCGGCGACCCGTTGACCTGATACCTATAACCTCACAGGATTAACCGAAATTAATCCTAACACTTCCTATTTATAAGAGGAGAAAAGTGGGAAAAAGTCCACTTTACCCTCAAGCATATTTCAGCCGGCCAAGCTAGAGAAGAGAGGCCCAGTTTTGGGACTCTCATGTCAATTAGGATTTTAGGCCTAGCCCAAAATCCCTAATGTGACAATACCCAATTTGTTAGGTACCAATCTCTAAATAATGGGCTCCCAATTACAACGACCCATTATCCAAATGCTAACAACTTAGGATTCTTAATTGCTGCAATTGCTGCTTGACTGTCAGAGTATACCTTTACAGGCTTATTTCCATCCTCGACGCCAAGCAATGCATTTAAGAGCCTTTTAAGCAAGACTACTTCATTTTCGTTCGTAGAGAGGGCTGGTGGGTTCCGACATAGCCGTTAGGCCCATTGACGACAAGTAAACGGCGGAATAGGCCCATTGGGCTCCGAAAGAGGCCTAGAAGGCCAATACAGGAAGTCCCGACAAGGTCGGTCCCGACATAGGAGCTGAACGCTCCCGACGATATGCCTTTGAGTAGGCCCCGACGATATGCCTTTGAGTAAGCCCCGACGATATGCCTTTAAGTAGGCCCCGATATTGAATCCCTGAGAATATTGGCCCTGTCCCGATGACGAGGGGCCCCGAGCGGTGACCAAAGGAGATAACACTGGAGTCCCCGACATCCGTCAGGACTTGCCACAAGAGGATGAGGCCGAGAAACATGCCCACTACCCGCGTAGTGGGAAAGTGGCCTGAAAAGACGGAACGTGGGCTAATGGGCCGAGATACACGGAACGTGGCAGTTATCTCAATAGGTAACTGAGGTAATTCCTCCCCTATATAAAGGAAGGAGTTACCTCAGGATTCATTACGTTGACTTACAGACTTATTTTTGCTTACCAGCAATCGAGATACTCATTTAAGCATCGGAGAGGGATTCTGGGTCACCGCCCGGTCTATCCCCTTCTTGCTGGATTACTTGGAGCGAAGGAGTTCGGACTTCCGTCAAGAACGTACCGGAGTTCCAACCGTGATACAACATTGGCGCCGTCTGTGGGAACGAAGCAAAAAGCAAAAATGACTTCTACCCGTTCGATGGCTGGCAAGCAAAAGAAGAGACAAGGACAATCCGGCGGTTCGCGCCACCCTGCTGGAACTCTGAATTCAGGGCTGCCGGAGCACACTGTGAATCAGAATGATCCTCCCCCTTCTGTTTCTCAAACAAGGGGGCATCATGATGATCACGAGGATTCCATTCGAAACTCGTCGGAGAGCCGGGAAGAGATCCCAAGGAGGGACCAGGATGCACCTGCAAAACCGGACTTGGCAAAGGCTGTGATGGATGCCATGCCCGTATTTTTGGAAGCTATGGAGGCTCTCTTGGACCGAAGAGAGGCCGCCAAGAAGAAGGAGGAGGAGTTGCCTCCGCCTCCGCCAATGGAGAATCGGGACGTGCAGGAGGCCCAGCCCGAACCCCAGGACAAGAGCAAGGAGTCTGCTCTATCGGAGCTGTTCGTGGTCGATGGGCCTGGGCCGGTGCAACACAGGACCCTTCCTCTAAATGGCCCTATCACCCCCGATCAAGTGGTGAAGATCGTGAACATTTGCATGGGGGACCAGAAGAAGATGATGTCGGAACTGAGGGATCGATCCACTCGTTCCTTCGTTCCCCGATTGATGAATACACTTGCCCCGCCAGAACTGGGCATCCCGACAATCAAGAAGTACGATGGCGAGGGGGATCCAGTTCGTCATGTCCAGAAGCATCTCGTGGCTTGTCTAGGCAGAGCCCCGAATGACGACATAGTGTGCGTTTTATTCCCAGGTAACTTGGTGAGAGGGCCCTGACGTGGTTCTTTAGCCTTCCTCCAGGATGCATCTCTAGCTAGACTCAGATGCATGATCGCTTTATCCGGCAGTACCAGGGCCGCCGACGTCTCCTTAAAAGCGCGAGGTCCCTGACTGATGTGGTACAAAGGCCCGACGAGTCGCTGGCGCACTATTACCAGAGGTACACTGCCAGCGTGGCCGAGATTGATGAGGAGATTTCGGAGGGAGAAACCATCCGCACCTTCATTCGGAACCTCACAGCACCATATGGTTCCGACCTGATGCACAGTGTGGCCGAGAAGGCTGTGTGGAACATAGAGGCACTGCAGAAGAGGGTGAAGCAGCAAATCGACGTCCAAGAGTCGAAAATAGCTTCCGGAGACCTCGATCCTCCGAAGACGAACAAGGGGATGCAATCGGATGAGCGCAGGAGGAAAGAAAAACCCGACAACAGTCGGGGTAGAGGCTGCTCTGATCGGAGGGAAGACAAGCGTCCTTCGAAGTCGGACAAGCGGGAGGACCGTTACACCCCTCTCATTTGCTCCATGGGTGCCGTGTTAGCGGTGATGGACCGGTAGGGTATCGCCAAGTACCCCCCCCCCCCCCCCCCCGAAGAAGGATGGACAGTTTATGGGAGCCCGCGCCGATCGGTACTGTCGTTTCCGTCGCGTCAATGGTCACGACACTGACCATTGTCGGGAGCTGAAGAAGGAAATTGATAAGTTAATCCAGAAGGGGAAGCTCAAAGAATTTGTGGCTGGGCGACGGAGCCGATCCCGTGCTCGGTCCCGATCGCGGTCCCGTTCCCGATCCCGCGGTCGATCCCCGAAGAAGGATAAGCCTGAGTCTTCCAATGCCCACAAGGAGAAGCGGGGAACCATTAATGTGATTCACGGAGGACTTGCTGCGGGAGGAGATACCACGGCGGCTCGGGAGGTATATGCTTCTCGGATTCCCATCGCTGTGGTGCTGGGCAAGAGGGCCCGAAATTGGACCCCGAAAGAGGAAATGGTGATTCCCTTTTCAGCAGAAGACCTGATAGGTGTGGAGACCCCACACGATGACGCTTTGGTCGTGACCCTGAATGTGGACGGGTACGAGATGAAGCGGATCCTGATTGATGGAGGGAGCTCCTCCGATATTCTGTTCATGGATGCACTGCAGGCCATGGGGAAAATCAGGAAGGACTTGAAGCCTGCGGACTTCCCGATGGTCGGATTTTCTGGCTCTACCTCTTACCCGGTGGGGGTGTTCACCTTACCGGTCGAGTTCGGGAGTGGTTGGAAGTCAGAGAAGAGGAACGTAGAGTTCGTGGTGGTCGAGTCTGCGGGGACCTACAACGCCATTATCGGGAGGACTACCATCAACCCGCTGGGGGCAATTGCCTCAACTGTCCATCAGAAACTGAAGTTCCCGACTGACCACGGAATCGGGGAGGTCCAGGGCGATCAGATAGCTTCCATGAAGTGCTATGTCAATGCCACCCGAAGGAGGAATCGGGAGGCTATGACTGTTTTCCAGACTGACGCCGATCCCCGAGAGGAGTTTGGGCGTCCCGCCCCGATGGAAGATTTGAAGGAGGTCGAGATTGATGGACCTCAGAGGAAGGTGAAAATCGGGTCCGCTTTAACTGAAGAGACGGCCCGAGAATTGATCGACCTGCTGAAGGAAATCAAGGAGCTGTTCGCCGGGTCCCCGAGCGACATGCCAGGAAACAGCCCCGATGTGATTACTCACGAGCTGAAGATTGACCCCGCGGTCAAGCCGATCACACAGAGAAGGCGCCCGATGGGTGCCGATAAGAAGATCGCGATCTAGCAAGAGGTGGGCAGGTTGCTCGATGCTGGATTCATTAAGGAGCTCCGATTCCAGACCTGGGTCGCCAACCCAGTCCTGGTGAAGAAGAGCAATGGCAAGTGGCGGATGTGTGTCGATTTCTGCGACCTGAACAAAGCATGCCCGAAGGATTGCTATCCCCTCCCGAAAATCGACCAGCTGTTGGATGCCACATCGGGACACGAGTTGTTGAGCTTCATGGACACCTACTCTGGCTACAACCAGATCAAAATGTCCAAGGAGGATGACCCCCACATTGCTTTTTATGCTGATAGTGACATCTATCATTATGATGTTATGCCATTTGGACTGATCAATGCAGGGGCGACTTATCAGAGGATGGTGAACAAGCTGTTTGGGGATATGCCGGGGAAAAAAATGGAGGCCTATGTGGACGACATGCTGGTGAAGTCCCGACAAGCCGAGGATCATGTTCACAACCTGGCCACAACGTTTGAGCTGATGAGGCTCCATCAAGTTCGCTTGAACCCGACCAAGTGTGCCTTCGGAGTGAACTCAGGGAAGTTCCTGGGCTTTATGGTGAGCCAGAGGGGAATCGAGGTGAACCCTGAGAAACTGAGGGCAATCGAGGTGATGAAGTCCCCGATTAACCATCGGGAGGTGCAGGTGCTAAATGGCCGATTGGCCGCGATGAACCGCTTCCTGTCCAAGGCAAGCGACTGATCCATGCCGTTTTTTGAAGTATTGAGGGCCAATAAGAAGTTTGAGTGGACTGCCAAGTGTGAAGAGGCGTTCCAAGCACTCAAGCAGCACCTCCGCACTCTCCCGCCGCTGGCAAAGCCCATCCCAGGCGAGCCACTCTATCTGTATTTGGCTGTTTCTGAATTTGCTGTTAGTTCTCTCTTAGTGAAAGTTGTAGAGGGTAGCCAAGTCCCCGTCTATTATGTAAGCAAGGCACTCGCCAAATCTGACATGAATTATCCCGCCGTTGGGAAGTATCTCTATGCGTTGATTGTTACTGCTCGAAAGCTGATGCCTTACTTCCACGCACATGAGATTACCGTTTTGACGAATCAGCCCTTAAAGCATTTTTTGAACCGACCTGATGAGTCGGGGAGATTAGTGAAATGGGCAGTCGAGCTTAGCGAGTTCCGCATTCACTTTGCTCCGAGGACGGCTATCAAGGGCCAGGCGTTGGCAGATTTCATAGCTGAGTCTACAGCCCCCGATCTAGAAGAAGCGGGCCCTGTAGAAGGGGGCAACCATGGAGGTCCCGATAACAGAACAACCCGATGACGAAAATACGTGGAAGATGTATACCGAAGGCTCCTCAAATTCAGAAGGATCGGGAGCAGGGTTCGTACTTATACCGCTAGACGGAGGTGAGCCCCTTCGATACGCCTTAACCTTGACGTTCAGGGCCACCAACAATGAAGCTGAATACGAGGCTCTCATCACAGGCCTCAAGATTGCCAAAGGAACGGGAGTTGGTCACTTAAAGGTGAAGTGCGACGCTAGCCTGATTGTGAACCAACTTTAGGGGCCATACGAAGCAAAGAGCCCGATGATGAGAAAGTACCTTCGGGAGGTGCAAATCCTGAAGGAGAGTTTAAAGAGCTTCGACATTGAGGCGATCCCGAAGGAAGAGAATGTGGAAGCGGATGCCCTGAGCAAGTTCGCCTTGGGGGCACCCCTCGATGAATGTCGGAATGTGCACTTCTTGGAGAAGGTGATCCTGTCAACCACTGATCAAGCGGAGGTATGTGCCATCGAGGCCGGATCAGAGGAGCCCACTTGGATGACCCCGATAGTCGCGTATCAGACTACGGGGACAGTCCCAGATGATCAATCAGCAGCTGGCAAATTACACCGAATCGCGCCCAATTATGTGATGGTGGACAACCAGCTGTACAAAAAGCGGCATTTAACTCCTTACCTGAAATGTGTGGCTGAGCCCGACACAGATCGGATCCTTAGGGAGGTGCACGAAGGATATTTGGCTTGTCACGAAGATGCTCGATCCATCGTGAGGAAAGTGTTGAACCTAGGTTATTACTGGTCCTCGATGAATAAGGAAGCAACGATGCTAGTCCGATCCTGTGAGGCTTGCCAGAAGTACGCCCCGAATATCGTGGCTCCAGCTGCCGACCTGACATCCATGAAGAGTGCTTGGCCCTTCGCGCAGTGGGGAATCGACTTGGTGGGACCCCTTCCAGTTGCAAAAGGTCAGTGTCGATATTAAGTCTTGGCTATTGATTATTTTTCGAAATGGATAGAAGCCAATGCATTGGCCAAGACAACGGGGAAAAATATCCTCAAATTCCTCCAAACCCACATCATATCTCGATACGGGATCCCCAAGGTGGTGATCAGCGATAACGGCCCTCCGTTTAACGGGGCCCAGTGGAAGGAGTACTTGGAGGAACTGAAAATCGAGCATCGGACAACCTCTGTCCATCATGCTCAAACCAATGGACAGGTGGAGTCAGCCAACAAGATCGTGATGGATGCCCTGAAGAAGAGGGTCCATGCCTTGAAGGGCAAATGGCTGGATGAGCTGGAAAATGTGCTTTGGGCTGTTAGAACGACACCTAAACGATCAACCGGGGAGACTACATTTGGCCTTGTTTACGGCACGGAGGCAGTTGCTCCCATTGAAATAGCTGTGGCATCCCATCGGACGAGGTATTACGAACCTCTCTCAAACGATGAAATGAGGCGTCTGGACTTGGACTTGGTCTAAGAGAAGAGGCGGAGTGCCGAGGAGGCCCAGGCCCGGATGCGCTTGGCAACGGCCCGATATTACAATCGACGAGTCAAGTCTAGACGGTTCTTTGTCGGGGAACTGGTCTGGCGTCGGAACGAATTCACCCTTTTGGATCGGATCAACAAGATGTCACCAAAATGGGAAGGACCTTATAAGGTCGTGGGGATACCAGTTCGAAACGCGTACAAGTTGGAGAACCTCGATGGCAATGTATTGAAGCATTCTTTTAGTGGCGAACACTTGAAGAAATGTCATGCTTGATGTTAAGATGCCTTAAGTGGTGCACGATGTAAAGTCGCCTTAAGTGGTGGAAGATGTAAAGTCGCCTTAAGTGGTGCAAGTTGTTAAGTCGCCTTAAGTGGTGCACGATGTAAAGTCGCCTTAAGTGGTGCAAGTTGTTAAGTCACCTTAAGTGGTGCACGATGTAAAGTCGCCTTAAGTGGTGCAAGTTGTTAAGACGCCTTAAGTGGTGCAAGTTGTTAAGTCGCCTTAAGTGGTGCACAATGTAAAGTCGCCTTAAGTGGTGCAAGTTAATAGGTCGCCTTAAGTGGTGCACGATGTAAAGTCACCTTAAGTGGTGCAAGTTGTTAAGACGCCTTAAGTGGTGCAAGTTGTTAAGTCGCCTTAAGTGGTGAACGATGTAAAGTCGCCTTAAGTGGTGCAAGTTGTTAAGTCGCCTTAAGTGGTGCACGATGTAAAGTCGCCTTAAGTGGTGCAAGTTGTTAAGTCGCCTTAAGTGGTGCAAGTTGTTAAATCGCCTTAAATGTTGCAAGTTGTTAAGACGCCTTAAGTGGTGCACGATGTAAAGTCGCCTTAAGTGGTGCAAGTTGTTAAGTCGCCTTAAGTGGTGCAAGTTGTTAAGTCGCCTTAAGTGGTGCAAGTTGTTAAGTCGCCTTATGTGGTGCAAGTTATCGAAGTCGTCTTCAATGGCGCAAGTACGATTAAATCGCCTTAAGTGGCGTGGTTTTGCCTTAAGTGGCGTGGTTTCGCCTTAAGTGGCACGATTAAATTGCCTTAAGTGGTGTGGGTAAAATGTCTTAAGTGACGCAATCACCTTAAGTGGTGCAGTCATAATCGGAACCAAAAAAGAGTGATATTATAAAGATCTAGGAGGTTCACGATAAAGGAGGAAATTACAAGGATTTGAAAATAAAAGCAATCAAGCTTGATCCTTGGCAGCGTCGAGGGGAGCCGGGTCCACAAGGTCTGTGGCAGAAGGCTCCATGATCAGGGGATCGGACTCTGGAAGATTGGCCGTGGAAGGATCGGACCCTGGAAAGTCACCCGGTGAAGGGTTGATCATCGGGGGCTCAGTTGTCGGAAGTTCTGCACTTGGAGGTTTCACCGTGCCTTCAGCACCCACAGCCCCCTCGGGGGTGTTGGCCCCATCACTCTCCTCAGAAAGGTTGAAGTACATCTCCGCGAAGGGGACGAGGGTCTGTGACTTGGTGAAATCGATGGCACCACCATACTCCAGATGGAGCTCTTCAACAGCATTAAGCAGGGTGGTCTCTACCTCTGCCGTACAGAACTTTACCGCGTCCAGTTGGAAGACCTCGGAGCCCCGATAGTCTTCCCGTCCCTTGGCCTCAGCCTCGGCAAGCTTGGTGGGGAACTCAGCAAGTTCCCGCTCCATCTGCTGGGACCGGTTGGAGAGAAGGGCCTTCTCAGCCTCCAGCCCCGCCTTGGCATCCTCGAGGGCCTTCCTCTCGGCTTCCAGCCCCGCCTTGGCGTCCTCGAGGGACATCTTCTCAAGGACATGCCTGTCCCGATATTCCACGCGCCCCTGCTGCTCCTCACTGAGCCTCTGCCGCTCCTGCTTCAGCAGCCTCTCAAAGTCGTGGACCTGGCTCAAGTGGTCCCGAGTCTTCTGGTTATGGAGGGCCTGCTCCTTAACCAACTTCCCCTTTAACCACTCGGAGGCAGCCAGATCCTCCTCGAGCTTGGCCAAGACCTCGGGGGCCGCCTTGGCTCGCTCCTCCTTCAGGGCCTCCTCCAAGCACAGGATATACCCGAAGCAGCGGTGCTGGTCCGCCATTTCCTGTAGAAAAGAAGGGAGCGCGAAGGTCCACATGGATGTCCTCGGGGTCCAAGGAAAGTGGAAGCTTCATGGACGGCGGAACTGAACCTGGCAGTAGGTGCAGAGCCAGTTCCGGTGACAAATTGTCCCGACGTAGGGGAACCCCCTGTAGCGACTCGATCGGGGTCCAGGGAGCTGCCGCCTGGTCGGGCGCATAGAGCCGATAGAAGCTCCCTGTAGCGTGCCTCCGAGCCGCCATGAGAACCCGGCGAAAGCTGCTGCGCCGGAGAAGATAGAGGCAGCCCTTCGAAAGTCGGCTCCAGCGGGTCTGCCTCGCCCCCCCCCCCCCCCCCCGACGACGAACCAGGGGCTGGTCTTTGCCGGCCTCCTCAGAAGAATGGGAGACGTCCAGATCAACCACCCAACGGAATTGGCCGTCCATCGAGGCGTCTTCGGCCCCCGATCTTGTCGGGGCAGGAAGCGACAGGAGGGGTTCTCCGACCTGGGCGTCGGAGGGTGGCGTTCCCGCGGAAGCTCCAGCTCCCGATTGACCTGCAGCTGGAGGAAGAGAAGCTTCAGAAATAAAGTCAGGAAGCTGATCAGGATCCTTACACCAGATGACGCGACGGGAAAGGTACTGGTCCTTCCCGTAATAATTGTAGTATCCCGCCTTGAGAACGCGAGGAGTTTCTCCCTGCAGGATGTGTTTGATCCCTTCGATCCTGGCTCTTTTATCGGAGGGGATTAACTCCTTAGGAATACGCCTCCTGTACAATTGAATTGCTAAGCGGAGCTGTTTACCTTCCTCGGGAGTCTTGGTGTTGAAGATCTACTCCATCTTCACCACCCGGGCCCGTTTGATTTGCTCCGAGGTGGGAGGTGCCGACGAGGAGGCGGCCCTCTTTGAAGACTTCCTCTTCCTCGTGGGGCGTGGGACAGCATCAGTTTCTGCCTTCTTAAGCACGAGATTGGTCAGCAGTGATACCTTCTTAGCTGCAAAGACGAAAATGAAAAGACGGTTACAATATTACCCAAGGAACGAGGTTAGAAGGGCCGTCGAAGAGTTGACCCCCGAACACGATATCAAGGAGTCGGATCCCGGTCAGAACCAGATCCCGCTCCCCGATGGAGTTGGCGTCAAGGGGAGTGAAAGAGTCCCCCCAAAGATAAAGCTGGATGCAGTGGAGAATCTGGAAATCCTCCTCGGAGTAAGTGTGGAAAGCGGGAGCAGGGTCCGCCTCAACCTCCCATCGGGGCCAGGGGATGGAGCTGTTTCGGATGAAGAAATAACTCCTCTTCCAGCCACTGTTGTCGGGCCCCGAATCGGTGATGAGCCCCCGACCCTTGGCGACCTTCCAGGTGTCGTCATTCAAGCTGTACCGAGAGAGCTGTACCTTGCTCCACTTAGGCATCCGCGGATAGAAGGCACAGACTCCGACGTCATTGCACTTTAGCCCATAGAAGGTCCGGAAGAGTCGGAGGCGATACGGCCATTGTTGGCGGAAGCAAAGCACGCGGAAGGCATTCCACACGCGGATGGCATGGGGGGAGAAAGTAGTCGGATGTGTTTTGTAATATTTACACATCTCGACCATGTCACCGCAGAAGGGGAAGCGAATCCCCGCCGATATTTTCCCGGTAGAGACAAATACCTCCCCTTCCCGGGGACGAGTGACGGCAGAGTCACCCGGGACGCGAGGCCAAAGATAAGGGAAGCGAGGCTCCCAGGTGGAAGTAATGCATCCCTCCCGGAGGGCTGCATCATAGGCAGTGTCGGAAATTTCATTGAAGGCGTAATCGAACTTGAAGGGCTTCCTCCCCCCAGAACTGGATTCACCGTCTGGAAAGTAATCAGAGCAAGAAAAAGCACAGTCTATTTCCACAAAAGTTCAGGTAAGATCATGGAGATAAAAGAAAAAATATGCTAACAAGTCTCTTTGGAATCGAAGGAGAAAGCCTTACCAGACATGTCGAATCCGAGAAGAAAGGATGATCTTGAGGGTCGGAGATTCCGGTCGCCGGAAGGTTGATCAGAGAAAGAAAAGAGAGCTCGAGCTTTTGAAAACGCAGAGAATGAAATGGTAAAGGAGAACTGAATAGTGCCAAGATTTGGGGTTTTATAGGAGAGAGGATAGCCAAAGAGACGTTTCAATCTGAACCGTTGAAGATTAAACGCCTCAATCCGAGTCGTCGAAGCACTAGAGACAAAACGGCTATAAAGTGCTTTTTCAGAAAAAACAGGCACGGGCACCCAAACCGTCGCTTCGTCACCTGCTGCATTTAATAGTTGAGTGACCGAGAAATCTTTTCGGATTCGGTGGTTATCCTCGTAATATCGGGGAATCTTGGAGGAGGAGATCTGCTTCAAAAGACTTTCCGAAAAGTCAAAAGCCTCCGATGCCGATATCGGGAGGTCTGGAACTGGAAGACACGACGAACTATAAGTCCCTCATGTCTTGGGGGCAAATGGTGGGTTCCGACATAGCCGTTAGGCCCATTGACGACAAGTAAACGGCGGAATAGGCCCATTAGGCTCCGAAAGAGGCCTAGAAGGCCAATACGGGATGTCCCGACAAGGTCGGTCCTGACATAGGAGCTGAACGCTCCCGACGATATGCCTTTGAGTAGGCCCCGACGATATGCCTTTGAGTAGGCCCCGACGATATGCCTTTAAGTAGGCCCCGATATTGAATCCCTGAGAATATTGGCCTTGTCCCGATGACGAGGGGCCCCGAGCGGTGACCAAAGGAGATAACTCTGGAGTCCCCGACATCCGTCGGGACTTGCCACCAGAGGATGAGGCCGAGAGACACGCCCACTACCCGCGTAGTGGGAAAGTGGCCGGAAAAGACGGAACGTGGGCTAATAGGCCGAGATACACGGAACGTGGCAGTTATCTCAACAGGTAACTGAGGTAATCCCTACCCTATATAAAGGAAGGAGTTACCTCAGGATTCATTACGTTGACTTACAGACTTATTTTTGCTTACCAGCAATCGAGATACTCATTTATGCATCGGAGAGGGATTCTGGGTCACCGCCCGGTCTATCCCCTTCTTGCAGGATTACTTGGAGCGAAGGAGTTAGGATTTCCGTCAAGAACGTACCGGAGTTCCAATCGTGATCCAACAAGGGCCACAAATTCGAATTCCATCGTAGAAAGCGCGACACGGGATTGCTTCTTGCTCATCCATGAAATGGCGGCATTAGCGAGGAGAAATACTTCTCCTGAGGTCGACTTACAATCATCCGGATCGCCACCGTGGTCAGCGTCACTGAACCCTGTCAATTCTAGTTTTGCACCCTCATAGCAGAGTCCTTAGTCGGTAGTACCTTTCAGGTATCACAAAATTCATTTCACGACTTTTAAATGTTGATAGCAAGGGTCTGATTGGAAATGTGCTACTAGACCGACAACGTAACATATGTCTGGACGAGTGCATTGCATGGCATACATCAAGCTGCCAACCATACTAAGATATTCTGAATTTTTAATCTGTTCACGCTCAGCCAGGTTTTTCGGGCTGTCACGCTTCGACTACGCGCACCTAAACACAACCGGCGTATCCACGGGTTTGGCATCTTGTAGTGTGAACCTTTTCAAAAAAAAATTTGATATAGGATTCTTGATAAAGACATAGTTTGCGAGTAACCCGATCCCTAGAAATCTTAATGCCTAGGATGTACGTGGCTTCTCCCATCTCCTTCATCTCGAATACAGATGCCAGGCAGGACTTCGAGTCATTCATGTAACTCACATCGTTCGCAGCAATCAATGTGTCATCCACATATAATGTCGGGATGACATACTTCAACCTAGAGGTCTTAGTGTACACTCATGGATCCTCGTGAAGATTCACGAATCGGTTTCCGACGATTTCCTCGTGGAACCTGCGCTACCAATGTCGGGACGATTGTTTAAGACCGTAGATTGATCTTTGGGGTTTACAAAATTTACGTTCGTTACCAGGAGTAATGAAACCCTCTGGCTGCTCCATATCGATCTCTTGCTCAAGGTTTCCGTGGAGGAATGCAGTCTTAACTTCCATTTGGTACAACTCTAGGTCGAGGCCTGCAACCAAAGCAAAAATGGCCTGGATTGTGGTGTAACACACAGTCGGTGAGTATGTTTCATCCAAGTCCACTCCGTGAAGTTGGGTATATCCTTTCGAAATGAGTCGAGCTTTGTACCGCTCGACAGCTCCACCAGCAGTGAGTTTCAGCTTCAGAACCCACTTTGCCCCTATGGCTCTACGGTTAGCAGATAAATCAACTAAAGAACACACCGAATTAGCTCTCGTAGAGGCGATCTTATCCTCCATTTATTTCCTCCATTCCTTCGATTGAGATCCATCTGTAGCTTGTTTAACAGTTATCGGTTCATCAACTGAAGTCAGAATGAATAATTCACCTCTTTCGATGGGATACTTCTTGGGAGAAGTTCGATTCCTTTGACTACGTCTAGGCTCGTTAGTCCCATCTTGAACTCAGATATCGCTCACACTAGGAATAATGCTTGTTATCGGTGCAATACTCCCACTGGGAACAATAGTGTTACTTGAACCTTTACCAACGACTTTTCTTGGTCGACCTCTTGGTCTCAGGATTCTATCTCCGAGATTAATTCCACGGTTACTAGGACCAGGAACCAAGTTGGTTGTACCACTCCCATTGTCCCCAGTAGGTAGTTGAGGTAACATAGGATTTTCATAAAGCGGTTTAGCAACATGATTATCAGGTTCAACTTGATTCGCATCTGCAGCAACAGTGATCTATGTGGTTGGATTGACTCCTCCCACTGGACTTGTTATGAAAATGTCTCCATTCTCATTTACCGTGTCGTTCACTTGTGTTGCTGCCTCAAACCTACCACTCGAAGTAGGTGGGACCTGATCATCATCATCATCCTGCTCTAGTTAAATTAAGACACGTTCATTTGGATGTTATTATAAAACAATGGAAATCCGTCCTCAAGGAACGTAACGTCTCATGTTCTACCACGCCACCAATATCCTGAGCTACCACACACATGCATACTATAAAGATACTTTTTAGTACATAGGTTCCAACTTTTCCTTTCACAGTCATTGGTACAATGAGTGTTTGTTTTACAACCGGTATGTCGCATTTTGGTAAGATCCGTCTCATTACCATTTAATAGCTCACGTGGTGTCGTGATAACCGATACTGTAGGAACAAAGTTCTTCATGAGTGAAAGTCAACATCATATCATCCTTGAAGGTGGTCGTAAGTTGAGCTAAAGACATCATGTTTCAAACCATGTCCTAGAAGTGCATGTTTTGAAATGCTCCGCCGATCTTTATCGTTAGAGGCGTATAATTGAATAGTCGTCTGACAGACAGATCCTTTTTCATTGCATACTCATTTTCAGAAGTTTTGTCCACCTTTGAAATGTGAATTAGGTTTTCACCTTGTGCAATAATTGATTCTTTACGAGATTGTGGTAGCTTTTGTAGTACACTTATTCTTGATTTATGAGAAATCAATGAGTAAAACCCGAAATGGATCTTTATTGCAAATGAAAATTTATATCAATTATTAAATAGAAAATACACTTCATATTAAATTTGTACATTGAATCGATGTGTCCCATCTATCGAGGAATGTTGCGCGTGGGGCACATATCACAAGTTATTAAACATGGTGAAATCGTTTCGTTTCCAGAATTTAATTTAATCGGTTTCATACATGTTCATCATTACGATTTAATTATTCCATGGAGTACTAGCAAAGAAGGAAGATTTCAGATCGGTCTACATTCTAACTACACAGTAGATGGATTTATTTCGGTCAACCCGATACTAATGATGGAGTATGTTTATCGTTTCGTTTTGTTCGAAAATTTGTCCTGGCCGAAATTTTTTCTATACTGCGGGTTTGGATTTTCGTGTTAGATCATTCCCTTTGACAGGGCAATTGGATTGATAAATAAATTGTACGTCGAATCGAGTTTCAGTTTCTTTATTCAATAATTCCGAATCTCAAATAACCAAAATCATCAATTCAAATGAAAGATGAAACGATAATTATGAGGTTCTTGATCTGAGGGTCGCGTATTCAATCCATGCTCGTCGCATAGATAGTCGAGAACCTTGAATCATACCGAACACTATATCTGAACAGGTTCACAAGTGAATTACATCAGATGATATGTGTCTGAATAAAGCCTTTTTACAACTTTATATATATGAAAAACGAGGCGTACTTGAAACACACCTCATCGACGGTGTTTGACCCACCGGATACTGGTTTATCACCTCTAGGGTCTTGTTCCCTCCACGATATGCGGAAATCAAGGTTGAATCCCTCGTTGTTAGTCGGTTTCCCTTTCGCCCTGGTCAGTGCACTTGAATAAACTCATTGTATACTTAATTGATCCAACCAAGTAAATGAGTTTCATCATTGACAGACAACCATGAATGGGGATACCACTTCTGTATGAGAAACATTCTCATCCATGTTGACCTTTTCCTCCTGAAGTTCTCGAGAGGCTTTTACGCCAGCATCTATGGAGAGAAGATCATCATACTAAACTAAAAAAATTCTAGCTTCAGAGGCCTTGCTTCCACCGAAGCGGATGCTAAGGAAACACCAAAGTGTAACGTTGTATGGTTGTAATTAAAGACTTCTTCAACCCCTTTTTCCAGTGTTGAAGGTATCACCTCAAACGCGTTTAGATCATCAAAGAACCAACTCCCATTATTGAGAAACAGACTACCATTAGAGTCATACGGACTACCACATTCATCTGCAGTTATCCTCTCCGCTTTTAGGATAGCTGCAGAGATGAGGTCGTGAGGAATGTCAAATCACACTCATCCAGCCAATTCAAACGAACACATTGATATTTATGCAAAATCAGGTGGACAGTAAAATTTTGGAAAAAGAACTGCATACATCAGATATTTATTGTTAGGTTATAAAGTCTAGGTCAACGGGTCGTCAATCTAGAATTTATCTCCCACTAATGAAATGTCGGGTTCAGTGCTCCTAGGACTAGTCGTTCTGATCCGTGCTCTTATACTCCCTTGGGGTAGTCGTTCTGATCCCTGCCCTTATACTCCCTTGGGGTAGTCGTTCTGATATGTGTCCTTCTCTTCTCTCCCTCTGACCTCCTTTCCTTCTCTCCTTCTGACCTCCTTTCCTTCTCTCCTTCTGACCTCCTTTCCTTCTCTCCTTCTGACCTCCTTTCCTTCTCTCCTTCTGACCTCCTGGGGCTTGTACTTCTTACCCCTGGGGCTTGTCCTACTGCTCTATGCTCTTCTGCTTCCTTGGTTCTCTTCTCCTTGCCACCCTGCAAGAGGGGCAATACCAGGCACAGAGGGGGGGTGGTGCCTGATGAACCCTCTCCGATGCCTAAGTCAGTACAGTTTTAGAGAGATAAAGCTAGAGAGATGTCAGAGCAAAATTATGCAACTTGCCCAGATGTTCAAATGAGTTGTGAAGGTGGGGTATTTATAGGCAACGGTGTCATTAAGGTGGCTTAATGACATCGTTAACCTCTAAACACAATTAATTAACCTTTAAGCATATAATTAAGACTTTAGGATTCGGAGGAGGTAGGCGGAGTGGACCGAGCATGGGCGTCTGAGGATGGTGTCGGGACCCTTGGGGGGAGGAATCCGACCCCCAAGGGTAGGGGTTGGGTGAGGACACCCAACCCCTCCTAGGGAGGGTGGGGTTGGCCAACCCCATCCCTCCTAGGAGGGATCGGGTTGGCCGACCCGATCTCTCCTAGGAGAGATCGGGTTGGCCAACCCGATCTCTCCTAGGAGAGATCGGGTTGGCTGACCCGATCTCTCCTAGGAGAGATCGGGTTGGCCAACCCGATCTCCCCTAGGGGAGATCGGGTCGGCTGACCCGATCTCCCCTAGGGGAGGTCGGGTGTGGCCACCCAACCTCACCTAGGTGAGTTCGCCTCTTGTCGGACGGGCGCTTCGGCCCCGTCCGAGCCGTTGATGTTCTCGCGAAGTGTCCGGTGTTGAAGTTTCGATTTGCAATCATAAATGGGACGATAAAAATACAACGGTTCGGAAGTCAACGGGTTCAAATTGGGCGTATATCCATCACATGCCCCCGAGTCAACCAATGGCCTAACCCTTGATTGACTCTATTTTAGGATGGTATGACACGCGCAATTTGAAACCGGGATTTTACCTTCTTTGTCTGAATGTCTGCTTACCCATGGATGCGTGCCTCTGACTCTGCCCCCTGCCTTATGAGATAGAGGAATTGTAAACGTCAGAGTAGCACGAACGTGTGCCTAAGCACGCGTCCGTCTGAGGTGGGAGTAATAAATCTATCTTTGCTACAGGCGTATACTCAAAAAATACATGCTTGCATAGGAATGCAATACTGATACATCTAAGTGATTCATGCTTCAATTTCATGTCGTGATTTGCCTAAGTGGAGAAAAATTTAATTTTGGCCCAAAATTTTTTCTAAGTATGGGATACTAGAAAATATGCCTATAGGATGTTAACTAGGAGTGAACATGGACATATCATGAACATGAGGATGTGTACTAGCATACATGCAAGTAGGAACATAAGGATGGGAGTGAGTAGAGACATGCTGCGATTGTAGTCATGAATGTATGCATGGATATATGGCGGCTATGTGCATGGACGTCTAAATGTTTGAACACACGGGAGTGTGTACGTGGGCATGCATATGAGTGCAAGCATGAACGTGCATGTATGTATGGACGGGTTGTGAGTATAAGCATGAGTGATGACATTGACGTACACGTAGATGTTAATCATGAATATGAGCATAAATGCAAAGGTGAGAGCATAGACCTCTCCTTTACCTGAGGGCGGGAACTCTGCCACTCAATGGGACATAACATTCCGCCTCCCTTGTACTAGCGTGAGCATTGTCCATTAACCTCGACATTCGGCGCGTGTAACATTTTTACTTCACTCGTTGGAGCGTGTGTATAGCTCTTGACCTTTACCCTGCAATTTGTTCCTCATAAAAGTGAGGGTGAAAATACTTACAAGCTTTCTTCTTACCGCCGCGAGCGAAGGGGTCTATTGACATGTGTTAAAGGTTGACCCTTCCTTCGGATGCGTTGGAGCGTTGCTCCATTTGGGGAAACTAAAAGTTCACCCTCTTCCATTGGTGTTAAGGTTGCCCCCGTAGTAGGCGTATCTCGCCCCTCCATGAGTAAGGGTCGATCTTTGCGTTGGTTGCTCGTATAGATGACTCAATTTTGGGAAGCTTTCTTCTTCAGACAGGGAGACCTTGAAGATCGCTTTCCAAGGTAATCAGACCAAATCTGACCGTCCGTTGGATCTGATGAGAGGGAAGAACCCTCTAATTCTGCTTATCCGGCCAAGAAATTTTCTAAGTCAGGGGTGGCTGCTAATGCTTCCAGTATGTTCTTTTTCCCTTTTCTTTTCTTTGTGGTATACTTATGATTGTTCTCATGCTGCTTCCTTCTTGCTGTTAGAGCGTTCTTCCTTGGTTACCGAATGGTTCTTGCGGTGGGTGAGAGTTCAAGTCAATCTAAATCCAAGGCGCAGAAACCTGACTCTGAGGTCGGGCCCTCGGCTGCCAAGGAGAAAGAAACCGCGAGAGGCTCTCCTTCAAGTGCCCCCTTGCTGACTCCCTCCCATGATAAGGAGGTAGTGGTTGAAGAGGCACTCTCTTTACTTGACAAAAGGAAAAAACCTGTGGCTGATGATGGGGTGATCATAGGTCTTGATGTCTCTTCTCTATCCCCTGCCCCCCAGCCGAGGGGCCGAGTCTCAAGTGTATTTCATCTTCATATAGATTTGACGACTTTTGAAGGTGTCTTTGTCTTTCCTTTCATTGAGGTTCCTTTCTCTTGCCATGGCTCTGATTAAGATAGCAAATTCTTGCTTTGGAGTTTGGTGGAGGCTGCTCTTGAGTTTCGTGAGATATGGAGGTTGTCTTCATAATGAGGATGTCTCCTACCTATCATCCAGTGGGTTGAAATATACGTGCCTACCTTTGATGAGCGTACCAAGGGTGTTGTTTTTCCCTTTTTCTTGAACCTCCTCCTAGGGCTAGGCGTAGCCTTTTGATGTTCATGGTCGGGATGGTGTCTTTACAATGCATGTCTTTGACAGATGTTTTATGATGTGCTGCCATGATAATCACTTCGGGGTATGTGGACGTGATAGCCACTTCGTGATGTGTCGGAGTGATAGCCCTTCTATAGTGTGTGGATATGATAGCCAGTTCAGGGTATGTGGACATGATAGCCACTTCAGGGTATGTGGACATGATAGCCACTTCAAGGTATGTGGACATGATAGCCACTTCAAGGTATGTGGACATGATAGCCACTTCAAGATATGTGGACATGATAGCCACTTCAAGATATGTGGACATGATAGCCACTTCAGTGTATTTGGACATGATAGCCACATCACGATGTATGGAGTTGTGCTTTAGTATTCCTTTCTCATTGGAGAGCCTTCATTGCTATAGTTGCCTTTTGTGTAGGCTATGTTTGTTGGGTTAGGTCCCGATGTCTCGTCTTGTCGGATGTTGTATCTTTTATGCTCTTTAGATGTCTCCTTCATGAGTTGTGCTTGACGATGTTCAAGTCTGATACGAGCATAGGTCACGCGAGGGCGACATGTATGACAATAATATTTGTCGGAGGTTGATTTGTGTGACTTGTAAGGCAATTCTCTTCTTGATGGGTCGAGCTTATTTTGAGAGCTTTGACCTTCGGATTTCATGTCTTTGCTATCCTTCTTGGTGGTGTTGGGTTCCTTTGAGATACTTCTCTTGACTTGTGATATGGGTGGTAGTATAACTCGTTACTTTTCATGATAACCTCTTGTGCTTCTGTATATGATCCTTTGGTCATGGACTTGTCCCTTGTAGATGCTTTCCTTTCCTTATCTTTCTTTTGTGTTTTCCTTCATGCCATACCTGCCATCTCATCAAGAAAAAACATTATGTGTTCTTTATACAACCTTACTTTAAGATTACTTTCTCATGGGATCCTTCTGAGCATGGTGTGATGATCTCTTCTGATACCCCTTACACGGTATACGTTGTACTGTTAGACCAAAGATACGCTCTTGGTGGGCGTCGAAAACTGTTCACGAGACAGGCTCTCGGATGGCACTTAACGTTTCGCAGGATAGGCTCCCGGAGGGCACAGGTTAGTCCACCGATACCTTCTTGACGGGTGTCAAACTGTTCACGAGACAGGCTCTCGGACGGCACTTAACGTTTCGCAGGATAGGCTCCCGGAGGGCACAGGTTAGTCCACCGATACCTTCTTGACGGGTGTCAAACTGTTCACGAGACAGGCTCTCGGACGGCACTTAACGTTTCGCAGGATAGGCTCCCGGAGGGCTCAGGTTAGACCAAAGATACGCTCTTGGTGGGCGTCGAACTGGTAGTTTGAAATCTACCTCAAGATACGCTCTTGGGGGCGTCGAACTGGTAGTGTTTTTTCTACCTCAAGATACGCTCTTGGGGGCGTCGAATCTGGTAGGTTGCAAATCTACCTCAAGATACGCTCCTGGGGGCGTCGAATTCGTAGTTTTTGGAAACCACTCTCAAGATACGCTCTTGGTGCGTCGAAGGTCGTAGTGTATGAACTACTCTCAAGATACGCTCTTGGGGGCGTCGAAGGTCGTAGTATGAACACTACTCTCAAGATACGCTCTTGGGGGCGTCGAAATTCGTAGTTTTTGGAAACCACTCTCAAGATACGCTCTTGGTGCGTCGAAGGTCGTAGTGTATAAACTACTCTCAAGATACGCTCTTGGGGGCGTCGAAGGTCGTAGTATGAACACTACTCTCAAGATACGCTCTTGGGGGCGTCGAATGTCGTAGTATGAAAACTACTCTCAAGATACGCTCTTGGTGCGTCGAAGGTCGTAGTGTAATAACTACTCTCAAGATACGCTCTTGGGGGCGTCGAAGGTTGTAGTATGAACACTACTCTCAAGATATGCTCTTGGGGGCGTCGAAGGTCGTAGTATGAACACTACTCTCAAGATACGCTCTTGGGGGCGTCGAAGATCGTAGTATAAAAACTACTCTCAAGATACGCTCTTGGGGGCGTCGAATCTGTTCGCGGGATAGGCTCCCGGAGGGCTCATAATATTACCTTATCTTGTGTCCTTTCTCATGTATGGTGCATTTTTTGTATGCTTTTCGAGTCTTTACTTGACTTCTCCTTCTACGATATTGCCTGTTACCACGCTTTTTCTTCAATGTGGGAGATCACCTTTCGAGGGCGATGTTTGTGTGTTTCCAACTTAGGACGAGTTCGTATAGGGAGTTGAGGATGTTTTCCTCTTATGTGACCTCTTCTAGGAAAAGTGGTATTGCATGTTCTTGTGATCTTCTGCCTCTAATCTCTTCTTTTACACTTAGGTGGACTACCAAGCACTTATTCGTTCGGTGCCCCCCAAGTTGCTTGGTGGTCACACCGCCTTTCATATTTGGCCGTTGAAGGCCCCTCGTTCATTTTCTTGGTTGGGTACCCCTTATGCTCGGGGCTCCCTTGTCTGCTTCTTTGAATGCGATGAGTGTCCCTTGTAGGATTTACTCTTTCTCATGCTTGCTTGTTTCAGTCATAGGCATGGTTTGGATGATGCCTTTGTCGGATGTGTCTTTGGAGGCTGTGTGGAAGAGCTTTTGCTTTGGGTGGGTGGGGGTGGATTTCATTCTCTTGATAACTAGGATGTGGCAATGTTTGTATCCTAGGGATGCTTGTAAATTCTTTCCCCCCTTCCTTGTGCTTTAGGTTCAGCTCTCTCATAGAATGGCGTCTTGAGTTGTTAATCTCATAGGTGTGTTTCAGACTAGTTAATCTAATCCATGCTCTTTGCTTGTGCATGGGGAGGTCTGACCGGGCTGTGATAATCTTCTTGGAGTGTTGTGGCACTTAGTGTGGTTTGCCTTTTCCTTCACATTGGAGTATTCTTCAATGCCTTTAGGGGGTGTCACATTGGTCATGCTCCTCCCACCTTGAATGTTGATTATAGTCTTCCTTTGCATTAGGACTTGAACTTAAAAAGGATGTCTTCCTCTAGGTTTGCAGGTGATGTTCCCTGATTTTCCATGGGTTTGCCCTCGTATTGGCTATTCCTTGTTGGATAGCTTCATTAGAGACTGCATTTGTATTGCGTACGTATACGTGTTTGAGGTGTGTTGAGCTGACAAGTCCCTCCTTTTTTGTTTTGTCATAACCTTCATTCATCATGTATTCGGCGTATGGCCTTAGAGGCGGGATATTTTTCTAGTGTCCCTTTTATCGGGGTTCTCCTCTTGATGGGATGCCAGGGTCAAATGTCTTATCATTTGCAGACAAGGTGGTTGATCGGGAAGTGTGTCTAGTGCGAGGGTCGATCTTGAAACCTTACTCCCCAAGCTTTAGAGCTCTTCTTTGGTTGATCTTGTAGAACTATTTTCCTGCCCTAAGGCTTTAGAGATGTATCTCCTTTTCATACTCTAGTTGTTGCACTATCTCTTTTGCTAATCTTGCATCTCTAGAGTTTCTCTCTTGGTGCATGGCTTCAATGACAGGATTTTCTACCGATGTTTATTCTATTAGGACTTGTATCCTTGGTTGCCTTCCTTTCTTGTGAGATGTCGAAGGAGTGTTTGTGAACACTCCAATGTGTCGTACTTGGTAAAGGTATGCGCCTTAATCTTTATGGCGCTGTCTTGAATCTTCGTGTACCTGTCTCTGATGAACATGTTATTCATTGCATATATGATACGGAGGCCAAGTATCTCCGGGTTAGGATCATATTTTGAGAACAGAGACATAGTCATCTATTAGATGACCTCTTTTTTACGGAGTTAATTTTTGCTAGGATAAATGCAAGGATACTTGTAAGGATACTTGTTCCATCCTTTTCCTGGTTCATTTGCAGTGCCGTGTCCCTAATGGGTGTGTTGATGTTCTGACCACCTTTACTAGTAGGGGGGTCCCTTGGTATTAGGTATGCCTGACTCTTCTCTAGTACCATCAATGGTTGGTCATGGGAGATGTCTGACGGACTCCCTTCATGTACTATGGTTCTTTTCATGTCAAAGTTGGTGATTCCCTCTCTTATGACTAACATATCCTTGTGCGGAAGTACTATGTTTTCCATATCCTTTTTTTAAAAGCTTGATGATGGAGTCACCGTTCTTCCTTTGCTAGGCTTGGTGTCCTTGAGGGTTTTTGATGGAAGTGTATTCCATTACCTTGGATGAGCTTTCTAGATGTGGTTGTGTCTCCTGGCTATTTTGTGAAATCATAAAGATCCGCTGGAGGTGTTTGCCTTTGATGGTGGGCGTTACCCATGTGATATGGTTTCCTCCATTTTTGGAGGGATGTGTTCGCGGCTACCCCCTCTTGTGCTAATGGGCGTTTGTGGGGAGGGCATGTTGTGACTGGTGCCCCCCTTGCATACCAATGCCAGATGGGATCCTTTGACGGGCTTGGCCCTAGGATGCTTAGTGGAAGGTTGTAGTAGGGGTAATCCTTTGTGACCTTCATGGTAGTTCCTCTATAGGATGTTGGGGGTGCTCAACTTATTTTTGTAAGTGAGTCGTCCATCTTGTGATCTTTCCCAGAAACTTGACCTTATAGGTGTTCTTTGGGATTGAGGAATCTGTTGCTTGTGCATCTCTTGATTGCCGACGGCCTTTTACTGATTCTTCTAGTGGTCCACCTGTGTATATATATATCACGGAGCCCGAAGGCGTCCGGTATGGTCATTCTTGGAAAACATGTTGATATCAAGTATCAAAATCTACCCCTTTTAGGGAGTTGACTTGTTATGCAGTTAAATTAAATAAGAGGATATGGGTGTGGGGTGTTGAAATCCCCTGCTTCCTTGGTAATGTAACTGTCTTCCTCCATTAGTCTGTGTGTATTCCTTCCACTTGAGGAATATGAGGTCGCATCCTTGCAAGGCGGACTAGGTGGAGGTGTATTCTTCATGTAAGCTATGTGCGGTCTCACTCTACTATGTCTCTCCATGAGACTTCCCATTGTAGTAGCTATGTGCTGACGTGGTGTGGTACTCTATGAGTCCCCTGTTCAAATCCTTTTCTTTTCAACTCCTCCCCTGTCCTAGGAGGACGTGTGCCAAGGGTTGTCATGTATAAGGGGTTTGGACCTGTCGTGCTGTATCATGGGTAGGTGGTTGCTTTATTGTGTTGTTGGGACTATGTCCCTCCCTTTGAGCTTTCCTTGGTATGTCCCTTAGGCATGTCTGTGGTGATACGGACTGTATGTGTACATTGCCGTGGTTGATGTTGGAACTCCTATATCCTTGTTGGTCTGGCATGTATGTCCTTCCTTAGTGCGGTGTATGTCCCTGTTGGGGTGCTTGGTTGAACTCCTGCCTCTTTTGAGGTCTTGCCTGTCTATCTGCCCCTAGGGGGGTGTATGCCCTGGCATCCTACTGTGTCTGTTGTTTCCTTGGAGGCACAGACTGCTGCCCTCCCTCTGGGGGTGGCCCTTGGTTGTCTCTCCTTTGTTCTTCTCACTGCCCTGTTCGAGGGTGCGAGTGGTATTCTTCTTCTGGGTCTTGTTTTTCTTCATGAACTTCTTCTTCTTCAACGAATCGCTGCCTACTGTTGCCTAGGAGACACGAATTGTTGCCTTACCTCTGAGGGTGCTCTTCTGTTGGGATCTGCTCCTCTCCATGAGCGTCAGTGTAAGTCCCTTGGGTATATGCCGGCCTTGCGTATGTTGTGTGGGCGCGGCTGCCATTCCTCTGGGCCGGCATCCCATACGGGTACCCTTGGGGATGCGCCTCATAATAATATCCTTTAGGGGGTGCTGTGTGTTGGGACGGCACTCCCTGTTGTTCCCTTTCTCTCTGTGGCCTTCTTGCCAGAGGGGTTGAGGCTGTGGAGGACTCAGCCCCAGCTGGGCGTGAGGGTCCTCCCTCCTTGTGGTTGTGTTGGGGAGGCTGTGGGGTTCCTTGTAGTTCTGATTGCACTGGTTGCTTTCCCGGGTTAGGCTGCCTCTCTGGGGGTATAGGCTCTCTCTTTCGCCCATTGCCCCCTGGTGGGCGTTGGTGCCTAGACACCCTACCGTTCGTCATTGCTCGTGTTGTAGCCAGGCTTTCTGTCCGAAGCCCTCAGACGGCGCCAAGTGTTAGGTTATAAAGTCTAGGTCAACGGGTCGTCAATCTAGAATTTATCTCCCACTAATGAAATGTCGGGTTCAGTGCTCCTAGGACTAGTCGTTCTGATCCGTGCTCTTATACTCCCTTGGGGTAGTCGTTCTGATCCCTGCCCTTATACTCCCTTGGGGTAGTCGTTCTGATATGTGTCCTTCTCTTCTCTCCCTCTGACCTCCTTTCCTTCTCTCCTTCTGACCTCCTTTCCTTCTCTCCTTCTGACCTCCTTTCCTTCTCTCCTTCTGACCTCCTTTCCTTCTCTCCTTCTGACCTCCTGGGGCTTGTACTTCTTACCCCTGGGGCTTGTCCTACTGCTCTATGCTCTTCTGCTTCCTTGGTTCTCTTCTCCTTGCCACCCTGCAAGAGGGGCAATACCAGGCACAGAGGGGGGGTGGTGCCTGATGAACCCTCTCCGATGCCTAAGTCAGTACAGTTTTAGAGAGATAAAGCTAGAGAGATGTCAGAGCAAAATTATGCAACTTGCCCAGATGTTCAAATGAGTTGTGAAGGTGGGGTATTTATAGGCAACGGTGTCATTAAGGTGGCTTAATGACATCGTTAACCTCTAAACACAATTAATTAACCTTTAAGCATATAATTAAGACTTTAGGATTCGGAGGAGGTAGGCGGAGTGGACCGAGCATGGGCGTCTGAGGATGGTGTCGGGACCCTTGGGGGGGAGGAATCCGACCCCCAAGGGTAGGGGTTGGGTGAGGACACCCAACCCCTCCTAGGGAGGGTGGGGTTGGCCAACCCCATCCCTCCTAGGAGGGATCGGGTTGGCCGACCCGATCTCTCCTAGGAGAGATCGGGTTGGCCAACCCGATCTCTCCTAGGAGAGATCGGGTTGGCTGACCCGATCTCTCCTAGGAGAGATCGGGTTGGCCAACCCGATCTCCCCTAGGGGAGATCGGGTCGGCTGACCCGATCTCCCCTAGGGGAGGTCGGGTGTGGCCACCCAACCTCACCTAGGTGAGTTCGCCTCTTGTCGGACGGGCGCTTCGGCCCCGTCCGAGCCGTTGATGTTCTCGCGAAGTGTCCGGTGTTGAAGTTTCGATTTGCAATCATAAATGGGACGATAAAAATACAACGGTTCGGAAGTCAACGGGTTCAAATTGGGCGTATATCCATCATTTATGATATAGAAGGCGACAAACAATGACTCCTCAGACGTCTAACAAAACCGACCGACAGTAAACCGAGAGAAGGGCGTCGTTAAAGAGTTCATATTACCGACGTTTTCTTTCTTATAGACCAGTCTTTTAAAATGGTTTAATCGATTTTACTAGAACGAGATGTTTTAAAACACCCGATCTTGGCATTCCCAAGGCCCTTTTTAAAACGTTTTGAGAATTTCAAGTTTGCACATACAATTCTACCATACAAGAAAATCATCATGCGCATATCACATCAATGAAACAAACCACTCATCATGTATACGCGTCATGCGTCTAATGTTCCGAGGAAATCTTGCTAGCATATACAATTCTACTTCTTAAGTAAGTTATCACATGCTTATACATCCTCACCATTCATGCATACGCATCATGCGTGATTACACTATAACAAACATGCATATTTGGCGAGTGATTTTCGGTTTTAAAACATTTGGGGATGACTTGCAACTCATGCTATCAATCAAACATGCATACTTCTAGACATGAATCCTAGGCATTTGCAACCACAACATGTCTATCATAGTGCACAACTCATTAATTGAAAACCAGGGCTCTGCCCACAACATGCAATATCCAGCTAGCTTGACATAGTCCAGACGACAATTCAAATTATGCAACTACATCAATTAAATAACAATTGCAATTCAGCCTACTAAATGACTCAGTCCCAAAATCATGCATTTCCGATATCCACCCCCATAATCGAAACTAGGCATCAGGTTTATTTAAAATGTGAAAATATTAAACCAATAAACACTGTGTAGGTAAAATACGGTTCGATTCAGTCCATTTCGGCCGGTCCGGTTTGGTTAAATAAGGTTCGGCCAGAACGGTTCGTTTTAAAATAGGATTTCAGTTCGGATCTTCACACTAACAGGGTCGGTTCGACCCATTTTAGTTGACTCGGTCCGACCCTACCCGAATGGGTCGGATTGATTGAGAAACCCTTTTTGGTTGACCCTCACCGGTTTTAGACCCGTGGAACCTGACCTGGTTCGGTTCGGTTGACCCAGTTCGGTTTCCTTGGTCTTCCGGGTCGGTTGACACGACCCGGATGTGCAAAATTGGACCGGCCCAATACCCTAATACGTGCGACAGAAATAGTTACTTGTAGGTTGTTGGATCACGGTTTGAACTCAGGTACGTTCTTGACGGAAGTCCGAACTCCTTCGCTCCAAGTAATCCTGCAAGAAGGGGATAGACCGGGCGGTGACCCAGAATCCCTCTCCGATGCTTAAATGAGTATCTCGATGCAGGCAAGCAAGTATCAGTGTGTAAGTGTATGTGAACGTATCAATCCTGAGGTAACTCCTTCCTTTATATAGGGGAGGGGTTACCTCAGTTACCTGTTGGGATAACTGCCACGTCCCGTTTATATCGGCCAGTAGCACACGTTCCGTCTTTTCCGGCCACTTCCCCACTATTTTGATAGTGGGCGTGTTTCTCGGCCTCGTGCTCTGGTAGCAAGTCCCGACGGAAGTCGGGGACTCCAGAGTTATCTCGTTTGGTCACCGCTCGGGGCCCCTCGTCATCGGGACAGGGCCAGCATTCTCAGGGATCTAATATCGGGGCCTACTTAAAGGCATATCATCGGGGCCTACTTAAAGGCATATCATCGGGGCCTACTTAAAGGCATATCATCGGGGCCTACTTAAAGGCATAACATCGGGAGTGTTCAACTCATATATCGGGACCGACCTTGTCGGGACCCCTCGTATTGGTCTTCTAAGCCTTGTCTGGGGCCCAGTGGGCCTACTTCGCCGTTTAGTCGCCGTTAATGGGCCTAACGGCTATATCAAAACCCATCATTTGCCCCCAAGACATGAGGGACTTACAGTTCGTCGTGTCTTCCAGTTTCGGACCTCCCGATATCGGTATTGGAGGGTTTTGATTCTACGAAAAATCTTCTGAAGCAGATCTCCTCTTCCAAGATTCCCCGATATTCCGAGTATAACCACCGAATCCGAAAAGATTTCTCGGTCACTCAACTATTAAATGCAGCAGGTGACAAAGCGACGGTTTTGGTACCCGTACCTGTTTTTTCTGAAAAAGCACTTTATAGCCGTTTTGTCTGTAATGTTTCGACGATTCAGATTGAAGCGTTTTATCTTCAACGGTTTGGATTGCAACGTCTCTTTGGCTGTCCTCTCTCCTATAAAACCCCAAATCTTGGCACTATTCAGTTCTCCTTTACCGTTTCATTCTCTGTATTTTCAAAAGCTCGAGCTCTCCTTTCTTTCTCTGATCAACACTCCGGGGACCAGAATCTCCGACCATCAAGATCATCCTTTCTTCTCCGATTCAACATGTCTGGTAAGATTTTCTCCTTCGATTCCTAAGAGACTTGTTAGCATAGTTTTTCCTTTTATCTCAATTAACTTACCCGAACTTTTGCGAAAATCGACTGTGCCTTTTCTTGCTCTGATTACTTTCCAGACGGTGAGTCCAGTTCCGGGGGGAGGAAGCCCTTCAAGTTCGATTACGCTTGCAATGAGATTTCCGACACTGCATATGATGCAGCTCTCCGGGAGGGGTGCATTCCTTCCACCTGGGAGCCTCGCTTCCCTTTTCCTTGGCCTCGCGTCCCGGGTGACCCTGTGGTCACTCGTCCCTGGGAAGGGGAGGTATTTGTCTCCACCGGGCAAATATCGGCAGGGATCCGATTCCCCTTCTGCGGGAATTTAGTCGAGATCTATGAATATTATAAAACACATCCGACTACTTTTTCTCCCCACGCCATCCGTGCGTGGAATGCCTTCCTTGTTCCTCTGCCTTCGCCAACAGTGGACCTACATCCTCCGACTCTTCCGGACCTTCTACGGGCTGAAATGTAATGATTCCGGGGTCTGCGCCTTCTACCCGCGGATGCTTAAGTGGAGCAAGGCGCAACTCTCTCGGTACAGCTCGAATGGTGACACCTGGAAGGTCGCCAAGGGTCGGGGGCTCATCACTGACTCGGGGGCCGACAACAGCGGCTGGAAGAGGAGCTATTTCTTCATCCGAAACAGCTCCATCCCATGGCCCCGATGGGAGGTTGAGGCAAACCCTGCTCCCGCTTTCCACACTTACTCCGAGGAGGATTTCCAAATTCTCCACTGCATCCAGCTTTATCGTTGGGGGGACTCTTTCGCTCCCCTCGACGCCAACTCCATCGGGGAGCGGGACCTGGTTCTGACCGGGATCCGACTCCTTGATGTCGTCTCCCAGGGTCAACTCTTCGACGGCCCTTCTAACCTCGTTCCTTGGGTAATATTCTAACTGCACTTTCGTTTTCGTCTTTGCAGCTAAGAAGGTATCATTGCTGATCAATCTCGTGCTTAAGCAGGCGGAGACTGATTCTATCCCACGCCCCGCGAGGAAGAGTAAGTCTTCAAAGAGGGCCGCCTCCTCATCGGCACCTCCCACCTCGGAGCAAATTAAGCGGGCCCAGGTGGAGAAGATGGAGCAGATCTTCAACACCAAGACTCCCGAGGAAGGTAAACAGCTCCGCTTAGCAATTCGTTTGTACAAGAGGCGTATTCCCGAGGAGTTAATCCCCTCCGATAAGGGAGCTAGGATCGAAGGGATCAAACGCATCCTGCAAGGGGAAACTCCCCGTGTTCTCAAAGCGGGTTACTACAATTATTACGGGAAGGACCAGTACCTCTCCCGTCGCGTCATTTGGTGTAAGGATCTTGATCAACTTCCTGACTTTCTTTCTGAAGCTTCTCGTCCTCCAGCTGCAGGTCAATTGAGAGCTGGAGCTTTGGCGGAGGTGCCATCCTCCGACGCCCAGGTCGGAGAGCCCCTCCTTTCTCTTCCAGCCCCAGGAGAATCGGGGACAGAAGACGCCCGGAAGGACGGTCAGTTCCGTCGGGTGCTTGACCTGGACGTCTCTCACTCTTCTGAGGAGGTGAGCGGGGGCCAACCCCTGATTCGTCGTCGGGGGGCGAGGCAGACCCCGCCGGAGCTGACTCCATCTTTTCCAGCACCGCAGCTGTCGCCGGTCTTGAGCCTGACTCCCGATGGGCCGGCGGGTTCTCATGGCGGCTCGGAGGCTCGCACCTCCGATACTCAGGGCGTCGTTCCCCCTCTCTCCTTAGACGGGAGCTTCTACCAGCTTTACTCCCCCGACCAGGCGGCGGCTCCTTGGACTGCGATCGAGTCGTTGCGGGGGGTCCCGCTGCGTCGGGATGATGTATCCTCGGAACTGGGTCTGCACCTGCTGGCAGGTTCAGTTCCGCCATCTATGAAGCTTCCGCTCTCCTTGGCTCGAGAAGACATCCACGCGGACATTCGCGCCATGGCCGTTCATCGCGTGGAGGTAAGGTTTCCTGTTTTTACACTTAGTACATATAAGGCAGCATATTCTCGTGTACTAACCTCTTCTTTTCTTCTTTATAGGAAATAGCGGACCAACTCCGTTGTTTCGGGTATGTCCTGGCCTTGGAGGAGGCCCTGGAGCAGGAGCGAGCCAAGGCGGCCCCCGAGGTCTTGGCCAAGCTCAAGGAGGATCTGGCTGCCTCCGAGTCGTCGAAGGGGGAGTTGGTCAAGGAGCAGGCCTCCTTAATCAGAAGACTCGGGACCTCCTGAGGCAGGTCCACGATTTCGAGAGGCTGCTGAAGCAGGAGCGTCAAAGGCTCCAGGAAGAGCAGCAGGGGCGCGCGGAGGATCGGGACAGGCTTGTCCTCGAGAAGAAGGCCCTGGAGGATGTCAAAGCGGGGCTGGAGGCTGAGAAAGTCCTTCTTGCCAATCGGTCCCGATAGATGAAGCGGGAACTCGCTGAGTTTCCCACCAAGCTGGCCGAGGCTGAGGCAAATGGACGGGAAGTTTATCGGGGCTCCGAAACTTTCCAAGTGGATGCGGTGAAGTTCTGTACGGCGGAGGTGGAGACAACCCTGCTTAATGCTGTCGAAGAGCTCCATCTGGAGTATGGTGGTGCCATCTCACCAAGTCTCAGACTCTCGCCCCCTTCGCGGAGAGGTATTTCAACCTTTCCGAGGAGAGTGACGGGGCCAACACCCCCGAGAGGGCTGCGGGTGCTGAAGGCGCGGTGGAGCCTCCAAGTGCAGATCTCCCAACAACCGATCCCACGATAATCGACTCTTCACCGGCTGACCTCCAAGGGTCCGATCCTCCTGTGGCCAATCTTCCTGGATCCGGACCTCCAATCACGGAGCCTTCTGCCACAGACCTCGTGGACCCTGCTCCCCGTGCCGCTGCCAAGGATCAAGCTTAACTGCTTTATTTCCGAATCCTTGTAATTTCCTTCTTTTGTCACGAACCTTTTGGATCTTTATAATATCAATCCCTTCAGGTCCCGATTACGATTGCACCACTTAAGGTGAATTAACCACGCCACTTAAGGCAATTCGATTATATTACTTAGAGTAATTTCGACGCGTCACTTAAGACATTTTACCTACACCACTTAAGGTGATTTAATCGTGTCCCTTAAGGCAACTTATCCCCACCACTTAAGACGATTTAATCGTGCCACTTAAGGCGAAACCATGCCACTTAAGGCGAAATCACGCCACTTAAGGCGAAATCATGCCACTTAAGGCGAAATCATGCCACTTAAGGCGAAACCATGCCACTTAAGGCAAAACCAAGCCACTTAAGGCGATTTAATCGTGGCACTTAAGGCAACGTATCCACACCACTTAAGGCGATTTAATCATGCCATTTAAGGCGGAACCACGCCACTTAAGGCGATTTGACTATACCACTTAAGGCGATTTAGCTACACCACTTAAGGCGATTTAAGCATGCTTAGAATGATAAGTCTTAGCATAGTCTGGTCGGAAGCAACCTCTTTATTCATGGATGGCTCAACACGATAAACAACTTGCACCACTGAAGGCGACTTAATAAACAACTTGCACCACTGAAGGCGACTTAATAAATAACTTGCACCACTGAAGGCGACTTAACAAACAACTTGCACCACTGAAGGCAACTTAATATCAAACATGACATTTCTTCAAGTGTTCACCACTAAAAGAATGCTTCAACACATTGCCATCGAGGTCTTCCAACTTGTACGCATTCCGAGCTGGCATCCCCACGACCTTATAAGGCCTTTCCCATTTTGGTGACATCTTGTTGATCCTATCCAAAAGGGTAAATTCGTTCCGACGCCAGACCAGTTCCCCGAAAAAGAACTGTCGAGACTTGACTCATCGATTATAATATCGGGCCGTTACCAAGAGCATCCGAGCATGGGCCTCCTCGGCACTCCGCCTCTTTTCTTCGACCAAGTCCAAGTCCAGACGCCTCATTTCATCATTCGAGAGATGTTCGTAGTACCTCGTCTGATGGGATGCCACAGCTATTTCGACGGGAGCAACTGCTTCCGTGCCATAAACAAGGCCAAACGGGGTCTCCCCAGTTGATCGTTTGGGTGTCCTTCTAACAGCCCAAAGCACATTTTCCAGCTCATCCAGCCATTTGCCCTTCAATGCATGGACCCTCTTCTTCAGGCCATCCATCACGATCTTGTTGGCTGATTCCACATGTCCATTGGTTTGAGCATGACAGATAGAGGCTGTCCGATTCTCAATTTTTAGTTCCTCCAAGTACTCCTTCCACTGGGCCCCGTTAAACGCGGGGCCATTATCGCTGATTACAACCTTGTGGATCTCGTATCGGGATATGATATGGGTCTGAAGGAATTTGAGGATATGGTTCCCCGTTGTCTTGGCCAATACCTTAGCTTTTATCTATTTCGAGAAATAATCAATAGCCACAATTAAATATCGGCACTGACCTTTTGCAACTGGAAGGGGTCCCACGAAGTCGATTCCCCATTGCGCGAAGGGCCAAGCACTCTTGATGGACGTCAAATCGGCAGCTGGAGCCAGAATATTCGGGGCGTACTTCTGGCAGGCGTCACAGGATCGGACTAGCATCGTTGCTTCCTTGTTCATCGAGGGCCAGTAATAGCCCAGGTTCAGCAATTTCCTCACGATGGATCGGGCCCCTTCATGACAAGCCAAATATCCTTCGTGCACCTCCCTAAGGATCCGACCTGTGTCGGGCTCGGCCACGCATTTCAGATAAGGAGTTAAATACCCCTTTTTGTACAACTGATTGTCCACCATCACATAATTCGACGCGATTCGGCGTATTTTGCCGGCTGCTACTTCATCATCGGGGACTGCCCCCGTGGTCAGATACGCGGCTATTGGGGTTATCCAAGTGGGCTCCTCCGTTCCGATCTCAATGGCACATACCTCCGACTGATCGGTGGTTGACAGGATCACCTTCTCCAAGAAATGCACCTTCCGACTTTCATCGAGGGGTGCCCCCAAGGCGAACTTGCTTAAGGCATCTGCTTCCACATTATCCTCCCTCGGGATCGCCTAAATATCGAAGCTCTTGAAACTCTCCTTCAGGGTTTGCACCTCACGAAGGTACTTTCTCATCATCGGGCTTTTCGCTTCGTATCGCCCCTGGACTTGGTTCACGATCAGGCTAGCATCACACTTCACCTTTAAGTGACCAACCCCCGATCCTTTAGCAATCTTGAGGCCAGTGATGAGAGCCTCATATTCAGCTTGATTGTTGGTGGCCCTAAATGTCAAGGCCAGGGCATATCGGAGGGGCTCGCCTCCGTCTGGTGGTATCAGTACGAAACCTGCTCCCAATCCTTCTGAAGGACTTCCATAGTTTCCCCCTCTACAGGCCCCGCTTCTTCTAGATCGGAGGCTGTAGACTCTGTTATGAAATCCGCCAACGCCTGGCCCTTAATAGCCGTTCTCGGAGCAAAGTGAATGCGGATCTCACTAAGCTCGACTGCCCATTTCACTAATCTCCCCGACGCATCAGGTCAGTTCAAAAAATGTTTCAAGGGCTGATTCGTCAAAACGGTAATCTCATGCGCGTGGAAGTAAGGCCTCAGCTTCCGAGCAGTAACAATCAACGCATAGAGATACTTCTCAACGGCGGGATAATTCATTTCAGATTTGGCGAGTGCCTTGCTTACATAATAGACGGGGACTTGGCTACCCTCTACAATTTTCACTAAGACAGAGCTAACAGCAAATTCAGAAACAGCCAAATACAGATAGAGTGGCTCGCCTGGGATGGGCTTCGCCAATGGCGGGAGGGTGCGAAGGTGCTGCTTGAGTGCCTGGAACGCCTCTTCGCACTTGGCAGTCCACTCAAACTTCTTGTTGGCCCTCAGTACTTCAAAGAACGGCATGGATCGGTCGCTTACCTTGGACAAGAAGCGATTCATCGCGGCCAATCGGCCGTTCAGCACCTGAACCTCCCGATGGTTCGTCGGGGACTTCATCTCCTCAATCGCGTTCAGCTTCTCAGGGTTCACCTCGATTCCCCTTTGGCTCACCATGAAGCCCAGAAACTTCCCTAAGTGTACTCCGAAAGCACACTTGGTCGGATTCAAGCGAACTTGATGAAGCATCATCCGCTCAAATGCTGTGGCCAAGTTGTGAACATGATCCTTGGCCTGTCGGGACTTCACCAGCATGTCGTCCACATAGGCCTCCATTGTTTTCCCCAACATATCCCCGAACAGCTTATTCACCATCCTCTGGTAAGTTGCACCTGCATTGATCAGTCCAAAGGGCATAACATCATAATGATAGATGTCACTATCAGCATAGAAGGCGGTATGGGGGGCATCCTCCTTGGACATCTTGATCTAATTGTAGTCAGAGTAGGCATCCATAACGCTCAGCAGCTCATGTTCCGATGTGGCATCTACCAGCTGGTCGATCCTCGGGAGCGGATAGCAATCCTTCGGGCATGCTTTGTTCAGGTCACGGAAATCGACACACATTCGCCACTTGCCATTGCTCTTTTTCACCAGGACTGGGTTGGCGACCCAGGTCTGGAATTGGAGCTCTTTAATGAATCCAGCATCGAGCAACCTACCCACCTCTTGCTGGATCACGATCTTCTTGTCGGAACCCATCGGGCGCCTTCTCTGTGTAATCGGCTTGATCGCGGGATCAATCTTCAGCTCGTGAGTAATCACATCTTGGCTGATTCCTGGCATGTCACTCGGGGACTAGGCAAACAGCTCCTTAAATTCCTTCAACAGATCGATCAATTCTCGGGCCGTCTCTTCGGTCAGAGCGGACCCGATTTTCACCTTCCTCTGAGGTCCATCAATCTCGACCTCCTTCAAATCTTCCATCGGGGCGGGACGCCCAAACTCCTCTCGGGGATCAGCGTCAGTCTGGAAAACAGTCATAGCCTCCCGATTCCTTCTTCCGGTGGCATTGACATAGCACCTCCTAGAAGCTATATGATCGCCCTGGACCTCCCCGATTCGGTGGTTAGTCGGGAACTTCAGCTTCTGATGGACAGTTGAGGCAATTGCCCCCAGCGGGTTGATGGTAGTCCTCCCGATAATGGCGGGTCCCCGCAGACTCGACCACCACGAACTCTACGTTCCCCTTTTCCGACTTCCAGCCACTTCTGAACTCGACCGGTAAGGTGATCATCCCACCGGGTAAGAGGTAGAGCCAGAAAATCCGACCATAGGGAAGTCCGCGGGCTTCAAGTCCTTCTTGGTTTTTCCCATGGCCTGTAGTGCGTCCATGAATAGAATATCAGAGGAGCTCCCTCCATCAATCAGGATTTGCTTCATCTCGTACCCTTCCACGTTCAAGGTCACGACCAAAGCATCATCGTGCGGGGTCTCCACACGTATCAGGTCTTTGGCTGAAAAGGTAATCACCATTTCTTCTTTCAGAGTCCAATTTCGGGCCCTCTTGCCCAACACCACATCGATGGGAATCCGAGAAGCATAGACCTCCCGAGCTGCCATAGTATCTCCTCCTGCAGCAAGTTCCCCATGAATCACATTAATTGTCCCCCGCTTCTCCTTACGGGCATTGGAAGACTCAGCCTTATCCTTCTTCGGGGATCGACCACGGGATCGGGAACGGGACCGCGATCGGGACCGGGAATGGGATCGGCTCCGTTGGCCAGCCACAAATTCCTTGAGCTTTCCATTCTGGATCAGCTTCTCAATCTCCTTCTTCAACTCCCGACAATGGTTAGTGTCGTGACCGTTGGCACGATGAAAGCGACAATAACGATCAGTGCGGGCTCCCATGGACTCTCCATCTTTTTTCGGGGGATACCTGGCGATACCATGTCGGTCCATCACCGCCAACACAGCACCCATTGAACAAATGAGAGGGGTGTGGTGGTCCAACCGCTTGTCCGATTTCGAGGAACGCTTGTCTTCCCTCCGATCGGGACGGCCTCGTCAGGCCTCTGTACCACCTCAGCTAGGGACCTCGCGCTTTTTAGGAGACGTCGACGGCCCTGGTACTGCTGGATGAAACGGTCATGCATCTGGGTCCAGCTAGAGATGCACCCTGGGGGAAGGCTGAAGAACCACGTCAGGGCCCTCTCACCAAGTGTACCTGGGAACAAAACGCACACTATATCGTCATTAGGGGCTCTGCCTAGACAAGCCATGACATGCTTCTGGACATGACGAACGGGATCTCCCTCGACATCATACTCCTTAATTGTCGGGATGCCCAGTCCCGGCGGGGCAGTGGTGTTCACCAATCGGGGGACGAAGGGATGAGTGGATCGATCCCTCAGCTCCGACATCATCTTCTTCTGGTCCCCCATGCAAATGTTCACGATCTTCACCACTTGATCGGGGGTGATAGGGCCATTGAGAGGAATGGTCCTATGCTGCACCGGTCCTGGCCCATCGACCACGAACTGCTCCGATAGAGCAGGCTCCCTGCTCTTGTCCTGGTGCTCGGGTTGGGCCTCCTGCCCGCCCCGATTCTCCATCGGCGGAGGCGGAGGCAACTCCTCCTCCTTCTTCTTGCGGCCTCCCTTTTGTCCAAGAGAGCCTCCATAGCTTCCAAAAATACTGGTATGGCATCCATCACAGCCTTTGCCAAGTCTGGCTTTGCAGGTGCATCCTGGTCCCTCCTTGGGATCTCTTCCCGGCTCTCCGACGAGTTTCGAATGGAATCTTCGCGATCATCATGATGCCCCCTTGTTTGGGAAAGAGAAGGGGGACGATCATTTCGATCAACAGTGCGCTCCGGCGGCCCTCAATTCAGAGTTCCAGCTGGGTGGCGGAAACCGCCAGATTGTCCTTGTATTTTCTTTTGCTTGCCAGCCATCGAACGGGTAGAAGCTATTTTTGCTTTTTGCTTCCTTCCCACAGACGGCGCCAATGTTGGATCACGGTTGGAAATCTGGTACGTTCTTGACGGAAGTCCGAACTCCTTCGCTCCAAGTAATCCTGCAAGAAGGGGATAGACCGGGCGGTGACCCAGAATCCCTCTCCGACGCTTAAATGAGTATCGATGCAGGCAAGCAAGTATCAGTATGTAAGTGTATGTGAACGTATCAATCCTGAGGTAACTCTTTCCTTTATATAGGGGAGGGGTTACCTCAGTTACCTGTTGGGATAACTGCCACGTCCCGTTTATCTCGGCTAGTAGCCCACGTTCCGTCTTTTCCGGCCACTTCCCCACTATGTTGATAGTGGGTGTGTTTCTCAGCCTCGTGCTCTGGTGGCAAGTCCCGACGAAAGTCGGGGACTCCAGAGTTATCTCGTTTGGTCACCGCTCGGGGCCCCTCGTCATCAAGACAGGGCCAGCATTCTCAGGGATCTAATATCGGGGCATACTTAAAGGCATATCTTCGGGGCCTACTTAAAGGCATATCATCGGGGCCTACTTAAATGCATAACATCGGGAGCGTTCAGCTCATATATCGGGACCGACCTTTTCGGGACCCCTCGTATTGGTCTTCTAAGCCTCGTCTGGGGCCCAGTGGGCCTACTTCGCCGTTTATTCGCCGTTAATGGGCCTAACGGCTATATCAAAACCCATCATAGGTTAAGTAGGGTTTTAAAATCCACCAAAAATTTAACTTAGCCGCCAAGTAACAATTAATTATAAAATAATTTCCAATATATGCACACACACGCATATATATATATATTTACTGTCAAGATTTTATATTTGGGATATAAATCTATCAACAATATATATTCAGCACTATATATATATATATATATATATATATATATATATATATATATATATATTTTCTCAATCTATAGGCAATTAATATCTATAAGTATTGACAATATAATCTATATCCCTAATAGTGTGCTAAGATATTTTGATAGTTTCTATCTACAATTATCTTGTAAATCTAGCCCTAATTGAGGCCTAAAACTCTACTAGGCAAAAAATTTTGAATGAATTTTGTTGAATCCTGACTCTTCGCGGTTAGTTGACTCGAAAGTCGTCGGGTCCTTGAAGTGTTGTGTAGGTGTGCTGATGGGTTATTTGAGCTCGCAGGTGTCCGGCAGTCAGGGTTTCGGACTGTCGGAGAGTCGGGGGGTCGGAGCGTCGGACTGTCGGAGATTCGGAGCTTCAGACAGTCGGAGAGTCGGAGCTTCGGACTGTCAGGGACTTGCAAGCCCTTGAAATGACTAAGTGTTTGACTAATTTTCAAGTCCTAGTATAGATGCGGGGATGTGTCTCGGATTTATAATATGTCTGGTCTCCGCACATGTCCGAGTACGTCCGTCTCCGTATACCTGCACAAAAGGCAATATCGCGCACCACGCAGGGGTGTGGGGTGCGATGAACCCTCTTCAATGCTTAAATTAGACATCTTAGAGAAAGAAAGCTAGAGAGAGGTCAGAGCTCCCTTCGTCAACTTAACTGTGAAATGAGTGAGTGGATTCCCTTAAATAGGAACTCCTAAACCCGAACCCAGTTTTGAATGGTCTGACGCCGGTTTGATATAAAATACGAAACGGGCATAGAAGGGAGTAAAGTTGACATCGGGAAGATCCGTACGTGTAGTGTGTAAGTAAGGGTTTGCATGTCGCCGAGAGGGACGATCCAGTACACACCGGGGTATCTCGACAATACGGACCTTGGTCCGGATTGTGCTGCGATCCGGGCCTAGTCCGGATTGTGCTGCAATCCGTACCTAGTTTGGATTGTGCTGCAATCCGTACCTAGTCCGGATTGTGCTGCAATCCGGATCTAGATCCGGATTGTTCTTCATTGTGCTTCAATTCGGACAAGGTTTTAGATCCGGAATGCGTACGCGCGCGTCTCGAACATTTTTCAAACTTGCGGGTAAATAATTCGAAGACGTTGGTTTGGTTGACGTGTATGAAGTCCGAATAATGTGAAACGAACCCAAATCGGACGTATACCAATCATTTTCCCCGGATTCAAGTGGTGGTGCGGCCCCTGCTTAATCTATTTTCGATAGAGTATACGTTCGATTTAAGTTCGGTGTTACCTCGAGGTGGACTTACTGTTCGTTGGCGCGTGGGCCTTGCTATTGCGTGTCCCTCCTTTTGTTTTAGCGGGAGTGGTCATAACTGCTGACATGGTTAGTGCAGCAAGTGTATGTGTATGACATGTACATATATAATAATATAAGTCTATGTATGCAACCATGGATGCGAATGCTAACATGTGTACGAACATGGTATATGCGCGTACATGAGTCGGCGCGTGACCTGCGCTGCCATGAACTTAAATCATGTAAGTATGGGCATGTGTATATGCGATGACATGTGTATAAGAATATTGGTAATGGGACCGTAATAATAAACACGTGACATGGATATGCAAACATGTGTATATGTGTAGACATGCATATGTATGCGCGGGTATGTAAGCATTGGTATATGCTAGGGAATTCCCTCAAAAGAGTTAGAAGAAATATGGAGAGGATAGGATATTACCCATACATCTATACAAGGGAGTGTGTATGTGAGCGTCTCCATACTTAGTCTCCGCATATTGGAATTGGTTTCCTCCCTATTACTTGATGGAAGAGACCGTAACTGCTGACATGATTGATGTAGCGAGCACGCGTGTATAGAAAATACATATGTAGTCATGTAAGCATATGTATGTAACATAGACGTAAATGTTAACATGTATGCGAACACGGTATACGCGTGTATGCGAGAAGAAGCGTGATATATAATGGCATGGAATTAATGATGTGAACATGGTAATATGTATGCAATGATATGACTGTAGATATATGCGCAACAGGGTTGCTGTAACAGGCACGTGTCATGCATATGCAAACACGCATATGTAAACGTGGATATGTAAGCATGGGTGTATGCTAAAGACTCATAAAAAGAGTTAGAGGAATTAAGGAGAGGTAAACTTTCACCCTCACACTATACAGAGGAGTGTGTGTTACGGACGCGCAGGTCCCGAGATTGCGGGGCGCCATGCATCTGCCACGTCGTTGACGAACGCATCATAATAAGAGTATGTTCGTAACGTATATTTCGAGAGATGAGGCCTCTGTCAATATACTATTGCCTTCGTAGTGGGAGCGTTTGTAGTGACGTGGCCGAGTATGCGCATGTATGTGCCGTATAGGCGCGTAGATCATATAGGTGTATGTAGGTGCCAGTTTGAATCATAGGTGCGCTAACCCTTTAGTTGTGAGGTGTTAGGCCTCCGAAGTGTTTTCGATGAATGTCCCATGATAGACATGTGTTGGGTCGCGCAGACGCGCATAGTGTTGGGTCGCGCAGATGCGCGTACTGCCGTATAGGATGTATAAGTGTCGTGACAAGGCCCTTAATGACATAGAGTTGCCCCCGTATAGAGAATGTTCACTATGTAGTAGTTGTGAACTTATAAGTCCGTAGGTGTGGAGTTGCCCCCGCAGTGGGGCTGTTCGCCATGTAGTTGTTACAAACGCGGGGTGTTGACCCTTTTGCCGACTACTACTTGGGTTTTCAGAAGTTGGGTGCATTCACAGACTGCTAGTTGATGTTTCCGAGGTAGGGAGATGGCCAGAGTTCATCAAGGCGACGTACCCTTCCATGTATTTGGTCAGAGGTCGGCGAGGCGACATGCCTATCCACGTTGTTGCCGCTACCTGGCGTTTTCAAGGTAGAGTGCATCCTGCAACCGCTACTTGGTTGTAGATATGTTAATGCGACGCACAGACACTAAATTCATTTGGCAATTTGCGGACATAATAGCCACTTAGAGGCGCGTGGACATGATAGCCATTTAGTAGTGCGCGGACCTAATAGCAGCTTCAAGAAATGCGGACATGATAGCCACTTGGTGTATCCGTTGGGTGCTTTGTATGTGAGGTGGTAGATCTTGCATTGACATGTGGACGCGTGTGCGCGGTGTTGCGCTTAGGGCTTATAATTAGAATTTTGAAGCGGAAAGTTATCCCTTGTTGACGTGTTGAAACATGCGCGCGCTGCACCATATGTCTCCGTACTTAGTTTTTGAATTGGAGGTGTAACTCCTCCTTGGTGCGTTGGCGCGCGCGTGCTGTACTTTGCATCTCTATACTTAGTTTTCGAACGTAAGGTGTTGCTCCCCCTCTTATTGCGTTGACGCGCACGTGTTATACGTTTGGTATGGTAGTCCCTGCGAATCTCCCAAGCTGGCGATCTTAGAGTAACAGTGTTACACTATGACTTTTTTACGACTTCTTGTTTGTAGGCCGTTCTTCTAATGTGATGAATCGCATGGTTGCTGTTGCAGACACTCCCCCTCGTTCAAAAAAAAAAAAGGATCTGACTCCAAGGTGCGTCCCTCTAGAGATCCCAAGCAGTTGAAATCTGGCAGTGGGGAGGCGTCGAACGTTAAGGGTCAGGCTCGCGCGCCTGCTGTGTCTTCCACCCGGTCGAGGGACTGGACCTTGGACGAGAGGTCTCATCGTTAAGTTGTGTAACTTGCCTTTATTTTCTTGCTATACTTTGATGTTTGGGCTTCTTATTTATCTTCTTATTTGGGGAGTGGGCACCATTTGCTTATTTGGGGGCCAAATTTTTCCAAAGGTGCCAGGTTGACTACTCCCGAGGTGGGTTCGTCCAACGAACCTGAGGATACGCACTCGTATGCTGAGGGTGCGATGACATATCTTGCGCCTGTAAGTATTCTTCCTTTTTGATTTAACTCACGGAGGAGAATAAGGAACTTTAGGAGAAGTGCGACAATGTATGTCGCGAGCTGGCGAGCACGGAGGAGAATGCGCGCTTCATGGATTCGAAGGTTGTTGACTTGGAGGCGGGAACCTCATCTCGTCAGGTTCAAGTTTTTGTACTTGAGTCAGATGTTGTTGCCCTTCATAAGAGAGTTGCTGAGGATAGCGAGGTGCACGGCCTTGCCTTGCAAGCCGTGGAGGAGAAGGCCTATGCACCAGGCAAGGTTGATAGTGTGGTGGAGTACAAAGACTCGGAGTCCTATAGGACTGAGATTCGGGCAGGTGCTGAAGACCTGTATTACGACTCCATCGAGGGCTTTATTAACATGTATATGTTGTTGCCCCTGATTTCCGCTTTGATTAGTTGGGCGTATATCCCACGTTTTCCATTAGGCATGTGGCTGCCTTGCGTCTTAGAGACGGGAATGTTCCCCTCTTTTGTTGTGGCGAATGCTCCCCAGATTTCTGAGGCGCCTGCCCTTGAGGTTATTGAGGCGGATGCCCCTGAGGACGCTGAGGCGACTGCCTCTTGCGTCTTTGTGGCTGATATTCGCCAGTATGAAATGGTATTTTGATAATGATGGTGAGATGAATATAGTGGCAGGGGCTTCTCTGGATGAGGTTGTAGCCGATGCATGCGGTGATGCTGATGTTGTCGATGTTCCTAACGTGGCGTCGGGTTGATCGTTGGTTTCATATTGAACCTTTGTATATAGTTTTGGTTCCCCGTGTCGGATTGAGGTTGCACTTTGGGTGTTGTCCCTTTGAACCTTTTATGCTTATGATTTGATGCTTGACATTGTCATATGAATCTTTCTTGGATAGTTTAGTAATGCATGATAACTTCGTAGTAATATTTCATACCTTTGTTTTCATGATTGTCCATGTAGTTTGGACTATTGAGTAGAGTTAAGACTCGTCCTCTTATTGTATGTAGCATCTGTAGTTCTAGTTAGGAGACATATGTCCCTATGTTGCTTGCCCTTCTTGGTTATACCAAGGCATGGCGTAATGAGGATGTGGTAAACACGTGTATTGTATGCTTGCCGTATTTCATGGGTAGAAACGCGCAAGACTTTAAAGTGACGCTTGGCATTTATGGGTTGTAATGCACAAGGCCGTTTTCCCGGTACTTGGAATTTATGAGTAAATGCCCAAGACCCACACAAACACGTGAACGTGTCTTCTCGACGAGGCGAGACCTTAGTTTTTACCGTCTCTTAGTCCACTCTAAGGCGACGTTGTCACAAGACGCTACATGTTAGTTTGGTGCATTCTCTATCTGTTAGTTGGGAAAACCCCACGTAACATTGTTGTAAGGCGTTCTGTTGGCTAACCTAATTACTTGCCCTGCGATGCTAATACGCCTCGACTTTGTTAGTCAATGGGAAGTGACACAGGTCGTGTAATACGCCTTTTAGTTTATACCATCTTTTGGGCCATTCCAAAGCGACGTTGTAGCAAGACACGACTTGCCATTTTTTAAAGTGTTTTGATCCGCTACTTGGGTACCCACGTTATAGCTTTGAGGCGAGGTGTTCCCTGGCTAGTCCTTAAACTAACCTTGCATTGCTACTACACATCTACCTGGTTATTCCAGGGGGCTGTACAAGTTAGCGTTACACGACTTGTAGTTTTTTCCGTCTCTCGGGCCATTCCAAGGCGAGTTTGTGGCTAGACACTACTTGCTTGGTTGAAGTGTTTTATTTCCGTTATTCGTTCACGGTCGAGATAACGTTTTACAAGACTCGACTTGTATGTTTGGTGAGTTTTCGGTGCGTTGTGCGTGGCGGCGATGGTAGGATATGCTTCTACCGGCGTAGAAAGGTGGTACGTAATAATGAACGCTACTTGTGGGTAGTAGTAGGTTCTCATGGGGTTGCCCTCGTAAAGAGGATGTCGCACCATGTTTCATGGGGTAGCCCTCTTATTGAGGATGTCGCGCCATGTATTGTGGGGGTGAATCACGCCCAAGTGTTTATTAATCTATACTGGGTATCATTTTACTCAGTAAGATGTCATGGGGTTGCCCTCGTATAGAGGTTGTTGCGCCATGTAAATATGTGGGGCTGCCCTCGTATAGAGGATGTCGCACCACGTAGTAGATGATCGTCTCTTGGTTGAAAAACCCAAGGTATGGTTGTCGTAATCATGGGGTTGCCCCCGAGCGGGGATGTCGCGCCATGTTACTTGTAGATAATCTTTAGAAAACTTTCCAGGATGTAGCTGTATGGAGTAGACATGATAGATGCCGCGCAAGAAATCGTATTGAGTGCTCGTTGTTGATGTCATGTGTTAACGTGTTGGTGGCGTATGATATAGGTCGCTTATTTTGTTTAGCGTAATAGCTTATATTGTTGATGCAAATTGTATGCATAGAGTCCACTACTTGGTATGATTCCAGAGCAGGGAGTATGTTAGAATAATGTACCTATGATAATACATTAACTTCATTAGATAATTGCAATGCTTGCAATATGATAGAGAATATATGAAGTTCTAATGTCTTCTTCAAGTAGTATATGTTTAAACTTTTGTATGAATACTCTCTTTGGTTGATGACGCATGTTAAGCATGGAACTTTTCAAACGTTCCTAGCTGTATGTGTTCGTTAATATATCGTTGTTTGCGTTCTTTAGTCGATGTGCGTGGTTGCATCCATGTCGTGATGCGAATATACGTGTGCGATCGCTACTTGATGTTGATCCCAAGGTGAGATCCAATACATGTGGTGAGTATTCTGTAAGATACTGTGACGACATTGTTCGGGATGTGCATGTGACCACTATTTGGTGTGATTCCTAATTAGTGTCCAATGTTTGAGTAGAATACTCGACTGAGCGTCGTGAGTTGTCATTAAGTTGAAGGCTTGCTTGATTATGCAAGTGATATATACGCCACTTCTACTTAGTTTGGATGCCTAAGTAGAGTGTTCGTAAATAGAGATTTCCAGAGAGTGTTGTATACAACCTCTACTTAGTGTTGTCTCCAAAGTAGGGTGTGCCTCTGTTACATCTCTTGTATCTGTACATAACCTGTCTCAAATTGTTTTGCATTGATTCGAGGTATATATTGGTTAGTAAGTAATATGTAGCAATAAGTCTCCTTATAAGGCTATGTCGCCTGTCACGTCGACTAACTGGATTAGATTAGAATGAACTATTCGATCCTCATATCAGGTTCGGCTAGTTCGTTCTGTTCAGTTTGTAATGTTAATATGACTGGATTAGACTATTCGCGACTAGTCTGTTCCATTAAGCTTGCATTATGTTCTGATTAAATCAGACTATTCGAGATAGGTATCTTACCTGAGTAGTCTGTTCTCTATCAGTTTATAATTTCGCATAGAGTTATTACCTCTTACTCGAGTTTCGACAATATGCCGGTTACCTGGACCTTTTTTAGTAGAAATGATTGCCTTTTGAGGGCAATACCTGGTGTTGATATCTTGGATTTAATCTGTATAGGATGTTGAGGTTGTTTTCTTCGTATGTGGCTACCTCTTAGGGAGAGTGGTGTTGCGTGTCCGCATGCTTGCGTGCTCGCGTGTTCACGTTTTCGCGTGACATTTCATTTCTGAACTACTTCCCAATAGTTAGGTGGGGGGACAAGCACTTGTTCGTTCGGTGCCCCCAAGTCGCTTGGCAGTCATACCATCTTTCTTTGCTCGGGTGTGATGAGTATCTCTTGTAGTAGGATCCCACTAAACCCTTGTAATAGTCGTAGATCACGACGTGCCCCCATTATTGCAACGAGTGTTGGGTATTTCCCTTGTTACTGTTGTGTGGCAGCGCCCGTTCTTGAGGAGGATTTGTAAATTCCCTCCCTCCTATTCCTTGCATTTTGATGCAAGTGTATTTGTTGGTGGGATTGAGTAGGGGTAACTGTTCCCAGCATGGACGCGTGTCTCGTCGTGGTGAGAAGCACTAGTACGCTTTTTGTTGAATTTTCGCGTTGTTATGATTCTTCATGGTGTTGTACCCCCGTCGTGGTGAGAAGCACTGGTACTGCTATGACTTGTAGCTTAACTTCTTTTGAAGTTTTGCTTGTGTTACGGATGTATACATGGTTCAGGAATGTTGAAATGACAAGGTCCCATTTTTTCCTTTTGTTGTTATCGGGTGAAGGGCTTATGTTATCTTTAACATTCACATTAGGCCGTGTATGCCTGGGTAAGTGCGTGTAAGCATATGTACGTGCGCGTAAGCACATGTAGGTGCGCGTAGGCACATGTAGGTGCGTGTAGGCACATGTAAGTGCGTGTAGGCACATGTAGGTGCGTGTTGGCACATGTAGGTGCACGTGATTGCCTGAGGACTATCCATCCGTCTTAGAGTCGCCTCCTTCTTGTTTGCTAGGAGGAGTATTTGTAGGATGTCGGAGATAACTATGTCGTCTTTTCCACGTGATGGGTTTGGCACAGATGTGCGTATATCGCATAGTCAATATTGAATAACGTTACGCACTAGTGATGGGGTTGTCCCTTGAATGGTGCCCCCCCTTGTTTTTTACCGCGATGCTATGTTTAAGGAGTTTGGACTCCTTCATAGAGGTGTATTCAGAGCATGCCCCCGGTTGGGGATTGACGAGCAAATTATGGATTTTTCACGGTCGTGACGTATTGAGCAGTTGTGTCGGAATCGTATGATGAAAATTGTTATGATTGCATGTTTCCTTCCCTTAGTGGTGTTTGGAATCGTTGTCATTGCTTGCTTCCTCTGTCATGGGCGGTCTTGTATACCTCCTGTTTTGTGTCTGTCATGTTGCGCGTTGCTTTTTTCACCTTGTCCCCCTGGGGGTGTTACTATGTCTAGCGTTGGGTGCACTGCAAAGCGTATGCACTTTGTATATGCGCGTGTTTGCTAGTTGGTTGTTGGATGCAGCTTGTTGAGGTAATGCGACTAAGGTCGTGTCTTCCCCCTTTGTGTTCGCTTTTATTCCCATTTTTCCTTCTTATAAGATAGAAATTTGTATTGTATAGAAATAGTTATAACATTCAGTTTATAGTAAGGGGTTACACCCTGTTGTGTCAGTCGTGAGAAACCCTCGGTTTGAGGTCTCGTCCATCTTGTCTTGAATATATACTTGCTTTGTGTTGGTCGCCCATAGGTACAACCTGCAATTATGTTACTGTATATATATATGTTACTATAAAGGATACGCTTGCGATAGGCACGCTAGCGGGCGTCTGGGGGATTCGCATTGGTGCCTCCACCACAAGGTCTAGACTCTGTCGTCTTGTCTATGGCTTCAGTCGAAGACGATTTCTAGTGGTAGCGATCCTTTTTCCGAGAAGGCGTGATCATGGCACGTGAAAACTGTTGGTCGAATGTCGATGATTGGTGGTAACAGGTGTTGCAACTGTTGTAGTGTTAATGGTGATAGCAACGATTGATGATGCCTTGGTGCACCTTGTTATAGGGGTGGCAGTAGACGCAGTTGGCATAGCGGTGGTTACGACGTCAGAGTAGCGCAGCGTAGCGCGACGTAGCACTCCAGTGTTGGTCTTTGCATGTCTCTTTTTCGGACCATGCATCTCCAGTTGAGAAGCCTCTATGAATGTCCACGTTTGGATTGGTTCATCATCGTGTTGGTGTTCTTTAGAATGTTTCATCTGCTAGGACGCGTATGCTTCCCTTGCATAACAACACCATGTATGACGTATATGTTTGCCATATAGTTGTTGCTGGTAAGAGAGAGCTTGTTCGTTGGAATCTCGCGGACGGCGCCAAAATGTTGGATCCTAACTCTTCGCGCTTCGTTGACTCGAAATTCATCGGGTCCTTGAAGTGTTGTGTAGTTATGCTGACGAGTTATTTGAGCTCGCGGGTGTCCGACAGTCGGGGTGTCGGACTGTCAGAGAGTTAAGGGCTCGGAGCGTCTGACTGTCGGAAAGTCGGAGCTTCGGACTGTCGGGGACTTGCAAGCCCCTTAAGTGTTTGACTAAGTGTCGGGTCCTGATATAGATGCCGAGATGTGTATCGGATTTTTGTATGTCGGGTCTCCGCACATGTCCGAGTACGTGCGTCTCCGTATACCTGCATAAAGGGCAATATCGCACACCACGCAGGGGGGTTGGAGTGCGATGAACCCTCTCTCGTTGCTTACGGAGATGTACAGGAAAAAGGATTCTCCTAGTCTTGGCTTTGCTAGTGGAGGTAGTGTTTTTAGGTGTTGTTTGAGTTGTTGGAAGGCTTCCTCACACCTTGGTTTCCACTCAAACTTCTTGTTTTCCCGTAGCACCTCAAAGAATGGTAGTGCTTTGTCTCCTATTTTGGACAAGAACCTGTTAAGTGCTGCCAACCTTCCGTTTAGCCTCTGCACTTCCTTATGCTTCGTGGGGGAGTGCATCTCCTCAATTGCTTGTAATTTTTTAGGGTTTACTTCTATTCCTCGTTGAATTACCATGATTCCCAAGAATTTCCTTGATTGTACTCCAAATGCGCATTTTTTTCGGATTCTGACGAACTTGATGCTGACGCATACTTTGGAACGTCACGCGAAGGTTCTCGACGTGGTCACTTTTCTTCTTGGACTTAACAATCATGTCATCGACGTATGCCTTCATCGTCTTCCCTATCATGTCCCCGAAGATCTTGTTGACCATTCGTTGATACGTTGCCCCCGCGTTTATGAGTCTGAATGGCATCACAATGTAGTGATATATTTCACTGTCAACATAGAATGCCGTGTGGGAGGCATCTTCGGCGGACATTTTAATTTGATTGTACCCTGAGTATGCATCCATGAAGCTCATCAATTCGTGACCTGACGTTGAATCCACTAACTGATCTATCCTCGGGAGTGGGTACGAATCTTTATGGCATGCCTTGTTGAGGTCGCGATAGTCGATGCACATTCTCCAACTTCCACCCGAATTTTTCACTAGTACTGGATTTTAAACCCATGTTTGAAACCTGATCTCCTCGATGAAATTTACTTTTAGTAGCTTGTCCACCTCTTCTTGTATAGCTATCTTTTTGATACCCCCCATTGGCCTTATTTTCTGTGTTATTGGGTGCGTCGCCGGATCTATGTTGAGCTTGTGTGAAATTACATCCTCAGATATCCCAGGCATGTGGCTTGGTGACCAAGCGAATAGATCTTTATATTTCCTTAGCAATGCTACTACTTACGCTTCTTCTTCTTCAGTCAAGGCTGTCCTGATTTTTACTTTTCTTTCGGGTTCCTCTATCAGTATTTCCTTCACTTCCTCAATAGGTGCAGGTCTTGCATGATCCTCCCTTCGATCCTCATCTATCGATATGACCTCCTTGTTTGTTTTCTTTTTCTTGCTGAGTGCAATCCTTGCACATTTCCTTGCCACCTTCTGATTTCCTTTTACCTCCCCAATTCCTTCACTTGTGGGAAACTTCATTTTCTGGTGTGGTGTTGATGGCACTATGCCCCATTTGTTAATTGTAGTGGTGCCTAGAACTCCATTGTAGTCATCCATTTCTTTAATAATAAAGAAATGAGCATTCATCTTCAACTGCCTCTGGCCTGTGCCTATTGTCACGGGTAGCGTGATTGCCCCCAGTGGGTAGGTTTGCTCTCCTGATAATCCTATGAGGGGGGAGTGCACTTGTTTTATGTTACTTGGTCTCACACCTAATATGTCAATTACTTTCTTGATGAGGATGCTTGGTGAGCTTCCACCATCCACTAGGATTCTACCTATGTCCATGTCAGTGATTTTTATTGTTATGACTAAGGGGTCGTTGTTCTTTGGTAACACATGTTGCATGTCCTTCCTTGAGAACTGTATTGTATCTTCTCTCTTTTCCTTCTCTTCCAGTCCTTTGATTGTGCTATCTCCTACTTGTGTTATGTATGCCTCTCTTGCATTTGCAGATTCATCGCCTACTCCATAACTTCTGTGAATGACGTATATGTTTGCCATCTGACTCGTGATAGTTAGGATTTTTGTTCAAAACCCACGGACGGCGCCAAGTGTTAAGTCGTGTGTATCGGGTCGGTGGGTCTCCAATCCGATCAAAACTTCTCACGGGTAGGTGGCAGTCTTTAGTAATCCGTCTGCTCAAAAATGAGATCCGTCTCATTAGGTTGTCCCGAGCTTCCCTTCCTTGCTATCCTGCACAAAGGGGCGATACCGAGTACGGAGAGGGGGGTGGTGGTCGGTGAAACCTCTCCGATGCCTAAGTAAGTCCGGTGTTCTAGAGAGAGAAAATATAAGAGAGAAGGTAGAGCTAAAACGAGTGAAAATATATAAGACATGAACCAAATAAATTGAACTTGAGCTGTATATATAGGTTTCGGGGGGATTAAGGTGGCTTAATGACACCGTTAACCCCTAAACGTACTTAATTAACACAAAACGATAGGATTAAACCTTTAATAGCATGGAGAGGTGAGCAAAATTGGCTAAGTGTTGGACAGGTAAAAAGGGTGTCGGACGCCGTGAGGGACGGTCCCCAAGGCAAGGTTCGGGACGCTACACACACCCCGGGGAGGGGGAATGACGTCTGGGCAGGGTCCCGGGACCTTCGTGGTTGGATGGAAAATCCGACCCCCGAGGTCTGGGATTGGTCCAGCTTGGACCAATCCCTCATAGGAGGGATTGAGCCAACTAGCCTGATCCCTCCTAAGGGAGATCGGGTCAGCTGACCCGATCTCTCCTAGGAGAGACCGGACCAACGGACAAGTCCGGGCGAGCATTTTTTACTCATCCGGGCCGTTCGTGTTGAGGGTAATGTGTTCGGGTCAAAGTTTTGAATTGAAATCGTAAATGTGGTGATTAAAACGGGTTCAAATTGGGCGTATATTCATCAGTGGTTATTTGACAAACAAAGTTCGTCACGGCGATTGGCAAAACTATGATCACGTCGTGTTACCCTAAAGTCAAATAATCGTTTTGCTTAACCAGGTTTGCCACCGTGGTTCGTAGCCGTTCTTGATATGGTATAGGTCCCTCTTGTAAGATTACGGGGAGTAATCACTACGGATACTAAATCATGGTACATGCTAGTAACCGAAATTACGAAGCGGAAGATTCGCACATACCTCACTGATGATCCGTAGTTCCTAGATCCTTCTGCATGGAGTTCATGATCCTCCGGTTGGGACCCGTAGAGGTTCTTATTATAGAAGCCCTACGCAGTACAAGCTCCACAGCAAAGGCTCTGATCGATTCTTGGCACAGAGACAGACCTCTGGAGTGTTTGCTTAGAAAGCAAATTGGCACACCTTGGGTGACTATAGGTTCGGCCGAAACTTGTGTGGGGTATAGGGTTTTCTCTCTAAAACACTCTAATGAGGGAATAGTTATTAACCCTAAAAATTCTCTAACACCATGTATTTATAGGTGGAGCAAAGTGGACAAAAGTCCACTTTGCCCTCACATATTATTTCGGCCGGCCATGCATAGGGGAGGCCCATAATTTGGGCCTCTCATGTCAATTGGGATTTGGTTCTAGCCCAATTACCTAATCTGACATTTACCTAATTTCCTTAGGCAAACTATACATATTATTATGGGCTACCAATTACGGCGCCCATCACCATATGCTTACAGCTCCCACACGCCGAAATGGGAGGGTGCCTTTTAATGTATTGTTGTCGAAATCTGCATCAACATTTCTCTCATTCAATCTGATCCTTGCTTCCAAATAGTTCATACGAGGTTTTCCGTGCGAACGGTGGATACGACGGGCATTGTGCTACTCATGTGTTAGGAGTATTGTAGCGCCTGTGGAACGTTGATTCCCTTTTATCCAATCAACCTGTTGTAAACAACATTTATATTGTACAGCGTTGTAACCTAGGTCGAGTGTTAATTCTCCTTTTGCCTAGTTTCCACATAGGAATACTTCTCCAAGGCATCCGTACAAGTATTCACAAGCTTAAACTAATATTCGGTTGGTAGCCACATAGTGAATACAAGAGTCGCTGAGTTACAGGTGAACTTAACCATCCCCATCGCTCATATCCTTAGTCACACCCAACCAGTTTCCAAAGACGTGGTCACTGGGCCTTTTTGTTCAGCAATACGCTCGTACGCCAGGAAGCGAGCATTGAGCCTGACCTTAATTATGAGTTCTGAGTCCGTGAGGATACTTTAGGTGCCTCTTCATAAGGCTCATAGGATCAATTACACGCTCGAAGTGAAGAAGTTTGCGCCCGTCAGAATCACGAGGATTCCTTCCTAGCACAACCGAGCTGTGACCCCGTGGTCGAACGTGGCACGCGTAGTACGAAGGACGCGTTGATGGCATACCTGAACCTTGTGGGTTGATAGGAAAGGGATATGTCAATCATGCTATCACAGATTCTCATCTAGCCCAGAATGTGGCATGATGACGAACGAAGTTCATCACGGCGATATGCAAAACGAAGATCACGTCGAGTTACTTCGAAACTAGATAATTGTTTTGCTTCATTAGGTTTATCCCCCTGACTCTTTGCCAGTATTGCTTGGTAGAGGCCTCCCTCCAACGCACGACTACCGTACATGTGTGACTAGGCAAGGCCTACATTCGACATAGTTTGGCAGAGGATTACGTCCTCCTACGACTTAGTTTATAGACCGTAAATCTGATGTAATCAAAACATTATGACGTCGATTGATCATAAACTCAGTTGCAATTCTTTAGCTTACAAAATATAACTTTCTAATATCAAAATGTTATCACAGATACATGCCATTTCTAAACCCTACGCAATCCAAGCAATTTTACATGCTTTTCGAATATGTCCCTGCGTAGTGGTTTTGTTAATGGGTCCGCAATCATATTATCAGTGGACAAGTATTCCATAGTGATTATATTGTCTTCTACCATAGATTTAGCATAGAAATATGTCACATAATTGTGTTTGGTTCTACTATGGTACTTCAGATTCTTAACTGCCGCAATGGCTGCTTGATTGTCAGAGAAGACTTTCACTGGTTTATCCTCGACATCACCACCAATCAGTGCAGGTAGAAGCCTTTTGAGCCAGACCGATTCTTGTGCATTTCGAGAGAGCTACGAATTTCGATTCCATCGTGGACAGCGTGACACAGGTTTGCTTCTTGCTCGTCCATGAAATGACGGCGTTAGCAAAGAGGAATGCTCCTCCTGTGGTGGACTTACGATCATCCGGATCGCCACCACGGTCAGTGTCAATTTAATCAGTCAATTCTAACTTCCTGCTCTCATAGCACAGTTCGTAGTCGGCAGTACCTTTTCAGGTAACGATTTATTCGTTTTGTAGTCTTTAAATGTTGATAGCCAGGATCTGATTGGAAACGTGCTACTAGGCCCATGGAGTAACCGATATCCGGACGGGTGCATTGTATGGCGTACATCAAACTACAGACCATGCTCAAATACTCTGCACCCTTCATCTATTCACGCTCTGCCAGGTTATTGGGGCGTCACGTATTGACAGTGCGCACCCAAACAACATCGGCGTTTTCACGGATTTTGGCATCCTATAATCTGAATCTTTTCAACATTTTGCTGATATAAGCTTCTTGAGATAGACACAATTTCCGGGTAGCCCGATCTCTGGCAGTTTTAACTACACCACTTAAGGCGATTTAATCGGAAGCAACCTCTTTATTCATTAATGGCTCAAAACCTGTTTATATCAAATCAAAAACAATAAACAACTTGCACCACTGAAGGCGACTAACATCAGACATGACATTTCTTCAAGTGTTCACCACTGAAAGAATGCTTCAACATATTGCCATCGAGGTCTTCCAACTTATACGCATTTCGAGCAGGCATCCCCACGATCTTATAAGGTCCTTCCCATTTTGGTGACATCTTGTTGATCCGATCCAAAAGGGTAAATTCTTTCCGATGCCAGACCAGTTCCCCGACAAAGAACTTTCGAGACTTGACTCGTCGATTATAATATCGGGCCGTTGCCAAGCGCATCCGAGCTTGGGCCTCTTCGGCACTCCGCCTCTTCTCTTCGACCAAGTCTAAGTCCAGGCGCCTCATTTCATCATTTGACAGAGGTTCGTAATACCTCGTCCGATGGGATGCCACAGCTATTTCAACGGGAGCAACTGCTTCCGTGCCATAAACAAGGCCAAACAGAGTCTCCCCAGTGGACAATTTTAAAAAAAATTTAAACTTTCTTCAACCGAAATAAACAAAACTTTAGGGTTAGTGGTCAAATTTATATATAAAATTTTACTAAGATCAATAATTCAATGTTCAATTTTGATAAAGGTCATGTTATCCTTGAAGATCATGAACATCAGTTTTACCATAATTTCATGAATATCAGTTTTATTAAAAACTCAAGAACACCAATTTTATCAAAATCATGAACTCCCTACACAGGCTCTGATACCACTATTGGAAATAGGGGATGGTTACTACGGAACACAACACGAGTACATGCCAGGTAAACTAATTACGCAGAGGAATAGGGACACATACATGTTTCTTGCTTTCCGTATACCCAAGATCTTGAGGAGAGTTTGCGGTCCTCCGGAAGTCTCCTGTAAGGATTCTTGTTAAGGAATCACCTACACGGAATGGTCTCCACAACAAAGCCGCTTTTAATTCTTCGGCAGGATTGATTTCCGGGATGATTGCTCGAAGCAATTTGGCACCTTATTCTCTTATGTGGTTCGGCCGAAACTAGTGTGTCTAGGGAGGAAGAATTTCTTTAGTCTCAACACTTAGGAAGAAGAATGATTAACCTTAAATAAAATTGTGACACTCCTTATTTATAGAGGAGGTAGGCAAAACCCAAATCAACCCCTGATGCACTATTTCGGCCGGCCACTTGAGTGATTAGGGAGGCCTAATTCTGGGCCTCTCTTGTTAATCGGGATTTTAAGTAAGTCTCAAAATCCCTAATGTGACATTACCTAATTACTAAGGTGTTGGGCTTATATTAAAGGGCTTCAATTACGGCGACCCATTCACCAAGTGCCAACAATCCACAGCAAAGCCTATTTTTAATCGGTCACCGGGATGGATCTCCGGGGTAATTTCTTGAAGCAATTTGGCATCTCCTTGTTCTTTGTGAAGTTTCGGTCAAAACACCTTGTATAGGGAGGAGGGATTTCTTTGGTCTCAACTAAAAGGGAGAAAGTGATTAACCCCAAATAAATCTCTAACAATCTCTATTTATAAGAGTGGTGGGTTAAAGCCCACCAATTGTAATTCCCTAGGTTCGGCCGGCCATGTATAAAGAGGAGGCCCAATTTGGGGCCTCACATATCAATTGGTATTTAGGCTCAACCCAATATCCCTAATGTGACATTACTCAATTACACTTATGATGTTGAGCTTATATTAAAGAGCTCCTATTACGGCGGCCCATTCACCAAATGCCAACAACTATTTGATCCAACCACACCGCACCTCTAACCCATCTCAATATTCACGAAACCCATCTCCCTAATCCCTTATTTGCGCCGACCTGCACCCTTAAACTGCAGTGTTAGCAAGAAAGTCAATTTTGGTGCTCCGCGCCGCTGAAATAATGTATGATTCTAGGGGACAATTAATACGGATTAAACCTTAGGTACATGCTAGGTAACTAATTACGCAGCAGAAAAAGTGCACATACCTATTACGCGATCCATAGCCCATGACGTCAACGAGAGAGTTCACGGATTGTCGGACGGTGTCCTACGGGAACTCTTGTTAAAAGAAATCCGCAAGTTATGTCTCCACAGCAAAGCCTCTTCAATTCGGTCGCTGGATGGATAGAGTGAATTATTTGACACAATTCGGCACCTCCTTGTTGCTAGATGTGGTTCGGTCGCAAGCATATTGTCTAGGAAGAGGAGATTTTTTTGTGACTATTAAAAGGGGGGATAATGATCTACTCTAAGAAATTCATAACACTTATTATTTATAAGAGAGGGTGAGCAAAAGCTCTGTGGGTATGTCATCTATTTCGGCCAAACTAGTGTCTTCATTAGGCCGGCCCTTTTGGGCCGCACATGGCCCATAGGGATTTCTGCCTGACCCGAAATTCTCTATGTGCCATACCCCAAATTACAATTAGCATGTTGGGCTTATATTAATGGGCACTTATTACGGCGGCCCATTTACTCCAAATGCCAACAAAGATGTTAAGATGGAAAGTCATTAAATCGGGGAAAACGAAAATCTTCTGAATACGGGCAGAGTCAGGCCAGTGAGTGTGAGAAGCGGATCAGGCAGAGAAAGAGCCAGATTCACAGAAGTTTTATTGCAGTTGGGACAGATCAAGTAGGATTTAGGGTTTCAAGTTCAACTGAATTGTTTTCTATTTAAGTTCAAAAATCAGGTTTCGAAAAACCAGTTATGAACTAGTTCTGAACCAATTTGAACCGCTTCAAAACTGCTACACAACAACCTCTATAGAACCGAACCAAGGAAGAACTGGTTCAGTAAGAACTAGTTCACGACAGTTTGGTTCTGGTTTGGTTCCGCAGTTCGGTTCTGGTTTGGTTCCGGTACGGTCTATCCGAACCGGTTTTTATGCCCAGCCCTATTTATGCTTAATATATATTGAATTAAAAAAAAAAAACTCACAACTATAACTGAAATAAGAAAGCTTTAACTGTTACTAAATAGAATGTTTCACGTTTCTTTATTTTATTGAATTTCTTATTAGAGATAAGTGTTATTTTCAACTCTGAACGAATTTATATTTGTATAATAATTACTAAGACAGAATTTAATACTTCATATATATATATTAAATGTATTCGAGTTTTGTTAATTATATAAATGTATGAATTAAACTAAAAAACTTGTAACACCACAAAAATTACAAGCATAGAGATATGAAAGTAGTTTGGAGTCAAACACGGTATTGGTCCACATTCATGTGGCTGCCCATACACATCTCGTGGGAATTAGGGCTCCTCAAAAGTGACTGATAATAAGTAAGCCTAGTCTCTCTTTTTCCCTCTCTCTTTCTGTCTGAATTATTGCACAATTTTGGATTCAAATAAAGCAACTCTTATTCAAAATTGCATCAGGTAGGTCCTTGGAAGTCAGAGATGTACCAACTGGACCAATAATTGCACCTTTAGGGAGTGACCAGACCCATAGGTGCCTTCCTTATCTTTAGCTTCATGGCCGGGGCTCGGGATAGAGTGGAGGAAGGAATATATTGGAAAAAAGCTTCACAATGCAATACGCCAATACCTATATATATATATATAGCGTACTATAAGTATAAAAAGTTTTTTTGATTTGTTTAAAAAGGTGTTATCAACGGATAAGACGGAATTATTACGTATTTCATATTTTGGTTGGATATTAGACTACTTGTACTTTTTTAAATCCTAATTAGATATTTGCTTGCCTATGCGCGCGCGAGTAGTATTTTTGTGAAGATCATATCAAAAGCATACTCATATGATTCTAATAATTACGATAAAAGAATAAAAAGTTATTTAAAAGGCAAATTAAACTATGAAACCTAAAGTTATAAAATTTAAAAATTCTTAAAAATTTCAAGTCTATGCTCGAGGGATCGGGAGTAAAAACAGTAATTATTGAACTCCCGGTCCCTCAAACATTAAACTTAAATTTGTAAGAATTTTTAAATTTTATAGCATTAGGTCACATAGTTTAATTTGATTTTTTTTATAAAGTTTTATTATTGTATCGTCATCAAAATAAATTGATTATGCTCTCGTATCGTCCTCATATTCGACATGATCATACTCTCGTATCATTCTCGGAGTCGACTTGATCAACCTCAATATCTTCTCACAACAACACTACGAGCGCGTGTAGCGCAGGCAAGTATATAATATAAACATTAGGAAAATACACTTTAGTGGATTAAAATGTCAATTGCAGTATCTATTCTTAAATGTATTTTTTTTTACTGCATGTAAATTTTATTTTTCATGTTTGTTCTAATTATATAATTTTGTTATGGTAAAAAATATAAATCATGCATATACTTGGTGTTCTTTATGAAACGTAAAAATATGACAACGATTTAAATTTAAAAATCGGGTTTATAATTTATATATAGTAAATATGTACATATGTTACTAATAATCAATAAACGACATTCTTAAATCAGAGTCTTATTTTCGAATTGAAACAATTCTATTGTGAGATTAGGGGTTTCCATGATCAAGCACTTCAGTAACTATGATCACTTGCTTTATTTTATCCATAATTGATTTAACTTGATTTTACTCTCAAAATAGTCCAAAATTCTGAAATGAATTAATTAAAAAAAAAAATTGTTGTGTACTCGAATTCTGCTAACCAGGTTATTCATAAGCACGACAGCAAAAGGAAAGACTGAACATAATTCTCAATATGGGCAGGGCAACTCTAATCCAGGGATACTAGCAGTTAAATGGATTAAACAAACTATCAGGTTTTAGTAATATCACTCTATATATCTCAATATGATTAAAGAAAGTAGCATGCATAGTGCAATTAAAAGAACCTCATATTATTGCATTTTATTCAGCTTTCCTTCTCAAAGAGCATATCATATCTAAAACTATATTTTTCCACCGGTAAATTCAATCATCCAAAATCTTATTTTCCCTTAAATGGTGCATATAAAAGTGGGATAACATAAGCAAGCTAGCCTAAACTTGTACATATTCATTTGATTTGATGCACCCAACATATTTGCACAGATTTATGTGACACCCTCCTGTAATAATCATTTCACTAAAGGATAAGAAGCATTACCAAAATTTACAAATAACACAAATCCATCTATTTATTCAAACTAATCAATTGTCTTAGGTAAAGAAGCCTCCATCAAATATATAGGAAATGAAGCCAGTTTTAAAGCAAAGAGTTGAAATTCAGACATGTGAAATTAGAAAGTGTCAATGCTAACCTTTTGTTGGATCTAATATATTCAGTACCTCAACAGAGAGTGGAAAAATATGAAAGAATTAAATAGATAAAAAAAATTAATCTCCAAAACAAATGATTGTTTAATTAATATGATGAGAAGCCTGCAAAATAAATTGGTAGTTAGAGGAGTCAATGAGTCGTACTAAAGAGGAGCTGAGGGGTAATTGTATAAAATACCTGTCAAGAAGGTTAAATGTTAGATATGCATATTGATATTTACTCAAATACCAAGCAAAAATGAAATATAAGAATGAAGAAATAATAAAACCATGAAAAAATATAGTCAGAAAAAATAATATGGTGATATAAAATAATTTATGATATAAAAAAAACAATAGATGATAGAGGCGACTAAAATATACACGGTAAATATCGAATACCCAGCCTACTGAATTCAAGGAGTTAATAATTCCAATCCACGAGCTTAACAAATTGACTGTTTATTCGACGGTAAGGTATTGACGTATCAAATAATCAGATTTCTGCAGCAGACTGTACAATAGACTTGAACACTTGAAGAAACAAACATTAACCTTTCAAGTAAATCAACACCCTGTTGGATCACGGCGGAACTCCGGTTACGGTGACGGATTCCTTAGCTCCTCGCAATCCTGCAGAAGGGGATAGAGGGCAGTGGCCCAGAATCCCTCTCCGATGCTTAACGTAAGTATGGTGGCCAACAGCGCAAGTAAGCAATAAATGTGTGTGTAAAACGTAACCCTAATCTGGGATAACTTCCCTCCTTTTATAGAGGAAAGGTTACCCCAGTTACCTGGTTAGGCCGTTGGATCGTGATCCGTTATCCCACATATTTCGCCGTGTATCTGGCCATGTATCTCGTGCGGTTATTCGCATCCCCCAAATCTCGCCCATTATGCCACTACTGTAATCGTGGCGAGATTTCCGGGATTGTGCTTTTACTGGCGAGCCTCGATCGTTATCGGAGGCTCCCAAATTAAGTCGTTTAAGGATTCGGTTTCGGGGAGTGGCTTCAACTCCCATATCGGGACCGACTACGTCCAGGTCCGATATTTTCAGTGCCCTCCCCTATCGGGGACATACTTGCTCGGGGTCTTTCGATGTCGGAGCCTCCTTCTGTCGGAGCCCTTAGCCCCCCAGCTCCTAGCCCAACGGGCCTAAATGCCGTTTGTCAATCGTTAAGGGGCCTAACGGCCTCCGCCGGGGCCCATCATCTGCCCCCAAGACGTGAGGGACTTTTAGTGCGTCGCGTCTTCCAACATCGGGCTTTTCGTATTTTTATCGGAGGCCTTTGTGTGGAATGTCGGAGGCCATTGCCTTGATCTTTTCGAGATCTTCTGGGATCTTGTTTGTACTCAAAAGGATTTCTTGATCAGACCAGCATTTAATGCTGATGGGAGATGAGGGAACGTTTCGGGCTCTGCACGCTTATCTGCTGGAAAAGCACTTTTCAACCGTTCCAATACGTCATTATTTCTTGTCTTATTCGTCCCATGCGTCCTGACGGTTCAGATTAAAACCGTTTCGCCTTCTTTGAATTGGCGCGTTGTACTTTGGATGGTTCTGACTGAATCGTTTTGGATTCTGTGGCCCAGATTGTCCGTCCCTTCAGCTCCCTTCTCTTATAAAATCCTGAACCCAACTGCTGTTCCACTTTCTCACTTTCTCCTTCTTTGCGATCCTAAGAACCCTAATTCTCCAGCCCTTCAAGGTTTTTCCAGCGCTCCAAGCACCTCAAGACCTCTGTCACTATGTCTGGTAAGATTCTTCAACCTATTACTTTTTTTTTTCTTTTTTATCTTTGACCTCCTTAGGTTTCAACTTTCCCCTTCCTCCTCCCCCGACGATTTTCAGCCGAGGGATCTGCTGTTGTTGGGCCACCCTTCGTCTTCAAATACCTCAAGAACTCCCTCGCGCCCATTAACTATGAGAGGGCTTGCAACGAGTGTGGTATCTTTGAGTCTTCCTTCGGGGCTCGTTATCCCTACGAAGAAACCCAGTTCAATTCTCGTGATACTCAGATTACCCTCCCAAAGGGGGACGAAGTGTTCATCTCTCCCGGGCAAATTCGTGCAGGGATTCGACTCCCTTTCTGCCCAAGCTGGGTAGAGTTGTGTAATCACTACAAAACCTACCCCACGACCTTCTCCCCCCATGCGATTCGTACTTGGATCGCCTTCCAAGTGTGGTGCGACATCAATGCCGAAGACTGGAGCTATAGCCTGGAACTCTGGCGGGTCCTCTATAAGATGACCTGCAACAAGGATGGGGTCTGTTCCTTTTCCCCTCGTCAACCTGAGGGGACCGACGATCAATACAAAGAGATGGGTTGGGACAGGAAGGTGTCCTGGAAGATCTGCAAGGAGCGGGCCCTCATCCACGATAAGGGACACGATAATGCCAACTGGAAGGAGCAGTACTTCTTCATCAAGCCTGGTCCCATTGAGTGGCCAAAGACTGTCGTAGAGGCTGATCCCCCTGTGTCCTTTCGTTCATGGTCGGAGCAGACAAAGAGGGCCTTGATGCTTATTCAGGCCCGTCGCTGGGAGGAGGGTTATCAGCCTTTCGAAGCCACCTCTGTCACTGATCAGCAGAGGGTCAAAATCGGGATTATGCTGATCGATCCCCTGGCCGGGGGAAAAGTGCACGATGGTGTTTCCAATGTAATTCTCTGGGTAATCTTCTGATTGTTTCCTTTTCATTGCTTACAGCCCCTCGAACATCGCTGACCGCCCGTCTATTTCAGGAGGACACTGATGCCTCCCACTCATTGAAGCGTAAGAAGAAATCTTCTCATCGAAAGGTTTCTGCCTCGTCGGGGCCATCCAAGAAGAGGGCGAGGACCTCGGAGGCTCCCAGGTCTGCCCCCACCTCCGAGGGGCGGACTAATGCAGACGTGGTCAGGACCGCCTTCGGCGTTCGCTCCGAAAAAGAAGGTAAGGCAGTTTTTCGTGCTATAAAGAGATATAGGGAGTTAGTACCTCAGGATCTTCAGGCCTCCGATATGGAAGGACGAGTTAGGGATGTCAAGAATATCCTTCGAGGGGAGACTCCGCATGTCCTCGAAGCGGGCTATTATGATTTTTTCGGCAAGGAGAGATATATGGAGCGTCGTCTAATCTGGCACACCGATATCAAACTAATCCCTCGATTTATTCGCCCCGCTGCAGGTCCTGCGGACGTCGCCCCTGCTATGCCTGCCTCAGACTCCGCGCCTGCAGTGGAGCCGGTGGTAGAAGATACCCCGACGGAAGCTCGGGGTGAGTTTGGTCGGGTGACCAGTCTGGAGGACTCCCCTTCTGATGACCGAGCTGAGGAGGAAGGTCTCACCCTCCGAGGGAAGTCGAGGCTGACTCCCGTGAAGTCATCTGGTGGGAAGGCTTCTCCACTTCCTACCACGCCAGCGTCGTCCTCCGCCCCGCCATCTTCGCCTCCACCATCTTCGCCAGCTAGGGGTGCAACCCCCGAAGCTCGAGTGAGTGAGGAGGCTGAAGAGCCTCGCCTGGTAGTACCCCCGTTCCCTTTGGACGGGGACTACTATCGGGCCTTCTCTTCGGACCAGGGCTCCGAGCCTTGGAGACCGGTGGAGTCCCTCCAGGGGGTCCCTCTACATCGGGGGTGCCAGGAGAAGAACCTGGCCTTGCACTTGGTGTCGGGTTCGGTTCCGCCCTCTTTGAGGCGTCCCCTTTCTCTGGAAGGGGACGACATCGATGCTGATATTCGGGCGATGGCTGTTCGTCGGGTAGAGGTAAATGAATTTTTCTTTTGTTCATCTGGGGGCGTTCCGATTTATGAGTACTAAGCTACTTTTTCTTTTCAGGAAATCGCGGACCAGGATCGTTGCTTCGGCTACATCCTGTCTTTGCGAGAGGCTTTGGAGCGAGAGCGGGTCCACTCCAACCTCGAGAGCCTGACCAAGCTCCAGGAGGACCTAGCTGCCTCCGAGGCGTCAAGGCTCAAGGCGGAAGAGGAGAAAAGGCGGGTCGAAGAGAGTTGGCAGCGGGCCAGAGAGGTTGGTCAGCAGGCCGAGGAGGGCAGGATTAAGCTTGCTGGAGAGGTTCAATCTCAGCAGAGACAGATTCTAAGTCTTGAGAGTTCGCTCAAGCGGGAGCAGGAGGCGGCCATGGCGGATCGGGGCCAGTTTGCTTTCGAGAAGGCAGCATTGCAGGAAACTGCGGAGCGGCTGAAGCTCGAGAAGCAGAGGGCCATCGCGGAACTAGAAGAGGCAAGGGCGGATCACTCCGCCCAATTAACAAACGCGAAGGTCCAAGGCCGCGAGGAGTACCGAAGCTCGGAGGACTTCAAGGAGGATGCGGCGAAGCATTGTCAAGAAGACCTACAGAACGCCATCCTCGATATTGTTGAAGAGCTTAATGAGACTTATGGGGACTCCATCGACTTGAGAAAGTCCAAGACTCTTGGCCCAGCCGCAGAAGCGTATTTCAACCTTCCTTCCGAAAGCTCCTCCGAAGACGCCGATGAGTCTGCCCCTCCAAAGCCTTCCGAAGATTCAGCCCCTGGTGTTTAAAATTTAAGTCCTTGTGCTTCTTTTTTATTATCCTTTTTGTACCGAACCTTTTGGGCCTTCGAGCCTTCTAAGAATGTTTTCTTTTTCGGTTATGCTCCCCGTGACTCTCTTATCGGATCCTAAGGCCTTCGGTTGTCTCACGACGCTTTTAAAAGCGAACCTTAAAGGCTTAAGGACATTTCGGACGTCCAATGACGCTTTTTTAATCGAACCTTAATAACTTGGGATTTTTCGGACGTCCAATGACGCTTTTTAATCGGACCTTAATAACTTAAGGATTTTTCGGACGTCCAATGACGCTTTTTAATCGGACCTTAAAGACTTAAGGATTTTCGGACGTCCAATGACGCTTTTAAATCGGACCTTAATAACTTAAGGATTTTTCGGACGTCCAATGACGCTTTTTAATCGGACCTTAATAACTTAAGGATTTTTCGGACGTCCAATGACGCTTTTTAATCGGACCTTAAAGACTTAAGGATTTTCGGACGTCCAATGACGCTTTTAAATCGGACCTTAATAACTTAAGGATTTTTCGGACGTCCAATGACGCTTTTTAATCGGACCTTAAAGACTTAAGGATTTTTGGACGTCCAATGACGCTTTTTAATCGGACCTTAAAGACTTAAGGATTTTCGGACGTCCAATGACGCTTTTTAATGTATCGAGAACAACTCAGGAACACTTTGATCAGAAGTAACCTCTTTATTGATTGATGTCTTTAACATAGCATGCACCACTCAGGGCGACTTAATTACATCTTCGCGCCTCTACGGGCGACTTAGTTGTCAAACATGGCATTTCTTCGATAGGGCGATTAATTCCTCAGCTTGATCCTCGGATAGGGCGGATCCGATCTTTACCCTCCTCTCGGGTCCATCTATCTCGACTTCTTTTAGGTCCTCCATGGAGGCGGGACGCCCAAACTCCTCTCGAGGATCAGTGTCTGTTTGGAGAACCGACATGGCCTCCTTTCTTGATCTTCTCGTAGCGTTGACGTAGCATCGTCTCGACGCCACCTGGTCGCCTTTCACTTCGCCGACCCCATTCTCAGTCGGGAACTTCAGTTTCTGATGGACAGTCGAGGCCACTGCCATCAGTGGGTTGATAGTGGTTCTTCCAATGATCGCATTGTACGTCCCTGTGGATTCGACCACCACGAACTCCACATCTTTCTTCTCCATCTTCCAGCCACTGCCAAACCACACGGGTAGCGTAATAACCCCCAATGGATAAGAGGTTGTGCCGCAAAATCCTACCATCGGGAAGTTAACCTCCCGCAAATCTTTCTTCTTCTTCCCCATCTGCTCCAGGGCGTCGGAGAAGAGGATGTCGGAGGAGCTTCCTCCATCAATGAGGATCCTCTTCACTTCGAATCCTCCTACATCCAGTGTTACTACCAGGGCATCCTCGTGGGGGGTCTCTACTCCCTCCAGATCCTTCGCCGAGAAGGTGATCTCCATCTCCTCCTTCGGGGTCCACGACCGAGATCTTTTTCCCAAAACCACTGCGACTGGCACTTGGTTGGCATAACGCTCCCGAGAAGACGATGTGTCTCCCCCTGCGGCGAACCCTCCGTGGATCACATTGATAACCCTCTTCTGTCGGAGTCCTGGTGGGCCTTCCGAAGGCTCGGCGTCGGACCTCCTCTTCCTTGGGGACCTCGATCGAGACTTGGACCTTGACCGAGATCGGGAACGGGGCTTGCAGCGCGAGTCTCCCACGAACTCCTTCAGCTTACCCCTCTGGATAAGCTTCTCTATTTCCTTCTTCAGCTCCCGACATTGGTCAGTGTCGTGACCAGAGGCCCGATGGAATCGGCAGTAACAGTCGGCGCGGGAGCCCAACTTTTCTCCGTCCTTCTTCTTGGGGAAACGAGCGAGGCCTTGCTTCTCCATCACTGCTAAGACCTCCTTCAAAGGTCTGTTGAGAGGGGTAAACTCTTCCTTCTGACTGTCCCTCCTGCTCGGACGCTTATCCTCCCTCCGATCAGAACGTCCTCGACTCCGACTACCCTCGGAGTTATCCTTCTTGTGCCGGTTGTCCAATGGTTCGAACAGCTGCTTTCCTTCACGCCCCTTGGGAGGAGCTAATTCTCCGGCAGCGATCTTCGACTCTTGGACGTCGATTTGCTGTTTTACTCTCGCCTGGAGCGCCTCCATGTTCCAGACATTTTTGGCCGCGATGCTGTGCAGTAAGTCGGAACCGTAAGGGGGTTTAAGGTTCTTCAGGAAGGTACGGATGGCCTCGCCCTCCGATATTTCCTCATCCAGCTCAGTCATGCCAGCTGTATAACGTTGATAATATTGTGCCAACGACTCGTCAGGCCTCTGAATCACCTCATGCAGGGTCCGAACGCTTTTTAACAGCCGTCGACGCCCTTGGTACTGGGCGATGAATCGCTGATGCATATCCTTCCAGCAGGTGATACATCCAGTGGGCAGACTGTAGAACCACGTCATCGCCTTCTCCCCGAGTGTGCTTGGGAACAGGGCACAGATAACATCCTCATCTGGGGTCCTGCCCATGCATGCTGTCAGGTGCTTCTGTACGTGGCGAACCGGGTCCGCGTCCCCGTCGTACTCGTCTATCTTCGGGATACCCAAACCTGGAGGGGCCAGGGTATGAATCAGCCTGGGCACGAAGGGATGGGTTTCCTGACTTCCCAGCTCCGACATCATGGGCTTCTGGTCTCCCATGCAGATACCCACAATTCTCACCACCTGGTCGGCAGTGAGGGGACCATTCAGGGGAATGGTCCTTTGTTGCACTGGCCCCGGTCCATCGACCACAAAATTCTCCGCCGGTGCTGGATGAGGGTGAATGGGTTGTTCCCTCAACGGAGGGGGTGGCGGCAGGTTGTCGTCCACCTGCCTTCTGGGGGCGTCTCGCCGCGGAGGGAGCGGCGGGAGATCTGCCTGCCTTCTAGCAGCTTCTCTTCGGTCTAGGAGGGCCTCCATGGCCTCCATGAATAGGGGCATGGCCTCCGCCACTACCCTGGCCAACTCTGGATTCGGGGAAGGTGCTTCGTTCCGGCGAGTGCTGTCGCCCTCATCTCTCAGATCCTGATGCTGGGCAGCATCCTCGGGAGGATTGCTAGCGGCCGGTACCTGCTTGCCTGAACGCTGCGGTCTGTTGCCAGCCATGATAAGGAATCAAAGGAAAGCAAACTTACTTTTTGGCTTTTTGTTGCGTTCCCACAGACGGCGCCAATGTTGGATCACGGCGGAACTCCGGTTACGGTGACGGATTCCTTAGCTCCTCGCAATCCTGCAGAAGGGGATAGAGGGCAGTGGCCCAGAATCCCTCTCCGATGCTTAACGTAAGTATGGTGGCCAACAGCGCAAGTAAGCAATAAATGTGTGTGTAAAACGTAACCCTAATCTGGGATAACTTCCCTCCTTTTATAGAGGAAAGGTTACCCCAGTTACCTGGTTAGGCCGTTGGATCGTGATCCGTTATCCCACATATTTCGCCGTGTATCTGGCCATGTATCTCGTGCGGTTATTCGCATCCCCCAAATCTCGCCCATTATGCCACTACTGTAATCGTGGCGAGATTTCCGGGATTGTGCTTTTACTGGCGAGCCTCGATCGTTATCGGAGGCTCCCAAATTAAGTCGTTTAAGGATTCGGTTTCGGGGAGTGGCTTCAACTCCCATATCGGGACCGACTACGTCCAGGTCCGATATTTTCAGTGCCCTCCCCTATCGGGGACATACTTGCTCGGGGTCTTTCGATGTCGGAGCCTCCTTCTGTCGGAGCCCTTAGCCCCCCAGCTCCTAGCCCAACGGGCCTAAATGCCGTTTGTCAATCGTTAAGGGGCCTAACGGCCTCCGCCGGGGCCCATCACACCCCTTCAACTGAATCCTTATTCTGGAATATGATAGTGAGCACAAATTTATTATAGAGAAAATGCATTAAGCAACTTTATATGGTACAACAATAATATAAATTTTCCATGAAAGACACGTATAAGTTACCTGCATAGTTAATAAGTGTAGAGATGGACTAGATGACCAAGATATATGTTGCTACTATAAATAGGACTTTGTGTAGTACAGATTTCGCCTGTAATAGCGGTGTTGGGTCGGCTTTCGTCAGAATCAACAGTTTTACCTAATTAATGCTAAATTAGACCAATTTAGAGTTTTAGGCACTGAGGGTGGCTTACTGCCGCTTGAGAGATGGATAGACAAAGGAGCATCTGTTAGCATATGGAGATTGGGCGCCGTAATTAGGAGCCCGTTAATATATATGTGTTACCTAAGAAATTAGGTAAATGTCACATTAGGGTAATTGAGCTTGACCCAAATCCCAATTGACATGAGAGGCCCAAATATTGGGCCTCCCTTATACATGGCCGGCCAAAACTTGGTGTTAGGAGTCCACTTTGCTACTCCTATAAATAAGGGGTGTCAGGGTTTTCTGAAGGGTAATTCACAATTCCTCCTAAGTGTCGATTTGAGAGAAAAACCCTCCTCCCTAATACTAGTTTCGGCCGAACCATATCACTACACCAAGGGTGTGCCAATTTGCTTGGAGCAAATCATTCCAGAGATCCGTTCCTGCCAAAAATCGATCAGAAACTTTGCTATGAAGCTAATAGCGCTCTAATCTCTAAATTCTAAACCCTTGAGTTGACCAGTATCCAACCAAGCTAATGACGAGAAAACTCCGTACATGAACAATATTTGAGGATGATTACCATCCATCCACCAAAGATGCATGCATTGATGCTGCGATCTATCTAGCACTGCATACCAATCTTTTATATGAATTATTGCTCTATCAAACGCATGTATGTATCGGTGGTCCTTGCACTTAATGAAGACTGACACATTCTCTGTGCTGACAGTTTTAATTAATTATATAAACCCCCGTTACTACTAGATAGAATTAGATTGTGTGGCATGCATCCTTTGCCGATTGTGGCCTCATGCTCCCAATCTTGTCTCAAATCCATCCTTGTCAATTTAAGGTTGCCAATTCCATCCATCTTACTGGATGTTGGATCACGGTCGAAGCTCCGTTACGTTCTTGACGGAAAATTTGAACTCCTAGGCTCCGCGTAATCCTGCAAAAGGGGATGACCTGGGTGGTGACCCAGAATCCCTCTCCGATACTTAAATGAGAGTATGAACAATGGGGTGGATAGCAGTAATCTAAGTTCGTATTAGAATGTGTGTTTTCTGAGGTAACTTCCTCCTTTATATAGGAAGGGAAGTTACCTCAGTTACCTGTAACCGCGAGTGGCAGTTTTACCCACGTTCCGTATATCTCGTGTGAGATTCCGTGTATCTCGCTCCACGCTCCGCGTATCTCACCCACGCTCTGCGTATCTCGGGCACGCCCTGCGTATCTCGGGGGAGTTTATCTGTATCTCAACCATTTCCCCACTACCCTATTTAGTAGGCGGGTTTCTTGGTCTTATTCTCTGATCACGAGTCCCAATCCATATCGGGGACTCCAGAGTTATCTCATTCTAGGTCACCACCCAGAACCCCTCGTCCCACGGGACAAGGCCAGCTTTCTCGGGGCTTTATTATCGGGGCCTTATCAAAGGCATATCGGGGCCTACTCATAGGCTTCTCGTCGGGAGCATTCAGCTCATATATCGGGACTGATCTCGTCGAGACCCTTCATACTGGGCTTCTGGACCTTCCAGGTCTTTCACAAGGCCCACTGGGCTTACTCGTCGTTTATTGGCTTTTAACGGGGCTAACGATTACATCGGAACCCATCATTTGCCCCCAAGACATGGGGGACTTACAGTCCGTCGTGTCTTCCAATTCCGAACCTCCCGACCTCATCGTCGAAGGCTTTCATCTTCAGACCTCCCGATATTACCATCGGAGGCTTTTACCTTGGGCATAACTCTTGAATTACAGGGCTTCTCACTCACAATTCCTCGAGACTCCAAGGACAGTTGCCAAATCCGAGGAAACTCCTCGGTTACTCCACCATTAAATGCTAGGGATAATGAAACGACGCCTAAGGAGGCGTGACTGTTACTTTCTGAAAAAGTAGTATTACGTCATTAACGTCTCTTCCGTTCTGTCCCCTATAATCTCGGCTATCCAAATTGAGTCGTTTCATCTCCATCGGTCCAGATTCGAATCTGTCCAACTGTCCTTTTGTCTATAAAAGCCAAAACCCTGGCACTATTCACTCCTTCCCTACCGTTCTGATTTCTGGAAATTCTGCCATTGTTAAGCCTCGAAGCTTTTCTCTCCCAGTCTCACTTGATTCTCCGGTGATCCAAGGCCTCCAGCCGTCAAGATCTTTCTTCAACTTCTCCGATCAACCACTCGCTATGTATGGTAAGATTTTCCTTCTTGGTCCCCGTGATTTACTGAACTTGTCTTCTTTTCCTTTCCTGAATTTTCGCGTTATGGCCTTTTTTAGACGAGGCCAGTTCCGGAGGAAGGAACCTCTTTACCTTTGAGCTTGCTACTAACGAAATCTCAGAGACTCTGCACGAAGCTGCTCTCCGGGAAGGCTGCATCACTTCAGCCTGGGAACCCCGCTTTCCCTATGATTCCCAGCCAACCACCAGGAGGAGACACATAGTTACCCGCCCCCGAGAAGGAGAGGTGTTCATCTCCACGGGGCAGATAAATGTCGAGATCCGATTCCCTTTTTGCGGGAATCTGGTTGAGATGTGCAACTTCTATCAGACACATCCAACCACCTTCTCCCCACACGCTATCCGCGTGTGGAACGCCTTCCAGGTTCTGTGCCTCCGCCAACAATGGACGTACAGCTTGCTGCTCTTCCGCACCTTCTACGGGATGAAGTGTAACAAGGCTGGCGTCTGTTCCTTCACCCCCCCGACTCCCCAAATGGACCAGGGAGCAGCTTTCTCGATTCGGCTGGGATGGCGAGACCTGGAAGTTTAACAAAGATCGGGGGCTCATTCGTGATTCAGGATCCGACAACAGTGGATGGAAGAAATACTACTTCTTCGTCCAGAACAGCTCCATCTCATGGCCCCGATGGGAGGTTGTGGCGGACCCTGCCCCCAAGTTTGAAGTCTACACCGAGGACGACTTCAACACTCTTCAACTGGTCCAGCTTTATCGTTGGGGGGAATCCTTCACTCCCCTCGACGCCAACAAGCTCGTGGAGGGAGACCTGATCCAGATCGGGGTCCAACTCTTCGATTCAATTTCTGACAACCTGGTTCTTTGGGTAACATTTCTAACTGCCTTTTATTTTCATTTTTGCAGCCAAGAAGGTATCTCTGCTGACCCATCACGTGTTGAAGCAGGGGGAGACCGATGCTGTCCAGGGCTCCAAGCGAAAGCGGAAGTCCTTGAAGAGGGGAGCCTCCTCGTCTGCGGCTCCTCCGACTGAGGAGCAGGTCGGGATGGCCAAGCGGGCCAGAAGAGAGGAGGTGGACAAAGCCTTCGATGTCACCACTGCCGAGGAAGGTAAGCGCGTTCGCCGAGCTATTAAAAAATATAGGAGGTTGGTCCCCGAGGAGTTTATCCCTGCTGACCGGGAGTCGCGGGTCCAAGAAATCAAATATATACTTCGAGGGGAAACCCCCCGCGTCCTCAAGGCGGGATACTACAACTTCTTTGGAAAGGACTCGCACGTCCCGCCCCAAATCATCTGGTGCCCGAATAATACACTTCCTGACTTTATTCGTCCCGCAACCGCAGGTCCATCGGAGGCTCTCACTCCGACAAAGGCTGCCACTCCAGCGAGGGCTGCGACTCCACAGGAGCCGATGACTGAGGATGCCCCGACGGAAGCTCAGTTCCGCCAGGTGACTAACTTGGAGGCTTCCCCCTCCTCCGAGGAGCCAACTGAAGGCCTGATCCCCCGCCAAAGGCCAGGGCGGAGCATCCTGAGGCCAACTGTGGAGGACGTGTCTCGGAGTCCTCCTCTGGATCTGCGCTCTCCAACTTCGGAGCTCCCGACCAAGGCTCCTCTGACTGAGGCTTCCAAGGTCATCCCTCCTCTCCCCGTGGATGGGAACCTTTACAAGGTTTACACCCCCGATCAAGAGACGGTTCCCTGGAACCCGATCGAGTCTCTTCAAGGGGTCCCGCTCCATCGGGGAGACCTTCAGCCAGAATTGGCCCTGCATCTGCTGGCAGGGTCAATTCCACCAGCCTTGAGACGCCCGATCTCCTTGGCTGGCGAAGATATCGAGGAGGATATTCGCGACATGGCTATCCGTCGGATGGAGGTAAAACTTTACTCTCGCTTTTGTTCTTGCCTTTGTGGTTCTTGCCTTCAATTATCGGATCTTAATTTCTTTTCCTTCTGCCTTAGGAAACTGCGAACCAACAGCGCTGCTTTGGTTACATCCTTGCTCTGAAGGGTGCTTTGGAGGAGGAGCGGGCCAGGTCAGACCCCAAAGCCTTGGCCAAGCTCCAGGAGGACCTTGCCAGCGCTGTGGCGGCAAGGGAGAAGATAGCCAAGGAGCAGTCCCTCCTCGGCCAGAAGGCTATGGACTTGCAAAAGCAGGTCCATGATCATGAAGTCGTGCTGCGTCGGGAGCGGAGGATGCTCAAAGAGGAACAGCAGCGACATGAGGCGGAGAAGAGGCAATTCGCCCTCGAGAAGAGCATTCTCGAGGAAGCTAAGGCGGGACTCGAGGCCGAGAAGGCTGAATTTCCTGCCAGGCTGGCTGAGGCGAAGGCTCAAGGTCGCGAGTAGGGTCGCCAGGAGGGTCGTGAGGAGTATCGGAACTCTGATGATTTCAAGGCGGATGCCGTGGGGTTCTGCAAAACCGAGGTGGAGAACATTCTGTTCAATGCCGTCGAGGAGCTGTACATGGTATACGAGGATGCCATCGACTTCAAGAAGTCCGAGACCCTCTCCCCCTTCGCGGAGAAATACTTCAGCCTCCCCGCGGAAAGTGATGAGGTCGATGCCCCTGAAGGTACCGCGGACCCGACTCCACAGACTGCGGAGCCTTCTGCCCAGGACCCCTCGAATCCTGCTCCCTCCAAAGCTGCTGAGGACTCAACTTCCAATAAGGGCCAAGCTTAATATTTTATTCTTTAAGTCCATGTAATTTCCTCTTTGTATCGGACCTCCTTGTATCGGAACCTTTAGGCCTTCGAGCCCTTATAAAAAATTCCTTTCATCTATTTTGGTCCCAACCATTATTGCACTACCTAAAGCGACTTAGACTCGTTACTTAAAACGTTCTGATGCATCACTTAAGATGACTTTATACATCCTTCCGATGCTTCACTCAGGACTTCAACACTTAAAGTTTCTCATCCATGTCATTCAAGGCAATTTCACACATCACTTAAGATGATTTTTTCGCACCCTTTAAGGATTTTTATCGCATCATTCTAGACGACTTAATCATACCCCTTAAGGCTTTTATCGCGTCATTCCAGACGACTTAATCGTACCCCTTAGGGCTTTTATCGCGTCGTTCCAGACGACATAATCATACCCCTTAGGGCATTTTGCTGCATCATAAAGACGACTTACGCGGACCCCTTAGGGCTTTTATTCATACCTAGGCTTTTTGGTTGCATCATAAAGACGACTTACTCATACCTCGTAAGGCTTTTGTCCGTACCTCGAAAGGCTTTTATCGCGCCATAAAGGCGACTTAATCGTACCTCGTAAGGCTTTTATCGCGTCCTTCAGGACGTCTTACTCGTACCTCGGAAGGCTTTTATCGCGTCCTTCAGGACGTCTTACTCGTACCTCGGAAGGCTTTTAATCGTACCTCGAAAGGCTTTTAATCGTACCTCGGAAGGCTTTTATCGCGTCCCTTAGGACGTCTTACTAACAGTTAGAATAAATCTAAAAGCAATTTGATCCGAAGTAACTTCTTTTATTCATTAATAATTCAAAGCTTTGCTTACATCGGATCGATCGATAGATAACTTGCGCCATTCCCGGCGACTTAACATCACGCACCTCTTAAGGCGACTTAGGATCAAACATGATACTTCTTCAAGTGTGCGCCACTGAAAGAATGTTTCAACGTCTTGCCATCAAGGTCTTCTAACTTGTACGCATTTGGGGCTGGCATCCCTACGATCTTGTAAGGTCCCTCCCATTTCGGTGACAGCTTGTTGATCCGATCTTGATGGACGAACTCATTCCTCCGCCAAACAAGTTCTCCAACGAAGAATTGTCGGGACTTGACCCGCCGGTTATAGTACCTGGCTGTTGCCAGACGCATCCGAGCCTGAACTTCATCAGCCTTCCACCTTTTCTCTTCGAGCAAGTCCAAGTCCAGACGTCTCATTTCTTCATTCGTCAGAGGCTCATAATACCTCCTGCGATGGGACGCCACCGCTATCTCCACGGGAGCGACTGCCTCCGTGCCATAAACGAGGACAAACGGAGTCTCCCCCGTCGATTGCTTGGGTGTTATTCTAATAGCCCACAGCACGTTTTCAAGTTCGTCTAGCCAATGACCCTGCAAGGCATAGACCCTCTTCTTCAAGCCATCCATTACGATCTTGTTGGCTGACTCGACTTGGCCATTAGTCTGAGCATGGTGGACGGAGGCTGTCCGATGCTCGATGTTCAATTCCTCCAGATACTCCTTCAACTGAGCCCCATTAAACGGAGGGCCATTATCGTTGATCAACACTCGAGGAACCCCGTACCGGGATACGATTTGCGTTAGGAGAAACTTGAGGATCTGCTGCCCCGTCGACTTGGCCAACGCCTTAGCCTCTATCAACTTTGAAAAGTAATCAATGGCTACGAGTAAATACTTGCACTGACCTTTGGCTTGTGGAAGGGGTCCCACCAAGTCAATGCCCCACTGCGCGAAGGGCCAAGCACTCCTGATGAACATCAAGTCCGCGGCAGGAGCCACGATGTTCGGAGCGTACTCTGGCAGGCATCACAAGATTGGACCATCGCTGTCGCTTCCTTGTTCATCGAAGGCCAATAGTAGACTAAATTCAGCACTTTCCTCACAATGGATCGGGCCCCTTCATGACCGGCCGCGACTCCTTCGTGCAACTCTCTCAGGATCCGATTCGTATCAGGCTCCGCCACACATTTCAGAAAAGGCTTTACATGCCCCCTCTTGTATAACTGGTTGTCCACCATCACGTAGTTGCTCACGATTCGACGCAACCTAACAGCTTCCACTTCATCGTCGGGGAGTGCCCCGTAGTCAGGTATGTGACTATCGGGGTCATCCAGGTGGGTTTCTCTTCTTCCTCCGATCCTGCTTCAATAGCGCATACCTCCGACGGATCGATGGTTGAGATAATTACCCTCTCCATAAAATGTACCTTCTGATTCTCCTCGGGGGCTACGCCTAGGGCAAACTTGCTTAAGGCGTCTGCCTCCGCGTTTTCTTCCCTCGGGATTGCTTCAATGTCGAAGCTTTTGAAGCTTCCCTTCAAAGTCTGCACCTCGTGCAAATACTTCCTCATTGTCGGGTTCTTCGCCTCGTAATTTCCTTGGAATTGATTCACGATCTGGCTAGCATCACACTTCACCTTTAAATGATCAACTCCCGTACCCTTGGCGATTTTAAGGCCCGTGATGAGAGCCTCATACTCAGCTTTATTGTCGGTGGCCCTAAACGTCAAGGCCAAGGCATATCGCAGGGGCTCGCCTCCACGGGGCGGTATCAATACAAATCCTGCCCCCGATCCTTCTACACTTGATGAACCATCATTTCCCAGGTGTTCTCCTCATTTGGCTGTTCTGATTGCTCTGCTATCGGGACCTCCATGGTTGCCCCCTCTACAGGACCTGCTTCTTCCAGATCGGGTGCTGTAGACTCTGCTATGAAGTCTGCCAATGCCTGGCCCTTAATAGCCGTTCTCGGAGCAAAGTGGATACGGGACTCCGTAAGCTCAACTGCCAATTTCACCAATCTTCCCGACGCCTCCGGTCGGTTCAAAAAGTGCTTCAAGGTCTGATTAGTTAACACCGTAATCTCGTGGGCATGGAAGTAAGGCCGTAGCTTTCGAGCAGTAACAATCAACAAAGAGATACTTCTCAATAGCGGGATAATTCATTTCAGATTTGGCAAACGCCTTGCTTACATAATAAACAGGAACTTGGTTGCCCTTGACAATCTTTATTAACACAGAACTAACAGCAACTTCAGAAACAGCCAAATAGAGATAAAGCGGCTCGCCTGGAACTGGTTTCGCCAACGGCGGGAGGGTACGGAGGTGTTGCTTGAGCTCTTGAAAGGCCTCCTCGCACTTGTCGGACCATTCAAAATTCTTGTGGGCCCTTAGAACATCAAAAAATGGCATGGCCCGGTCACTCGCCTTGGATAGGAAACGATTCATCGCGGCTAATCGTCCATTCAGCACCTGGACCTCCCGATGGGTTTTCGGAGACTGCATCTCCTCGATTGCTCTCAGCTTCTCAGGATTCACCTCGATTCCTCTTTGGCTCACCATAAATCCCAGGAATTTCCCCGAGTTGACTCCGAAAGCACACTTGTCCGGATTCAAACGAACCTGATGAAACTTCATCCGCTCAAACGCCACCGCCAAGTCGCGGACATGGTCTCCTGCCTGTCGGGACTTCACCAGCATGTCATCCACATAAGCCTCAATGGTCTTTCCCAGCATGTCCCCGAACAATTTGTTCACCATCCTCTGGTAAGTTGCTCCAGCATTGATCAGCCCAAAGGGCATAACGTCATAGTGACAGACATCACTATCAGCATAGAAAGCTGTATGGGGGGCATCCTCCTTCGCCATCTTGATCTGGTTGTAACCGGAATAAGCATCCATGAAGCTCAGCAGCTCATGTCCCGACGTGGCATCCACTTGCTGGTCTATTCTCGGGAGTGGATAACAGTCTTTCGGGAATGCCTTGTTCAAGTCGCGGAAATTGACACACATCCGCCACTTCCCATTACTCTTCCTCACCAGGACCGGGTTAGCGACCCCAGTCTGGAATCGGAGCTCCTCGATGAACCCAGCATCGAGCAGTCTGCCCACCTCCTGCTGGATCGCGATCCTCTTATCCGCGCCCATCGGACGCCTCTTCTGCGCAATAGGCTTGATCGCGGGATCAATCTTCAGCTCGTGTACTATCACGTCGGGGTTGATTCCTGGCATATCGCTCGGGGACCAGGCAAACAGCTCCTTGAACTCCTTCAGGAGCTCGATCAATTCTCGGGCTCTTTCCTCCGACAAAGCAGACCCGATCATCACTTTCCGTTGAGGTCCGTCAACCTCGACCTCTTTCAGATCCTCCATGGGGGCGGGACGCCCTAACTCCTCTCGAGGATCGGCGTCATTCTGAAGGACAGCCATGGCTTCCCTCCTTCTCCTTCGAGTGGCATTAACATAACACCTTCTGGATGCCACCTGGTCACCCTTGACCTCTCCGACCCCATTTTCAGTCGGGAACTTCATCTTCTGGTGGACGGTCGAGGCGACTGCCATGAGAGGGTTGATGGTGGTCCTCCCAATGATAGCGTTGTACGTCCCCGCACACTCTACCACGACGAAATTCACGTTCCGCCTTTCCACTTTCCAGCCACTACCGAATTCCACCGGTAAGGTAATCATTCCTAACGGATAGGAAGTAGAACCAGAGAATCCCACCATCGGGAAGTTCACTTGCGTCAGGTCCTTCTTCGTCTTTCCCATGGCTTCCAAGGCGTCCACGAACAGAATGTCGGAGGAGCTCCCTCCGTCTATCAGGATCCACTTCATCTCGAATCCATCCACATCCAAGGTCACGACCAAGGCGTCATCGTGGGGGCTCTCCACGCCTATCAGGTCCTCCGCTGAGAAAGAAATAACCATTTCCTCCTTTACAGTCCACGATCAGGACTCTTTCCTAGCACCACAGCAGCAGAAATACGGGAAGCATAATTCTCCCGAGAAGCGGAGGTATAACCTCCCGCCGCCATTCCTCCATGAATAACGTTAATGGTTCCCCGCCTCTCCTTACGGGCACCAGAGGATTCCGGCTCAACCTTCTTCTTCTTCGGAGATCGATCGCGGGACTTGGAACGGGACCGCGATCGGGTTTTGGAACGGGATCGGCACCGTCCCCTACCAACAAACTCCTTAAGCTTCCCCTTCTGGATCAGCTTCTCTATCTCTTTCTTCAGCTCCCGACAGTTATCTGTGTCGTGACCATTCGCTCGGTGGTACCGACAGTAACGATCAGAGCGACCTCCCAAGAATTCACCCTCTTTCCTCGGGGGGGTATCGGGCGAGACCCTGCCGATCCATCACTGCTAGCACAGAGGTCATCGAACTGTTGAGGGGAACATTACGACCCTCTCGGTTATCCTTCCTTGGAGGACGCCTGTCCTCCCTTCTATCGGGGCGACCACGGCTTCTACTTCCCTCCGATTTGTCGCTCCCCTTGCGATCATCCGACAGCTTGGACGATGGCTTTCCTCTTCCTGACTTCGGAGGATCAAGCTCTCCGGCAGCAATCTTCGACTCTTGCACGTCAATTTGCTGCTTCACCCTTGCTTGTAAGGCTTCCATACTCCACACAGCCTTCGCGGCTACACTGTGCATCAGATCAGAACCATACGGAACAGTTAGGTTCCGAAGGAAGGTGCGGATGGTCTCTCGCTCCGATATCTCCTCGTCAATCTCCGCGGCACTAGCAGTGAACCGTTGGTAGTAATACGCCAACGATTCGTCAGATCTCTGCACCACCTGGGTCAAGGACCTCACGCTCTTCAAGAGGCGCCTACGACCCTGATATTGCTTGATGAAGCGGTCGTGCATATCAGCCCAGCAAGTAATACTTCCCGGCGATAGACTGAAAAACCACGTCATGGCCCTTTCTCCCAATGTGATCGGGAACAGCGAACACACGAGGTCATCATTCGCTGTCCTACCCATACAGGCCTGGACATGCCTCTGAACATGGCGGACTGGGTATCCTTCGCCATCGTACTCATTGATGGTCGGAATACCTAGCCCTGGCGGGGCGACAGTATCTAGCAGCCGTGGAACAAAAGGATGTGTAGATCGGTCCCTCAGCTCCGATGTCATATGCTTCTGGTCGCCCATGCAGATGTAGACGATTTTCACCACCTGATCGGGGTGATGGGGCCATTCAGGGTAATGGTCCTGTGTTGCACTGGTCCGGGACCGTCGACCACGAACTTTTCCGAGTGCGCGGGTTCCTTACCCTTATTCCTCTGAACCTCCTGTTCCTCTTGAACCTCCCTCGAAGGAGACGGAGGCAACTCCTCTCGTGGAGGTAACTCTTCTCCCCTCTTGGCAGCCTCTCTCTTATCCAGCAAAGCCTCCATGGCCGCCAAGAACATGGGCATAGCATCTGCTACTGCTTTAGCCAACTCCGGGTTTGAGGAAGCACCTATCTCCCTCCGCGGGATTTCCTCTCTGTGCACCACCGGATTTGGAGGAGCATCCACCTCCCTTCTCGGGATATCCTCCCTGTTCACCGTCGTGTCTCGGACTGAGACCTCATAATCTTCACCTTGCCCCCTGTTTGAGAAATAGTAGGGTGCTCACCTTGTTCAGAAACATGCTCCGGCAACGCGGAATTCACGGTTCCAGCAGGGCGAGAACTGCTCGTCGGGACTTGCTTCTTCTTCTTGCCACCACCAGTCATTGATCTAGTAGAAACTATTGTGACTTTTAGTAAGTTTTCCACAGACGGCGCCAATGTTGGATCACGGTCGAAGCTCCGTTACGTTCTTGACGGAAAGCTTGAACTCCTGGGCTCCGCGTAATCCTGCAAAAGGGGATGACCTGGGTGGTGACCCAGAATCCCTCTCCGATGCTTAAATGAGAGTATGAACAATGGGGTGGAGAGCAGTAATCTAAGTTCGTATTAGAATGTGTGTTTTCTAAGGTAACTTCCTCCTTTATATAGGAAGGGAAGTTACCTCAGTTACTTGTAACCGCGCCTGGCAGTTTTACCCACGTTCCGTATATCTCGTGCGGGATTCCGTGTATCTCGCCCCACGCTCCGCGTATCTCGCCCACGCTCCCCGTATCTCGGGCACGCTCTGCGTATCTCGGGGGAGTTTATCTGTATCTCAACCGTTTCCCCACTACCCTATTTAGTAGGCGGGTTTCTTGGTCTTATTCTCTGATCACGAGTCCCAATCCATATCGGGGACTCCAGAGTTATCTCATTCTAGGTCACCATTAGGACCCCTCGTCCCACGGGACAGGGCCAGCTTTCTCGGGGCTTTATTATCGGGGCCTTATCAAAGGCATATCGGGGCCTACTCAGAGTCTTCTCCTCGGGAGTATTCAGCTCATATATCGGGACCGATCTCGTCGGGACCCTTCATACTGGACTTCTGGACCTTCCAGGTCTTGCACAAGGCCCACTGGGCTTACTCGCCGTTTATTGGCTTTTAACGGGGCTAACGATTACATCGGAACCCATCACTGGAAAGCTATACATGCACTTCACGATATTTGTTCAGTAACGCTTTTATGTGTGATTCATTACTTTAGCTGTATTAGCTAATGCTGAAAGTAGATTATTCTCATCAGGTATGAGACTTATACCACATTAGTTGGATGGGCAACCAATATGGTACAAATAGATCATCTCACTTAATAAACTAGTTTATTCGGTTGAGCTCTTTCATTTGATTTGTATCAATTAATAAGTTCATAGTCTATACCATTGTAAGGTATGAGACTAGTACCAAATTGGTTAAATAGCCAACCAGTGTAGTAGTGTATATAAGCCAAATGGGTCCTCCCACCTAATAGACTAATTTATTGGGTTGGGCTCTTCCATTTGATTTGTATTAATTGGTATCAGAGTCAGACATTATAGTCATAGCCCACGGAGAGTTAATCTGGAAAAGTCAGTCATGACTAACAAGAGCTCGTAGTGGTAGCTCACAGAGTGGTGGCTTGGAAAAAGTCAGCCGCTACCAATGTGACAGTGATCAACGAGGACGTTGGTTTCTTTAAGGGGGAACGATGTTATATTTTATACCACAGCAAGGTATGGAATTTGTACCACATAGGTTGGATGGGCAACCAGTATTGAGTATATAAATCAAATGAGTTATGCCACCTAATAAACTATTTTATTGGGTTTGACTCTTCCATGTCTAGAAGTTCCCTTATATATACCCCACTCTTTTCAAATACATCATCTATCTTCACCACGCTCAATATCAGTCTAACCTCGCATCCACTCGCTCCATCCCCTCTCTTTTAGGCGATGAAGGTTTCAAATGCTGACGGTTGCATCTCCGATGGTGGCAAGTCCCGACGGATGTCGGGGACTCCAGAGTTATCTCCTTTGGTCACCGCTCGGGGCCCCTCGTCATCGGGACAGGGCCAACATCCTCAGGGATTCAACATCGGGGCCTACTCAAAGGCATTTCATCGGGGCCTACTCAAAGGCATTTCATCAGGAGCGTCCAGCTCATATGTCGGGACCGACCTTGTCGGGACCGACCTTGTCGGGACCCCTCATATTGGTCCTCTAGGCCTCTTTTGAAGCCCAGTGGGCCTACTTCACCGTTTACTCGTCGTTAATGGGCCTAACGGCTATATCGAAACCCATCATTTGCCCCCAAGACATGAGGGACTTACAGTTCGTCGTGTCTTCCAACTCCAGACCTCCCGATATTGGCATCGGAGGCTTTTAACTTTACAAAAAATCTTCCGACGCGGATCTTCTCATCCACGATTCCCCAATATTCCAAGGATAACCACCAAATCCGAAAAGATTTCTCGGTTACTCAACTATTAAATGCAGTGGGTGATGAAGCGACGGTTTGGGTACCCGTGTCTGCTTTTTCTGAAAAAGCACTTTTTAGCCGTTTTGTCGCTAGCGTCTCAACGACTCAGGTTGAAGCGTTTCTTCTTCAACGGTCCGGATTGAAACTTCTCTTCGGCTATCTTCTCTCCTATAAAACCCCCAAATCTTAGCACTATTCACTTCTCCTTCACCGCTTCATCCTCTGCAATTTCAAAAGCTCAAGCTCTCCTTCCTGATTTCTGATCAGCGCTCCGGCAACCCGGATGTCCGACCATCAGGATCATCTTTTCTTCCCCAATTCAGCATGTCTGGTAAGATTTCCTCCTCCGATTCCGAAAAAACTGTTAGCATAGTTTTTCTTTTATCTCAATCAGCTTACCCGGACTTTTCCAAAAACCAACTGTACCTTTTCTTGCCATGGTCATTTTCCAGACGGTGAATTCATTTCTGGGGGGAGAAAGCCCTTCAAGTTTGATTATGGTTGTAATGAAATTTCGGAAAACGCTTATGACGAAGCTCTCCGGGAAGGATGTATCACTTCCACCTGGGAGTCTCGCTACCGCTATCCTCTCCCTCGCGTCCCGGGCGACCCTGTGGTTACTCGTCCCCGGGAAGGGGAGGTATTTGTCTCCACTGTGCAAGTATCAGCGGGGATCTGATTCCCTTTCTGTGGGGATCTAGTCGAGATGTGTGATTATTACAAAACACATCCGAATACTTTTTCCCCCCACGCCATCCGTGTGTGGAACGCCTTCCATGTCCTTTGCCTCCGCCAGAAGTGGACCTTTAACCTCCGACTTTTCCGGACCTTCTATGGAATGAAGTGCAACGATGTCGGGGTCTGTGCCTTCTACCCACGGATGCCCAAATGGAGCAAGACGCAGCTCTCCCGATATAGCTGGAACGGTGACATCTGGAAGGTCGCCAAAGGTCGGGGGTTCATCACTGACTCGGGGCCTGACAATAGCGGCTAGAAGAATAATTACTTCTTCATCCGGAACAGTTCCATCCCATGGCCCCGATGGGAGGTTGAAGCAGACCCTCCTCCCGCTTATCACACCTACTCAGCGGAGGATTTTCAAATTCTACACTGCATCCAACTCTATCGTTGGGGGAATTCCTTCGCTCCCCTCGATGCCAACTCCGTCGTGGAGCGGGATCTGGTTCTGGCCGGGATCCGTCTCCTCTGATAGGTTCCCCTATGACAGTTAGGCCCTTTAACGGTGAAGAAACGGTGAACAGGCCCACTGGGCCCTAAAAAGGAGGTCTAGAAGGCCAAGGCGAAGGGTCCCGACAGAGGGAGTCCCGATGATGAAAGGTCCCGACAGAGTCGGTCCCGATAGGCGAGCTAGGCGCTCCCGATGAGATGCCTTTAAGTAGGCCCCGATGATGAATCCCTGGGAATGATTGGCCCTGTCACGATGACGAGGGGCCCCGAGCGGTGACACAATGAGATAACTCTGGAGTCCCCGATATTAGTCGGGACTTGCTATCAGAGGTTAAGGCCGAGATACGCGGGGTGTGGCCGAGATATGCGGAGCGTAGCTGAGATACGCGGAGCGTGGCCGAGATACGCGGGGCGTGGCAGAGATAAGCGAGATCATGGCCTAGATAGGCGGGATCGTGCCCGAGATACGCGGAATACGGGTTAACCACCCCCAACGGTTCACCAGGTAACTGAGGTACCTCTCCGCCTATAAAAGGGCGGAGGTCACCTCAGGTCATTGACGTTGTGATATACACTTTAAGATTACTGCTTGCCAGTCCATACGAGATACTCATTTAAGCATCGGAGAGGGATTCTGGGTCACCGCCCGGCCTATCCACTCTTTGCAGGACCACGTGGAGCAAAGGAGCTAGGATCGCCGTCAAGGACCGTACCGGAGTTCCACCGTGATCCAACATCCTCGATGTTGCCTCAGGGGGTCAACTCTACGACGGCCCCTCCAATGCCATTCCTTGGGTAATATTCTAATTGCACCTTTGCTTTCGTCTTTGCAGCTAAGAAGGTATCAATGCTGACCAATATCATGCTTAAGCAGGCGGAGACCGATGCCGTCCAACGTCCCGCGCGGAAGAGGAAGTCCTCGAAGAAGGCCGCCTCCTCATCGGCTCCTCCACCTGCAGAGGAGGCCAAGCGGGCCTAGGTGGACAAGATGGAGAGGATCTTCAACACCCAGACTCCTGAAGAAGTTAAGCAGCTCCGATTAGCCATCCGATTATAAAAAAAGCGTATTCCCGAGGAGTTAATCCCCTCTGATAAGAAAACCAGAATCGAAGGGATCAACCGCATCCTGCAAGGAGAAACTCCCCGCATCCTCAAAGCGGGTTATTACAACAATTACGGGAAAGACCAGTATCTCTCCCGTCGCGTCGTCTGGTGTAAGGATCCCGATCAACTCCCTGATTATCTTTCTAAAGCTTCTCGTCCTCCAACTGCAGGTCAATCGGGAGCTGGAGCTCCAGCGGGGGTGCCACCCTCCGACGCTCGGGTCGAAGAGCCCCTCCTTCCACTTCCTGCCCCGAGAGGATCGATGACTGAAGATGCCCCGACGGACGGTCAGTTCCGTCGGGTGGTTGACCTGGACGTTTCTCATTCTTCCGAGGAGGTGAGCGAAGGTCAAGCCCTGATTCGTCGTCGGGGGGTGAGGCAGACCCCGTTGGAGCCAACTCCCGAGGGGCTGCTTCAATCTTCCCCGACACAAATGCATTCGCCGGTTTTGAGCCTAACTCCTGAAGGGACGACTGGGTCTCACGGCGGCTCGGAGGCACGCACCTCCGACACTCAGGTCGTCCTTCCCCCTCTCCCCTTAGACGGGAGTTTCTATCAGCTCTACACCCCCGACCAAGCGGCGGCTCCCTGAACCCCGATCGAGTCACTGCGAGGGGTCCCGCTCCGTCGGGGCGATGCACCACCGGAACTGGGTCTGCACTTGCTGGCAGGTTCAGTTCCGCCATCTCTAAAGCTTCCGCTCTCCTTAGCTTGGGCGGACATCCACACGGACATTCGCGAAATGGCCGTTCGCCGCGTGGAGGTAAGGCTTCCTGTTTTTACACTTAGTATATGTTGGATCACGGTGGAACTCCAGTACGGTCTTGAAGGCGATCTGAGCTCCTTTGCTCCACGTAATCCTGCAAGAGGGGATAGACCGGGCAGTGACCCAGAATCCCTCTCCGATGCTTAAATGAGTATCTCGTATGAACTGGCAAGCAGCAAAACTCAAAGTGTGTATCTCAAAACGTAATGTGATCTGAGGTAACCTCTGCCCTTTTATAGGCGGAGAGGTACCTCAGTTACCTGGTGAACCGTTGGGGTGGTTAGCCCATATTCCGCGTATCTCGGGCACGATCCCGCCTATCTAGGCCATGATCTTGCTTATCTCGGCCACGCCCCGCGTATCTCGGCCACGCCCCGCGTATCTCAGCCACGCTCCGCGTATCTCGGCCACGCCCCGCGTATCTCGGCCTCAACCTCTAATAGCAAGTCCCGACCAATATCGGGGACTCCAGAGTTATCTCATTATGTCACCGCTCGGGGCCCCTCGTCATCGTGATAGGGCCAATCATTCTCAGGGATTCGTCATCGAGGCCTACTTAAAGGCATCTCATCAGGAGCGTCCAGCTCATCTATCGGGACCGACTCTGTCGAGACCTTTCATCATCGGGACTCCCTTTGTCGGGAGCCTTCACCTTGGTCTTCTTGACCTCCTTTTAGGGCCCAGTGGGCCTATTCACCGTTTCCTCGCCGTTAAAGGGCCTAACGGCCATAGAGAGACCCATCATTTGCCCCCAAGACATGAGGCACTTACAGTTCGTCGTGTCTTTCAACTCCCGACCTCCCGACACCGGAGTCGGGGACCTTTCCCTTGACACACTCACCTGATACAAATCTTCTCGTTCACGTTTCCTCGATGCCTTGAGGATAACCACCAAATCCGAGAAGACTCCTCGGTTCCCCAGCAATTAAATGCAGCAGATAACGAAGCGACGTCTTTGGCACCCGTGCCTGATTTTTCGCGCCTGCTTTTTCTGAAAAAGTGCTTTTCAGGCCATTTCATCATTAAACCCGTTGTCATTCTGCACGTTTCATCTCAACGGCTCAGATCAAAAACGCTTCGACTTCGACGATTCAGATTAGAACGTCCTTTCGACTGTCCTCTTCTCCTATAAAACCCTAACCCTGGGCACAGTTTCCCTTTTACCGTCTCCGAAATTCCAAAAGCTCTCTACAACTCTGAGAATTCAAGCCCTGCGATTTCGAAGACTCAAGTGTTTCTCCGTACAACTTTCTGGCAACCTTCAGATCATCCTTCCTACCTCAAGTCATCATGTCTGGTAAGGATTTCTTCCTTGTTACTCGTGTATCTTTTCCTTCATCTTTGCTTAATTCGTTCGTAATTTTCCGAAATACCCAATGTGCCTTTCCTTGCCATGGCTGATTTCAGACAGTGGGTCAAGTTCCGAAGGGAGAAAACCCTTCAATTTCGACTATGCTCTCAACGAGATTTCCAGCACTGCTTACGATGCAGCTCTCCGGGAAGGATGCATCACCTCTACCTGTGAACCTCGCTTCCCATATCCCTGGCCCCGCCTCTCGAGTAACCTTGAGGTTACTCGTCCCCGGAAAGGTGAGGTATTTGTCTCTACGGGGAAAATATCAGCGGGGATCAGATTCCCCTTATGTGGCAACCTGGTCGAGATGTGCCAACACTACAAGACGCATCCAACCACTTTCTCTCCTCAAGCCATCCGCCTATGGAACGCCTTCCAGGTCCTCTGCTTCCGACAGAAGTGGGTTTACAGCCTCAAGCTCTTCAGAACCTTCTACGGGATGAAGTGCAACGAGGTGGGGGTCTGTGCCTTCTACCCCCGTATGCCGAAGTGGAACAAGGCACAACTCGCGTTGTGCAGCTGGACCAGTGACACCTGGAAGGTGGTCAAGGGTCGGGGACTCCTGGTCGACACGGGGTCCGATAACAGTGGGTGGAAGAGCAGCTATTTCTTCATCCAGAACTCCTCGATCCCGTGGCCCCGATGGGAGGTGGAAGCGGACTCTCCTCTCGCTTACCACACCTACTCTGATGAAGACTTTCAGACTCTTCATCTCATCCAGCTCTATCGATGGGGGGAGTCCTATACTCCCCTTGATGCCAATTCTCTCGTGGAGCGGGACCTGGTGAATGCCGGGATCCGACTCCTCGACATAGTCTCCGGGGGTCAACTCTTCGACGGGCCCTCCAATATGGTTCCTTGGGTAAAATTTCTAACTATTTTTTTTACTGTTTGCAGCTAAGAAGGTATCCTTGCTGACCAATCTGATCCTTAAGCAGGGGGAGACCGATGTTGTCCGCCCTACCGGAAGAGGAAGTCAGCCAAGAAGGCTGCTGCTCCGTCGGGATCTCCTTCCTCGGAGATGCCAAAGCGGAGCCGCGTGGAGGTGGACAAACTCTTCGATGTCCAGACTACTGAAGAAGGTAAAAAGATCCGCCTCGCTATTAAATCGTACAGGAAGCTAGTTCCGAAGGAATTGGTCCCTTCGACCATGGAGGCCCACATCGCCGATGTCAAACGTGTCCTCCGAGGGGAAACTCCTCGTGTCCTGAAGGCGGGCTACTACAACTACCGCGGGAAGGACCAATATGTCTCTCGGCGCATCGTCTGGTGTAAGGGCCCTAATGAACTTCCTGATTATGTTTCTGAAGCCTCCTCTCGTCCTCTAGGTGCAGGTCACTCAGGAGCTCCGTCGGGTGCTGGAGCTTCAACAGGTGCACCACCTTCAGCAGGGGTGCCTCCTTCAGCGAGGGCACCACTTTTCTATGGTGGAGAGACCCCGACCGGAGATCAATTTCGTCGGGTGGAGAACCTAGACTCCTCCGAGTAGACTGATGAGGGCTCCCTTCGCCATCGTCGGAGGACGGGGCAATCCCCACTGAAACCAACCTCAAAGGGGCTGCCCCCTGTTGGATCACGGTGGAACTCCGGCACGGATCTTGACGGCAATCCTAGCTCCTTCGCTCCACGCAATCCTGCAAGAGGGGATAGACCGGGCGGTGACCCAGAATCCCTCTCCGATGCTTAAATGAGTTTCTCGTATGACTGGCAAGCCACAGATATCAAAAGTGTATTGAACTTAACGTAAGTGATCTGAGGTGACCTCCTGCCCTTTTATAGGCAAAGAGGTGCCTCAGGTACCTGGCGAACCGTTAGGGGTGGTTAGCCTGTATCCCGCTTATCTCGTACATGATCTTGCGTATCTTAGCCATGCCCCGCGTATCTCGGCCACGATCCGTGTATCTTAACCACGTTCCGTATATCTCGGCCACGCCCCGCATATCTTGGCTTTATCCTCTGGTAACGAGTCCCGACTCCCGTCGGGGACTCCAGAGTTATCTCGTTGTGTCACCGCTCGGGGCCCCTCGTCATCGTGACAGGGCCAATCATTCTCAGGGATTCATCATCGGGGCCTACTTAAAGGCTTCTCGTCAGGAGCTTTTAGCTCCACTGTCGGGACCGACTCTGTCGGGACCCTGCTTCGTCGGGACTCCCTTCATCGGGACCCTTCTCCTAGGTCATCTTGACCCTTACTCTGGGCCTGGTGGGCCTGTTTGCCGTTTCCTCGCTGTTTAAAGGGCCTGACAGCTATAGTCGGACCCATCATTTGCCCCCAAGACATGAGGGACTTTTAGTTCGTCGTGTCTTCCAACTCCCGATTTTTCCAATACTAGAGTCGGGGATCTATTCCTTGGCTCAGTTATCTACGGTTATCAGTCTTCTCCTCCACGTTTCCTCAGGGTTTTATGGATAACGGCTATATCCAAAGGTCTCTTCGGTTCTCTTGTGCATTAAATGCAGCAGATAATGGAGTGACGTTTTCGACCCACGTGCCTGATTTTTCGCGCCTGTCCTTTTCTGAAAAGTGCTTTTCAGGCCGTTTCATCATTACGCCCGTTGTCCTTCTGCACGTTTCATTTCGACGGTCCAGATTAAGACCTTTCGACTTCGATGATTCAGATCGAAGAATCCTTTCAACTGTCTTCTTCGACTATAAAACCCTAGCCACAGTCATAATTTAACTTTTACCGTCTTCGAATTCTCAAAAGCTCTCTGCGATTCCTCAGCAATTCCCAGCTCTGTGCTTTCGAAGATCCTTGGAATCTTCTCCGACCACCTTTCCGGCGACACTTCGTTCATCTCTTTCAACCCCTACTCCACCATGTCTGGTAAGGAAACACTCTCCGTTGCTTGTTCGTCTTTTCCTTTTTAATTTCTTCCAGAATCCCACTGTATTTTATTGCCCTGGTTGCTTTTCAGACAGCGGTTCCAGCTCCGAGGGGAGAAAACCTTTTAAATTTGACTATGCTCCGAATGAAATTTCCACCACTGCTTATGATGCAGCTCTCCGAGAGGGTTGCATCACCCTCACCTGGGAGCCTCGCTTCCCGTATGATCGACATCGTCCCTCGAGTGACCCTGAGGTTACTCGTCCCCAGAAAGGGGAGGTATTTGTCTCTACGGGACAAATATCAGCGGGGATCAAGTTCCCTTTTTGCGGTAACCTGGTCGAGTTGTGTCAACACTATCAAACACATCCCACCACTTTCTCTCCTCATGCCATCCGCATCTGGAACGCCTTCCAAGTCCTCTGTCTCCGACAGAAGTGGGTCTACAGCCTTCAACTTTTCCGGACTTTCTATGGGTTGAAGTGCAACGAGGCGGGGGTTTGTGCCTTCTACCCTCGGATGCCCAAATGGAGTAAGCAGCAGCTTGCCCGGCACGGTTGGACCAGTGACACCTGGAAGGTGGTCAAGGGTCGGGGACTCTTGATTGATACGGGGTCTGACAACAGTAGCTGGAAGAGGAGCTACTTCTTCATCCAACATTCCTCCATCCCTTGGCCCCGATGGGAGGTGGCAGCAGATCCTCCGCCTGCTTTCCACACCTACGCTGATGAGGACTTCGAGACTCTTCAATTGATCCAGCTTTATCGTTGGGGGGAGTCTTACACTCCCCTCAACGCTAACTCTCTGGTGGAGCGGGACCTGGTACATACCGGGGTCCGACTCCTCAGTATTGTTTCTGGGGGCAGCTCTTCGACGGCCCTTCTAGCGTGGTCCCTTGGGTAAAATTTCTAACTTTTTCTTCGTTTATTGTTTGCAGCAAAAAAGATGTCTGTGCTGACCGATTTATTCCTTAAGCAGGGGGAGACCGACGCTGTCCGCCCCTCGCGGAAGAGGAAGTCGGCCAAGAAGGCTGCTGCTGCCAGGTCGGGGTCTCCTTCAACGGAGCAGCCTAAGCGGCCACGGGTGGATCTGGACCAACTCTTCGAGGTCCAGAATGCTGAAGAAGGTAAAAAACTCCGACTCGCTATTAAATCATATAAAAGGATGGTTCCGTCGGACTTGATTTCCTCGACCAAGAAGGGCCGAATTGCTGATGTCAAAAGGATCCTTGGAGGTGAAACTCCCCGAGTCTTGAAGGCAGGCTACTATCACTACCGCGGGAAGGATCAATACGTCTCCCGACGTATCATTTGGTGTAAGAATCCCGATGAACTTCCTGACTACCTATCTGAAGCTCTTCATCCTCCAGGTGCAGGTCGCTCGGGAGCTTCCTCGAGTGCGGCAGCTTCTACAGATGCACCACCTTCGGCGGGGGTGCCTCCCTTAGCTGGAGAGAAGGCACCATCTGGTGAACAGTTTCGCCAGGTGGAGACCCTGGACTCCTCCGAGGAGACCGGCGGGGTTGATCCCCCTCAGCAGCGTCGGAAGGCGGGGCAATCCCCTTTGAAACCAACCCCTCAGGGGCCGCCTCCCTCGTCTTCTCCACAGCAGCGGGAGCTCTCTCCCATCCATGATTTCTCTCCTTCTCCTGTCCGGGCTGAGACGGAGACGTGCCCTTCTCTTCCCCGTCCCATCTCTCCGATGGCTCTCGATGGGGACTTCTATAGGCCCTTCAACCCTTAGCAGGCCGATGCCCCCTGGGCTCCGATCCAGACGCTCCAGGGAGTCCCGCTCACACAAGGGGAACAGGACCAAGAGCTGGCCCTGCATCTTCTGGCGGGTTCCATCCTGCCCTCTATGCGACATCCGATTCACCTCAATCGGACGCATATGCAGCGGGACATCATGGGTATGGCTATACGCCGCATAGAGGTGAGACTTCGCTTTTTCTGGTTGATCGATAAATCGGGTCTTCTGTCCTTCTAACATTTTTTCCCTTTTGATTCCAGGAGCTTGGGGACTACAACCGCCTCATCGGGTATGTCATTGCCTACGATGAGGCCCGGGAGCGGGACCGCGGGGTCCGTGAGCAGCTTCAGGCGGATCTCAAGGCTTCCCAGTCTTCGCGGGGAAAGTTGTCCAAAGAGCTGGCTGCCCTCAATGAGAAGATTCGGGGTCTTCAGCAGCAGATCGCGGACTTCGAGGGGCTCTTGAGGCAGGAGCGGCATGAGCGGGGGGCAGTCGTGGATCGGCTGACCCAGGAGAAGAAGGCCGCCGAGGACCAGCTAGTCCTCGAAAAGAAGACTCTGGAGGAGCTGATCGCGGGGTTCCCGGCACGGCTGGCCGAAGCGGAGGCCAAGGGTCGGGAGGACTATCGGAAGTCGGAGGGCTTCCAAGCTGACGCCCTGAAGTTCTTCGGTGCGGAGGTGGAGAACACTCTCTTCAACGCCGTTGAGGAGCTCCACCTGGAGTACGGGGACGCCATCAATTTCGACAAGTCTCCTTCCCTCGCTCCCTTTGCGAAGAAGTACTTTGCTCTTTCTGAGGAGAGTGATGGGGGGAGTACCCCGATAATTGTCGAGGATGCCTCTGAGCTTCCAAGTGCAGACGCCCCGATAGCCAATCCTCCCGCAGCCAATCGTGCGGACCCCTCTGCTGCTGCTGACAAGGACCAAGCTTGAATGCTTTTATCTTTCAGAGTCCTTGTATTTTCTTTCTCTTGCTTCGTCGTCGGGCCTTCGAGCCTTTTATCAATATTAGACTCCTTTGATTCCGATCTTTTTTGTTGTCTTTCGTCTTTTCCGACTATTTAACAACGTGCACCACCTAAGGCGACTTAACCTTGAGTGCGTCACTTAAGACGACTTAGTGCTTGGCAGTCGAAACTTCGATACTTACGAATTTCTCCGACGTCCTCCCGACGATCTAATAACTTGCACCACTTAAGGCGACTTAATATCGAATGCATCACTTAAGACGACTTTAATAGTTACTTAGGATAGACCTAAAGATCGCGCACCACTTAAGGCGACTTAATATCGAATGCATCACTTAAGACGACTTTAATCGTGCACCACTGAAGGCGACTTTCATCGTGCACCACTGAAGGCGACTTTCATCGTGCACCACTGAAGGCGACTTTCATCGTGCACCACTGAAGGCGACTTTCACCGTGCACCACTGAAGGCGACTTTCATCGTGCACCACTGAAGGCGACTTTCATCGTGCACCACTAAAGGCGACTTTCACCGTGCACCACTGAAGGCGACTTTCATCGTGCACCACTGAAGGCGACTTTCATCGTGCACCACTGAAGGCGACTTTCACCGTGCACCACTGAAGGTGACTTTCCATCGTGCACCACTGAAGGCGACTTTCATCGTGCACCACTGAAGGCGACTTTCACCGTGCACCACTGAAGGCGACTTTCATCGTGCACCACTGAAGGCGACTTTCCATCGTGCACCACTGAAGGCGACTTTCACCGTGCACCACTGAAGGTGACTTTCATCGTGCACCACTGAAGGCGACTTTTATACTTAATATAAATCTAAGGACAATTCGTGTCTGGAAGCAACCTCTTTATTTATTGGCATAAAATAGGTTTACATTGAATTTAAACGATAAACAGCATACACCACTTAAGGCGATTTTATTGGGCACCACTTAAGGCGACTTTATTGGGCGCCACTTAAGGCGACTTTATCGGGCACCACTTAAGGCGACTTTCTTCAAGCATGGTGTTTCTTCAAGTGTTCGCCACTGAATATGCTTTATTGCTCTGCCATCGAGGTCTTCCAGATATTTCCTCTCCGGAGAGCCGTTAAACGGTGGGCCATTGTCACTGGTCACCACCTTAGGAATCCCATATTTGGACATGATGTGGGTCTGGAGGAACTTGACGATCTGATTCCCCGTTATTCTGGCTAATGCCTTCGCCTCTATCCATTTTGAAAAATAATCGGTAACTATCGGTAAATACTTACATTGTCCTTGTGCTTGTGGAAGAGGTCCCACCAAGTCGATGCCCCACTGTGCGAAGGGTCCAGCGCTCTTGATGGATGTCAGGTTGGCAGCTGGGGCCACAATACTCGGGGCGTACCTCTGGTACGCGTCGCATGATCGGACCAACGCCGTTGTTCCTTTGCTCCGATGGTTTATCGGAGATTGCATTTCCTTGATTGCCCTCAATTTCTCTGGGTTTACTTCAATTTCTCTTTGGTTCATCCTGGATCCCAAACACTTCCCTAAATGGACTTTAAAGTCGTACTTTGTCGGGTTCAAGCGAACTTGACGGAGCTTTATCCGCCCAAACGCCATGGTGAGGTCGTGCACGTGATCCTCAGTTTGTCGGGACTTCACCAGCATATCATCCACGTAGGCTTCCACGGTTTCTCCCAACGTATATTTCAGATCTTTTATGGAATGTCCAGACTCTTCTCTGGGATCTGTGTCTGTCTGGAGGACAGTCATGGCCTCTCGCCTCCTCCTCCGGGTGGCATTAACATAGCATTTTCGGGAAGCCACCTGGTCACCTTTGACCTCCCCGATTCCGTGGTCGGTCGGGAACTTCATCTTCTGGTGCACAGTCGAGGCAACTGCCATTAGTGGATTGATGGTTGTTCTCCCGATAATTGCGTTGTAGGTCCCAGCAGAATCAACCACGACAAATTCCACGTTCCTCCTTTCTGACTTCCATCCGCTACCAAACTTTACTGGTAAGGTGATTACTCCCAACGGGTAGGAAGTTGAGCCAGAGAACCCGACCATCGGGAAGTTTGCCTCCTTCAGATCTTTCTTCGTCTTCCCCATGGCTTCCAACGCGTCCATGAATAGAATGTCGGAGGAGCTTCCTCCGTCAATCAGAATTCTCTTCATCTCGAACCCGTCTACATCCAGAGTTACTACTAAGGCATCGTCGTGCGGGGTCTCCACACCTATGAGATCTTCCGACGAGAAGGAGATCATCATCTCTTCTTTCAAGGTCCAAGATCGAGACCTCTTACCCAGTACCACCGCAGTAGGAATCCTAGAGGCGTAAACCTCTCGAGCGGATGAGGTATCCCCTCCAGCAGCAAATCCTCCATGAATCACATTGATGACTCGTCTTTCTTTGTGAACACCGGATGACTCTGGATCAGTTCTCTTTTTCTTCGGGGACCGATCGCGGAATCGGGAGCGGGACCGCGATCGGGACCGAGAGCGGGACCTGCATCATTTGTCTCCAACAAACTCCTTGAGCTTTCCCTTCTGGATTAGCTTTTCAATCTCCTTTTTCAGCTCTCGACAGTGATTAGTGTCATGGCCATTTGCGCGGTGAAACCGAGAATAGCGATCTGTGCGGGACCCCAGGAATTCTCCATCTTTCTTCGGGGGTATCTGGAGATACCTTGTTGTTCCATGACTGTCAGCACTTCCGCCATGGAGCAGTTGAGAGGGATGTCGAGATCTTCCTTCTTATCCTTCCTTGGAGGACGTCTATCATCCCCCCGACCAGAGCGACCTCGGTCCCGACTACCTTCATGTTTGCCTTTTGACTTACGGTCGTCGAAAGGCTTGCTCGACTGATTCCCTTTGTTCGATTTTGGGGGCTCCAGTTCTCCTGCGGCTATCTTTGACTCCTGGACATCGATCTGCCGCTTCACTCTCTTCTGTAATGCTTCCATATTCCACACAGGTTTCTCAGCCACGCTGTGCATCAGGTCGGAACCATAGGGGGCCGTAAGGTTCCGAATGAAGGTACGAATTGTTTCGCCCTCCGAGATCTCCTCGTCTATCTTCGCCACACTGGCCGTGTACCGCTGGTAGTAATGTGCCAGTGATTCGTCGGGTCTCTGTACCACCAGGGTGAGGGACCTCACACTCTTCAGCAGACGTCGGCGACCCTGGTACTGTCGAATGAAACGGTCGTGCATGTCAGCCCAACAGGTGATGCAGCCTGGGGGTAGACTAAAGAACCAGGTCAGGGCTCTTTCTCCCAGTGTATTAGGGAACAGGGTACACACGATGTCCTCTGTCGGGGCTCTACCCAGACACGCCATAAGATGCTTCTGGATATGACGAACTGGATCTCCTTCTCCGTCATACTCTTTGATCTCGGGGATACCCAGCCCTGGCGGGGCGAGGGTGTCTATTAGGCGGGGAACGAAGGGATGAGTGGATAGATCCCTCAACTCCGACGCCAGCGGCTTCTGTTCTCCCATACAGATGTTCACGATCTTTACCACTTGGTCGGGAGTGATGGGGCCATTCAGGGGAATGGACCTGTGCTGAACTGGTCCTGGCCCATCAACCACGAACTTCTCCGGCTGACCGGTCATCTTACCTCCTTCCTGGCCCTGGGGTGGGGCTTCCTGTACGTTCCGACCCTCTGTTGGTAGGGTTGCTTCTTCCAGCGGGGGCATCTCCTCCTGCCTCCTTGCAGCCTCCCTCCGGTCTAAGAGAGCCTCTACAGCCGCCAGGAACATGGGCATGGCCTCCGCCACGGCCCTTGTCAAATCTGCAGTCGGGGGGGCCTCCTGCCCCCTGTTATCCTGGTGTCGAGGGGAAACTTCTTCGGGATGCGATCCGTTGTGCCCCCCTGTCTAGGAGAGTTCAGCCGGGGGATGATACTGGTTCTCTCCTTGTTCTGGTACTGAATTCAGGTTTGTTGCAGCAGGGTGACGGGAACCACCAGATTGTCCCCTTCTGTTCTTGCCAGCCACCATCGAGCGAGTAGAAGGCATATCAGCTTTTTGTTAGTTTCCCACAGACGGCGCCAATGTTGGATCACGGTGGAACTCCGACACGGATCTTGACGGCAATCCTAGCTCCTTCGCTCCACGCAATCCTGCAAGAGGGGATAGACCGGGCGGTGACCCAGAATCCCTCTCCGATGCTTAAATGAGTTTCTCGTATGACTGGCAAGCCACAGATATCAAAAGTGTATTGAACTTAACGTAAGTGATCTGAGGTGACCTCCTGCCCTTTTATAGGCAAAGAGGTGCCTCAGGTACCTGGCGAACCGTTAGGGGTGGTTAGCCCGTATCCCGCTTATCTCGTACATGATCTTGCGTATCTTAGCCATGCCCCGCGTATCTCGGCCACGATCCGTGTATCTTAACCACGTTCCGTATATCTCGGCCACGCCCCGCATATCTTGGCTTTATCCTCTGGTAACGAGTCCCGACTCCCGTCGGGGACTCCAGAGTTATCTCGTTGTGTCACCGCTCGGGGCCCCTCGTCATCGTGACAGGGCCAATCATTCTCAGGGATTCATCATCAGGGCCTACTTAAAGGCTTCTCGTCGGGAGCTTTTAGCTCCACTGTCGGGGCCGACTCTGTCGGGACCCTGCTTCGTCGGGACTCCCTTCATCGGGACCCTTCTCCTAGGTCATCTTGACCCTTACTCTGGGCCTGGTGGGCCTGTTTGCCGTTTCCTCGCTGTTTAAAGGGCCTGACGGCTATAGTCGGACCCATCACCCCCCTCGCCTTCTTCACAACAGCGACAGCCGTCGCCCATCCATGACTTCACTCCTTCCCCAGCCCGGGGCGAGTCGGAGGCACGCCCCTCCACGAATCAAGTCGGCCCTTCTCCTCTCCCACTCGATGGGAGTTTTTACAAGGTCTTGGACCCCGCACAGAAGGATTCTCCCTGGACCCCGATCCAAACGCTGCAAGGGGTCCAGCTCCGACAGGGGGAGACGTACCCTGAGCTGGCTACGCATCTGCTGGCAGGCTCAATCCTGCCCACCATGAGGTATCCGATTTCCTTGGATCGGGAGGACATCCGCCGGAAGTCCAAGAGATGTCCATGCGTCGGATAGAGGTAAGACTTTCACTTTTCTCTCCTTCATCGATAAGACCGGTTGCTCCTCTGCTAACACTTCTCTCTCTTCCTTCGCAGGAGACGGGGGACATCAACCGTTTCCTGGGGTATATCTTCGCCTTCGAGGAGGCCTGGAACAGGAGCGGGCTAAGGGGGCTCCCGCAGTCATAGCTAAGCTTGAGGAGGATCTCGCGGCCTCCGAGTCTTCGCGGGGAAAACTGGCCAAGGAGCAGGCCATCCTCGACCGAAAGACTCGGGACCTCCAAAAGCAGGTTCGTGACTTCGAGGGGCTCCTAAAGCGGGAGCGGCAGGAGCGGCGGATTGCTGAGGAGAAGCTTGTCCTTGAAAAGAAGGCTCTGGAGGAGCAAGTTGCTGAGGTTCCCGCGCAGCTGGTCGCGGCCGAGACCAAGGGCCGGGAGGATTATCAGAGGTCGAAGACTTCCAGGCTGATGCAGTGAAGTTCTGCAGCGGGGAGGTGGAGAACACCCTCTTCAACGCAGACGAGGAACTCCACCTGGAGTATGGCGACGTCATCAACTTCGAAAAGTCTCCGTCTCTCGCTCCCTTCGCGAAGAAATACTTTGCCCTCTCGGAGAAGAGTGATGAGGGGAGCACCCCCGCGGTTGTTGAAGACATGGCGGAGCCTCCAAGTGCTGACGCCCCGATAATCGACCCTCCAGCGGCTGAACCTGTGGAGCCTTCTGCCACAGATCTTGTGGACCCTGCTCCCGCTGATGCCGCCGACAAGGACCAAGCCTAAACGCTTTATCTTTAGAGTCCTTGTATTTTTCCTCATTTTTGTAATCATCGGGCCTTCGAGCCCCCATGAATATCAGACTATCTTAGTTCCGATTTTCCATTGCACTTCTCAAAGCGACTTAAATATACTTACTTAAGGCGAAACCTCAACACTTAAGATATTTTCACACATCACTTAAGACGATTTAACTCCGTGCACCACTTAAGGCGACTTAATCTCGTGCATCACTTAAGACGACTTAACAACTTGCATCACTTAAGGCGATTTTGCAACACTTAGAATAAATCCAAGAATTATGCATCACTCAAGATGACTTAACCTCGTGCATCACTTAAGACGACTTAACCTCATACATCACTTAAGACGACTTAACAACTTGCACCACTTAAGGCGATTTCGAAACACTTAGAATAAATCCAAGAATTATGCATCACTCAAGACGACTTAACCTCATGCATCACTTAAGACGACTTAATCTCATGCATCACTTAAGACAACTTAACCTCGTGCACCACTCAAGGCGACTTTGCAACACTTAGAATAAATCCAAGAATTATCTGATCGGAAGCAACCTCTTTATTCATTGATGGCACAAAACTTGCTTACATCGAATAAAACGATAAATATCTTACACCACTTAAGGCGAATTTACATCGGGCACCACTTAAGGCGACTTTTCATCGGGCACCACTTAAGGCGACTTTTCTGAAGCATGACATTTCTTCAAGTGTTCGCCACTAAAAGAATGCTTTAATACTCTGCCATCGAGGTCTTCCAACTTGTACGCATTCGGAGCTGGCATCCCCACGACCTTGTAAGGTCCTTCCAATTTTGGTGACATCTTGTTGATTCGATCCAAAAGGGTAAACTTGTTGCGATGCCAAACCAGCTCCCCGACGAAGAATTGTCGGGACTTAACTCGCCGATTGTAATACCTAGCCGTCGCCAAACGCATTCGAGCCTGGACTTCATCGGCTTCCCGCCTCTTCTCTTCGAGCAAGTCCAAATCCAAACGTCTCATTTCATCATTCGTCAAAGGCTCATAATATCTCATCCGATGGGATGCCACAGCTACCTCCACGGGAGCAACAGCCTCCGTGCCAAAAACAAGGCCAAACAGAGTCTCCCCAGTTGACCGTTTGGGTGTCGTTCTAACAGCCCAAAGCACATTTTCCAGCTCGTTCAGCCACTTGCCCTTCAAGGCATAGACCCTTTTCTTCAGGCCATCCATCACGATTTTGTTGGCTGATTCCACCTGGCCATTAGTCTGAGCATGGTGGACAGAAGCTGTCCGATGCTCGATATTCAACTCCTCCAGATACTCCTTCACTTGAGCCCCGTTAAACGGTGGACCATTGTCGCTGATCCCCACCTTAGGAATCCCTTATCTGGATACAATATGAGTCTGGAGAAACTTGACGATCTGGTTCCCCGTCATCTTGGCCAACGCCTTAGCTTCTATCCATTTTGAAAAATAATCGATAGCCACAAGCAAATACTTACACTGACCTTGTGCTTGCGGGAGAGGTCCCACCAAGTCGATGCCCCACTGCGCGAAGGGCCAAGCACTCTTGATGGACGTCAGATTAGCGGCCGGAGCCACGATATTCGGGGCATACCTCTGGCACGCGTCACAGGATCGGACCAACGCCGTCGCCTCATTGCTCATTGCACGACAATAATAGCCCAAGTTCAGCACTTTCCTTATAATGGATCGGGCTCCTTCGTGACAAGCCGCGACCCCTTCATGCACCTCTCTCAAGATTCGACTTGTGTCGGGCTCAGCCACACACTTCATATACGGAGTCGAGAACCAGCCCTTCTTGTATAGCTGACTGTCCAGCATCACGTAGTTAACCGCGATCCGACGTATCCTGTCAACTACTACTTCATTATCGGGGACTGCCCCCGTAGTCAGGTATGCGACTATCGGGGTCATCCAAGTGGGCTCCTCTTCCGATCCTGCTTCAATAGCACACACCTCCGACGGGTCGGTGGTCGACAAGATCACCTTCTCCAGAAAGTGCACCTTCCGATTTTCCTCCAGGGGTGCCCCCAAGGCAAATTTGCTCAAGGCGTCCGCCTCCACGTTTTCTTCCCTCGGGATCGCCTCAATGTCGAAGCTTTTGAAGCTCTCCTTCAAGACTTGCACCTCACGAAGGTACTTTCTCATCATCGGGCTTTTCGCCTCATATCGGCCTTGAACTTGATTTACAATCAAACCCGCGTCACACTACACTCTCAAGTGAGCAACTCCCGTACCTTTGGCAATTTTCAAGCCTGTGATAAGAGCCTCATACTCAGCTTCGTTGTTCGTGGCCCTAAACGTCAAGGCCAAAGCATATCTGAGGGGCTCACCCCCGCCTGGTGGTATCAACACAAACCCTGCTCCTGATCCGTCTGAACTTGAGGAGCCATCCGTGTACATCTCCCAGGTATTTTCCTCGTTTGGCTGTTCTGATTGCTCTGCCATCTCTGGTTGTTCTGCTATCGGGACCTCCATGGTTGCCCCCTCTACAGGGCCCGCTTCTTCCAGATCGGGGGCTGTAGATTCTGCTATGAAATCCGCCAACGCCTGGCCCTTAATAGCCGTTCTCGGAGCAAAGTGTATGCGAACTCACTAAGCTCGACTGCCCATTTGACTAATCTCCCCGACGCATCAGGTCGGTTCAAAAAATTCTTCAAAGGCTGATTCGTCAACACAGCGATCTCATGCGCGTGGAAGTAAGGCCTCAGCTTCCGAGCAGTAATAATCAACGCAAAGAGATACTTCTCAACGGCGGGATAATTCATTTCAAATTTGGCAAACGCCTTGCTTACATAATAAACAGGGACTTGATTACCCTCAACAACCTTCACTAACACAGAGCTAATGGAAAATTCAGAAACAGCCAAGTATAGATAGAGCGGCTCGCCTGGGATCGGTTTCGCCAACAGCAGGAGGGTGCGAAGGTGCTGCTTGAGTGCCTGGAATGCCTCTTCACACTTGGCAGTCCACTCAAACTTCTTGTTGGCCCTCAACACTTCAAAAAACGGCATGGATCTGTCACTTTCCTTAGACAAGAAGCGATTCATTGCAGCCAGTCGGCCATTCAGCACTTGCACCTCTCGATGATTTACCGGAGACTGCATCTCCCCGATCGCCCTCAGCTTTTCGGGGTTCACTTCAATTCCTCTTTGACTCACCATAAAGCCCAAAAACTTCCCCGAGTGGACTCCGAAAGCGCACTTTGTCGGGTTCAAGCGAACCTGATGAAGCTTCATTCGCTCAACGCCGTAGCTAGGTTGTGCACATGATCCTCAGCTTGTCGGGACTTCACCAGCATATCGTCCACGTAAGCCTCCATGGTTTTCCCCAGCATATCTCCGAGCAGCTTGTTCACCATCCGCTGGTAGGTTTCCCCGGCATTGATCAATCCAAAAGGCATGACATCATAATGATAAATGTCACTGTCGGCATAAAAAGCAGTGTGGGGGGCATCTTCCTTAGCCATCTTGATCTGATTATATCCCGAGTACGCATCCATGAAGCTCAACAACTCATATCCCGATGTGGCATCCACCAAATGGTCGATTCTCGGGAGCGGGTAACAGTCCTTCGGGCAAGCCTTATTCAGATCGCGGAAATCAACACACATCCTCCACTTCCCATTGCTCTTCTTCACCAGAACCGGGTTGACGACCCAAGTCTAGAATCGGAGCTCCTTGATAAATCAAGCGTCGAGCAGCCTGCCCACTTCCTGCTGGATTGCGATCCTCTTGTCTGCGCCCACTGGACGCCTCTTCTGCGCGATAGGCTTGATCGCGGGATCAATCTTCAACTCGTGCACGATCACATCGGGGCTAATTCCTGGCATGTCACTCGGGGACCAGGCAAATAGCTCCTTGAACTCTTTCAGTAGCTCAATCAGTTCTCGGGCCCTCTCGTCAGACAGGGCGGACCCGATTTTCACCTTCCTCCGAGGTCCGTCAATCTCGACCTCCTTCAAATCCTCCATGGGGGCGGGACGCCCAAACTCCTCTCTGGGATTGGCATCGGTCTGGAGGATAGCCATGGCCTCTCGTCTCTTCCGTCGAGTGGCATTAACGTAGCACCTCCTGGAAGCCACCTGGTCGCCCTTGACCTCCCCGACTCTGTGGTCAGTCGGGAACTTCATCTTCTGGTGCACAGTCGAGGCAACTGCCATCAGGGGGTTGATGGTGGTTTTCCCGATAATCGCGTTATAGGTCCCCGCGGTCTCAACTACCACAAACTCCACGTTCCTCCTCTCCGATTTCCACCCACTACCAAACTCCACTGGTAAGGTGATCACTCCCAGCGGATAGGAGGTAATACCAGAGAACCCGACCATCGGGAAGTTCACCTCCTAGAGATCCTTCTTCGTTTTCCCCATGGCTTCCAGTGCATCCATAAACAGAATATCGGAGGAGCTCCCTCCGTGATGTGCCTCGGATCTGCTCTGATACCAAATGATGTGCCTCGATTTGTCGACACAAAGGTAATTGGATAAAAGTGACAGAAACGGATAAGATGAGAAGGGTGGATGGTAGAACCGTTCACCAATGCTTGATAAGATAACTCGCCACAAGCAAAGACGTCCGGGTTTGATTCGCCACACTCAAGGATGAGGGATAAGAATCGGATAGGTTTCGCCACTAAACAATCAGATTGCTTAGATAAGAAGGGGGGTGCACTAAGGCAATAATCTCATTCATCAAAGCTGCTGGAAATAACATAATAATAGAGCTTATATAGTGCTCTTTACACCAAAAACGAAATTCAAACTTAAATTGGCTATGGAGAGCAGCCTTTATTGGAAAGAAAATACTAGAAAACATAAGCAAATCAATTCAGAACCCAAGTCTCAAGGTTGGTTGGTTGTTGGGCGGATTAGCATTGAATGCTAATAGACTTGAGTGTCTCTTGGGCCTTCTTGCATCTGCAACAGCATTTTGGGCCCTCCATTGGCCATGTTTGTGACTTGGGCCTTGGATTGAGTGGTTGGACCTCCATTTCGCCATTTAGAGCCCTTAAATGGCCTTGGGTTTGAAGAAACATCACTCGATGCTGATCTTGGGCTGCTTTGCTTTGATCCTCTATGCAAAGTCAAGCTTTGAGCATCCCGAAGCACATCATTCTCCCCAGGTTGGAAAGGATTTGTCCTCAAATCCAGATCATCGCTATCTCTTAAGTGAATCGCTTCCGGGACACTATAATCATCGGGCGGCTTATCCTTATACACAATATTAGTCACCTTCTCCAATACACAGAAAGGACCATCTGATTTTTGCATAATCTTGTTCCCACCTATAACTGGAAGCCTATTTTTGAGGAGATGAATTAATACAATGTCACCTGAATGGATTGTGGCTCGTCTCCTCGTCTTGTTGGCCGCTTGATCATGTTTTGCATTCTTCCTTTTGATTTCTCGCTTCACCTTCTTATGGAATGCCATGATCTGTTCAGCCCTCTTCTTTCCTTTTGTGCAAGCTGGATCTTTGATTGAAATTGGAGTCAAGTCCATGGGCGTTAATGGATTGAACCCATACACCATTTTAAAGGGAGTCACTTCGATTTGGCAATCAGTTTGGGGGTGACAACTGTTGCTGAAGAGTAGTTCACTTCTAAGCTTGGCCCATAGAGTCTTCCAAAAGTTGATCAGGAACTTCGATTCTCGTTCAGCGACAATCCTCTTTTGAACACCGTGTATCCTCGCCACTGATGGGTCCGACTATAGCCGTCAAGCCCTTTAAACGGCGAGGAAACGGCAAACAGGCCCACCAGGCCCAGAGTAAGGGTCAAGACGACCTAGGAGAAGGGTCCCGATGAAGGGAGTCCCGACGAAGCAGGGTCCCGACAGAGTCGGTCCCGACAGTGGAGCTAAAAGCTCCCGACGAGAAGCCTTTCAGTAGGCCCCGATGATGAATCCCTGAGAATGATTGGCCCTGTCACGATGACGAGGGGCCCCGAGCGGTGACACAACGAGATAACTCTGGAGTCCCCGACGGGAGTCGGGACTCGTTACCAGAAGATAAAGCCAAGATATGCGGGGCGTGGCCGAGATGTACGGAACGTGGTTAAGATACACGGATTGTGGCCGAGATACGCGGGGCATGGCTAAGATACGCGAGATCGTGTACGAGATAAGCGGGATACGGGCTAACCACCCCTAACGGTTCACCAGGTACCTGAGGCACCTCCTTGCCTATAAAAGGGCAGGAGGTCACCTCAGATCACTTACGTTGAATTACATACTCTGAGATAATTGCTTGCCAGTTCGTATTTGGCACTCATTTAAGCATCGGAGAGGGATTCTGGGTCACCGCCCTGATGGATATACGCCCAATTTGAACCCGTTGACTTCCGAACCATTGTATTTTTATCGTCCCATTTATGATTGCAAATCGAAACTTCAACCCGGACACTTCGCGAGAACACCAACGGCTCGGACGGGGCCGAAGCGCCCGTCCGACAACGAAGGACTCACCTAGGTGAGGTTGGGTGGCCACACCCGACCTCCCCTAGGGGAGATCGGGTCAGCCAACCCGATCTCCCCTAGGGGAGATCGGGTGGACCAACCCGATCTCTCCTAGGAGAGATCGGGTCGGCTGACCCGATCCCTCCTAGGAGGGATGGGGTTGGCCAACCCCACCCTCCTTAGGAGGGGTTGGGTGCCCTCACCCAACCCCTACCCTTGGGGGTCGGATTCCTCCCCCCCCCAAGGGTCCCGACACCCCTCTCAGACGCCCATGCTCGGTCCAGTCTGCCTACCTCCTCCGAATCCTAAAGTCTTAATTATATGCTTAAAGGTTAATTAATTGTGTTTAGAGGTTAACGATGTCATTAAGCCACCTTAATGACACCGTTGCCTATAAATACCCCACCTTCACAACTCATTTGATCATCTTGGCCATTTGAACAATTTAGCTCTGACATCTCTCTAGCTTTATCTCTCTAGAAATATAGTTCTGACTTAGGCATCGGAGAGGGTTCACCAGGCACCACCCCCCCTCCTCCGTGTCTGGTATTGCCCCTTTTGCAGGGCAAAGGGAGAGAAGAAGAGAAGGAACCAAGGGAAGAAGGAAAGGAGGTCAGAAGGAGAGAAGGAAAGGAGGTCAGAAGGAGAAGAAGGAAAGGAGGTCAGAAGGAGAGAAGGAAAGGAGGTCAGAAGGAGAGAAGGAAAGGAGGTCAGAAGGAGAGAAGGAAAGGAGGTCAGAAGGAGAGAAGGAAAGGAGGTCAGAGGGAGAGAAGAGAAGGACACATATCAGAACGACTACCTCAAGGGAGTATAAGGGCATGGATCAGAACAACTAGTCCTAGGAGCACTGAACCCGACATTTCATTAGTGGGAGATAAATTCTAGATTGACGACCCGTTGACCTAGACTTTATAACCTAACACTTGGCGCCGTCTGTGGGCTTCGAACAAAAAGCCTGACAATCACGAGAGCGAAGACGAACAACTTAGTGTCTAGAGATAATCACCCACCTGGGGGCAATAGGCAAGAAAGACAGCCTATACCTCCAGCAAGGCTGCCTAACCCAGAGAAACAGCCTGCACACCAGAGCCTCAGATAGCCCCACAGGCACCCCAGCCTAACAAGCAGGGAGGAGGTTTCCACAGCTCCAACTCCATTGACTAGGAAGCCACAGGGACAAGGGGGCAACAAGGAGTGCCATCCCAATACACGGCACCTCCACAGGGGTACTACTATGAGGCACAACCTCAAGGGTATCCATATGAAATAATGACTCAAAGGAACGACAATCGTGCCCACACAACCAACATAAGGCCCGCATACTCGCAAGGAGCACAGACAGTGACTCCGAGGTTGATGCACGCATTGGATGAGCTGCTAGCTTATAGGGAGACCCTGAGGAACAGGCAGAGAAGGCAACACCAGCATGAAGAAGAAGAAGTTCATGAGGAAGAACAAGTCCCAGAAGAAGAACACGACTCGCACCCTAGAGCAGGGCAGCGAGAAGAACAAAGAAGAAATTATCAAGAGCCACCCCCAGAGGGAAGGCAGCAATTTGTGCCTCCTAGGCAACAACAGACACAACAGGACGCCAGGGCCTACACCCCACTGGGGGCAGACAGACAGCCAAGACAAAAAAGGAGGCAAGAATTCCACCAAGTACCCCAACAGGGACACACACCGCACTAAGGGAAGACATACATGACAGACCAACAAGGATATAAGAGTTCCAACATCAACCATGGCAATGTACACATACAGTCCGTATCACCACAGACATGCCTAAGGGACATACCAAGGAAAGCTCAAAGGGAGGGACATAGTCCCAACAACACAATAAAGCAACCACCTACCCATGATACAGCACGACAGGTCCAAACCCCTTGTGCATGACAACCCTTGGCACACGTCCTCCTAGGACAGAGGAGGAGTTGAAAAGACAAGGATTTGAACAGGGAACTAATAGAGTACCACACCACGTCAGCACATAGCTACTACAATGGGAAGTCTCATAGAGAGACATAGTAGAATGAGACCGCACATAGCATACATGAAGGATACACCTCCACCTAGTCCGCCTTGCAAGGATGCGACCTCATATTCCTCAAGTGGAAGGAATACACACAGACTAATGGAGGAAGACAGTTACATTACCAAGGGAGCAGGGGATTTCAACACCCCACACTCATATCCTTCCCATATCCTCTTATTTAATTTAACTGCATAACAAGTCAACTCCTTAAAAGGAGTAGATTATGATACTTAACATCAACATGTTTTCCAAGAATGACCATACCGGACGCCTTCGGGCTCCGTGATATATATATACACAGGTGGACCACTAGAAGAATCAGTAAAAGGCCGTCGCCAATCAAGAGATGCACAAGCAACAGATTCCTCAATCCCAAAGAACACCTATAAGGTCAAGTTTCTGGGAAAGATCACAAGATGGAAGGCTCAGTTACAAAAATAAGTCGAGCACTCCCAACATCCTATAGAGGAACTACCATGAAGGTCACAAATGATTACCCCTACTACAACCTTCCACTAAGCATCTTAGGGCCAAGCCTGCCAAAGGATCCCATCTGGCATTGGTATGCAAGGGGGGCACCGGTCACAACATGCCCTCCTCACAAACGCCCATTAGCACAAGAAGGGGTAGCCACGAACACATCCCTCCAAAAATAGAGGAAACCATATCACATGGGCAACACCAACCATCAAAGGCAAACACCTCCAGCGGATCTTTATGATTTCACAAAATAGCCAGGAGACACAACCACACTTAGAAAGCTCATCCAAAGTAATGGAATACACTTCCATCAAAAACCCTCAAGGACACCAAGCCTAGCAAAGGAAGAACGGTGACACCATCATCAAGCTTTTAAAAAAGGATATGGAAAACATAGTATTTCCACACAAGGATATGTTAGTAATAAGAGAGGGAATCACCAACTTTGACATGAAGAGAACCATAGTACATGAAGGGAGTCCGTCAGACATCTCCCATGACCAACCATTGATGATACTAGAGAAGAGTCAGGCATACCTAATACCAAGGAACCCCTACTTGTAAAGGTGGTCAGAACATCAACACACCCATTAGGGACACGACACTGCAAACGAACCAGGAAAAGGATGGAACACATATCCTTACAAGTCCATCAGATATAGGTACACGAAGATTCAAGACAGCGCCATAAGGATTAGGCGCATACCTCTACCAAGTACGACACATTGGAGTGTTCATAAACACTCCTTCGCCATCTCACAAGAAAGGAGGGCAACCAAGGATACAAGTCCTAATAGAATAAACATCGGTAGAAAATCCTGTCATTGAAGTCATGCACCAAGAGAGAAACTCTAGAGATGCAAGATTAACAAAAGAGATAGTGCAACAACTAGAGTGTGAAAATGAGATACATCTCCTATCAAGAGCCTTAGGGCAGGATTATAGTGCTACAAGATCAACCAAAGAAGAGCTCAAAAGCTTGGGGAGTAAGGTTTCAAGATCGACCCTCACACTAGACGAACATCCCGATCAACCACCTTGTCTGCAAATGATAAGACAGTTGACTCTGGCATCCCATCAAGAGGAGAACCCAGATAAAAGGGGCACTAGAAAAATATCCCACCTCTAAGGCCATGCGCCGAATACATGATGAATGACGGTTATGACAAAACAAAAAGGAGGGACTTGTCAGCTCAACACACCTCAAACACGTATACGTACGCAATACAAAGGCAGTCTCTAATGAAGCTATCCAACAAGGAATAGCCAATACGGGGGCAAACCCATGGAAAATCATGGAGCATCACTTGCAAACCTAAAGGAAAACATCCTTTTTAGGTTCAGGTCCTAATTCAAAGGAAGTCTATAATCAAGATTCAAGGTGGGAGGAGCATGACCAATGTGACACTCCCCAAAGGCATTGAAGAATACTCCAATGTGAAGGAAAAGGCAAGGCACTCTAAATGCCACAACACTCCAAGAAGATACAGCCCGGTCAGACCCCCACACCCCCATGCACGAGCAAAGAGCATGGATCAGATTGACCAGTCTGAAAACACACCTACGAGATTAACAACTCAAGACACCATTCTATGAGAGAGCTTTTCAACCTAAAACACAAGGAAGGGGGGAAAGAATTTACAAGCACCCCTAGGATACAAACATTGCCACATCCTAGTTATCAAGATAATGAAATCCACCCCCACCCACCCAAAGCAAAAGCTCTCCACCCAATCCCTAAAGATACATCCGACAAAGGCATTATCCAAACCATGCCTATGACTGAAACAAGCAAGCATGAGAAAGAGTAAATCCTACAAGGGACACTCATCACACTCAAACAAGCAGACAAGGGAGCCCCGAGCATAAGAGGCACCAAACTAAGAAAGTGAACGAGGGGCCTTCAACGGCCAAATATGAAAGGCGGTGTGACCACCAAGCAACTTGGGGGGCACCAAACGAATAAGTGCTTGGTAGTCCACCTAAGTGTAAAAGAAGAGATTAGAGGCAGAAGATCACAAGAACATGCAATACCACTTTTCCTAGAAGGGGTCACATAAGAGGAAAACATCATCAACTCCCTATACGAACTCGTCCTAAGTTGACAACACACAAACATCGCCCTCGAGAGGTGATCTCCCACATTGAAGGAAAAGTGTGGTAGCATGAAATATCATAGAAGGAAAAGTCAAGTAAAGACTCGAAAAGCATACCAAAGACGCACCCTGCATGAGAAGGGACACGAGATAAGGTAACATTATGAGCCCTCCGGGAGCCAATCCCGCGAACACATTCGACGCCCCCAAGAGCGTATCTTGAGAGTAGTTCTAAAACTACGAACCCTGTGCCCTCCGGGAGCCTATCCCGCGAACAGTTTTCGACGCCCCCAAGAGCGTATCTTGAGAGTAGTTTTCATACTACGACATTCGACGCCCCCAAGAGCGTATCTTGAGAGTAGTGTTCATACTACGAATTTCGACGCCCCCAAGAGCGTATCTTGAGAGTAGTTTATACACTACGACCTTCGACGCACCAAGAGCGTATCTTGAGAGTGGTTTCCAAAAACTACGAATTTCGACGCCCCCAAGAGCGTATCTTGAGAGTAGTGTTCATACTACGACCTTCGACGCCCCCAAGAGCGTATCTTGAGAGTAGTTATTACACTACGAATTCGACGCACCAAGAGCGTATCTTGAGAGTGGTTTCCAAAAACTACGAATTCGACGCCCCCAGGAGCGTATCTTGAGGTAGATTTGCAACCTACCAGATTCGACGCCCCCAAGAGCGTATCTTGAGGTAGAAAAAACACTACCAGTTCGACGCCCCCAAGAGCGTATCTTGAGGTAGATTTCAAACTACCAGTTCGACGCCCACCAGGAGCGTATCTTTGGTCTAACCTGAGCCCTCCGGGAGCCTATCCTGCGAAACGTTAAGTGCCGTCCGAGAGCCTGTCTCGTGAACAGATTTGACACCCGTCAAGAAGGTATCGGTGGACTAACCAGTGCCCTCCGGGAGCCTATCCTGCGAAACGTTAAGTGCCGTCCGAGAGCTTGTCTCGTGAACAGATTTGACACCCGTCAAGAAGGTATCGGTGGACTAACCAGTGCCCTCCGGGAGCCTATCCTGCGAAACGTTAAGTGCCGTCCGAGAGCCTGTCTCGTGAACAGATTTCGACGCCCACCAAGAGCGTATCTTTGGTCTAACAGTACAACGTATACCGTGTAAGGGGTATCAGAAGAGATCATCACATCATTCTTAGAAGGATACCATGCTTAGAAGGATACCATGCTCAGAAGGATCCCATGAGAAAGTAATCTTAAAGCAAGGTTGTATAAAGAACACATAATGTTTTTTCTTGATGAGATAGCAGGTATAATATGAAGGAAAGCACAAGAGAAAGATAAAGAAAGGAAAGCATATACAAAGGAGAAGTCCATGACCAAAGGATCATATACATAAGCACAAGAGGTTATCATGAAAAGTAACAAGTTATCCTACCATCCATACCACAAGTCAAGAGAAGTATCTCAAAGGAACCCAACACCACCAAGAAGGATAGCAAAGACGTGAACTCCAAAGTTCAAGGCTCCCAAAGTAAACTCGACCCATCAAGAAGAAGAATTGCCTTACAGGTCGCACAAAGCAACCTTCGACAAACGTTATTGTCTTACACGTCACCCTCGCTTGACCTATGGTCGTATCAGACTTCAACATCGTCAAGCACAACTCATGAAGGAGACATCTAAAGAGCATAAAGGATACAACATCCGACAAGACGAGACATCGGGACCTAACCCAACAAACATAGCCTACACAAAAGGCAACTATAGCAATGAAGGCTCTCCAATATGAAAGGAATACTAAAGCACAACTCCATACATTGTGATGTGGCTATCATGTCCACATACCCTGAAGTGGCTATCATGTCCACATATCTTGAAGTGGCTATCATGTCCACATACACTGAAGTGGCTATCATGTCCACATATCTTGAAGTGGCTATCATGTCCACATATCCTGAAGTGGCTATCATGTCCACACACTACAGAGGGGCTATCACTCCGACACATCACGAAGTGGCTATCACGTCCACATACCCCGAAGTGATTATCATGACAGCACATCGTAAAACATCTGTCAAAGACATGCATTGCAAAGACACCATCCCGACCACGAACATCAAAAGGCTACGCCTAGCCTTAGGAGGAGGTTCAAGAAAAAGGAAAAACAACACCCTTCGTACGCTCATCAAAGGGAGGCACTCATATTTCAACCCACTGGGTGATACCAGGAAGGAGACGTCCTCATTATGAAGACAACCTCCATATCTCACGAAATCAACCATGAAGAAAAGAATCACGACAAGCACTATTGAGGGCATATAACAAAACGATCCCCACAACGATCACAACTACGACACTAGTAAAGGCTAATTCAAGAGCAGTCTCCACCAAACTCCAAAGCAAGAATTTGCTATCTTAATCAGAACCATGGCAAGAGAGGGGAACCTCAGTGTAAGATGATGATCACACCCGTCACCAAAAGAAAAATCTTCAACGCAGGGGCTAATAACATAACCCATAGGAAAGACAAAGGCACCTTCAAAAGTCATCAAATCTATATGAAGATGAAATAAACTTGAGACTCGGCCCCTCGGCTGGGGGGCAGGGGATAGAGAAGAGACATCAAGACCTATGATCACCCCATCGCCAGCCACAGGTTGTTTCTTTTTGTCAAGCAAAGGGGGTGCCTCTTCAACCACTACCTCCTTACCATGGGAGGGAGTCAGCAAGGGGGCACTTGAAGGAGAGCCTCTCGCGGTTTCTTTCTCCTCGGCAGCCGAGGGTCCGACCTCAGAGTCAGGTTTCCGCGCCTTGGATTTAGATTGACTTGAACTCTCACCCACCACAAGAACTATTCGGTAACCAAGGAAGAACGCTGTAACAACATAAAGGAAGCAGCGTGAGAACAATCATAAGTATATCACAAAGAAAAAAGAAGGGAAAAAGAACGTACTGGAAGCATTAGCAGTCACCCCTGACTTAGAAAATTTCTTGGGCTGATAAGCAGAACTAGAGGGTCCTTCCCTCTCATCTGATTCAACGGTCTCCCTGTCTGAAGAAGAAAGCTTCCCAAAAGTGAGTCATCTATACAAGCAACCAACACAAAGATCAACCCTTACTCATGGAGGGGCGAGATACGCCTACTACGGGGGCAACCTTAACACCAAGGGAAGAGGGCGAACTTTTAGTTTACCCAAACGGAGCAACGCTCCAGCACATCCGAAGGAAGGGTCAACCCTTAACACATGTCAATAGACCCCTTCGCTCTCGGCGGTAAGAAGAAAGCTTGTAAACTTTTTCACCCTCACTTTTATGGGGAACAAGTTGCAGGGTAAAGGTCAAGAGCTATACGCATGCTCCAACGAATGAAGGAAAAATGATACACATGCCGAAGGTCGAGGTTAATGGACAATGCTCGCGCTAGTACGAGGAAGGCGGGACGTTGTATCCCATTGAGTGGCAGAGCTCCTACCCTCAAGTAAAGGAGAGGTCTATGCTCTCACCTTTGCACTTATGCTCATATTCATGATTAACATCTACAGGTACATCAATGTCATCACTCATGCTTATACTCATCACCCATCCATACATACATACGTGTTCGTGCTTGCACTCATATGCATGCCCACATACACACTCCCATGTGTTCAAACATTTAGACGTCCACGCACGCGGCCGCCATATATTCATGCATACATTCATGACTACAATCGCAGCATGTCTCTACTCACTCCCATCCTTATGTTCCTACTTGCATGTATGCTAGTACACATCCTCATGTTCATGATATGTCCATGTTCACTCCTAGTTAACATCCTATAGGCATATTTTCTAGTATCCCATACTTAGAAAAATTCCGGATCAAAATTGAGATTTTTCTTCACTTAGACTTATCCCGGCATGAAATTGAAGCATGAATCACTTAGATGTATCAGTATTGAATTCCTATGCAAGCATGTATTTTTTGAGTATACGCCTGTAGCAAAGATATATTTATTACTCCCACCTCAGACGGACGCGTGTCTAGGCACACGTCCGTGCTACTCTGACGTTTACAATTCCTCTATCTCATTAGACAGGGGGGCAGAGTCAGAGGCACGCATCCATGGGTAAGCAAGCATTCAGACAAAGAAGGTAAAATCCCGGTTTCAAATTGCGCGTGTCATACCATCCTAAAATAGAGTCAATCAAGGGTTAAGCCATTGGTTGACTCGGGGGCATGTGATGGATATACGCCCAATTTGAACCCGTTGACTTCCGAACCATTGTATTTTTATCGTCCCATTTATGATTGCAAATCGAAACTTCAACCCGGACACTTCGCGAGAACACCAACGGCTCGGACGGGGCCGAAGCGCCCGTCCGACAACGAAGGACTCACCTAGGTGAGGTTGGGTGGCCACACCCGACCTCCCCTAGGGGAGATCGGGTCAGCCAACCCGATCTCCCCTAGGGGAGATCGGGTTGGCCAACCCCACCCTCCTTAGGAGGGGTTGGGTGCCCTCACCCAACCCCTACCCTTGGGGGTCGGATTCCTCCCCCCCCCAAGGGTCCCGACACCCCTCTCAGACGCCCATGCTCGGTCCAGTCTGCCTACCTCCTCCGAATCCTAAAGTCTTAATTATATGCTTAAAGGTTAATTAATTTTGTTTAGAGGTTAACGATGTCATTAAGCCACCTTAATGACACCGTTGCCTATAAATACCCCACCTTCACAACTCATTTGATCATCTTGGCCATTTGAACAATTTAGCTCTGACATCTCTCTAGCTTTATCTCTCTAGAAATATAGTTCTGACTTAGGCATCGGAGAGGGTTCACCAGGCACCACCCCCCCTCCTCCGTGTCTGGTATTGCCCCTTTTGCAGGGCAAAGGGAGAGAAGAAGAGAAGGAACCAAGGGAAGAAGGAAAGGAGGTCAGAAGGAGAGAAGGAAAGGAGGTCAGAAGGAGAAGAAGGAAAGGAGGTCAGAAGGAGAGAAGGAAAGGAGGTCAGAAGGAGAGAAGGAAAGGAGGTCAGAAGGAGAGAAGGAAAGGAGGTCAGAAGGAGAGAAGGAAAGGAGGTCAGAGGGAGAGAAGAGAAGGACACATATCAGAACGACTACCTCAAGGGAGTATAAGGGCATGGATCAGAACAACTAGTCCTAGGAGCACTGAACCCGACATTTCATTAGTGGGAGATAAATTCTAGATTGACGACCCGTTGACCTAGACTTTATAACCTAACACGCCCGGTCTATCCCCTCTTGCAGGATTGCGTGGAGCAAAGGAGCTAGGATTGCCGTCAAGGTCCGTGCCGGAGTTCCATCGTGATCCAACATTGGCGCCATCTGTGGGAAACTAACAAAAAGCTGACATGCCTTCTACTCGCTCGATGGCGGCTGGCAAGAACATAAGGGGACAATCTGGTGGTTCCCGTCACCCTGCTGCAACAAACCTGAATTCAGTACCAGAACAAGGAGAAAACCAGAATCATCCTCCGGCTGAACTCTCCCAGACAGGAGGGCACAATGGGTCGCATCCCGAAGAAGTTGCCCCTCGACACCAGGATAACAGGGGGCAGGAGGCCCCCCCGACTGCAGATTTGACAAGGGCCGTGGTGGAGGCCATGTTCCTGGCAGCTGTAGAGGCTCTCTTGGACCGAAGGGAGGCTACAAGGAGGCAGGAGGAGATGCCCCCGCTGGAAAAAGCAACCCTACCAACAGAGGGTCGGAACATACAGGAAGCCCCACCCCAGGGCCAGGAAGGAGGTAAGATGACCGGTCAGCCGGAGAGAGAAAGACGAGTCATCAACGTGATTCAAGGAGGACTTGCTGCTGGGGGAGATACCTCATCCGCTCGAGAGGTCTATGCCTCTAGAATCCCTGCGGTGGTGGTGCTGGGTAAGAGGTCCCGATCCTGGACCCTGAAGGAAGAGATAGTGATCTCCTTCTCAGCGGAGGACCTCATAGGCGTGGAGACTCCACACGACGATGCCTTGGTGGTAACCCTGGATGTAGATGGGTTGGAGATTAAGAGAATCCTAATCGACGGAGGGAGCTCCTCCGACATTCTATTCATGGACGCGCTGGAAGCCATGGGGAAGACAAAGAAGGATCTGAAGGAAGCAAACTTCCCGATGGTCGGGTTTTCTGGCTCAACGTCTTACCCGCTGGGAGTAATCACCTTAGCAGTGGAGTTTGGTAGTCGGTGGAAATCGGAAAGGAGGAATGTGGAATTTGTCGTGGTTGATTCTGCGGGGACTTACAATGCAATTATTGGGAGAACCACCATCAATCCACTGATGGCAGTTGCCTCGACAGTACACCAGAAGATGAAGTTCCCGACCGACCACTGAGTTGGGGAGGTCAAAGGCGACCAGATGACCTCCCGAAAATGCTATGTTAACGCCACCCGGAGGAGGAGGCGAGAGGCCATGACTGTCCTCCAGACAGACACAGATCCCAGAGAAGAATTTGGGCGTCCCGCCCCCGTAGAAGATCTGAAAGAAGTCGAGATCGACGGACCCCAAAGGAAGGTGAAAATCGGGTCTGCTCTTACTAAAGAGACAGCCCAAAAATTGGTGGAGTTACTGAAGGAATTCAAAGAGCTGTTTGCCTGGTCCCCCAGCGATATGCCAGGAATCAGCCCCGACGTGATCGTACACGAGCTGAAGATAGACCCCGCGATCAAGCCTATCACACAGAAAAGACGTCTGATGGGCACAGATAAGAAGATCGCGATCCAGCAGGAAGTGGGCAGGTTACTCGATGCTGGGTTCATTAAGGAGCTCCGATTCCAGACTTGGGTCGCCAACCCAGTGCTGGTGAAGAAGACTAACGGAAAGTGGCGAATGTGCGTGGACTTCCGCGACCTGAATAAGGCTTGTCCAAAAGATTGCTATCCACTCCCGAGGATCGACCAGCTGGTGGATGCCACATCGGGACATGAGCTGCTGAGTTTCATGGATGCGTATTCAGGCTACAACCAGATCAAGATGGCCAAGGAAGACGCCCCCCACACTGCATTTTACGCAGACAGCGACATCTACCACTATGATGTCATGCCTTTCGGGTTGATCAACGCTGGGGCAACCTACCAGCGAATGGTGAACAAGCTGTTTGGGGATATGCTGGGAGAAACTATGGAAGCTTACGTGGATGATATGCTGGTAAAGTCCCGACAAGCCGAGGATCACGTACACAACCTTACCATGGCATTCGAGCGGATGAGGCTCCATCAAGTTCGCTTGAACCCAACGAAATGCGCCTTCGGAGTCCATTCAGGGAAGTTTTTGGGCTTCATGGTAAGCCAAAGAGGAATTGAAGTGAACCCTGAGAAGCTGAGGGCGATTGAGGAAATGCAGTCTCCGATAAACCATCGGGAGGTACAAGTGCTGAATGGCCGACTGGCTGCAATGAATCGCTTCCTGTCCAAAGCCAGCGATCGATCAATGCCATTTTTCGAAGTCCTGAGGGCCAACAAGAAGTTTGAATGGACCACCAAATGTGAAGAAGCGTTCCAAGCACTCAAGCAGCACCTTCGCACCCTCCCGCCGTTGGCTAAACCGGTTCCAGGCGAGCCGCTCTATCTTTACTTGGCTGTTTCTAAATTTGCCATTAACTCTGTGTTAGTGAAGGTTGTCGAGGGTAATCAAGTCCCCGTCTATTATGTAAGCAAGGCGTTTGCCAAGTCTGAATTGAACTACCCCACCGTTGAGAAGTACCTCTTTGCGCTGATAATTACTGCTCGGAAGCTAAGGCCATATTTCCACGCACACGAAATCACTGTGCTAACGAACCAGCCTTTAAAGCATTTTTTGAACCGACCAGATGCGTCAGGGAGATTGGTGAAATGGGCAGTAGAGCTCAGTGAGTTCCGAATACACTTTGCTCCAAGAACGGCAATCAAGGGCCAGGCATTAGCAGATTTCATAGCAGAGTCTACAGCCCCCGATCTAGAAGAAGCGGGCCCTGTAGAGGGGGCAACCATAGAGGTCCCGATAGAAGAACAGCCAGAGAGGGCAGAGCAATCAGAACAGCCAAACAAGGAAAACACCTGGGAGATGTACACGGATGGCTCCGCAAGTTCAGACGGGTCAGGAGCGGGCTTCTTGCTGATACCACCGGGTGAAGGTGAACCGCTCCGATATGCCTTGGCTTTAACATTCAAGGCCACAAACAATGAAGCGGAGTATGAAGCTCTTATCACGGGCCTAAAAATTGCTAAAGGCACTGGAATAGATCACTTGAGAGTGAAGTGCGACGCGGCGTTAATCGTGAACCAAGTTCAAGGGCGATACGAAGCAAGGAGCCCGGTAATGAAGAAGTATCTGCGGGAGGTACAAACCTTGAGAGAGAGCTTCAAAAGCTTCGACATCGAGGCTATTCCGAGGGAGGAGAACGTAGAGGCAGACACCTTGAGAAAATTTGCCCTGGGGGCACCCTTAGAAGAAAATCGGAAGGTGCACTTCCTAGAAAAGGTGATCTTGTCAAGCATCGACCCCACGCAAGTGTGCACCATTGAAGCAAAATCGGAGGAGGAGCCCACTTGGATGACCCCGATAGTCGCGTATCTGACTACAGGGGCAATCCCCGAGGATAAGGTAGCAGCAGACAGGATATGTCGGATCGCGTCTAATTATGTGATGCTGGATAATCAGCTGTACAAGAAGGGCTGGTTCTCGACTCCGTACCTGAAATGTGTAGCAGAACCCGACACCAATCGAATCCTGAAAGAAATGCATGAGGGGATCCCGGCTTGTCACGAAGGGGCCCGATCCATTTTGAGGAAGGTGTTGAACTTGGGCTACTACTGGCCCACGATGAACAAAGAAGCAACGGCGTTGGTCCGATCATGCGACGCATGCCAGAGGTACGCCCCGAGTATCGTGGCCCCGGCTGCCAACCTGACATCCATCAAGAGCGCTTGGCCCTTCGCGCAATGGGGCATCGACTTGGTAGGACCTCTTCCACAAGCACAAGGACAATGTAAGTATTTACTTGTAGCTATCGATTATTTTTCGAAATGGATAGAGGCGAAGGCATTGGCCAGAACAACGGGGAACCAGATCGTCAAGTTCCTCCAAACCCACATCGTGTCCAGATACGGGATTCCTAAGGTGGTGATCAGCGACAATGGCCCACCGTTTAACGGCTCTCAGGTGAGGGAGTATTTGGAAGAACTGAACGTTGAGCATCGGACCGCCTCCGTACGCCATGCTCAGACTAATGGCCAGGTGGAGTCAGCCAACAAAATCGTGATGGATGGCCTGAAGAAGAGGGTCTATGCCTTGAAGGGCAAATGGCTGAACGAACTGGAAAACGTACTCTGGGCTGTTAGAACGACACCCAAACGATCAACAGGGGAGACTCCGTTTGGCCTCGTTTATGGCACGGAAGCTGTCGCTCCTGTGGAGGTAGCTGTGGCATCCCATCGGACGAGATATTATGAACCCCTGACGAACGAGGAAGTGAGACGCCTGGACTTGGACTTACTCGAAGAGAAAAGGCGGGAAGCCGACGAAGTCCAAGCACGAATGCGCTTAGCGACGGCCAGGTATTATAATCGGCGAGTGAAGTCCCGACAGTTCTTCGTCGGGGAGCTGGTGTGGCGTCGCAACGAATTCACCCTTTTGGATCGAATCAACAAGATGTCACCAAAATGGGAAGGACCCTATAAGGTCGTAGGGATGCCAGCTCCAAACGCATACAAGTTGGAAGACCTCGATGGCAGGACGTTAAAGCATTCTTTCAGTGGCGAACACTTGAAGAAACACCATGCTTGAAGAAAGTCGCCTTAAGTGGTGCCCAATAAAATCGCCTTAAGTGGTGTATGCTATTTATCGTTTAATTCGATGTAAACCTATTTTATGCCAATAAATAAAGAGGTTGCTTCCAAACAAGAGTTGTCCTTAGATTGATGTTAAGTGTAAAAGTCGCCTTCAGTGGTGCACGACGAAAGTCGCCTTCAGTGGTGCACGACGAAAGTCGCCTTCAGTGGTGCACGACGAAAGTCGCCTTCAGTGGTGCACGACAAAAGTCGTCTTCAGTGGTGCCCGACAAAAGTCGCCTTCAGTGGTGCACGACAAAAGTCGCCTTCAGTGGTGCACGACGAAAGTCGCCTTCAGTGGTGCCCGACAAAAGTCGCCTTCAGTGGTGCACGACGAAAGTCGCCTTCAGTGGTGCACGACAAAAGTCGCCTTCAATGGTGCACGACGAAAGTCGCCTTCAGTGGTGCATGATGAAAGTCACCTTCAGTGGTGCACGATGAAAGTTGCCTTCAGTGGTGCACGATGAAAGTCGCCTTCAGTTGTGCACGACGAAAGTCGCCTTCAGTGGTGCACGACGAAAGTCGCCTTCAGTGGTGCACGATGAAAGTCGCCTTCAGTGGTGCACGACGAAAGTCGCCTTCAGTGGTGCACGATGAAAGTCGCCTTTAGTGGTGCACGATTCTTAGATTTACTCTAAGTAATATAAAGTTGTCTTAAGTGATGCCCGAGAAAAGACGCCTTAAGTGGTGCACAATACTCAGGTTTATTCTAAGTATCCGAAAGTCGCCTTCAAGGGTGCACAATATTAAGTCGCCTTAAGTGGTGCGTGATCTTTAGGTCTATCCTAAGTAACTATTAAAGTCGTCTTAAGTGATGCATTCAATGTTAAGTCGCCTTAAGTGGTGCAAATTATTAAATCGTCGGGAAGGACGTACAAGAATGTCTTAAGTGTCGAGGTTTCGACCTAAGCACATATAGTAAAGTCACTCGGAGAAGTACAATGACCGGAGCTAAAGAAGCCTGATATTGATAAGGGCTCGAGGGCCCAACGAGGAAAAAAGAGAAGAGGATACAAGGACCCTAAAAAGTAAACATTCAAACTTGGTCCTGGTCGGCAGCGTTGGCAGCAGCTGGGTCCCCGGAGTTAGTGGCAGAAGGCCCCACAGAATCAGTCGTTGAAGGATTGGCTATCAGGGTCATGGGATCGAGGAGTTTCCGATGAACAAGTAGTTCCTCTTCACTCTGAACTTGTGGTATGCATTTCCGGCCTTGAGCATCGGCTTCTTTGGCGGAAATGATACATCCTTCCCGGAGAGCTGCATCATAAGCAGTGCTGGAAATTTCATTCAGAACATAGTCGAAGTTGAAAGGCTTCCTTCCCTCGAAACCAGACCCCCTATCTAAAAGCAGCCATTGAAAGGCATATTAGGTTCCTCCGGGAAATAACGATCGAACTAAGCAAAGATGAAGACGAACAATAGTGAAGAAATCCTTACCCGATATGATAATAGGAGGTTGGAAGAATGAACCTGACATTGCCGGAAAAATGGCCGAAGAAACGCTAAGGACTCAAGAGTTGCAGAAAGCTTTCGAAAATTTATAAATGGTAAAGCGAAACTGTGCCCATAGTTAGGATTTTATAGACAAAAAGGGCAGTTGAAGGGACGGTTTAATCTGAACCATCGAAATGAAAACATTCTGATCTGGACCGTTAAGATGAAGCGTGCGAAACTGCAGCAGACGCAATGATGAAATACCCTGAAAAGCACCTTTCAGAGAAAGCAGACACAGAGAGTCAGGCACGAGTACTGATGACGTCACTTCATTATCTGCTGCATTTAATGCACAAGAGAACCAAAGAGACCTTTGGATATTGCAGTTATCCATAAAACCCTGAGGAAACGTGGAGGAAAAGACTGATAACCGTAGATAACTGAGCCAAGGAATAGATCCCCGACTCTAATATTGGAAAAATCGGGAGTTGGAAGACACGACGAACTAAAAGTCCCTCATGTCTTGGGGGCAAATGATGGGTCCGACTATAGCCGTCAAGCCCTTTAAACGGCGAGGAAACGGCAAACAGGCCCACCAGGCCCAGAGTAAGGGTCAAGACGACCTAGGAGAAGGGTCCCGATGAAGGGAGTCCCGACGAAGCAGGGTCCCGACAGAGTCGGTCCCGACAGTGGAGCTAAAAGCTCCCGACGAGAAGCCTTTAAGTAGGCCCCGATGATGAATCCCTGAGATTGATTGGCCCTGTCACGATGACGAGGGGCCCCGAGCGGTGACACAACGAGATAACTCTGGAGTCCCCGACGGGAGTCGGGACTCGTTACCAGAAGATAAAGCCAAGATATGCGGGGCGTGGCCGAGATGTACGGAACGTGGTTAAGATACACGGATCGTGGCCGAGATACGCGGGGCATGGCTAAGATACGCGAGATCGTGTACGAGATAAGCGGGATACGGGCTAACCACCCCTAACGGTTCACTAGGTACCTGAGGCACCTCCTTGCCTATAAAAGGGCAGGAGGTCACCTCAGATCACTTACGTTGAATTACATACTCTGAGATAATTGCTTGCCAGTTCGTATTTGGCACTCATTTAAGCATCGGAGAGGGATTCTGGGTCACCGCCCGGTCTATCCCCTCTTGCAGGATTGCGTGGAGCAAAGGAGCTAGGATTGCCGTCAAGGTCCGTGCCGGAGTTCCATCGTGATCCAACAGCCACCTCTTTGAAGAACGGGTCAGCAATACGAACATCATCTTCAAATATATCATCGATCTTGTCAACAACGTAGAATACATCATCCCTTCCGGGTTGGAAAGGATTTGACCTCAAATCCCGCTGCGCACTCTGATCAATCTTGTGGCACAATTGAAGAAGACATGAGGCAGCTTTCTTATAGAGCCTTGTTTGGATGCAATTGGGTGTCGGACTTTTAAGCAACTCGCACAACAATAAAGGTATAACTTCCCTATCTTGTGCTGCGGTCTTCTTCTTGGGGTATAAGTAGTGTCTCCATGTCTCTAGCTCCCGGATTGATGCATAGAACTGCTTGTTTGATGTCGAGTAGTTCGGGCAGAAACCACTCAACTTTGGGCTGAAACGAGGCTCGAGGTGCTTCTCTTGAACTGCTACAGCTCCAATATTGATTCTTAAAGCATCACACTCGACTTTAAATGTTATAGAGAAGTCAGGTAATACCATTATAGAAGCGGGAAACTGCTTTGCCTTGATGAGTCCACATCCGTGTTGTGCGACCTTCTTCCTTTTGAGCCTAGTTCCCTTCTCTGTTGATGCGTGAACTGGAACAAAGCATGTGCGCACGGAATCTCGAGAAAAGCCTCGTTGCAGCAATTCGTTCAACTGTTGCCGCAACTCCTTGGACTCGTCGGGGCTACACCCATAGGCATGTCGTTTTAGCATCGCGACGCTGAGAATGAGATCAATGCGACGTTCGACCCTTCGTATGGGAGGAAATCCATCGGGCGGTTCCTCTGGTAACACTTCAATGAACTAACTAAGCAATGCCATGAATGGGGAACGAATTGGATGTACCTCCTCGAGGGTGATTTCCTTAGTCGTCATGAAAAGGACTAAGTTCAGATTCCATGTGGTTCCCTTCAAAATCATCAATCTCTCATTCAGATTACTAGTTCTCCAAGCTTCATTAATATGCACGTCATGTGGGCTGAGTTGTCCTAGAACAATCTTCTTCTCGTCCTTAGGAAACAAGCAAGTGCTCTTGAACGCAAAGGACATGTGGGGCAGAAAATGACAGCATTGTGGTTTTTGCGGACTGAATAGTCTTGACAACAGATCCACTATATCCACAACTGAGCTCTCGAACCCAATATCAACAGCCTTATCATATTGCCACGACTCATTGGAAATGAGATAATTGACACTCACTGGACCCACACCGCAATATAACAGCCCATCCATATTCATCATTTCCATTGAACACAGAAGACGAACATGTTGAGGGACACATACCTCGCCTTGGAGAGTGCTTTGGTCATTCAGCCACTTCAACTCATATGGCTTGGAGATGATCGATAAGGTCAACGTCATTCCCTCCATGTTAGTAGAGGAAACTTTGTAGTAAAATTCTTCATGAACATCGCAAACCTCATCGTTGGTGGTGGTCTTCTTAGTTGGAACGACATCCCCAGCTTCTTCTACTTCAAACGAAATGTCGGAAGTTTGGACTTCTTCGATAGCATCCCCACTTTCATCAAGAAAGTCTCCCGAATCTGCATAAATCAGCTCTTCTTCAACCTCATCTTCAATTTCATCAAGAAAGACTCCTGAATCTGCATGAATCATCTCTTCACATGCAGATTTGACCTCAATAGTAATCTGAGTTTGGGGTGGTTGCACTTTGGGATTGGTAGAGAAAAACCCTTATATCCAGGGCTTATGGAATTCCTCGTGATTTCATGAAAGTCGTTTATCATCTCTTGATGCCTTTTGTTGCACTTCTGCGTCGTGGCCTTCTCCTCCATAACGGATGGTCCGGCTTGGACCTGGAGATTCCTTCGGCACGAGGCTGCTGGTAATCCGAGACTCATTTTCTCAGGTTTCGATTTGAAAACATTCTTCTTTCCAAGTAATCCGCGCATTCGATCCATTTCTTCAAGTAGATCATCCTGTTTTCGCTGCCATAGAGCAAGCTGAGCTTGTTCATATGTAAGAGGCACTGGAACTGTATATGAATGGAATCCAAACATACTGTTTATACTCCCTCACGTGTTTCTCTCACTCTCTACAGAAGTGAAGGATTAACCTTCGCTCTTATACCAAATGATGTGCCTCGGATCTGCTCTGATACCAAATGATGTGCCTCGATTTGTCGACACAAAGGTAATTGGATAAAAGTGACAGAAACGGATAAGATGAGAAGGGTGGATGGTAGAACCGTTCACCAATGCTTGATAAGATAACTCGCCACAAGAAAAGACGTCCGGGTTTGATTCGCCACACTCAAGGATGAGGGATAAGAATCGGATAGGTTTCGCCACTAAACAATCAGATTGCTTAGATAAGGAGGGGGGTGCACTAAGGCAATAATCCCATTCATCAAAGCTACTGGAAATAACATAATAATAGAGCTTATATAGTGCTCTTTACACCAAAAACGAAATTCAAACTTAAATTGGTTAACTCATGCATGGAGAGCAGCCTTTATTGGAAAGCAAATACTAGAAAACATAAGCAAATCAATTCAGAACCCAAGTCTCAAGGTTGGTTGGTTGTTGGGCGGATTAGCATTGAATGCTAATAGACTTGAGTGTCTCTTGGGCCTTCTTGCATCTGCAACAGCATTTTGGGCCCTCCATTGGCCATGTTTGTGACTTGGGCCTTGATTGAGTGGTTGGACCTCCATTTCGCCATTTAGAGCCCTTAAATGGCCTTGGGTTTGAAGACACATCACTCGATGCTGATCTTGGGCTGCTTTGCTTTGATCCTCTATGCCAAGTCAAGCTTTGAGCATCCCGAAGCACATCACTCTGTCGATCAAAATCCTATTCATCTCGTACCCATCCACGTCTAGGATCACGACCAGAGCGTCATCATGTGGAGTCTTCACTCCTATCAGGTCCTCCGCGGAAAAGGAAATCACCATCTCTTCCTTCACGGTCCAGGATCGGGACCTCTTACCCAGCACCACAGCGGCAGAAATTCTAGAGGCATAGACCTCCGGAGATGCTGTGGTGTCGCCTCCCGCGGCAAATCCTCCGTGAATCACATTGATAGGGCCCCGCTTCTCCTTACGGGCACCAGAAGACTCCGGCTCAGACCTCTTCTTCTTTGGGGACCGATCGCGGGATCGGGAGCGAGACCGCGATCGGGATCGAGAACGGGATCGACACCGCTTCTCCCCGACAAACTCCTTAAGCTTCCCCTTCTGGATCAGCTTTTCGATCTCCTTCTTTGACTCCCGACAATGATTAGTGTCGTGACCATTTGCGCGGTGGAACCGACAGTAAAGATCGGTGCGGGATCCCAAAAATTCTCCTTCCTTCTTCGGGGGGAACCTGGAGATACCCTGTCGTTCCATGACCGTTAACACCTCCGCCATAGAGCTGTTGAGAGGAATGTTATGATCCTCCAGCCTATCCTTCCTCGAGGAACGCCTATCCTCCCTTCGATCAGAGCGGCCTCGACTCCGACTGCTCTCGGATTTATCCTTCGACTTACGGTCGTCCATGGGTTTGAGCGAATGCTTTCCCTTATTTGACTTCGGGGGCTCAAGCTCTCCAGCGGCTATTTTCGACTCCTGGACGTCGATTTGCCGCTTCGCCCTTTTCTGCAATGCTTCCATATTCCACACAGCCTTCTCAGCCACGCTGTGCATCAAGTCGGAACTGTAGGGGGCTGTTAGGTTCCGAATGAAGGTACGGATGGTCTCACCCTCCGAAATCTCCTCGTCAATCTCCGCCACGCTGGCAGTGTATCGCTGGTAATAGTGTGCCAGCGACTCATCGGGCCTCTGTACCACCTGGGCCAGGGACCTCACACTCTTTAGCAGACCCTGGTACTGCTGAATAAAGCGGTCGTGCATATCAGCCCAGCAAGTAATGCACCCTAGGGGCAGACTGAAGAACCAGGTCAGGGCTCTCTCACCAAGTGTGTTTGGGAACAATGTACACACGATATGTTCATTCGGGGCTCTGCCCAAACACGCCATGAGGTGCTTCTGGACATGAAGAACCGGATCTCCCTCCCCATCATACTCCTTAATCGTGGGGATACCCAGCCCTGGCGGGGCGAGGGTGTTTATCAGTCGGGGATCAAAGGGATGAGAGGATCGATCCCTCAGTTCCGACAGCAGCGGCTTCTGCTCTCCCATTCAGATGTTCACGATCTTCACCACCTGATCGGGGGTAATAGGACCATTAAGGGGAATGGTCCTATGTTGTACGGGTCCTAGCCCATCGACCACAAATCGGTCTGACTGAGCGGACTCCTTACCCTTGTCCTGGCTCCGAGGTTGGGCCTCCTGCACATTCTGAACCTCTGCTGGTGGGGGCACTTCCTCCTGTCTCCTCGCAGCCTCTCTCCGATCTAAGAGAGCCTCCACGGCCGCCAAAAACATTGGCATGGCCTCCGCCACAGCCTTCGTCAAGTCCGCATTTGGAGGAGCCTCCTGCTCCCTATTCTCTTGGTGCTGAGCAGCATCTTCGGGGACTTCGTTGTGCCCCCCTGTTTGGGAGACCTCAGCAGGGAGATTCTGGTCCTCAGCTAGCTCCGGCGGTGGTGAATTCAGAGTCGTCCCAGCAGGATGACGGGAACCACCAGATTGTCCTTGTCTTCTTTGCTTTCAAGCCGCCATTGAATGAGTAGAAGGCATATTAGCTTTTTGTCACGTTCCCACAGACGGCGCCAATGTTGGATCACGGTGGAACTCCGGTACGGTCTTGACGGCGATCTGAGCTCCTTTACTTCACGTAATCCTGCAATAGGGGATAGACCGGGCGGTGACCCAGAATCCCTCTCCGATGCTTAAATGAGTATCTTGTATGAACTGGCAAGCAGCAAAACTCAAAGTGTGTATCTCAAAACGTAATGTGATCTGAGGTAACCTCTGCCCTTTTATAGGCGGAGAGGTACTTAAGTTACCTGGTGAACCGTTGGGGTGGTTAGCCCATATTCCGCGTATCTCGGGCACGATCCCGCCTATCTAGGCCATGATCTCGCCTGATGGATATACGCCCAATTTGAACCCGTTGACTTCCGAACCGTTGTATTTTTATCGTCCCATTTATGATTGCAAATCGAAACTTCAACCCGGACACTTCGCGAGAACATCGACGGCTCGGACGGGGCCGAAGCACCCGTCCGGCAAGGACAAACTCACCTAGGTGACGTTGGGTGGCCACACCCGACCTCCCCTAGGGGAGATCGGGTGGACCAACCCGATCTCTCCTAGGAGAGATCGGGTCAGCCAACCCGATCCCTCCTAGGAGGGATGGGGTTGGCCAACCCGATCCCTCCTAGGAGGGATGGGGTTGGCCAACCCCACCCTCCCTAGGGGGGGTTGGGTGCCCTCACCCAACCCCTACCCTTGGGGGTCGGATTCCTCCCCCCCAAGGGTCCCGACACCATCTTCAGACGCCCATGCTCGGTCCATTCCGCCTACCTCCTCTGAATCCTAAGGTCTTAATTATATGCTTAAAGGTTAATTAATTGTGTTTAGAGGTTAACGATGTCATTAAGCCACCTTAATGACACCGTTGCCTATAAATACCCCACCTTCACAACTCATTTGAACATCTTGGCTAATTGGACATTTTAGCTCTGACATCTCTCTAGCTTTATCTCTCTAGAAATATAGTTCTGACTTAGGCATCGGAGAGGGTTCACCAGGCACCACCCCCCCCCCCCTCCTCCGTGTCTGGTATTGCCCCTTTTGCAGGGCAAAGGGAGAGAAGAAGAGAAGGAACCAAGGGAAGAAGAAAAGGAAGAAGGACATAGGCAAAGACAAGACGACTCGAGAAGATCGGATCATACACATCCCCCGTAAGGAGTGAGATCAAAGCCGACACCCCGTTGACCTAGATCTCATAACTTAATACTTGGCGCCGTCTGTGGGAAAATTTCTTGGTCTGATAAGCAGAACTAGAGGGTCCTTCCCTCTCATCTGATTCAACGGTCTCCCTGTCTGAAGAAGAAAGCTTCCCAAAAGTGAGTCATCTATACAAGCAACCAACACAAAGATCAACCCTTACTCATGGAGGGGCGAGATACGCCTACTACGGGGGCAACCTTAACACCAAGGGAAGAGGGCGAACTTTTAGTTTCCCCAAATGGAGCAACGCTCCAGCACATCCGAAGGAAGGGTCAACCCTTAACACATGTCAATAGACCCCTTCGCTCGCGGCGGTAAGAAGAAAGCTTGTAAGCTTTTTCACCCTCACTTTTATGGGGAACAAATTGCAGGGTAAAGGTCAAGAGCTATACACACGCTCCAACGAATGAAGGAAAAATGATACACATGCCGAAGGTCGAGGTTAATGGACAATGCTCATGCTAGTACAAGGGAGGCGGAACGTTATGTCCCATTGAGTGGCAGAGTCCCCACCCTCAATTAAAGGAGAGGTCTATGCTCTCACCTTTGCATTTATGCTCATATTCATGATAACATCTACGGGTACGTCAATGTCATCACTCATGCTTATACTCACAACCCATCCATACATACATACATACATATTCATGCATACATTCATGACTACAATCGCAGCATGTCTCTACTCACTCCCATCCTTATGTTCCTACTTGCATGTATGCTAGTACACATCCTCATGTTCATGATATGTCCATGTTCACTCCTAGTTAACATCCTAGGTGTATTTTCTAGTATCCCATACTTAGAAAAATTTCGGACCAAAATCAAATTTTCCTTCACTTGGGCAAAATCCCGGCACGAAATTGAAGCATGAGTCACTTAGGTGTATTCGTATTGCATCCTTATGCAAACGTGTATTTTTCGAGTATACGCCTGTAGCAAAGATAGATTTATTACTCCCACCTCAGACGGACGCGTGCTTAGGCACACGTTCGTGCTACTCTGACGTTTACAATTCCTCTATCTCATAAGGCAGGGGGCAGAGTCAGAGGCACGCATCCATGGGTAAGTAAGCATTCAGACGAAAGGTAAAACCCCGGTTTCAAATTGCGCGTGTCATACCATCCTAAAATAGAGTCAATCAAGGGTCAGGCCATTGGTTGACTCGGGGGCATGTGATGGATATACACCCAATTTGAACCCGTTGACTTCCGAGTCGTTTCATTTTTATCACCCCGTTAATGATTGTAAATCGAAACTTCAACCCGGACACTTCACGAGAACATCGACGGCTCGGACGGGGCCGAAGCGCCCGTCCGGCAGTGACGAACTCACCTAGGTGAGGTTGGGTGGCCACACCCGACCTCCCCTAGGGGAGATCGGGTCAGCCGACCCGATCTCCCCTAGGGGAGATCGGGTGGAACAACCCGATCTCTCCTAGGAGGGATGGGGTTGGCCAACCCCACCCTCCCTAGGAGGGGTTGGGTGCCCTCACCCAACCCCTACCCTTGGGGGTCGGATTTCTCCCCCCCCCCAAGGGTCCCGACACCACCTTCGGACTCCCATGCTCGGTCCACTCCGCCTACCTCCTCCGAATCCTAAGGTCTTAATTATGTGCTTAAAGGTTAATTAATTGTGTTTAAAGGCTAACGATGTCATTAAGCCACCTTAATGACACCGTTGCCTATAAATACCCCACCTTCACAACTCATTTGATCATCTTGGCAAGTTGCACAATTTTGCTCTGACATCTCTCTAGCTTTATCTCTCTAAAACCGTACTGACTTAGGCATCGGAGAGGGTTTATCAGGCACCACCCCCCTCTGTGCCTGGTATTGCCCCTCTTGCAGGGTGGCAAGGAGAAGAGAACCAAGGAAGCAGAAGAGCATAGAGCAGTAGTACAAGCATCAGGAGGTCAGAAGGAGAGAAGGAAAGGAGGTCAGAAGGAGAGAAGGAAAGGAGGTCAGAAGGAGAGAAGGAAAGGAGGTCAGAAGGAGAGAAGGAAAGGAGGTCAGAAGGAGAGAAGGAAAGGAGGTTCAGAAGGAGAGAAGGAAAGGAGGTCAGAAGGAGAGAAGGAAAGGAGGCCAGAAGGAGAGAAGAGAAGGACACACATCAGAACGACTACCCCAAGGGAGTATAAGGGCATGGATCAGAACGACTAGTCCTAGGAGCACTGAACCCGACATTTCATTAGTGGGAGATAAATTCTAGATTGACGACCCGTTGATCTAGACTTTATAACCTAACATCGCCTATCTCGGCCACGCCCCGCGTATCTCGGCCACGCTCCGCGTATCTCGGCCACGCCCTGCGTATCTCGGCCTCAACCTCTGATAGCAAGTCCCGACCAATATCGGGGACTCCAGAGTTATCTCATTGTGTCACCGCTCAGGGCCCCTCTTCATCGTGACAGGGCCAATCATTCTCAGGGATTCTTCATCGGGGCCTACTTAAAGGCATCTCATCAGGAGCGTCCAGCTCATCTATCGGGACCGACTCTGTCGGGACCTTTCGTCATCGGGACTCCCTCTGTCGGGAGCCTTCACCTTGGTCTTCTTGACCTCCTTTTAGGGCCCAGTGGGCCTATTCACCGTTTCCTCGCTGTTAAAGGGCCTAACGGCCATAGCGAGACCCATCAGTATATAAGGCAAAATATTCTCATGTACTAACCTCTTCCTTTCTTTTCACAAGAAATGGCGGACCAACACCGCTGTTTCGGGTACATCCTGGCCCTGGAGGAGGCCCTTGAGCGGGAGCAAGCCAAGGCGGCCCCCAAGGTCTTGGCCAAGCTCGAGGAGGATTTGGCTACCTCCGAATCGTCGAAGAGCAAACTGGTTAAGGAGCAGGCCCTCCTTAGTTAGAAGACTCGGGACCTCCTGAAGCGGGTCCACGACTTCGAGCGATTGCTGAAGCAGGAGCAGCAAAAGCTCAAGGAAGAGCAGCAGAGGCACGCGGAGGATCGGGACAGGCTCGTCCTTGAGAAGAAGGCTCTTGAGGACGTCAAGGCTGTACTGGAGGCTGAGAAGGTCCTTCTCATCAATCGGTCCCAACATATGGAGCGGGAAATCACTTAGTTTCCCACCAAACTGGCTGAGGCTGAGGCTAAGGGTCGGGAAGATTACCGGGGCTCCGAGGATTTCAAGGTGGACGCGGTGAGGTTCTGCAACGCGGAAATGGAGACCACCTTGCTCAATGTTGTTGAGGAACTCCATCTGGAGTATGGCAATGCCATTGACTTCACCAAGTCTCAGACTCTCGCCCCCTTCGCGGAGAGGTATTTCAGCCTTTCAGAGGAGAGCGATGAGGCCAACACCCCCGAAGGAATTGCGGGTGCTGAAGGCACGGTGGAGCCTCCAAGTACAGACCTCCCGACAGCTGATCCCCCAAAATCGACCCTTCCCTGGCCGACCTCCAAGGGTCCGATCCTTCCTCGGCCAATCTTCCGGGATCCAATCCTCTGATCGCGGAGCCTTCTGACACGGACCTCGTGGACTCTCCTCCCCTCGATGCTGCCAAGGACCAAGCTTAACGCTTTATTTTTGGAATCCTTGTAATTTCCTTCTCCTGTCATGAACCTTCAGGCCTTTATAATATCAATCTATTTTGGTTCCGATTATCGTTGCACCACTTAAGGTGAATTAACCACGCCACTTAAGGCGATTTGACCATACCACTTAGAGTGATTCAACACGTCACTTAAGACGTTTTAACCACAACACTTAAGGCGATTTAACTACACCACTTAAGGCGATTTAACCACACCACTTAAGGCGATTTAGCCATGCCACTTAAGACAATTTAACCACACCAATTAAGGCGATTTAACCACACCACTTAAGGCGATTTAGTCATGCCACTTAAGGCGATTTAACCACACCACTTAAGGCTATTTAACCACACCACTTAAGGCGATTTAACCACACTTAGAATAACAAATCTAAGAACAATCTGATCGGAAGCAACCTCTTTATTCATTGATGGCTCAAAACCTGTTTATATCAAATCAAAACGATAAACAACTTGAACCACTAAAGGCGACTAATATAAGGCATGACATTTCTTCAAGTGTTCACCACTAAAAGAATGCTTCAACACATTGCCATCGAGGTCTTCCAACTTATACGCATTTCGAGCTGGCATCCACACAACCTTATAAGGTCCTTCCCATTTTGGTGACATCTTGTTGATCCGATCCAAAAGGGTAAATTCATTCCGACGCCAGACCTGTTCCCCGACAAAGAACTGTCGAGACTTGACTCGCCGATTGTAATATCTGGTTGTTGCCAAGTGTATCCGAGCCTGGGCCTCCTCGGCATTCCGCCTCTTCTCTTCGACCAAGTCCAAGTCCAGACGCCTCATTTCATCATTCGACAGAGGTTCATAATACCTCGTCTGATGGGATGCCACAGCTATTTCAACGGGAGCGACTGCTTCCCTGCCATAAACAAGGCCAAACGGAGTCTCCCCAGTCGATCGTTTGGGTGTTGTTCTAACAGCCCAAAGCACATTTTCCAGCTGGTCCAGCCATTTGCCCTTCAAGGCATGGACCCTATTCTTTAGGCCATCCATCACGATCTTGTTGGCTGACTCCACCTGTCCATTGGTTTGAGCATGATGGACAGAGGCTGTCCGATGCTCAATTTTTAGTTCCTCCCGGTACTCCTTCCACTGGACCCCGTTAAACGGAGGGCCGTTATCACTGATCAACACCTTAGGGATCCCGTATCTGGATATAATATGGGTCTGGAGGAATTTGAGGATATGATTCCCCGTTGTCTTGGCCAATGCCTTAGCTTCTATCCACTTCGAGATATAATCAATAGCCACAAGAAAATATCGGCACTGACCTTTTGCAATTGGAAGGGGTCCCACCAAATCGATTCCCCATTGCGCGAAGGGCCAAGCACTCTTGATGGACGTCAGATCGGAAGCTGGAGCCACGATATTCGGGGCATACCTCTGGCAAGCGTCACAGGATCGGACTAGCATCGTTGCCTCCTTGTTCATCGAGGGCCAGTAATAGCCCAGGTTCAGCACTTTCCTCACGATGGATCGGGCACCTTCATGACAAGCCGAGTATCCTTCGTGCACCTCCCTAAGAATTCGATCTGTATCGGGCTCAGCTACACATTTCAAGTAAGGAGTTGAATACCCCTTTTTATACAGCTGATTGTCCACCATCACATAATTGACCGCGATTCGGCGTAATTTTCCGACTGCTACTTCATCATCGGGGACTGCACCCGTAGTCAGGTACGCGGCTATCGAGGTCATCCAAGTGGGCTCCTCCGATCCGGTCTCAATGGCACATACCTCCGATTGATCGGTGGCTGACAGGATCACCTTCTCCAAGAAGTGCACCTTCCGACTTTCATCGAGGGGTGCCCCAAAGGCGAACTTGCTCAAGGCATCTGCTTCCACATTATCCTCCCTCGGGATCACCTCAATATCGAAGCTCTTGAAACTCTCCTTCAAGGTTTGCACCTCACGAAGGTACTTTTCATCATCGGGCTCTTTGCCGTATCGCCCCTGGACTTGGTTCACAATCAGGCTAGCATCACACTTCACCTTTAAGTGACCAACTCCCGTTCCTTTGGCAATTTTGAGGCCGGTGATGAGAGCCTCATATTCAGCTTCATTGTTGGTGGCCCTAAACGTCAAGACCAAGGCATATCGAAGGGGCTCGCCTCCACCTGGCGGTTTCAGTACGAACGCTGCTCCTGATCCTTCTGAATTTGAGGAGCCATCGGTATACATCTCCCAAGTGTCTTCGTCATTGGGTTGTTCTGACTGCTCTGCCATCGGGACTTCCATGGTTGCCCCCTCTACAGGGCCTGCTTCTTCTAGATCGGGGGTTGTAGACTCTTCTATGAAATCCGCCAACGCCTGGCCCTTAATAGCCGTTCTCGGAGCAAAGTGAATGTGGAACTCACTAAGCTCGACTTCCCATTTCACTAATCTCCCCGACGCATCAGGTCGGTTAAAAAAATGTTTCAAGGGCTGATTCGTCAGAACAGTAATCTCATGCGCATGGAAGTAAGGTCTCAGCTTCCGAGCAGTAATAATCAACGCATAAAGATACTTCTCAACGGCGGGATAATTCATTTCAGACTTGGCGAGTGCCTTGCTTACATAATAGACGGGGACTTGGTTACCCTCTACGACTTTCACTAAGACAGAGCTAACAGCAAATTCGGAAACAGCCAAATACAGATAGAGTGGCTCGCCTGGAATGGGCTTCGCCAACGGCGGGAGGGTGCGGAGGTGCTGCTTGAGTGCCTGGAACGCCTCTTCGCACTTGGCAGTCCTTTCAAACTTCTTGTTGGCCCTCAGCACTTAAAAGAACGGCATGGATCGGTCGCTTGCCTTGGACAGGAAGCGATTCATCGCGGCCAATCGGCCATTCAGCACCTGCACCTCCCGATGGTTTGTCGGGGACTTCATCTCCTCGATCGCCTTCAGCTTCTCAGGGTTCACCTAGATTCCCCTCTGGCTCACCATGAAGCCCAGAAACTTCCCTGAGTTCACTCCGAAGGCACACTTGGTCGGGTTCAAGCGAACTTGATGAAGCCTCATCCGCTCAAACGCCGTGGCCAAGTTGTGAACATGATCCTCGGCCTGTCGGGACTTCACCAGCATATCGTCCACATAGGCCTCCATCGTTTTCCCCAGCATATCCCCGAACAGCTTGTTCACCATCCTCTGATAAATTGCACCGGCATTGATCAGTCCAAAGGGCATGACATCATAGTGATAGATGTCACTATCAGCAAAAAATGCGGTGTGGGGGCGTCCTCCTTGGACATCTTGATCTGATTGTAGCCGGAGTAGGCATCCATAAAGCTCAGCAACTCATGTCCCGATGTGGCATCCACCAGCTGGTCGATCCGCGGGAGCGGATAGAAATCCTTCGGGCATGCTTTGTTCAGGTCGCGGAAATCAACACACATCCGCCACTTGGCGACCCAGGTCTGGAATCGGAGCTCCTTAATAAATCCAGCATCGAGCAACCTGCCCACCTCTTGCTGGATCGCGATCTTCTTGTCTGCACCCATCGGGCGCCTTCTCTGTGCAATCGGCTTGATCGCGGGGTCATTCTTCAGCTCATGAGTAATCACATCGGGGCTGATTCCTGGTATGTCACTCGAGGACCAGGCAAACAGCTCCTTCAACTCCTTCAACAAATCAATCAGCTCTTGGGCCCTCTCCTCAGACAGAGCGGACCCGATTTTCACCTTCCTCTGAGGTCCATCGATCTCGACCTCCTTCAAGTCCTCCATTGGGGCGGGACGCCCAAACTCCTCTCTGGGATCAGCATCAGTCTGAAAAATAGTCAAAGCCTCCCGATTTTTCCTTCGAGTGGCATTGACATAGCACTTCCTGGAGGCCACCTGATCGCCCCTGACCTCCCCGACTCCGTGTTCGGTCGGAAACTTCATCTTCTGATGGACAGTTGAGGCAATTGCCCCCATCGGGTTCATGGTGGTCCTCCCGATAATTGCATTTTAAGTCCCCGCAGACTCGACCACCACGAACTCCACGTCCCTCTTCTCCGACTTCCAACCACTACCAAACTCAACCGGTAAGGTAATCATCCCCACCGGGTAAGAGGTAGAGCCAGAAAATACGACCATCGGGAAGTCCGCATGCTTCAAATCCTTCTTGGTTTTTCCCATGGCCTCCAGCGCATCCATGAACAAAATATCGGAGGAGCTCCCTCCATCAATCAAGATTCGCTTCATCTCGTTCCCATCCACATTCAGGGTCACGACCAAAGCATCATCGTGCGGGATCTCCACACCTATCAGGTCCTCCGCTGAGAAGGAAATCACCATCTCTTCCTTCGGGGTCCAAGATCGGGCCCTCTTGCCCAGCACCACAGCAACAGGAATTCGAGAAGCATAGACCTCTCGAGATGCCGTGGTATCACCTCCTGCAGAAAATCCCCCATGGATCACATTAATAGTCCCCCGCTTCTCCTTGCGGGTATCAGAAGACTCCTTGGCTGAGGGCTCCTTCTTCTTCAGGGACCGATCGCGGGATCGGGAACGGGACCGCGATCGAGACCGGGAACGGGATCGGCTCCGTCGCCCAGCCACAAATTCCTTGAGCTTCCCCTTCTGGATCAACTTCTCAATCTCCTTCTTCAACTCATGACAGTGGTTAGTGTCGTGACCGGTGGCGCGATGGAACGGACAATAACGATCGGTGCGGGCTCCCATGAACTCTCCATCCTTCTTCGGGGGTACCTGGCGATATCCTATCGATCCATCACCGCCAACACAGCACCCATGGAGCAAATGAGAGTGTAACGGTCCTCCCGCTTGTTTGACTTCGAGGGATGCTTGTCTTCCCTCCGATCATGGCGGCCTCGACCCCGACTGCTCTCGGGTTTATCTTTCCTCCTGCGATCGTCCGATGTCTTGGACGACTGCTTCCCCTTGTTCGATTTCGAAGGATCGAGCTCTCCGGCAGCTATCTTCGACTCCTGAACGTCGATTTACTGCTTCACCCTCTTCTGCAGCGCTTCCATGTTCCACACAGCCTTCTCAGCCACGTTGTGCATCAGGTCGGAACCATATGGTGATGTCAGGTTCTGAATGAAGGTGCGGATGGTCTCTCCCTCCGACATCTCCTCATCAATCTCGGCCACGCTGGCAGTGTACCTCTGGTAATAATGCGCCAGCGACTTATCGGGTCTCTGTACCACCTCAGCCAGGGACCTCGCGCTTTTCAGGAGACGCCGACGGCCCTGGTACTGCTGGATGAAACGGTCATGCATCTGGGTCCAGGTAGAGATGCACCCTGGAGGAAGGCTGAAGAACCACGTCAGGGCCCTCTCACCAAGTGTGGCCGGGAACAGAACGCACACTCTATCATCATCCTTGGCTCTGCCTAAACAAGCCATAACATGCTTCTGGACATGGCGAACTAGATCTCCTTCGCCATCATACTCCTTGATTTTCTGGATACGAAGTCCTGGCGGGACAATGATGTTCAGCAATCGAGGAACAAAGGGATGAGTGGATCGATCCCGCAGCTCCGACATCATCTTCTTCTGGTCCCCCATACAGATGTTCAAGATCTTCACCACCTGGTCGGGGGTGATAGGACCATTAAGAGGGATGGTCCTATGCTGCACCCGTCCAGGCCCATCAATCATGAACTGCTCCGACTGAGCGGGCTCCTTGCCCTTGTCCTGGTGCTCGGATTGGGCCTCCTGCCCATTTCGATCCTCCCTCGGCGGAGGCGGAGGCAACTCTTCCTCCTTCTTCTTGGCAGCCTCCCTTCGGTCCAGGAGAGCCTCCATAGTCTCCAGGAATATCGGCATGGCATCCATCACAGCCTTTGCCAAGTCCACCTTTGTAGGAGCATCCTGGTCCCTCCTCGGGATCTCTTCCCTGTCCTCCAACGAGTCTCGAACGGAATCCTCGTGATCGTCATGATGCCCTCCTGTTTGGGAACCAGCAGGGGGAGGATCATTCCGATCAACACTGCGCTCCGGAAGCCCCGAATTCAGAGTTCCAGCAGGATGGCGGGAACCGCCAGATTGCCCTTGCTTCTTCTTCTGCTTCCAGCCATCGATCGGGTAGAAGCTATCTTTGCTTTTTGTTCCGTTCCCACAGACGGCGCCAATGTTGGATCACGATTGAAACTCCGGCACGTTCTTGACGGAAGTCTGAACTCCTTTGCTCCAAGTAATCCTGCAAAAAGGGATAGACCGGGCAGTGACCCAGAATCCCTCTCCGATGCTTAAATGAGTATCTCGATGTAGGCAAGTATGTATGAAAGTATCAGTTATGAGTATATGAATGTCAGTCCTGAGGTAATTCCTTCCTTTATATAGGGGAGGAGTTACCCCAGTTACCGGTTGAGATAACTACCAGGGGCAGTTAGCCCACGTTCCATTTATCTCGGCCACTTGCCCACGTTCCGTCTTTTCAGACCACTTCCCCACTACGCTGATAGTGGGCGTGTTTCTCGGCCTCATCCTCTGGTGGCAATTCCCGACGAATGTCGGGGACTCCAGAGTTATCTCCTTTGGTCACCGCTCGAGGCCCCTCGTCATCGGGATAGGGCCAACATCCTCAGGGATTCAACATAGGGGCCTACTCAAAGGCATTTCATCTGGGCCTACTCAAAGGCATTTCATCGGGAGCGTCCAGCTCATATGTCGAGACCGACCTTGTCGGGACCCCTCATATTGGTCCTCTAGGCCTCTTTTGGAGCCCAGTAGGCCTGCTTCACCGTTTACTCGTCGTTAATGGGCCTAACGGCTATATCGAAACCCATCATGAAGCATACCTCTTTTCATCGTATAAGTATTGAATGAATTATTCCCAAAAAGGGAGGCAAATGAAAATTCAGCATTCAAACAATTCATCATTAAATCAGTACTTTGAAAACGATGTGTTCCATCTTTCGAGGTACACGCGCATGTGGCGCTTATTCCAGGTTTAACCCATGGTTTAAATCATTTCGATTCCCAAATTTAATTTAATTTAATCCAATCGGTGTCAAACATGTTCATCATTACGGAATTTATCATATAATGGAGTACTAACAAATAAGAAATACTAAATCTTTCGATCTAGCTACGCAATCGATGGGTTTATTCAGTTCAGTTATCTCAACTGAGATGACGAAGTATATGTGTCGATTTCGTTTCATTCAGCCTCTTTGGATCGTTCCCTTTTGTATGACCGTTAAATCTTTAAGCAAATCGTGCTTTGAATCGAGCAACAATTACTTCATTCAATAACTCTGAATCTGGAAGTAACCAAAATTTTAGTAATTCAAACAAACATTGAACGATAAATAACAATGGTATGGTTCTTGATCTGAAATCCACGCTTGTCGCACACATAGTCGAAAATTTGAGTCATGTTGGACATTACACCTGAGTAAATTCACATCAAATTATTTGTGTCCGTATAAAACATTTTCCAGCTTTATACTTATGACATACGAGGCGTACTTGGGACACACTTATCAACAGGGTTTAACCCATCGGATTATCATGTAGGATCTATTCGGTCCAGTTCTCTTCATGATATGCAGATCATGGTCGGCTTCTTTCGAACTACTATGGTGAGCAGAGAAGGTTGTCCCTTTACTGTTGTGGTTACTGTACTTAACTAGGCTCATGGTTAGTGAGTCCCGTCAACATCAGCCAACCATATACATCTTTTCCATGTTAACCTTTTATCGTGAAGGTTTCGAGCGGCTTACCAGCATCCATGGAAAGAGAGAAGACCGTCACATTCAACCAAAAATATTTCTAGCTTTAGCATCCTTGCTTCCACCGAGGTAGATGCAAATGGATACCAAGCTGTAACATTGGTTGCGATTGAAGTCTTCTTCAACCCCTTTATCCAGAGTTGAATGTATAACCACATACGCGTTCAGATCATCAAAGAACCTACTCCCATTAAACAATCTCTCATTGTCAAAATTATACAGACTAATATATTCATCCGTAGTTGTCATCTCCGCTTTTCGGATCGTAGCAGAGAGTTCAACACATACTTCTTTTATTCATCATAATCCATACCATCAAGATTGCGAGAAATATCGAATCGCACTCATTCAACCAATTTATACGAACACATTGATAATCATGCATAATCTGGGAGATAATAACATTTTGAGAAAGAATTGCATACATCAGATATCTATTAAGATGGAATATGACAAATAATGATCCCTCAACCATCTAAACTAATCGACCGCCAGTAAACCGAGGAAAGGGGGTTCGTGAAAGAGTTCACGTTACCTTCGTCTTTAATCCAATAGATCAGTCTCTTAAAAACGGTTTTATTCACAAATTACCGGAACGGGAACTTTGAAATAAGCATACCCGGTCTTGGCTTTCCCAAGGCCCTTTTGTATTTAAAAATGTTCCGATGAACTTACACATGCCTATATAATTCTACTTCACTAGTAAATTATCATAGCAAGCCAAAAATTCATCAATCAAACAATACACAATGCATACGCGTCATGCGTTTAATGTTCTAAGGAACTCTTGCTAACATATATAATTCTACATTCCAAGTAAACTATCACATGCAGCTACATCCTCAACATTCAGGCATACGTGTCATACATGAACACTTCCACATCAATCATGCATATTTGGCGACTGGCTTTTATTTTTAAAAAATGTTAAATATTAGGGGCTGACTTGCAATTCATACTTAAAATTAATCATGCGTGTTTTTAGACATGCATCCTAGGCAATTACAACAATTACAGCATGTCCGTCCTAATGCGCAAACCATACATTTAACCAGGGCTCCACCCCCAACTTCCAGTTAGCTTGACATAGTCAAGACAACAGTTCTAATAAATATATGTGACAAAAAGTAGACAATTGCAATTCAGCTCTCTAATTAATCCAGTCCCTAAATCATGCATTTCCGAGATCCATCCCCGTAATCGAAACCAGGCATTAAGGTTTAATCAAAAACTTGAAAGTTTTAAACCTTCGAGCACTGTGTAGACTAATTAAAGTTCTAAAACATTTGTATTTTAAAACTTGACCATCGTATTTTATTAATTAACTTGAATTCGATTTTGAAAAATCCGGTTTGGTTTAGTCAATTTCATTCCGGTTCGGTACGGTCCAGAAAATCCGGTTCGGTACGGTTTTTTTAAAATCTGGTTCGGTCCGAACCGCTCCAATAAAATAGGGTTCGGTTCAACCACTCAAAACCGGTTCGGTTAGGTTCACTTAGTTACCCCGGTTCGAACCAATCCAGCTAGGTCGAACCGATTAAAAAAATACGGTTTGGTTTTATTCCTATCCGGTTTAGCAAATTGGACCGGCCCAATAATCACACAAGGGTTGAGCCGAAATAATCTTGTGGGCTAAATAGAGTTTTAAAGTCCACTAAAAACTTAACTTAGTCTCCAAGAATTATTAACTATTCAAAATAATTTTCAATATTTCAAATATATATATATATATATTTCGGCACACATCTATATATATATATATATATATATATTTATTGTCAAGATTCTATCTATAAGATGTAAATAATTCAACAATATATATACGTATATATAAATTTTGGCCCCAACACACATATATATATATATATATATGTTATATATTTATTGTCAATATCTTTAATAGGGAAACAAATATACTGACAATATATTTTCTTAATCTTTTATGTAACTAAATCTATCAATAATATCTTTAATCCCTATAATTTAGCTAGATATATTGATAGTTATATATTTCTATATATTTAATGTGAACCTATCCTTATGTTTCCAATTATAGATATATTGTTACATTTAATAAAAATTAAAATATGGTAACCAATAATCTTAAAAATTTCGGCCGAAACTTTTAACTTGGTGCCTAAGAAATTTTTTTAAAAAAATTTACCGTGTAAATCTCATTAGGTTTCGGCCGAAAAACACCAAATTGGAAACAAGTGGTCGAATTTCAAGATCAAATTTTAATAAGATCTACAATCCAATGTTTGATTTTGATGAAAATCCACTTATTCTTGAAGATCATGAACATCAAATTATACTAAAAACATCATGAAAATTTCAGCCCTTCAGAAATTTTAAATCTTCGCTTTTTAAAATTTCGGCCATCACCTTTAAAAATTAAGAACACCAATTTATCAAAATCAAAAAATTCTAACACATGCTCTGATACCACTGTTGGATTACGGGGTTGACTACAACGGAAAATGATATATATTCGCAGTTAACTCCTTCAACTTTCTGAAGGTGTGTATATATATATATATCACGCTAAAGAACACAAATTTTACATCTTAAGAAATGTAACGTTTAAATTACGAGTCTTTTTATTATGCTCCGCAAATACTATATTTTTTTTTTTTCTATTACCCTAAGGGTGAATCCTCGGGATAATGATATTATTAATAGTAGGGATAAGGGTTCCTTTGGTACCACTTCTTTGGGCAGAATCCACTTTTGGTACCACTTCTTTTTTTTTTTGTACACTTTTGGTACCAACGTTTTCCATTTTATACCCTTTTGGTACCTCCGTTAGAATTCCGTCCAAAATGGCCGTTAAACCCCCATGTGAGCTGCACATGACCAAAAAATAAATTTTGCTGGACGGATTTACCCTTAGGGATAAATGTTCATTTGGTACCACTTCTTTGGGCAAAATCAACTTTTGGTACCACTTTTTTTTTTTTTGTATATATACTTTGTTTTGCAGTCGGTGAACCTTGTATTAATTACAGAACTTCCATTATCATCATACAGCTCTTCCTTAGACTCTTCTTTTGTGTACTTTTTGTCTGACACATTCGAAGAAATTTATATGTCGTTGTAAAAATCAATATCGTAATGTATGTATGTATGTTTCATGTATCAGTTGATATATGATAATAATGCGGTGCATAGTATGATAGATATGTTTGTAAGTATTAGAATTTCGTGCAATATATAAGAAAATTATTTGTTCGTGGCGTTGAAATTAACTTTTTGTATTGTGAAAAGTATCACTATGAATTTAATAACGTTTTCTATAAACACAAATAGATACGTCATTCCTTACCACTCTAGAATAAACATTTCGACACTCTGCAACAATAATATAAAATTTTAAAGATGCGACGTTTCTTTTTGTTAGATCGAAAATATAAGTTGCAACATTACTAAGTAGGACTCTGAACAAAGTTGGAAATGTATATATGGGACAATTCTATATCGAATCCATATAAACCCGACAGCAAAACAAAGCAAATATACAAAAAAAAAAAAAAAAAAAAAGTGGTACCAAAAGTGGATTTTGTCCAAAGAAGTGGTACCAAATGAACATTTATCCCTAAGGGTAAATCCGTCCAGCCAAATTTATTTTTTGGTCACGTGCAGCTCACATGGGGGTTTAACGGCCATTTTGGACGGAATTCTAACGGAGGTACCAAAAGGGTACAAAATGGAAAACGTTGGTACCAAAAGTGTACAAAAAAAAAGAAGTGGTACCAAAAGTGGATTCTGCCCAAAGAAGTGGTACCAAAGGAACCCTTATCCCTTAATAGTATGATGCAAATATTAGGTGTAGTTAAATAAAATCATGCTTTTTCATATTTTTAAAGTTTTACATATGTTACAATTAAGTCCACCCTAATAATAAAAAAAAGAAAAAGCATGGTGCTCTAAAAGATGATAGAAAAACCTTAAATTATATTAGCTTTGTATTCTACAAATGATTGATAAATACTTTTAAATCAATGGGAAAAAACAATTTCTAAATGAAATTACTGATAAATGATAATAATTTTGATAGTGCCACAATATGTTTGAAACATGCACTACGCGAGACACTAGAGTTAGCGGCTTTGGTAAACAGCCAAATGTGTGTCCAGAAAATTTGAAAAAATGGTTTTTAACGGCTTGACATAATTAAGTCGTCGTTTTTTTTTTCCAGCCCTAGATTAGAGCTTTTAAGTATTTTAATCAATTTATTTTTACATTATTAAAGTTTAGCGGCTCAATTTGCATACCGCTGATTTAATAAAAAAAAAATTAAATGCTAATCCAGTGCAACACACGGGTAAAAAATTGAGTTTACCGTTTAAAAAAAGGTTAAAAGTTAACTCGTTCTCGGATTTGAGAAATAAAAAGTTGAAATTTTTTTATATATATAATATTATAAATTTTATTTATTTTAACTATTAACCTTAAAAAATTAAAATATATATAGGTTTTATATTATTAATTATTTATCTTGATTATATATATATATATATATTAGTAGTTGGTCAAAGTAAGTTTATATATATATATATTATTTTATCAACAAAATATGTATATTATTTGATTAAAAATAAAAATGTATAAATTCACGCAATTAGTTAATTCAATATCTCATTAAATATTTTATAACTTATTAGTAAATAATTTTAGTATTTCAATTACTCACCGTAAGTTGGCCAAAAAAACTCACAGTAATACTTTTTTTTTTTTTAATCTTCATGTTAGAACACTTTCAGATTAATTCTAGTTGTGATTAAATTAAAATTAATTAGTTTAATATTATTTCCATAAATCTCACAAGAAAAAAAAACTTTATTTATAACATATCATGAGATTTTTCTAAGTATAATAATAAATATGTCAGTGCATTAACCAATCTTGTAATTTGAGGTTTCTTTATATATTGTGGTAATTAATATATTTATTATTATTTTATATTATATAAAAATATTATATAGCATGACATTATTTATTATATTTTTTTTATGTGGTGGTTAATAAAGCTTCCACAGCCGAACTATATAGTTAATAAATTTAAATAGAAATTTTTAATTATTTTTTTCTTTATTTTACGTAGAGTTTAAACAGGATATACAAAATTTATAAATTAAAAGTTAGAAAATATTTTATATATAAATTTGTAGATCCCTAAATTAGGAAACATAGATTGTGCTAAACACCTACGTGTCAAAATGAAGTTATATAATAAGGATTTAAAAAAAAAATTAAGTATATATTATATAATTATATTTTATATATTTGGTAGAGATAAATTTATATTCTACGTAAATATATAATATATATATTTCCATTCAAATTATATATGTATCTATTTATAAACTAATTAATACTTATTATAGAAATTTTATTAATTATAATTATATATATATATATATATTGTGTTGTTGTTCCTAAATAATCATATATATTTTTTATGGTGATAAATTAAATATTATATTATTGTAATAGTAATAGTATAGTATATTTTCAATATCATGTATAAGTTAATCAAGTTCAAAAAAAATTAACGAATAGGAATATAATCAGATTCAAAATTTTTTTTCTATCTTTATTTTCCTATAAATATATTTGTGTATGAAAAAAAAAATAGGTTAACAACTAAAAAACTGTCCAATGTTTACCCTATGTTAAAATTAGGTGTCTGAAGTTTCAAATGTTAAAATGTAATGCTCAAGGTTTCAATTTTGTTAAATCTCGCTCCGTTGTCGTTGGAAATCGCTCCACACCACTCTGCTAGAAACCTTTTTTTTATATATATTTTGTGAAAAAAGTAAAGATTAATGGATTATGAGTGGGTGAGTGAGTTAATGAAACGATGAAGGAAGATGAAAAGACATGCAGAGACACCAAATTTCAACAAAAATGAAACCTGGGACATTCCATTTTAACAATTCAAACTTCAAACAATTAATTTAACATAGGATAAACCTTGGATATTTTTGTAGTTATTAAAAAAAACCTGATTGTGAGTAAATGAAATACCCTAAAAGATACCCAAATTAGACAATAAAATAAAATTAATTTCTAGACAAATTTATTGGAAGAACTTTTGGTAATGTTTTTACATTGTCCTTTCTTCATAATGGGTGGAAATGTGTATGATGCTCCAAAAATTTGTAAAAACAATAAATAATGAGATTAAATTTTTTTCATAGTACACCTAAAAGAGATTAGTAACAAAATTGCATGTAGTGATTACCATATGTTTATGTTACATTTTTTTAAAACATGATCGAGCGAAAATGATGTACGTAGTATTATAAAAATATTGAATAGATAAATTTATTAAAAAAAACACAAAAGGGAAACAAATATTACTTTAATTAACCAATATTAGTACGTCCAATCAAGAGCGGAAATAGGAGTGGCCCTTCCATGGCATCAGGTAACCATACATGAAGGGGGAATTGCGCGGATTTAGCAACTGCACCAGCAAATAAGAGAAAGGAAGGCAAAGTAACCAAGCGTTTGTTGGATCACGGGCAAAGCTCTGTTACGTCCTTGACGGAATGCTCTGGACTCCTGGGCTCCGCGTAATCCTGCAAAAGGGGATGACCTGGGTGGTGACCCAGAATCCCTCTCCGATGCTTAAATGAGTATACGATCAATGGGGTGGCAGCAGTATTCTAAGTGGGTATTAGAAAGTATGTTTTCTGAGGTAACTTCCTCCTTTATATAGGAGGGGAAGTTACTCAGTTACCTGTGGCCGTGATTGGCCGTTTTGCCTATGATTCCGTGTATCTCGCCACGATTCCGTATATCTCGTCAGGGATTCCGTAGATTTCGCCCCACGCTCCGCTTATCTTGCCCGTACTCCGCGTATCTCGGGCACACCCTGCGTATCTCGGGGGATTTATCTTTATCTCTAACCGCCTCCCACTACTCTATCTAGTAGGCGGGTTTCTCGGTCTTTATCCTCTGATCACAAGTCTCGACTCCTGTCGGAGACAACAGAGTTGTCTCATTCTAGATCACCACCCAGGACCTTCAGTCTCTGCGGGACAGGTCCAGCCTCTGCGGGGCTATGTTATTGGGGCCTTTACTAAGGCATATCGGGGCCTACTCAGAGGCTTCTTGTCGGGAGCGTTCAGCTCTTGTGTCGGGGCCGCTATCATCGGGACCCTTAATACTAGGCCTCTGGGCCCTCCAGGCCTTTCACGAGGCCCACTGGACCTACTCGCCGTCCATTGGCTATTAACGGGGCTAACGATTACATCGGAACCCATCATTTGCCCCCAAGACATGGGGGACTTTTAGTTCATCATGTCTTTCAGTTCAGATCTTCTGACCTCTTTGTCGGAGGCTTTTGTCTTCATACCTCCCGATACCGCCGTCGGAGGCTTTTACCTTTGCATTCTTGATACCTCCGTCAGAGGCTTTTGTCTTCAAATCCTCCGATACCACTGTCGGAGGTTTTTGCCTTGCGTGTGTTTGTTGTATAATAGAGTCTCTTACTCATGATTACTTTGGGCCCACCAGACCCCATGGGTAGTTGCCAAATCCGAGGAGACTCCTCGATTACTGTAGCATTAAATGCCTGGGGATAAGGAAATGACGTTTAAACCGGCGTGACTGTTACTTTCTGAAAAAGCAGCTGTGACGTCACTCACGTCTCTTGCGTACCTATAATCTTGGAGATTAAGATCGTGTCATTTCCTCTTCAACGGTGCAGATCAGGCCCATTCAGCTGTCTCTTCCGTACCGTCCCCATGATTTCAACGATTATGATTAAATCGTTTCGTCTTCAACGGTCAAGATTAAGTCCCTCCGATTGTCCTTTTGCTTATAAAAGCCAAAATCCTGGCATTATTCACTTCTTCTGCACTCTCTCGATTTCAGCCATTCTTGCATTCGAAGCATCTTCTCCAAGCTCTGCCTGCTATTCAAGTGGTCCAAGGCCTTCAACCCTTCCGATCTTCCTTCATTTTCCCTCTCCGATCACCAATCATGTCTGGTAAGGACTTTCTTCTATGTTTTCGTGGTTTACTTGCTGTTTATTCTCCTTTTCTCAAATCTTCTTGTTTGCAACCGTTTTAGACGAAGCTAGTTCTGAGGCTAGGGCTCCTTTCACTTTCGAATTTGCTGTCAATGAGATTTCTGAGGCTTCATATGAAGTTGCCCTTAGAGAGGGGTGTATTACCTCGGATTGGGAACCTCGTTTCCCGTATGAGTCTCAGCCTGCCGTCAGAAGGAAGCACATCGTTACGCCTCCTCGGGCAGGGGAAGTGTTTGTCTCCGCCGGACAAATAAGCGCGGGGATCCGGTTCCCCTTCTGCGGAAATTTGGTGGAGATGTGCAACTTCTACAAAACGCACCCCTGTACCTTCTCTCCACACGCCATCCGCGTGTGGAATGCCTTCCAACTCCTATGCCACCGCCAGCAGTGGACGTACAGTCTACTACTCTTCCGCACTTTCTATGACATGAAGTGCAACAAGGCTGGTGTCTGCTCCTTCTCCCCCCAACTCCCCAAGTGGACAAAGGAACAACTTTCACGTTTTGGCTGGGACAGCGAGACTTGGAAGTTCCACAAGGATCGGATACTGATACGCTACTCGGGGTCTGACAATAGCGGATGGAAGAAGTACTGCTTCTTCGTCCAACACAGCTCTGTCCCATGGCCTCGATGGGAGGTCGTGGCGGACCCTGCCCCCAAGCTCTTAGACTATGCTGAGGATGACCTCAACACTCTCCAGATGGTTCAGCTCTACCGTTGGGGAGACAACTTCATACCCCTCGATGCCAACAAGCTCCAGGAGAAAGACTTGATTGCTATCGGAGTCCGACTCCTTGACTCTGTTTCCAAAGATTTGGTCATCTGGGTAATACTTCTAACCATCTTGTGTTTTACTTTTGCAGCCAAGAAGGCTTCTCTGTTGACTCATCTCATTCTGAAGCAGGGCGAGACTGATGCCGTCCAGAGTGGCTCCAAGCGGAAGCGAAAGTTGGTGAAGAAAGGCGCTTCCTCTTCCACTCCTCTATCTGCTGCTCCTCCGACTGAAGAGCAGGTCGGGGCCAAGAAGGTCAGGAGGGAGGAGATAGATCGGGCCTTCGGGGCCACTACCGTCGAGGAAGGTAAGCGCGTTCGTCGTGCAATTAAAAGATATAAGAAATTAGTTCCCAAGGAGTTTATCCCCGCTGATCGGGAGTCGCGGGTTTGAGAAATTAAATATATCCTTCAAGGAGAAGTCCCCCGCGTTCTCAAAGCGGGATATTACAACTTTTTTGGGAAAGACCAGCATGTCGAACGTCAAATTCTCTGGTGTCCTGGCGGAATTCTTCCTGACTATATTCGTCCTGCCACCGCAGGTCCATCGGAGACTCCTGCTCCGACGGAGGCTGTCACTCCAGCAGTGACTGCGACTCCGCAGGAACTGATGCTGGAGAATGTCCCGGCGGATGCTCAGTTCCGTCGGGTGACTGATTTGGAGGCCTTTCCTTCTGTCAAAGAGGCTGACGAGGGGGGACGTGAGGGACGTGTCCCGGAGTCCTCCTCCTGCTTTCCGCACTCCTACTCCCGAGCCTCCTCCGACCGAGGTTATCCCTCGTCTTCCGATGGACGATGTTTACAAGATTTACACTCCCGACCAGGCGACGGTTCCCTGGCGTCCGATCGAATCCCTCCAAGGGTTTTCAATTCGACGGGATAATCTTCAGCCTGACTTGGCCCTGCATCTGCTGGCGGGGTCAATTCCTCCCGCTTTGAGACAGCCGCTTTGCCTGACGCGGGAGGACATCGAAGAGGAGTTCCGTTCCATGGCTGTCCGTCGGATGGAGCTAATACTTTACCTTTGTTTGTTTTCTTCTTTATTTCTACTTTCGACCATCGAATTGTAATCTTTTTTCCTTCCGCCTTAGGAAACTGCGGACCAGCAGCGTTGTTTCGCCATCGCCTTGGCTCTGAAGAGTGCTTTGGAGGAGGCTGAAGCTAAGTCGGACCCTGATGCATTAGCCAAGCTTTAGGTGGAGCTCGACGAGGCGGTGGCGGCCAAGAACAAGATGGCCAAGGAGAAGACTCTCCTTGACGACATGGCTTCGGGCCTTCTCAAGAAGGTTCAAGACCATGAGGCTGTCATGCGTCGGGAGCGGAAGATGGTCCAGATGGAGCAGCAGCGGAATGAGGCGGAGAAGAAGCAGCTCACTCATGAGAAGGGCGTCTTCGCGGACCTACTCGCGGAGGCCAAGGCGAAGTTCGAAGTTGAGAGGGCTGAGTTCTCTGCCAAGCTGGCTGAGGCAAAGGCTCAGGGCCTCGAGGAGGGCCGCCTACAGGGCCGCGAGGAAGGCCTCCAGCAGGGTCGTGAAGAGGGCCGCCTACAGGGCCACGGGGAGTATCGGGACACTGAAGAATTCAAGGTGGCTGCTGTAGAGTTCTGCAAGTCCGAGATGGAGGATGTTTTGTACAACGCTGTCGAGGAACTCTACACAGCCTATGCGGATTCCATTGACTTCACGAAGTCCGAGACTCTTGCCCCCGTCGCGGAGAAGTACTTCAACCTCCCCGCGGAGAGTGAAGAGGCCGCTACCGTGGACCCGACTCCGCCAGCTGCGGAGCCTTCTGCCCAAGCCCCTCCGAACCTTGCTCCCTCCGATGCTGCTGAGGATCCATCTCCCACCAAGGACCAAGCCTAATGTTACATCTTTTTAGTCCTTGTAGTCTTTCTCCTTCGTTTTTTGTGTCAGAACTCCTGGGCCTTCGAGCCTTCATATGAAGAATTTCTTTTGATCTGTTTTGGTCTCGATAATCATTTGCACTTACTTAAAGCGGCTTTAAACTCGTTACTCAGAACGTTCCGATGCATTATTTGAGATGTCTTCATACGTCCTTCCGACGCTTGACTCGGGACTTTACCATTTAAGGCTTCTCGTCCAAAATCGGGACTTCACTAATTAAGGCTTCTCGTCCAAAATCGGGACTTCACCACTTAAGGCTTCTCGTCCAAAGTCGGGACTTCACCACTTAAGGTTTCTCGTCCCTGCCTTTCAAGGCCATTTTTCACACCCTTTAAGGCTTTTGTCGCACCAACTCTGACGGCTTCAATCGTACCCCTTAAGGGCTTTTATCGCGTCTTTGTCAGACGACTTTCGCGGACCTGCTAAGGCTTTTCATACCCGTTAAGGCTTTTGGCCGCATCATATAGACGACTTACGCGGACCTCCTAAGGCTTTTTCGTACCCGTTAAGGCTTTTGGCCGCATCATATAGACGACTTACGCGGACCCATCAGGGCCTTTTCGTACCTAGGCTTTTGGTTGCATCATATAGACAACTTACATGTACCCCGTAGGGCTTTTGTCCATACCTGTTAAGGCTTTTGGCCGCATCATATAGACGACTTACGCATACCTCAGAAGGCTTTTATCGTACCTCGGAAGGCTTTTGTCGCGTCCTTCAGGACGTCTTACTAACAGTTAGAATAAATCTAAAAGCAATTTGATCGGAAGCAACTTCTTTTATTCATAAATAACTCAATATAGGCTTACATCGGATCTTATTGATAGACAATTTGCGCCCTTCACGGCGACTTAATATCAAACATGATATTTCTTCAAGTGTTCGCCACTGAAGGAATGCTTCAACGTCTTGCCATCAAGGTCCTCTAGCTTGTATGCATTGGGTGCTGGCATCCCTACGATCTTGTAAGGTCCCTCCCATTTTGGCGATAGCTTGTTGATCCGATCTTGATGAACGAACTCGTTCCTCCGCCAGACAAGTTCTCCAACGAAGAATTGTCGGGACCTGACACGCCGATTGTAGTATCGGGCTGTTGCCAGACGCATTCGGGCCTGGACTTCATCAGCCTTTCATCTTTTCTCCTCAAGTAAGTCTAAGTCTAGACGTCTCATTTCCTCGTTTGTCAGAGGTTCGTAATATTTCGCGCGATAGGATGCCACCGCTATCTCCACGGGAGCGACTGCCTCCGTGCCATAGACCAGGCCAAACGGAGTTTCCCCCGTCGATTGCTTGGGTGTTGTTCTCACAGCTCACAGCACGTTTTCGAGCTCATCCAGCCAATGGCCCTGCAAGGCGTAGACTCTCTTCTTCAAGCCATCCATCACGATCTTGTTGGCTGATTCTACCTAGCCATTGGTTTGAGCGTGGCGGACTGAAGCGGTCCGATGTTCGATGTTCAGCTCCTCCAGGTACTCCTTCAACTGAGCCCCATTGAACGGAGGGCCGTTGTCGCTGATCAACACTCGAGGAACCCCATATCGGGATATGATCTGAGTTTGAAGGAACTTGAGGATCTGCTGCCCCGTCGTCCTGGCCAATGCCTTAGCCTCTATCCATTTTGAGAAGTAGTCGATGGCCACGAGCAAATACTTGCACTGACCTTTCTCTTGGGGAAGAGGTCCCACCAAGTCAATCCCCCATTGCGCGAAGGGCCATGCACTCTTGATGGGCATTAAGTCTGCGGCGGGAGCCACGATATTTGGAGCGTACCTCTTGCATGCATCACAGGATCGGACCATTGCTGTCGCCTCCTTGTTCATTGAAGGCCAATAGTAGCCCAAGTTCAGCGCCTTCCTCACAAGAGATCGGGCCCCTTCGTGACAGGCCGCGACTCCCTCATGTAGTTCCCTCAGGATCCGATTTGTGTCGGGTTCCGCTACGCATTTCAGGAAAGGCTTTACATACCCTTTTTTGTATAACTGGTTGTCCACCATCGCGTAATTGTCCGCAATCCGACGCAACCTGACAGCTGCCACCTCGTCATCGGGGAGTGCCCCCGTAGTCAGGTATGTGACCATCGGGGTCATCCAAGTGGGATTCTCCTCTTCCTCCGATCCTGTCTCAATTGCGCAGATCTCCACCGGATCAATGTTTGAGATAATCACCTTCTCTAGGAAATGTACCTTCCGATTCTCCTCGGGGGCCAGTCCCAGAGCAAACTTGCTTAAGGCATCTGCCTCCACATTTTCTTCTCTCGGGATTGCCTCGATATCGAAGCTTTTGAAGCTTTCCTTCAAAGTCTGCACCTCTTGCAAATACTTCTTCATTGTCGGGCTCCTGGCTTCATAATTCCCCTTTAGATGATCGACTCCCGTACCCTTGGCGATCTTGAGGCCCGTAATGAGAGCCTCGTACTCCGCTTCATTGTTGGTGGCTTTGAACGTCAACGCCAAGGCATATCGTAGGGGCTCGCCTCCACCGGGCGGTATCAATACGAATCCTGCCCCCGAGCCTTCTACACTCGATGAACCATCGGTGTACATCTCCCAAGTGTTCTCCTCATTTGGCTGTTCTGACTGTTGTTCTGTTGTCGGGACTTCCATGGTTTCCCCCTCGGCGGGACCCGTTACTTCCAGATCGGGTGCCGTAGACTCGCCTATAAAATCCGCCAATGCCTGGCCTTTAATAGCAGTTCTCGAAGCGAAATGTATACGAAACTCCGTAAGCTCGATAGCCTATTTCACCAATCTCCCCGACGCCTCCGGTCGGTTCAAAAAGTGATTCAGGGGCTGATTAGTTAATACTGTGACTTCATGGGCATGGAAGTAAGGTCGTAGCTTTCGAGCGGCAATAATCAACGCGAAGAGATACTTCTCAATAGCGGGATAGTTTATTTCAGACTTGGCAAACGCCTTGCTTACATAATAGATAGGCACTTGGTTGCCCTTGACAAGTTTAATCAAAACAGAACTAACAGCCACATAAGAAACAGCCAAATAGAGATAAAGCGGCTCGCCTGGAACTGGTTTCGCCAACGGCGGAAGGGTACGGAGGTGCTGCTTGAGTGCCTGGAACGCCTCCTCGCACTTGTCGGACCATTCGAACTTCTTGTGGGCCATCAGCACGTCAAAAAATGGCATGGTTCGGTCACTCGCCTTGGATAGGAAGCGATTCATCGCGGCCAACCGGCCATTCAGCACCTGAACCTCTCGATGAGTCTTCGGGGACTGCATCTCCTCGATTGTTCGCAGCTTCTCGGGATTCACCTCGATTCCTCTCTGGCTCACCATGAACCCTAGGAACTTGCCCGAGTTTACTCCGAAAGCACATTTGTCGGGGTTCAGCCGAACCTGATGGAACTTCATCCGCTCAAACGCCGCCGCCAAGTTCTGGACATGGTCTCCTGCCTATCGGGACTTCACCAGCATGTCATCCACATACGCTTCCATGGTTTTCCCCAGCATGTCTCCAAACAACTTGTTCACCATCCGCTGGTAAGTTGCTCTGGCATTGATCAATCCGAAGGGCATCACGTCGTAGTGGTAGACGTCACTGTCGGCATAGAAAGCCGTATGGGGGGAATCCTCCTTCGCCATCTTGATCTGGTTGTACCCAGAATAGGCATCCATGAAGCTCAGCAACTCATGTCCCGATGTCGCTTCCACCAACTGGTCAATCCTCGGAAGCGGGTAACAGTCCTTCGGGCAGGCCTTGTTCAAGTCGCGGAAATCGACACACATCCGCCATTTCCCGTTACTCTTTCGCACCAGGACTGGGTTAGCAACCCAGGTCTGGAATCGGAGCTCCTTGATGAATCCAGCATCGAGTAGTCTGCCCACCTCTTGCTGGATCGCGATCCTCTTGTCCGCGCCCATCGGACGTCTTCTCTGTGCAATGGGCTTGATCGCGGGGTCAATCTTCAGCTCATGTACTATTACATCGGGGCTGATTCCTGGCATATCACTCGGGGACCAGGCAAACAGCTCCTTAAACTCCTTCAGGAGCTCGATCAACTCTCGGGCTCTTTCCTCCGACAAAGCAAACCCGATCTTCACCTTCCTCTGAGGCCCATCAATCTCAACCTCCTTCAGTTCCTCCATGGGGGCGGGACGCCCATACTCCTCTCGAGGATCGGCATCAGTCTGAAGGACAGTCATGGCTTCCCTCCTTCTCCTTCGGGTAGCGTTAACATAGCATTTTCGCGACGCCACATGGTCACCTTTGACCTCTCCGACTCCGTTGTCAGTCGGGAACTTCATCTTCTGGTGGACTGTCGAGGCGACCACCATGAGTGGGTTGATAGTGGTCCTCCCGATAATAGTGTTGTATGCCCCCCCCAGACTCCACTACGACGAAATCTACGTTTCACTTCTCCATCTTCTAGCCACTACCAAACTCCACCGGTAAGGTAATCATTCCCAACGGGTAAGAAGTGGAACCAGAGAATCCCACCATCGGGAAGTCCACCTGTGTGAGGTCTTTTTTCGTCTTTCACATGGCTTCCAGAGCGTCCATGAAAAGGATGTCGGAGGAACTCCCTCCGTCTATCAGGATCCGCTTCATCTCGAATCCATCTACGTCCAGGGTCACGACCAAAGCGTCGTCGTGAGGGCTCTCTACGCCTACTAGATCCTCCGCCGAGAAGGAAATCACCATCTCCTCCTTCAGAGTCCACGACCGGGACCTTTTGCCTAACACCACCGCGGCAGATATGCGGGAAGCGTAGTTCTCCCGCGAAGCAGAGGTATCACCTCCTGCCGCCATTCCTCCATGGATGACGTTGATAGTTCCCCGCCTCTCCTTGCGGGCACCCGAACCTGAGGCTTCTTGCTCAACCTTCTTCTTCTTCGGGGATCGATCACGGGACTTGGAGCGGGACCGCGACCGACTTTTGGAGCGAGATCGGCACCTTCCCCTTCCGACGAACTCTTTTAACTTCCCCTTTTGGATCAGCTTCTCAACTTCCTTCTTCAGCTCCCGACAGTTTTCAGTGTCGTGACCATTGGCTCGATGGTAGCGACAGTAACGGTCAGGGCGGCCTCCTAAGAATTCGCCTTCTTTCCTCGGAGGGTATCGGGCGAGACCCTGCCGATCCATCACAGCTAACACAGAAGTCATCGAGCTATTGATGGGAACAGCCCGACCTTCTCGATTGTCCTTCCTCGGGGGACGCTTATCTTCTCTTTTCTCGGGGCGACCACGATTTCTACTCCCTTCTGACTTGTCGCTCCCTTTGCGATCATCCGACAGCTTGGACGATGGCTTTCCTCTTCCCGACCTCGGGGGATCGAGCTCTCCGGCAGCAATCTTCGACTCCTGGACGTCGATTTGCTGTTTCACCCTCGCTTGCAGGGCCTCCATACTCCACACAACCTTCGCGGCTACACTGTGCATCAGGTCGGAACCGTACGGAGCGCTCAAGTTCCGCAGGAAAGTATGGATGGTCTCTCCCTCCGATATCTCTTCATCAATCTCTGCGGCACTGGCAGTGAATCGTTGGTAGTAATATGCCAACGATTCGTCGGGTCTCTGCACCACCTGGGTCAGGGACCTTACACTCTTCAGAAGACGCCTCCGACCTTGATATTGCTTGATAAACCGATCGTGCATGTCCGCCCAGCACGTAATACATCCTGGCGGGAGGCTGAAAAACCAAGTCATGGCCCTCTCTCCCGGAGTGATCGGGAACAGCGAACACACGAGGTCGTCGTTCGAGGTCCTACCCATGCAAGCCTGGACATGTCTCTGAACATGGCGGACCGGGTCTCCTTCACCATCGTACTCCTTGACGGTCGGGATGCCTAACCCCGGCGGGGCGACCGTATCCAACAGCCGCGGAATGAAAGGATGGCTGGATCGATCCCTCAACTCCGATGTCATCTGCTTCTGGTCACCCATGTAGATGTTGACAATCTTCACCACCTGATCGGGGGTGATGGGGCCATTCAGGGGAATGGTCCTGTTTTGCACCGGTCCTGGGCCGTTGACCACGAATTTCTCCAGATGCGCTGGTTCTTTACCCTTGCTCCTAGGCGGAACCTCCTGAACTTCTTGTTCTTCTGGAACCACCCTCGGGGGGGTGGGGTTGGAGGTAATTCTTCTCGCGGAGGCAACTCCTCCGCCCTCCTGGCGGCCTCTCTCTTGTCCAGCAAGGCCTCCATGGCAGCAAAGAACATGGGCATAGCATCTGCTACTGCCTTGGCCAACTCCGAGTTCGAAGACGATCCTTCTTCCCTTCGCGGGACTCTTTCTCCTCCATGGCCCACCGGGTTCGGGGGAGCCTCATCTTCCTCCCTACGCGGGATATCCTGCCTGTTCATCTCTGTGTCTCGGACTGAGACCTCATAACCATCACCCTGCCCCCCTGTCTGGGAAAGAGCGGGGTTCTCACCTTGTTCAGTAACACGTTCTGGCAACTGGGAATTCATAGTTCCTGCGGGATGGGAACTGCCAGCCTGAGCTTGTTTCTTCTTGCCACCACCGGCCATTGATCTGGTAGAAACTATCTTGACTTTTTGTAAGTTTCCCACAGACGGCGCCAATGTTGGATCACGGGCGAAGCTCCGTTACGTCCTTGACGGAATGCTCTGGACTCCTGGGCTCCGCGTAATCCTGCAAAAGGGGATGACCTGGGTGGTGACCCAGAATCCCTCTCCGATGCTTAAATGAGTATACGATCAATGGGGTGGCAGCATTATTCTAAGTGCGTATTAGAAAGTATGTTTTCTGAGGTAACTTCCTCCTTTATATAGGAGGGGAAGTTACTCAGTTACCTGTGGCCGTGATTGGCCGTTTTGCCTATGATTCCGTGTATCTCGCCACGATTCCGTATATCTCGTCAGGGATTCCGTAGATTTCGCCCCACGCTCCGCGTATCTTGCCCGTACTCCGCGTATCTCGGGCACACCCTGCGTATCTCGGGGGATTTATCTTTATCTCTAACCGCCTCCCACTACTCTATCTAGTAGGCGGGTTTCTCGGTCTTTATCCTCTGATCACAAGTCTCGACTCCTGTCGTAGACTCCAGAGTTGTCTCATTCTAGATCACCACCCAGGACCTTCAGTCTCTGCGGGACAGGTCCAGCCTCTGCGGGGCTATGTTATCGGGGCTTTACTAAGGCATATCGGGGCCTATTCAGAGGCTTCTTGTCTGGAGCGTTCAGCTCTTGTGTCGGGGCCGCTATCATCGGGACCCTTAATACTGGGCCTCTGGGCCCTCCAGGCCTTTCACGAGGCACACTGGACCTACTCGTCGTCCATTGGCTATTAACGGGGCTAACGATTACATCGGAACCCATCAGCGTTAGACTTTAAATACTTAATTAATATATGATCCATATGAATGCTACAAAAATAGAATTGGAGAAGAAGAAATAAGAAAAAAAAAGGTCATCACTTTCCATTGATGGAATGATCAAACTTAAATCGATACCTAATAATCAAGATTTTTTTTTAATTATATATAATATACTTCTAACTTAATATTGTTATACGATATGATATAGATATCAACTCTCAGCAAAATAGTACTTACCAATATAAAAAAATACACAATCATTATATGTCAATATGAAAAGAAGTGTAAATACAGAGTAGACTCCAAGGTGGGGATGATCAGCCACCTACTTCATCGGACTTGTTTATGATATTCATAAATTAGTTAATTCTATCCATGCTCCAACCGCTTCATCTTATTCATCCTTCCAATGAAGAGAACTAAACCCTAAACATATAATTCTAGCTGCGCGGGGAAAATTATTAAAACTAAATTACTTAAATTATCCTAATTTTGAAATAATTATGTACATGAACAAATTTAGGTACTTACTTTGATGACTGCTCACGTAAAAAGAAACTAAAATATAATTATTAATTATTATATTATTAAAAGAAGAAGTATATCTAGTAATATACATATGCAAAATATATTCACACAAACATATATACATACTATCCAAAAATTTGACCTAATTTGTATATGAGATTTATGATTTTTCTAGATATAATGAAACAAATTATATTATATATTTATACAAATATTAAAAGCGGTCATAATTCAAACCCTAATTAGTACATACCGTATAGCTGGTGAAATGTCGATAAATAATAGCATTTTGAATCCATAACAATCCTTTATAAATTATAAGTGTTATGTTTGTTTCCACTTGGGTAACTTCGGGCTTCTGTCCCACGAACGGGCTCTGGATGTGTGCACATGAACGGGTATATGTCTGTATGCTGCGAACCTTGAAACACGATCCTCGAACCAGTCTTCAACTTCCCGACTTTGATCTCTCGAACTCCGACTTTGATCTCTCGAACTCAAGTCATAATCTTTAGAGAGAGAAAGTCTTTAGAGAGAAGTCAGAGCTCGAAAAGCCAGAATGAGGGAATTGTTTAAAATGGGAGACCTAGGTCCCTATTTATAGGAAATCAAAGGGTCGTGCCCGGTTTTATACGGTTTAATGCCGGTTTAAAGGAAATCGTATACCGTCATCAAGGGGGGCTATGCGCGCACTGACTTCTCATACTTGGCAAAATAATCGGGATAAGCGCTCGGAGCATGTCGGTAATCCGGACCTACCCGGATTGCCTTAGCAATCCGAACCGGCCCGGATTGCCTTAGGGCAATCCGTAAGTCCCCCGGTCCGGGTACTGCGCGTATTCCGGACCGTTTTTGGACTTGGGTGTCTGCGGAAGAGTTCTTTTACGGGTTTTGGATTATTTTGCGAGGCCCGAAATGTAAATACAAACCCGAATTGGACAGATATCTAACACTTGCCCCCGAGTCAAGTAGCGGTTCCAAACCCATGCTTGACTCTTTTTAAGATAAGATATTCGCCCAATTTAGGTTCGGTACTGACCTCAGGGGTGGGTTGTTTGTCAATTCGAGTGTAGGGATCATAATTTTGACCAACTTAAATTTTCCGCCGTATGTACGTAATCTGTTTATAGGGTTAGCGTAGTGGACAATATGCGTATAACAACATGCAATTACAATATATTCGCAATATCATGTAATGAGTGAAATACTTGTAATAATAAAGAATTATACAACGTGATAATATAATGGTACATGATGTAAGCATATAACACGTTGTCAACATGTAGATGATGACATAGTAAACGGATGACGTAATTATGCAATAAGCAAAACACTTAGAATAATATGAAATTGGAGAGCATGTATGCAATATGAACATAGGGGAGCTGCAAATATGCTTGTAAAGGTTGCTAAGGACTTATATGAAAATACAGGAAAGTTTAGTCCTTAGCACACGGTGTAGGCACTATTAGTGAAAATTAGGAGAGAGAATACCCATTATCTTACATCCTTTATAGATAAATCCCCAAGAAGCTCTCCATTCTTGATGAAGATGAAGCTTTTGAGATCATAAATTTGGAGTAGACACACCATAGTTGATATCAATTGGATTCCGGCCAAGGGAGGGAGCAAGGTCGACGGCGCGTGGAAGAGAGATTGGCGGCGCGTGACTGGAACCACGGCGGCGCGTCATCTCGGTGGTGGCAGCGCGTGATTTTTCCGGTGTGGCACATTTCAGTTCGGATTCGCTTCATGTTGGTGAGTTCAATTCCGTACATGGCTGGAAATTTCGTGACTTCGTTTGGCCTTAATTCGATCTTGAAATCATCATGTGTGTAGTCACCTTAACATGCACATAAGGTGTTTGATAAAATTCATTAGAGTAATTAGCTTTCCAAATCGGCCAAAATTTTTCTAAGTGCTGGAAATTTTTAGAAAAGCATAAATCAATTGTTATACTTCCCTTGTGCATAGTATTCATTGCCGTCATGTTGTTCCATGCTCTAGTCATCGTTTTTGCATGCTTGATGTTGATGATGGGTAGTTGTTCGGACATGATCGTTGATTGTTGTACATGGGTAATGATAGGCTAGAAAAAGTGCTTTGAGCATCGTATGTTGATCATTGAACACTTTCTGCAAGCATGCTAAAATACTTAGAAAATATTTTAACAATATCTAATGCTTGTTACCATAGATGTCGTCTTATGAGCTTTGTCGATAAGCAACGCAGAAATGCTTAGGAAGTATTGTGTAGAAGTTGATAATAGCTACTTGATGCATGCAATCCATCCTTGTCGACATGTATGTACGTACATGGAAACACTTAGAAAATATTCTCCCCTTGTCGTGCATCCTTGTCGACATGTATGTACGTACATGGAAATACTTAGAAAATATTATTCATTTGTCGACATGTATGTACGTACACGGACATACTTAGAAAATATTCTTCACTTGTCGACATGCATCCTTGTCGACATGTATGTACGTACAGGGAAAAACTTAGAAAATATTCATCACTTGTTGACATGCATCATTTTCGACTTGTATGTACGTACATGGAAATACTTAGAAAACATTCTTCACTTGTCGACATGCATCCTTGTCGACATGTATGTACGTACATGGAAATACTTAGAAAATATTCTTCACTTGTCGACATGTATGTACGTACATGGAAATACTTAGAAAATATTCTTCACTTGTCGACATGCATCCTTGTCGACATGTATGTACATATATAGTGCTCGTACACAGATTGAATTGTTGTTTGCAATTTTAAGGATTCCAAGTTACGCAGTCTCCTTTTCAGAGTTAGTCTTCTTGCCACGGTTATTATGAGTAAGTCTTCTATTCCCGTTCCGCGAGTGACATTATGTTCAGATGTTGGTGACGAGCCGGGTGTCAACACAGTTGAGTCTCTTAAGGATACAACGAGGAATGTGAATTACTTCTCCAACTATATTGATGAAGATATGTTTGAGTTGTACGCGACTTGTTGTGGACTTGATCCTGCTTTGGAAGGTGTTCTTCCTTATGACGTGCTGCCCGACTCCGAAAAGGGGCAAGTTACTGTTCCTCCTATTGACTTGTTCGCAGTTTATACCTCACAGATTAAGGAAGGTCTGCGTTTTCCTTATTGTCCTGATTTGGTGGACCTTTGTCGTTATTACCGGATATCACCCTTAAGTCTATCTCATGCTGGCTTCCGTGTATGGAGCTGCTTTCGGGTTTTGTTTCACAGGCAATCTTGGCACTGTTCCACCACCCTTTTCCGATGCTTCTATCAATTGATGTGTCCAGACGCGACTAGGTTATGTGGTATGAAGATGCGTTGGCCAAACTTGCAAGATACGGGTTTCAAGAATCTTTGTCTTGGAGATGCCGAGTTGGATCATAAACAACGCATACCCGCCCCGGCTGATCGTTCTGGTTCTCATTGGCGACATCATTACTTCTTCGTATGTGATGTCGGGACTGTTTGGGATGTTGAGAGTGTGGAGAAAGCTCATCCTTCTCCTATTTTCTCTGATCTTTCCTTGGATGATAGGGAGGCGGTGAAGAGTATTTTCCGATGTCAACAAGAGCACCACTATCGTTGTCTATTACGTGCTTCAAATCAGGATTTGATTGATGCCGGGATTCATATACTTCCTTCTGAAGATTTGGTATGTTGATAACTTTTATAACTTGTACTATGTTGCAATGTAGGTCGTATTGATGGAAAAAGCTCGTCTTTGCAGACAGCTAATGATCGTGATAACCCGTCAGTTGGGCGTTGTGTTCGTAATACTGCCCCCACTGTTCCTGAAGGCTCCGGACATGAACGTGGTAAAGGACCTAGAAGTGAGGCATCTTCTTGTATCTTCTTTTGACTTGTTGATTTTCCAAGTTTTATTATATTCATGTTGTCTTTGTTCTTTTAGATAACTCTGTACATGTGACTGAGCGCGTTGTTGCAGTGCCTGCCACTAGTGTTCTTCCCAAAAGATCTGCCGCAGGGGCGTGTCCCTCGAGTGATCCGATGCGCTCCAAACCAAGTGCGGCTATTCCAGCTCCTTCTTGCGATAAAGGGAAGAGGGTTGAGAGTCGCACGATGGCGCCTTCTGCCCCCAGGCCGAGGGACCGGCCCGAGGAGGAGCGTTCTTCCCGCCGAGGTATGCATTGTTTACTTTGACATATTTCTTATACTTAGTATATTTTGCTGATGTCTTCTTTGTTTTATGTTGTCCTTATTGTAGCGTTTCCACGCATTAAGCGTGATGACTTGATCCTGTCTGACGGGATTGATGTTTCCGGAGAAAACTGGTCACCTTTCTCCACTTGTAGTCTTCATTTTCCGAAGGACTCCAAACTTAGCACTCCAGGAGTTGGTGTGCGGGTGCTTTAGAGATGTGTTCCTCCCGGTGATCATGATTTCAAACCATCTACTGATGAGGAGGCGCAAGCATATGTTGAGAGTGGCTTAGCTGAATTTGCACCGGTAGATTTTGTTCTAACTTTCTTGCCTTCCTGCTGTAAGCATATGCTTTGTTATTGATCATGATCGTCTTGTTTGTTGTACTTAGGCTATTTCAAGGATGATGAACATGTCTTCCTTTGTGTTGGAGCTTGTGAGTGAGAGGAGGGCTGCTATCAAGAAGAGCAATACAGTTTCTCGCGAGCTTGCACAGTCCGAGGAGGAAGTGCAGAATTTGAACTCCAAGGTTGCTGATATTGATACGCGCATTGCTACTCGTCGCGTCCATGTTGAACAACTTGAGGCCGAGATTGCTGCTATCAAGCAGCAAATTGCAGAGACCAACAGTGTTCATGATGCCGTGCTTGCTTCTGTTTGTGATGAGGCACATAGAGCGGGCGTTGAGAAGGGACTTGCTGAATATCCTAGTACCCCTGCCCGTTCTGCTTCCGTCTTTGCTACTGCTAAAACGGATTTTGCACCTTTGATTGATGAGTTTGCCAAAGACTATATTGGCAGAGTTTGGATGCTAGCTCATGGTTTCCCGTTTGACAAGCTAGGTCCTTATTCTTCTTTTGCTGTTAACCATGTTGCGGATTTGCAACGTAAGGAAGCTGAAGCGGCTTCTATTGCTTTGAACTTTGGATATGATAATGCTGATGTTGAACTTGGTGTTGATTTCCTGGACACGCTGTCTTAGTCCTTTGGAGATGATGATGATATGTTTGAGGCTTTTGTCCAAACCTTTATTTGTGTGTTTGCTTGTATGGTACTTCGTCCTTTGGACCTATTTTTCAATAATAATAATTATGGGATAACTTGTTAGTAATGTTTCATACCTTGAGCTATCTTTATTGTCCGCATGTGTTGGACTTGTATGTTAGGATTGAATTCCTCGTTATGATGTATAGAACATCCCATGTTGCGACTGTAATATAATAGATAGTAATGTATTTGGCACTGGCACATGGCACAGGCACTTAACATATAGCAGTGTTGTCTCGACAAGCAAGTCTTAAGTTTATACCGTCTCTTAGTTCCACTCTAAGGCGACGTTGTTGCAAGATACTTCCTGCTTATTTTGTTGTTTTTGCGTTATATGCTAAAGAGCAAGATAACGTTATACAAGACTCGACTTGTAAGTTTGATGAGTTTTGTACAAGGTTTGCTTTTAAAAGCGTATAACATGAAGCTATCCTTTTTCAGGCCTAAGTCTTCATGGTGTATGAACCTCTAAGAAAGTATACATACTTTTAGTGTGTGAGGTTGTCGTCTATTAAGAGGATTTCCGCCACGGTGGGGTGATCAGTCCCATAATGTATTTGCCGCATCATATTTTTTTTTCAGGGAATGGCTATGAACATGAGGATTTGCCCGAAGGATTTCACAACATGTCATTTTTTCGAAGTAAACATGGGATTTGCCCTTTTGAAAAGGATGTCGCAACATGTTACTTTTGATAGATGTGAACATGGGTATTGTCCTTACGAGGAGGATATTGCACCATGTCACTTTTTAGAATAGGTTTTGATTTTCTTCCAAGGCATTGCATGTTGTTTTGTTTCTTGATGTTAATCCATAGTAGAATGCATGATGTAGAGATGTACCTACGAAAGTAGATTGACCATCATTAGATACTTGTTGTGTTTACAATAGTTTTGCAAGAAGGTGTCTATTGAATGCTTCTTCCGAAATATTTCTAAGTACAAAAGCATGATCTGCACTTATATTCCTAAAGGTGTATTAAAAAAGATAGATTGGAAGTGGAAAGTCTATCTCCCTCAAATATGTCTTGGCGGCTGACGGGCACTGTTGTTTGCAACACAGCTTCCCAAAGCTCCATGTGCAATGAACTCTTCGATCTCCATCCTCAAAGTCAAACAGCCATTAGTATTGTGCCCCCAAGTTTGGTGATATCGGCACCAATCTTCAGTATCCCTGCCTAAGAAGGCGGTCTCCGGCTCAAGTGGTCTTGGAAGCTTGTTTTCCAGAAGCTTGATGTATATCTCTTCCACCTCTGTGTTTAAGGGAGTAAAGATGTCGGCGTACTACTTGAGCCTTCTGATTTCCTTGAAGTTTGAGCTTCCATACTTGCGTTGAGAGGTGTGCCCCATCTCAATTCATGTTCACAAGAGACTGCAGTTTCCATCTTGTCTTTCAGGCATGCCATCGTCTTAGTTGTACGCCATCCAAATACCCTTCCGAATAGCAAAAATGTTGGCGCGTTCATGTTCAAGTAAAATGCGTTGGTGGCGTCCTTCTTGATTGCTCTTAGTGCAGTTGCATTTTGGGCGAACCTCCGAAAGTAGGTCATGATGGATTCTTCTTCTCCTTGTCTAACATCTAGCACACTTCGCTTAGGCGAACAAAGTATCTTGTCAAGTTCAGACCTTGGCGATAACTTTTCCTTCTTCCTTTTATCATCATCGTTTGAGGCGAACAACTTTCTTTTTGCACTAACTTCTATCATGGAAATCGATACTTGTTTCATTTTTCTCAGGGCATTGATGTATCACTTTCGTGCGGCTGTCTGATCACCTAGCACCTCTCCGATCCCATGAGGAGTTAGGAACTTCATTTTCTGATGAGCTGTAGATGGCACAATGTCGTGTGGGTTGACTGTCGTTCTTCCTAGGATGCCGTTATATGGCCCCAGGTTATTTGCCACTACAAATGCGACGTCTATATGCAGTGCCTTCCAACCTTCTCCAAGGATAACTGGAAGTGTGATCATACCCAATGGGTAGGTTGCAGCTCCTGCAAAGCTAATTAGCGGAAATTTGCTTGGCGAGAGATCGGCTTCCGTTTTTCCCATCTTCTTGAGAACTTCTATATGCACTAAATCCGCAGCACTCCCACCGTCTACCAATATCCTTTGCACGTCATATCCACTGATATCCATTGTTATGACAAAAGCATCATCGTGGGGATACACTATGTGTTTCTTGTCAGCATTTGAGAACGGGATGACTACGTCTTCCTTCTCTGGTTGTCGCCTCTTCCCGTACTTAGGTAGAACTTGTAGCTGCGAGGTATAGACATCTCGGGCATTAGAAATGCTACCTCCTGCCGCTGGCCCACCATGGATTACGTTGATGACACCACGCTTTGGCGGTGGTGGGTTCTCATTCATTTTCTCCTTTCCCTTGTTCCCCTTTTCGGATGGCTCTGCATTGTTCTTCTTTTGGCGCTTGTCGCCTTGATCTACATATTGCTTGAGCTCTCCTTTAAGGATGAAGTTGTTTATACGGAATTGTAAGTTGACACAGCTGTTCATTTCATGGCCGTAGACTTCATGGTTTTCACACCATTTATCTTCCTGCATTCCAAGTGGCCCTTTTCGGAAGTTTGCTTGCTCCCTCCACATGTTATCTTCATTCATCTTCTTCAGGATTATGGAAAGTGGTGCATTCAAAGGAACGCATTCTGCCAAGTTCACTTCTTTTGGTCTTTGGAATTCTGGCTGATATGGCCTCTTATTCGGCTGGAATTGTCTTGCTTGTTGCGGGCGGGCCTTGTTGGGGTTTACTTGCTTCTCCTTAGCGCGAGCTGCACTAACTTTCGCCTTATGCTGTTCTCTGAATCTTTCTAGATCCACGAATTCTTTTACCCTTGCCGCCAATTCTTCAAGTGTCTCAGCTGGGCGCTTTGACATCTTTTCAGCCAGGGAATATCCTCTTCGGCCTAAATTTGCAATGAAGGCGCGCACGATTTCTCCTTCGGTGATGTTTCCCTGAATGTCTGAGATGTTTTGGTTGAAATGGATGTAATAATCTGCTAATGACTCGTCGTTTTGCTGTATCACCTCATTCAGCGCATTTGGCCCTTTAAGGAGTGTGCGTTCTCCCATGTATCTTTGAATGAACTTTGCCTTCAGATATGCCCATGACGTAACGCTTCTACATGGTAGTGAAAAGAACCAGCGTGAGGCAATTCCAATAAGAGTATTAGCAAATGTCATGGCAACATGATTCGGGTTGTTAGTTCGTACCAGCAAAGAAGCTTCATGTTGTTGTATATGTTCGATAGGATCTCCTTTTCCTCTATATTTTTTCCACCGATTATGTACAGGGCATCTGGAACGTGACTGTGTACTAGTTCATCAGAGAATGGATGTGATGCATTCTCTTCAAGGGCATGCATTCCCTTCATCTTTGACTGCTTCATCTTTCTCTCAATCATTTCGTCTAAGGCCTTAGCCGTAAGTCCCGTGAATGGGATGTCATTGTCGTATGCGGGCTTCCTCCACCCATCATTGCATGTGTCAGCATGGCTTGCTGTCTTGAAGCTATCTTCCTTGTGTAGGCGTTGTGAATTTCTCACAGGAGGTTGCTTCCATCTTACTCCTTGTTGTTGCTTTACGCCAACACTTGGGGTGCATGAACGTGCTGGCTCTTGCCTGGCCTGTCGGTAGGTACCTTCAGAGTCTCCCACTCCTTCTGGATGTTGCGACTTTTGATAGTTGACATCATGCGACGCCTCAGTAGCTGGTGCAGCTTGTTCGTTAGCATGCGGGGGTGGTGGCGGAGGTGCGGCATATCCTTGACTCCTTAAAATCTCCCTGAGAGCAAGGAATTCTTCAAGTGCCGCCATCATCGCCGGTGTTACTAGAGGCATGTTGGTTGCATTCCTTGGTTGTTGCTGTACTTCCTCAGCTGGCATCCCAAATGGGAATTCCTGATTCATCCTCAAAAGAAGAAGTATATCTAATAATATACATACGCAAAATATATTCACACAAACATATATACATACTATCCTAAAAATTTGACCTAATATGTATAAGAGATTTATGATTTTTCTAGATATAATGAAACAAATTATATTATATATTTATACAAATATTAAAAGCGGTCTTAATTCAAACCCTAATTAGTACATACTGTATAGCTGGTAAAATGTCGATAAATGATAGCATTTTGATTCCATAACAATCCTTTATAAATTATAAGTGTTATGTTTGTTTCCACTTGGGTAACTTCAGGTTTCTCTCCCACGAACGGGCTCTGGATGTGTGCACAGGAACGGGCATCTGTCTGTATGCTGCGAACCTTGAAACACGATCCTCGAACGAGTCTTCAACTTCCCGACTTTGATCTCTCGAACTCCGGGTCCTGCACAAGGGGCAGTAACCAGCGTGGAAGAGGGGGGATGCTGGTTGGACCCTCTCAGACGCTCAAGTCATAATCTTTAGAGAGAGAAAGTCTTTAGAGAGAAGTCAGAGCTCGAAAAGCCAGAATGAGGGAATTGTTTAAAATGGGAGACCTAGGTCCCTATTTATAGGAAACCAAAGGATCATGCCCATTTTTATACGATTTGATGCCGGTTTAAAGGAAAACGTATACCGTCATCAAGGGGGGCTATGCGCGCACTGACTTCTTATACTTGGCAAAATAATCGGGATAAGCGCGCGGAGCATGTCGGTAATCTGGACCTACCCGGATTGTCTAGTAATCCGGACCCGGTCCTGCGCGTATTCCGGACCGTTTTTGGACTTGGGTGTCTGCGGAAGAGTTCTTTTACGGGTTTAGGAGTATTTTGCGAGGCCCGAAATGTAAATACGAACCAGAATTGGACAGATATCTAACAATAAGGGTTCAATAACAATTAAGGACGTGAAAGAAATAAATAGTAATCTTTCTTAAATTTTGATTTCCAAAGATACAAAAAAAAATCCTAATTTTTTGATAATATAGTTGTATTGTTTGGTAATAAGTTACTTGATGTTAATAATTAAAGTATAAAATTAAGAAAACGTAACAAAACAATATTATCATGTTTAAATTAATCGGGCCCGGCTTAAGGCCCAAGCCACCAAGTTATGCGTTCGATCCTAGACTGCTACATAATTTTCTCATTTTTTGCCATGATAACTTTTCCAAATTAAATTATTATTTATTGGCCAAAGTCCAAATAATCAACTATCTAAATAAATCTAATCTAATTAATATATTCTAACATTACTTTAATTTTGGGTTTTTTTTTACTATTAACATTACTTTAATTAATTATACCATATTTATCTCATTATCTAGTAACAATAACTAAACCTACTTTCTATCTATTAACTAAAATTTAACGGTAACGTTATTTATATTTATTTTCTGGCCAACAACGTTATTTATATTTCTAACTTTATTGTTTTGCTTATAAATTGCTAATTCATTTTAATGGAAATACAAGCCTCAATTTAAATTATTCTATTGGGTCATTGGTAAATTCATAAAGAGAAATAGTATGACCAAAAAAAGAAAAAGAAATAGAAGTATCGAAATTTATAAGAGAATAATGTTAACAATTTCGGTGATAATTTCTTCAAGTAAAATAAGTTTTTTAAAATTAAAATTAATGAAATCTTATTTAAGAATAGTCATCTCATACGAAATGTTAAATTGATTAGCTATTTTATCAAATAAAAATGAAATTTTAGATGAAAAAAAATTCGAGTAGAAACCTTTAATTATTGAATTTACATCTTAAAAAAAATTGAAAAAATAAATTTTAAATAAAAACTACGCTATGCAAAAAAAGGTCTCAAATTAGAATCTCGCTTTAGGCCTTAATTTCTCTTGAGACGACCCTGAATTTGATCTTTACACACCTAGTTTGATGAAAAACATTATCTATTGATTCTATAATTAAGCCAAAAAAACATATAAAATTTGTTACATAAGAAGACCATGTTCATGAGGTCAACTCGGTCATGACTACACTTCGCATTCCATGCCAGAGTTATTGATTTTACCTTGTGGATTCAATTAAAAAACATATCATATTAAATATCTCGCGGTAAAATAAATATGGAAACAAATAATAATTGAGAAAAAAATATAAATCATATTTCTAAATTAAAAAAGTTGAACATTTAAAATAAATACATTGCCAACAACTATATTATTTATATACTCGATACACCGTGAGCAATAACACTGAATAAGACAAAAAAATAACATATTTGATGGGTCCGACTATAGCCGTCAGGCCCTTTAAACGGCAAGGAAGCGGCAAACAGGCCCACCAGGCCCAGAGTAAGGGTCAAGATGACCTAGGAGAAGGGTCCCGATGAAGGGAGTCCCGACGAAGCAGGGTCCCGACAGAGTCGGCCCCGACAGTGGAGCTAAAAGCTCCCGACGAGAAGCCTTTAAGTAGGCCCCGAGGATGAATCCCTGAGAATGATTGGCCCTGTCATGATGACGAGGGGCCCCGAGCGGTGACACAACGAGATAACTCTGGAGTCCCCGACGGGAGTCGGGACTCATTACCAGAGGATAAAGCCAAGACATGCGGGGCGTGGCCGAGATATACGGAACGTGGTTAAGATACACGGATCGTGGCCGAGATACGCGGGGCATGGCTAAGATACGCGAGATCGTGTACGAGATAAGCGGGATACGGGCTAACCACCCCTAACGGTTCGCCAGGTACCTGAGGCACCTCTTTGCCTATAAAAAGGGCAGGAGGTCACCTCAGATCACTTACGTTGAATTCAATACTTTTGATATCTGTTGCTTGCCAGTCAGACGAGGTACTCATTTAAGCATCGGAGAGGGATTCTGGGTCACCGCCCGGTCTATCCCCTCTTGCAGGATTGCGTGGAGAGAAGGAGCTAGGATTGCCGTCAAGATCCGTGCCGGAGTTCCACCGTGATCAAAACATTGGCGCCGTCTGTGGGAAACTAACAAAAAGCTGATATGCCTTCTACTCGCTCGATGGTGGCTGGCAAGAACAGAAGGGGACAATCTGGTGGTTCCCGTCACCCTGCTGCAACAAACCTGAATTCAGTACAAGAACAAGGAGAAAACCAGAATCATCCCCCGGCTGAACTCTCCCAGACAGGGGGCAGAATGGATCGCATCCCGAAGAAGTTGCCCCTCGACACCAGGATAACAGGGGGCAGGAGGCCCCCCCGACTGCAGATTTGACAAGGGCCGTGGCGGAGGCCATGCCCATGTTCCTGGCGGCTGTAGAGGCTCTCTTGGACCGAAGGAGGCTGCAAGGAGGCAGGAGGAGATGCCCCCGATGGAAGAAGCAACCCTACCAACAGAGGGTCGAAACGTACAGGAAGCCCCACCCCAGGGCCAGGAAGGAGGTAAGATGACCGGTCAGCCGGAGAGGTTCGTGGTTGATGGGCCAGGACCAGTTCAGCACAGGACCATTCCCCTGAATGGCCTCATCACTCCCGAACAAGTGGTAAAGATTGTGAACATCTGTATGGGAGAACAGAAGCCGTTGGTGTCGGAGTTGAGGGATCGATCCACTCATCCCTTCGTTCCCCGCCAAATAGACACCCTCACCCCGCCAGGGCTGGGTATCCCCGAGATCAAAGAGTATGACGGAGAAGGAGATCCAGTCCGTCATGTCCAGAAGCATCTTATGGCGTGTCTGGGTAGAGCCCCGACAGAGGACATCGTGTGTACCCTGTTCCCTAATACACTGGGAGAAAGAGCCCTGACCTGGTTCTTTAGTCTGCCCCCAGGCTGCATCACCTGTTGGGCTGACATGCACGACCGTTTCATTCCACAGTACCAGGGTCGCCGACGTCTACTGAAGAGTGTGAGGTCCCTCACCCTGGTGGTACAGAGGCCCGACGAATCACTGGCACATTACTACCAGCGGTACACGGCCAGTGTGGCGGAGATAGACGAGGAGATCTCGGAGGGCGAAACAATTCGTACCTTCATTCGGAACATGACAGCCCCCTATGGTTCCGACCTGATGCACAGCGTGGCTGAGAAACCTGTGTGGAATATGGAAGCATTACAGAAGAGAGTGAAGCGGCAGATCGATGTCCAGGAGTCAAAGATAGCCGCAGGAGAACTGGAGCCCCCAAAATCGGACAAAGGGAAGCAGTCGAGCAAACCTTTCGACGATCGTAAGTCAAAAGGCAAACCTGAAGGTAGTCGGGACCGAGGTCGCTCTGGTCGGGGGGATGATAGACGTCCTCCAAGGAAGGATAAGAGGGAAGATCTCGACATTCCTCTCAACTGCTCCATGGCGGAAGTGCTGACAGTCATGGAACGACAAGGTATCTCCAGATACCCCCCGAAGAAAGAGGGAGAATTCCTGGGGTCCCGCACAGATCGCTATTGTCGGTTTCACCGCGCAAATGGCCATGACACTAATCACTGTCGAGAGCTGAAGAAGGATATTGAAAAGCTAATCCAGAAGGGAAAGCTCAAGGAGTTTGTTGGAGACAAACGATGCAGGTCCCGCTCTCGGTCCCGATCGCGGTCCCGCTCCCGATCCCGCGATCGGTCCCCGAAGAAAAAGAGAACTGATCCAGAGTCATCCGGTGTTCACAAAGAAAGACGAGTCATCAATGTGATTCATAGAGGATTTGCTGCTGGAGGTGATACCTCATCTGCTCGAGAGGTTTACGCCTCTAGGATTCCTACTGCGGTGGTACTGGGTAAGAGGTCTCGATCTTGGACCTTGAAAGAAGAGATGGTAATCTCCTTCTCGTCGGAAGATCTCATAGGTGTGGAGACCCCGCACGACGATGCCTTAGTAGTAACTCTGGATGTAGACGGGTTCGAGATGAAGAGAATTCTTATTGACGGAGGAAGCTCCTCCGACATTCTATTCATGGACGCGTTGGAAGCCATGGGGAAGACGAAGAAAGATCTGAAAGAGGCAAACTTCCCGATGGTCGGGTTCTCTGGCTCAACTTCCTACCCGTTGGGAGTAATCACCTTAACAGTAAAGTTTGGTAACGGGTGGAAGTCAGAAAGGAGGAACGTGGAATTTTTCATGGTTGATTCTGCTGGGACCTACAACGCAATTATCGGGAGAACAACCATCAATCCACTAATGGCAGTTGCCTCGACTGTGCACCAGAAGATGAAGTTCCCGACCGACCACGGAGTCGGGGAGGTCAAAGGTGACCAGGTGGCTTCCCGAAAATGCTATGTTAATGCCACCCGGAGGAGGAGACGAGAGGCCATGACTGTCCTCCAGACAGACACAGATCCCAGAGAAGATTTTGGACGTCCCGTCCCCATAAAAGATCCAAAGATATATTGAGAGAAACCGTGGAAGCCTACGTGGATGACATGTTGGTGAAGTCCCGACAAACTGAGGATCACGTGCACAACCTCATCATGGCGTTTGAGCGGATAAAGCTTCGTCAAGTTCGCTTGAACCCGACGAAGTACGCCTTTAAAGTCCATTCAGGGAAGTGTTTGGGCTCCAGGATGAACCAAAGAAGAATTGAAGTAAACCCAGAGAAACTGAGGGCAATCAAAGAAATGCAGTCTCCGATAAACCATCAGAAGATGCACTTCCTGGAAAAGGCTTCTCGTATGTTGAACTTGGGCTATTACTGGCCCACGATGAGCAAAGAAGCAACGGCGTTGGTCCGATCATGCGACGCGTGCCAGAGGTACGCCCCGAGTATTGTGGCCCCAGCTGCCAACCTGACATCCATCAAGAACGCTGAGCCCTTCGCGCAGTGGGGCATCGACTTGGTGGGACCTCTTCCACAAGCACAAGGACAATGTAAGTATTTACTGGTAGTTATCGATTATTTTTCAAAATGGATAGAGGCGAAGGCATTAGCCAGAACAACGGGGAATCAGATCGTCAAGTTCCTCCAGACCCACATCGTGTCCAAATATGGGATTCCTAAGGTGGTGACCAATGACAATGGCCCACCGTTTAACGGCTCTCAGGAGAGGAAATATCTGGAAGACCTCGATGGCAAAGCAATAAAGCATTTTCAGTGGCGAACACTTGAAGAAACACCATGCTTGAAGAAAGTCGCCTTAAGTGGTGCCCGATAAAGTCGCCTTAAGTGGTGCCCAATAAAGTCGCCTTAGGTGGTGCCCGATGTAAAATCGCCTTAAGTGGTGTATGCTGTTTATCGTTTAATTCGATGTAAACCTATTTCATGAATAAAGAGGTTGCTTCCAAACAAGAGTTGTCCTTAGATTTATGTTAAGTATAAAAGTCGCCTTCAGTGGCGCACGACGAAAGTCGCCTTCAGTGGTGCACGACGAAAGTCGCCTTCAGTGGTGCACGGTGAAAGTCGCCTTCAGTGGTGCACGACGAAAGTCGCCTTCAGTGGTGCACGACGAAAGTCGCCTTCAGTGGTGCACGACGAAAGTCGCCTTCAGTGGTGCGCGATGAAAGTCGCCTTTAGTGGTGCACGATTTTTAGATTTACTCTAAGTAATATAAAGTTGCCTTCAGTGATGCCCGAGAAAGGACGCCTTAAGTGGTGCACAATACTTAGGTTTATTCTAAGTATCCGAAAGTCGCCTTCAAGGGTGCACAATATTAAGTCGCCTTAAGTGGTGCGTGATCTTCAGGTCTATTCTAATTAACTATTAAAGTTGTCTTAAGTGATGCATTCGATATTAAGTCGCCTTAAGTGGTGCAAGTTATTAGATCGTCGGGAGGACGTCTGAGAAATTCGTAAGTATCAAAGTTTCGACAGCCAAGCACTAAGTCGTCTTAAGTGATGCACTCGACGTTAAGTCGCCTTAAGTGGTGCAAGTTATTAAATCGTCGTGAAAGACGTATGGGAATTAAAGAAGTCACTTAGAGAAGTGCAACAAAAGATCGGAATAAAAGAAGTCTGATATGGATAAAGGGCTCAAAGGCCCGACAATGACACAAAAGGAGAGGATACAAGGACTCTAAAAAGATAAAAGCATTCAAGCTTGGTCATTGTCAGCAGCATCAGCAAAGGCTGGGTCCGCGGAGTTGGCAGCAGAGGGGTCCACAGGATTGACTTCAGGAGGATCGGTTATCGGGGCGTCTGCACTTGGAAACTCAGAGGCATCCTCAACAATTATCGGAGTACTCCCCCCATCACTCTCCTCGGAAAGAGCGAAGTACTTCTTCGCAAAGGGGGCGAGGGAAGGAGACTTGTCGAAATTGATGGCGTCCCCGTACTCTAGGTGGAGCTCCTCAACGGCATTGAAGAGAGTGTTCTCCACCTCCGCGCCGAAGAACTTCAGGGCGTCAGCTTGGAAGCCCTCCGACTTCCGATAGTCCTCCCGACCCTTGGCCTCCGCTTCGGCCAGCCGTGCCGGGAACCCCGCGATCAGCTCCTCCAGAGCCTTCTTTTCGAGGACCAGCTGGTCCTCGGCGGCCTTCTTCTCCTGGGTCAGCCGATCCACGACTGCCCCCCGCTCCTGCCGCTCCTGCCTCAAGAGCCCCTCGAAGTCCGCGATCTGCTGCTGAAGACCCCGAATCTTCTCATTGAGGGCAGCCAGCTCCTTGGCCAACTTCCCCCGCGAAGACTGGGAAGCCTTGAGATCCGCCTGAAGCTGCTCCCGGACTCCTCGGTCCCGCTCCCGGGCCTCATCGTAGGCAATGACATACCCGATGAGGCGGTTGTAGTCCCCAAGCTCCTGAAATCAAAAGGGAAAAAGTGTTAGAAGGACAGAAGACCCGATTTATTGATCAACCAGGAAAAGCGAAATCTCACCTCGATGTGGCGTATAGCCATACCCCTGACGTCCCGCTGCATATGCGTCCGATTGAGGTGAATCGGATGTCGCATAGAAGGCAGGATGGAACCCGCCAGAAGATGCAGGGCCAGCTCTTGGTCCTGTTCCCCTTGTGTGAGCGGGACTCCCTGGAGCGTCTGGATCGGAGCCCAGGGGGCATCGGCCTGCGAAGGGTTGAAGGGCTTATAGAAGTCCCCGTCGAGAGCCATAGGAGAGATGGGACGGGGAAGAGGAGGGCACATCTCCGTCTCAGCCCGGACAGGAGAGGGAGAAAAATCATGGATGGGAGAGAGCTCCCGCTGCTGTGGAGAAGACGAGGGAGGCGGCCCCTGAGGGGTTGGTTTCAAAGGGGATTGCCCCGCCTTCCGACGCTGCTGAGGGGGGTCAACCCCGCCGGTCTCCTCGGAGGAGTCCAGGGTCTCCACCTGGCGAAACTGTTCACCAGATGGTGCCTTCTCTCCAGCTGAGGGAGGCACCCCCGCCGAAGGCGGTGCATCTGTAGAAGCTGCCGCACCTGAGGAAGCTCCCGAGCGACCTGCACCTGGAGGATGAAGAGCTTCAGATAGGTAGTCAGGAAGTTCATCGGGATTCTTACACCAAATGATACGTCGGGAGACGTATTGATCCTTCCCGCGGTAGTGATAGTAGCCTGCCTTCAAGACTCGGGGAGTTTCACCTCGAAGGATCCTTTTGACATCAGCAATTCGGCCCTTCTTGGTCGAGGAAATCAAGTCCGACGAAACCATCCTTTTATACGATTTAATAGCGAGTCGGAGTTGTTTACCTTCTTCAGCATTCTGGACCTCGAAGAGTTGGTCCAGATCCACCCGTGGCCGCTTAGGCTGCTCCGTTGAAGAAGACCCCGACCTGGCAGCAGCAGCCTTCTTGGCCGACTTCCTCTTCCGCGAGGGGCGGACAGCGTCGGTCTCCCCCTGCTTAAGGAATAAATCGGTCAGCACAGACACCTTCTTTGCTGCAAACAATAAACGAAGAAAAAAGTTAGAAATTTTACCCAAGGGACCACGCTAGAAGGGCCGTCGAAGAGCTGCCCCCCAGAGACAATACTGAGGAGTCGGACCCCGGTATGCACCAGGTCCCGCTCCACCAGAGAGTTAGCATTGAGAGGAGTGTAAGAATCCCCCCAACGATAAAGCTGGATCAATTGAAGAGTCTCGAAGTCCTCATCAGCGTAGGTGTGGAAAGCAGGCGGAGGGTCTGCTGCCACCTCCCACCGAGGCCAAGGGATAGAAGAATGTTGGATGAAGAAGTAGCTCCTCTTCCAGCTACTGTTGTCAGACCCCGTATTAATCAAGAGTCCCCGACCCTTGACCACCTTCCAGGTGTCACTGGTCCAACCGTGCCGGGCAAGTTGCTGCTTACTCCATTTGGGCATCCGAGGGTAGAAGGCGCAAACCCCCGCCTCGTTGCATTTCAGCCCGTAAAAAGTCCGGAAAAGCTGGAGGCTGTAGACCCACTTCTGTCGGAGACAGAGGACTTGGAAGGCATTCCAGATGCGGATGGCATGAGGAGAGAAAGTGGTGGGGTGTGTTTGGTAATGTTGGCACAGCTCGACCAGGTTACCGCAGAAGGGGAACCTGATCCCCGCTGATATTTGTCCCGTAGAGACAAATACCTCCCCTTTCTGGGGACGAGTAACCTCAGGGTCACTCGAGGGACGATGTCGATCATACGGGAAGCGAGGTTCCCAGGTGAGGGTGATGCAACCCTCTCGGAGAGCTGCATCGTAAGCAGTGGTGGAAATTTCATTCGGAGCATAGTCAAATTTAAAAGGTTTTCTCCCCTCGGAGCTGGAACCGCTGTCTGAAAAGCAACCAGGGCAAGAAAATACAGTGGGATTCTGGAAGAAATTAAAAAGGAAAAGACAAACAAGCAACAGAGAGTGTTTCCTTACCAGACATGGTGGAGTAGGGGTTGAAAGAGATGAACGAAGTGTCGCCGGAAAGGTGGTCGGAGAAGATTCCAAAGATCTTCGAAAGCACAGAGCTGGGAATTGCTGAGGAATCGCAGAGAGCTTTTGAGAATTCGAAGACGGTAAAAGTTAAATTATGACTGTGGCTAGGGTTTTATAGTCGAAGAAGACAGTTGAAAGGACACTTCGATCCGAATCGTCGAAGTCGAAAGGTCTTAATCCTGACCGTCGAAATTAAACGTGCAGAAGGACAACGGGCGTAATGATGAAACGGCCTGAAAAATACTTTTCAGAAAAGGACAGACGCGAAAAATCAGGCACGTGGGTCGAAAACGTCACTCCATTATCTGCTGCATTTAATGCACAAGAGAACCGAAGAGACCTTTGGATATAGCAGTTATCCATAAAACCCTGAGGAAACGTGGAGGAGAAGACTAATAACCGTAGATAACTTAGCCAAGGAATAGATCCCCGACTCTAGTATTGGAAAAATCGGGAGTTGGAAGACACGGCGAACTAAAAGTCCCTCATGTCTTGGGGGCAAATGATGGGTCCGACTATAGCCGTCAGGCCCTTTAAACGGCAAGGAAGCGGCAAACAAGCCCACCAGGCCCAGAGTAAGGGTCAAGATGACCTAGGAGAAGGGTCCCGATGAAGGGAGTCCCGACGAAGCAGGGTCCCGACAGAGTCGGCCCCGACAGTGGAGCTAAAAGCTCCCGACGAGAAGCCTTTAAGTAGGCCCCGATGATGAATCCCTGAGAATGATTGGCCCTGTCACGATGACGAGGGGCCCCGAGCGGTGACACAACGAGATAACTCTGGAGTCCCCGACGGGAGTCGGGACTCATTACCAGAGGATAAAGCCAAGACATGCGGGGCGTGGCCGAGATATACGGAACGTGGTTAAGATACACGGATCGTGGCCGAGATACGCGGGGCATGGCTAAGATACGCGAGATCGTGTACGAGATAAGCGGGATACGGGCTAACCACCCCTAACGGTTCGCCAGGTACCTGAGGCACCTCTTTGCCTATAAAAAGGGCAGGAGGTCACCTCAGATCACTTACGTTGAATTCAATACTTTTGATATCTGTTGCTTGCCAGTCAGACGAGGTACTCATTTAAGCATCGGAGAGGGATTCTGGGTCACCGCCCGGTCTATCCCCTCTTGCAGGATTGCGTGGAGCGAAGGAGCTAGGATTGCCGTCAAGATCCGTGCCGGAGTTCCACCGTGATCCAACAATATTCAAAGTTTTGGCCTAACAAAAGAATAGTGCTACTACTATATAAAATCAACTATGAAAAAAAAAAAGATAATTACACAAGTAGGAAAATGTTTTTTTTTTCTCATTCTTTTTCGCATTGAATAAGAGTTTTTCATAAATTATTTTAGTGTTAATATTGGTTCTTTTCTCTCTGCATATAATTATTTCTTAAATAAAATAATTGTTTCAATTAGCTAAAAAGTCTACATTTATTAGATTCACTAACTTTTTTGTTTCTTAGAATACTATAAAAATTCGCTGTTAATTGAATTTTTTTTTTTCACGAAAAAAGAATAAATTGTTATAATATACCGAATAAGATGTGCGTAAATTTTATAATCTTATTTGGACTAATATAAAGGGAAAAAGAGATATAGCGAAGCAAAATGGTCTATCAGATTCATCAAAAAGTAAAAATATATATCAAGTTGATGAATTTGACACAACGTAGACAAATTGACCTACATTTCTTTCTATATGTATATATATATAGACTCAGTCCGCCACATTTCTTTCTATATGTATATATTTATAGACTCAGTCCGCCACGTAGGATATGGACTCGGCCAATAAAAAATGGACAAATCATTGATATTATGTTAGAAGTAAAAACCATATTGTAGAGAATAAAACTCAGTCTATTAATTATTATCTTTCTAAACATTAATTACCGAAAGATTTATTTATTATATTAATGTATATTAAAATATTTGATTAAGATATTTAAAATCAATTTCTATCATATTATATCCATCTCGGTTACGCTCATTATTATGAAAATGGATAAAATCAATGTTTAAAATATATTATGTATAATATGTTTTTTTCTTAAAAAAATAATTATATATAAAAACATCTTTTTGATTTACAAATATAATATAAGGGTGACTAGTTTTGTGATTTTTTTCTAAAAACATATTGAATGTTGTGAACCCTAGAGGGCAAGTCTCAATTGTCTTCTATATGGTTTACCACGTCCAATAGGTTTTTAGAAAAAAAAATCACAAAACTAATAATAATTGTGCTATTTCGTATATGAAATTTTTTATTTATTTATTTATTATAATACATAATATTTATTATTAGATTTATTATGTATTTTGTTAATAATAATAAAAAATAATTCTTGTGAAATTAATGTTTCTTTGTTATTAATGATATTTAATGTTTAGAGAGAAGAATTAATATACATATTTTATTCTAAACATTATGATTTTTACTTTTACGGTACAATTAATGTGTTGTCACTTTTTTATTGGTCAAGTTCATATCCCACGCGGCGGACTCGGTGTAACTAATAATTTCTCATGTATGCATCTGCCTTCTTCGTCTCTAAATCCTCCCCTCCACTGTATAATTTTCAACGAAACATATCTTTCCTTAAGCAGCCATTAATATTTAATATCATATGCATTTCTTCTTTCCATTTCTGACTTAGCTCTTCATTTCCCTAAAATAGTGAGGAGGCTCTAACTCCATCTTTATAAACAAACAGTAGCAAGGGAATAAATAAAGACTAAAAGGAAAAAAGATATTTAGTTGAAAGCCAAAATACCATAGACAAAATGAGACAAATTTTGAAAGGGTAACTATGAAAATGCTATAAGAAGTTGACAAACCACTTTGAAGCTCAGTATCTAATTTGCATGGTATTTGGAGATGAAAAATAGCTTATATATATCAAAAGTTTAAAAAAAAACGAGATACATCAATTAAAATTGTTAATAAAAAATAGAAATTACCACGAAAACTCATATTACGTGTTTAAAATTTTCATAAAAACACAAAAACAACTTGTTAGTACTTGAAACAATTTTCAAATTTAAATCTAAATATACATAAAAATGTACTTCACTAAAATATGGGTTAAATCCTAAAATCTATGGTTAGTAAAATTTCAATAATATATCCCAAATTTCCACAAAAAATAAAACTCAGAATTGATGGGTTCCGATGTAATCGTTAGCCCCGTTAACAGCCACTGGACGGCGAGTAGGTCCAGTGGGCCTCGTGAAAAGCCTTGAAGGCCCAGAGGCCCACCACGAAGGGTCCCGACTTCAGCGGTCCCGACGAATGAGCCGAACGCTCCCGATAAGAAGCCTCTGAGTAGGCCCCGATATGCCTTAGTAAAGGCCCCGATAATAAAGCCCCGCAGAGGCTGGACCTATCCCGTAGAGACTGAAGGTCCTGGGTGGTGATCTAGAATGGGACAACTCTGGAGTCCCCGACAGGAGTCGAGACTTGTGATCAGAGTATAAGACCGAGAAACCCGCCTACTAGATGAGAGTAGTGGGAAGACGGTTAAGATATAGATAATCTCCCCCGAGATACGCAGGGCGTGCCCGAGATACGCGGAAGTATGGGTAAGATACGCGGAGTGTGGGGCGAGATATACGGAATCCTAGCCGAGATATACAGAATCATGGCGAGATACATGGAATCGTGGGTAAAACTGCCAAGCGCAGTAACAGGTAACTGAGTAACTCCTCCTTCTATATAAAGGGGGAGGTTACCTCAGAAAACCATCATCTAAACTAGGCTAAGACGAACATATACTCTTTTGCTTACCACCCATTGATCACCGTACTCATTTAAGCATCGGAGAGGGATTCTGGGTCACCACCCAGGTCATCCCCTTTTGCAGGATTACGCGGAGCCCAGGAGTCCAAGCATTCCGTCAAGGACGTAACGGAGCTTCGCCCGTGATCCAACATTGGCGCCGTCTGTGGGAAGCTTACGAAAAGTCAAGATAGTTTCTACCAGATCAATGGCCCGTGGTGGCAAGAAGAAGCAAGTTCAGGCTGGCAGTTCTCGCCCCGCGGGAACCGTGAACTCTCCATTGCTGGAACGTGTTGCTGAACAAGGTGAGAACCCTGCTCTTTCCCAGACAGGGGGGCAAGGTGATGGATATGAGGTCTCAGTCCGAGACGCTGAGACGAACAGGCAGGATGTCCCGCGTAGGGAGGAAGATGAGGCTCCCCCAAACCCGGTGGGCCATGGAAGAGAAGGAGTCCCGCGAAGGGAAGAAGGGTCGTCTTCGAACTCGGAGTTGGCCAAGGCAGTAGCGGAGGCTATGCCCATGTTCTTGGCCGCCATGGAGGCCTTGCTGGATAAGAGAGAGGTCGCCAGGAGAGCGGAGGAGTTGCCTCCGTGAGAAGAATTACCACCACCCCCGCCGAGGGTGGACCCGGAGGAACAAGAGGTTCCGCTCAGGAATAAGGGCAAGGAACCAGCACACCTGGAGAAGTTCGTGGTCGATGGCCCAGGACCAGTGCAGAACAGAACCATTCCCCTGAATGGTCCCATCACCCCCGATCAGGTGGTGAAGATCGTGAGCATCTGCATGGGTGATCAGAAGCAGATGACATCGGAGTTGAGGGATCGGTCCAGCCATCCTTTCGTGCCACGGCTGATCGATACCGTAGCCCCGCCTGGGCTAGGTATTCCGACCATCAAGGAGTACGACGGTGAGGGGGACCCAGTTCGCCATGTGCAGAGGCACGTCCAGGCCTGTATGGGACGAACATCGAACGATGATCTTATATGCTCATTGTTCCCGATAACACTGGGAGAAAGGGCCATGACTTGGTTCTTCAGCCTCCCTCCGGGGAGCATCACCTGCTGGGCCGATATGCACGATCGCTTCATCAAGCAATATCAAGGTCGGAGACGCCTCCTGAAGAGCGTGAGGACTTTAACCCAGGTGGTGCAGAGGCCCGATGAATTGTTGGCATACTATTACCAACGGTTCACTGCTAGTGCCGCGGAGATTGACGAGGAGATCTCGGAGGGAGAGATGATTCGCACTTTCCTAAGGAACTTGAGCGCTCCGTACGGTTCCGACCTGATGCATAGCGTAGCCGCGAAGGCTGTGTGGAGCATGGAGGCCCTGCAGGCGAGGGTAAAACAACAAATCGACGTCCAGGAGTCGAAGATTGCTGCTGGAGAGCTCGATCCCCCGAGGTCGGGAAGAGGAAAGCCATCGTCCAAGCTGTTGGATGATCGCAAGGGGAGCGAAAAGTCGGAGGGAAGTAGAAACCGTGGTCGTCCCGATAAAAGAGAAGACAAGTGTCCTCCGAGGAAGGACAACCGAGAGGGTCGGGCTGTTCCCATCAATAGCTCGATGACCTCTGTGTTAGCCGTGATGGACAGACAAGGTCTCGCTCGATACCCCCGAGGAAAGAAGGCGAATTCCTAGGAGGCCGTCCTGACCGTTACTGTCGCTACCATCGTGCCAATGGTCACGATACTGAGAACTGTCGGGAGCTGAAGAAGGTATTAAGTTCTATAATGTGGAGAGGAGGGTTGAACCATAAGGAGATATAAAATATGAATGATATAAATGATTCAACCCTCCTCTCCACATTATAGAACTTAATATGGTATCAGAGCAAAGAATCGATCAATCCAGCAGCAGCAATCGATCTTAGACTCGTGGTACAACACCAGATCGAATCCAAATCACAGGATCGATCAAGAATCGATGAACAAACTCCAAATCGATGAAACAGGACATGCAGCAAACTGAAATGCCGAAACCGAAATGCTGAACTGCTGATCCAATAATGCTGAAATCCTCAATCCAAACAGCAATTATTGAGCAGCAAATTCACGAAATACATCAGCAACTGAATGATCTTCAAGTAATCCAATGAATCGAAGCTGAAATCCTCAAGATCCAAGCTCAAATCGATGCAAAATCCTCTCGAAAAATCATGAATCGAACCTGGAAATACCATGGCTCTGATACCATATTAAATAGTGTAGAGAGGGGGTTGATTCATTATACATACTTGATTATTATACATATGATTCAACCCCCTCTCTACACTATCTAATAGAAGGAGATTGAAAAGCTGATCCAGAAGGGAAAGCTGAAGGAGTTCGTCGGGAAGGGACGGTGTCGATCCCGTTCCAGAAGTCGGTCCCGATCCCGTTCCAAGTCCCGCGACCGATCCCCGAAGAAAAAGAAGGTCGAGCATGAGGCTTCAGGATCAGGTGCCCGCAAGGAGAGGCGGGGGACTATCAACGTCATCCACGGAGGAATGGCAGCGGGAGGTGATACCTCTGCTTCCCGGGAGAATTACGCTTCGCGCATATCTGCCGCGGTGGTGTTAGGGAAAAGGTCCCGGTCGTGGACCCTGAAGGAGGAAATGGTGATTTCTTTCTCAGCGGAGGATCTAGTAGGCGTGGAGAGCCCTCACGACGACGTCCTGGTCGTGACCCTGGACGTGGATGGATTCGAGATGAAGCGGATCCTGATAAACGGAGGAAGCTCCTCCGATATTCTTTTCATGGACGCTCTGGAAGCCATGGGAAAGACGAAGAAGGACCTGACGCAGGTGGACTTCCCGATGGTGGGATTCTCTGGCTCCACTTCCTACCCGTTGGGAATGATTACCTTACCAGTAGAGTTTGGTAGTGGCTGGAAGATGGAAAAGCGAAACGTGGATTTCGTCGTAGTGGAGTCTGCGGGGGCATACAACGCGATCATCGGGAGGACCACTATCAACCCTCTTATGGCAGTCGCCTCGACGGTCCACCAAAAGATGAAGTTCCCGACTGATAATGGAGTCGGAGAGGTCAAGGGTGACCAGGTGGCATCACGAAAATGCTACGTTAACGCCACCCGACGGAGAAGGAGGGAGACCATGACTGTCCTTCAGACTGATGCCGATCCTCGAGAGGAGTATGGGCGTCCCGCCCCCATGGAGGATTTGAAGGAAGTGGAGATCGATGGGCCTCAGAGGAAGGTGAAAATCGGCTCTGCTTTATCGGAGGAACGAGCCCGAGAGTTGATCGAGCTCTTGAAGGATTTTAAGGAGCTGTTCGCCTGGTCCCCAAGTGATATGCCAGGAATAAGCCCCGACGTGATAGTGCACGAGCTGAAGATAGACCCTGCGATCAAGCCTATCGCGCAGAGAAGGCGTCCGATGGGCGTGGACAAGAGGATCACGATCCAGCAGGAGGTGGGCAGACTGCTCGACGCTGGATTCATCAAGGAGCTCCGATTCCAGACTTGGGTGGCTAACCCAGTGCTGGTGCGAAAGAGTAACGGAAAGTGGCGGATGTGTGTCGACTTCCGTGACTTGAACAAAGCCTGCCCGAAGGACTGCTACCCGCTTCCGAGGATTGACCAGCTGGTGGATGCCACATCGGGACATGAGCTGCTAAGCTTCATGGATGCCTATTCCGGGTACAACCAGATCAAGATGGCGAAGGAGGATGCCCCCCATACGGCCTTCTACGCCGACAGTGACGTCTACCATTACGATGTGATGCCCTTCGGATTGATCAATGCCGGAGCGACTTACCAGCGGATGGTGAATAAATTGTTTGGAGACATGCTGGGGAAAACCATGGAGGCATATGTGGATGACATGCTGGTGAAGTCCCGACAGGCAGGAGACCATGTCCAGAACTTGGCGGCGGCATTTGAGCGGATGAAGTTCCATTAGGTTCGGCTGAACCCCGACAAATGTGCTTTCGGGGTGAACTCGGGGAAATTCCTAGGGTTCATGGTGAGCCAGAGAGGAATCGAGGTGAACCCTGAGAAGCTGCGAGCAATCGAAGAGATGCAGTCCCCGAGGACTCATCGGGAGGTCCAGGTGCTGAATGGCCGGTTGGCCGCGATGAATCGCTTCCTATCCATGGCGAGTGATCGAGCTATGCCCTTTTTTGATGTACTGAGGGCCAACAAGAAGTTCGAATGGACCGACAAGTGCGAGGAGGCGTTCCAGGCACTCAAGCAGCACCTCCGTACCCTTCCGCCGTTGGCAAAACCAGTTCCAGGCGAGCCGCTTTATCTCTATTTGGCTGTTTCTGATGTGGCTGTTAGTTCTGTTTTGATTAAGATTGTCAAGGGCAACCAAGTGCCTATCTATTATGTAAGCAAGGCGTTTGCCAAGTCTGAAATAAACTATCCCGCTATTGAGAAGTATCTCTTCGCGTTGATAATTGCCGCTCAAAAGCTACGACCTTACTTCCATGCCCATGAAGTCACGGTATTGACTAATCAGCCCTTGAAACACTTTTTGAACCGACCGGAGGCGTCAGGGAGATTGGTGAAATGGGCCATCGAGCTGACGGAGTTCCGCATTCATTTCGCTCCAAGAACCGCTATTAAGGGCCAGGCATTGGCAGATTTTATAGCTGAGTCTACGGCACCCGATCTGGAAGCAACGGGTCCCGCAGAGGGGGCAACCATGGAAGGAGTCCCGACAACAGAACAACAGCCAGAACAGCCAAATGAGGAGAACACTTGGGAGATGTACACTGATGGTTCATCGAGTGTAGAAGGCTCGGGGGCAGGATTCGTGTTGATACCGCCCGGCGGAGGCGAGCCCTTACGATATGCCCTGGCGTTGACGTTCAAAGCCACCAACAACGAAGCAGAGTATGAGGCTCTCATCACAGGCCTTAAGATTGCCAAGGGTACGAGAGTCGACCATCTAAAAGTGAAATGCGATGCTAGCTTGGTTGTAAATCAAGTCCAGGGGAACTATGAAGCTAAGAAACCGACAATGAAGAAATATTTGCACGAGGTGCAGACTTTGAAGGGAAGCTTCAAAAGCTTTGATATCGAGGCGATCCCGAGGGAAGAGAACGCGGAAGCAGATGCCTTGAGCAAGTTTGCCCTGGGAGTGGCCCCCGAGGAGAATCGGAAGGTGCATTTCCTAGAAAAGGTGATTATCTCAAACATTGATCCGGCAGAGATCTGTGCTATTGAGACAGGATCGGAGGAAGAGGAGAAGCCCACTTGGATGACCCCGATGGTCACGTACCTGACTACGGGGGTACTCCACGATGGTCACGTACCTGACTACGGGGGTACTCCCCGATGATAAAGTGGCAGCCGTCAGGTTGCGGCGGATTGCGGCGGATTGCGGACAACTATGCGATGGTGGACAACCAGTTATACAAAAAAAGGGTATGTAAAGCCTTTTCTAAAATGCGTAGCAGAGCCTGACACAAATCGGATCCTGAGGGAGTTACATGAAGGAGTTGCGACCTGCCATGAAGGAGCCCGATCTCTAGTGAGGAAAGCATTGAACTTAGGCTACTACTGGCCCTCGATGAACAAAGAAGCGACCGCGATTGTCCGATCCTGTGATGCATGCCAGAGGTACGCCCCAAATATCATGGCTCCCGCCGCGGACCTAATGCCCATCAGGAGCGCATGGCCCTTCGCGCAATGGGGAATTGACTTGGTGGGACCACTTCCCCAAGCGAGAGGTCAGTGCAAGTACTTACTCGTGGCTATCGACTACTTCTCAAAATGGATAGAGGCTAAAGCATTGGCTAGAACGACGGGGCAGCAGATCCTCAAGTTTCTTCAGACTCAGATCATATCCCGGTACGGGGTCCCGCGAGTGTTGATCAGCGACAACGGTCCTCCGTTCAATGGGGCCCAGTTGAAGGAGTACCTGGAAGAACTAAACATTGAGCGTCGGACCGCTTCAGTCCGCCACGCTCAGACCAATGGCCAGGTAGAATCAGCCAACAAGATAGTGATGGATGGCTTGAAGAAGAGAGTCTATGCCTTGCAGGGCCATTGGCTGGATGAGCTCGAGAATGTGCTATGGGCTGTGAGAACAACACCCAAGCAATCAACAGGAGAAACTCCGTTTGGCCTGGTTTACGGCACGGAGGCAGTCGCTCCCGTGGAGATAGCGGTGGCGTCCCACCGCGCGAAGTATTATGAGCCTCTGACAAACGAGGAAATGAGACGTCTGGACTTAGACCTACTCGAGGAAAAGAGGTGGAAGGCTGATGAAGTCCAGGCCCGAATGCGTCTGGCAACAGCCCGATATTATAATCGGCGTGTCAGGTCCCGACAATTCTTCGTGGGAGAACTTGTCTGGCGGAGGAATGAGTTTGTTCATCAAGATCGGATCAACAAGTTGTCACCAAAATGGGAAGGACCCTACAAGATCGTGGGGATGCCAGTGCCCAATGCATACAAGTTAGAGGATCTCGAAGGCAAGACGTTGAAGCATTCCTTCAGTGGCGAACACTTAAAGAAGTATCATGTTTGATATTAAGCCGCCGTGAAGGGCGCAAATTGTCTATCAATAAAATCCGATGTAAGCCTACTTTGAATTATTAGTGAATAAAAGAAGTTGCCTTCCGATCAAATTGCTTTCAAATTTATTCTAACTGTTAGTAAGTCGTCCTGAGTGACGCGACAAAAGCCTTCCGAGGTACGATGAAAGCCCCGCGGGGGATGCGTAAGTCGTCTATATGGCGCGGCCAAAAGCCTTAACAGGTACGGACAAAAGCCCTACGGGGTACACGTAAGTCGTCTATATGATGCAACCAAAAGCCTAGGTATGAAAAGGCCCTGATGGGTCCGCGTAAGTCGTCTATATGATGCGGCCAAAAGCCTTAACGGGTATGAAAAAGCCTTAACAGGTCCGTGTAAGTCATCTATATGATGCGACCAAAAGCCTTAACGGGTACGACTAAGCCGTCCAGTAGAGACGCAATGAAAGCCCTAAAGGGTATGAAAATGGCCTTAAAAGGCATGGACGAGAAGCCTTAAGTGGTGAAGTCCCGATTTTGGACGAGAAGCCTTAAGTGGTGAAGTCCCGATTTTGGACGAGAAGCCTTAAGTGGTGAAGTCCCGATTTTTGGACGAGAAGCCTTAAGTGGTGAAGTCCCGATTTTGGACGAGAAACCTTGAGTGGTGAAGTCCCGATTTTGGACGAGAAGCCTTAAGTGGTAAAGTCCCGAGTAAAACGTCGGAAGGATGTATGAAGTCATTTTAATGGTGCATTGGAATGTTTTGAGTAACGAATGAAAAGCGTTCGATAAAGAGGCATCAAGGAATGTGAGAAACACCGACGGTGGTATCGGGAGGTGCGAAGACAAAGGCCTCCGACGGTGGTATCGGAAGGCATGAAAGCGAAAACCCTCGACAAGAGAGGTCAAAAGATCTGGACTGGAAGACATGACGAACTAAAAGTCCCCCATGTCTTGGGGGCAAATGATGGGTTCCGATGTAATCGTTAGCCCCGTTAACAGCCACTGGACGGCGAGTAGGTCCAGTGGGCCTCGTGAAAAGCCTTGAAGGCCCAGAGGCCCAGCACGAAGGGTCCCGACTTCAGCGTTCCCGACGAATGAGCCGAACGCTCCCGATAAGAAGCCTCTGAGTAGGCCCCGATATGCCTTAGTAAAGGCCCCGATAATAAAGCCCCGCAGAGGCTGGACCTATCCCGTAGAGACTGAAGGTCCTGGGTGGTGATCTAGAATGGGACAACTCTGGAGTCCCCGACAGGAGTCGAGACTTGTGATCAGAGTATAAGACCGAGAAACCCGCCTACTAGATGAGAGTAGTGGGAAGACGGTTAAGATATAGATAATCTCCCCCGAGATACGCAGGGCGTGCCCGAGATACGCGGAAGTATGGGTAAGATACGCGGAGTGTGGGGCGAGATATACGGAATCCTAGCCGAGATATACGGAATCATGGCGAGATACATGGAATCGTGGGTAAAACTGCCAAGCGCAGTAACAGGTAACTGAGTAACTCCTCCTTTTATATAAAGGGGGAGATTACCTCAGAAAACCATCATCTAAACTAGGCTAAGACGAACATATAATCTTTTGCTTACCACCCATTGATCACCGTACTCATTTAAGCATCGGAGAGGGATTCTGGGTCACCACCCAGGTCATCCCCTTTTGCAGGATTACGCGGAGCCCAGGAGTCCAAGCATTCCGTCAAGGACGTAACGGAGCTTCGCCCGTGATCCAACAAGAATGTCTAGCGAAACCAAATACAACGTTATGATCGACCGGCCTTACCCGCGACAAAATGGTTTGTTTGTCTTTGCTATTCTGAAAGCGATCATGCATGACACCTATATATTTTTCAACTCGGTTTTTTTTTTTTCTTTCCTGAAATTATAATGATCACGAATTACAAATTTTAATTAACAATCTATCATTTAAATTATGATACCTTTTAATTTTAAAAAGTACAAATTTAATAAATAAAAAATTGAACATAACAATTATCAATAATATAATTGACCTAAAAAAAAATTAAATTCGATACAAATATGTAAAAAAAATACGTATTGAGAAAGTATCAATTAACATGATATAGATGATAAATCCAAGTGATGTAGGATAAATAATGCCAGCTAAAATTAAGGGGTGATTAGCCAACCCTCCGGCTGATATATGTCGGTATGTGCCCTAGCCTCTATATATGGAACTTATATGAAAATTATATATATTGAGTCGGTGGAATAAAAAGGCGTTCCTTGTTCGATGTATCATGTATGTCAGTATGGCGAAACTTATATGAACATTATATATATATATATATGTATTGAGTTGTTGGAATACGAAAGTGTACTTACCGGAATATGTAAAGGTATTCTATATATAATCGATGGTCTTGAATTATTCTATGCATAATATCAACATGGAGTTGCCCGGCACGGGAGACATCGGGAAGTAACAATTTCTATTATCGTTGTTTCTTTCCGGCGGTGATGCAACGTACATCAATTGAGAGGCGTTCTGTAAAAGTAAAACCCTAGTGTTTGACTACTCTTGTTGGTTTCCTGGTGCCTTATTTTCAAGGCTATATATAATAACAACATTGTTGCTATATGTTGCGTCCAAATCCAACCGGGTAGTCGGACTCTTCGGCACTTCGGGTTGGGCACACGTCGGGTGTCGGAAATGGACTTTCTGATGTTGGCAAGGGACTGGCAATGTGCACTTGTCGGCCATGTACGGCTATCGGCAGTGTACGCTGTCGGCAGTGCAAGCTTGTCGGCAAGGTAAGCTTATCGGCTTCGCGCGGTGCTAACCTGCAGGAAGGGCAATAACCAGCACGGAGGGTGGTGCCGGTTGAACCCTCTCCGATGCTTAAATGAGCGTTTAGAGAGAAAAAATATTCTAGAAAGAGGTCAGAGCTCCTAAGCCAATCTCAAGTGACATTTTTTCTAAATGAATGGCCTAGGTCCCCTATTTATAGGCAACCTTAAAACCGATCCCGGTTTTTGAGCGGTTCGACGCCGGTTTAAAAGAAAGTGTGAACCGTCGTCTGGTTTGATCAAGTTTGGCTATTGGAAAACTCTAACTTAGTATAAGAACATGTTGAAAAAATACGCGCGTCGATGGCGGCAACCCAGAGGTCCAGATTGTGTTTGCACAATCCGGTGTGTTAACATCTCTGTTGGATCACGGTGGAACTCCGGTACGGACTTTGACGGCAATCCTAGCTCCTTTGCTCCACGCAATCCTGCAAGTGGGGATAGACCGGGCGGTGACCCAGAATCCCTCTCCGATGCTTAAATGAGTATCTCGTATGACCGGCAAGCAGTAATCTCAAAGCGTATTGAATTCAACGTTAATGATCTGAGGTGACCTCTGGCCCTTTTATAGGCGAAGAGATGCCTCAGGTACCTGATGAACCGTTTGGGGTGGTTAGCCCGTATCCCGCATATCTCGGACTCGATCCCGCCTATCTAGGCCATGATCTCGTGTATCTCGGCCACGCCCCGCGTATCTCGGCCACGCTCTGTGTATCTTAACCACGTTCCGCGTATCTCGGCCACGCCCCGCGTATCTTGGCCTTATCCTCTGATAACGAGTCCTGACTCCCGTCGGGGACTCCAGAGTTATCTCGTTGTGTCATCGCTCGGGGCCCCCCGTCATCGTGACAGGGCCAATCATTCTCAGGGATTCATCATCGGGGCCTACTTAAAGGCTTCTCATCGGGAGCTTCCAGCTCCGCTGTCGGGACCGACTCTATCGGGACCTTTCATCATCGGGGCTCCCTTCGTCGGGACCCTTCTCCTAGGTCGTCTTGACCTTCATTTTGGGCCTGGTGGGCCTGTCTGCCGTTTCCTCATCGTTAAAGGGCCTGACGGCTGTAGTCGAACCCATCATTTGCCCCCAAGACATGAGGGACTTTTAGTTCGTCGTGTCTTTTAACTCTCGACCTCCTGACCTCCCGATATTAGGATCGGGGATCTTTCCCTTGGCTCAGTCACTCAATTACCAATCTTCTCCTTCACATTTCCTCAGTGCTTTGTGGATAACTGCCAAATCCAAGGGGACTCCTTGACTCCCCAGTTTATTAAATGCAGCAGATAGTGAAGTGACGTCATCAGCACCCGTGCCTGATTCTCTGTGTCTGCTTTTTCTGAAAAGTACTTTTCAGGATATTTCATCATTGCACCTGCTGCCATTCCGCTCGTTTCGTCTCAACGGTCCAGATAAGAACGCTTCAACTCCGACGGTTCAGATTAAAGCGCCCCTTCGACTGTCCTCTTCGCCTATTAAATCCTTACCCAGGGTTCAGTCTCCTTTTATCATCTACAAATTTTTGAAAGCTTTCTGCAACTCTTGAGACCTTAGTGTTTCTTCAGCCATCTTTCCAGCAATGTCAGTTTCATCCTTTCAGCTTTCAATTATCATGTCAGGTAAGGGTTTCTTCTCTATTGTTCGCCTTCATCTTTGCTTAGTTTGATTGTAATTTTCCGGGAAAACCTAACATCCCTTTCAATGGCTGATTTCAGACAGTGGATCTGGTTTCGAGGGAAGGAAGCTTTTCAACTTCGACTATGTTCTGAACGAAATTTCTTGCACTGCTTATGATGCAGATCTCCGGGAAGGATGTATCATTTCCACCAGAAAGGCCGATGCTCAAGGCCTGAAATGCATACCACAAGTTCAGAGTGAAGAGGAGCTACTTCTTCATCGGAAACTCCTCGATCCCATGACCCCGATAGCCAATCCTCCAACGGCTGACCCTGTGGAACCTTCTGCCCTAGACCTTGCGGACCCTGTTCCCGTTGATGCCGCTAACAAGGATTAGGCCTAACTGCTTATCGCTAGAATTTTTGTATTCTCCTCCTTCTGTAATCATCGGGCCTTCGAGCTCTATTAATATCAGACTCTCTCAGTTCTGATTCTTTTATTGCACCTCTCCTAGTGGCTTTATTATACTTTCTCAAGTCGAAACCTCGATACTTAAGATACATCACTTAAGACGATTTACTAACTTGCACCACTTAAGGTGACTTACCATCATGCACCACTTAAGGCGACTTTTCAATACTTAGGATAAGTCCAAGAGTCGCGCATCACTTAAGACGACTTTTTCAACTTGCGCCACTTAAGGCGACTTAATATCGTGCACCACTGAAGGCGACTTTACATCGTGCACCACTTAAGGCGACTTTTCAACTTGCGCCACTTAAGGCGACTTAATATCGTGCACCACTGAAGGCGACTTTACATCGTGCACCACTTAAGGCGACTTTTCAACTTGCGCCACTTAAGGCGACTTAATATCGTGCACCACTGAAGGTGACTTTACATCGTGCACCACTTAAGGCGACTTTTCAATTTGCGCCACTTAAGGCGACTTTACATCGTGCACCACTAAAGGCGACTTTACAACTTGCGCCACTTAAGGCGACTTAATATCGTGCACCACTGAAGGCGACTTTACATCGTGCACCACTTAAGGCAACTTTTCAATTTGCGCCACTTAAGGCGACTTTACATCGTGCACCACTTAAGGCGACTTTACATCGTGCACCACTTAAGGCGACTTTACATCGTGCACCACTTAAGGCGACTTTTCAACTTGCGCCACTTAGGGCGACTTAATATCGTGCACCACTGAAGGCGACTTTACATCGTACACCACTCAAGGCGATTTTTCAACTTGCGCCACTTAAGGCGACTTAATATCGTGCACCACTGAAGGCAACTTTACATCGTGCACCACTTAAGGCGACTTTTCAACTTGCGCCACTTAAGGCGACTTAATATCGTGCAACACTGAAGGCGACTTTACATCGCGCACCACTTAAGGCGACTTTTCAACTTGCGCCACTTAAGGCGACTTAATATCGTGCACCACTGAAGGCTACTTTACATCGTGCACCACTTAAGGCGACTTTACATCGTGCACCACTTAAGGCGACTTTACATCGGGCACCACTTAAGGCGACTTTATCGGGCACCACTTAAGGCAACTTTCTTCAAGCATGGTGTTTCTTCAAGTGTTCGCCACTAAAAGAATGCTTTAACGTTCTGCCATCGAGGTCTTCCAACTCGTACGCATTTGGAGCTGGCATCCCCACGACCTTATAAGGTCCCTCCCATTTTGTTGACATCTTGTTGATTCGATCCAAAAGGGTGAACTCGTTGCGACGCCAAACCAGCTCCCCCACGAAGAACTGTCGGGACTTCACTCGCCGATTGTAGTACCTGGCCGTCGCCAAACGCATTCGAGCTTGGACTTCATCGGCTTCCCGCCTCTTTTCTTCAAGTAAGTCCAAGTCCAGACGTCTCATTTCATCGTTCGTCAGGGGCTCGTAATATATCATCCGATGGGACGCCACAGCTACCTCCACGGGGCGATAGCTTCCGTGCCATAAACGAGGCCAAACGGAGTCTCCCCCGTTGATCGTTTGGGTGTCGTTCTAACAGCCCAAAGCACGTTTTGCAGTTCGTTCAACCACTTGCCCTTCAACGCATAGACCCTCTTCTTCAGGCCATCCATCACGATTTTGTTGGCTGACTCCAACTGGCCATTAGTCTGAGCATGGCGTACGGAGGCGGTCCGATGCTCAATGTTCAATTCCTCCAGATACTCCCTCACCTGAGAGCCGTTAAACGGTGGGCCATTGTCGCTGATCACCACCTTAGGAATCCCGTATCTGGACACGATGTGGGTTTTGAGGAACTTGACGATCTGATTCCCCGTTGTTCTGGCCAATGCCTTCGCCTCTATCCATTTCGAAAAATAATCGATTGCTACAAGTAAATACTTACATTGTCCTTGTGCTTGTGGAAGAGGTCCCACCAAGTCGATGCCCCACTGTCCGAAGGGCCACGCGCTCCTGATGGGTGTCAGATTAGCGGCCGGAGCCACGATACTCGGGGCGTACCTCTGGCACGCGTCGCAAGGTCGGACCAACGTCGTTGCTTCTTTGTTCATCGTGGGCCAATAGTAGCCTAAGTTCAACACCTTCCTCATAATGGATCGGGCCCCTTCGTGGCAAGCCGCGACCCCTTCATGCATTTCCTTCAGGATTCGACTGGTGTCGGGCTCTGCTACACACTTCAAGTACGGAGTCGAGAACCAGCCCTTCTTGTATAGCTGATTATCCAGCATCACATAATTGGCCGCGATCCGACGTATCCTGTCCGCTGCCACTTTATCATCGGGGACTGCCCCCGTAGTCAGGTACGCGACTATCGGGGTCATCCAAGTTGGCTCCTCCTATGATCTCACCTCAATGGCACACACCTGTGTTGGGTCGATGTTTGATAAGATCACCTTCTCTAAGAAGTGCACTTTCCGATTTTCTTCCAAGGGTGCCCCCAGGGCAAATTTGCTCAAGGCGTCTGCCTCTACGTTTTCCTCCCTCGGAATTGCCTCTATGTTGAAGCTTTTAAAGCTCTCCTTCAAGGTTTGTACCTCTCGTATATAGTTCTTCATTATCGGACTCCTTGCTTCGTATCGTCCTTGAACCTGGTTCACGATTAAAGCTGCGTCGCATTTCACTCTCAAGTGATCAATTCCAGTGCCTTTAGCAATTTTTAGGCCCGTGATAAGAGCTTCATACTCCGCTTCATTGTTTGTGGCCTTGAATGTTAAAGCCAAGGCGTATCGGAGCGGTTCACCTTCACCCGGTGGTATCAGCAAAAAGCCCGCTCCTGATCCGTCCGAACTCGCGGAGCCATCCGTGTACATCTCCCAGGTATTTTCCTTGTTTGGCTGTTCTGATTGCTCTGCCCTCTCTGGTTGTTCTTCTATCGGGACCACTATGGTTGCCCCATCTACAGGGCCCGCTTCTTCTAGATCGGGGACTGTAGATTCTGCTATAAAATTCGCCAATGCCTGTCCCTTGATGGCCGTTCTTGGAGCAAAGTGTATTCGAAACTCACTAAGCTCTACTGCCCATTTCACTAATCTTCCCGACGCATCCGGTCGGTTCAAAAAATGCTTCAAAGGCTGGTTCGTCAGCACAGTAATCTCGTGTGCGTGGAAATAAGGCCTTAGCTTCCGAGCAGTAATAATCAACGCAAAGAGGTACTTCTCAACGGCGGGATATTTTAATTCAGACTTGGCAAACGCCTTGCTTACATAATAGACGGGGACTTGATTACCCTCGACAATCTTTACTAACACAGAGCTAATGGCAAATTCAGAAACAGCCAAATAAAGGTAGAGCGGCTCGCCTGGAACCGGTTTCGCCAACGGCGGGAGGGTGCGAAGGTGCTGCTTGAGTGCTTGGAACGCCTCTTCACACTTGGCGGTTCATTCGAATTTCTTGTTGGCCCTCAGGACTTCAAAAAACGGCATTGATCGGTCGCTGGCTTTGGACAAAAAGCGATTCATTGCAGCTAGTCGACCATTTAGCACTTGTACCTTCCGATGGTTTATCGGAGACTGCATCTCCTCGATTGCCCTCAGCTTCTCAGGATTCACTTCAATTCCTCTCTGGCTCACCATAAAGCCCAAAAACTTCCCTGAGTGGACTCCGAAGGCGCATTTCGTCGGGTTCAAGCGAACTTGATGGAGCCTCATCCGCCTAAATGCCATGGTTAGGCAACCTACCAACGGATGGAGCCTAAATCCACGTAGGTTTCCATGGTTTCTCCCAGCATATCTCCAAACAGTTTGTTCACCATCCGTTGGTAGGTTGCCCCAGCATTGATCAACCCGAAAGGCATGACATCATAGTGATAGATGTCACTGTCTACGTAGAACGCTGTGTGGGGAGCGTCTTCCTTGGCCATCTTGATTTGGTTGTAGCCTGAATACGCATCCATGAAACTCAAAAACTCATGTCCCGACGTGGCATCCACCAGCTGGTCGATTCTCGGGAGTGGGTAACAGTCCTTTGGGCAAGCCTTGTTCAGGTCGCAGAAATCCACACACATTCGCCATTTCCCGTTAGTTTTCTTCACCAGCACCGGATTAGCAACCCAGGTTTGGAATCGGAGCTCTTTGATAAACCCCGCATCGAGCAACCTGCCCACCTCCTGCTGGATCGCGATCTTCTTGTCCGTGCCCATCAGACGCCTTTTCTGCGTGATAGGCTTGATCGCAGGATCTATCTTCAGTTCGTGTACGATCACATCGGGACTAATTCCTGGCATATCGCTCGGGGACCAGGCAAACAGCTCCTTGAACTCCTTCAATAATTCAATTAATTTCTGGGCTGTCTCTTCAGTCAGTGCAGACCCGATTTTCACCTTCCTCTGGGGTCCGTCGATCTCGACTTCTTTCAGATCTTCTACGGGGGCGGGACGCCCAAACTCTTCTCTAGGATCTGTGTCTGTCTGAAGGACAGTCATGGCCTCTCGTCTTCTCCTTCGGGTGGCGTTAACATAACATTTTCGAGAAGCCACCTGGTCGCCTTTAACCTCTCCGACTCCATGGTCGGTCGGGAACTTCATCTTCTGGTGCACTGTCGAGGCAACCGCCATCAGGGGGTTAATGGTGGTTCTTCCGATGATCGCGTTGTAGGTCCCCGCGGAATCGACTACCACGAACTCCACGTTCCTTCTTTCTGATTTCCACCCACTACCAAACTCCACTGGTAAGGTGATTACTCCTAGCGGATAGGAGGTTGAGCCAGAGAACCCGACCATCGGGAAGTTTGCCTCCTTTAGATCTTTCTTCGTTTTCCCCATAGCCTCCAGCGCGTCCATGAATAGAATGTCGGAGGAGCTCCCTCCGTCGATTAGAATTCTCTTCATTTCGAACCCGTCTACATCCAAGGTTACCACCAAGGCATCGTCGTGCGGAGTCTCAACGCCTATTAGGTCTTCCGACGAGAAGGAGATTACCATCTCTTCTTTCAAGGTCCAGGATCGGGACCTCTTACCCAGCACCACCGCCGTAGGGATTCTAGAGGCATAGACCTCTTGGGCGGATGAGGTATCACCTCCAGCAGCACACCCTCCATGAATCACGTTGATAGTGCCCCGTCTCTCTTTGCGAGCACCGGATGACTCTGGATCGGTTCTCTTCTTCTTTGGGGACCGATCGCGGGAACGGGACCGCGATCGGGACCGAGAGCGGGATCGACACCGCTTATCCCCGACGAATTCCTTGAGCTTCCCCTTCTGGATCAGCTTTTCAATCTCTTTCTTCAGTTCTCGACAGTGGTTGGTGTCGTGACCATTTGCGCGGTGAAATCGGCAGTAGCGATCCGTACGAGATCCCAAGAATTCTCCATCCTTCTTTGGGGGGTACCTGGAGATACCTTGTCGTTCCATGACTGTCAGCACCTCCGCCATGGAGCAGTTGAGAGGAATGTCGAGATCCTCCCGCTTATCCTTCCTTGAAGAACGCCTATCGTCCCTCCGATCCAGACGGCCTCGATTCATGCTACTGTCGGGTTTACCCTTTGACTTACGATCGTCAAAAGGCTTAACCGACTGTTTCCCTTTGTTAGACTTTGGGGGCTCCAGTTCTCCCGCGGCTATCTTCGACTCCTGGACATCGATCTGCCGTTTTACCCTTTTCTGTAATGCCTCAATATTCCACACAGCTTTCTCAGCCACGCTGTGCATTAGGTCGGATCCATAGGGGTCTGTCAGGTTCCAAATGAAGGTACGGATAGTTTCGCCCTCCGAGATTTCCTCGTCTATCTCTGCTACGCTGGCCGTGTACCGCTGGTAATAGTGCGCCAGTGATTCGTCGGGACTTTGCACCACCTGGGTCAGGGACCTCACGCTCTTCAATAAACGCCTCCGACCCTGGTACTGCTGAATGAATCGGTCGTGCATGTCTGCCCAGCAAGTGATGCAGCCTGGGGGCAAACTAAAGAACCAGGTCAGGGCTCTTTCTCCCAGTGTGTTCGGGAACAGCGTACACACTATGTTCTCGCTCGGGGCTCTTCCCAGACACGCCATGAGGTGCTTCTGGACATGGCGAACTGGATCTCCTTCACCATCGTATTCCTTTATCGTGGGGATGCCTAGCCCAGGCGGGGCTAGGGTGTCGATGAGTCGGGGGACGAAGGGATGAGTGGATCGATCCCTTAGCTCCGACACCAGCGGCTTCTGCTCTCCCGTACAGATGTTCACGATCTTTACCACCTGGTCGGGAGTGATGGGACCATTCAGGGGAATGGTCCTGTGCTGTACTGGTCCTGGCCCATCAACCACGAACCTCTCCGGATGACCGGTTGCCCTACCTCTGTCCTGGCCTCGGGGCGGGGCTTCCTGTGCGTTCCGACCCTCTGTTGGCGGGGCCACTTCCTCCAACGGGGGTATCTCCTCCTGCCTCCTTGCAGCCTCTCTCCGATCCAAGAGAGCCTCTACGGCCGCCAGAAACATGGGCATGGCTTCCGCCACGGCCCTTGTCAAGTCTGTAGCTGGGGGAGCCTCCTGCCCCCTATTGCCCTGGTGCTGAGGAGCAATATCTTTGGGATCTCCATTGTGCCCCCCTGTCTGGGAGAGCTCAGCCGGGGGATGGTTCTGGTTTTCCTCCTGTTCTGGTACTGAATCCAGATTTGTTGCAGCGGGGTGACGGGAACCACCGGATTGTACCTGTCTTCTGTGCTTGCCAGCCGCCATCGATCGAGTAGAAGGCATATCAGCTTTTTGTTTGTTTCCCACAGACGGCGCCAATGTTGGATCACGGTGGAACTCCGGTACGGACTTTGACGGCAATCCTAGCTCCTTTGCTCCACGCAATCCTGCAAGTGGGGATAGACCGGGCAGTGATCCAGAATCCCTCTCCGATGCTTAAATGAGTATCTCGTATGACCGGCAAGCAGTAATCTCAAAGCGTATTGAATTCAACGTTAATGATCTGAGGTGACCTCTGGCCCTTTTATAGGCGAAGAGATGCCTCAGGTACCTGATGAACCGTTTGGGGTGGTTAGCCCGTATCCCGCATATCTCGGACTCGATCCCGCCTATCTAGGCCATGATCTCGTGTATCTCGGCCACGCCCCGCGTATCTCGACCACGCTCCGTGTATCTTAACCACGTTCCGCGTATCTCGGCCACGCCCCGCGTATCTTGGCCTTATCCTCTGATAACGAGTCCTGACTCCCGTCGGGGACTCCAGAGTTATCTCGTTGTGTCACCGCTCGGGGCCCCTCGTCATCGTGACAGGGCCAATCATTCTCAGGGATTCATCATCGGGGCCTACTTAAAGGCTTCTCATCGGGAGCTTCCAGCTCCGCTGTCGGGACCGACTCTGTCGGGACCTTTCATCATCGGGGCTCCCTTCGTCGGGACCCTTCTCCTAGGTCGTCTTGACCTTCATTTTGGGCCTGGTGGGCCTGTCTGCCGTTTCCTCATCGTTAAAGGGCCTGACGGCTGTAGTCGAACCCATCAATCTCCGGATTGTGTTAGCACAATCCGGAGGGTATTAACACCTCCGGATTGTGTTAGCACAATCCGGAGGGTGTTAAAACCTTCGGATTGTGCGGCAAAATCCGGACGAGTCCGGTCCGGAGGCGCGTGCTGCCCGTCCGGGCCGTTTTAACTCGCGGGTTTAGCATTTCGAGACCGTTTTTGTGGGTTTGACGTGTTTAAGAGGTCCGAAATATAAATACGAACCCGAATTGGGTATATATCCATCACTTGCCCCTGAGTCAAGTAATGGCTTGACCCTTGCTTGACACTATTTTAAGATAGGATACATGTCCAATTTGGGCCCGATACTGACCTCAGGGGTTGATTTATTGATAATCGTTTGGGCATGCGAGCCTTGATTTCGCCTAAATTTATTTTTCTTGGTGGGTATTTTGATATCTCCTGACAGGGTTAGTGTGACAGATAAGTGTATATATAATAGACATATGTATCAAGTCATGAATATGTGTAATTATATTCATAGATGTCAATGCATAAAAATATGTTAACTATGGGTGTATGCTCTACGTACATGACGGATACGATAACAAAGACGTACATGATGTGATGATGTTTTATTAATAATAAAATCATGAAATCAATCATATGATGATGGGAACGTGGATTATGACTTAGGATGAACAAGATGATCGTAAATAAATCATGTGTACGTAACATGTGAGTATGATTGCATACAACGTGTCAAAAATGATGTATGTTGTAATAGAGATGTAAATACAATTAGTCATGCTACTAATGACTTGTAAAAAATAGAGAGGGGTCAAGGGTTGCCCATAAGAATACTGTTAGTGGAAATAGGAGAGAGAATATCCATTAGTTAAACCTCCACCTTTAGTAATTTTTAAGATCCTCTCAGTTCTTGAAGAAGAAGAAACTTTGGAGTAGCAAATTTGAAGGCCAAGCACTTTTCCGGGCAGCCATCTAGTCATCACCGGCATCGTCTCGAGGTGGTGAGTGCAATTTTCGGGTATGGCTGGACCATTTGCAACCTTGTTTAGGCTCAATTTGATATTGATTGTCTCTTGAAATTGATTTTCCTAAGATGCCCACAAGGTGTTTGTTAAAATTCCTAAAAGAGGTTAGTTCCCCAAATTGGCCAAAATATTGGCTAAGTGCTGAAATTTTATGAAATTGATAGTAAGTGGAAATACTCCCCTCATGTATAGTAATCATTGTCGACATGTTGTACCATAGCGTAGATAGTGTTCGAACATGCTTGATATTGATTGTTGATAGTTGATAATTGATCATTTTTATCTCCTTAATGATGAAACACTTACAAAATGTTTCTTGGTAATCGACGGTTGTTACTTGACACGTGCTGTGTGTCATGTGTCGTCTGCCACCATGGTGAAACACTTAGAAAATATTTCTTGATAGTCGACACCTCGTCACATGTAAATTGCTGACATAATAAAACACTTAGAAATATTTATTGAGAGTTGACACCTCGTGATGTGTCGTCTGCTGACATAGCAAAATACTTAGAAATATTTCTTGATAGTTGACACCTCGTCATGTGTCGTCTGCAGACAGCAAAATACTTAGAAATATTTCTTGAGAGTTGACACCTCGTTATGTGTCGTCTGCTGACATAGCAAAATACTTAGAAATATTTCTTGATAGTCGACACCTTGTCATGTGTCGACTGCTGACATAACAAAATACTTAGGAATATTTCTTGATAGTCGACACCTTGTCATGTGTCGACTGCTGTCATGGTGGAACACTTGGAAAATATTCCTTGATAATCGACACCTTGTCATGTGTCGACTGCTGACATGGTGGTACACTTAGAAAATATTCCTTGATAATCGACACTTTGTCATATGTCGACTGCTGATATATTGGAACACTTAGAAAATATTCCTTGATAGTCGACACCTTGTCATATGTCGACTGCTGACATAGTGGAACACTTAGAAAATATTCCTTGATAGTCGACACCTCGTCATATGTCGACTGCTGACATAGCGGAACACTTAGAGAATATTCCTTGATAGTCGACACCTTGTCATATGTCGACTGCTGACATAGTGGAACACTTAGAAATATTCTTTGATAGTCGACACATTGTCATATGTTGACTGCTGATATAGTTGAACACTTAAAAAATATTCCTTGATAGTCGACACCTTGTCATGTGTCGACCGCTGACATAGTGGAACACTTAGAAAATATTCCTTAATAGTTGACACCTTGTCATGTGTCGATTGCTGACATAGTGGAGCACTTAGAAAATACTCCTTGATAGTCGACACATTGTCATGTGTCGATTGCTGACATAGTGGAACACTAAGAAAATATTCCTTGATAGTCGACACCTTGTCATGTGTCGACTGCTGCCATGTTGACATGCAAGAACACTTAGAAAATGTTTCTTGTTTGTCGACCTCCCATCACATGCGACATGCTGACATGTTGACATGTTGACATGTAAGAACACTTAGAAAATGTTCCCTGCTAGATGGCCTCCTATCACATGTCGACATGTTGACATGCTGACATAATGGAAAACTTAGAATGTATTCCTTGATAGTCGAGACTTTGTCATGTGTCGGTTGCTGACATGGTGGAATACTTAGAAAATATTCCTTGATAGTCGACACCTATTATCCGTCGCACGTGTTGTTCACTGCGCGCGTTGCTCGTTGTGTACATGATCATAGCATGTGTGATGTAATATCTTGAACACTTAGAATTTCTCATTTGTATGTCAACATACATGTCGTAGTCCTGCATTAACTGGCAAATACATGCAAGTATTAATGTTAGTGTCATAATTATATTCACACCTGTTACCTTAAATGAAGGCGTAGTATCACGTAGACGAGCGTTGATTACGTAGAACACGTAGGTGTCGGGATGGGGCCCACGTTGACATAGAGTCTCATGTAGATGCGCGTAGATCACATAAAACATGTGAGCGTCGGGACGAGGCCCATGTTGACATAGAGTCTCATGTAGATGCGCGTAGATTACATAAAACATGTGAGTGTCGGGATGAGGCCCATGTTTACATAGAGTTACCCCCCGAGGGGGATGTTCGCTATATGATGTATAGAGACTAACAAGTCTGTAGATATGTAGTTGTCTCCATCGGGAGATTGTTCATTCCTTAATGCTTGCATTAATGACTGTCGCGTATACACGCGCTGATGAAGTTGTTGTCATCCTTGTAGACTGATTTGTCAAAGCGTATCTTCTAGAGTACACATCCAGACTTAGCTGATTGTTGGCATGTCGACACGTGCGTACGCGTACTCTCGATCATCGCATTTATACTTATCATTTGGAAATGAGTTTTTACGTCTCTTGTCGACGTGTCGAAACATGAGCGTACTATATCATGTTTGCTGTCACTGTCTTATTTGTGAACATGCCGTCGCTGGTGATGCTTTCACTTGATCCAGAATAAATAGATCCGACTCCGAGATTCGTCCTTCGAGCAACTCCGAGTGATCTTATTTTACTGCCAGTGGACTCGCCCATCTACCCCCGTGTCGAAGGACCGGATCTTGGTGGAGGAGTCGCTTGAAGCGAGCATACTGCTTATATTGATGATCTTTCATTTTGCATCTATCCCTCTTCCTTGCTTGTTTGGCGGTAATATTTTTGATGGTTAAAGGTATTTTTGGTACCACTTCTTTGATAGGAATTGGCTTTTGGTACCACTTCATTTTTTTGGTATACTTTTGGTACTAACCCTTTCACCATTGTAACCTTTTGGTACCACCGTTAACTTTCCGTCCAATTTGACCGTTAAGTGTCACATGATTGACCTTAAACTTCTGTTTTTGTTCCAATTTAGTCCATCTAATACATCCTTAACTTTTAATTTGTTCAATTTAGTCCTAAAGTTTGAAAACCAAACCCTAACCCAAATTGACCTAGTTGGACCTAGCCTAGGGCTAGGTCCGGCCCTGGGTCGGGGTCGCCGGACCCAGGCGAATCCGACCCAAGGTCGGACCCAGCCCTAGGATAGGTCCGGCTAGGTCAATTGGGACCTAGCCACAATAAGGTTCAATTGGGGCTAGGTCCCAATTGACCTAGCCTGACCTAGCCTAGGGCTAGGTCCGACCCTTGGTCGGGTTCGCCTGGGTCCGGCGACCCCGACCCAGGGCCGGACCTAGCCCTAGGCTAGGTCTGGCTAGGTCAATTGGGACCTAGTCCCAATTGAACCCAATTGGGGCTAGGTCCCAAATTGACCAAGCCGGACCTAGCCTAGGGCTAGGTCCGGCCCTGGGTCGGGTTCGCTCCGGCTAGGTCAATTGGGGCTAGGTCAATTTGGGTTAGGGTTTGGTTTTCAATCTTTAGGACTAAATTGAACAAATTAAAAGTTAAGGATGTATTAGATGGACTAAATTGGAACAAAAATAGAAGTTTAGGGTCAATCATGTGACACTTAACGGTCAAATTGGACGGAAAGTTAAACGGTGGTACCAAAAGGTTACAATGGTGAAATGGTTGGTACCAAAAGTATACAAAAAAAATGAATTGGTACCAAAAGCCAATTCCTGTCAAAGAAGTGGTACCAAAAATACCTTTAACCCTATTTCTGAGGTGTCATGCGCGTGCTAAGGGGTTACGCGCGTGTTAAGGGATTGCGCGCATACTGAAGGTGTGCGCGTATGCTAGTCTGTTTTGCCCCCGTGCATCTTGTTCTTCAATCTAAGTATATGCTACTTAGGTGTGTAGTTTGTTGTATTGGAGACTGTTGTCTTTGTTTGATAGGCTCAAGTCGTTATTCTTGATTCCAAGGTGACTATCCTTCCTACGAAGGTTGCTAATGATAGCGAGGTGCGCAATTATACCGTGATGACATCTTGACAAGCTTTGGCGTCTTGATGTATGATTTATGGAGGATGTGTAAATTCTTGCCCCCGTATCCTCGTTTTGTTAATCTTGGAATTTTGCTAAGTCTGCCATTGATTGTATGGCACCCTTCGCGCACTTAAGGCGTGATTGTACATTGCATTATAAGGGCCGCATGGCTGCGCATGTAGATGTTGAGTGGAATATTTCACTTTCATCCTGTTTGAAGTTGATTGTGGTTTACCAAGCTTTGTACATCATGTCGGGGTTGAGGTTACGCCGTGTGTTGTTCCATGAACCTTATATATGTTCGATGTCGTCGAATAGACATGTCATGATCATAGTAGAAATGCATGATAACTTATTAGTAGTATTTCATACCTTGCGTTATCTATGCTGTCTGTATGCTTTTGACTTAGAAGATAGGATAGATATCTTTAGGTGATGAAAACGATGTCCGTAGTTGCGACTGTATGTCGCACATTGTTGAGTGTTATGAGCGCCCCTCTTGGTTAGATTCCAAGGCATGGCAAGATGCGTACAATAGGTACTTGTAGCGTTGTAAGTAGTAATGTACTCGGCGCGGGCACTTGGCACTCGGCACTTGACATGTAGGAGAGTCGTCTTGACGAGGCAAGACATTAGTTTATACCGTCTCTTAGTTCCACTCTAAGGCGACGTTGTGACAAGACGCTACTTGGTCTATACTATGCGTTTTTCCATCCGTCAGTTGGGCACAACCCGCATGACGTTGTTGCAAAGCTTTCCATGGTTAGACCCGTACTTACTTTGCGATGCTACTACGTCTCAACTTGGTTAATCCAAGGGATGGGACATAGGTCGTATCCATACGCCTTGTAGTTTTTACCGTCTCTTGAACCATTTCAAGGCGAAGTTGTGGCAAGACGCTACTTGCACTATACTATGTGTTTTTCCATCCGTCTGTCGGGTACATCCCGCGTGACGTTGTTGCAAGGCTTTCCATGTTTAGACCCGTACTTACCCTGCGATGCTACTACACCTCTCCATGGTAAGTCCAGAAGGGTTGCACAAGACCGCGTTGAAGCGACTTGCAGTTTTTACCGTCTCTTGGTCCACTCCAAGGCGACGTTATGGCAAAACACTACTTGCTGCATTTGGCGTGTTTTATTCTGTTATGTGCTTGCTGGCAAGATAACGTTGTACAAGACTCGACTTGTATGTTTGGCGAGTTTTCCTGACAGGGGTGCGCTCCTGCTAGCGTATACACGGGAAGTTATTCTAACAAAGAATACGTCTTCACGGAGTATGAACCCTTGAGTGAGTATGTATACTTTAAAGAGTATATGAAGCTGCCCACTTAAGGAATAAGTCTTCATGAAGTATGATTCCATGATTTGTCGTTCATACTTTTTAGAGTACATGAAGCTGCCCACTTAAGGTATAAGTCTTCATGAAGTATGATTCCGAGATTGGTCGTTCATACTTTGTTGATTTGTGGGGTTGTCGTCTAACAAGAGGACTTCCGCCATGATAGGGTGATCAGTCCCACCTGTTTGCCGTATCCTGTTTTGTATTCAGGGAATGGCTTATGAACATGGGGTTTTGCCCTCAAAGGAGGATGTCGCAGCATGCCATTTTGTAGTTGTGAACATGGGGGTTTCCCTCAAAGGAGGATGTTGCAGCATGTCACTTTGTAGTTGTGAACATGGGGGTTTCCCTCAAAGGAGGATGTCGCAGTATGGCAATTTGATAGATCTTGGTTTATACTCAAGATATAGTATGTTGTTGACGATATTCGGGGTAGTCTTCATTATAGATAGAGATTGTTTATATACTCTTTGTTGATGTTGATAGTTGATTTGTCATCGTATGATATAAGTTGATTGTTGTACACAGCGCGATGGCTTGTATTGATGACGTGAGTAATATGCTTGTAGTTGTTGCTTGGCGTAATTCCAAGGTAGTATGCATAATATAGTATTGTACATGTTTGCCGTCTTCGTGGTTGGCTTGATGGCGATTGTAGTTGTTTGTATATAGATTGCATCAATACTCGATGTTGTTTTTGAGTACAGTACATTGCTGTTTTGATAGTTGAGTTTGTACCTACGAAGAGGATTGCGCTTTGTCAGATAGTTGCAATATTTACAAGTTTGCAAAAATATGGAGTTATGAATTTTCTTTTAAGTAATGCATATAATAGATAGAATAAAGGAGTCTGATACGAGGACTTCTTGGTTGTGCAGGAAACTTCCCTAATTGCAGACGCGATAGGTGCGGACGCGACACGTGCGCACATGTCGTGAGTGGAGCTTTTTCAAGTACCATCCGTTGTATGTGTTTGTGAATATGTACGTACAAAGAGAGACTATGCATTGCTGTATGCGTCCTTTAGTCGATGCGCGTCGATGCTTCCTTAGCGTGATGCACATACGTATATATGATCGTTGCTTGGTATTGTTTCCAAGGAAAGAGCTGATGTTTGAGTAGAATATTCGCTGAGATGTCGCGAGTTATAATTAACTTGGAGACTTGTTGCGATGATGCAATGATATATACGCGACCATTACTTGGCTTTGATGGCTAAGGAGAATGTCCATAGATAGAGAATTCCAGAGAGTGTTGCATACAGCTCCTCCTAGTGTCCTAGTGTTGTTCTCTAGATAGGGTGTATCGTTGAGACATCTCTTGGATGTACATATAACCTGTCTAAAATTAGTCGCAATACTTTGAGATATATATTGGTTAGGGAATAGAATGGAGTCATAAGTCTCCTCACATGGCTTTATTGCCTGCAATGCCAATATGACTGGATCAGACTATTCGCGACTAATCTGTTCCGTTCAGCTTGGTTTTTGTTTTGACTAAATCAGGCTACCCTGAGTAGATGTCCTACTCGAGTGGTCTGCTTTATTCATAGTAGTGTTTTTGTGGAGTCGTTACCTCATACCTGAGTTTACCTTTGGCAGTAACGTCTGTTACCTGGACCTTATTCAAGTAGAATAGATCGTCTTTTGAGGGCGATGCTTGGTGTTTCCCTCTTGGGACCAATCCGTACAGGATGTTGAAGTTGTATTCCTCGCTGGTGCATTTTCTTAGAGGAGCGGTACTGCGTGTTCTTGCAATGATTCACTTTTTTACTTCGGTGGAATGTCAAGCACTTGTCAACTTGGTGCCCCCCAAGTCGCTTGGTAGTCTTATCGTTGTTTCGTGATATAGTATAATGATTGTATCCTGTATGAGGGATGTTGTGTTTTGTATGCGGGGGTTCAGCAAGATGCCCCCGCTCTTGCATCGAGTGTTGAGGATGTCTTTTGGTGGCTGTCATGCAGCCGTGCTCATACTTGAGAAAGACATGTAAATTCGCTCTTCTCTCTTCTTGCATTTTGATGCAAGTTTTTTTTGTTGTTAGGAGTGAGTAAGAGTAATCCTTCCTTTCTCAGATGCGGGTCGAAGATGGTGTTTTGCTGTCAGCGTACGTTTTGAGTGGTACGACCCTCTTGTGTGCTCGACAAGCTTAAACTTGCTGGATGTTGGAAATAATTTTCTAACTCTTCTCACGTGATGGGTTTGGCACAGGCGTGCGTAATCATAGGAGTCCCTCCTGAATTCCTATCTTCCGCAATGGTAATGGTGTTGTCACATGGGTGATGCCCCCGCCTTGTTTATTACTGCAGCGTAGTTTTTAGTCTTGTGCTCGTAGAACACTTGAGTCTCCATTGCATGGTGTGGTTGGTGCATGCCCTTGTTGGGGATTTTCGGGAAAATCCGGAATTTGTGCGGACGCGTCGGGAGCGGAGTTGTCCTTTCCAGCAAGGACGCCTTGTGCTGTTGCACGTGTTCGATTGGATCTCCCTTTCCTCGATACTTGTCTCCTCCAGTCTATATAGAGCGTCTGGGACGCGGCTGTACACCAACTTGTTAGCAAACTGATGCGATGCATTCTTTTCCAACACGTGCATTCCTTTCCACTTTGACTCTCGCATCTTCTTTTCGATTATTGCCTCCAAGGCCTTTGCTGTGAGACCTGTGATTGGGATGTCTTCATTGATGAGTGGTCTTCCCTATCCAGCATTGCGATGGATGTCAGCATTGTTTTGACTTGTTCCTTGGAGGGAGACTTCCTTGTACTGCTGCTGCGAGTGGGTACGTGGAGGTTGTCTCCTTGTTTCTTTCGGATGCTGAATACTTCCGTAGGGAGTTTATGAGAGTGCTGACTCCTACCTTGGTTGCTGGTACTGGAATGTACCTTCTGTGTATTGGCCTCTTCCTCCTTGTTGTTGTGACTTTGTCGTCCGGTGTCGTGCGACACTGCTCTTGCCGGGGCGGCTTGGCCGTTGACCGGTGGTGGAGGTGGTGGTGGCGGAACAAATCCTTGGCTTTTCAGAGTCTCTCTAAATGCTATCAGTTCTTCAAGAGCTGCCATCAAGGCGGGTGTGACTAGTGGCGCTGGGTTGGCACCTCATTCTAGTTGCTGAACACCCTCAGCTGGTATCCCGTAAGGGAACTCTTCATGCCTTCTTGGCTCGTATTCGGGCGGTGGTGCTCCGTGCGGTGTGGTCTGGACTTCTGGGCCGTGCTGTGCGGCAAGCACACTCCTTGCTGTCACGGAGGAAGCAATGGACGCTGCTTCGGGGATGTGCGAAGGTCCAGGCTGACTTTCGTTGGTTTCTGCGTGGTTATGACTAAGGCGTTGTTGTGTGGGTACACAATGTGCTTTTTGTCTTTTGACGAGAAGTCTATGACATCTTCTATGTCAGCATCTTTTATGACGGCATCTTTCGTGACGGCATCCTTCATGACGACATCCTTCATGATGTCATCCTTTATGACGGGATCCTTCATAACATCATCCTTCATGACATCATCTTCGGACTTGCGCGTTGTCTGTGCAGCGTACACTTCTCGCTTGTATGACCTCTTGCCTCTGGCGTCAAAGTCTCCATGAATCACGTGTACGTTTGCCATCTAGCTATCGTTGGGAGCGATTGCTTACTGTTCGAATCTCGCGGACGGCGCCAAGTGTTGCGTCCAAATCCAACTGGGTAGTCGGACTCTTCGGCACTTCGGGTTGGGGACACGTCGGGTGTCAAAAATTGATTTTCTGATGTTGGCAAGGGACTATCGGTAATGTACACTTGTCGGCCAAGTACGGCTGTCGGCAGTGTAGGCTGTCAGCAGTGCAAGCTTGTCGGCAATGTAAGCTTATCGGCTTCGCGCGGTGCTAAACTGCAGGAAGGGCAATAACCAGCACGGAGGGGGTGGTGCCGGTTGAACCCTCTCCGATGCTTAAATGAGTGTTTAGAGAGAGAAAATATTCTAGAGAGAGGTCAGAGCTCCTAAGCCAATCTCAAGTGATATTTTTTTCCAAATGAATGGCCTAGGTCCCCTATTTATAGGCAACCTTAAAACCGATCCCAGTTTTTGAGCGGTTCGACGCCGGTTTAAAAGAAAGTGTGAACCGTCGTCTGGTTTGATCAAGGTTGGCTATTGGAAAACTCCAACTTAGTGTAAGAACACGTTGGGAAAATACGCGCGTCGAGGGCGGCAACCTGGAGGTCCAGATGTGTTTGCACAATCCGGTGTGTTAACATCTCCGGATTGTGTTAGCACAATCTGGAGGGTGTTAACACCTTCGGAATGTGCATCACAATCCGGACCCCTGGATTGTGCGGCACAACCCGGACGAGTCCGGTCCGGACGCGTGTGCTGCCTGTCCGGGCTGTTTTAACTCGCGGATTTAGCGTTTCGAGACCGTTTTCGTGGGTTTGATGTATTTACGAGGTCCGAAATATAAATACTAACCCGAATTAGGCATATATCCATCACTATATATCATACATATAACGTATTTATTGTATAAAGTGTATATTCTATATATATAATCCATCGTCTTGAGTTAGTTTTTTTTTTTTTTTTAATATTTGTAAATTAATTTTTTTTGTTTATATCATGTTATGTGTCATATATTTATTAGTTATTAGGTATATATAGTAATAACGTTTCTAAATGTATAGTTGAATTCTTAAATTCAGTCGGTCCTAATTCTAATATTTATTATTTATTATATTATATTAATTCTATATATATATATATATTGCTTACGTGGCGGCCTACGGTATTCCGGAACCAAACTGTATAGAATTACTATTTAAAAGGAAACTTTTAATGAATTTGTTTCTTTAAATTGCGTAGAGACCAAAATAGGAGATAAAAATACTTATAAATTTTTAATCGATCAATATTATGTATCTAAATTTAGAAAACCCCTATTAAATTCCGATTAAATTAGGAAACGGTGACATGACAAATTGTCCACGTGTCAGCCAGAGGACTTCCGATACCGAATTAATATAAGACTAGATACATACCCCGCGCACCGCGCGGGCGGGAGGACAAACAACGTTTTTTTTAATGCATATGGTGAAATAGTCTATCAAGGTAAAAAAAAAAAAAAGGAAATAATTTTTTTGAAAATAAACTATAAAAACATGGAACTTAAGAATAAATTTTAAAATAATAAACAACATTAATAAAATGGTATAAAAAACTAACAAATATAAAACCTTGAAAACAATTCTCAAAATACTAATTGTAAAAATATAAAAAACAATCTATTTATATACTTGTAAAAACCTGCTTTTAATACACTTCATGAGAGCTACTAAAAAGAAGATGTATAAGTGATTTTCAATCGTGCAATTTAAGAATGTTCATTAATATATATATATATATATATATATATATATATATATATATATATATATATATATATATATATATATATATATATATATATATATACTAATTTAGCTTATTGTGCTTGTTTCATAATTAAAAAAAAAAAAAAAAAACTTTAGTATATTCATCATATTTCCATAAGTTCATTATCATCATCAATTTCTTCATCACCTTACTTTATGCTCTAACATACCTAAATAAAAAATAAAAAGTAAAAAGTAAAATTATATAACATCAAGGAGATAACCGCTACGCTCAATTAGAACCGCAAAATTACTTTACCTTGATTAGTTCACTAAACAATCACTGTCGGTATTGAAATATCTCCCTGGTTTTTTCTACCATTTATTTGTCCGGCGACTAATGTCCTGAAGTAGTTGAAATATATAAAAAATTTCAGTATAGACCACACTACATAAATTACATTTTTTTTATAAATATATATATATATATATATATATATGAATTTGCTTAAGTATGTTTTTTTAATATTTTATATATAGTTGTCGAATATTTTATATAATTTGAAAATTAGTCTTGCTTAATTATATTACATGATGGACGACATATTTAATATATATATATATATAGTTTAATTTTGTGTATATAATGAGATGAAGTTTTATCAACCACCGATCTCAAACCCTAATCATAATAAGTATAAATAAAAACTTCTCACTATTACGTATAAAAGAATAAAGTTCATGCAAGTTCCGAACTAAAGTGAATACCCTCGCCACATAGTGAGTTCTTTTTCAAATATTAAGTTTAGTTGAATGGTTACCTTGGTGACAAAAAGTAAAAAAATGTTTTAGCCGGTCCTCAATAACATGTAATCCTTGTTGGACTCTGACCCGTCGGGCAGTCTCCACGTAATCTTCGAGTTCAACCAACCATCCTGATGCTAGTTTCATCTATAACAAAATAATATGTATGTATTCATTCATAAATCATAGTATTCTTTAGTCTTCAATAAGTGATTGAGAAAGTTGGAAAGAAGAGAAATAACCTAATGAAGAAAATCGATCAAGAAGCATCTGGTGACTGAGGGGAGATGAATCATGTAACTAAACTGTGTCCTGGATTGGTCCAAGGGATGAGAGGAGTATAATGAACCTAGAGAAAATAAAAGTTGTGGCTAGATATATATCATAACCCTAATTCGAGAAGAATAAAAAATATATACAAAAAACCCTAATATTATGGTTATTTAACCTAACGGGACATATATATATATATATATAAATTAATAAAATATTCTTAATATATATATTTCTTAAATATGGCATTCCTAATATGTAGTATCGTAATATTCCAATTATATATATAGAAATTAATAAAATATTCTTAATATATATATTTCTTAAATATGTGTTCCTATATTTCAATATTTAAAGTTGCGGCTACATATATAATAATAACAACAAATAAAACCCTAATTCCTGAAGAATAAAAAAAAATATAAAAAACCCTAATATTATGGTTATTTAACCTAACGTGATATATATATATATATATATATATATATATATATATATATATATATATATATAGAAATTAATAAAATATTCTCAATATATATATTTCTACATTATTATATTCAATATATAGTATCGTAATATTCCTATAATAAATATAGAATTTCAATTTATATTATTATATCCTATATATAAATTGCATATGTGGCGGCCTACGAATTCTTTATAGTCAAAATGTATAAAAAAAACTAAAAAAATAAAGATTTTATTTAAATGTATTTTTGTGCATAGATAATTCTTAAACAAAAAATAGAGAGCGGTAATATAACTTCTATATATGATGATGTTGTTTCAGGTTAACTATGGATGATCTCCTTAAAAGTATGATTATTACATACATTAGTTTATTATATTAAAATATTAATACGTAGGTAAAGTGGTTAAATTTAGTTTTGGAAAGTTTATATTTTAGATATTTATTGAAGTAATAATTGTTTATTACTTTATATATATTTACCGCTTACGTGGCGGCCTATGGTCTTCCGGAGCCAAACTGTATAGATTTACTATTTAAAAGGAAACTTCAATTACTTTGTTTCTTTAAATTGCATAGAGACCAAAATAGGATATAAAAATATTTCTTAATTTTGAATCAATCAATATTATGTATCTAAATTTAGAGAATCCCTATTAAATTCCGATTAAATTAGGCAACGCTGACTGGACAAACTGTCCACGTGTCAGCCAAGGGGACTCCGATGCTGAATTAATATAATATAATAGATAATAGATAGTAGATATATATTGCATTTATTTATTCCTTATTTTGGTGATATTATTAATTTTGAAAAATATAATCTTTCGGCAAAAAAGTTAATATAATCTATAGTTTATTAGTTAGTGTTTCATGTGTATTTATATACAATTAGAATAGTTGGCGTGATTTGATTTCATTTAATAAGATAATCTATAATTTATTTATTTATTCCTTATACATTAAACATAAACCATTAGACATTCCTAGGAGAAGTAACCGTGAATTTTAAGAAATTTTTTTTTTTGGCAATTGTATGATACGATTGGTTAATACATGTAAACATATATATATTTTGTCCTATTTATGAAGTACTATACGGTTACTACATAGTTATATTCATATTAGAAATTTTTTACTATCCTATTCTATGCTTACGGCGGCCTATGGTCTTCCGGAACCAAACTGTATAAATAATGAGTTTAAATGGAAACTTTTTATTAATTTATTTCTTTATTTGCGTAGAGATTAAAATAGGAGATAAAAATACTTCTTAATTTACAACCAATCAATATTTTATGTCTAAATTTATAGATCTCCAATTAATTTCCGATTAAATTAGGAAACGCTGACTGGGCGGACTGCACACGTGTCAGTCAGAGGGCTTCCGATGCCGAATTAATATAATATAATAGATAGTAGATTGATTATTTTTCTACGGCAGTATATATATATATAGTAAGATGATGTATAACTGTTATATAGAAACAATATTTACAAAAATATCATTTATATTATATATACAGTATTTATTTGAGAATACAGTAGGCATTGTAGGTTTAATAAAAAAAAATCCCAAATTCTCCTACGTTGATGAAGCTATATATATATTCCTTTCTTTGTTATTCTTTATTCATAATTTTATATTATTATATATATAATGTTAATTCAATATTATAATTTATAGTTTAAATTATGATATAAATATTTTTTATAAATTAAAAGTTCTTTCTATTTGTGGGCGGTGCATTTCGTTTTTTATTTAAATTTAAAGAATACAAAGAATTATCGTAATGGTATATTCACTACTCCAAAAAAGACCATCACATTTATTTCGATATTACTTTTCTAAAATTTAAAAAAAAAATTCTCTAAATGACATGTCAATAAGAGATTATTCGTCTCCTCGTCTACAATCTCGTTCATGTATTAATTAATAATAAAAATATATTTAAGTAAACCATAGTAAATTCAGTTATTATTTAAATTTTAATCTATTAGTTAAAGCATTTATAATTAAGAAACTCAAAAGTCACAGTTACATATTAGATATTTAAATAAGATAATAATATAATAATTGTATAGAATTATTCGAGATATGCTCTTATTTTGAATGTTACATATATTACTTAAATAATCCATAATTATTTTACCAAACGTAAGTAGCAATCAATTTTGAGTTATATTAATTTATTATATATATATATATATATATATATATATATATATATATATATATATATTGCTTACGTGGCGGCCTACGGTCTTCCGGAACCAAACTGTATAGATAATAAATTTAAATGGAAACTTTAAATTAATTTATTTCTTTAAATTGCGTAGATGCCAAAATATGAGATAAAAATACTTCTTAATTTTCAATCAATTAATATTGTGTATCTAAATTTAGAGAATCCCTATTAAATTATAATTGAATTAGGAAGCGGTGACAGGGCAAACTGTCCACGTGTCAGCTAGAGGGCTTCCGATACCGAATTATTATAATATAAATAGTAGATCCGCTGATCAACTAAGTGTTAGCATATGGTGACGTGGCGCCTTAATAGGAGCCCGTTAATTAAGGGAATTACCTAAGTTAATTAGGTAATTGTCAATCTGGGCTAATTGGGCCAAATCCAATTAGTAATTGACAAGGGAGGCCCAAAATGGGCCTCCCCCCTTTTATGCATAGTTCGGCCGAATGTGGTGTACCACATTGGTTGGAGTTGCCTTTTGGCAACTCCACCAATACTATATATAGGGGTGACTCCTAAGGGTTAACACACTCATAAATAAGAACAAGGATCTCCATTGAGAAAACTTGTTCTCCCCTAGTCTATATTTTCGGCACCATCATTATCAATTCCGAGGTTCCATCTCCGTTGAAGAATCGATCAAAGGTCTTGTTGTGGAGCTACACCGCGTGGGACTTCTTCTAACGAAGAACTTGCACGTGGTTCCGACCGGAGTATCAGAACTCCCTCCACATCGTTCTTGGGCGGGAAAGATAAAAGGTATGTGTACTAATTCCGCTGCGTAGATTAGATTTCTTGTTAGTACACGTTTAGCATTCCGTAGTATTACGTCCCCGTAATCCAACAGTGCTATCAGAGCGAGTTTAGGAGTTCTTAAATTTTTGATAAACTTATGTTCTTGAGTTTTAAAAAATCCGAAATTTTCATGATCATGAACACCACGAGTAATCCGAAATTTTTAAGTAAATTTCACATGTTTGATCTTTGAAAACTTAAAATTTTCGAAATTTACATGTTTTTATGGATCAAAACCGAAATTCATGTTTGAATTTGAGTTTGATGTTCATGATCTTCAAGAACACGATGAGTTTTATCAAGAACACTTTTTGGATTCATGATCATAGTAGTATTTGATCTTAAAATTTGACAAAATTTTTCAATTTACATGTTTGTGCTGAAAATCCTAGGGGTATTCTAGGTAAAAAATTTAATTTTCTTGGTCACCAAGTTTTAAAAATTTCGGCCACAGTAATTAGAGATATAGTTTGCCAATTTTAAATTTTATTAATAGGTAACTATATATCTATAAGTTGGAAATAATGATAGGTTCATAATATAATATTGTAAAAGATATTAAGTATTAATATATATATTTAAAGATAAGGTTAATATATATTGATAGATTTAGTTGCTATAAAAGATTAAGAAAATATATTGTCTACATATTTTATTTCCTAAAGATATATTTGACAATAATAAAAAAAAAAATATATATATATATATATATATATATATATATATATATATATATATATATATGTGTGTGTGTGTGTGTGCCGAATTATATATATTAGCAATATTGGAAATTATTTTAAATAATTAATATTTCTTGGTGGCTAAGTCAAGTTTTTAGTGGACTTTAAAACCCTGCTTAGCCCACAAGACATATTTCGGCCGAACCCTAGGGTTTGTGGGCCGGTCCAATTGCTAAACCGGAGCGGGTAAAAACCAATCTGGGTTTTCTTAATCGGGTCGACCTAGTCGAGTCGGGTCGGACCGTAGTAACTAAATTGAACCTAACCTAACCGGTTTTGAGTGATAAACCGAACCACAATCTTATTTTATTGAACAGTTTCAGACCAAACCGGATTTTTAAAATCAGACCGACTTGAACCGGATTTTGAATTGGACCGGACCATAATTTTTAAATTTCTCGGAAATTTTAAAATGTTCAATAAAATAGGATATCAAATTTTAAATCCAAAAAAAGTTTTCGAAATTTAATTTTAGCCTAATCAGCGCTCTTAGGGTTTGCGTTTTAACACGTTTTTCAATCAAAACCCTAATGCCTGGTTTCGATTATGGGGATGGATCTCGGACTTGCATGTTTTTGGCACTGGATTAAATTAGTGGGATGATTTGCAATTGTTTACTTTATGCATCATATATTTTGATATAGTTAGAACTGTCGTATTGACTTAGTCAATTTAGCTGGATATTATATTGCGAGCATTGAGCTCTGGGATTTAAATATATGGTTTGCGTAATAGGATAGACATGTTATGCTTATTGAAAGTGCCTATAATCCATGTCTAGAAATTCGCATGATTGATTGTAAGCATGAATTGCAAAACAGCCCCTAATATTTTCAAAGCGTTTTATAAAACTGAAAATTCCAGTCGCCAATTATGCATGATGTGTGCGGATGTTGCATGTTTTGACGCGTATGCTAGGATGTTCATGATAGAACGCATGTGATAATTTACTTTACGTAGAATTATATATGCTAGGAACATTAGACGCATGACGCGTAAGCATGTTGTGTTCGATATTTATGGCATGGTATGATGATTTGCTAGATGTAGTATAATTATAAATATGCATGCGTAAATTATTGGATAATTTTATAAAATTATAAGGGCCTTGGGAAAGCCAAAATCGGGTATGCTTATTTGAAAATTCTCGTTCCGGTAATTTGCAATAGAATAACCGTTTTCAAAAGATTGATCTATTAGATTGAAAACGACAATAGTGTGAATTCATTCACGAAACCCCCTTCCTCGGTTTACTGAAGGTTGGTTTGGTTTAGTGACTAAAGAATCACTATTCGTCGTATTCCATCTTAATAGATAATCCGATGTTTGCAATTCTGTCAAAATGTTGTTGTCTTCCTTAATTTGCATAATTATCAATATATTAGTTTTCATGGCTAAGTCGGTACGCTTTTATGAACCATGCAATCTTGATGGTATAAATTATGATGAACATGAGGAATATGTATTGAACTCCTCTCTACTACGATTCCGAAAAGCGGAGAGGACAACTACGAATGAATATGGTAGTTCGTATGATTTTGACAATGAGAGATGAACTTGATAGTTTATTTTCCAAGAATTGGAGTAGGTTCTTTGATAACCTGAATGCATATGTGGTGATACATTCAACCCTGGTTTAAGGGGGTTGAAGAAGACTTCAATTGCAACTAGACAATATCAAAGCTTGGTGTTCCTTTGAATCTGCCTCGGTAGAAGCAAGGATGCTAAAGCTAGAAATGTTTCGGTTGAATGTGATGTTCTTTTCTTTATCCATGGATGCCGGTGAAAAATCCGTTCAAGACCTTCGAAATGAAAGGTCAACATGGAAAAGATGTATAAGGTTGCCTTACATTGACATGATTCAATAACCTTGAGTCTAGTTAAGCAAATGAACCAAGGCAGTGAAGCGACAACCTTCTCAGCTCACCACAAGATATCATCTGAAGTCAATTGTGATCCATATATCATGAAGTGAACTAGACTGTAAAAGGTTTTATACGATAATCCGATGGGTCGAACCCCGTTATTAAAATGCGTCTAAAACACGCATCGTATGACATGTATATAAAGCTGTGAAACGCTTTATTTGAACACAAAACATTTGATATGATTCGCTAGTGAATTTAATCAGATGTGATGTTCAACATGACTTAAAGTTCAGATATGTATGTATCGAACATGAGACTTTCAGATCAAGAACCCTACCATTGTCATTTATCGTTCGTTGTTCGTCTGAGTTACTAAAATTTTGGTTATTTTGAAATTTGGAGTCATTGAATAAAGAAATTGTTGCTCGATTTGAAGTACAATTTGCTTATCAATTTAACATTCCGGTCAAAGGGAATGATCTGAAACAATAATTCAAACCTACGGGTTAGAACCAAAATTTCGGCCAGGTAAAAGTGGTCGAACAAGACGAAACGATTCACATACTCTGTCATATCAGTCAGGTCAAACTGAACCGAATAAATCCATCCATCGCGTAGTTTTAAAAGGGAAGACCTACTTAACTCATCTTGTTTGTTAGTACTCCATTAAATGACATATTCCGAAATAATGCATGTAAAACCGATTTGATTTTAAATTTGGAAACGAATCTATTTAAACCACGGGATAAACTGGTTTTAGTCGCCACGCGCGCGTGTACCTCGAAAAACGGGACACATCGTTTTAGAATACGAATTTAATAATCAAGTATTTTTATGAATGTGGAATTTTCATTTGTAATTCTTCAGATATAACTCATTGATAACTACTTAGATTTTATGTAAGCCTTCCAGCTACTACAATCTAATTAGAATATCAACCATGGCATTAAAAGCGACAACTTAAATGCATGAGATAGATAAATCTATGGATGAGTTAAATAAACGAAAAGAAGTAGTCGGTAAAACGACTTTCCCACCATTAGCCTTGAACGAAGAGTTTGGCTAAAAACATTCATTAAAAACTTCAAGAAACATAGTTCAGAATTACATAATGTTAGAGTTGCACATTAATTTTTCCTGCGGGATGAGATTAATTAACTCACATTAATGTAAAACACTATGTTCTGACAAAATCGGTTAACACGTTACCATAAAAGCTAATGAATGATTCTATAGAGTGTATATGTTGATGCTCATATTGTCTACACTCACCTTTAGTTGCATACATAAGTTGCATACATAGTGTAAGTGTCTACACTTACATTTAGTTGTATACATGGTGTATGCACCATTATACACCCGGTTACTAGGTTAAGCTAGTGTAGTCCTAGATGGTGAGCCTAGTCTCACTTAGTATATATAGTGCACACTTTAGTTTGTAATCCCTAATCATCAATGAAGAATGATTCATGCTTTTATGGTATCAGATCCATCCCTAATGGCGGCGTATTCACCTAGTTGAAGAAACTTGATCTTCTTCAACATTTGCCTCAAAGTTCACCTTGTTCTTGTATAGCTTTGCAAGATAAGCTTCATGAATCTTCATCTAAGCTTGAAATCTCCATTTCTTGTGCAAGAATGGATGTCAAGTAAGTAAACTTTCAAGAACTCACACACCTAGACAAAGCTGAGCATAGACTAAGGATAGCCCATATGCCTTAGTACTAGTTTGCTTAGTTCTTGTTGATTTCAGCCTTGTTGAGCTGATTGCGTGATTGCTCTTGTTATATTCTGGAGTTTGTATTGTTTCCCTGGATTTGGGTGTGAATTCTGAGCTTGTTCAAGCTGCGCCTATTGCTTGGAAGTTGTGATTCCATTGCGTTACATTGTTTGCATACAACTTGCTCGGCTGAGGAGTCATTGTGTCTTCTTCGAGATTTCACTTCATACCTTGAAGAATTCAGAGCTTTCTTCAATGGAGGATTGATCCTTATCCATTTCTAGTGATTTGCAAGCATTGGAAATTGCATAGTTTGTTGCGGAGTAGTACGAATTGTACTAAAGAGTGAGCTGGACTTTGTCTTACTCTCAACAAACTTGATGTGCTAGTTTTGTTTCTAGTGCAAACTTTGTGTGCGATTTTCCTTGGGATTTTTTGTACCTGAATTTCCCCTGCTTTTAATTTTCAAGCTTCTTGTGTTACTTGGCATGCAAGATGGCTCATGAAACCAATGTTGATGATCCCCTATACATTCACCCCTCAGACACCACTAGCCATATGCTCATTCCTTTTCAGCTTCAAGGAACATCCAACTATCATGTTTAGAGCACCTCAATCAGGGAAGGCTTGTTGGTGAAGAACAAGCTTGGTTTTATAGATGGCACATTCACAACATTTGATGTTGGTGTCAATGATAGGGTGAGATGGGATAGGGCAAATGCAATTGTCAAGGCATGTTTGAGGAACACTGTGGCCAATGATTTGGTCAATGGCTTGATATACAACCCTACTGCTTCTTCCATTTGGAATGACTTAAAGGAGATGTTTGACAAAGTGGATGGCACTCAAATCTTTCAATTGACAAGGGAGATTTATAAAACATCTCAAGGCGTGCTCTCAATCACTGAATACTTTGCCAAGATGAAGAAACTATGGGATGCTCTTGCTTCCATTGATGATTTGGTTCTCCAATGTGCTGGGAACATTGCCATTATCAATGAACACAGAGAGAAGCAGAAGTTTATGGCATTTCTTTTGGGGCTAAATGATTCCTATGGACACATTAGGAGCAACTTGCTTATGAGGCAGCCACTTCCTACCCTTAGCATTGCCTTCTCTGTGTTAGTACAAGAAGAGAGCCAAAAGACCATCTCTGGTTCCATTGGTGATGTGGGTGAGGCAACTTCCTTGTTAACTGGGAAGAATCCATCTTATGGAGGTGGTAGAGGCAATGGAAGAGGATATGCAAAGGGTAGAGGTTTTTGGAAGAGGGAATGGCATCGGAAGACGCAGAGGCAACTTCAATGCTTCAAGTGGCAAACCACTTCCTACTTGCACCTATTGTGGCAAGAGAGGTCACTATGAGGACATTTGCTACACCAAGCATGGCTACCCATATGATCATCCAATCCATCAAAACAATCCAAATGCTCCTAAGAGGAATTGGAACTCAGCCAACATTGTTGAAGATGGTGGAACCTCAAATGCAATTGAGCATGTGGTAGCCAAAGACAAGAGGATCTTCCATGGAACAGCTGACAAAAGGATTCAACATGTTGCTGCCCATGATGATCATTTTGATCATACACCTCTATGCTTTGAAGATGTGGATCAAGCTCATGTCAACATGGCAGGTATATCTAGTGATCCTATGGTTTGGATAGTTGACTCAGGTGCAACTAACCATATCACTCATCAAATTGAATGGCTACATGATTTGAAGAAGAGTGACTCTGATCACCAGTATGTGCACTTGCCAAATGGTCACAAGTGCAAAGTAACTCATGTTGGTTCTTGCTCTTTCTAAAGTGGATTCACATTGACTAACATCCTCTTGGTCCCTGATTTCAAGTTCAATTTGATCTCAGTTTCTAGGTTGCCTAGCCAGTTAAATTGCAAAGTGATCTTTACTTGTGATCATGTGTTGCTTCAAGGCCAGAGTGGCAAGTCCATGGTGATTGGGCAATGGAATAAAGGATTGTACACCTTGAAGGATGTGGTGCCTTAAAGCCCAAGGAAGATAGAAGCTACTTGCTTGGGGAATAAGGATGAAGTATTGAGACGGCATAGGCGTTTGGGTCATGTCTCATAACAATATTTGAATCATTTGGATGTTTGAGGCTTGAATAAGACCTATGGTTGTATCAAACAATGCACTATTTGTCCTCTTGCAAAGCAATCTAGATTTTCATTTCCAATCAGTGATTCAATTGCTTCAAAGACCTTTGATTTGATTCACATGGATTTATGGGGTCCTTACAAGGTGCCTACCTTCAAGAACAATCAATATTTCTTGACTATTGTTGATGATCACTCAAGGGCAACTTGGGTCTATTTGAGGAGACACAAGAGTGATACTTTCTTGCACATCAAGAATTTCTTGATCATGGTGAAGAATCAGTTTAGTACAATGGTCAAGATTTTGAGGAGTGACAATGGGACTACGTTCATCAACTCAGTTTGCAAAGACTTGCTTCTTCAATTTGGAATCCTCCATCAAACAAGTTGTGTGCATACACCACAACAAAATGGAAGGGTTGAACGCAAGCATAGGGAAATCCTCAACATTGCTAGAGCTATAAGGTTTCAAGCTTTTATGCCATTGAGGCATTGGGGATATTGGATACTCAATGCTTGTTACTTGCTCAACAGGCTACCCACCTCTATCTTGAAGTTCAAGTCACCTATGGAAGTGTTGTATGGAAAATCCCCTTCTCTTCATCATTTGAGAACCATAGGTTGCTTATGCTTTGCAACCAAATTGAACATCCATGATAAGTTTAGTCCAAGGGCTGAACCATGCATCCTTATGGGGTATTCAACCTCACAAAAAGGGTACCTTGTGATGAACATTTCCAACTCAATATTTCATGTTTCAAGGGATGTTCTCTTTCATGAAGACGTCTTTCCATTTAGCATGTCCAAGGATGCGTTGAAGGCTCTTATTCCATATTGTTTGGGAGCCAAGCAATCCATTGAAGACTTTTCACCTGAGAATCCACCTTACTTTGATGAGGATGTACAAAGATACAATCCAATCAATGAAGTCCCAACACCTCAACAAATTCCAACACCTCAACAACCAATTGAAGATGATCCACCCCAACCTTCTAATCTAAGGAGGAGTCTTAGAATTGCACAACTCAATCCACCACCACCTAGGAGAAGTGCAAGGATTGCCGAGCTTCAACAAAGGTCAAGTTCCAATGCCACTTTTGGCATGGAAAAGTATGTGTCTTATGACACTTTGGGTCTTCAATACAAGTGCTTCTTGGCTATCATTGACAAGCTCCTATAAGTAAGCAATCCAGGATCCCAATTGGATTTTGGCCATGAAGGAAGAGATACAAGCACTTCAAGCCAACAAAACTTGGGAGCTAATGGAGCTTCCTCAAGGCAAATCATCAGTTGGTTGTAAGTGGGTCTTCAAAGTCAAGTACAACTCTGATGGATCCATTGAAAGATACAAGGCAAGATTGGTTGCCAAGGGATTCACTCAAGTGGAAGGGACTGATTTCAACGAGACATTCTCTCCTATGGTCAAGATGGACACAGATATAATTATATTGCCATTGGCAGCTGCCAAATCATGGGGATTGTACCATATGGATGTGAACAATGCATTTCTTCAAGGTGACTTAACTGAGGAAGTATACATGGGCATCCCCCACGGTTTTGATCCTTCTAAGTCTCTTGATGGATCTACAAAACGTGAATGCAAGCTTAAGAAGTCCCTATATGGCCTTAAACAAGCTTCAAGGCAATGGAACATCAAGCTGACCCAAACCTTATTGAAGAACGGGTACACACAATGTACCTCATATCATTCATTGTTCACCAAGATACAAGGTAATGATAAAGTGTTTCTACTAATCTATGTTGATGACCTTCTTATCACTGGTTCCAATGCCAAGATGATCAATCAATTGAAGCACACACTCCAAATACACTTCAAATTGAAGGATTTGGGGGACTTCAGGTACTTTTTGGGATTGGATATTGCAAGATCAAAACAAGGACTTGTGATCAATCAAAGGAAATATGCAATGGAGCTCATTGAGGATGCTGGCCTAGGGGCTGCAAGGCCTTCTAAAACTCCTATGGAATTCAATGTCATACTCACTACACATGAGTATGACAAAACATCCAACTCCAACACTGATGATGTCCTATTAGAGGATGCTACTTCACATAGGAAGATTATTGGTGAGTTGCTATATCTTACCATGACAAGACCAGACATTACCTTCTCAGTTCAAATGCTAAGTCAATTTGTTGACAAGCCAAAGAAGTCTCACTATGATGCTGCCATAAGGATAATCAAGTACATCAAGGGCACCTCAGGCCAAGGCTTGGTCTATCCTTCCAACAACAAGCTTAATTTGAGCTTGTTTTGTGATTCTGATTGTGCTACTTGCCCTTTTAGTAGGAAGTCAGTGAGGGCCTATTGTGTTAAGCTTGGTGCAGCCATGATAGCTTGGAAGGTCAAGAAGCAAGATACCATTTCCCTATCAAGTGCTGAAGCAGAGTATAGATGCCTTAGAGTTGCAATTCAAGAGGCACTTTGGGTAGGCAGAATTCTCAAGGAACTTGGTTTGCAAGTAAGCCTTCCTATCCCCATATACACAGATAGTCAAGCAGCTGTGAAGATTGCTAAGAATCTAATGTTTCATGAGCGTACCAAACAATTGAATTGGATTTCCACTTCACAAGACACCACGTTGAACAAGGTAGGATTGGTGTTCATTACATTCCTTCAAAAGATCAACTAGCTGACTTGCTAACAAGGCTTTGGTGAAGAACCAACACTTGGCTTTATTGAAGCTATATGGGATCAAGGATGTCTTTCAAGAAAGAAAAGAAGAAAGAGAAAAGGATGGGAGAATATAGAGTGTATATGTTGATGCTCATATTGTCTACACTCACCTTTAGTTGCATACATAGTGTAAGTGTCTACACTTACATTTAGTTGTATACATGGTGTATGCACCATTATACACCCGGTTACTAGGTTAAGCTAGTATAGTCCTAGTTGGTGATCCTAGTCTCACTTAGTATATATAGTGCACACTTTAGTTTGTAATCCCTAATCATCAATGAAGAATGATTCATGCTTATAGATTCGGGTAAAACCTTATCACAAAGACGCATTAATTTGCGCATTAAAACGAGTATTCATTAAGAATACGCACTACTCGCGAAGAATACGAGTTTCAAAATTAGCTTGGAACAATGGTTTCGTGTACAAACATGACACATTATAAAGGTCTGAGGACGAATTTCCAATGCTTTGCAGAACGAAACAAGCTAGTACTGATTGAGTTAACAGATGGTTGATGGAGATTCTCAGGTCCCACTTGCTTCGAGTGGGAGAATTGATAAAGCATAAGTGATTGATTTGGTAAATGATGATGGAAACGTCTTCATAATAAATCCAGTGAGAGGGCTCACTCCCCCTCACACATAATCATCACTAAATTTCAAAATGCGAATCAAGTCGGACCTGATAATCATGATAATGAACTATTTCAACTTCCCATATTTTTTCTAGTGGGAGTGGAATAACCTACTTGCTTCCAGATCCTAGTGATCGAGGAATACATCTCGGAGGTAAAAACCGGAGACCGAGAGGATATTCCAAGTAAGTTCAACCACCACCATTGTTCCCAGTGGGAGTAATGCCTCGACAAGAAGCATTATTCCGAGTGGGAGTAACGATCAGACTAAAACATGGGATTAACGTGCCTAGACATAGTCAAAGGCAACGAACTTCTTTCGAAAAGTATCCCATCAAACGAGATGTGTTAAACATCTTGATGTTATTTCTTGAACCAGTGACGGTTCAGCAAGCAAATGAAGGACCTCAAAACGAGGGAATGGAGGAAAACAATGGAGGATGAAATTGCCTAAATAAGAACTAATTCAGTTTTAGTCTTTAGTTGATTTATCTGTTAACCACAGAACTAGAAAGTGAAATCTTAGAATTCACTTCTGGTGGAAATTTCGAGTGGTGCAAAACTCGAATAATTGCGAAAGGATATACCCAAATTCACGGAGTGAACTTTGATAAAGACAAACTCACTGACTATGCGTTACACCATAGTCAGGGCCGTCCTTGCCCATGACTGCAAGTCTCGAACTCGAGCATGCATCAAATGGACACTAAGACCAAACCTCTCCAAGTAAAACTGGAGAAAGAGATCTATATGGAGCACCCGGAGAGTTTCATTACTCCTGGAAAAGAACGCAAAGTTTGCAAACTCCAAAGATCTATATACGGTCTTAAACAGTCGTCTCGATAATGGTATCGCAGATTCCACGAGGAAATCGTTGGAAACGGATTCGTGAATCTTCACAAGGATCCCTGCGTATACACTAAGACCTCCAGGTCTAAGTATGTCATCATAATACTATACGTGGATGATATACTCATTGCTGCGAACGATATGAGTTTCATGAATAAATCAAAGTCCTGTTAGCATCAGCATTCGAGATGAAAGACATGGGAGAGGCCACGTACATCTTAGGCATCAAAATTGCCCGAGATCGTGCCGCCCGGAGATTATGTCTATATCAGGAATCATATATCAACAAAGTGTTGAAAAGATTCAGAATGCTGGATGCTAAACCCGTGGATACGCCGGTTATGTTCGGGTGCACGCTATCGAAGCGTGATGGCCCGAAAAACCAGCAGGAACGTGAACAGATGAAGAATGCAGAGTATCTGAGCATGGTAGGGAGTCTAATGTACGCCATGCTCTGTACTTGGCCAGACATCTGTTACGCTGTGGGCCTAGTAGCAATATTCCAATTAGATCCTAGTTATCAACATCTAAAACGAATTATCAGATATCTGAAAGGTACTGCGGACTACGTTCTGTGCTATGTAGCAAGTGGCGGATGTGTGTTGATTTCTGCGACCTGAACAAAGCATGCCCGAAGGATTGCTATCCGCTCCCGAGGATCGACCAGCTGGTGGATGCCACATCGGGACATGAGTTGCTGAGCTTTATGGATGCCTACTCTGGCTACAATCAGATCAAGATGTCCAAGGAGGATGCCCCCCACACCGCTTTTTATGTTGACAGTGACATCTATCATTATGATGTTATGCCCTTTGGACTGATCAATGCAGGTGCAACTTATCAGAGGATGGTGAACAAGCTGTTCGGGGATATGCTGGGGAAAACGATGGAGGCCTATGTGGACGATATGCTGGTGAAGTCCCGACAGACCGAGGATCATGTTCACAATTGGCCACAGCGTTTGAGCGGATAAGGCTTCATCAAGTTCTCTTGAACCCGACCAAGTGTGCCTTCGAAGTGCACTCAGGAAAGTTTCTTGGCTTCATGGTGAGACAGAGGGGAATCGAGGTGAACCCCGAGAAGCTGAACGCGATCGAGGAGATGAAGTCTCCGACGAACCATCGGGAGGTGCAGGTGGTGAATGGCCGATTGGCCGCGATGAATCGCTTCCTGTCCAAGGCAAGCGACCGATCCATGCCGTTCTTTGAAGAGTTGAGGGCCAATTAGAAGTTTGAGTGGACTGCCAAGTGCGAAGAGGCGTTCCAGGCACTCAAGCAGCACCTCCGCACCTTCCCGCCGCTGGCACAGCCCATCCTAGGCGAGCCACTCTATCTGTACTTGGCTGTTTCTAAATTTGCTGTTAGCTCTGTCTTAGTGAAAGTCGTAGAGGATAGCCAAGTCCCTGTCTATTATGTAAGCAAGGCACTCGCCAAGTCTGAAATGAATTATCCCGTCGTTGAGAAGTATCTTTATGCGTTGATTGTTACTGCTCGGAAGCTGAGACCTTACTTCCACGCGCATGAGATTACTGTTCTGACAAATCAGCCCTTGAAACATTTTTTGACCCGACCTGATGCGTCAGGGAGATAAGTGAATGGGCAGTCGAGCTTAATGAGTTCCGCATTCACTTTGCTCCGAGAACGGCTATTAAGGGCCAGGCGTTGGCGGATTTCATAGCAGAGTCTACAGCCCCCGATCTAGAAGAAGCGGGCCCTGTAGAGGGGGCAACCACGGAGGTCCCGACGGCAGAACAGTCAGAACAGCCCGATGACGAAAATACTTGGGAGATGTATACCGATGGCTCCTCAAATTCAGAAGGATCGGGAGCAGGGTTCGTACTTATACCGCCAGACGGAGGCGAGCCCCTTCGATATGCCTTGGCCTTGACATTTAGGGCCACCAACAATGAAGCTGAATACGAGGCTCTCATCACTGGCCTCAAGATTGCCAAAGGAACGGGAGTTGGTCACTTAAAGGTGAAGTGTGATGCTAGCCTGATTGTGAACCAAGTTCAGGGGCGATACGAAGCAAAGAGCCCGATGATGAAAAAATATCTTCGGGAGGTGCAAACCTTGAAGGAGAGTTTCAAGAGCTTCGATATTGAGGCGATCCCGAGGGAAGATAATGCGGAAGCAGATGCCTTGAGTAAGTTCGCCTTGGGGGCACCCCTCGAGGAAAGTCGGAAGGTACACTTCTTGGAGAAGGTGATCCTGTCAACCACCGATCAATCGGAGGTATGTGCCATTGAGACCGGATCGGAGGAGCCCACATGGATGACCTAGATAGCCGCGTACCTGACTACGGGGGCAGTCCCCGATGATGAATCAGTAGCCGGCAAATTACGCCGAATCACGCCCAATTATGTGATGGTGGACAATCAGCTGTACAAAAAGGGGTATATAACTCCTTACTTGAAATATGTGGCTGAACCCGATACAGATCGGATCCTTAGGGAGGTGCACGAAGGATACTTGGCTTGTCATGAAGGTGCCCGATCCATCGTGAAGAAAGTGCTGAACCTGGGCTATTACTGGCCCTCGATGAACAAGGAGGCAACGATGCTAGTCCGATCATGTGACGCTTGCCAGAAGTACGCCCCGAATATCGTGGCTCCCGCTGCCGATCTGACGTCCATCAAGAGTGCTTGGCCCTTCGCGCAATGGGGAATCGACTTGGTGGGACCCCTTCCAGTGGCAAAAGGTCAGTGCCGGTATTTAATTGTGGCTATTGATTATTTCTCGAAATGGATAGAAGCTAAGGCATTGGCCAAGACAACGGGGAACCATATCCTCAAATTCCTCCAGACCCATATTGTATCCCGATACAGGATCCCCAAGGTGGTGATCAGTGATAACGGCCCTCCGTTTAACGGGGCCCAGTGGAAGGACTACTTGGAGGAACTGAAAATTGAGCATCAGACAGCCTTTGTCCATCATGCTCAAACCAATGGACAGGTGGAGTCAGCCAACAAGATCGTGATGGATGGCCTGAAGAAGAGGGTCCATGCCTTGAAGGGCAAATGGCTGGATGAGCTGGAAAATGTGCTTTGGGCTGTTAGAACAACACCCAAACGATCAACTGGGGAGACTCCGATTGGCCTTGTTTATGGCACGGAGGCATTTGCTCCCGTCGAAATAGCCGTGGCATCCCATCGGACGAGGTATTACGAACCTCTGTCGAATGATGAAATGAGGCCTCTAGACTTGGACTTGGTCGAAGAGAAGAGGCGGAGTGCCGAGGAGGCCCAGGCTCGGATGCGCTTGGCAACAGCCCGATATTATAATCGACGAGTCAAGTCTCGACAGTTCTTTGTCAGGGAACTGGTCTGGCGTCGGAACGAATTTACTCTTATGCCAGCTCGAAATGCGTATAAGTTGGAAGACCTCGATGGCAATGTGTTGAAGCATTCTTTTAGTGGCGAACACTTGAAGAAATGTCATGCTTGATATTAAGTCGCCTTTAGTGGTGCAAGTTGTTTATTAAGTCGCCTTCAGTGGTGCAAGTTGTTTATTAAGTCTCCTTCAGTGGTGCAAGTTGTTTATCGAAGTCGCCTTCAGTGGTGCAAATCGTTTATCGTTTTGATTCGATGTAAACAGGTTTTGAGCCATCAATGAATAAAGAGGTTGCTTCCGACCAGATTGTGCTTAGACTTATCATTCTATATATGGTTAAATCGCCTTAAGTGGTGTAGATAAATCGCCTTAAGTGGTGTAGTTAAATCGCCTTAAGTGGTGTGGTTCCGCCTTGAGTGGCGCGGTTTCGTTTTAAGTGGCGCGGTTTCGCCTTAAGTGGTGCGGTTTCACCTTAAGTGGTGCGGTTTCACCTTAAGTGGCGCGGTTTCGCCTTAAGTGGCACGATTAAGTCGCCTTAAGTGGCGCGGTTCCGCCTTAAGTGGCGTGATTAAATCGCCTTAAGTGGTGTGGGTAAGATGTCTTAAGTGACGTGTCGAAATCACTCTAAGTGGTATGATCGAATCGCCTTAAGTGGCGTGGTTAATTCACCTTAGGTGGTGCAGAGATAATCGGAACCAAAAGAGATTGATATTATAAAGATCTAAACGGTTCACGACAAAAGAAGGAAATTACAAGGATTCGAAAATAAAGCGATTAAGCTTGATCCTTTGCAGCGTCGAGGGGAGCAGGGTCCACGAGGTCTGTGGCAGAAGGCTCCGCGGTCGGAGGATCGGATCCTGGAAGATTGGCCGCGGGAGGATCGGAGTCTTGGAGGTCAGCCAGTGAAGGGTCGATCATTGGGGGATCAGTTGTCGGGAGGTCTGCACTTAGAGGCTCCACCATGCCTTCACCACACGCAGTCCCCTCGGGGGTGTTGGCCCCGTCGCTCTCCTCGGAAAGGTTGAAATACCTCTCCGCGAAAGGGGCGAGAGTCTGAGACTTGGTGAAGTCTATGACACCACCATACTCTAGATGGAGCTCCTCGACAGCAATAAGCAAGGTGGTCTCCACCTCCGCCGTACAGAACTTTACCGTGTCCACTTGGAAAGTCTCGGAGCCCCGATAATCTTCCCGTCCCTTGGCCTGAGCCTCGGCCAGCTTGGTGGGAAATCAGCGAGTTCCCGCTCCATCTGTTGAGACCGATTGGCGAGAAGGACTTTCTCAGCCTCCAGCCCCGTCTTGGCGTCCTCAAGGGCCTTCTTCTCGAGGACAAGCATGTCCCGATCCTCCGCGCGCCCCTGCTGCTCTTCCTGGAGCTTTTTTCGCTCCTGCTTCATCAACCGCTCAAAGTCATGGACCTGCCACAGGAGGTCCCGAGTCTTCTGGTTAAGGATTGCCTGCTCCTTAACCAGCTTGCCTCTCGACGATTCGGAGGCGGCCAGATCCTCCTTGAGTTTGGCCAAGACCTCAGGGGCCGCCTTGGCCCGCTCCTGCTCCAGGGCCTCCCCCAGGGTCAGGATGTACCCGAAACAGTGGTGTTGGTCCGCCATTTCCTGTGAAGAAGAAAGGAAGAGGTTAGTACACGGGAATATTTTTGCCTTATATACTAAGTGTAAAAACAGGAAGCCTTACTTCCACACGACGAACGGCCATGCTGCGAATGTCCTCGTGGATGTCCTCCCGAGCCAAGGAGAGCGGCAGCTTCAGAGATGGCGGAACTGAACCTGCCAGCAGGTGCAGACCCAGTTCCGGTGATATATTGTCCCGACGCAGCGGGACCTCCCGCAATGACTCGACCGGGGTCTAGGGAGCCGCCGCCTGGTCGTGGGTGTAGATCTAATAAAAACTCCCGTCTAGGGGGAGAGGGGGAAGGAAGACCTGAGTGTCAGAGGTGCATGCCTCCGAGCCGCCATGAAACCCAGTCGTCCCTTCAGGAGTCAGGCTCAAGACCGGCGAATGCTGTTGTGCCGGGGAAGATGGAGGCAGCCCTTCGGGTGTCGGCTCCAATGGGGTCTGCCTGACCCCCCGACGACGAATCAGTGCTGACCCTCGCTCGCCTCCTCAGAAGAGTGAGAAATATCCAGGTCAACCACCCGACGGAACTGACCGTCCGTTGCGGAGTCTTCAGTCCCCGATCCTCCTGAGGCAGGAAGACAAAGGAGGGGCTCTCCGACCTGGGCGTCGGAGGGTGGCACCCCCGGCGAAGCTCCAGCTCCCGATTGACCTGCAGCTGGAGGACGAGAAGCTTCAGAAAGAAAATCAGGAAGTTGATCAGGATCCTTACACCAAATGACGCGACGGGAGAGATACTTTTTCTTCCCGTAATAATTGTAGTAACCCTCTTTGAGGATGCGGGGAGTCTCTCCTTGCAGGATACGGTTGATCCCTTCGATTCTGGCTTTCTTATCGGAGGGGATTAACTCCTTGGGAATACGCCTCCTGTATAATCGAATTGCTAAGCGGAGCTGTTTACCTTCTTTGTGTGTCTTGGTGTTGAAGATCTGCTCCATCCTCTCCAACCGGGCCCGCTTGATCTGCTCCGAAGTTGGAGGTACCGATGAGGAGGCGGCCCTCTTCGAAGACTTCCTCTTCCTCGCGGGGCGTTGGACAGCATCGGTCTCCGCCTGCTTAAGCACGAGATTGGTCAGCAATGATACCTTCTTAGCTGCAAAAACGAAAATGCAATTAGGATATTACCCAAGGAACGAGGTTGGAACGGCCGTCGAAGAGTTGACCCCCGGAGGCGACATCAAGGAGTCGAATCCCGGTCAGAACCAGGTTCCGCTCCCCGATGGAGTTGGCATCGAGGGGAGCGAAGGAATCCCCCCAGCGATAAAGTTTGATGCAGTGGAGAATCTTGAAAACCTGCTCGGAGTAAGTATGAAAAGCGGGAGCAGGGTCTGCCTCAATCTCCCATCGGGGCCATGGGATGGAGCTGTTTCAGATGAAGAAGTAATTCTTCTTCCAACCACTGTTGTCAGGCCCCGAGTCGGTGATGAGCCCCCGACCTTTGGCGACCTTCCAGGTGTCACCATTCCAGCTGTATCGGGAAAGCTGCGCCTTGCTCCATTTAGGCATCCGCGGGTAGAAGGCACAGAGCCCGGCATCATTTCATTTCATCCCGTAGAAGGTCCGGAAAAGTCGGAGGCTGTAGGTCCACTGTTGGCGAAGGCAGAGAACAAGGAAGACATTCCACACACGGATGGCGTGGGGGGAAAAAGTAGTCGGATGTGTTTTATAATATTCACACATCTCGACTAAATTCCCACAAAAGGGGAGTTGGATCCCCGCCGATACTTTCCCGGCGGAGATAAACACCTCCCCTTCCCGGGGACGAGTGACAACAGGGTCACTCAGGAGGCGATGGTGAGGAAAAGGGAAGCGAGGCTCCCATGTGGAAGTAATACATCCCTCCCGGAGAGCTGCATCATAGGCGGTTTCTGAAATCTCATTACAAGCATAATCGAACTTTAAGGGCTTCCTCCCCCCGGAACTGGATTCACCGTCTGGAAAGGGATCATGGCAAGAAAAGGCACAGTTGATTTCCGCAAAAGTCCGGGTAAGATTATTGAGATAAAAAGAAAAACTATGCGAACGAGTTTTGTCGGAATCGAAGGAGGAAATCTTACCAGACATGTTGAATCGGAGAAGAAAAGATGATCTTGATGGTCGGAGATCCTGGTTGCCGGCGTGCTGATCAGAAATAGAAAGGAGAGCTTGAGCTTTTGAAAACACAGAGAATGAAACGGTAAAGGAGAACTGAATAGTGCCAAGATTTGGGGTTTTATAGGAGAGAAGGCAGCCAAAGAGACGTTGCAATCCGGACCGTTGAAGATGAAACGCCTCAACCTGAGTCGTCGAAACACTAGGGACAAAACGGCTAGAAAGTGCTTTTTCAGAAAAAACAGACACGGCTACCCAAGCCGTCGCTTCGTCACCTGCTGCATTTAATAGTTGAGTAACCTAGAAATCTTTTCAGATTCGGTGGTTATCCTAGGAATATCGGGGAACCTTGGAGGAGGAGATCTGCTTCAAAAGATTTTTCGTAAAGTCGAAAGCCTGCGGTGCTGATATCGGGAGGTCCGGAACTGGAAGACACGACGAACTATAAGTACTTCATGTCTTGGGGGCAAATGATGGGTTTCGACATAGCCGTTAGGCCCATTAACGACGAAGTAAACGGTGAAGTAGGCCCACTGGGCTCCAAAAGAGGCTTAGAGGACTCATGCGAGGGGTCCCGACAAAGTCGGTCCCGACAAAGTCGGTCCCGAAATATGATCTATACGCTCCCGATGTTATGCCTTTAAGTAGGCCCCGATGTTATGCCTTTAAGTAGGCCCCGATGTTATGCCTTTAAGTAGGCCCCGATGATATGCCTTTAAGTAGGCCCCGATGATATGCCTTTGAGTAGGCCCCGACATTGAATCCCTGAGAATATTGGCCCTGTCCCGATGACGAGGGGCCCCGAGCGGTGACCAAAGGAGATAACTCTGGAGTCCCCGACATCTGTCGGGACTCGCCACCAGAGGACGTGGCCGAGAAATACACCCACTATCAACGTAGTGGGAAAGTGGCCTGAAAAGACGGAACGTGGGCTACTGGTCGAGATAAGCGGAACGTGGCAGTTATCTCAACAGGTAACTGAGGTAACCCCTCCCCTATATAAAGGAAGGAGCTACCTCGAGATTGATACGTTCATACATTCACATACTGATACTTGTTGCCTACATCGAGATACTCATTTAAGCATCGGAGAGGGATTCTGGGTCACCGCCCGGTCTATCCCCTTCTTGCAGGATTACTTGGAGCAAAGGAGTTCGGACTTCCGTAAAAAATGACCGGAGTTCCAACCATGATCCAACAATCAAGTTTCTTGTTGTCTTAGTAGATTGAAGTTAGAAAATCTGTGGGTATCGTATCTTAATTTTGCAAGAAGCGCCAGTCAACAATTCCTAGGTATTCATTACATATTTTGTTAAATTGCAAGAAATTCTTTTTTTTTTTTACCAGAGCAAATTGAGTTGTTTCGTTCTGCATGGGATGCCTTAAATTCAAAATGTCGATCGGGTTCTTGGGAGATTGATGGGTCCTATTGGAGAAGTAATCCATGCGGAATTGAGTAATTCACCGATTTTCGGTCCCGGACATTCAAGTGTCTAATTTTGGCACGCGAATAGAGTTTTTCATGCGGAAACAACGATCTGAGCAATACCCATTGCTTTTCCATGGAATACAATTTTTTTTCGGCCAAATTCTTTCGTTTAGAGGGTCAAATTCGCAATTTAAATTTCTTTAGGTCTTTTTTGCAATTTATCGGTTTTTTGGACTTGGTTGTTAATTTCGGATTTGTTTTAGGGCTATGTTTTTTTTTTTTTTTTTCAGTATTTAACTCTGCTAACCTTCGGTTTTCATCAATCCAGTGTCAAATTTCGGCATTTTTTTTGAACAAACAAGATTTGGCGCATTTTATCCCCATCATGCTGCATGAAGAATACAACAAAGAGAGTTCACCCTCAACATGTTGGACTTTTTGACAGAAGAGACGGTGGCTAAGTGTCATTAGTGAAATCCATTATTTCTTGACTTGTTGGTAGATTGCCCAATTCGGTGATGTTGGATTTCTTTTTGTCTCACCACAAAGGAAGAAAGTGATTAACCCTTATTAGTTCTTGTTGAAATAGACACTCCACCGTGAGTCTGGAATATAGGGCTGGGCATGGTTCGGTTCTGGGCCGAACCGGTTCAGCACCGAACCGGAACCGGATTTTAGGTTCAGTCGGTTTCCTGTACCATGTAAGAACCGAACCATATTTTAGGTCCTAGAACCGAACCATAGCAAAACCGGTTCTGAACCGGTTTTGAACCTTTTTTTCATTTTTTTTTACTGAAATTCAAAATACACACCTAGGTTGATAATCCATAAGCAATCCAAAAACGTGCAAAATACAAACTATAAAGACAATTGATCGCTTCAGAGGAGATAGTATCAAAGTCTAAATTAGAAACAATCTAAAATTATAAAAAAGTCAAATATTTAAAATATAAATATCGAGACTTTAAATGACGTCAAGAGGCGTAGCTCAAACTTCAAAAGTGCAACAAATCTCTGGTTGAAAATTTGTATATTAAGCGAGTTAATCTCTCATCTCAGTTAAAATATAGAACTATTTACGAGTTAAGTTTCGAGTTCAAAATTGAACTCAACTGATTGTAGAAATGATTTGAGCTAACATAATATATAATAACTATATATAAGTAAAAAAACCTGCTACGACCACCTATATATCCAATATGAACCAAACTCAAATAGTGAAGGATCTACCCTATGGGTGTAAACAAATCAAGCTACTCGAGTCGATCTTTTTCTGATTTCGAGTCGAGTTCGAGTTCACTTGTACTCGACTCGAGAGGCTCGCGAGCCTAATCAAGCTTTTTTTTTTTTGCCTATTCGAGTCGAGTTCGAGTTTGAGTTTTTCGAGCTTTACGTAATAATATTATATATGTATATATTGAGTCGAGGAAGAGTTCGAGCTCGAGCCAAAAGCCTAATCGATTCGATTTCGACCTCGAGCTAAGGTGCACCATTTATAACTTAATTGAATTTTTTAACCTTATCGAGCCGAGTCGAGCCGAACTCGAACATGTCAAGTATGGAACCGGTTGAGCTCGAGCTTGAAAAATTAAGGCTCTGTCGAGTTCGAGGTCGAGTAAACTGAGTCGAGTCGAGTTTGCCGGATACTTGGCTTGTTTATAGCCCTTTATTCTACCAAAAAAAAAAAGATGCAAGAGTGTACTACTATCTAACAATTTAGGCTTTAGGTAACAAAAGTGGTTTTTTTTTTTTTTTTTTTTGAAAAACCAGTTTAGAACCGGTTCGAAACCTGTTTTGAACCGGTCGAAAACCGCTCCATATTTTCCTTATCAAAACCGAACAATTTAAGAACCGGTTCAGTCAGAACCGGTTCATATTGGTTTGGTTCCGGTTTGGTTTCGGTTCGGTTCGCGTGAACCGGTTTTTATGCCCAGCCCTACTGGAATACCACGCTGGTTGGAATATGTATATAAGAGTAGTATATAAGTAAGGGCGTTCCATCCTAAAACCAATTAGAGCCATGTTACACCAATACCTCCGATTGTTTACTTTGGCTCAATTGTTTACGGCGTTTTGCAATTCTTAGCCTTCCCGTTCCTATTCATCTGTCGAGGTTATTCTGTCGACCTGTTCCTGAGACTGCCTGATTTCATCTCTGCCTAATCGTTCCGCCGTCGGCCACCTGTTCACTTCGAGATCCCGCTGCCAGTCGTTCGCCCATCGGAGAGCCTGCTCTATCTGCCCAAGCTCTCTGGCGACGGGTTCTGTTGCTGTTGTCTTCGACTACTTCTCCGTCGCTGACAGGCCTTCCGTGCTGCTCCGCCGCCGACAAGGCTTCCGTGTTGCTCCGACCAGCCACCCTTGCTGCTCCGCCGTCGATGACCCTGGACACCTGGTCTGAATTTCAGAAGCCCTAGTGTGCACTGCTCAGTTTTGTTCAGCCTCCCGTCTGATTTATTTTGCTAGTTCCGGTCCGATTCAACTTTTTTTTTTTTCCGATCCGGTCTGATCGTTTGTCCGGTCTGATTCCTGGACCGGTTTTAACTGCTGGTCCGGTTCTAATTACTGGTCTGATTCTGATTGCTATTGCTGGTCTGTTTCTTTGACTGGTGGTATGTTTCTAATCTGTTCTGGTTGGTGTTCCTTTTCTGATCCGTTTCTAATTTACTGTTATTTGTTCTTTTATGGAGAACCCAGTATTGGTGGCCAAATCATACATGGGTAAGAGTACAAGTCAATCAATTTTCAATCAATCATATAACTACCACGCTCATTCAGATAAATTTGCTACAATTGTGCATCGACTTGCACAGCTGGGCCTCTCTTGTATCAACATTGCACCTTAGTTGCAAACTCCAAGAGTCATAATTGGCCCCTCAGGTATGACTTCCAACTGTTTATTAGCATCAAAATCACTATGGATTGTTGATTCAGGTGCTACTGATCACATGACTGGTAACAAGAGTTTACTGTCAGGTCTTACCGCTACCTCACAACCACCTGTCCAAATAACCAATGGCTCCACCTGTCATATTGAAGGAATTATATCTGCTCAAATTTAACAATATATGCCATTATCATATGTCTTATACATTCCTTCTTTTCCTGAAAATCTCTTGTATGTGAACAAATTAATAGAACAATTATATTGCTCAGTTACTTTCACTCCAACTAAATGTATTTTCCAGGAATTGGGGACTAACAAGTTGATTGGAACTGCATATGTAATACCCCATAAGTTTGTACCACATCGGTTAGAATAAGAAGATTTTGGAGCCTTAATAAGCAAGAGGGGTACTACTCAAGTCCAACAGGAATTACTCATTTTCTAGTCCCAAGCGAGGACAACGGGCTTAATTAGGCTGGGTTGGGCTAAGTGGGGACAGTTGCTCGGGCTTAGGGGCGTGAGAGAATGGTATCAGAGTTGACTAAAGACCGTGATCGGGCTCGCGGACCAAGGGCTATTGACCCCCGGAGTTCCGATCACCTACCGAGGGCTAACGATTCTATTCTGGGCCGCGACGAGGACGTCACGCGCATTAAGAGGGGTAGATTGTAATACCCCATTAGTTTGTACCTCATCGGTTAGAACAAGAAGATTTTCGAGCCTTAATAAACAAGAGGGGTACTACTCAAGTCCAACAGGAATTCCTCCTTTTCTAGGCCCTAGTGAGAACAACGGGCTTTGTTAGGCTAGGTTGGGCTAAGTGGGGACAGTCGTTCGGGCTTAGGGGCGTGAGAGAAACTCTGTCACGCCCCGAAATCCACCTTGGAAGTTAGGGGTGATGGCCGTTATTTACTAGTAATAAACTTGTAAATAACGAAGCCTCAAAAGATCATTTAATTGAAAACAACTTCAATTCCATAGGTATTCTAATTCAATGAATCATGATACTTAAATAATCCAACATCTCTCTATACATAAGTATCCAATTCAAGGGAATAACGCCAATTGGATACCTCTAATGCGTTCTCTAAAATAATCCAAAAATCCAGCGTATCCACGTCATTTAATACAAAACATTTGCCGCTCTATCTGCTTATCCTGAACTTGAGTAGTTGACAACATCATGATTCATGCTTTTGCTGCGCACTCTAATATCATCAAAAATTCTACGCCTCGGAATATCGCATAGGAGTTCACCCGGTATTGATGACCTGAAGTACTATTCACTCGTCCTGAAACTGAGGAGTTTAATAGGGCTAAGTTGCTGGGGAGCAACTCAGTAAGTAGTGGTTACTTATCCCTATTGAATCAAGCTCTCGGAAAAATATATATACATATTTATACTTAGGTCATAATGATTAGAAACATAAAGTTTTCAGAGAACGTCAAAACAATGCAGAGTTCAAAAGTTTCCACGAAACATATTTGATCAAATTCAAAGGTTAAACAGTTGATGCGGAACTTATCAAAATTCAAAAACGGATCATAGTCAGATGTCAATCAAAAGCAGAGGCGAACTTAATCGAAAGTCAGAACGGAACAAAACAGATCAGAGGTTTCGAACTTAATCGAAATTCAGAACAGATAAGATCGGAGGTTGCTCTAGTCTTTTCACCACGCCTACGATGTTTGCAGGAAGGCTCCAATGTTTTCCCCCATTGGAAGGATGCAGAGCCCATGTATGCCGCTTGGTCGGGTCCAATGTTTTCCCCCATTGGAAGGATACAGAGCCTAGATATTCCACTGGGTTGGCCAGAGTCTATCGATCTTCGTATGCATACGCCGTAGGGGCCCTCGTAAGGGTTCAGATCATAGCCAGACTTATGAGTACAAAATCAGACAGATAACGAGCTTCTTAAAATATATATTTAATAACTAATTTCCTATCAAAATATTATATCGAAAGGTATAACGGAATCATTCTTGCAAAATCGATCATATCGAAATATACGTAATTCATAACAGAACTTCAAGCACTTGATCCAAATTTCAAAATACGAAAACTATATTCATGCTCGAAAAGGGCTTATCTTTGAAACTTCATGTAATGCAGAAAATGTATACTGTATAAATATAGGAATAAATTAAAACTACTTACCTCAACTGAAACCCCCTAAACTAATGTCAACAGCTTCATCGATCCAATTTTCCTAATATAATACAATAACGAGTTTAAGACCCTCTGTACGGACCACACATTCTACTAAATTTCAAGCCGCTTATTAAGAATTCAAATCTCCTAAAGTCCAATTCAGATTTTCAGATTCACTCTTCCCATCACGGCACGTAAAACTATGTCGAGACCCGATATCTTATTATTCACTGTATTTTATACCATCTCAGAAAAATTCCCAAAAACCACTGCAAGTAGAGGATTCAAATACGAGTCCCACGACCCAATTGACGTCGCGTTTTGACATCTGGGTGGCCCATACGGGTCGGTCAAAGTAGGCCGGGCGTAGTCAACTTCATTTTCAACCTAGGACCATATTTTTACAGGTTGCAGAGCCAATATCGGGAGTTTGGTTCTCCCTTGTCCGGGCTCGGTTTTGGGTGTTTTTGGTGTTCATGGAAAGATCTTATCATGAACTACAATTTGGTATATTCTTTTATGCAAATTATTCAGTAATACAATGACTTTTATGTCCTCGAAGTTCACGGTTCGGTTAAATTTCTGAAACTCTAAATCTCGATATATAACAAACGACACGATGAAATTCAGTTTCGTCACTTGTGTTAGGTTACTTAGGTCCCCTAGAGTCTAACTCTAACCATGGCCAGAAAATAGAATCAAAACCTCCAAACCGAAATCCACCATTAATGACCTTCAAAGCTTTCTCTCTCTAGAATTTAGCATTCATTAGCAAGCACACTAAACACAAATATAGAATCTTACCTTCTTCTATTGTCCTTTTGCAGAAAGTGGCGACTGAAACTCATGCCTAGGCCTCCTTGTCTCGTCTCGTTCGGTTTGGGTTACTCTCTTTTACGCTCTCCGAAACCTTCGACCACCTCCTTTCATATCCGATGGTGTAAGGTTTTTTTTAGAGTTGAGAACAAAACTGAGCTGCTGTTAGGTTTATCTCTATTTGATCTTTGCTTGGTTTTGACTTCAACTACACAACAACGTGTAGGTTTAAATATAATTTTTCATAGAACCTCTTTTGTCATTAAATTTTGTCACTAGGTGGAATTGGCCCCTGAAGTTCTTTACTATAGATTTTAGTCCCCAAATTTGGCTCAGGTGTTACAATCTACCCTTCTTAAAAAAATTCCGTCCTCGAAATTTGCTTCATCGTGCGGAGTATTACAATCCAGCCTCCTTAAAGAAAAATTTCCATCATCAAAATTTAATTGCTACTTGAGTACTGGAATAGTTAACAAAGGTAACACATCATCTCCTCCACCAGTTTCCGGGTTTCTTCTCTTCGGTATATTTTTCTCAGTGAACTTTCAAATACATATGGATGAACATCCTACTACCTGATAATTTTTTTATTTTTATTTTTTTCAATACAACTTAGACTTCCTAGGATGACAGATCTTGCCTAATACTCCACGAGATGTAATCTTCCATGTGACTTCTATTATTTACACACATATCCTTTTTGTTGAGACCTTAATCACATCGTGCATTCCAAATATCGCAGGTCTTATCGTAGGTCGACACACTTTCTTCCCAACTTTCAAATATCTCCAACCATCAAACTTACCTAGAGTAGAGTTTTCATTGCAACAAGAACCTCTTTCTTTCATCGCGGGCACCTTCAAGAGTACATTAAGAATAACTTCTCAGGTCTTGACGTAATTATTTTTTTCCTACTTAACTCTTTTGACTACCATTGTCGTATGCAATCTTAACCAATTGTAGGTAGTCGTTCCAAGAACTACTGAAATTAACTTCACATGATCTCAATAATTCCTCGAGAATTTTCATAAAATATTGTGACTTATCATTAATTTGAGGACCGAGGGACGACCTATACTCAACTACGTCTCATATGAATTGTGTAAGGATTCCTAGAGCTTGAATGCAAGCCTTGTATTTCAGATGAGATAATATTCTGCAAAACTTCATGAACTCGTATAATTTCTTCTATATACGGCAGGTGTCCGTCATAATAGACAAGTGTGTAGACTTTGTTAACTGGTCCACGATTACCCAAATGACATTCTTCTTAGCAAAATTTCATCGCAGTCCTATAAATGAAGTCCGTAAAACCTTTATCCATCTAATATCTTCAAGTATCCAAATAGTCATGATGCAAGCATAATCTTGTATCTCCAAGACGTAAAATTCAACGAACTTGGTTCAAAGCTTTAATGTGATCCAAAATAATAAATAACTTTGCCTTAGTTTTTATATCTATATATACATATTTTGTTGTTCCAAACTTTAAGGTCCCTTACTCATTTCTAAAGACACGAATCTTTAGATCTTGATCTTTCAATCGACTACAATATACTCATATTAGTGAGTTGGTCTAATCGCATCAATTTACATATAAGTTTACTCATCGAACGACCCTTTGTCTTTGTAGCGTTGTCATCTTCCGAGTCACTCGTAGCGTACTCCCAAAAACATCCAAATTCATGTTTTGTATCTTTCTGGTCTTCATTCTTGCAAATCGATTGGAATTTTCTTGTTCGAAAATCACATGTCTTATTAATGTGACAGTTAAAATAGTATCTACCTATAAACCACCATCTTATCCATTTAAGAAGATACCAAATCATGTTTCATAACTCTTACTTCGAAAATCCTATATCCAAAAGATGCACCCATCTACTAAGATTCGATACTTACTAATCAGAAACCATTATCTAGCGAAATCGTCAATTAATTGATTGTGAGTCTCGTCAAATATTCAACTTTCATAGGCTCGTTTATTAAACAACAATTCTTCTTTTTTTCTTCCAACTTCGAAATTCAGACTCCCTTCAGGTAAATTTTTTATACTTTGGTCGGAACTTTCTCTACCTTTTGGTATAATTGAGCATCTTAAAATAACTTCATCAAATGACGTGGACCTTAACTTCCTAAGGGTCATTCCTCACTTCAATTTCCTTACTCAATGACTTGTTCTCCACTTTAACTTTCATACTCATCGACTTCTTGATAATAAATCCTGTCCAGAAAGTTGAATATGTCTTTAGCCCAATCACTTGATAAAAACTTGATATCAACCATCGAGATGTGACGTCTTGCTCGACTCCATTGAACTTATTCAAGCATATTTTATTCTAGGATCATCCCCATTGCACAACCGTGTGGGATCTTTAATGCTTCCTTGTGCATGTTCCTTCATCCTCATAACCTTTTTCGACCAAGCATCGTTGCTTGAATATCATTCTTAGCCACACGATTGTGGGTCTAGGGTTGTCTCTGATACCACTCTGTCACGCCCGGAAATCCACCTTGGAAGTTAGGGGTGATGGCCATTATTTACTAGTAATAAACTTGTAAATAACGAAGCCTCAAAAGATCATTTAATTGAAAACAACTCCAATTCCATAGGTATTCTAATACAATGAATCATGATACTTAAATAATCCAACAGCTCTCTATACATAAGTATCCAATTCAAGAGAATAACGCCAACTGCATACCTCTAATGCGTTCTCTAAAAATAATCCAAATATCCAGCATATACACGTCATTAAATACAGAACATTTGACGCTCTATCTGCTTATCCTGAACTTAAGTAGTGGACAACATCATTATTCATGCTTCTGCTGCTCACTCTGATATCATCCAAAATTCAACGCCTCGGAATATCGCATAGGAGTTCACCCGGTATTGATGATCTGAAGTACTATTCACTCTTCCTGAAACTGAGGAGTTTAATAGGGGTAAGTTAATGGGGAGCAACTCAGTAATTAGTGGTCACTTATCCCTACTGGATCAAGATTTCGGAAAATTATATATACATATTTATACTTAGGTCATAATGATTAGAAACATAAAGTTTTCAGAGAACGTCAAAACAATGCAGAGTTCAAAAGTTTCCACGAAACATATTTGATCAAGGTCAGAGGTTAAACAGTTGATGCGGAACTTATCAAAATTCAAAAACATATTAGTGTCAGATGTCATTCAGAAGCAGAGACGAACTTAATCGAAATTCGGAACGGAACAGAACAGATCAGAGGTTTCGAACTTAATCGAAATTCAGAACAAAACAGATCAGATCGGAAATTGCTCTAGTCTTTTCACCACGCCTACGATGCCTTCAGGTAGGCTCCAATGTTTTCCCCAATTGGAAGGATGCAGAGCCCAGGTATGCCGCTGGGTCGGCTCCAATGTTTTCTCCCATTGGAAGGATACAGAGCCCAGATATTCCGCTGGGTCGGTCTGAGTCGATAGATCTTCGTATGCATACGCCGAAGGGGCCCTCGTAAGGGTTCAGATCATAGCCAGACTTACGACCACAAAATTAGAGACAGATAACGAGCTTCTGAAAATATATTTTTAGTAACTAATTTCCTATCAAAATATTATATCGAATGGTATAACGGAAACATTCTTGCAAAATCGATCATATCAAAATATACGTAATTCATAACAGAACTTCAAGTACTTGATCCGAATTTCAAAATACGAAAATTATATTCATGCTCGAAAATGGCTTATCTTTGAAACTTCATGCAATGCAGAAAATATTTACTTTGTAAATATAGGAATAAGCTAAAACTACCTACCTCAACTGAAATCCCCAAAACTAATGTCAACAGCTCCATCGATCCAATTTCCCTAATATAATACAATAACGAGTTTAAGACCCTCTGTACGAACCACACATTCTACTAAATTTCAAGCCGCTTATTCAGAATTCAAATCTCCTAAAGTCCAATTCAGATTTTCAGATTCACTATTCCCATCACGGCACGTAAAACTATATGGAGATCTGATATCTCATTATTCACTGCATTTTTTACCATCTCAGAAAAATTCCCAAAAATTATTGCAAGTAGAGGATTCAAATACGAGTCCAACGACGCAAACAGCGTCGCATTTCGAAATCTAGGTGGCTGATACGGGTCGGTCAAAGTTAGTCGGGCGTGGTCAACTTCATTTTCAACCTAGGACTAGATTTTTAAAGGGTGATGAGCCAATTTCGGGAGGTTGGTTCTCCGACGTCCGGGCTCGGTTTTGGGTGTTCTTGGTGTCTATGGAAAAACCTTGTCATGAACTACAAGTTGGTAGATTCTTCTCTGCGAAATATTTAGTAAAACAACGAATTTATAGCCTCGAAGTTCACGGTTCGGTTAAATTTCTGAAACTTCAAATCTCGATATCTAACAAATTTCACGATGAAATTCGGTTTCATCACTTGTGTTAGGTTACTTAGGTCACCTAGAGTCTAACCATGGCCAGAAAATAGAATCTAAGCCTCCAAACCGAAATCCACCATTAATGACCTTTGGAGCTTTCTCTCTCTAGAATTTAGCATTCATTAGCAATCACACTAAACATAAATATAGAATCTTACCTTCTTCTATTGTCCTTTTGCAGAAAGTGGCGACTGAGACTCATGCCTAGGCCTCCTTGTCTCATCTCGTTCGGTTTGGGTTACTCTCTTTTACGCTCTCTGAAACCTTCGATCACCTCCTTTCATCTCCGATGGTGTAAGGTTTGTTTTAGGATGGAGAACAAAACACAGCTGATGTTAGGTTTATCTCTATTTGATCTTTGCTAGGTTTTGGACTTCAACTACACAACAACGTGTAGGTTTAAATCTAACTTTTCATAGAACCTCTTTTCTCATTAAATTTTGTCACTAGGTGGAATTGGCCCCTGAAGTTCTTTATTATAGATTTTAGTCCCAAATTTGGCTCAGGTGTTACAGCATATAAGCACAACGGTTTTATTACATGGAGAGCTCGCCTCAACGAGTTGCGTACTCAAGCACTAGTAGTGCTAATGAGGTTCATTATCAGTTGGGGCATCCATCTCTACAGGTTCTAAAAACACACTGTCCTGAATTCCGTCCAGTTTTTGAATTAGTTTGTGAATCATTTATCCAGGGCAAGCATATTCGTGCTTCTCATTCACCTAGGATTATTTGTCGATCTGCTGGTATATTTGATTTAGTGCATTCAGATGTATGGGGTCCTTGCCCAGTTACATCTATCTCAGATTTTCGTTACTTCGTCACTTTTGTGGATGATTTCTCTCGTGCATCTTGGATGTTTGTTATCAAATCTAGACATGAGGTGTTTGTAAAATTTATGATGTTTTGTTCTTTTGTGCAAAATCAATTTTGCAAAACCATTAAAACACTTTGTAGTGACAATGCAAGAATATTTTGCAAAAGAATTTGTTCAATATATGAGTGATAATGACATCATCCATGAATCATCTTGTGCTTATACACCTCAAAAAAATTGAGTGGCTGAATGAAAGAACAAACACATACTTGAGGTGGCTCGCACTATGATGATACATGGTCATGTCCCTCATCGTTTCTAGGCTGATGCAGTTCCAACTGCAAGTTATCTGATAAATCGTATGTCATCTTCTGTTCTTGAGTGTGAAATACTTTATAATATCCTATTTCCATCTGCATATTTGTTCCCGGTTTCACCGAATATATTTTGTTGTACTTGTTATGTGTACGACAATCGTCCAAGCCTTACAAAACTTAATCCAAAGTCTATTCGCTGTATTTTTTTTTTGCTATTCTAGAACACAGAAAGGTTATTGTTGTTATAATCCCACTCTTAGGAGATACTTTGTCTCATCTGATGTTGTTTTTATGGAGTCTGTACCGGTTTTCCTTAAAACTGAACCAAACTTGTCCAATAATTCTCCACCTATCATGACTGTTCTGACATATCCTGACATTCAGGTCCGCTCTTCTTCACTCGAGACTGATAATGCACCTCCTACGCCTCATATTACTCAGGTATATACCTCGAAGGGATAAGTATCTTCCTAGTAATAGTAACTCTGTTCAGACCATGCAGGACCATGAGACTCGTGCATCCCCTATTTCAAAAATTGAACCCCCTCTTGAATCTCCACCATCTCCCACACCAACTCCCAGAAATGAATCTACATCTGATATAGACATTCCCATTGCCCTTCGAAAAGGCTCCAATCATTGCCCCAATACCAAATATCCCCTAGTTAGATTCTGTTCATATACATCCCTATCTACGGATCATCGTTCCTTTAAATCTAGTCTTGACAATTACTATATTCCTAGAAATGTGACGGAAGCCCTGGCCAATCCGGGGTGGTTTAGTGCTATGCAGGAGGAAATGTCATCTCTTTGGAACAATGAGACCTGGGATCTATGTCCTCTTCCTCTTGGCTAAAAGGCAGTCGGTTGTAAGCAAGTCTTCAAGAAAAAGTTTAATCCTGATGGGTCGCTGCATCGACTCAAGACCCGCTTGGTTGCGAAGGGATACTCTCAAGAATATGACATTGATTATGATGAGACATTTTCTCCTGTTGCTAAGATGGCATATGTTCGAATTTGTCTTTCTCTAGCTGTCATCCGCCACTGGCCGCTGCACCAATTGGATGTCTAGAATGCATTTCTCAATGGAATTATTGAGGAGGAGTGTCGGACCTAAAATCTGACCTATGACGAAATACGTTTTGAAAACGTGGATTTTGAATAGAGTCGCCACTAGTTAATTATTAGGCTAACTAGAATCCTAAATTATCTAGGCAAATAACGAATTAACCACCTAGGTATAAAATCGGTCTACGAACAAAAATTCAGGTTCGGGGGTTCTATTACGAGCTAGAAATATAATTTTTAACTACGTCCTTTCGGTACTCAATTCACTTAATTTGCCAACTTATTTTTATTTATTTTTCTATACTTGGAACAAATTAATGTTAATTATAGTTAGACTCTTATTCGATTAACACACTTAAACCCAACTATAATGAATCAACAATTAATAATAAGAATTAAATTATATAAATATAGTAAAATGCATTACATGGAGGAAAAAAAAACAAAATATGGAAGCCACAAGCCCATAACATATACCTGTGTAACGAAGTCATCTCCACTCCCAACCCAAGGCACGCACAGGACTGGACTTGAAGCAGCAGTTAGTGACGGCAGCAACGTTGGGTCCATGCTGGTCAGAAGAATCGAGCAACCCAAGACGTTGATCGGAGCCTGCTTGCTATAACGGAGAAGACATATCTGTTAGACTTGAAACTTCTTTGCAATAAGGAAAGCAGCGCAACAGAGCAGCGGGAGACAGTAACAGCAGATGGTCGACAAGCAGCAACGACGAACAGCAGAGACTGGTTGGGACTGGATCAGGTACGGTCGGAGCTTGGCCGGTGAAAACGAGTGGCTGGATGTCCCGACCAGGCTAGAGAGGACAGATAGGGCAGCACCGCGGTGGCCGGAGCTGACTGGAATTAGGAGTGGCAGCGGACTGTGAATGAGCGACTGGCCGGAACGAGGGTAGCAGGGTGGAGGGCTGCAATAGTCAGATGCAGAGGGTAGTGCAATTGGCAATGGCAACGACGACTAGGATTTGGAAAGATCGGGGGCAGTGAAGGGTGGATGGAGCTCGACGGGAACGAAACGAGGAGCGGACAAAGTCGATGATGGAGTGAATCGTTGGACGGCTGGAAGAAGACGATGATGATGATCCTAATCTTCTGCATTAAAATTAATATAATATACACACAACAATCACACGGTGAATGCAAATCTAACTATACAAAACAAGTTAAATTAAAGCAAATTGAATGAGCAAAAAAAAGTAAACTGCTTCAAGTTTGGGTGTAGAATTTCTGCCGTCTTTATTATTATTATTATTTTTTTTTTTTGTGTGTCCTTTACAATGTAAACTAGACCCCTATTTATACTAAAACCCTAGCCTAGATTACAGATAAAATTCAAATAAAAAATGCTAACAGATAATTATTCTAGAGAATATTCCTAAGGATATTTATCTTTACAGATAATTATTATTTTTTTGAATAAAAAATAATATCTGGAGATAAATATCTTACAGATAATTTTCTAAAATAAAAAAACTAATTATTATATATATTTTTTAAATAATTCCGAAAATATTAAATAAATTCGAAATAATTTAAAATATATTTTATAATAATTTCCCTAATGTGCCCTTGAGCATTTTTGGAGACTTTGTGGCTTGACGCGTCCAGAATTTGACGTATCATGTGTAACGTTGTTACGTCCGGGTCAAAATCGAGTGTTTACAGTTTGCCCCTCTTTGGACGAACTCCCGTAGAATGTGTTTGAAGGGGTTTGTCCAAAGACGAGGAAACACTGATTTTGACCAGAAAGTATATTCTTTTCCAATTCTTCAAAGTCTTCAAGGTGGCTCATATGCTTATTGGTGCAGAAAGATAAAACCTCTGTCGGCGGGACGCCTGTTGGCGGTGCCTCCATTAGCGATGCAGAAAGTAAAGCCTCCAGTGGCGGTGCGGAAAAGTAAAGCCTCGGTCGGCGGTGCCCCTGTTGGCGGTGCCTCCGTTGGCGGTGCAGAAAGTAAAGACCTTAATCGACGATGCCTCCAGCGGCGTGCGACAAGGAAGAGCCTCCAGTGGCGGTGCGGAAAGTAAAGCCTCCAGTGGCGTGCGGGAAAGTAAAGCCTCCAGTGGCGTGCGGGAAAGTAAAGCCTCCAGTGGCGTGCGGGAAAGTAAAGCCTCCAGTGGCGTGCGGGAAAGTAAAGCCTCCAGTGGCGTGCGGGAAAGTAAAGCCTCCAGTGGCGTGCGGGAAAGTAAAGCCTCCAGTGGCGTGCAGGAAAGTAAAGCCTCCAGTGGCGTGCGGGAAAGTAAAGCCTCCAGTGGCGTGCGGAAAAGTAAAGCCTCCAGTGGCGTGCGGAAAAGTAAAGCCTCCAGTGGCGTGCGGAAAAGTAAAGCCTCCAGTGGCGTGCGGAAAAGTAAAGCCTCATATGTCTGAGAAATGCCTCTAGTGGCGTATGATGGAGAAGAGCCTCTAGTGGCGTGTGTCGGAGAAATGCCTCTAGTGGCGTCCGTTTGGAGAAGAGCCTCTAGTGGCATATGTCGGAGAAATGCCTCTAGTGGCGTCCGTTGGAGAAGAGCCTCTGGTGGCATATGTAGGAGAAATGCCTCTAGTGGCGTCCGTTGGATAAGGGCCTCGAGTGGCTTGACGACTTGAATGCATGTCCCTAATTTTTGCCTAACTTGCGCATGACGCGACAACTTAGCGGGATCTTTTTCTTTCTTTTTTCTTTTTTAAATCTCTCATATTCTCTCATTTTGCCACGGTCAAAATTTTAGACCGTGCCCCTCGGTTTTCCTAATTTTTGCATGGATTGCCCCTTGGGGTTTTCATTCCATCAGGATTCTATTTTCTCTCCTTTTGCCATGATTGCAATTTCTGAATTTGCTATCATGCCCCTCATTTCCTAATTTTGCCTAGGCTGCCCTTTCGGGTTTTCAACCTAACGGAAGCACTCTTTTTTTTTTTTTGTAGCCGATTAAACGGTGGCTGTGACCCGTATTTTATTTCCCGTCTCGATGCGAGAGTATCTGTAGCCATTTAGAGGGTGGCTGTGGCCCTTTCATTTATTTCCATCGTCGATGTTCATGGAATACTCTTTCGATTTGTAGCCGTTTTAAGGGTGGCTGTGGCCCTTTCAAATGATTTCCCGGCCTCACAAGATTCACGAGAATACTCTTTATATGTAGCCATTTTGAGGGTGGCTATGGCCCTTTCAACAATCTCCCATCTTCTCGGGATTCGAGGAACACTCTTTGTAGGTAGCCATTTTAGGGGTGGTTGTGGCCCTTTCACTCATTTCCCGCCTTCAATGTTGCGAGAGTGCTTTTGATTTGTAGCCGTTTTAGGGACGACTATGGCCCTTTATGTTGTAGTCGTTTTAGGGACGACTGTGGCCCTTTTTTTTATTTTCCCGCCCTTACAAGATTCGCGGGGTCACTCTTTTATCTGTAGCCATTTGGAGGGTGGCTGTGGCCCTTTATTTTGTAGTCGTTTTAGGGACGACTGTGGCCCTTTTATTTTCCCGCCCTCACAGGATTCGCGTGGTCACTCTTTTATCTGTAGCCGTTTGGAGGGTGGCTGTGGCCCTTTATTTTAGGGACGACTGTGGCCCTTTATTTTCCCGCCCTCACAAGATTCGCGGGGTCACTCTTTTATCTTTAACCGTTTGGAGGGTGGCTGTGGCCCTTTCACTTATTCTCCGCTTTTGATGTTGCGGGAGCGCTCCTTATCTGTAACCATTTGAAGGGTGGTCGTGGCCCTTTCAAAAATTCTCCCGCCCTCTCAGGGTTCGCGGGGATCGCTCTTTATATGTAGTCATTTGAAGGGTGACTGTGGCCCTTTTTCATCCTGCTTTTGATGTTGCAGTAGCTCTTTGTAGCCGTTTTAAGGGTGGCTGTGGCCCTTTGAATTGATTTCCCAGCCTCACAAGATTCATGGGAATACTCTTTATATGTAGTCATTTGAAGGGTGACTGTGGCCCTTTTTATTCGTAGTTGATTTAGGGGCAACTGTGACCCATTTATTTCTTCACTGCTCTCACAATATTAACACAAACACTCTCTTCATTTTCCTGTAGCCGATTAAAGGGCGGCTGTGACCCTAAAGAAAACTTAGTTTTTTTTTTTTGCTCTTCTCTTTTTTTTTCTTCTTTTTTTTTCCTCTTCTTTTTTTCTCTTTTTTTACTCTTTTTTTTTTTTTTTTTTGCTTTTTTCATCTCACCTTTTGCCATGATTGCCCCTGCGGGTTTTCAATCATGCCCCTCTCCCTGACTTTTGCCTAGGTTTTCAACCTAGCGGGAATTTATTTTTTTCTCTATTTTTCTTTTTTCAAATGGAAAGAAAATCTACAGAAACTAATCAACAACAACTATGTTACATGCCCCTAATAGCAGATTAAACCTTTTAATTTCTCAGAACTTCTCCCGAAGAAAACTTGTCAAATAAGTTGATTATGTCGATGTCTTGATTGGAGGATCCTTTCAATGGGTGGACGACACCGAAAATAATTTCTTCTTCTTCTTCCTCTCAAATGCTCTTTCACTAGCACGGTCGATCTTCATGGAATCTCGATCTTTTTTAATAGGAAGGTCTCTGGATGTCTTCTATCTTTAACCGTGCTTGATCTTAACAGGAATGCCCCACGGCTACATCTGTCGAGTTCATAATTCGTCGCATGCTAGACGAATGTCTTGATTAACGAACACACATGGATGGTGTTGAGTTTGGCACAGTAGTCCGCAAATGGTAACTCAGGCATAGATATCGTCCGAGGTATCTGGGATAACTGGGAGTTGGATTTTTCAGTGGGTAATGTGCTCGCTATGCGACTAGACCTGCTGCATGTCCTGATTCTCTTGCTCCACTACTTGTGTACCTGCTGAAAAGTACATGCCCCTAGTGGCAGACTGAAAATTTCAGAACTTTTTTCGGAAAAGGATTCAGTTGATCGAGTCAAGCTACATTGATCGGCGCATTGAATCTTCACGGGATTCTCGATGATCTCTTGAAATTTTCTCATCTCCTGACATGTCCGATCTCAAAGGGAGATGCCCCATGGTTACCGCTGAATGGTTTAAACATGGCCACATAACGGTTGTATACCTTGTCTTGGAAAGCGTATGAATTTCACACATGGTGGGCGAAATTTTTCATAGAAACTCTTCGAAGCGCTTACGTTTCACACGGTTGCGGCGTTGGTTGAGGTGGTCATCCGACCTGCAAAAGAGTAGGGACACTCAAATCTCAAGGGAAAAATTAAGTACAAGTTAACGCACCTCAGCGTTAGCTATCTCGGGTGAGCAATTTGTTCCTTGTGCAACTGGATGACTGCATGTTCTTTTTTTTTGTTGCCCCATTTAGCCGGCATAACTTATGTGTACATGATACCTTAACCAAGGGTACCTGAAAAGAGTGAATGAAAAATCAGTGTAGAGAACATGAGAAATCATGTATGATTTTTGAAAACTCTAATGTCATTCATTTCATGATTTTGATTATTTTTTTGAAAAAGAATCAAAATTTGTGGAAAAATGTGTTTTGCACATTTATGGAGTTTACTGAGTTTGCTGAGTGCATTATCTGGCTCGAACGCGGGACGAATGCTCAAAACAAAGTTTTTTTCAAAAAGGTTTTCTCGTCATTTGTTTAAACTCGAATAGTAGCACTCAACTGCACAGTTAAACTTTTTTCAAAAAAGAATAAAAACTCCCATTTTTTAAATGCTCGCTCATGCGAATGTTGAAATGACGATCTTGCCAAAAAAGTGCAATACACCTTAAATAAAAATGAATGACACTTTGATTTTTTTTTTTTTTTTTTTAAATGTTCATGCATGCTCGAAAGTTAAAATTCTACTGTTAAGAAAGTTACAACTTACAACATGTTACCTGAATGGTGCATATGAAATGCATTTTTGAAAAGTTAAAATTCTATTCTAAGAAATTCACAACTTACAACAATTTACCTGAATAATGCATATGAAATGCATATTTTGAAATGAAAATTTCAGGTGGATTTTTTTTTAAAAAAATAATGCAACTGAGATGCATGCGTGAATTTGAAAGCTCTATAGCTAAAAAAAAAAAAACTCACAATTTACCTGAAATGTTTTTTATAAAAAAAAAAATAATGCATATTGAATGCATGCTTTAAAAAATATCAGGTAAAAAGGTTTTTTTGAAAATGATGCATATGCAATTCATGTTTGAAATTAAAAAACTCTAAGAGCCAAAAAGGAACTACAACTTTTCCTAATTTTTTTTTAAATGATGCACATTGAATGCACTAACAAAATTTTACAACTTACGTGAAAGTTTTTTCCAAGAAATAATGCGTATGAAACACATGCTTGAAATAAAACATTCTGGTAAGTAATTTTGAAAACAACACATGGAGTACATGTTTGAAACTAAATGTTCTACGACTAAGAATGTGTACAATCTATCAACATATTGTTTTTCCTAAAACAATGCACATGCGATGCACATGAGAAGCATACTTGAGATGAAAGTCCTACGGTCAAGATAATTGACAAGTTATCTGAAAATATTTTTTTGTTTTTTTGTTTTTTTAATGAGGAAAAAACAATGCATCTTGGATGCTCAAAATTAAGAATCAGGCGAAAAGCTTTTTTTTTTTTTTTTTTTTAAGGATGCATATGAGATGTACAAAAATAAATACAAGATGCGAATTAACAAATAAAAGTTCCACAACGGTGAAAAATTACAATTTACCTGAAAGTTTTTTCGAGAATAATGCATATGACATGCACGTTTTTTAGATTAAAAATTCAGATAAAATATATATATTTTTTTTAAACAAAGAGCCCTAAAACTAAGAGAGCTTACGGTTTATCTAAAAAGTTTTTTTAAATTAATGCATATTGGATGCATTATTAAAATAAAACAATTTAGTTAAAAAGTTTTTTTTTTAAAAATGATGCATATGGAATGCACATACGAAATTGGAAGCTCTAACAGTTAAAGCGGAATTTTTTTTTTTTTTTTTAATGAAAAAAACAATGCATGTTTGGAAAGAAATTTTTACAACTAAATGACTAACTACTTAGCTGGATTTTTTTTTTTAAATGCAATGAGATGAATGTATGAGAAATAAAAGCTATACAAACAGTCGCATGATAACATTTACAACAAAATCAGATCATGTTAGGGGGTAAAAAAAATGTGTGGCTTTGCTCTACAAGGTAGGTTCCACTGATAGGTTCCCGACAAGGTGGTTTCCTCACCCCATTATAGGGATCATAAGACCTTCGCAAGCGAGTAGAGTTTTTTCGAGTCGTACCGGCGGCCCAGCCGCTCCAGTCGTACCGTACTAAACCTCCGAGGTTCCTAGTCGCCCTGGGTTTTAGGCGTTTTGGAGATTACACTAAAGTGAGTGTGTGCGAATTTAAGTACTACATATACAACACAGAAAATTAGTCAGTCATAAAAAAAATCGAATCCACCTGAAATCACACAAAAATAACCAAGTTAAAATAACGAAGTCAAATATACATATAAAAAACTAAAACATGGCAAATAAGCAAATATAAAGAGCTTGAACCCTCAATTGTCCCCAGCAGAGTCGCCAAATTGTCAGACCTAAAATCTGACCTACGGCAATTACGTTTTGAAAACGTGGATTTTGAATAGAGTCGCCACTAGTTAATTATTAGGCTAACTAGAATCCTAAATTATCTAGGCAAATAACGAATTAACCACCTAGGTATAAAATCGGTCTACGAACAAAAATTCAGGTTCGGGGGTTCTATTACGAGCTAGAAATATAATTTTTAACTACGTCCTTTCGGTACTCAATTCACTTAATTTGCCAACTTATTTTTATTTATTTTTCTATACTTGGAACAAATTAATGTTAATTATAGTTAGACTCTTATTCGATTAACACACTTAAACCCAACTATAATGAATCAACAATTAATAATAAGAATTAAATTATATAAATATAGTAAAATGCATTACATGGAGGAAAAAAAAAACAAAATATGGAAGCCACAAGCCCATAACATATACCTGTGTAACGAAGTCATCTCCACTCCCAACCCAAGGCACGCACAGGACTGGACTTGAAGCAGCAGTTAGTGACGGCAGCAACGTTGGGTCCATGCTGGTCAGAAGAATCGAGCAACCCAAGACGTTGATCGGAGCCTGCTTGCTATAACGGAGAAGACATATCTGTTAGACTTGAAACTTCTTTGCAATAAGGAAAGCAGCGCAACAGAGCAGCGGGAGACAGTAACAGCAGATGGTCGACAAGCAGCAACGACGAACAGCAGAGACTGGTTGGGACTGGATCAGGTACGGTCGGAGCTTGGCCGGTGAAAACGAGTGGCTGGATGTCCCGACCAGGCTAGAGAGGACAGATAGGGCAGCACCGCGGTGGCCGGAGCTGACTGGAATTAGGAGTGGCAGCGGACTGTGAATGAGCGACTGGCCGGAACGAGGGTAGCAGGGTGGAGGGCTGCAATAGTCAGATGCAGAGGGTAGTGCAATTGGCAATGGCAACGACGACTAGGATTTGGAAAGATCGGGGGCAGTGAAGGGTGGATGGAGCTCGACGGGAACGAAACGAGGAGCGGACAAAGTCGATGATGGAGTGAATCGTTGGACGGCTGGAAGAAGACGATGATGATGATCCTAATCTTCTGCATTAAAATTAATATAATATACACACAACAATCACACGGTGAATGCAAATCTAACTATACAAAACAAGTTAAATTAAAGCAAATTGAATGAGCAAAAAAAAGTAAACTGCTTCAAGTTTGGGTGTAGAATTTCTGCCGTCTTTATTATTATTATTATTTTTTTTTTTTGTGTGTCCTTTACAATGTAAACTAGACCCCTATTTATACTAAAACCCTAGCCTAGATTACAGATAAAATTCAAATAAAAAATGCTAACAGATAATTATTCTAGAGAATATTCCTAAGGATATTTATCTTTACAGATAATTATTATTTTTTTGAATAAAAAATAATATCTGGAGATAAATATCTTACAGATAATTTTCTAAAATAAAAAAACTAATTATTATATATATTTTTTAAATAATTCCGAAAATATTAAATAAATTCGAAATAATTTAAAATATATTTTATAATAATTTCCCTAATGTGCCCTTGAGCATTTTTGGAGACTTTGTGGCTTGACGCGTCCAGAATTTGACGTATCATGTGTAACGTTGTTACGTCCGGGTCAAAATCGAGTGTTTACAAGGAGGTTTACATGATTCAACCACCTGGGTTCGTTGTTCAGGAGAAGTCATCCAAAGTCTGTCGCTTGCGAAAATCTCTGTATGGTCTGAAGCAATCCCCTAGAGCTTGGTTCGGGCATTTCTCCCAAGAACTTATTTAGTTCGCATGACTAGGAGTGCTAATGAGCATTCCGTCTTTTACAGACATCTGGAAGGGTAAACAACCATCCTAGTTGCGTATGTTGATGATCTGAATATCACCGGTGAAGACGTCGAGGGGATCTTGGCATTGAAGAAGTTTTTGAGCAAGAAATTTCAGATCACGGACCTGTTAGATTACCGGGGAGTAATCACTACGGAAACACTAAAACATGGTACGCGCATGTAATCGAAATTACGCAGCGGATGAGTTACACATACCTCAACAGTTTACCGTAGTCTTAGATCCTTTCTACGTAGGAGTTCTCGATCCACCGGACGGAACCCGTAGAGGTTCTTGTGAAAGAAGCCCTACGTGGTGTTAGCTCCACAGCAAGCCTTAGATCAATTCTTAACACTGGGACAGATCTTCGGAGAGTTTTCTCGAAAGCAATTTGGCACACCTTCGGTGAGGCAAGGGTTCGGCCGAAACTTGTGATGTGGGAGGAGTGTTTTCTCTCTAAACACTCTTGTGAGGGAATTATGATTAACCCTAAAATATTCCCTAACACCTCTTATTTATAGGAGTAAAGTGGAGAAAAATCCACATTACCCCTCACTAATGTTTCAGCCGGCCTATGTATTGGGGAGGCCCAATTTTGGGCCTCCCATGTCAATTGGGATTTGGGTCTAGCCCAATTACCCTAATGTGACACTTACCCAAGTTCATTAGGTAAACTATACATATTATGGGCTACCAATTACGGCGCCCATCACCATATGTTTACAGCTCCCACTCGCCGGAATGGGAGGGTGCCTGTTAATGTATTGTTGTCCGAATCCGCATCAACATTTCTCCCCTTTGATTTGCTTCGTGCTTTGGAATAGTTCATACAAGGTTTGCCGTGCGACCGACGGATACGACGGGCATCGTGCTACTCATATGTTAGGAGTATTGTAGCGCCCGTGGAACGTTGATTCCCTTTTCTCCAATCAACCTGTTATAAACAACATTTATATATATTGTACCGCGTTGTATCCTAGGTCAACTGATAATTCTCCATTTGCCTAGTTTCCACATAGGAACAACCTTCAACTAATATCTGGTTGGTGTACACCTTAGTGAATACAAGAGTCGGTGAATTATAGGTTAACTTGACCATCCCCATCGCTTATACCCTTAGTCAAACCCAACTGTTTCCAAAGACGTGGTCACTGGGCCTTTTTGTTCAGCATTACGCTCGTACGCCGGGAAGCGAGCATTAGGCCTAACCTTAGGTATGAGTTCTGAGTCCATGAGGATACTTTGGGTGCCACTTCATAAGGCTCCCGGGATCAATCACACGCTCGAGATGAAGAAGTTTACGCCCGCCAGAATCACGAGGATTCTTTTCTTAGCACAACCGAGTTGTGACCCCGTGGTCGTACATGGCACGCGTAGTATGAAGCACGCGTTGATAGCATACCTGAACCTTTTGGGTCAACATGAATGGGATATGTCAATCATGTTATCACAGATTTTCATCTAGCCCAGAATGTGGATTTATGACGAACGGAGTTCATCCCGGCGACCTGCAGGACGAATATCATGTTGAGTTACTTCGACAATAGATAATCGTTATACGTAATCAGGTTTATCCCCCTAATTCTTATCCATCCTTGCATAGTAGAAGCCTCCCTCCACCGCTAGACGACCGTACCCGCGTGACTAGGTAAGTCCCACATTCGACATAGTTTTGGCAGAGGATTGCGTCCTCCTACGACTTAGTTTATATACCGTAAATTTGATGTAATCAAAACATTATGACGTCGATTGATCATAAACTCAGTTGCAATTCTTTCGCTTACAAAATGTAACTTTCTAATATCAAAATGTTATCACATATACATGCCATTTCTAAACCCTACGCAATCCAAGCAATCCAAGCAGTTTTACATGCTTTTCGAATATATATCTGCGCAGTGGTTTAGTTAATGGGTCCGCAATCATATTAACAGTGGACAAGTATTCCATAGTGATTATATTATCTTCTACCATCGATTTAGCATAGAAATATTTCATATCAATGTGTTTGGTCCTACTATGGTACTTCAGATTCTTAACTGCCGCAATAGCTGCCTGACTGTCGGAGAACACCTTTACAGGTTTACTTCCGATGTCACCACCAAGCAACGCAGTAAGAAGCCTTTTCAGCCAGACTGCTTCCTGTGCATTCTTAGAGAGAGCACCGAATTCCGATTCCATTGTTGACAGCGCGAAACAGGTTTGCTTCTTGCTTGTCCATGAAATGAAGGCATTAGCAAGGAGAAATACTCCTCCTGTGGTGGACGTACGATCATCTGGATCGCCACCATGGTCGGCGTCACTGTAACCGGTCAATTCTAACCTTCCGCCCTCATAGCACGGAGTATAGTCGGCAGTACCTTTCAGAACGAATTAGGTATAACTAATAATTCTTTTTACAGTCTTTTAAGTGTTGATAGTTATGATCTAATTGGAAAAGTGTTACTAGGCCCAGGGCGTGACAGATATTCTGATGGATGTATTGCACGGTGTATATCGAAATACCAACCATGCTTAAAATCTCTGCACCCTTCATCTGTTCACGCTCTGCCAGGTTCAGGGGCTGTCACGTTTCAACAGTGCGCACCCAAATTCCACCGGCGCATCCAAGGGTTTGGCATCCTGTAATCTGAACCAACTTTCAACTGGTTGTTGATATAAACTTCTTGAGATAGACATAATTCTTGGTAGCCCGATCTTTGGAAATTCTAATGCCTAAGATGTACGTGGTTTCTCCCATGTCTTTCATCCCAAATATAGATGCCAACCATTACTTTGATTTGTTCATGAAACTCATGTCGTTTCCGGCAATGAGTATGTTGTCCACGTATAAGGATAATATAACATACTTAGACTCGGAAGTCTTATAATACACGCACAGATTCTCGTGAAGATTCACGAATCCGTTTCCTACGATTTCCTCGTGGAATCTGCGGTACCATTGCCGTGACGACTGTATATGACCGTAGAAGGACATTTTGGAGTTTACAAACTTTACGTTCGTTACCAAGAGTAATTAAACTCTCCGGTTGCTCCATGTAGATCTCTCCCTCCAGGTTTCCGCGGGGTAATGCGGTCTTATCATTCCTTTGGTGCAGCTCGTGATCGAGACTTGCGACCCGGACCATAAATGGCCCTAACCGTGGTTTTACGCACAGTCATTGAGTTTCTCTTATCAAATTCCTCTCCGTGAAGCATTGGGTAAGACCTTTCGTAATGAGTCGGGTTCTCCGACTTGTTCCATCAGTGGTGAGCCTTCTTTCATGGCTTACCTTATCCTTATGCCCTTGTGGTTAACAGGTAAATCAACTATAGACTATGATGACTTTCATTTAAGGCGATCTCTCTCATTTATTATTTCTTTCCATTTATCCACTTGAGGTCTTTCCAATGCTTGCCAACAGTTTGAGCGGAGTTTTCACTTTGCTCAATGGGATACTTGCCTTTGACTCTCGTCTAGGTCTTATTAGTCCCACTAATTAGTCTGATCTTTTCTCCCACTCGGAATAACCCTTCTTATTGTAGCATCATTTCTATTGGGAACAATAGCAGTGCTTGAACCTTGATCTATAAATTTCCTATTACAACCTCTTGGTCTCGGGGTTTTACTTCCGAAATTCATTCCTTGATCACTAGGATCTGGAACCAAGTATGGTTGGATCACTCCCACTGGGAACAATGGGTAATATAGGTAGTTGTATCATTCCTGGTTCAGCAACTTTTTGACCATCAGGTTCGACTTGATTCGTCTCAACAGCAACAGTGATTACTTGTGGTAGGGTTTATTCCTTCCACTGGATTTATTATGAAAATGTCCCCACTCTCATTTACCATGTCATTCACTTGATTTGCTGGTTCAAATCTCTCCCACTCGAATTAAGTGGGACCTGATTTTCATCATTATTCTGCTATGTTTTGATCTTGACTATGTGATTGAAATTGTTCATGCATTTGGAAAATTCGCCCTCTAAGTGATGTAATGTCTCATGTTCGACCACGATACCATTTAATCTAAGCTGGAAACATGTATTTTCTAGGAGTAACTGGCATACCCTTGTCATAAATACGTGTTAATTGCGCAAATTAATGTCGCATGGTGATATGGTTTAACTCATTATCACCCATCAACTATAATGGCTTCGTACTTTACCGATATTAATTGAAACATAATTTTACATTTATGTGAATCATCTTTCATCATCCCATAGGGAAGCTCTGATAGAACGACTCAAACATTATGTATATAAATAAACTGTGTCTCTTGAAGTGTGTCATTTGATTTGAATGCCTAGCCCGACATATCATTCAAGGCTTCTGAAAGGACAATCATTTAACTGACTTGATGCTTCTTCGTTTGACGACTTATCTCAGAGATTTCATCGATCTCCGAACTGAGCATCTTAGGTATTCACCTTATGTGTCAGTTGATACTTTTACAGGGTCGTTGTAGCTTACGTAGCTAACTTCATACCGATGTAAATGTTATCAGTAAATCATATTTCCGAAGGAGTGCAAACAAAAATTCAGCACGTCATCATATAAACACTTCAATATTAAACTCATATAATGAAACGATGTGTTCCGTCTATCGAGGTCCACTTGCGCGTTGCGCAATCTACTCTAGGGTTAAACCCTTGGTTAAATCGTTTCATTTATGATTTTAATTCAATTTAATCTGTGTTAATGGTTTCAAACATGATTATCATTACAGTTTATTTCATTCAATGGAGTAGTAATAATAAAATAAGATTTATAATCAGTTCGTTCTTGGAATTATGCAATCATTGTATTTGGAAAGGCGCTTTGATTTAACTCAAATGGATGTATGGAGTTGTTTGATTCGGCTATGTGCAATAGCTATATTGTTTCGGTACTATCACTTTTTCGGATCGATCTTGTTTCTAGCCGAGTCGATTAATCTTGATGAGCAGAACACATTCAGAATTGAATGGTAACTACTTTATTCAAAAATTCCGAAACAATAATATTCACAAAAATTTCGGATTAGCAAGAAAAGTAATCACGATGGAAAAATATTCTAGATCATCCACGAAGCTTTAAGAGACAAAGGCAAAGCACTAGGAGGAGATAAATGAGACATATATATCGTACTTTTATCACTGGCGTTCATCACATCAGATTATCGTTTGAGGACCAAAATGATGATCCCATTTCCTCTGCATCTTCCCTTGATCGCTTGTGGTGAAGCGCAGAAGGACCCTTAGGTTTTTTGCTTTCAATAAATAGGGTTGTGATAAAATTAATTGCTTTAATCAAGTAATCAAGCCCGTCGTCGTCGCCCAACCATGATAGAGGGTACTTCTGCGCGATATTGAGTATCTTTCTCCAATTTGATCTCTCGTTCGTAAGACCTGATGTGGATTTTACACCTGCATATTGGGAAATAAGGGCGACATACTCAAATAGCACTTTTATTGCTTCAGCTGCCTTTCCCGCACCGAAGCGGAGTTTTATGGCACACTAAAGTTGAAGACCACTAAGGTTGAGTTTGAAGTCCTCTACAACTTCTCTTTCCAGGGTTGCCGGTATCAACTTACAAGCTCTCCGATCCATAAAGCTCCTTAACTTATTTGGGTAAGCAAGGACGCCTTGTTCATTCACCAATGTTCTCCCCTTATTCACATCAATACACTTATGCATATCTTCAGCGAAAAAGAGTTTTCTCACATATCCACTCCATGCATCATAATCCTCACCATTCAGATTGCAAGACTCTTAGAAGCGATTTGATCCAGTCATGGAAACTAATACTTTGATGATCAAGCAAAATCAGGGAGACAATAATATTTTGAGAAAGAATTGCATACATAAAATATCTATTAAGATAGAGTCCGATAAATAGTGATTCCTCAGTCATCTAAACCAACCGACTGTTGGATCACAGTTGGAACTCCGGTACGGTCTTGACGGCGATCCGAACTTCTTCGCTCCACGTAATCCTGCAAGAGGGGAATAGACCGGGCGGTGACCCATAATCCCTCTCAGATGCTTAAATGAGTATCTCAATAATCTCAATAAAACTGGCAAGCAAGAGTCTCAGTATCTAAAACGTATTTGATTTGAGGTAACTTCCTCTATATAGGAGAGGAGTTTACCACAGTTACCTGGTAAACTGCTGGGGCAGTTAGCCCACGTTCCGCTTATCTCGGCCACGATCCCGCCTATCTCGGCCGTGATCTCGCCTATCTCGACCACGCTCCGCGTATCTCGGCCACGATCCCGCTTATCTCGGCCATGATCTCGCCTATATCGGCCACGCTCCGCGTATCTCGGCCTCAACCTCTGATAGCAAGTCCCGACCAGTATCGGGGACTCCAGAGTTATCTCATTGTGTCACCGCTCGGGGCCTCTCGTCATCGTGACAGGGCCAACATTCTCAGGGATTCATCATCAGGGCCTACTTAAAGGCATCTCATCGGGAGCGTCCAGCTCTCATATCGGGACCAACCTTGTCGGGACCCTTCACCATCGGGACTCCTCTCATCGGGACCCTTCGCATTGGTCTTCTTGACCTCTTCTAGGGCCCAGTGGGGCTATTCACCGTTTACTCGTCGTTAAAGGGCTTCACGGCTACAGCGGAACCCATCATTTATCCCCAAGAAATGAGGGACTTACAGTTCGTCGTGTCTTTCAATTCCCGACCTCCCGACATCGATATCGGAGGTTTTTCCCTTGACAAAATTTCTCGACACGAATCTTCTCGTCCACGATTACTCGATACCTCGAGGATAGTTACAAGATCTGAGAAGACTCCTTGGTTACTCGGCCATTAAATGCAGCAGGTGACGAAGCGACGGTTTTGGCACCCGTGCCTAATTTTTCGCGCCTGCTTTTTCTGAAAAAGTACTTTTCAGGCCGTTTCATCATTAGTGTCTCTCTCCATTCTGCCCCCTTTTATCTCAACGGCTCAGATTGAAACGCTTCGCCTTCAACGGTTCTGATTAAAATGTCCTTTCGACTGTCCCTTCCTCTATAAAACCCTAAACTTGGGCACTATTCTTCATTTACCGTTTCTGCGATTTCAAAAGCTCTGCAACTTTGAGAACTCAAGCTCTTCCTTGGCTTTCCATTCTCCGATCAACTTTCCGGCAATCATCAAGACCATCCTCTTCGTTCCACTTCATCATGTCTGGTAAGAATTCCTTCTCTACTTTTAACGTAGCCTTTCCCTTATCTTCGATCAGTTTGCTTGCACTTTTTTCCGAAAAACCACTGCGCCTTTTCTTGCCGTGGCTACTTTTCAGACAGCGGATCCAGTTCTGAGGGGCGAAAACCCTTTAACTTTGATTACGCTCCCAACGAAATCTCGGTGACTGCCTACGACGCAGCTCTCCGAGAAGGATGCATTACCCCAACCTGGGAGCCTCATATTCCTTATTCTCGCCACCGTGCCTCAGGTGACCCTGTGGTCACTCGTCCCGAGGAGGGGGAGATATTTGTCTCTACGGGATAGATATCGGCCGGGATCCGATTCCCCTTCTGCGGGAACTTGGTTGAGATGTGCACCCACTACAAGACGCATCCAACTACCTTCTCCCCACACACCATCCGCGTGTGGAATGCTTTCCAGGTCCTCTGCTTCCGCCAGAAATGGGTCTACAGCCTCCAGCTCTTCAGAACTTTCTACGGGATGAAGTGCAACGAGGCTGGGGTTTGTGCCTTCTATCCTCGGATGCCCAAGTGGAATAAGGCGCAGCTTGCTCTGTGCAGTTGGACCAGCGACACCTGGAAGGTTGTCAAGCGTCGGGGACTCCTGATTGACACGGGGTCTGACAACAGCGGATGGAAGAGGAGCTACTTTTTCATCAAGAACAGTTCCATCCCCTAGCCCCGATGGAAGGTGGAAGCGGACTCTCCTCCCGCTTACCACACTTACTCTGATGAAGATTTTCAGATTCTCCATCTTATCCAGCTCTATCGTTGGGGGGAGTCTTATACTCCCCTTGATGCTAACTCTCTAACGGAGCGGGACCTGGTGAAGGCTGGGATCCGTCTCCTCGACATAATCTCTTGGGGTCAACTCTTCGACGGCCCCTCCAATATGGTTTCTTGGGTAATTTTCTGATCACGTCTCTGTTTTCCATTGTTTGCAGCTAAGAAGGTATCCGTGCTGAACAATCTCATCCTTAAGCAGGGGGAGACCGACGCTGTCCAACGCACCGCGCGGAAAAGGAAGTCGGCAAAGAAGGCTGCTGCTCCGTCGGGATCTCCCTCCGTAGAGAGGGCTAAGAGGAGCCGCGTGGAGGTGGACAGACTCTTCGATGTCCAAAATGCTGAAGAAGGTAAACAGCTCCGCCTAGCTATTAAATCGTACAGGAAGCAGGTTCCTAAGGAGTTGATCCCTTCGATCAAGGAGGCCCGCATCGAAGAGATTAAACGCGTCCTCCGAGGGGAAACTCCCCGCAAACTTAAGGCGGGCTACTACAACTACCACGGGAAAGACCAATACGTTTCATGGCGCGTCATTTGGTGTAAGGACCCTGATCATCTTCCTGACTATCTTTCTTAAGCGTCTCGTCCTCTAGGTGCAGGTCACTCAGGAGCTCCGTCGGGTGCTGGAGCTTCAGCAGGGGCACCAATTTCAGCAGGGGCACCACTTTCCGGTGCTCGAGGTGGAGAAGACCTTCCTCAACTTCCTGCCCCGACGGGATCGGGGGCTGGAGAAACCCCGACGGGCAATCAGTTCCTTCAGGTGGAAGATCTGGACTCCTCCGAGGAGACGGACGAGGGCCTCGCCTTAATCCGTCGTCGGGGGACGAGGCAGTCCCCCCTGAAACCAACCTCCAGGGGGCTGCCCCCCTCGCCTTCTTCGCAGCAGCAGCAGCCGTCGCCCATCCCCAGTTTGACTCCCTCCGGGTCCCAGGGTGACTCGGAGATGCGCGCCTCCACGACTCCCTTCGGTCCTCCTCCTCTCCCTTTGGACGGGAGCTTCTACCATGTCTATGATCCCGACCAGAAGGCTGCCCCCTGGACCCCGATCCAGACGCTGCAAGGGGTCCAGCTTCGACATGGTGACACATACCCGGAGCTGGGTCTGCATTTGCTGGCAGGCTCGGTTCTGCCATCTCTGAGGGTTCCGATCTCCTTGGATCGGGAGGACATCCGCGTGGATGTTCACGCAATGGCTATCCGTCGGATAAAGGTGAGGTTCCTATTTTCACCCCTTCATCAATAAGGCAGAATATTCGTATGCTAACCTTTTCTTCTTTCCTTCGTAGGAGATGGCGGACATCAACCGCACCTTCGGGTACATCTTTGCCCTCGAGGAGGCTCTGGAGCAGGAGCAGGAAAAGGAGGCTCCCGCGGTCATAGCCAAGCTTGAGGAGGATCTCGCGGCCTCCGAGTCTTCGAGGGGAAAACTGGCCAAGGAACAGGCCATCCTCGATCGAAAGACTCGGGACCTCAAAAAGCAGGTCCATTACTTCGAGGGGCTGCTGAAGCGGGAGCAGCAGGAGCGACAAAAGGATGCAGAGGCTCGGGACAAACTTGTCCTCGAGAAGAAGGCTCTGGAGCAGGAAATTGCTAAGGTTCCCGCCAAGCTGGTCGCGGCTGAGACCAAGGGCCGGGAAGATTATCGGGGCTCTGAGGACTTCCAAGCTGACGCGGTGAAATTTTGCACCGCGGAGGTGGAGAACACCCTCTTCAAAGCGGTCGAGGAGCTCTATCTGGAGTATGGCGACGCCATCAACTTCTACAAGTCTGCGACTCTCGCTCCCTTTGCGAAGAGGTACTTCGCCCTCTCGGAGGAGAGTGATGAGGGGAACACTCCCGCGGGTGTTGAAGACATGGCGGAGCTTCCAAGTGCCGATCCTCCGACAGTTGACCCCCCGATAATCGATCCTCCAGCAGCTGAACCCGTGGAGCCTTCTGCCACAGATCTTGTGGATCCAGCTCCCGCTGATGCCGACAATGACCAAGCTTAAATACTCTATCTTCATAGTCCTTGTAATTTTCCTTTCCTTGTAATGCATCCTCGGGCCTTTGAGCCCTCAATATCAAACTATCCTAGTTCCGATTTTCCATTGCACTTCTCAAAGCGACTTAACTATGCCACTTAAGGCGAAACCTCGCCACTTAAGACATTTCAACACATCACTTAAGACGATTTAGCCCACACCACTTAAGGCGATTTAATCCCGTGCACCACTTAAGGTGACTTAATCTCGTGCACCACCTAAGGCGACTTTTTCTCGTGCACCACTTAAGGCGACTTAATAACACTTAGAATAAATCTAAGAACCATGCATCACTTAAGACGACTTAACAACTTTCACCACTTAAGGCGACTTAACAATAGTTAGAATAAATCTAAGAATGATCTGATCGGAAGCAACCACTTTATTCATTGATGGCACAAAATCTGCTTACATCGAATCAAACGATAAATAACTTACACCACTTAAGGCGATTTTACATCGGGCACCACTTAAGGCGACTTTTCATCGGGCACCACTAAAGGCGACTTTTCGTCAAGCATGACATTTCTTCAAGTGTTCACCACTGAAAGAATGCTTCAATACTCTGCCATCGAGGTCTTCCAACTTGTACACATTTGGAGCTGGCATCCCCACGACCTTATAAGGTCCTTCCCATTTTGGCGACATCTTGGTGATCCGATCCATAAGGGTGAACTCGTTCCGACGCCAAACCAGCTCCCTGACGAAGAACTGTCAGGACTTAACTCGCCGATTGTAATATCTGGCCGTCGCTAAATGCATTCGAGCCTGGACTTCATCAGCATCCCGCCTCTTTTCCTCGAGCAAGTCCAGTTCCAGACGTCTCATTTCATCATTCGTCAAAGGCTCGTAGTATCTCATCCGATGGGACGCCACAGCTATTTCTACGGGAGCAATAGCCTCCGTGCCATAAACAAGGACAAACGGAGTCTCCCCAGTTGATCGTTTGGGTGTTGTTCTAACAGCCCAAAGCACATTTTCCAGCTCGTTCAGCCATTTGCCCTTCAAGGCATAGACCCTTTTCTTCAGGCCATCCATCACGATTTTATTGGCTGACTCCACCTGGCCATTAGTCTGAGCATGATGGACAGAGGCTGTCCGATGCTCGATATTCAGTTCCTCCAGATACTCCTTCACTTGAGCCCCATTAAATGGAGGACCATTATCGCTGATCACCACCTTAGGAATCCCGTATCTGGATATAATATGGGTTTGGAGAAACTTGACGATTTGGTTCCCCGTCGTCTTGGCCAATGCCTTAGCTTCTATCCATTTCGAAAAATAATCAATAGCCACAAGCAGATACTTACACTGACCTTGTGCCTGTGGGAGGGGTCCAACCAAATCGATACCCCACTGCGCGAAGGGTCAAGCACTCTTGATGGACATCAGATTAGCAGCCGGAGCAACGATATTCGGGGCATACCTCTGGCACGCATCACAAGATCGGACTAACAACGTCGCCTCCTTGCTCATCGAAGGCCAGTAATAGCCCAAATTCAGCACTTTCCTCGTAATGGATCGGGCCCCTTCTTGACAAGCCGCAACCCCTTCGTGCACCTCCCTAAGGATCCGATTTGTGTCGGGTTCGGCCACACATTTCAAGTAAGGAGTTGAGAACCACCCCTTCTTGTATAACTGATTGTCCACCACCACGTAATTAACTGCGATCCGACGTATCCTGTCAGCTAGTACTCCATCATCGGGGACTGCCCCCGTAGTCAGATACACGACTATCGGGGTCATCCAAGTGGGCTCCTCCTCCGATCCTGCTTCAATAGCACAGACCTCCGATGGATCAGTGGTCGATAAGATCACCTTCTCCAAGAAGTGCACCTTCCGATTTTCCTCTAGGGGTGCCCCCAAGGAAAATTTGCTCAAGGCATCCGCTTCCGCGTTTTCCTCTCTCGGGATTGCCTCGATGTCGAAAATTTTGAAGCTCTCCTTCAAGACTTGCACCTCGTGAAGGTACTCTCTCATCATCGGGCTCTTCGCCTCATATCGTCCATGGACTTGATTCACAATCAGGCCCGCGTCACATTTCACCCTTAAGTGACCAACTCCCGTACCTTTGGCAATTTTGAGGCCTGTAATAAGAGCCTCATACTCAGCTTCGTTGTTGGTGGCCCTAAACGTTAAGGCCAAAGCATATCGGAGGGGCTCACCCCCGCCTGGTGGTATCAATACGAACCCTGCTCCTGATCCGTTTGAACTCGAAGAGCCGTCCGTGTACATTTCCCAAGTATTTTCCTCATTTGGCTGTTCTGGTTGCTCTGCTATCGGGACCTCCATGATTGCCCCATCTACAGGGCCCGTTTCTTCCAGATCGGGGGCTGTAGACTCTGCTATGAAATCCGCCAACGCCTAGCTCTTAATAGTCGTTCTTGGAGCAAAGTGAATGCGGAACTCACTAAGCTCGACTGCCCATTTCACTAATCTCCCCGACGCATCAGGTCGGTTAAAAAAATGCTTCAGAGGTTGATTCGTCAACACAGTAATCTCATGCGCATGGAAGTAAGGCCTCAGCTTCCGAGCAGTAATGATCAACGCAAAAAGATACTTCTCAACGACGGGATAATTCATTTCAGATTTGGCAAACGCTTGCTTACATAATACACGGGGACTTGATTACCCTCGACAATCTTCACTAACACAGAGCTAATAGCAAACTCAGAAACAGCCAAATATAGATAGAGCGGCTCGCCTGGGATCGAAGGTGCGAAGGTGCTGCTTGAGTGCCTGGAACGCTTCTTCACACTTGGCAGTCCACTCAAACTTCTTGTTGGCCCTCAGAACTTCGAAAAATGGCATAGATCGGTCACTTGCCTTGGACAGGAAGTGATTCATTGCAGCTAGTCGGCCATTCAGCACTTGCACCTCCCGATGATTTATCGGAGACTGCATCTCCTCGATTGCCCTCAGCTTCTCGGGGTTCACCTCAATTCCCCTTTGGCTTACCATAAAGCCCAAAAAATTTCCAGAGTGCACTCCGAAGGCGCATTTGGTCGGATTCAAGCGAACCTGATGAAGCCTCATCCGCTCAAACGCCGTGGCTAAATTGTGAACATGATTCTCGGCCTGTCGGGACTTCACCAGCATATCATCCACATAAGCCTCCATGGTTTTCCCCAGCATGTCCCCGGACAGCTTGTTCACCATCCGTTGATAAGTTGCCTCGGCATTAATCAATCCGAAGGGCATGACATCGTAGTGATAGATGTCACTATCAGCATAAAAAGTAGTATGGGGGGCATCCTCCTTCGCCATCTTGATCTGATTATAGCCCGAGTAAGCATCCATGAAGCTCAGCAATTCATGTCCCGACGTAGCATCCACCAACTGGTCGATTCTCGGAAGCGGGTAACAGTCCTTCGGGCAAGCCTTATTCAAGTCGCGGAAATCAACACACATCCGCCATTTCCCATTCCTCTTCTTCACCAGAACCGGGTTGGCAACCCAAGTCTGGAATCGGAGCTCCTTGATGAATCCAGCATCGAGCAACCTGCCCACCTCCTGCTGGATCGCGATTCTCTTGTCAGCGCCCATCGGACGCCTCTTCTACGCGATAGGCTTGATCGCGGGATCAATCTTCAACTCGTGCTTAATAACATCGGGGCTGATTCCTGGCATGTCACTCGGGGACCAGGAAAACAGCACCTTGAACTCTTTCAGCAGCTCAATCAATTCTCGGGACCTCTCGTCAGACAGGGCGGACCCGATTTTCACCTTCCTTTGAGGTCCGTCAATCTCGACCTCCTTCAAATCCTCCATAGGGGCAGGACGCCCAAACTCCTCTCTGGGATCAGTATCGGTTTGGAGGATAGTCATAGCCTCCCGTCTTCTCCTCCGGGTGGCATTTACATAGCACTTCCTGGAAGCCACCTGGTCGCCCTTGACTTCCCCGACTCGTGGTCAGTCGGGAACTTCATCTTCTGTTGAACAGTCGAGGCAACTGCCATTAGTGGGTTGATGGTAGTTCTCCCGAAAATCGAATTATAAGGCCCCGAGGACTCAACCACCACGAACTCCACGTTCCTCCTCTCTGCTTTCCACCCACTACCGAACTCCACTGGTAAGGTGACCATTCTCAGTGGATAGGAGGTAAAACCTGAGAATCCAACCATTGGGAAGTTCACCTGCTTCAGATCCTTCTTCGTTTTCCCCATGGCCTCCAGCGCGTCCATAAACAGAATATCGGAGGAGCTCCCTCCGTCGATCAAAATTCGCTTCATCTCGTACCCATCCACGTCCAGGGTCACGACTAAAGCATCATCGTGCGGAGTCTCCACACCTATCAGGTCCTCCGCTGAAAAGGAAATCACCATCTCTTCCTTCGCAGTCCAGGATCGGGACCTCTTGCCCAGCACCACAGCAGCGGAAATTCTAGAGGCATAAACCTCCCGAGAGGCTGTAGTATCACCTCGTGCCGCCAATCCTCCATGAATCACATTAATGGTGCCCCGCCTCTCCTTACGGGCACCAGAAGACTCTGGCTCCGACTTCTTCTTCTTTGGGGACCGATCGTGGAATCGGGAACGGGACCGCGATCGAAATCGGGAGCGGGATCGACACCGCCTCTCAGCCACAAACTCCTTAAGCTTCCCCTTCTGGATCAGCTTTTCGATTTCCTTCTTCAACTCCCGAAAATGGTTAGTGCCGTGACCGCTGGCGCGGTGGAACCGACAGTAACGATCGGTGCGGGATCCCAATAACTATCCTTCCTTCTTCGGGGGGTACCTGGAGATACCCTGTCGCCCTGTCGATCCATCACCATTAACACCTCAGCCATGGAACTGTTGAGAGGAATGTGATAGTCCTCCTGCTTGTCCTTCCTCGGGGGGCGTCTGTCCTCCCTTCGATCAGAACGACCTCGACTCCGACTGCCCTCGGATTTATCCTTCCGCTTATGGTCGTCCAATGGCTTGAGCGACTGCTTCCCCCTATTTGACTTCGGAGGGTCAAGCTCTCCGGCAGCTATTTTTGAGTCTTGCACGTCGATTTGCTGCTTCACCCTCTTCTGCAACGCTTCCATGTTCCACACAGCCTTTTCAGCCACGCTGTGCATTAGGTCGGAACCATAGGGGGCTGTCAGGTTCCGAAGGAAGGTGCGAATAGTCTCTCCCTCTGATATCTCCTCATCGATCTCCGCCACACTAGCAGTGTACCGCTGGTAATAATGTGCTAACGATTCGTCGGGCCTCTGCAACACCTGGGCTAGGGACCTCACGCTCTTCAAGAGGCGCCGGCGACCCTGGTATTGCTGAATAAAACGGTCGTGCATGTCGGCCCAGCTGGAAATGCACCCTGGGGGCAAGCTGAAGAACCACGTCAGGGCCCTCTCGCCAAGTGTACCTGGGAACAGCACACACACAATATCGTCGTTCGGGGCCCTGCCTAGAAAGGCCATAAGGTGCTTCTGGACATAGCGAACTGGATCTCCCTCGCCATCATACTCCTTAATCGTGGAGATACCCAGCCCTGGAGGGGCGAGGGTGTCTATCAATCGGGGAACAAAGGGATGAGTGGATCGATCCCTCAGTTCCGACATCATCGGCTTCTGGTCCCCCATGCAGATGTTCACGATCTTCACCACCTTGTCAGGGGTGATGGGACCATTAAGGGGAATGGTCCTATGCTGCACCGGTCCTGGCCCATCGTTCACAAATCGCTCCGACTGAGCAGGCTCCTTGTCCTTGCCCTGGTTTCTAGGTTGGGCCTCCTGTACATTCTAAACCTCCCTTGGCGGAGGCACCTCCTCCTGCCTCTTGGCAGCCTCTCTTTGCTCTAGAAGAGCCTCGATGGCCTCTAAGAACATCGGCATGGCATCTGCCACAGCCTTTGCCAGGTCCGCGTTTGGAGGAGCATCGAGAGCATCCTCCTCCCTATTCTCTTGGTGTCTAGCCGTATCCTCAGGAACTTCGTTGTGCCCTCTGTTCGGGAAACCTCAGCAGGGAGATTTTGGTTCTCAGCACGCTCCGGTGGCCCTGAATTCAGAGTTCCAGCAGGATGACGGGAACCACCAGATTGTCCTTGCTTTCTCTGCTTGCCAGCCGCCATTGAACGGGTAGAGGTCATTGTTGCTTTTAGTTGCGTTTCCCACAGTCGGCGCCAATGTTGGATCACGGTTAGAACTCCGGTACGATCTTGACGGCGATCCGAACTCCTTCGCTCCACGTAATCCTGCAAGAGGGGAATAGACCGGGCGGTGACCTAGAATCCCTCTCCGATGCTTAAATGAGTATCTCAATAATCTCAATAAAACTGGCAAGCAAGAGTCTCAGTATCTAAACCATATTTGATCTGAGGTAACTTCCTCCTTTATATAGGAGAGGAGTTTACCCCAGTTACCTGGTGAACTGCTGGGGCAGTTATCCCACGTTCCGCTTATCTCGGCCACGATCCTGCCTATCTCGGCCGTGATCTCGCCTATCTCGGCCACGCTTTGCGTATCTCGGCCACGATCCCGCCTATCTCGGCCATGATCTCGCCTATCTCGGCCATGCTCCGCGTATCTCGGCCTCAACCTCTGATAGCAAGTCCCGACCAGTATCGGGGACTCCAGAGTTATCTCATTGTGTCACCGCTCGGGGCCCCTCGTCATCGTGACAGGGCCAACATTATCAGGGATTCATCATCGGGGCCTACTTAAAGGTATCTCATCGGGAGCGTCCAGCTCGCATATCGGGACCGACCTTGTCGGGACCCTTCACCATCGGGACTCCTCTCATCGGGACCCTTCGCATTGGTCTTCTTGACCTCTTCTAGGGCACAGTGGGCCTATTCACCGTTTAGTCGTCGTTAAAGGGCTTCACGGCTACAGCGGAACCCATCACCGACCACCAGTAAACTAATGGAAGATGGCTGTGAAAGAGTTCACACTATTTTCGTCTTCTATCTAATAGATCAGTCTGTTAAAAATGGTTTAAATCGCAAATTATCGGAACGGGAATTTTAAAATAAGCATACCCGATCTTGGATTTCCCAAGGCCCTTTTAGTTTTGGAAAAATTATTCCGATGAATTCACTCATGCATACACAATTCTACAATCCATGCAAATTATCATATGCTAGTAACATTCATCAAACATACCACATACATGCTTACACGTCATGCGTCTAATGTTCCGAGGAACTCATGCTTGCATTCATAATTCTACTTCTAAGTAAATTATCAAACACAACTACATCCTTAACATTCTAGCATACGTGTCAAACATGTAACATCCACATCAATCATACATATTTGGCGACTGGTTTTCGGTTTTATAACAATTTTAAATATTAGGGGCTGATTTGCAATTCATGCTTATATTCAATCACGCAAGCTTCTAGACATGAATCCTAGGCATTTTCAACCATCACAACATGTCTATTCTAGTGCGCATACCATATATTTAACCAGGGCTCCGCCCACAACATGTAATATCCAGCTAGCTTGATTCAGTCAAGTCAACAGTTCTAATCATGCATAAATATATATCAAATAATAAACAATTGCAATTCAGCCCACTAATTTAACCAATCCCAAAAACATGTATCTCCAAGATCCATCCCCATAATCTAACAAGGCATAAAGGTTAGCAACCCTATGAGCACCGTGTAGTCCATTTCGAGGTTCTAAAACATTTGGATTTTAAAACATGACCTCCCTATTTTAATTTAGAATTTGGTTTTGAAAACTCGGTCCAGCGTACTCAATTTTGGTTCGATTTAGTCCGGTTCAATTTAGTCTGGTTCGGTCCAGAAAATCTGGTTCGGTTCGGTCCGAAAATCCGGTTCAGTCTAGTCCGGTAAAATTTTAAAATCTGAACCAGTTTCCAATAAAATAGGGTTTGGTCGGTCAACACTCAAAACCTGTTAGGTTAGGTCCTCTTAATTACCCCGGTCTGACCCGACCCGAATAGGTCGAACCGATTGAGAAAATCCGGTTCGGTTTTATTTCGCACCGACCCAATAATTAAAAATATTAAACTTAGCCACCAAGTAACATTAATTATATAAAATAATTTCCAATATTAAAAAATATATATATATTTTTCGGCACACACATAAACATATATATATTTATTGCTAAGATTCTATCTTTAAGATTAAATCAATCAACAATATATACATATGTAAATTCGACACTATATATATTATACATATTTTATTTATTGTCAATATCTTTAATAGGGAAACAAATAACTGACAATATATTTTCTCAATCTTTTAGGTAACTAAATCTATCAATAATATCTTTAACCCTATTTAAATATTTAGATATATTGATAGTTATATATATTTCTATATATTTTAATGTGAATCTATCCTAATGTTCCTAATTATAGATATATTTTTACCTTAATTAAAAATTAAAATATGGCAATATTATTTTAATATAGTGGCTGAAACTTATCCCTTTGGTGTCTAAAAAATTTACCTTGTAAATTCACTAGGGTGTCGTCCAAACACAAAAATTATGAACTAGTGGTCAAATTTTAAGATCAAATTTTAATACGATCTACAGTCCAAAGTTTGATTTTGATAAATATCACATATTTCTTGAAGATCATGAACATCAATAAGACCAAGAACATAAAATTTTCGGACCTATCATTTAAACCCTAAAATTCGAAACTTTTAAAATTTTCTTTTAAAAAATTTCGTTCCAAAATTTAAATTTTCAAGAAAACCAATTTATCAAAATCATGAACTCCTAACACAGGCTCTAATACCAGTGTTAGATTACCAGGGAGTAATCACTACGAAAATACTAAAACATGGTACGTGCATGTAATCGAAATTACACAGCGGAAGAGTTACACATACCTCAACAGTTTACCGTAGTCCTAGATCCTTTGCACGAGGGTGTTCTCGTTCCACCAGACGGAACCCGTAGAGGTTCTTGTGAAAGAAGCCTTACGTGGTGTTAGCTCCACAGCAAATCCTTAGATCAATTCTTGACACGGGGACAGATCTTCGGAGAATTTGCTCGAAAGCAATTTGGAACACCTTCGGTGAGGCAAGGGTTCGGACGAAACTTGTGATGTGGGAGGAGGGTTTTCTCTCTAAAACACTGTTGTGAGGGAATTACGATTAACCCTAAAATATTCCCAAACACGTCTTATTTATAGGAGGAGTAAAGTGGACAAAAGTCCACTTTACCCCTCACTAATGTTTCGGCCGGCCTATGTATTGGGGAAGCCCAATTTTGGGCCTCCCATGTCAATTGGGATTTTGTTCTAGCCCAATTACCCTAATGTGACACTTACCCAAGTTCATTAGGTAAACTATACATATTATGGGCTACCGATTACGGCGCCCATCACCATATGCTTACAGGACCTTGGTAAACTCAAGTATTTTCTTGGCATTGAAGTATCACGATCTCCTGGAAAGATACTTATTTTTCAGAGAAAGTATGTCATTGATATGCTTTCTGAGTGTAGATTTCTTGGATGCAAACATGTTGATTCACCGATGGTTCTTGAGACCAAACTCACGCCTGATGATGGAGCACCTCTACATGATTCTGAAAAATATCGAAGATTGGTCGGAAAGCTGAATTATCTAACAGTTACTCGATCAGAAATTTCTTATCTAGTGAGTGTACTGAGCCAATTCATGTTAGCCACGCACATAACACACTGGGATCCAGCTATTCGAATCATTAGATATCTCAAGGAATCTCCCGGGAAAGGACTCATATATTCTAATCAGGGACATAATAGAATCGCAGCGTTTACTGATGTCGATTGGGCAGGTTGTCCTACTAGTCGAAGGCCAACTACTGGATATTGTGTCGTTTTCGGTGGTAACCTTATATCATGGAAGAGTGAAAAGTAAATAGTTGTATCTCGATCCAGTGCAGAGTCAGAATACCGTGCAATGGCAAACACAGCTTGCGAGCTAGTCTGGACGAAGCGTTTAATCGGCAAGTTGGGTATTTTCCATGATGATTTGATGAGGCTACATTGTGACAACCAATATGCTATACATATTTCCAAGAATCAAGTCTTCCACGAGAGGACCAAGCACATTGAAGTAGATTGTTACTTGATTCGAGACCTTGTCATGGGAATATACACTTGTCCCCTATGTATCCAACTCATTCATGTTCGGACAGATTACTAGCTAGCAAACATTCCAATCAAGCCTCTCCATAAAGCTTCAATTAATAATATATGCGACAAGTTGGGCATATTCGACATATACGCTCCAACTTAAGGAGTCTTAAATATAGCTGTAAATTTTGTAATTATAATTTTCCTAGTTTAGTCTATTGTATTCACTATATATTCATGTAATATCGTTCAGATGAATATACTTAATTTACCATTTATAACATGGTATCAGAGCCCGGGTCGGATCTGGGCTTGGGAGATGGTTTGTCTGAAATCAGAGAGTCCTCATGGTGAGGGGGAATGTTGAAATAGACACTCCACCGTGAGTCTGGAATACCTCACCAGTTGGAATATGTATATTAGAGCAGTATATAAGCATGTGGACCACCTCCTCCTATCACCAATTGGTTTTAGGATGGAACCCCACTTGCATATATGATTTCTCTCCTCTGACCCGTTGGGTTTGGCTTGGCTCAATAAGGAATCTAACAGTTCTCTAACACTCCCTATTTATAAGAGGAGGTGGGCAAAACCAACCTCACCACTATACAAGTTTCGGCCGGCCTATAATGAGAAATAGAGGCCCAATTTTGGGCATCTCATGTCCATTGGGATTTTTGGCCTAGCCCAAAATCCCTAATGTGACATTACCCAATTGATTTAGGTAACAATCTCATATTAATGGGATCCTATTTACAGAGGCTCAATCTCCAAATGCCAACACCTCCCACACGCCGGAATGGGAGGGTGCCTGTTAATATGTTGTTTGATCCAGCCCTGCTTCGGAATAGTTCATACGAGGTTTATCGTGTGACCGGCGGACACGACGGGTGTTGGATATGATTCGAGACATCCTTATAAGAGTCGAAAACATAAAGTTGGAACCCTCAAAAGTCATGTCAACGACTAATTATATTGGGATTAGGAATACAAAGACAAATAGTCGACACCAACATAAAAGGAAGTCGACAACACATCGTGACTCCTAAACAAGTGATGACCCGTTGCTCACTTAAAAGACTCCCTCTTAAGGAAAAAGTCGAGTCGACGACCAGGCACTAAGAAGAAACCTTTCCTTCTATGAAAGGGGCACCAGCTAGCAACATGTGTGCCGCCAATTAAGAAGAAACTTTTCCTCCTAAGAAAGGGGCACCAGTTGGCGACGTACTTGTCACTTACTTCAGCCGCCACAAGGAATCCTTCAACACTAAGGAATAAGGAGGTGGCGGCCTGCTTGTCACCTACTGACACATCACCATCCCTCTTCACCAATCCGAAAACGGCGGCCACCGCCATTAGGCAGCCAATCAGAGCATGAAGCTCACCGCCATCCAAAGTTGGTACACTTCCCCTATAAATAGAGGGATACTTTCATTATATTTTAAAAAACAACTTACATACAAATACTTCTTAAAGTACTCTTTGATATTCCATTATTGACTTAAGCTTTGGAGTGCAATCAGGGACCATCCCCACCCCTTTTTAGGTCCTCACCTTTCACAAAGAACCTAAAGGAAACTAAGTCGCCCCGAGGTCAACACAGATACCTAAAGGAGCTAATCACAGGCGAGATCTCGAAGTCCATTACCAGAAGTTCAAGCCACGTCATTTTGATCCCAACATTTGGAGACGTCTGTGGGAACCGGTGATAAAAAAGTCATGGCACCACCAAGGAATCGAGTAAGATGAAACCAGTCACGAAGAGCTGAAAGTATATTCCAAGGGTCAAGCGAAACTTTAGAAGATTACTTTAGGCGATTCCAAGGAGCGTATAGTGGGGGCGAACTCTCGGAAGGAGAAGCTATCCGAACATTCTTCAGAGGCTTGGGACCCCAAACCCAATCCTTAGCCATCACTCAATACACTGAACTGGTGGGAAGTTGGGAGGAGTTAATCCAGAGAGCAACTCTCCATGTGAGAGCGGAGCAAACGCGATCAAATCTCCTCCTCCAGCAGGAACCCCCACATAGTCGAGGTGAAGGCTCGTCCACCCAAGGAGATTCTTCGAGGGAATTTTGACAAACCCAAAAGTGTTAGAAATATTTCGTCTAACCGAAAGAAGTCATCGTCCCGCCTCTTACTGTGAATACCATCGAGAAGAGGGACATGACACTAAAGACAGCCTTCTCGCTAGGAGTGAGTTGGAATATATGCAAGAAGAAATCCAACGTCACCATCGTCTTCATTCTCATGAACGAAAAAGATGGAGAACACCCCCAGACAACGGCATCAATGTCCTGTAAGCATGATTTGCGGCTGGAGTAGAATCAGACATCGCTCGAGATGCTTACGCAACCCAAGTTGTCTCCTCGCCCAATACTCGTAAGAGATTATGGGAGATTGAGCCCATGGTAGTCACCTTCTCCATGGAAGACTTGTCAGGGTCGCCACAGCTCCATGAAGACGCACTGGTAATTACAACTCGAATAGCTAATTTCGAGGTTAAAAGGATACTGGTCGACGGAGGAAGCTCTACAGGCGTGATCAATTTTGAAGCTATCGCCATGATGGGATACAAAAAGGAATATCTCAAAAAAATGACTTCCCCGTTGGTAGGATTTGCAGGGAGAACAACTTACCCCTTAGGGGCAATACAACTCCCCGTGATCTTGGGCCAAGGATGGAGGGCCTTGCATTTGAAGGTGCGTTTCGTAGTCGTCGATCAAATCAATGCCTAAAACGCCATTCTAGGAAGAAGGACTCTCAATTCCGATTACATTGTCCCCTCCACTGCCATCAATCATGAGATTCCCTACTCATCATGGAATGGGAGAGATTTTGGGCAACCAAAGGGAATCTCGAAAATGTTACGTCAATCTTCTCCGAAGATGTAATCAAAAGGAAGCTTTGTCCATCGTGACAGATGAAGATACCCGGTAAGAAGGGGGACGACCAGCCCCAATAGAGGAGTTAATAGAAGTCTCCTTGGAGGAGGTCGATAAAGAGGTTAAGATTGGAGCTGCACTACAGCTAGAGTTAGCCAAAAGAATAACTGCCCTCCTTAGGGAATATAAAGAACTATTTGCTTGGGAACCCAGCTATATGCTAGGAATAAGCCCCGATATCATCTCCCACGAACTGAGAATAGATCCAGCTGTGAAACTCATAGCTCAGAAAAGAAGATCTATGGGAGCAGAGAAGAAGGCGGCAATATGCCAAGAAGTGGGAAAGCTGATCGAGGCTGGTTTTGTGAAAGAAATACGATTCCAAACCTGGGTCACCAATCCAGTCCTGGTGAGGAAATCCAATAAGAGTTGGTGGTTGTGTGTATATTTTCGAGATCTCAACAAAGCATGTCCTAAAGACTCCTACCCCCTACCAAGAATTGACCAACTGGTCAACGCCACTTCAAGACACGAGCTTCTAAGCTTTATGGATTCATACTAGGGGTACAACCAGATACAAATGCATCCCAACGATGAGGCCATACCGCCTTTTATGCGGATAGGGACATCTATCATTATAAGGTCATGTCTTTTGGTTTGATAAACATTAGAGCCACCTATCAACGGATGGTCAACAAGCTCTTCAAATCCATAATAGGAAGAAACATGGAGGCCTATTTCGACGACATGTTGGTCAAAACAAAGAGGGTTCAAGACCATGTCCAAGATCTAGAAAAAGATTTTGCATGCATGCGACGCCATCAAGTAAGATTGAATCCGACCAACTGTGCTTTTGATGTGCAATCTGGAAAATTTCTAGGTTTCATGGTTAGCCAGAGAGGGATTGAAGCTAACCCAGAAAAGGTCACCGCCATAGAAGAAATGTCCTCACCTATATGCCATAAAGAGGTACAAAGTCTCAATGGAATGTTGGCCTCCCTGGGAAGATTCCTAGCAAGATCAGGAGATAAATCCCTTCCTTTCTTCAAAATTTTGAGAGCAAACAAGAAGTTCGAGTGGACGCATGAATGTTTAGAAGCTTTCCAACAGCTAAAAAAGAATCTCCACTCGCTTCCCGCCTTGGCAAAACCACTGTCAGAGGATCACTTATTTCTTTACCAAAGTGTGAGCCCGACGGCGGTGAGCTCAGTAGTCATCAAAGAAACCCCAAATTTTGGTCTACTATGATAGCAAGCTTTTTGGTGTCGCCGAAGCCAACTACATAGAGACTGAGAAGTATCTATATGCTCTACTAATAGCGGCCAGAAAATTACGACCTTATTTTCACGCCCATGAAATCTGACCTAAGGCGAATTACGTTTTGAAAACGTGAATTTTTAATAGATTTCCACTAGTTAATTAAAGCTAACTAGAATCCTAAATTACCTACGCGAATAACGACTTAAACGCCTAAGTATAAAATCGGTCTACGGACAGAGATTCACACTCGGGGTTCTGTTACGAATTAAAAATATAATTTTTAATTACACCCTTTCGGTACCTAATTTTGCAAATTTTCAATTTCATAATTAATCAACTATAAATTAATTATATACATGAACTACAATGAAACTTAATAATATTAATAATTATCATATATAATTAAACCGACGCGAACTAATATGATGGATATACACAATTAACCTGTTATCATTTAATAAATCTTAAACTAATCAAAATTTTACACTATTTACGTCAAATTAATTTTACTAATGTAACATACACTTAAAAATAGTGAGATAGACAATATTACAGCTTGTAGTCAAAATTATTTACCCATTGCTAAATTAACATCAATATAATTACCTAATAATGATAGCGGAGCTGGTCCAGGCAGAAGGTGGCCACCAGCAGCAGGGCAGGACTCCTTGGAACCGGCGAACGACACGGGGATGGACGTCGGCGACGAAAAGAGAAGAATCAGGGGACGACTCCGGCCCGGATCTGCACATTGAGACGACAAGAAGGGAGCAGAGATCGGCGGAGGGCGGCGCACGGGAAAGCACAGCGGAGCTCGGGACGGAACAGTTCGTCAGGTACGGAGGCGGACAGGCTGGGCACCTGGTGGGTGGATGCCGTAATGGAGGTTTGACGGCCGGAGGTGGCCGGTCAGGGGTGGGAGCTCCAAACGACGGGACTAGCAGGAAATTAACAAAAAAAAAACTTTTTGGGGCACTAGAAGAAAAAATCGCACAGATCCCGAGAAATAATGTATTATTGCTTATTATGGTGTTTTTCTGTGTGTTTACAGTGTAGAACTATACCCCTATTTATAGTAGTACTCACCTAGATTACATATAAGATTTACTAAATCTTAAAATAATTAAATAACCGACAAAATAAATTCATACGGATAAATATCTACATATAATTATCCCTAAATAATAGGTGATAAATACCTATAGATAATTATCTTTCAGATAAATAACTATTACATATAAATATATATTTTTATATATTTCGAATATATCCGAGATATTTTTAAAAATATATATTTATTTATTTACGCTAATATGCACATGAGCATTTTGAACACTTCGTAACGCGCCATATCTAAAACTGACACGTCACATATAATTACGTTACGTCCGGGTCAAAATCGAGTGTTTACAGTTTGCCCCTCTTTGGTTGTTCGAGGGGGTTTGTCCAAAGACAAGAAAACGCCAATTTTGACTTCTTTTGTTTTGAAGTCTTCAAGGTGGCTCATATGCTTAGTTTGACTGGTGCGGAAATGATAAAAAAAATCTCTGTCGGCGATGCCCCTATTGGCGGTGCTTCCATTAGTAATGCGGAAACGTAAAGCCTCAGTTGTCGGTGCCCCTGTTGGCGGTGCCTCCGTTGGCGTGCCCCTGTTGGCGGTGCGGAAACCAGAACCTCCGTCGGTAGTGACCCTGTTTGAGGTGCCTCCATTGGTAGTGCGAAAAATAGAACCTCCGTCGGCGGAGCCCCTGTTGGCGGTGCCTCCATTGGTAGTGCGGGAAAGTGAAGCCTCAGTCGGTGGTGCCCCTATTGGTGGTGCCTCCGTTGGCGTGCCCCTTTTGAAAGTACGGAAAATAGTACCTCCGTCGGCGGTGTTGGATTACGGGGACGTAATACTAAGAAACAATAAAATGTGTATGTGCTAGTAATCTAAATTACGCAGCAGAAGAATTCGCATATACCTCAAAATTGAATCCTTTGCCCAAGATGTTGTGGAGGGAGTTCACGATACACCAATCGGGATCTCGTGCAAGTTCCTAGAAGGAAGTCCCACGAAGTACGGCTTCACAGAAAATCCTCTGATCAGTTCTTCGGCAGGGACTGATCCTCGGATTGATTGCTCGAAAGCAATTTGGCACCCCCTGTGAAGGTGTGGTTATGCCGAAACTTTACTATTAGGGAGTGAAGGAATTCACTCCAATTTACTCTTAAGAAGAGTTGTGATAAATGCTTAGGAAAATCCCAAGACACCACTATATATAGGAGGAATGGAGTGGACAAAAGTCCACTACATTCCATGTGGTACTCTATGTTTCGGCGGCCACTTCAATGTATAAGGGAGGCCCAATTTTGGGCCTCTCATGTCATTAAGGAATTGGGTCTGGCCCAATTACCCTAATGTGACATTTACGTAACTATCTTAGTTAACATATACATATATTTACGGGCTACCATTTACGGCGCCCGTACACCTTATGCTAACAACTCCCACTCGTCGGAATGGGAGGGTGCCTGTTAATGTATCATTGTCCGAATCGCATTAATATTTCTGTCTTCTGATCTTGTGCCTGCTTCCGAACAGTTCATATGAGGTTTGCCATGCGACCGGTGGATACGACGGGTATCGTGCTACTCATCTGTTAGGAGTGTTGTAGCGCCCGTGGAATGTTGATTCCCTGTCGTCAATCAACCTGTTCACATAAATATAAATCGTATCGCGTTGTATCCTTGGTCAACATTAATTCTCAAATTGCCCGGTTTTCCACATAGGAATACTTCTCCAGGGCATCCCTACAAGTATTCACAACTTGAACTAGCACGCGCAGTAATTCCCCGAGCATGACCCCGTGGTCGAACGTGGCGTGCGCAGTACGAAGCACGCGTCGATAGCATACCTGAACTAGCCTGGATTGGGATATGTCAATAATGCTACCGCAAAATATATCATCTGTCCCTGAATGTGTTAATTTGATGGACAAGGTCCATCACGGCGATTTACAAAATGAAGGTCAAGTAGCATTTTACCGAGACTAGGTGATCGTTTTGTATAACCAGGTTTGTCCCCCTGGTTCTCATCCGATCTCGTTACGGTAGAGGTCCCCCTCACCAACAAGACGACCGTGCCTGTGTGGCAAGGCAAGGCCCACATTCGACATAATTTTGGACAGAGAACTTTTACATCCTCATACGACTTAGTTTATAGACCGTAAATTCCGATGTTATTAAGCAGCATGACGTCGATAGATCATGTACCCAAAATTTGCAATTCTTTAATTAAAAATTAACTGTCAATAATCAAAATGCTATCAGTGATACAAACCACTCATTGAAACCTACGCAATCCAAGTAGTTTTACGTGCTTTTCAAAAATGTCTCTGCGTAAAGGTTTAGTCAGTGGATCTGCCACCGTTTCATCAGTGGAAAAATATTCTAAAATGATTATATTGTCTTCCATTACTGATTTTGCATAATTATATTTCATATCAATGTGCTCAGTCTTACTTTGGTACTTTGGATTCTTAACTGCCGCTACGACAACTTGACACGCTTCCTTAATTCGTCAGTGCCCAACAATGCAGTAAGAAGCCGTTTCAGCTAGACCGCTTCCTGTGCGTTTTTGGAGAAGGCAACAAATTCCGATTCTTTCGTAGACAGCGCGACACCTGATTGCTTCTGGCTCGTCCATGAAATGGCAGCATTTAGCAAGGAGGAATACCCTTCCTATGGTGGACTTACGATCAGTTGGATCACCACCTTGGTCGCCGTCACTGAAACAGGTCAATTCTTACTTCCTGTCCTCATTGCACAGTACATAGTCGGCAGTAACTGTATGACTCGTTTTATGGCCTTTAAAAGTTGATAGCTAGAGTCTGATGGGAATCTTGCTACTAGGCCCATAGCGTAACAGATGTCCGGACGAGTGCAGAGCATGGCGTACCTTATGCTTCCTACCATTCTCAAATACTCGCCACTCTTCATCTGTCCAAGCTCATGCTGCTTTTTCGGGCCATCACGCTTTGACAACGCGCACCTGAGTACAACCGGCGTTTCCACGGGTTTGGAATTCATCATTCTGAATCTCTTTAAAATTTTATTGATATAAGATTCTTGAGACAGTGTAAACACTCGATTTTGACCCGGACGTAACGACGTTACACACGATACGTCAAATTCCGGAAGCGTCAAGCCACAGAGTCTCCAAAAATGCTCAAGGGCACATTAGGGAAATTATTATAAAATATATTTTAAATTATTTCGAATTTATTTAATATTTTCGGAATTTTTTAAAAATATATATATAATAATTAGTTTTTTTTATTTTTGAAAATTATCTGTAAGATATTTATCTCCAGATATTATTTTTTTATTCAAAAATAATAATTACCTGTAAAGATAAATATCCTTAGGAATATTCTCTAGAATAATTATCTTTTAGCATTTTTTATTTAAATTTTATATGTAATCTAGACTAGGTTTTTAGTTTAAATAGGGGTCTAGTTTTATATTGTAAAAGACACAGAAAACACATCAGAAAATAATAGACTACTTTTCTTGAGATCCGTGCGAATTTTGTCCCCTTGTGCTTTATTTCAATTTTTTTTCTCTTCTTCTTTTCCGTCTGGAGACCTCCACTGTTGCTGACTTCCGGCGACCGGCGACCCCGTCCACCAGAATCGTCCGCCACGACCTCGCCTGCTCCCGCCGTCGCTCGTCTGTCCGCTGCCGTCAGCCCCTGCTCCGCTCCGTCCGTCCGCTGCCGGTGCCAGCTTCTGCTGCTGCCGTCCGTTACTGCTGACCGGTGCCTGCTGCTGCTGACGCCGTCCACCAGAAGCGTCCGCCACGACCTCGCCTGCTCCCGCTGTCGCTCGTCTGTCCGCTGCCGTCCGTCCCTGCTCCGCCCTGTCCGTCCGCTGTCGGTGCGTGCTGCTGCTCCCGGCCTGGCTGCTGCTGCTGCCGTCCGCTATGTTAACGCAGGTAAAAAAAATTTGTTTTGTTTTTTTTTTGTTTTTTTTACTGATTTAATTTATCTATTTTTTTATATTAATTATTTATATGTTAAAATAAATTGGTTGATTTTAATTTACTTTTATGTAAATAATACTAACTCCAGGTTGTAGTATTTATTTATGTTATGTTAGATTTAATTTGACATAAATAATCTGAACATTGATTAATCTAGGTTAATTAAACAATAAAAAGGTTAATTATGGATATTTTATTATATTTTAATTAATTTAGATTAATTGAAATAATAAATGTACATATTCGTCATGTTAGTTCGCGTTAATTTGATTTTATATGATAATCGTTAGTGTTATTAGGTTGTTCCTATGCATAACTAATTCGTAGTTAATTAACGATGAAAATCGGAAAATTTGTAAATTGAGTACTGATGGGTTTCGATATAGCCGTCAGGTCCATTAACGGCGACTAAACGGCGAAAAAGGCCCACTGGGCCCCAAAGAGGCTTAGAAGACCAATAAGAGGGAACCCGACAAGGTCGGTCCCGACATACGAGCTGAACGCCCCCGATCCTATCCCTTTAAGTAGGCCCCGATGATATGCCTTTAAGTAGTCCCCGATGATATGCCTTTGAGTAGGCCCCGATGATATGCCTTTGAGTAGGCCCCGATATCGAATCCCTGAGAAGCTGGCCCTGTCCCGATGACGAGGGGCCCCGAGCGGTGACCAAAGGAGATAACTCTGGAGTCCCCGACTTCCGTCGGGATTTGACACCAGAGCACGAGGCCGAGAAATACGCCCACTATCAACATAGTGGGGAAGTGACCGGAAAAGACGGAACGTGGGCTACTGGCCGAGATAAACGGAACATGGCAGTTATCTCAACAGGTAACTGAGGTGATCCCTCCCCTATATAAAGGAAGGAGTTACCTCAGGATTCATACGTTCAAACTTACATACAGATACTTTCCAGTTTATATCGAGATACTCATTTAAGCATCGGAGAGGGATTCTGGGTCACCGCACGATCTATCCCCTTCTTGCAGGATTACTTGGAGCAAAGGAGATCAGACTTCCGTCAAGAAGGTACCGGAGTTCCAACCGTGATCCAACACTGGCGCCGTCTGTGGGAATTGAAGCAAAAAGCAAAAATGGCTTCTACCCGTTCGATGGCTGGCAAGCAAAAGAAGAGACAAGGACAATCCGGTGGTTCCTGTCACCCTGCTGTAACTCTAAATTCAGGGCCGCCGGAGCGCACTGTTGATCGGAATGATCCTCCCCCTGCTGTTTCCCAAACGAGGGGGCATCATGATGATCGCGAAGATTCCATTCGAAAATCATCGGAGAGCCAGGAAGAGGTCCCAAGGAGGGACCAGGAGGCACCTGCAAATCCGAACTTGGCAAAGGCTGTGATGGATTCCATGCCAGTATTTTTGGAAGCTATGGAGGCTCTCGTGGAACGAAGGTAGGCCGCAAAGAAGAAGGAGGAGGAGTTGCCTCCGCCTCCGCCGATGGAGAATCGGGACGGGCAGGAGACCCAACCCGAACACCAGGACAAGGGCAAGGAGCCCGCTCAGACGGAGCAGTTCGTGATTGATGGGCCTGGACCTGTGCAGCATAGGACCATTCCTCTCAATGGCCCTATCACCCCCGATCAAGTGGTGAAGATCGTAAACATCTGCATGGGGGGATCAGAAGAAGATGATGTCGGAGCTGAGGGATCGATCTACTCATCCCTTTGTCCCCCGATTGGTGAACAGCACTGCCCCGCCGGGACTGGGCATCCCGACAATCAAGGAGTACGATGGCGAGGGAGATCCAGTTCGGCATGTCCAGAAGCATGTCATGGCCTGTCTAGCCAGAGCCCCGAATGATGATATAGTGTGCATCTTGTTCCCAGGCACACTTGACGAGAGGGCCCTGACATGGTTCTTCAGCCTTCCCCCAGGATGCATCTCTAGCTGGACCCAGATGCATGATCGCTCCATCCAGCAATACCAGGGCCGTCGGCGTCTCTTGAAAAGCGCGAGGTCCCTGGCTGAGGTGGTACAGAGGCCCGACGAATCTCTGGCGCATTACTACCAGAGGTACACTGCTAGCGTGGCCGAGATTGATGAGGAAATGACGGAGGGAGACACCATCCGTACCTTCATTCGGAACCTGACTGCACCGTATGGTTCCGACCTGATGCACAGCGTGGCTGAGAAGGCTGTGTGGAATATGGAGGCGCTGCAGAAGAGGGTGAAGCAGCAAATCGACGTCCAGGAGTCGAAGATAGCTGCCGGAGACCTCGACCCTCCAAAATCATACAAGGGGAAGCAGTAGTTCAAACCCTCGGACGATCGTAGGAGGAAAGATAAACCCGAGAACAGTCGGGGTCGAGGTCGTCCCGATCGGAGGGAAGACAAGTGTTCCTCGAAGTCGGACAAGCGGGAGGACCACTACACCCCTCTCATTTGTTCCATGGGTGCTGTGCTGGCGGTGATGGACCGCCAGGGTATCGCCAGGTATCCCCCGAAAAAATACGGAGAGTCCATGGGAGCCCGCACTGATCGTTATTGTCGCTTTCACCGTGCCAACGGTCACGACACTAACCAATGTCGGGAGTTGAAGAAAGAGATTGAGAAGCTAATCCAGAAGGGGAAGCTCATGGAATTTGTGGCTGGACAACGGGGCCGATCCCGTTCCCGGTCCCGATCGCGGTCCCGTTCCCGATCCCGTGGTCGATCCCTGAAGAAGGATAAGCCCGAGTCTTCCAATGCCCGCAAGGAGAAGCGGGGAACTATTAATGTGATTCACGGAGGATTTGCTGCGGGAGGAGATACCACGGCATCTCGGAAGGTCTACGCTTCTTGGATTCCCGTTGCTGTGGTGCTGGGCAAGAGGGTCCGAAATTGGACTCCGAAAGAAGAAATGGTGATTCTCTTCTCAGCGGAGGACTTGATAGGTGTGGAGACCCCGCACGATGATGCTTTGGTCGTGACCCTGAACGTGGATGGGTACGAGATGAAGCGAATCCTGATTGATGGAGGGAGCTCCTCCGATATTCTGTTCATGGATGCGCTGGAGGCCATGGGAAAAACCAAGAAGGACTTGAAACCTGCAGACTTCCCAATGGTCGGATTTTCTGGCTCTACTTCTTACCTGGTGGGGATGATTACTTTATCGGTTGAATTCGGTAGTGGCTGGAAGTCGGAGAGGAGGAACGCGGAATTCGTGGTGGTCAAGTCCGCGGTGACTTACAACGCCATTATCGGGAGAACTACCATCAACCCGCTGGGGGCAGTTGCCTCAACTGTCCATCAGAAGCTGAAGTTCCCGACTGACCACGGAATCGGGGAGGTCCAGGGCGATCATATAGCTTCCAGGAGGTGCTATGTCAATGCTACCCGAAGGAGGAATCAGGAGGCTATGAATTTTTTCCAGACTGACGCTGATCCCCGAGAGGAGTTTGGGCGTCCCGCCCCGATGGAAGATTTGAAGGAGGTCGAGATCGAAGGACCTCAAAGAAAGGTGAAAATCGGGTCCGCTCTGTCGGAGGAGATGGCCCGAGAACATATTGATTTGCTGAAGGAGTTCAAGGAGCTGTTTGCCTGGTCCCCGAGCGACATGCCGGGAATCAGTCCCGACGTAATTACTCACGAGCTGAAAATTGATCCTGCGATCAAGCCGATCACACAGAGAAGGCGCCCGATGGGTTCCGACAAGATGATCGCGATCCAGTAGGAGGTGGGCAGGTTGCTCGATGCTGGATTTATTAAGGAGCTCCGATTCCAGACTTGGGTCGCCAACCCAGTCCTGGTAAAGAAGAGAAATGGTAAGTGGCGGATGTGTGTTGATTATCGCGACCTGAACAAGGCATGCCCGAAGGATTCCTACCCGCTCCCGAGGATCGACCAGCTAGTGGACGCCACATCGGGACATGAGCTGCTGAGCTTTATGGATGCCTACTCTGGCTACAATCAGATCAAGATGTACAAGGAGGATGCCCCCCATACCAGAGGATGGTGAATAAGTTGTTCGGGGATATGTTGGGGAAAACAATGGAGGCCTATGTGGACGACATGCTGGTGAAGTCCCGACTGGCCGAGAATCATGTTCACAACTTGGCCACAGTATTCGAGCGGATGAGGCTCCATCAAGTTCGTTTGAACCCGACCAAGTGCACCTTCGGAGTGCACTCAGGGAAGTTCCTGGGCTTTATGGTGAGCCAGAGAGGAATCGAGGTGAACCCTGAGAAGCTGAGGGCAATCGAGGAGATGAAGTCCCCGACGAACCATCGGGAGGTGCAGGTGCTGAATGGCCGATTGGCCGCGATGAATCGCTTCCTGTCCAAGGCAAGCGACCGATCCATGCCATTTTTTGAAGTTCTGAGGGCCAATAAGAAGTTCGAGTGGACTGCCGAGTGCGAGGAGGCGTTCCAGGCACTGAAGCAGCACCTCCGTGCCCTCCCGCCGCTGGCGAAGCCCATCCCAGGCGAGCCACTCTATCTGTATTTGGCTGTTTCTGAATTGGCTGTTAGTTCTGTCTTAGTGAAAATTGTAGAGGGTAGCCAAGTTCCCATTTATTATGTAAGCAAGGCAGTCGCCAAATCTGAAATGAATTATCCCGCCGTTGAGAAGTATCTCTATGCGTCATTGTTACTGCTCGGAAGCTGAGGCCTTACTTCCACGCGCATGAGATTACCGTTTTGACGAATCAGCCCTTGAAACATTTTTTGAACCGACCTCATGCGTCGGGGAGATTAGTGAAATGGGCAGTCGAGCTTAGTGAGTTCCGCATTCACTTTGCTCCGAGAATGGCTATTAAGGGCCAGGCGTTGGCGGATTTCATAGCAGAGTCTACAGCCCCCGATCTAGAAGATGCGGGCCCTGTAGAGGGGGCAACTATGGAGGTCCCGATAACAGAGCAGTCAGAACATCCCGACACCGAAAATACTTGGGAGATGTACACCGATGGCTCCTCAAATTCAGAAGGATCGGGAGCAGGTTTCGTACTGATACCACCAGACGGAGGCGAGCCCCTCCGATATGCCTTGGCCTGGACATTTAGGGCCACCAACAATGAAGCTGAATATGAGGCTCTCATCACTAGCCTCAAGATTGCTAAAGGAACTGGAGTTGGTCACTTAAAGGTGAAGTGTGATGCTAGCCTGATCGTGAACCAAGTCCAGGGGCGATACGAAGCAAAGAGCCCGATGATGAAAAAATACCTTCAGGAGGTTCAAACCCTGAAGGAGAGTTTCAAGAGCTTCTATATTGAGGCGATCCCGAGGGAGGATAATGTGGAAGCAGATGCCTTGAGCAAATTCGCCTTGGGGGCACCCCTTGATGAAAGTCGGAAGGTGCATTTCTTGGAGAAGGTAATCCTGTCAACCACCGATCAATCGGAGGTGTGTGCCATTGAGATCGGATCGGAGGAGCCCACCTGGATGACCCCGATAGTCGCGTATTTGACTACGGGGGCAGTCCCCGATGATGAAGTAGCAGCCGGCAAGATATGCCGAATCGCGCTCAATTATGTGATGGTGGACAGTCAGCTGTACAAAAAGGGGTATTTAACTCCTTATCTGAAATGCGTGGCCGAGCCTGATACAGGTCGGATCCTTAGGGAGGTACACGAAGGATACTTGGCCTCTCATGAAGGTGCCCGATCCATCGTGAGGAAAGTGTTGAACTTGGGCTATTACTGGCCCTCGATTAACAAGGAGGCAACGATGCTAGTCCGATCCTGTGATGCTTGCCAGAAGTACGCCCCGAACATCGTGGCTCCAGCTGCCGATCTGACGTCCATCAAGAGTGCTTGGCCCTTCTCGCAATGGGGAATCGATTTGGTGGGACCCCTTCCAGTTGCAAAAGGTCAGTGTCGATATTTAGTTGTGGCTATTGATTACTTTTGGAAATGGATAGAAGCCAAGGCATTGGCCAAGACAACGGGGAACCATATCCTCAAATTCCTCCAGACCCATATCATATCCCGATATGGGATCCCCAAGGTGGTGATCAGCGATAATGGCCCTCCGTTTAACGGGGCCCAGTGGAAGGAATACTTGGAGGAACTGAAAATTGAGAATCGGACAGCTTCTGTCCGTCATGCTCAAACCAATGGACAAGAGGAGTCAGCCAACAAGATCGTAATGGACGGCCTGAAGAAGAGGGTCCATGCCTTGAAGGGCAAATGGCTGGACAAGCTGGAAAATGTACTTTGGGCTGTTGGAACAACACCCAGACGATCGACCGGGGAGACTCCGTTTGGCCTCGTCTATGGCACGGAGGCAGTTGCTCCCGTCGAAATAGCTGTGGCATCCCATCGGACGAGGTATTACGAACCCCTCTCGAATGATGAAATGAGGCGTCTGGACTTGGACTTGGTCGAAGAGAAGAGGCAAAGTGCCGAGGAGGCTCGGCTCGGATGCGCTTGGCAACATCCCGATATTATAATCGACGAGTCAAGTCTCGACAGTTCTTTGTCAGGGAACTGGTCTGGCGTCGGAACGAGTTTACTCTTTTTGATCAGATCAACAAGATGTCACCAAAATGGGAAGGTCCTTATAAGGTCGTGGGGATGCCAGCTCGGAATGCGTATAAGTTGGAAGACCTCGATGGCAATGTGTTGAAGCATTGGTGGCGAACACTTGAAGAAATGTCATGTTTGATATTAAGTCGCCTTCAGTGGTGCAAGTTAATTTTTAAGTTGCCTTCAGTGGTGCAAGTTGTTTGTTAAGTCGCCTTCAGTGGTGCAAGTTTTTTATTAAGTCGCCTTCAGTGGTGCAAGTTGTTTATTAAGTCGCCTTCAGTGGTGCAAGTTGAGCCATCAATGAATAAAGAGGTTGCTCCAAACAAGACTATGCTAAGACTTATTATTCTAAGCATGCTTAAATCGCCTTAAGTGGTGTAGCTAAATTGCCTTAAATGGCACGATTAAATCACCTTAAGTGGTGTGGTTCCGCCTTAAGTGGCATAATTAAATCGCCTTAAGTTCCGCCTTAATTGGCATAATTAAATCGCCTTAAGTGGTGTGGTTCCGCCTTAAGTGGCATAATTAAATCACCTTAAGTAGTGTTGATAAGTTGCCTTAAATGGCACGATTAAATCGCCTTAAGTGGCGCGGATAAATCGCCTTAAGTGGTGTGGTTAAGTTGCCTTAAGGGGCACGATTAAATCATCTTAAGTGGTGTGGTTTCGCCTTAAGTGGCGCGATTAAAGTTGCCTCAAGGGGCACGATTAAATCGCCTTAAGTGGTGTAGGTAAAATGTCTTAAGGGACACCTCGAAATTACTCTATGTGATATGATCGAATTGCCTTAAGTGGCGTAGTTAATTCACCTTAAGTGGTGCGGTGATAATCGGGACCAAAAAGATTGATATTATAAAGATCTATGAGGTTCACGACAGAGAAAGAAATTACAAGGATTTGAAAATAAAGCGATCAAGCTTGATCCTTGGCAGCGTCGAGGGGAGCAGGGTCCACAAGGTCTATGGCAGAAGGCTCCGTGATCGGGGAATCAGACTCTGGAAGATTGGCTGCGGGAGGATCGGACTCTGGGAAGTCAGCCGGTGAAGGGTCGATCATCGGGGGCTCAGTTGTCGGGAGTTCTGCACTGGGAGGTCCCACCGTGCCTTCAACACCCGCAGTCCCCTCGGGGGTGTTGGCCCCGTCGCTCTCCTCAGAAAGGTTGAAGTACCTCTCCGCGAAGGGGGCGAGGGTCTGAGACTTGGTGAAATCGATGGCACCACCATACTCCAGATGGAGCTCTTCAACAGCATTAAGCAGGGTGGTCTCCACCTACGCCGTACAGAACTTTACCGCGTCCAGTTGGAAAGCCTCGGAGCCCCGATAATCTTCCCGTCCCTTGGCCTCAGCCTCGGCCAGCTTGGGGGGAAACTCAGCAACTTCCCGCTCCATCTGTCGGGACCGATTGGCGAGAAGAACTTTCTCAGCCTCCAGCCCTGCCTTGGCATCCTCGAGGGCCTTCTTCTCAGCTTCCAACCCCGTCTTGGCATCCTCGAGGGACTTCTACTCGAGGACATGCCTCTCCCGATCCTCCGCGCGCCCCAGCTGCTCCTCACTAAGCCTTTGGCGCTCCTGCTTCAGCAGCCTCTCAAAGTCGTGGACCTGCCTCAGGAGGTCCCGAGTCTTCTGGTTAAGGAGGCCCTGCTCCTTAACCAACTTCCCCTTTGACGACTCGGAGGCAGGCAGATCCTCCTTGAGCTTGGCCAAGACCTCGGGGGCCGCCTTGGCTCGCTCCTCCTTCAGGGCCTCCCCCAGGGCCAGGATGTACCCTGAAACAGCGGTGCTGATCCGCCATTTCCTGTGGAAAAGAATGGAAAATGTTAGTATATGAAAATATCCTGCCTTATATATACTAAGTGTAAAGACAAGAAATCTTACCTCCACGCGACGTGCGAATGTCCTCGTGGATGTCCTCTGGGGCCAAGGAGAGAGGAATCTTCATAGATGGTGGAACTGAGCCTGCCAGCAGGTGCAGACCCAGCTCCGCGGATACATCATCCCGACGAAGCGGGACCCCCCGCAACGACTCGATCGGAGTCCAAGGAGCCGCCTCCTGGTCGGGGGAGTAAAGCTGGTAGAAGCTCCCGTCCAAGGGAAGAGGGGGAACGACACCCTGAGTGTCGGAGGTGCGGGCCTCCGAGCCGCCATGTGAACCCGCCGACCCCTCGGGAGTGAGGCTCAAGACCGGCGATAGCTGCTGTGCCGGAGAAGATGGAGGTGGCCCTTCGGGAGTCGGCTCCGGCGGGGTCTTCCTCGCCCCCCGACGATGAATCTGGGGCTGGCCCCCGCACGCCTCCTCAGAGGAGTGAGAGACGTCCAAGTCAAGCACCCGACGGAACTGACCGTCCGTCGGGGTGTCTTCAGTCCCCGATCCTCCTGGGGCTTGAAGAGAAATGAGAGGCTCTCCGACCTGGGCGTTGGAGGGAGGCACCTCCGCCGAAGCTCCAGCTCTCGATTGACCTGCAGCTGGAGGACGAGAATCTTCAGAAATAAAGTCAGGAAGCTGATTAGGATCCTTACACCAGATGACGCGACGGGAAAGGTACTGGTCCTTCCCGTAATAATTGTAGTATCCCGCTTTGAGGACACTGGGAGTTTCTCCTTGCAGGATGCATTTGATCCCTTCGATCCTGGCTCCTTTATCGGAGGGGATTAACTTCCTAGGAATACGCCTCATGTACAATTGAATGGCTAAGCGGAGCTGTTTACCTTCCTCAGGAGTCTTGGTGTTGAAGATCTGCTCCATCTTCTCCACCCGGGCCCGTTTGATTTTCTCCGAGTTGGGAGGTGCCGACGAAGAGGCGGCCCTCTTTGAAGATTTCCTCTTCCTCGCGGGGCGTGGGACAGCATCAGTCTCCGCCTGCTTAAGCACGAGATTGGTCAGCAATGATACCTTCTTAGCTGCAAAGACGAAAACGAAAAGACGGTTAGAATATTACCCAAGGAACGAGGTTAGAAGGGCCGTCGAAGAGTTGACCCCCCGACACGATATCAAGGAGTCGGATCCCGGTCAGAACCAGGTCCCGGTCCCCGATGGAGTTGGCGTCGAGGGGAGCGAAAGAGTCCCCCCAACGATAAAGCTGGATGCAGTGGAGAATCTGGAAATCCTCCTCGGAGTAAGTGTGGAAAGCGGGAGCAGGGTCCGCCTCAACCTCCCATCGGGGCCATGGGATGGAGCTGTTTCGGATGAAGAAATAACTCCTCTTCCAGCCACTGTTTTCGGGCCCCGAGTCAGTGATGAGCCCCCGACCCTTGGCGACCTTCCAGGTGTCAGCATTCCAGCTGTACCGAGAGAGCTGCGCCTTGCTCCACTTAGGCATCCGCGGGTAGAAGGCACAGACTCCGGCATCATTGCACTTCAGCCCGTAGAAGGTCCGGAAGAGTCGGAGGCTATAGGGCCATTGTTGACGGAAGCAAAGTACGCGGAAAGCATTCCATACACGGATGGCATGGGGGGAGAAAGTAGTCGGATGTGTTTTGCAATACGTACACATCTCGACTATGTACCCACAGAAGGGGAATCGGATCCCTTCCGATATTTGCCCGGTGGAGACAAATACCTCCCCTTCCCGGGGACGAGTAACCACAGGGTCACCCGGGACGCGAGGCCAAGGAAAAGGGAAGCGAGGCTCCCAGGTAGAAGTAATGCACCCCTCCCGGAGAGCTGCATCATAGGCGGTGTCCGAAATCTCATTACAAGCATAATCGAACTTGAAGGGTTTTCTCCCCCCGGAACTTGATTCACCGTCTGGAAAAGGATCAGAGCAAGAAAAGGCACAAATGATTTCCGCAAAAGTCCGGGTAAGTTGATTGAGTTAAAAGGAAAACTATGCTAACAATTTTCATCGGAATCGAAGGAGGAAATCTTACCAGACATGTCGAATCGGAGAGGAAAGGTTGAGCTTGATGGTCGGAGGTCTTGGTCGCCGGAGTGCATATCAGAGACTAGAAAGGAGAGCTTGAGTTTTTGAAAACACAGAGAATGAAACGGTAGAGAAGAGCTGAATAGTGCCAACATTTGGGTTTTTATAGGAGAGAGGATAGGCAAAGAGACGTTGCGATCTGGACCGTTGAAGATGAAGCGCCTCAACCTGAATCGTCAAAACACTAGGGAAAAAACGGCTATAAAGCGCTTTTTCAGAAAAGCAGGCACGGGCACTCAAGTCGTCACTTCATCACTCATCGCATTTGATAGTTGAGTAATCGAGAAATCTTTTCGGATCCGGTGGTTATCCTCGGAATATCGAGAGGCTCGAAGACTGGAAGACACGACGAACTATAAGCCCCCCGTGTCTTGGGGGCAAATGATGGGTTTCAAATAGTCGTCAGGCCCATTAACGGCGACTAAACGGCGAAGAAGGCCCACTGGGCCCCAAAGAGGCTTAGAAGACCAATTGGAGGGAACCCGACAAGGTCGGTCCCGACATACGAGCTGAACGCCCCCGATCCTATGACTTTAAGTAGGCCCCGATGATATGCCTTTAAGTAGGCCCCGATGATATGCCTTTGAGTAGGCCCCGATGATATGCCTTTGAGTAGGCCCCGATATCGAATCCCTGAGAAGCTGGCCCTGTCCCGATGACGAGGGGCCCTGAGCGGTGACCAAAGGAGATAACTCTGGAGTCCCCGACTTCCGTCGGGACTTGCCACCAGAGCACGAGGCCGAGAAATACGCCCACTATCAACATAGTGGGGAAGTGGCCGGAAAAGACGGAACGTGGGCTACTGGCCGAGATAAACGGAACGTGGAAGTTATCTCAACAGGTAACTGAGGTGATCCCTCCCCTATATAAAGGAAGGAGTTACCTCAGGATTCATACGTTCATATTTACATACGGATACTTGCCAATTTATATCGAGATACTCATTTAAGCATCGGAGAGGGATTCTGGGTCACCGCCCGGTCTATCCCCTTCTTGCATGATTAGTTGGAGCAAAGGAGTTCAGACTTCCGTCAAGAACGTACCGGAGTTCCAACCGTGATCCAGCAAGTATCGAAAGGGCGTGATTAATTCCATGAGTTTTAATTCGTAATAGAACCCCCGAACTCGTATTTCTGATCGTAGACCGATTTAATACCTAGATGTTTAATAGTTATCCGCTTAGGTAACGTAGGATTCTAGTTAGCCTAATAATTAACTAGTGGCGACTCTTTTCAAAATTCACGTCTACAAAACGTAATTCGCCGTAGGTTAGATTTATGTCTGACAGATAGACATAATCTCCGGGTGGCACGATCTCTGGCGAATTTAATGCCTAAGATGTACGTAGCCTCTCCCATGTCTTTCTTCTCGAATACTGATGCCAACCAGGACTTTGACTGTGAAACTCAGATCGTTTTCAGCAATGAGTATATCATCCAGACATGAGTTAAGATGACGTACTTAGACCAGGCGGTCTTAGTCTATACGCATGGATCATCATGGAGGTTCACGAATCTGTTTCCAACGATTTCCTCGTGGAACCTGCGACACTATTGCCGAGACGATTGTTTAAGACCATAGATATATCTTTGGAGTTTGCAAAATTTACGTTCTTTTCCAGGAGTAATGAAACCCTATGGCTGCTCCATATAGATCTTATCCTCCAGGTTTCCGTGGAGAATTGCGGTCTTAACATCCATTTTATGCAGGCTCGGGATCGAGGCTTGCAATAAGGGCAAGGATGGCCCTGACTGTGGTGTTACGCACAGTCGGTGAGTTTGTCTCATCATAGTCCATTTTGTGAATTTGGTATATCCTTTCGCAATCGTTCGAGTTTTGCACCATCGACCATTCCATAAGTAGTGAGTTCTTAAAACTTCACTTTATAGCTCCGCGGTTAGCAGGTAAATCAACTAAAGACCAAAAACGAATTTGTTCTCATTTAGGCAATTTCATACTCCATTGTTTTCCTCCATTCCTTCGTTTGAGGTACTTCCATTGCTTGCTGAACCATCACTGGTTCGTGAAAGAATTTCTCACTTGATGGTATACTTCTTGAAAGAAGTTCGTTGCCTTGGACTATGTCTAGGCTCGATAATCCCATCTTTAGTCTGATCGTTACTCCCACTCGGAATAATGCTTCTTTTCGAAGCACTACTCCCACTTGGAACAACGGCGGTGCTTGAACTTTGATCTACAACTTTATTAGAATGACCTCTTTGTCTCGGTATTTTACCTTTGAGATTTATTCCTTGATCACTAGGATCTGGAACCAAGTTGGTTATTTCCCTCCCACTAGGAACAATGAGACCTCTTGGTCTCGGGATTTTACCTCTGAGATTTATTCCTTGATCTCTAGGATCTGGAACCAAGTTGGTCGTTTCCCTCCAGCTAGGAATAATGGGCAGTTGTATTAGTTCAGCATTATGATTATCAGGTCTGACTTGATTCGCATTAACATTTAGTCATGATTATGTGAGGGGGAGTGAGCCGTCCCACTGGACGGACGTTTCCACCATCATTTACCATGTCATTCACTAATGCGTTCACTAATGCTATATCATTCTCCCACTCGAAGTAAGTGGGACCTGAGAATCTCCGTTGTCCATTATAATCCGATCAGTACTATAGTTCGTTTCATTTCGCAAAGCATTGGAAATCCATGCTCAAATTTTTATAATGTGTCATGTTCGACCACGGCACCATTAATCCATGGTAATTTTAAACTTTGCATTTTCTAAGAGTAGACCGTACTCTTATTAAATGCTTGTTTAACTCGCAAATTATTGATGTTTAATGATAAGGTTTCACCTATATCATTTCTTAGCTTTTATGGTAATGCGTCAACCGATTTTGTTGGAACATAGTGTTACATTAGTATGAGTCAACTTAATTTCATCCCGTAAGAACAATTAATGATGAATCCTAACTTAATGTAATCTTAAACTATGTTTCTTGAAGTATTTAATGGTATAATTGCTTACCCAAACTTTTAGTTCAAGGCTTATAGTGGGAGAGTCGTTTTACTGACAGCTTCCTTTCGTTTATTAACTCATCCAGAGACTTATCCACCTCATGGGCTATGCATTTAAGCTCTTTCTTTAACGTCATAGTTGACGTCCTACTAGGTTCTAGTAGCGTTAAGCATACTTCTAACTATAGTAGTCATCAATGAGTTATTTTCAAAGGATTAAAAACGAAAATTCAGCATTCATCCATTAAGACACTTCATTATTAAATTCGTATTTCAAAATGATGTGTTCCGTCTCTCGAGGTATACGCGGGTACGGCGCATAAAACCAGGTTTATCCCGGATATCTGTCCAATTCGGGTTCGTATTTACATTTCAGGCCTCACAAAATACTCCAAAACCCGTAAAAGAACTCTTCCGCGGACACCTCAAGTCCAAAACAGTCTGGAATACGCGCAGTACCCGGACCGGGGGACTTCCGGATTGCCCTAAGGCAATCCAGGTAGGTCCGGATTACCGATGTTCTCCGCGCGCTCATCCCGATTATTTTTCCAAGTGCGAGAAGTTGGTGCACGCATAGTCCACCTTGATGACGGTATACGTTTTCCTTCATACCGACATCAAGCCGTTCAAAACTGGGCATGATCCTTAGGTTCCCTATAAATAGGGGCCTAGGTCTCCAATTTTAGACAACTCCCTCATTTAGGACATTGGATGCTCTGACTTCTCTCTAAAAGGCTTTCTCTCTCTAAAAGATTTTGACTTGAGCGTCGGAGAGGGCCCAACCAGCATCCCCCCTCTCACACGCTGGCTACTGCCCCTTGTGCAGGATCCGGATTTCAAGAGATCAAAGCCGGGAAAGTTGAAGACTAAGTTCGTGGATCCTGTTTCAAGGATCGCGGCGTATCCGTCCTTGCACACACATCCGGAGCCCGTTCGTGGAAAAGAAGCCCGAAACTGCCCAAGTGGAAGCAGACTTAACATTTAGCGCCGGCTGAGTGATTCAAACAAAAAGTCGTGCCGTACCGCAAGCTATGACAGGAAGACGAACGAAGAAGGCGGGTGCAAGCAAGCCGAAGCCGACGAGAAGCCAACCAGGACCTTCTCACATTCCAGACGCAGAGTCTACCGCCTCATCCATGCCAACCGCAAACGTGCCTTCCGCATAGCATGGCCTTAAAGTCCAAAATACAGCATACATTGCGTCCCATCCGGAAAATATGGCAAACGTACATGTGATCCATGGAGACTTTGATGTTGAAACCGAGAAGTCATACGAGCAAGAAGTGTACGTTGCAAAGACAATGCACAAGTCCCATGATACCAACATGGAGTATGTCGACATAAAGGATGCCGCCTTTTAAGATGTCATTGGTTTTTCATCAAAGGACAAAGAGCACATTGCGTACCACGACGCCTTGGTCATAACCACGCAGAAGCCAACAAGAAGTCAACTTGGATCCTCCCACAACCCTGTTGCCACATCCAATGCTTTTTTCATGCCAACAAGAAGTGCATCCTTCGCACAGTACGACCAAGGAGTCCTCCAATACAAAGGTGTCAACCCGCCACCACCTGTCACTCCTACCATGATGACCGCGCTGGAAGAGTTGCTTGCATTCCGAAAGATTTTAACGAACCAAGGATATACCCCGCCACCACCGCCGCTGCCTCCAATCAACGGACAAGTCAAGGAGACAAGAACAAAGTCCCGAGTCACAAGTCATCAAGACACACCGCACCAAAGAATAGGGGGCAATACACGGAAGGTACCTTCCAGTTCCAACAACCAAGGCAAGGAGCTGCAGGTCATACAACCCGTATGTGATAGCACAAACACCAAGAAGGGGCATGGAAAAAACCTCCAACCTCCAACCTCCCGCTCAATAACCTCCACGAGGACAAGCCAAGACGATGCTGACATCCGTCACAAGGAGGGACGGAAAAAACCTGTTAATGACGATGATGCCCCAATCACGGAACTTACAACAAGAACCTTGAAGGCAATAATTGAGGAAAAGATAGACGCTTCCTGGGAAAAGAGACAACCGCAACAAAAGAGGTCATTCCAGTCAGACGTCCAAAGGCTCAAAAAGACCAATCTCGCCAAATGTGTTCCATTGAACACACCGTTGTCCGTCATCTTGAAAGAGATAAAGAAGACTAAGCTATGGAAAAAACCCTCTAATTTCCGCAAGGGCCCATTGGGAAAATATGAAAACAAATGGTGTGAAAATCACGAAGTGTATGGCCACGAGACGGAAAGCTGTGTTTGATTAAGGTTTCATGTAAACAGCTTAATCTTAAAAGGAGAAATGAAGAAGTATATCGACCAAGGCAATAAGCATCAAAAGAAGTCTCATGTGAAGTCTTCAGGAAAAGGCAAAGGAAAAGAAAAGGCGAATGATAATCCACCTATCGCCAAGCGCCGGAAAAACAACGCCAAGATATCTATTATCTACACCAACAGTGAGTTTTTTTCTCCATCCATAACGGCGTCTATCTCTAGAAGGCGTTCACTCAGGAACAACGTCAACAACATACAATGCCTTGGAAGAAAACCAAAACCTATTCTAAAAGTGACATGGTGCAATATCCTCCTTGTAGGGACAAAACCCATGTTCACATCTATCAAAAGTAACATGTTGCGACATCCTCTTCAAAAGGGCAAACCCCATGTTTACTTCTAAAAAATGACATGTTGTGAAATACTCTGGGCAAATCCTCATGTTCATAGCCATTCCCTGAATAAAAACAGGATGCGGCAAATACAATATGAGACTGATCACCCCATCGTGGCGGAAATCCTCTTAATAGACGACAACCCCACACACTAAAAGTATGCATACTCTCTTAAGGGTTCATACACCATGAAGACTTAGGCCTGAAAAAGGATAGTTTCGTGTTATACGCTTTTTAAAGAAAACCTTGTACAAAACTCATCAAACTTATAAGTCGAGTCTTGTATAACGTTATCTTGCTCTTTGGCATTTAACGCAAAAACAGCAAAATAATCAAGAAATATCTTGCAACAACGTCGCCTTAGAGTGGAACTAAGAGATGGTATAAAATTAAGTCTTGCTTCGCCAAGACGACACTGCTACATGTCAAAGGCCAAGTGCCAAGTACATTACTACCTGCAATGCTACAAGAACCAAGTGTACATAACACCCTGCAATGCGCAAGTCGCAACATCGTATGTTCTATCCATCACAACAAAGAGTTCAATCCTATCATGCAAGTCCAATACATACGGACAATGAAAATAACGCAAGGTATGAAATATTACTAACAAGTTATCACATGTTTATTATTATTGAAAACAGGTCTAAGTGATGAAATTCCATGCAAGCAAAGGCATAAACAAAGATTTATCGAAAACCTCAAAACAACATTGTTAAGTTATGAGATCTAGGTCAACGGGGTGTCGGCTTTGATCTCACTCCTTACGGGGGATGTGTATGATCCGATCTTCTCGAGTCGCCTTGTCTTTGCCTATGTCCTTCTTCCTTTTCTTCTTCCCTTGGTTCCTTCTCTTCTTCTCTCCCTTTGCCCTGCAAAAGGGGCAGTACCAGACACGGAGGGGGGGGGGGGTGGTGCCTGGTGAACCCTCTCCGATGCCTAAGTCAGAATTATACTTCTAGAGAGATAAAGCTAGAGAGATGTCAGAGCTAAAATGTCCAATTAGCCAAGATGTTCAAATGAGTTGTGAAGGTGGGGTATTTATAGGCAACGGTGTCATTAAGGTGGCTTAATGACATCGTTAGCCTTTAAACACAATTAATTAACCTTTAAGCACATAATTAAGACCTTAGGATTCGGAGGAGGTAGGCGGAGTGGACCGAGCGTGGGAGTCTGAAAGTGATGCCGGGGCCCTTGGGGGGGGGGAGAAATCCGACCCCCAAGGGTAGGGGTTGGGTGAGGACACCCAACCCCTCCTAGGGAGGGTGGGGTTGGCCAACCCCATCCCTCCTAGGAGGGATCGGGTTGGCCGACCCGATCTCTCCTAGGAGAGATCGGGTTGGCCAACCCGATCTCCCCTAGGGGAGGTCGGGTGTGGCCACCCAACCTCACCTAGGTGAGTTCGCCTCTGTCGGACGGGCGCTTCGGCCCCGTCCGAGCCGTCGATGTTCTCGCGAAGTGTCCGGGTTGAAGTTTCGATTTGCAATCATAAACGGGACGATAAAAATACAACGGTTCGGAAGTCAACGGGTTCAAATTGGGCGTATATCCATCACATGCCCCTGAGTCAACCAATGGCCTAACCCTTGATTGACTCTATTTTAGGATGGTATGACACGCGCAATTTGAAACCGGGATTTTACCTTCTTTGTCTGAACGCCTGCTTACCCATGGATGCGTGCCTCTGACTCTGCCCCCTGTCTAATGAGATAGAGGAATTGTAAACGTCAGAGTAGCACGGACGTGTGCCTAGGCACGCGTCCGTCTGAGGCGGGAGTAATAAACCTGTCTCTGCTACAGGTGTATACTCAAAAAATACAAACTTGCACAGGGGTGTGATACGAATGCAACTAAATGACCTACGCTTCAATTTCGTGCCGGGATTTCATCTAAATGAGGAAAAACTTAATTTTGGCCAAAAATTTCTCTAAGTATGGAACACTAGGAAATAAACCTTAGGGGATGTTAACTATGGTGAGCATGAGTTTAACCGTGGTTAACGGGAACTAGTTTTTGAATCTTGTCCCTTAAAATTTTCCTTTCTAAAAATCAACGGTGTTGATTTGGCGACCTTGAAAAACCCTAACCCTTTGTATTTTAAAAGGAGAAGTGATTACCTCATTCTCATTGTCCTTTTCTCTTCTTTCCCTTTCGGCGGTGGGATTTCTGGTCAGTCTTGTTTCTCGGGGCGCGCGTCGCATTGAGGTATGTGTCTTCTCTTTTTGTGTGAGCATTGCCTTTGAGAGATTTAATTCTGCTTCTCCTTCAATCGTTTCCTTACTTGTCTCGTTCTTGATTTGTACGTCTTCATGGTAATGTAGTCCTGTTTGATTCATCATTTTTCCATCTTTTTACCTTCATGTTTCCACTTACTGGCGGGTGAAGTCCTCCATGTTGGGATTATAATTATCTCCTTTTGCCCCTTATCTTTGCTTGTTGGCCCGTGGGTCTCTCTGTGCTGGGGTTTGTGATTATCTTCCTCTGTCTCCCTGCCTCTGCCTATGCCTGTTGGTTGATGGGGTCTCCTTATGCTGGGGGTTATGACTATCTCCCCCTGCCCCCTGCCTCTGCCTGTTGGCTGATGGGGTCTCCTTATGCTGGGGGTTATGACTATCTCCCCCTGCCTCCTGCCTCTGCCTGTTGGCTGATGGGGTCTCCTTATGCTGGGGGTTATGACTATCTCCCCCTGCCCCCTGCCTCTGCCTGTTGGCTGATGGGGTTTTTCTTGTCGTCTTTCTATTCTTGTCTTTTGACTTTGTATCCATCATTTTAGGGAAATGAGTTCGTATCTTTTGTCCATTGTTTGCTTTCTGTTTTCCTTGGACTGAGCCTGTGTTTTTTCCGGTCAGCAGAACTTTCTGGTGATTGATGAGGAGTAAGAGGCCAGTACGTGTGGGAGTGGTTATTTCCGGGACCGGATCTTCGATTGCAAAAAGATCGGATTTCTATGGTGCGGGGAGGTGTTCTCCAACTGGAGGTAAGGGTGGTGCTGTTAGGGTGCCATCTTCTTTCTATATTGATGCCCCCCAATCGAAGGTCCGGGAGCCGTATTTTCCTTCCTCCCTATTTGGTGAGTTCTTGAGCAACTGAGTTTCCTCAGTGTATATTGGTATTTACTCTGTGCTTTGTTATAGGTAGACTTCGTCTTCCGCGTCTGAGTCGGAAGGAGTTGTCTCGTCCACCTGTTGATGGAATTGTTGGGTCTGAGTGGGCGCCTTATTATGGGCGTGGGGCTCGTTTTGACAATCAATCTTCTTTGCAAACTCCTGAGGTTGGAGTTCGTGTTCTGCAGTCTGCTGTTCCTCCTGCTGATCGTGTGTCCCTCTCCAAAGGGTTGGAGGCAACTTACGAGTTGGCTCGTGATGTGTTGGCTCGTTATGCTCCTGTAATGTTATTAACCGTTTTATCCTTTGGCATACTTCTTCTTCATGTGTTATCCGTCTCATATTTTATTTTTGTTACAGGGTATGGCCGACCTTGTTAATTTATCCACCCTTGCTATTGATCTTGCTGAGGAGAGGAAGGTATATGAGGACATTTGTGTCTCTCTTAAATCCAATCTTATTAGCTGTTTGGAGCATAGTCGTATCACTGATTTGCGGTGCCGAGACTTGGAGGGTCGCATTGCTCTTCTCAATGAAGAGGTTGAGGCGTTGAAACAAAGGTCTTATCGTGATGAGACACTCCGGGCTGCTGAGTTAGTCTCTCTGGAGGAAATGTTTTGTATGGAGGCGAAGGAATGTGCCATTGCTGAGTATAAGGCCTCTTCTGCTTATCAGGCTGCTATGGATGTTCGCTGCTCTGTGGCGAAACGTATTTCCTTGAAGAAGATTCTTGAGCGTATTCACATGATTGCTCCTGACTTTCCTTTCTCTCGACTTGGTGATTTGTCAGACTTTGCTATTAAGCATATTGCGAAGATAAGGGAATAGTACCCTTATTTCTTGTGGTAGTCTCGTGTGTTTGTGAGTTGTGGTTGTCTTTAGAGTTTAAAACTCTATCTTTCTTAGTGTTGCCTTCTTTGTCTGATACACTTGTCTCTACTCATTGTATACATGGTCGTGTGCTTATATCTCTTCTCATGATGCCTCCTTATGCCTTGTGTATGGCTCTTTGGGTATGGAACCTTCCCTTGGTATATTTCCTTTACTTATTCTTCTTTCGTGGTTTCCTTCATGTCATACCTGTCATTTCATAAAGAAAAAACATTACTTGTTCTTCACATTACTTTACTTAGAAATTTCTTTCTCATGGTATCCTTCTAAGCATGGTATCCTTCTAAGCATGGTATCCTTCTAAGCATGGTATCCTTCTAAGCATGGTATCCTTCTAAGCGTGGTATCCTTCTAAGCATGGTATGATGATCTCTTCTGATACCCCTTACACGGTATACGTTGTACTGTTAGACCAAAGATACGCTCTTGGTGGGCGTCGAAATCTGTTCACGAGACAGGCTCTCGGACGGCACTTAACGTTTCACAGGATAGGCTCCCGGAGGGCACAGGTTAGTCCACCGATACCTTCTTGACGGGTGTCAAACTGTTCACGAGATAGGCTCTCGGACGGCACTTAACGTTTCACAGGATAGGCTCCCGGAGGGCACAGGTTAGTCCACCGATACCTTCTTGACGGGTGTCAAACTGTTCGCGAGACAGGCTCTCGGACGGCACTTAACGTTTCACAGGATAGGCTCCCGGAGGGCTCAGGTTAGACCAAAGATACGCTCCTGGTGGGCGTCGAACTGGTAGTTTGAAATCTACCTCAAGATACGCTCTTGGGGGCGTCGAACTGGTAGTGTTTTTTCTACCTCAAGATACGCTCTTGGGGGCGTCGAATCTGGTAGGTTGCAAATCTACCTCAAGATACGCTCCTGGGGGCGTCGAATTCGTAGTTTTTGGAAACCACTCTCAAGATACGCTCTTGGTGCGTCGAAGTCGTAGTGTAATAACTACTCTCAAGATACGCTCTTGGGGGCGTCGAAGGTTGTAGTATGAACACTACTCTCAAGATACGCTCTTGGGGGCGTCGAGGTTCGTAGTTTTTGGAAACTACTCTCAAGATACGCTCTTGGGGGCGTCGAAGGTCGTAGTATGAATACTACTCTCAAGATACGCTCTTGGGGGCGTCGAAGGTCGTAGTATGAATACTACTCTCAAGATACGCTCTTGGGGGCGTCGAATATCGTAGTATGAATACTACTCTCAAGATACGCTCTTGGGGGCGTCGAATTTCGTTGACTTGAAGTCATATCTGTGTAAGGATAACTTGGTGATTATAACATCACATTCACTGGGAAATACTTTTGAATAACTACTACTCTCTTAGGAGCATTCATGTTTTTGTACACTCGGGATGCCTTGGTGCACCAAGACATCCTTTGTAGGAAATCAAAGATAGTTGTAGAGTTGGAGTAACTTCGTGAGTTCTCCTTCTCAAGAGTTGTTTTTGAAAAGCTTGTAAAGCTAAAATAAGCAAAATGCTAGATATGAAACTAAGGATATGAGGTGGTCACTGTGTCTGTTGCCACGTACTCCTTGAAGTTTCCATTGTAGATCATTTCTTCCACTTCCACCTTCAACACCATGCAGTTGTTGGTTTGATGCCCCCAGGTCTCATGGTACTCACACCAACCCTGTGCATCTCTTCCTAGGAAGGCCTTGCCCTCCTCCCTGCATGCTGGCAGCTCTTGCTTGAGGCGCTTGTGGAATATTTCTTCTATGCTGAGTGTGAGGGGTGTGAATGTGAAATTGACACCTCCTCCCAATGTGTCTTTTTCTCTTCCTCTTTCTGGAACTTCATCCAACTGTTCCGCTTCTTGTTCAAATGCCCTGTCCAGCTTCGCCTTGAGCTCTCTCATTGTGCTCGTCATGACCATCTCATAGAGCCCTCCATAGGCCTCGAATGAGCTTGGATGCATGTGTCTGATGAATGCTCTGATTGCTTCTCCCCTTGTGATGTCCATGTTGGCACCATAATTGAAGAATCTCTGGAAATAGCTTGATATGGGCTCCTGCGGCATTTGCTTGATATCATCTATGTGGCGGAAGCCTCTTAGGATGGAGTCCCTTGTCCTGCTCCCTATTATGGTGTCCGGCTGCCAAGGTATGGATGTCACCTTCACAGCCTTGCCCCTGTGTCTCCTTGTAGGCACTGTTTGAAAAAACTGTCTGCTCAGGCGGAGTGTCACTCCACTCCTCCTCCTTCCTTGCCTTTGTCTTCCTCCCCTCTTTCTTTTATCCTGGTTGGCTCCTGCCATGACCACAGCCACTGTGTCTGTCCTGTGTGATCCATGTCTCATTGAATTGACATAGCATTGTCTTGCAGTGCGTTGATCACCCAGGACCTCTCCAACTCCGTTCTCTGTGATGTACTTCAGCTTTTGGTGAACAGTGGATGGCACTATTTCATATGGATTTATGGTTGTCCTTCCTAGGATCCCATTGTAGGCTCCCAGGCTTTCAACCACCAAGAAATTGACATTTACCTTCAGCTGGGTCCATCCTTGGCCCATGGTCACTGGCAATGTTATCATCCCCAGGGGGTAACTTGTTGCCCCTGAGAAGCCAACTAGAGGGAAGTTGACCGGATTGATGTCTGCTTTGGTTTTCCCTATCTCTTCCAACACTCTCAGGCTTAGGAGGTCAGCTGAGCTGCCCCCATCCACCAAAATTCTCTTTACATCAAAATTATCAATATCTAAAGTAATAACTAGAGCATCGTCATGTGGAAAGACGATGTGGCTCTTGTCCCTCTCCGAGAACTCGATCTTTACTTCTTCTCCTTCTCTTGGCCTTTTTCTCCACCTTGGCACTGAGCTTAACTTGGATGCATAGACTTCTCTTGCATTAGCAGTTGGGCCACCCGATGCTACTCCTCCATGTATCATATTAATGACTCCTCTTTTGTTGGGTGGAGGGTTATATTCTACCTTTTCCTTGCCCTTGTCTTTCTGTGGTGGTCCCAGCTGCATACTATTGCCCCCATGGTCTACGAACTGCTTCAGTTCTCCCCTCTGGACGATGTTGTTTATGCTTAGCTTTAAGCTAAAGCATTCATTTGTGTCGTGACCATAAGCCTCGTGGTTGTCACACCATCTATCCTTGTGATTTCCTACCATTGGGGCTCTCCACCTTGCAGGGGGTGACCATAGCTTTTGGTTCCGCATCTCTCTAAGTACGGTGGCTGGAGTGGCGTTCAGTGGGATGAACTTAATGACATTGATTTCTCTAGCCTTTAAGGGTTCACCCATTTGGTTTCTTTGCTGTGGCGGACGCCACTCTTGTTGTCTTGTATGCTGCGGCGGACGCCACTCTTGTTGCCTTGCTTGCTGCGGTGCCTGGGGTGGCTTTCCTTTGTTTGGCCTTTGAGTATCCTCCTTGGCTGCCTGAATTTTGGCCTTCTTGCTTGCCCTGTGCCTCTCAAGGTCAATATGCGTTTTAACTCTCCCTGCAAGCTCCTCCAAGGTGCTTGCTGGCTTTTTGGCCATCTTTTCAGCCAATGTTGACCCAAAGCGACCTAAGTTTCTGATAAAGGCTCGGATTATCTCCCCTTCAGTGATGTCTCCCTGGATGTCTGCAATATTCTGGTTGAACCTGGTATAGTAGCTGGCCAGGGATTCATCATATTCTTGTTTCACGTCATCAATGGAGCCTGTTCCCTTGAGGAGTTTCCTCTCCCCTAGGTATCTCTGCAGAAACTTAGCTTTTAGCTGCTCCCATGAGTAGATGCTCTCAGAGGGCAGGCTGAAGAACCAATGTGAGGCCACCCCTGATAGGGTGTTTGGGAAAAGGAGTGCCTTGTATCTTTCATCAGTGGTCCTCCCAAATAGGGAGGCCTCATGCTGCTGGATATGTTCTAGGGGGTCTCCCTTCCCATTATACTTTGCAATTTGCACTGTGTGCAGGGAGTCTGGCACCCTGTTCATCTCCAGTTCCCTTGTGAAAGGGTGGTTCGTCTTGTCACTTAGGCAATGCAGGCTGGGTTTCTTTGACTCATTCAGTTTCCGGGTTATCATAGCTTCTATCTCCTCCGGGGTGATCATCACCGGTGCCGGAGTATGACCCCTCTGATACCCATTGTAGTTGTAGACTGGGCTTACTGGGTTCCCTTGTCCCTGCTGGTATGGACTGTAGGTGTACCCTTGGTACGCCTGCTGGGGTCCTTCATGGAAGTCTTGCCTCCTTGGAGGTCTTGCTTGTCTTTCCTCCCCAAGCGGTGTGTAAGCCCTGTTGCTATGCTGTTGCCTAGGAGGCACAAATTGTTGCCTGCCCTCTGGGGGTGGCTCCTGGTGATATCTTCTTTGTTCCTCTCGCTGCCCTGCTCGAGGGTGCGAGTAGTACTCTTCTGCTGGGATCTGCTCCTCCTCCTGAGCTTCAGTGTAAGTTCCTTGGGTGTATGCCGGCCTTGCATGTGCTGTGTGGGCGCGGTTGCCATCTCTCTGTGCCGGCATCCCATGTGGGTACCTTTGGGGTTGCTCTTCATAATAGTATCCCTCGGGGGGTGCCGTGTTGTGGGAAGGCACTCCCTGTTGTCCTCTTTTTCTCTGTGGCCTTCTTGCCCGGGGGGTGGAGGCTGTGGAGGACTCAGCCCCAGCTGGGCGTGAAGGTCCTCCCTCCTGGTTGTTCTGTTGCTGAGGAGATTGTGGTATGTCTTGGGGCTCTGAATGCATTGGCTGCTTCCCAGGGTTAGGCCGCCTCCCTGGAGGTATGGGTTCTCTTCTCCGCCCATTGCCCCCAGGTGGGTGTTGGGGCCTGGATGCCCTACTGTTCGTCATAGCTCGTGTGATAGCCAGGCTTTCTGCTCGAAGCCTACAGACGGCGCCAAGTGTTAAGTTATGAGATCTAGGTCAACGGGGTGTCGGCTTTGATCTCACTCCTTACGGGGGATGTGTATGATCCGATCTTCTCGAGTCGCCATGTCTTTGCCTATGTCCTTCTTCCTTTTCTTCTTCCCTTGGTTCCTTCTCTTCTTCTCTCCCTTTGCCCTGCAAAAGGGGCAGTACCAGACACGGAGGGGGGGGGGGGGGTGGTGCCTGGTGAACCCTCTCCGATGCCTAAGTCAGAATTATACTTCTAGAGAGATAAAGCTAGAGAGATGTCAGAGCTAAAATGTCCAATTAGCCAAGATGTTCAAATGAGTTGTGAAGGTGGGGTATTTATAGGCAACGGTGTCATTAAGGTGGCTTAATGACATCGTTAGCCTTTAAACACAATTAATTAACCTTTAAGCACATAATTAAGACCTTAGGATTCGGAGGAGGTAGGCGGAGTGGACCGAGCGTGGGAGTCTGAAAGTGATGCCGGGGCCCTTGGGGGGGGGGGGAGAAATCCGACCCCCAAGGGTAGGGGTTGGGTGAGGACACCCAACCCCTCCTAGGGAGGGTGGGGTTGGCCAACCCCATCCCTCCTAGGAGAGATCGGGTTGGCCGACCCGATCTCTCCTAGGAGAGATCGGGTTGGCCAACCCGATCTCCCCTAGGGGAGGTCGGGTGTGGCCACCCAACCTCACCTAGGTGAGTTCGCCTCTGTCGGACGGGCGCTTCGGCCCCGTCCGAGCCGTCGATGTTCTCGCGAAGTGTCCGGGTTGAAGTTTCGATTTGCAATCATAAACGGGACGATAAAAATACAACGGTTCGGAAGTCAATGGGTTCAAATTGGGCGTATATCCATCAAACATCAACCCATTCACAAAGGGTTCAACATGCTGGAAGCGGACAACCTGACACCAACCAAGAGATAACATCATCTCAAAGGATCCATGACAAAGAGTTCATAATGTCAACATCAAATGCAATGTCGTCATCCGCACAAAAGACACGGCAAGAATGGTCGCTTCGACTTCAATATGACATAGCTCTTCAACATAAGCGCGACAATCAGCAATTCGTGCGTCAAAATCAGCCGTCTTCAAGATCAAGTTTCAAGTGTGAAGAAGTAAACAACACTTACCTCAATGGGAGCAACGCTCCTCCTGGGGCCGGTCCCTCGACCGGGGGGCAGAAGGTACCACCGCACGACCCTCAACTCTATTCCTTTATCGCAAGAAGGAGTTAGCACGGTCGTACTCGGCATAAAGAACTTAGAATCGCTCGAGGAACGCGCCCCTACGTCGGATATTTTGAGAATTGTGTTAAAGCCAGGAACTGCATCCACGCGTCCAACAACATGAAAGCAACAACTTGGAAAATTAACAAGTTCAAAGAAGATACAAGGAGGTTCCTTACTCACAAGTCCTTTACCGCGACCATGTCCGGAGACTCCAGAGTAGCGGGGGCAATTGTAGGGACATCCCTTCCAACAAGCGGATTACTGTATACATTGACTATCTGCAAAGACGAGCTTTTTCCGTCAGTCCGACCTACATTACAACATGATACAAGTCATAAAGATCATCAACATACAAAATCTTCAGAAGGACGTATATGTGTACCGACATCAATTAATCAAGCAAGGACATCAGCATCTACACTTGGGTATTATTTAGCTGCTCAACCATGTCGACATCCGAACATAGAGTTACTCGCAGAATGGAAATAGTAGACTTACTCATGATAACAGCCGTGGGAAGATTAATTCCGAAAAGAAGATAGCAAGATCTGACATCCTGAAAAATGCAACCATCAATCCAATCAGTGCGCAAACACGCATCAACACTTATGCAAACATTTATGCAATGGACGTTCCATGTGAGATAACTATGTACGCAATGACCTAATAATCTTCTTGCAACAAGTAACAAGTATCATGCAAGGGGGGCAACTTCTTCAACACATCAACCTTACATGTCGACATCGAGCTCATACTCGCAGCATACATGATTAAAAGGGAGAAATATTTTCTAAGTGTTTTGCTCAGGATGATAGTCAGCATACTGCAAGCTGTCAGAATGCTACTATGTGTCAGCATATTACCAAGTGTTAGCATACAACCGGTGTTTACATCAAGCATATGGATACAATGTACATAGCCAGGGATAGAAAAAAGATTCTAAGTGTGGGGGCAAGCGCGCACATACAAGCAGGTACATACATGTCGACAAGGATGCATGTCGACAAGTGAAGAATATTTTCTACGTATTTCCATGTACGTACATACATGTCGACAAGGATGCATGTCGACAAGTGAAGAATATTTTCTAAGTGTTTCCATGTACGTACATACATGTCGACAATGATACATGTCGACAAGTGAAGAGTACTTTCTAAGTATTTCCATGTACGTACATACATGTCGACAAGGATGCATGTCGACAAGTGAAGAATACTTTTTAAGTATTTCAATGTACGTACATACATGTCGACAAGGATGCATGTCGACAAGTGAAGAATATTTTCTAAGTATTTCCATGTACGTACATACATGTCGACAAGGATGCATGTTGACTAGTGAAGAATATTTTCTTAGTATTTCCATGTACGTACATACATGTCGACAAGGATACATGTCGACAAGGATGCATGTTAACAAGGATGGATGTTGACAATGGGAGAATATTTTCTAAGTGTTTCCATGTATGTACATACATGTCGACAAGGATGGATTGCATGCATCAAGTAGCTATTATCAGCTTCTACACAGTACCTCCTAAGCATTCCTACGACGCTTATCGACAAAGCTCATACGACGACATCTATGGTAACAAGCATTAGATATTGTTAAAATATTTTCTAAGTATATTAGCATGCTTGCAGAAAGTGGCCGATGATCAACAAACGATGCTCAAAGCACATTGTCTAGCCTACCATTACCCATGTACAACAATCAACAATCATGTCCGAACAACTATCCATCATCAACATCAAGCATGCAAAAGCGATGATTAAAGCATGGAACAACATGACGGCAATGAATACTATGCACAAGGGAAGTAAAACAATCTATTTATGCTTTTCTAAAAATTTCCGGCACTTAGAAAATTTTTGCCCGATTTGGAAAGCTAATTACTCTAATGCATTTTATCAAACACCTTATGTGCATGTTAAGGTGACTACACACATGATGATTTCAAGATCGAATTAAGGCCAAACGAAGTCACGGAATGTCCAGCCATGTACGGAATTGAACTCACTAACACGAAGCGAGTCTGAATTGACACGTGCCACACCGGAATCCAATTGATATCAACTATGGTGTGTCTACTCCAAATCTATGATCTCAAAAGCTTCATCTTCATCAAGAATAGAGAGCTTCTTGGAGATTTATCTATGAAGGATGTAAGATAATGAGTATTCTCTCTCCTAATTTTCATTAATAGTGCCTACACCATGTGCTAATGACTAAACTTTCATGTATTTTCATATAAGTCCTTAGCAATCTTTACAAGCATCTTTGCATCTCTCGTATGTTCATATTGCATACATACTACACAATGCTTCATGACACACTACACGTAATTATTATTACACATTACATACATAGAATTTATCATGCACGATTCTTATTTATGATCGTTACATGATTATTTTTATAATCTAAGTATGAATTGACTGTTTGCATCATTTTCCATGCTTACATCAAATTACATGCTTGCATCATTTTTTATGTTTATACCATGCTTCATGATTAAATACATGCTCTCCAATTTCATATTATTCTAAGTGTTTTGCTTATTGCATGATTACGTCATCCGCTTACTATGTCGTCATCTACATATTGACAACGTGTTATATGCTTACATCAAGTACCATGATATTATCATGTTGTGTAATTCTTTATTATTACAAGTACTTCTCTCATTGCATGATATTGCGAATATATCGTTAATTGCATGTTGTTATACATATATTGTCCGCTACGCTAACCCTATAAACAGATTATGTACGTACGGCGGAAAATTGAAGTTGGTCAAATTTATGATCCCAACACTCGAATTGACAAACAGGCCACCCTTGAGGTCAGTACCGAACCTAAATTGGACGAATATCTTATCTTAAAAAGAGTCAAGTATGGGTTTTTGAACCGCTACTTGACTCGGGGGCAAGTGTTAGATATCTGTCCAATTCGGGTTCTTATTTACATTTCGGGCCTCGCAAAATACTCCAAAACCCGTAAAAGAACTCTTCCGCGGACACCCCAAGTCCAAAACGGCCAGGAATACGGGCAGTACCCGAACCGGGGGGACTTCCGGATTGCCCTAAGGCAATCCGGGTAGGTTCGGATTACCGATGTTCTCCGCGCGCTCATCCTGATTATTTTGCCAAGTGCGAGAAGTCGGTGCACGCATAGTCCACCTTGATGACGGTATACGTTTTCTTTCATACCGACATCAAGCCGTTCAAAACTAGGCATGATCCTTAGGTTCCCTATAAATAGGGGTCTAGGTCCCGATTTTATACAACTCCCTCATTTTGGACATTGGATGCTCTGACTTCTCTCTAAAAGCCTTTCTCTCTCTAAAAGATTTTGACTTGAGCGTCGGAGAAGGCCCAACCAGCATCCCCCCTCTCCCACGCTGGTTACTGCCCCTTGTGCAGGATCCAGATTTCAAGAGATCAAAGCCGGAAAAGTTGAAGACTAAGTTCGTGGATCGTGTTTCAAGGATCGCGGCGTACCCGTCCTTATACACACATCCGGAGCCCGTTCGTGGAAAAGAAGCCCGAATCTGCCCAAGTGGAAGCGGACTTAACAGTTTCCAAATTTAATTTAATCGGTTTTGAACATGTTTAATTACTACGCAAATAATCATTTTTAAATGGAGTACTAACAAATAAGAAATGCTAAATCTTTCGATCTAGCTACGCAGTCGATGGGTATATTCAGTTCAGTTGTCCTGACTGAGATGACAGAGCATGTGTGTCGTTTCGTTTTATTCGTCAACTTTTACCTGGCCGAAATTTTGGTCCTAACCCGTAGGTTTGTATTTTCGTTTCGGATCGTTCTCGTTCAACCGAGACGTTAAATTGATAAGAATATTGAGCTTCGAATCGAGCAACAATTATTTTATTCAATAACTCCGAATCTCAAAATAACCAAAATTTTAGTAACGAACGACGAACGATAAATGACAATGGTATAGTTCTTGATCTGAAGTTTCATATTTGATCCATGATTCTGGCGCATATTGATGGATATACGCCCAATTTGAACCCGTTGACTTCCAAACCGTTGTATTTTTATCGTCCCATCACCGATTATAAATCGAAACTTCAACCCGAACACTTCGCGAACACATCAACGGCTCGGACGAGGCCGGAGCGCTCGTCCGGCCGGGGTAAAACTCACCTAGGTGAGGTTGGGTGGCCACACCCGACCTCCCCTAGGAGAGATCGGGTCAGCCAACCCGATCTCTCCTAGGGGAGGTCGGGTGGACCAACCCGATCTCTCCTAGGAGGGATGGGGTTGGCCAACCCCATCCTCCCTAGGAGGGGTTGGGTGCCCTCACCCAACCCCTACCCTTGGGGGTCGGATTTCTCCTCCCCCCAAGGGCCCCTGCGCCATTGTCGGACACCCACACTCGGTTCACGCCGCCTACCTTCTCCGTATCCTAAGGTCTTAATTATGCACTTAAAGGTTAATTAATTGTGTTTAAAGGCTAACGATGTCATTAAGCCACCTTAATGACACCGTTGCCTATAAATACCCCACCTTCACAACTCATTTGATCATCTTGGCCATTTGGACAATTTAGCTCTGACATCTCTCTAGCTTTATCTCTCTAGAAAAATACTGACTTAGGCATCGGAGAGGGTTCATCAGGCACCACCCCCCCCCCCCCTCCGTGTCTGGTATTGCCCCTTCTGCAGGGTAGAAGGAGAGAAGGAGCAAAGGAAGGAAGGAAGGAAAGAAGAAGATAGGCTAAGGCAGGGCAACTCAGAAATACCGGATCGTACAAATCCCCCGTAAGGAGTGAGATCAAAGCCGACCCCCAGTTGACCTAGATCTCATAACTTAACACTTGGCGCCGTCTATAGGCTTCGAACAGAAAGCCTGGCTATTACACGAGCTATGACGAACAGTAGGGTGTCCAGGCACCAACGCCCACCTGGGGGCAATGGGCGGAGAAGAGAACCCATACCCCCAGGGAGGCGGCCTAACCCTGGGAAGCAGCCAATGCATCCAGAGCCCCAAGAAATACCACAACCTCCTCAACAACAGAACAACTAGGAGGGAGGACCTTCACGCCCAGCTGGGGCTGAGTCCTCCACAGCCTCCACCCCCCGGGCAAGAAGACCACGGAGAGAAAGAGAACAACAGGGAGTGCCTTCCCACAACACGGCACCCCCTGAGGGATACTATTATGAAGAGCAACCCCAAAGGTACCCGTACGGGATGCCGGCACAGAGAGATGGCAACCGCGCCCACACAGCGTATGCAAGGCCGGCATACACCCAAGGAACTTACACTGAAGCTCATGAAGAGGAGCAGATCCCAGCAGAAGAGTACTACTCGCACCCTCGAGCAGGGCAGCGAGAGGAACAAAGAAGATATCACCAGGAGCCACCCCCAGAGGGAAGGCAACAATTTGTGCCTCCTAGGCAACAGCAGAGCAACAGGGCTTACACCCCGCTTGGGGAGGAAAGACAAGCAAGACCTCCAAGGAGGCAAGACTTCCATGAAGGACCCCAGCAGGCGTACCAAGGGTACACCTACAGTCCATACCAGCAGGGACAAGGGAACCCAGTAAGCCCAGTCTACAACTACAGCGGATATCAGAGGGGTTATACTCCAGCACAGGTGATGATCACTCCGGAGGAGATAGAAGCCATGATAACCCGGAAATTGAATGAGTCAAAGAAACCCAGCCTGCATTGTCTAAGTGACAAGACGAACCACCCTTTCACAAGGGAACTGGAGATGAACAGGGTACCAGACTCCCTGCACTCAGTGCAAATTGCAAAGTACAATGGGAAGGGAGACCCCCTAGAGCATATCCAACAACATGAGGCCTCCCTATTTGGGAGGACCACTGATGAAAGATACAAGGCACTTCTTTTCCCAAACACCCTATCAGGGGTGGCCTCACACTGGTTCTTCAGCCTGCCCTCCGAGAGCATCCACTCATGGGAGCAGCTAAAAGCTAAGTTTCTGCAGAGATACCTAGGGGAGAGGAAACTCCTCAAGGGAACAGGCTCCATTGATGAGGTGAAACAAGAATACGATGAATCCCTGGCCAGCTACTATACTAGGTTCAACCAGAACATTGCAGACATTCAGGGAGACATTACTGAAGGGGAGATAATACGAGCCTTCATCAGAAACTTAGGTCGCTTTGGGTCAACATTGGCTGAAAAGATGGCCAAAAAGCCAGCAAGCACCTTGGAGGAGCTTGCAGGAAGAGTTAAAACGCATATTGACCTTGAGAGGCACAGGGCAAGCAAGAAGGCCAAAATCCAGGCAGCCAAGGAGGATAATCAAAAGCCAAACAAAGGCAAGCCACCCCAGGCACCGCAGCATGCAAGGCAGCAGGAATGGCGTGCACCGCAGCAAAGAAACCAAATGGGTGAACCCTTAAAGGCTAGAGAAATAAACGTCATTAAGTTCATCCCACTGAACGCCACTCCAGCCACCGTACTTAGAGAGATTCGGAACCAAAAGCTTTGGTCACCCCCTGCAAGGTGGAGAGCCCCAATGGTAGGAAATCACAAGGATAGATGGTGTGACAACCATGAGGCTTATGGTCACGACACAAATGAATGCTTTAGCCTAAAGCTAAGCATAAACAACATTGTCCAGAGGGGAGAACTGAAGCAATTCGTAGACCATGGGGGCAACAGTATGCAACTAGGGCCATTACAGAAGGACAAGGGCAAGGGAAAGATAGACTACAACCCTCCACCCAACAAAAGAGGAGTCATAAATATGATACATGGGGGAGTAGCATCGGGTGGCCCAACTGCTAATGCAAGAGAGGTCTATGCATCCAAGCTAAGCTCAGTGCCAAGGTGGAGAAAAAGGCCAAGAGAAGGAGAAGAAGTAAAGATCGAGTTCTCGGAGAAGGACAAGAGTCACATCGTCTTTCCACATGACGATGCTCTAGTTATTACTTTAGATATTGACAATTTTGATGTAAAGAGAATTTTGGTGGATGGGGGCAGCTCAGCTGACCTCCTAAGCTTGAGAGTGTTAGAAGAGATAGGGAAAACCAAAGCAGACATCAAACCGGTCAACTTCCCTCTAGTTGGCTTCTCAGGGGCAACAAGTTAACCCCTGGGAATGATAACCCTACCAGTAACCATGGGCCAAGGATGGACCCAGCTGAAGGTAAATGTCAATTTCTTGGTGGTTGAAAGCCTGGGAGCCTACAATGGGATCCTAGGAAGGACAACCATAAACCCCTATGAAATAGTGCCATCCACTGTTCACCAGAAGCTGAAGTACATCACGGAGAATGGGGTTGGAGAGGTCCTGGGTGATCAACGCACCGCAAGGCAATGCTACGTCAACTCAATGAGACGTGGATCACACGGGACAGAGACAGTGGCTGTGATCATGGTAGGAGCCAACCAGGATAGAAGAAGGAGGGGAGGGAGACAAAGGCAAGGTAGGAGGAGGAGTGGAGTGACACTCCGTCTGAGCAGGCAGTTTTTTCAAACAGTGCCTACAAGGAGACACAGGAACAAGGCTGTGAAGATGACATCCATACCTTGGCAGCCAGACACCACAATAGGGAACAGAACAAGGAACTCCATCCTAAGAGGCTTCCGCTACATAGATGATATCAAGCAAATACCGCAGGAGTCTATATCAAGCTATTTCCAGAGATTCTTCGATTATGGTGCCAACATGGACATCACAAGGGGAGAAGCAGTGAGGGCATTCATTAGAAACATACATCCAAACTCATTTGGGACCTATGGAGGGCTCTATGAGATGGTCATGACGAGCACAATGAGAGAGCTCAAGGCAAGGCTGGACAGGGTTTTTGAACAGGAAGCGGAGCAGTTGGATGAGGTTCCGAAGAAAGGAAGAGAAATGGACACATTGGGAGGAGGTGTCAATTTTACATTCACACCCCTCACACTCAGCATAGAAGAAATTTTCCACAAGCACCTCAAACAAGAGCTACCAGCATGCAGGGAGGAAGGCAAGGCCTTCCTAGGAAGAGATGCACAGGGTTGGTGTGAGTACCATGGGACCTGGGGCCATCAAACCAACAACTGCATGGTGTTGAAGGTGGAAGTGGAAGAAATAATTTACAATGGAGGCTTCAAGGAGTACGTGGCAACAGACACAATGGCCACCCCATATCCTTAGTTTCATATCTAGCATTTTGCATGTTTCACCTTTACAAGCTTTTCAAAAACAACTATTGAGAAGGAGAACTCACGAAGTTACTCCAACTCTACAACTATCTTTCATTCCTACAAAGGATGTCTTGGTGCACCAAGGCATCCCAAGTGTACAAAAACATGAATGCTCCTAAGGGAGTAGTAGTTACTCAAAAGTATTTTCCAGTGAATGCAGTGGTATAACCACGAAGTTATCCTTACACAGATATGACTTCAAGTCAATGACAGGTTCGACGCCCCCAAGAGCGTATCTTGAGAGTAGTTTTCATACTACGACATTCGACGCCCCCAAGAGCGTATCTTGAGAGTAGTTTTCATACTACGACATTCGACGCCCCCAAGAGCGTATCTTGAGAGTAGTTTTCATACTACGACATTCGACGCCCCCAAGAGCGTATCTTGAGAGTAGTGTTCATACTACGACCTTCGACGCCCCCAAGAGCGTATCTTGAGACTAGTTGTTACACTACGACCTTCGACGCACCAAGAGCGTATCTTGAGAGTGGTTTCCAAAAACCACGAACTTCGACGCCCCCAGGAGCGTATCTTGAGAGTAGTGTTCATACTACGACCTTCGACGCCCCCAAGAGTGTATCTTGAGAGTAGTTATTACACTACGAATTCGACGCACCAAGAGCGTATCTTGAGAGTGGTTTCCAAAAACTACGAATTCGACGCCCCCAGGAGCGTATCTTGAGGTAGATTTGCAACCTACCAGATTCGACGCCCCCAAGAGCGTATCTTGAGGTAGAAAAAACACTACCAGTTCGACGCCCCCAAGAGCGTATCTTGAGGTAGATTTCAAACTACCAGTTCGACGCCCACCAGGAGCGTATCTTTGGTCTAACTTGAGCCCTCCGGGAGCCTATCCTGTGAAACGTTAAGTGCCATCCGAGAGCCTGTCTCGTGAACAGATTTCGACGCCCACCAAGAGCGTATCTTTGGTCTAACAGTACAACGTATACCGTGTAAGGGGTATCAGAAGAGATCATCACACCATGCTTAGAAGGATACCATGCTTAGAAGAATACCATGCTTAGAAGGATACCATGCTTAGAAGGATACCATGCTCAGAAGGATACCATGCTCAGAAGGATACCATGCTCAGAAGGATAACATAAGAAAGAAATTTCTAAGTAAAGTAATGTGAAGAACAAGTAATGTTTTTTCTTTATGAAATGGCAGGTAAGACATGAAGGAAAGCACGAAAGAAGGATAAGTAAAGGAAACACACCAAGGGAAGGGTCCATACCCAAAGAGCCATACACAAGGCATAGGGAGACATCATGAGAAGAGATATATACAAAAAGATGAGAAGCACTAATGTAAAGGCAAACGAACCACGTAGTCAACAACACAATGCGGCAAAGGAAAGTAACAACAAACACCATCACAATCTCAAAGGACACTCAACCCATACAAGGGGAGAAGGAGTGTAGTTATATATACAAGGATAGCATGAGATAAACACGTCAGTCAGAACCTTCGGGGGAGTCACCCTCACCCCCTGAAGCTGAACCGCCAGCGGAAATGGATGAAGAGGAGGAGTCTGAGGTACCAATCTCCACAGGTGTAGCATCCACCTGGGTAGGGGCAGGCTCGTCTGCAACGGCAGCCTGACCCATCAGAACAGTCGCGTAGCCAGTGGCGTATGGCCCAAAGTCACCAAGGTCACCAAACGGGAACTGAGGATCAATCCGGTAAATGTGATCAACCAGATACTCACTGAACTGGTTCATCTCCTGAGTGAGACGCGCGCTATAATCGGCGGTGAAGGCAGAGGAGGCCTTGTACTCGGACACCGCGACAGCCCTCTCCTCCGCACGACACTTAACCTCCAACTTCCGCAGCTCCTCAGAATGGAACAACGCGGCAACCTCAGCTTCCCGGCGCAAACTGCCCACAGTAGTCTCAAGCAAGGACACCTGGTCCCGGAGCTCCTGCATCCTCAAATCAGATATACGCGCCTTCTCAGCAGCAGTGGCGACCTCCGCTTTGAGAGAGACCTGGCTGTCCTCAAGGGTCTTCCTCTCGTCAGAGCGAGGACATGTTCACCACGTCAGACATACCCTAACAATTCAAACAAGGGATGAGTAACCGAAAGATAGCCATTATGAAAGTAATAAGAGGAAAGCAAGGAACAACTCACAGGTGCATAACGAGAAAGAACCCCCTGAACAAAGCGCCGAGTCTCCCCAGGAGACTTGGGCGGAGCAACACGATCGCCAGGGGGGATGGCGCCGCGGAGTACGCGGACACCAACCTCAGGAGTCCGCAAAGAGGAGGTGCTATCGAGATGGAACTCCTTCAGACCAGCGAAGGGAGTCCACTCAGACCCAATAACATCTTCATCAGTAAGCCGTGCGAAATCCTTCCGACTTAAAGTCGGAGGCCCACCTACACAAGCAAAGCAAGTCAAGGGAGAACATAAACATAGAAGGATCAGCAACAAGGTAGAGATCATACCTGAGGACCGCGCCCTCGGCTGGGGGGCAGGGGAACCACCACCAGCAGGTCGCTTCCCTTTGTCAGCCAGGGAAGGCACCTCTTCGACCACCATCTCCTTATCACGAGATAGGGTCGGAGGACGAGCAGTAGGCGAAGCAGGATCCACAGCCTTCTTTCTCTTAGCAGCCGAGGCCCCGGCCTCAGAATCAGATCTCCGCGGTTTGGACTTGGAAGGTCCAGTATCTCTGCCAACGGAGACGACCCTCTCAGTCACCAAGGGGGAGCGCCCTAGCAAGGTAAGAAAAACAAGATAAGGAAAACATAGGTTATACCATAAAGAAGCAAATAGGAGAAAGCATACCAGAGGCCCCAGCCTTCTTCCCAGGCAGGGGGGATTTCTTCAAAGCAGAACTAGAAGGAGCCTTCCTCTTGCTCAGATCAACAGGGGCTCCCTGCACGTTATAGGTTTTTCCATGAAACCAACCTACAAAGGAAGAGCAGAAGGTAAATAAAGATGGAAAGACCAAGTGACATACCGAACCCCCGGAGTCAGGAGTCAGACTGATCCCGGCCTCGTAAAGATCCGTCTCAGTCACTAAGGACACGGGACAGTATGACCGAGTCCTGTTTCTCTCGTGAATGATCTTCATAGTCTTCAAATCAACCGAAGAGAACTCTCCAAAAGCAGGCCAACCATCGGACCGATCCTCATTCAAAACCGACCAAGTGACGTATCGGTCCGTAATGAAGAAGTAATGCTTAGCCCAGTGACTGGCCGAATTGTCACTCTGGGTCACGAAACGGAGGGAGGTATCCCACTCGACCCCACTCAACCCGAAATCAGCGAATCGGGGATCTTTGAAGGTCGGATGGCGAGTTACGAAACTCGCAAACCCCACCTTCGTCCGGTACTGGAACCGATAGAAGCATCGGAATAGAACGAGAGAGTACTTCCAGGAGTACCAATGGCACAATACCCGGAAGCCCACCCAGACACGGAGGGCACTGGGGGCAAGGTTCACAGGAGAAATCCTGAAGAACCTGCTCAACTCTATAAGCTCGTCACAGTAAGGCAACCTCAGCCCGAATCGGATCTGAGAAGGGTACACGGCGACCTTCCCTATGGGAGGTTCCGTCACCGTCTCGCGAGTATTCCCCAAGGAGGGGAGAAAAGGATACAGAGGCTCATCTAGGGGACAGATATCTCCTAGGGTAACATGTTCATTGTAATCGGACCTAGTGAGATGGTTCTCCGACAGGACAGCAAGACCTAAGGCAAAGGTAGGAGGAAATCCCAAAGTACGAATCAAATTTCAACTAATACCCCAACGAAGGTCACGATACTAAGCCAGCAATAGAAAAGGAAGTAATGCGACCGAAGAGGAAGAGAAAGGGAACTCACTCATCCTTCGGAGAATACGACGTCTCTGAAGAGTCTGTGTGCGCGGACACCACCAAGAATATAGCACCTGCCACGACACGACAAATATCAAGACAAGGAAAATTTCCGAAGAACCGGAAACACTCCGACACCCGATCAACGACAACGATCAAGGATCCAAAGACACCCAGCAAAGATAGTCAACATGAGCCAAGGACACCACGACAACCGAGTTGAATAATTTTATCCAAGCCTAAGGTCGGGTTTTGGAAAAAATTACCGTTATACCCTCCAACAAAGATTAACACACCAACGGCGGTACGACATCAAATTCAAGACCGGGATAGCCCAATCGGACAAGAAACCATATCCGGACAACCGGCAAACATTTTTCCCCAAATCCACATCTATCAACGGCTATCCGCGGCAATCCCACATTCAATCAAATTTAGGAAATTAAACATCGACAATCAAGCATCGGCAATCAAATATCAACGATTCGAAAATCAACATTTCACGCGGTAACGGAAAGGTAAAGAGTGGACCTTCGGAAAACCCGACCCGATGTGATAAACGGGTTCGGATTTTAAATTGTGAAGCTGGCCGGAATCACCCCCCTCGCCGGAGCTGTGATTTTTTCGCCGCCGGAGCTTCGATTTTTCCGCCGCCGGAGTCGAGCCACGTCCGTCCCCGCCCGTCCCGCTGCCGTGGCCGTCCGTCGAAGTGGTGGACTCCCTCGCCGTCGTGAATGGCGGCCTCTGTCGCCTCCGCCGTACCCAGCACCACCGGCAGCCGCTGTTCGCCTGAAGCCGAGCCTCCGTCTCCGGCTGGGCTGTTCCTCGTCGCCGTCCTGGTCAAGCTGCTGGCCGGAATTTCGTGTCTCTCGCCGGAATTCTGGCCGGCCCTAACCTTGGGGGTGCTCTCCAACCTTTCTTGCTCTCCAAGGGTGAGTGAAGGGGAAGATGGTGGCCATGGTGACTCTTGGAGGTATTTTTCTAACTCTCCTTTTTTATGTTAAAAGGATGATAGGGTTTTTTAGAGGGTTTTAATCACCACCATCCATCTATCCTTAAATAAAATCTAAGGGCCAAGGAAAAACCATCATTTTTATCCCTTTCACCTATAGCTAAGTATATATCTCCATACTTAGAAGAATTATCAAGATAGTTTTATTTTTGAGCATTCCATACTTAGGAAAATTTTTGGCCAAAATTAAAATTTTTCCTCACTTAGATAGGATCCCAGCACGAATTTGAAGCATAAGTCATTTAGTTGCATTCGTATCACACCCCTGTGCAAGTGTGTATTTTTTGAGTATGCATCTATAGCAAGGATAAGTTTATTACTCCTATCTCAGACGGACGCGTGCCTAGGCACACGTCCGTACTACTCTGACGTTTACAATTCCTCTATCTCATAAGGCAGGGGGCAGGGTCAGAGGCACGCATCTATGGCTAAGCAAACATTCAGACGAAAGGTAAAACCCCGGTTTCAAATTGCGCGTGTCATACCATCCTGAAATAGAGTCAATCAAGGGTTAAGCCATTGGTTGACTCGGGGGCATGTGATGGATATACGCCCAATTTGAACCCGTTGACTTCCAAACCGTTGTATTTTTATCGTCCCATCACCGATTATAAATCGAAACTTCAACCCGAACACTTCGCGAACACATCAACGGCTCGGACGAGGCCGGAGCGCTCGTCCAGCCGGGGTAAAACTCACCTAGGTGAGGTTGGGTGGCCACACCCGACCTCCCCTAGGAGAGATCGGGTCAGCCAACCCGATCTCTCCTAGGAGAGATCGGGTCGGCCAACCCGATCTCTCCTAGGAGGGATCGGGTCGGCCAACCCGATCTCTCCTAGGAGGGATGGGGTTGGCCAACCCCATCCTCCCTAGGAGGGGTTGGGTGCCCTCACCCAACCCCTACCCTTGGGGGTCGGATTTCTCCTCCCCCCAAGGGCCCCTGCGCCATTGTCGGACACCCACACTCGGTTCACGCCGCCTACCTTCTCCGTATCCTAAGGTCTTAATTATGCACTTAAAGGTTAATTAATTGTGTTTAAAGGCTAACGATGTCATTAAGCCACCTTAATGACACCGTTGCCTATAAATACCCCACCTTCACAACTCATTTGATCATCTTGGCCATTTGGACAATTTAGCTCTGACATCTCTCTAGCTTTATCTCTCTAGAAAAATACTGACTTAGGCATCGGAGAGGGTTCATCAGGCACCACCCCCCCCCCTCCGTGTCTGGTATTGCCCCTTCTGCAGGGTAGAAGGAGAGAAGGAGCAAAGGAAGGAAGGAAGGAAAGAAGAAGATAGGCTAAGGCAGGGCAACTCAGAAATACCGGATCGTACACATCCCCCGTAAGGAGTGAGATCAAAGCCGACCCCCAGTTGACCTAGATCTCATAACTTAACACATATAGTCAAGAACTTTGAGTCATGTTGAACATCTCATCTGAGTAAATTCACGAGTGAATCACTTCCATTAATCTGTGTCCGTATAAAACATTTTACAGCTTCATACACATGACCTACGAGGCGTATTTGAGACGCACTTTATCAATGGGGTTTAACCCACCGGATTATCATATAGGACTTATTCGGTCCAGTTTTCTTCTTGTTATGCGGATCATGGTTCACTTCTTTCGAACTCACTATGGTGAGCAAATAAGGTTTCCCATTCACTGTTGTGGTTACTGTACTTGATTAGGCTCAAGGTTATTGAGTCATGTCAATATCAGACAACCATATACATCATTTCCATGTTGACCTTTCATCTTGAAGATCTGATGTGGGTTTTACGCCGACATCCATGAAAAGAGAGAAGACCATTTCATTCAACCGAAACATTTCTAACGTTTGCATCCTTGCTTCCACCGAGGCGGATGCGAATGACACTAAGCTATAACATTTTCTAGTTTCAATTGAAGTCTTCATCAACCCCTTTTTACTAAGGTCGAATGTATCACAATATATGCGTTCAGATCATCAAAGAACTTACTCCAATTCTTGGGGAAACAAATTATCACATTCATTTCTCATTGTTAAAATCATACAGATTACTATATTCAGTCGTAGTTGTCCTCTCCACTTTTCGGAATCGTAGTGGAGAGTTCAACACACACTCCAATTTTATTCATCATAATTAATACCATCAAGGTTGTGAGTAATATTGAATCTCACTAATTCAGCCAGGTCTCACATTGATGATTATGCAAATCAGGAAGACAATAACATTTTGAAAATGAATTGCAAACATCGGATTATCTATTAAGATGGAATACAACAAATATTGATCCCTCAGTCATCTAGACCAAACCGACCGTCAGTAAACCGAGGGAAGGGGGTCCGTGAAACAGTTCACACTACTGTCGTGTGTTCAATCTAATAGACCAGTCTTTTGAAAACGGTTATTATTTTGCAAATTACCGGAACGGGAATATTTTGAAAAATATGTATACCCGATCTTGGCTTTCCCAAGGCCCTTTTGTATTTTGAAAATTTTCGACTATTTTACGCATGCATATAATTCTACTACACTCAGAAAATTACCATATCATGCCATAAAATCGGCCAAACCAAACATCATGCATACGCGTCATGCGTCTAATGTTCCAAGGGACTCATGCTAGCATACATGATTCTACGTAAAGTAAATTATCAAATGATTTATCATCCTCAACATTTTAGCATACGTGTCAAACATGAAACTTCCATAAACATGCATAGTTGGCGACTGGATTTTCGTTTTAAACACTTTTAAAATATTAGGGGCTGATTTGCAATTCATGCTTACAATCAAATATGCGAATTTCTAGACATGGATCCTAGGCAATTGCAAGCATCACAACAGTCTATTTCTATTGCGCAAACCATATATTTAAATCCCAATGCTCAATGCTCACAATATAATCTCCAGCTAGCTTGATATAGTCAAGACGACAGTTCTAATTATATCAAATATATGTTGCAGAAAGTAAACAAATGCAATTCAGCCCTCTAATTTTAATCCAATCTCTAAAACATGCATTTCCGAGATCCATCCCCATAATCCTAACTAGGCATTAGGGTTTTAACCGAAAATGTGTAAAAACACAAACCCTAAGAGCACTGTTTAGGATAATTTTTAAAGTTCGAAAAAATTTTGGATTTAAAATTTGACATCCTATTTTATTGAACATTTTAAAATTTTTGGAAATTTTAAATGTTGGTTCGGTCCAATTTAAAATCCGGTTCAGGTATGTCCGATTTTAAAAATCTGATTTGGTTTGAAACGGTTCAATAATATAAGATTGTGATTCGGTTCAACACTCGAAACCGGTTCGGTTTAGATTCACTTAGTTACCTAGGTCCAGCCCTACCCATCTGGGTCGGTCCGATTAAGAAAATCCGGATTGGTTTAACCCGCTCCGTTAATGCAAATTGGATTGGCCCATAAACCCTAATGGGTTCGGCCAAAACACTTATCTTGGGCTAAATAGAATTTTTAAAATCCACCAAAAACTTAACTTAGCCCACAAGAAATATTAATTATGTAAAATAATTTCCAATATTGGTAATATATATAAAAATTCGGCACATTAATATATATATATATATATAAATATTGTCAAGATTCTATCTTTAAGATGTAAATCAATCAACAATATATATATATATATAATTATTGTCAATTATATCTTTAGGGATAAAATATATAGACAATATATCTTCTTAATCCTTTTTAAGTAACTAAGTTCTATCAATATATCTTTATCCCTATCTTTAACTAAATATATTGATAGTTTATATATTTTACTATATAATGTGAATATTTTCCTTATCTTTCCAATTTATTACAGATATATTGTTTCCTTTAATAAAATTAAAATATGGTAACAAGTATATCCATAGTCTGGGTCGGCCGAATTTTCTTACTTGCACCCCAAGAAATTAAAATTTTTACCTAATAATTCACCTAGGGTTTTCGGCCATAACACCTTTTATTGGAAAAATTGTCAAATTTTAAGATCAAATACTATGATCATGAATCCAAAAACTGTTCTAGATAAAACTCATCGTGTTCTTGAAGATTATTAACATCAAACTTAAATTTAAACATAAATTTCGACTTTGATCTTTGAAAACATGTAAAATCTGAAATTAAGTTTGACAGACCAAATACATGAAATTTTGTCAAAATTTTCGGATTTTACACCAAAAATTTCGGTGTTCATAATAAAAACCAAGAACATCAGTTTATCAAAATTTTAAGAACTCCTAACCTCGCTCTGATACCACTGTTGGATTACGAGGACGTAATTCTAGAAAACACTAAACCTTGTATGTGCTAGTAATCTAAATTTCAGCGGAAGAATTCGCACATACCTCAAAGATGAATCCTTTGCCCAAGATGTTGTGGAGGGTGTTCACGATCCACCTATCGGGACCTCGTGCAAGTTCCTAGAAGGAAGTCCCACGAAGTATGGCTCCACAGCAAATCCTCTTATCAGTTCTTCGACGAGGAAAGATCCTCAGATTGATTGCTCGAAAGTAATTTGGCACCCCCTGTGAAGGTGTTGTTCGGCTGAAACTTTAGGAGTGAAGGAATTCACTCCAATTTACTCTTAAGAAGAGTTGTGAGAAATGCATAGGAAAATCCCAAGACACCACTATATATATATAGGAGGAATGGAGTTGACAAAAGTCCACTCCATTCCATATGGTACTCTATGTTTCGGTTGGCCACTTCAATGTATAAGGGAGGCCCAATTTTGGGCCTCTCATGTCATTAGGGAATTGGGTCTGGCCCAGTTACCCTAATGTGACATTTACCTAATTTATTAGGTAACATATACATATATTAACGGGCTACCATTTACGGCGTCCGTACACCTTATGCTAACAGGCGGTGCCCTTGTTGGCGCTGTCTCCATTGGTAGAGCGAAAAATAGAATCTCCGTCGGCGGTGCCTCCATTGGTAGTACGGAAAAGTAAAGCCTTTTCCGGCGGTGCCCTTGTTGGCGTTGCCTCCGTTGGCGGTGCATAAAGTAAAGCCTCGGTCGGCGGTGCCCCTATTGGTGGTGCCTCAGTTGGCGGTGTGACCCTGTTGGGGTTGCCCTTGTTGGCAGTGTGCCCTTGTTGCCGATGTTCCCATGTTGGGGGTGGTACCCCTGTTGCCGGTGTGCCCCTGTTGCCGGTGTGCCCCTGTTGCCGGTGTGCCCCTGTTGGTGGTGGTGCCCCTGTAGGTGGTGGTGCCCCTGTTGGCGGTGATGGGAAGTGCAGCGTTGCGCATGGATACTTGTCCCTAAATTTTGCCTAAGTTGTGCATAGTGCGACAACTTAGCGGGATCTTTTTTTATTTTTCTTTATTTTTTAATTTCTCTCATATTCTCTCCTTTTTCCACGGTCGACTTTGAGAGATTTTCGACCATACCCCTCGGTTTCCCTAATTTTTTCATGTAATGCCCTTTGGGGTTTTCACTCCATCGGGATTTTATTTTCTCTCCTTCTGCCATGATTGCAATTTCTAAATTTGCGATCATGCCCCCTCATTTCCTAATTTTGCTTAGGTCGCCCTTTCGGGTTTTCCAGCTAGCGAAAGCACTCTTTATTTGGTAGTCGATTAAACGGTGGCTGTGACCCGTACTTTATTTCCCGTTTTGACGCGGGAGTATTTGTAGCAATTTGGAGGGTGGTTGTGACTCTATCCTCACCGTCTTCAATGTCGCGGGAGCTCTTTTGATTTGTAACCATTTAGAGGGTGGCTGTTGCCGTTTTATTTATTTCCAGCCGTCGATGTTCTCGGAGCGCTCTTTGGATTCGCAAGCGTTTTAAGGGTGGTTGTGGCCCTTTCACTCATTTCTTGCCTTTGATGTTGCGAAAGTACTCTATATCTGTAGTCGTTTGATGGGTGGCTGTGGCCCTTTTTGCAGTCGATTTATGGACGACTGTGACCCTTTTAAATATTTCCCACACTCACAAAATTTGTGGGAATTCTCTATTTGGTATTCGGTAGCCAATTAAAGGGCGGCTGTGACATTGCCTTTGCTGGGCTCATGAAATCGGACCAAAGGCGAATTACGTTTTGAAAACGTGAATTTTTAATAGAGTCTCCACTAGTTAATTAAGGCTAACTAGAATCCTAAATTACCTACGCAAATAACGACTTAAACGCCTAAGTATAAAATCAGTCTACGGTCAGAGATTCAGATTCGGGGGTTCTGTTACGAATTAAAAATATAATTTTTAACTACGCCCTTCGGTACTTAATATAGAAAATTTGTCAATTTCATCATTAATCAACTATAAATTAATTATATACATGAACTACAATGAAACTTAATAATATTAATAATTATCATATATAATTAAACCGACGCGAACTAACATGACGGATATACACAATTAATCTTTTATCATTTAATTAGTCATAAACTAATCAAAATTTAACACTATTTACGTCAAATTAATATTACTAATGTAACATACACCTAAAAATAGTGAGATAGACAATTTTATGGCATGTAGTCAAAATTATTTACCCATAGCTAAATTAACATCAATATAATTACCTAATATTGATAAATAAAACAACAAAAATTAATATATACATAAATAAAATAATTATTGGATAAATAAATAAAGATAAAAATAAAATAAAACAGAAAAGACGGGCTGACTTACCGGGGGGACAGGAATCACAGCGGAGCTGGTCTAGGCAGGAAGTGGCCACCGGCTGCAGGGCGGGACTCGTCGGCACCGACGAATGACACGGTGATGGACGGCGGCGATGGCGGCGAAGAATCACGAGACGACTCCGACCCGGATCTGCACAGCGAGACAGCAAGGAGGGAGCAGAGACCGGCGGAGGGCCGCGCACGGGACAGCACGGCGGAGCTGGGGACGGCACAGTTCGTCAGGTACGGAGGCGGACAGGTTGGGCACCTGGCGGGTGGATGCCGTGACGGAGGGTTGACGGCCGGAGGTGGCCGGTCACGGGTGGGAGCTCCAAACGACGGGACCAGCAGGAAATATAAAAAAAAAAACTTTTTTGGGCACTAGAAGACAAAATCGAACAGATCCCGATAAATAATGTATTATTGCTTATTGTGGTGTTTTTCTGTGTGTTTACAGTGTATAACTGGACCCCTATTTATAGTAGAACTCACCTAGATTACAGATAAGATCTACTAAATCTTTAAATAATTAAGTAACTGACAAAATAAATTCCTACGGATAAATATCTATAGATAATTATTTCTAAATAATAGGAGATAAATACCTATAGATAATTATCTTACAGATAAATAACTATTACATATAAATATATATTATTATATATTTCGAATATATCTGAGATATTTCGAATATATCCGAGATATTTCGAATATATCAGAGATATTTTTAAAAATATAGATTTATTTATTTTCACTAATATGCACATGAGCATTTGAACACTTCGTAACACGTTATATCTGAAAATGACACTTCACACATAATGACGTTACGTACGGGTCAAAATCGAGTGTTTGCACACGGTACTTACCAATCAACCTCTGAAACAACTGTTGCAAAAGCCCAACATTTCAGAATAATGGTTAGATGGGCGGTGGAGTTAAGTGAATTTCGCATCCATTTCGAGCCACAAAGGCCATCAAGGGCCAAGCGTTGGCCGACTTTATAATGGAAAATACGGCAACACCAAATGCAAAGCCTGTCATCCTTCCACAAGAAGAACATGTGAAAGTAACCTCGGAAAACACCGCCAATGACAATATGCCATGGTTGTTGTATACCGACGATTCACCCTCCTCCTTGGGATGTGGGGCATGATTAGTATTAACGTCGCCAGATGGAGAGCCACTCCGGTATGCGTTGGCCCTGACCTTTCGACCCACCAATAATGAAGCTAAATATAAGGCTCTGTTAACAGGCCTTCGTATAGCAAAAGGCATGGCGATCACCAATTTAAAGGTACGATGCGATTCTGAGTTAATTGTCAACCAGACAAATGGAACTTACGTCGCCAAAGGAGAAAATATTAAGAAATACGCAGAGAAAGTAAGGCGACTCGTACGGGACATGCCTCATTTCCAGATAGAGGCTATCCCTCGAGAAAGTAATCAAGAGGCAGACACCCTTAGTAAATTTTCTTTGGGAAATTCTCCACCAAGGCCAGTGCACTTCATCGAGAAATCCTTATACTCTGCCATAGAGGCAAGAGCTGAAGTTCTCAGCATTCAAGTCCTCAACTCATGGATTTTCCCCATCCAAAACTTTCTGGAAAAGGGGAATCTCCCAGAAGACTCAATGGAAGCAACAAAATTACCGAGGATCGCAGGACGATTCGTAATCTTGGATGGGTACCTCTACAAAAGAGGGTATTCCACCCCTTATCTCCGATTTGTAGCCGCTCCTCAAACGGAAAAGATAATAGAAGATCTTCATAAATGCGACTCTGGATGTCATGAGTGAGCCAAAACATTGGTCATGAAAGCTTTACGACAAGGGTTCTACTGGCCGACTATGCATAAAGAGGCGATAACACTTTTACAAGCCTATCCGACCTGTCAAGTTTACGCCCCCAGAATCACAAGGCCACTAGTGGAGCTAACACCAATGATGAGCGCTTGGCCTTTCGCACAATGGGGCATTGATCTCATCTGACCCTTGCCTAAATCCACAGGTCAACGAACGCACATCGTGGTCGCCATCAATTATTTTTCCAAGTGGATAGAAGCAAAAGCACTGACATCAACAACTACTTTCCAGATGATCAAGTTCATACAAGAACAAATCATATGTCAGTATGGGGTGCCAAAAATCCTCATTAGCGATAATGATCCCCAGTTTGCCAGTGACGAACTAGCCGACTTCTGTGATGAGATGCTCGTAAATCATCGGTTCGATTTTGTCCACCACGCACAGACAAATGGACTAGTCGAGGCAGCCAACAAAATGATCCTCAATGGGCTAAAGAAGAGAGTAGCCTCTCTAAAGGGAAATTGGGCTGAAGAGTTAGACCATGTACTTTGGGCCCTCAGAACCACACCGAAAAGAGCAACTGGCGAAACTCCCTTCAACATGGTCTATGGATCTGAAGCTGTGTCACCTATTGAAGTGGTTAACGTCTCCCAAAGAGTGGCCACATATCAGATTGACCAGAATGAGGAGCAGAGGAAAATCGACTTGGATCTCGCTGACGAAAGGAAGTGGGCCTCCGAGGAAACTTAAGGGAGAATGAAGCTCGCTACTGCTAGGTATTTTAACCGGGAAGTAGGGCGTCCTAAATTCTTCCAAGGGGAAAAGGTTCTACAGAGGAACGAGTTCTTGACTGCTGATCATAGAGGGAAGATGGTGCCAAAATGGGAGGGTCCTTACGTCATTATCGACAAACCATGTCCCAACGCATACAAATTATAAGATCCACAGGGGAAACAGCTTTATAGGACTTTTAATGCAGACCATGTGAAGAAATTCTACGTTTAAAAATCCTTTTGTATGCTTACTACAATAAAGTGATAAATAAAGATATGATTTCTTCCCTGTTGATATGTCAAATAGGACTCTCTCGATTTCCGAAAGTCGCCTCTACAAAGGAGATCAGTCTTAACTGAATCCCTCGACTTCTGAAAGTCGCCTCTACAAAGGAGATTAGTCTTAAATGACTCCTCGACTCCATATAGTCGGCGACGCTCAGGAGATCAGTCTTAACTGACTCCCTCGACTTCCGAAAGTCGCATCTACAAAGGAGATCAGTCTTAACTGACTCCTCGAGGCCATATAGTCGGCGACGCTCAGGAGATCAGTCTTAACTGACTCCCTCGACTTCCGAAAGTCACCTCTACAAAGGATATCTGTCTTAACTGACTCCTCGACTCCATATAGTCGGCGACGCTTAGGAAATCAGTTGACCCCATCGACTTCCGAAAGTTGCCTCTACAAAGGAGATCAGTCTTAACTGACTCCTCGACTCCACACAGTAAAAGTCCTTTTCTCATCATTAAAGGTACTCGACATAACCCCTTTCTCTTTATTTTAAAAGACTAATGACTTATGTCTCGGGGGCAAGAGTTGGATATGATTCGAGACTTCCTTATAAGAGTCGACAACATCAAAGTTGGAACCCTCAAAAGTCAAGTCAACGACTAATCATATTGGGATTAGGAATACAAAGACAAATAGTCGACACCAACATAAAAGGAAGTCGACAAAACATCGTGACTCCTAAACACGTGACGACATGTTGCACACTTAAAAAGACTTCCTCTTAAGGTAAAAGTCGAGTCGACGGCCAGACACTAAGAAGAAACCTTTCCTCTAAGAAAGGGGCACCAGCTGGCAACCTGTTTGCCGCCACTAAAGAAGAATCCTTTCCTCCTAAGAAAGGGGCACCTGCTGCTGACGTACTTGTCACCTACTTCAGCTGCCACAAGAAAACCTTCAACACTAAGGAATCAGGAGGTGACGACCTGCATGTCAACTACTGACACATCACCGTCCCGCTCCACTAATCCGAAAAATGCGGCCACCGCCATTAGGCAACCAATCAGAGCATAAAGCTCGTCGCCATCCAAATTCGGTATACTTCCCTTATAAAAAGAGGGATACTTTCATTATATTTTAAAAAAAAAACTTACATTCAGATACTTCTTAAAGTACTCTTTGATATTCCATTTCTGACTTAAGCTTCGGAGTGGAATCAGGGGCCATCCCCACCCTTTTTCAGATCCTCGCCTTTCAAAAATCACCTTAAGGAAACTAAGTCACCCCCAGGTCGACACATATACCTAAAGGAGCTTACAACAGGCGAGATCTCGAAGTCCATTACCAGAAGTTCAAGCCACGTCATTTTGATCCCAAAAACAGGCATCGTGCAACTCATCTGTTAGGAGTGTTGTAGCGCCCGCAGAACATTGATTCCCTATCTTTAATCAACCTGTAAAAATAATATTGTGCCGCGTTGTATCGTTGGTTAATTTTCATTCTCCGATTGCCTAATTTCCACATAGGAACATTTCTACAAGGCATCCGTACAAGTATTCACAACCTTCAACTAATATCATGCTGGTGGCCACCTAGTGAATACAAGAGTCGGAGAATTAAAGGTGTACATGATCATCCCCATCGCACATACCCTTAGTCAAACTCAACCGGTTTCCAAAGACGTGGTCACTGGGCCTTTTTGTTCAACGTTGTGTTCGTACGCCAGGAAGCGAACATTGAGCTTGATCTTAGATACGAGTTCTTAGTCCGTAAGGATACTTCAGATGTTTCTTCATAAAGCATCCGGGATCAGTCACACACTCAAGGTGAAAAAGTTTGTGCACACCAGAATCTCGTGGATTCTACCTAGCACAACCGAGCCTGACCCCGTGGTTGAACATGGCACACGCAGTATGAAGCGCGTGTCGATAGCATAACCTGAACTTACATGTTGTCAGGAGTGGGAATGTCATGTGCTATCGCAGACTTGTCTTCTTGCGCAAAACTTAGATCATGTCGTGTTACCCCGAAACCAAATGATTATTTTGCTTAACCGAGTTTATCTTTCGAAGTCACCATGGTTCTTAACCGTTCTTGACATGGTAGAGGTCCCCATCTCCGCCATTAATCATATTACAATTCCTTTTATTCAATTATTACTTTAAATATCAAAATTTTATCATCACAACAGAAGCCTCTTAAACCATGCGTAGTCCAAGCATTTGACGTGCTTTTTGAAAATATCCCCGCGTAAAGGTTTAGTCAATGGGTTCGCCACCATGCTCTCAAATAACAAGTATTCTAATGTGATCAATTTTTCTTCGACCATACTTTTAGAATAATTATATTTTACATCAATGTGTTTCGTCCAACTATGGTACTTAGGATTCTTAACAGCTGCCATCACTGCTTGACTGTCAGAGTTTACCTTCACAGGCTTACTCCCGTCCTCGACGTGAAGCAATGCAGTTAAGAGCCTTTTAAGGCAAATTGCTTCTTGTGCGTTCTTAGAGAGGGTTACGCATACAGATTCCATCGTAGATAACGCTTTTACTCATCCATGAAATGACGGCATTAGCAAGGAGAAATGTTCCTCCTGAGGTACTCTGTACTTTTCATCTGTTCACGCTCAGCCTGGTCTTTTGGGCCCTCACGCTGTAACAATATGCACCCAAACACAACCGACGTATCCACGGGTTTGGCATCTTGTAATCCGAACCTTTATAACAGTTTGTTGAAATTGGATTCTTGAGAAAGACAAAGTTCACGATTAGCCCCATCCCTAGCAATCTTAATGCCTAGGATGTACGTGGCTTCTCCCATGCCATTGTCTCGAATACATATGCCAGCCAGAAATTTCATTCATTCATGTAACTCACATCATTTGCGGAAAGTAGTATGGCATCGACATATAATGTAAAGATAACATACTTTGGCTCAGAGGTCTTAATGTGCACGCATGGATCCTCGTGAAGATTCACGAATCCATTTCCAACGATTTCCTCGTGGAACCTGCGGTACCATTGCCAAGACGATAGTTTAGGACCGTAGATCGATCTTTGGATTTTACAAACTTTACGTTCATTTCCAGGGGTTATGAAATCCTCTGGTTGCTCCATATAGATCTCTTTCTCCAGGTTTGCGTTGAGGAATGCAGTTAACATCCATTTGGTGCAGTTTTGAATCAAGGCATGCGACCAGGGCCAGAATGGTCTGGACTGTTGTGTAACGCACAATCGGTGAGTATGTCTCCTCTAGTTTCACTCCGTGAAGTTGGGTATATCCTTTCGCAACGAGTCGAGCTTTGTACCGCTCGACATTTCCATCAACAGTAGTTTCAATTTCACAACCCACTTTGCCCCTATGGCTCTGCGGTTAGCAAGCAAATAAAATAAAAACCATATAGAATTGGTTTTCATAGAGGCGATCTCTTCCTCCATTGCTTCCTTCCAATCCTTCACTTGAGGTCCTTCCAAAGCTTGTTTAAACGTTACCGGTTCATCAACCAAAGTTAGAGTGTATAACTCAACCTTTTCGATGGGATACTTCTTGGGAGAAGTTCGATGCCTTTAAATATATCTAGGCTCATTAGTCCCATCTCGAACTTGAACAACACTCCCACTAGGAGTAATTCTTCTGATTGGAACAACACTCCTACTGGGAACAAAAGCATTACATTAACCTTCACCAACAAATTTTATTGGAAGATCTATTTGTCTCGGGAATTTGTAGGATTATAGGGGATAAATACTATGGAAAAAAATAAGGTACATGCTATGGAAACAGATTATGTAGCGGAATAGGGCGGACATAACTACAACGCTTTCCGTAGACCCAGGATCTTCTAGGAGTTCTCGATCCGCCGGACGATTCCTGCAAGGGTTCTGGTTAAGGAAGCCCTACACGGATTTGTCTCAACAACAAAGCCTATTGTCGATTCTTCTGCAGGGATGGATCTCTGGGTGATTTATTTAAGCAATTTGGCACCTCCTAGGGTAATAGAGAGGTTCGGCTGAAATACCTCTTGTATATGGAGGATGGATCTATTTTTGTCTCACCACAAAGGAAGAAAGTGATTAACCTTAAATTAAACCCTGACATTCCCTATTTACAAGAGGAGGTGGGCAAAACCCACCTCACCACTCTTAGTAATTCGGCCGGCTACATGTGAGAAAGGGAGGCCCAATTTTCAGCCTCCCATGTCAATTGCGATTTTAGGACCAACCCAAAATCTCTAATGTGACATTACCTAATTGACTAAGATAACAGTCTCATATTAATGGGCTCCTTTTTACGGCGGCCCAATATCCAAATGCCAACAGCTCCCACTTGCCGGAATGGGAGGGTGCATGTTAATATGTTGTCGGCCAACATATCAACATTTGTTCTTCAATCTAGCCTGCTTCATAATAGTTCATATGAGCTTTTTCGTGCGACCGACGGACACGATGGGCATCGTGCTACACATCTGTTAGGAGTGTTGTAGCGCCCGCGAAATGTTGATTCCCCATGTTCAATCAACTTGTGAAAATAATAATATGTGCCGTGTTGTATTCTTGGTCAACTATCATTCTCCAATTCCCTAGTTTCCACACAGGAACACTTCTCTAAGGCATCCGTACAAGTATTCACAACCTTTCAAATAAAATCAGGTTGATGGCCACCTAGTGAATACAAGAGTCGGAGAATTATATGTGTACTTGACCATCCCCATCGCTTATACCCTTAGTCAAACTCAAACGGTTTCGAAAGACGTAGTCACTGGCCTTTTTGTTCAACACTTCGTTCGTACGCCGGAAGCGAACATTGAGCTTGACCTTAGGTATGAGTTCTGAGTCTGTGATGATACTTTGGGTACTTCTTCATAAAGCACCCGGGATCAATCACACGCTCAAGGTGAAGAAGTTTGTGCCCATTCAAATCTCGTGGATTCTACCTAGCACAACCGAGCTTGAACCCGTGGTCGAACATGGCACACCCAGTATGAAGCGCGCATCGATAGCATAACCTAAACTTATATGTTGTTAGGAATGGGAAATGTCATATGCTATCGCAACCGAGCTTGACCCCATGGTCGAACATGGCACACCCGATATGAAGCGCGCGTCGATAGCATAACCTAAACTTATATGTTGCCAGGAATGGGAAATGTCAGGAATGGGAAATGTCAGGAATGGGAAATGTCATATGCTATCGCAGACTTGTCATCTGGCCCAGAATGTGGTTGTTGATAAACGAAGTTCGTCACGGTGATACGGAAAACACAGATCATGTCGTGTTACCCCGAAACCAAATGACCGTTTTGCTTAAACAGGTTTTTCTTTCGAAAACACTATAGTTCTTAGCCGGTTTTGACATGGTAAAGGTCCCCCTCTCCGTCAAGACGACCAAACCTGTGTGACTAGGCTTGGCCCTTATTCGACATGTTTTATTTATGAGGATTTCCTCTCCTATAACTAATTTATAGACCGTAAAATCCGATTAATGAAAACATTATGACGTCGTAAGGTCATAAACTCAAAATTTTATCATCACAACAAAAGCCTACTCTAATGTGATTAATTTGTCTTCGACCATACTTTTAGCATAATTATATTTTACCTCAATGTGTTTCGTCCTACTATGGTACTTAAGATTGTTATCTGCTACAATCGCTGCTTGACCATCAGAGTATGCCTTCACAGGCTAACTCCCTTCCTTGACGCCAAGCAATGTAGTTAAGACCCTCTTAAGACAAACCACTTCCTATGCATTCTTAGAGAGGGCTACGAATTCGGATTCCATCTTAGACAGCGCGACGCATGATTGCTTCTTGCTCTTCCATGAAATAGAGGCAATATCAAAGAAAAAACTCCTCCTAAAGTGGACTTACGATTATCCGGATCGCCACCATGGTCGGCGTCATTGAACCCAGTCAATTCTAATTTTTCACCCTCATAGCACAACGCGTAGACAACAGTACCTTTTAGGTATCGAATAATTCGTTTTACGACCTTTAAATGTTGATAGCTAGGGTCTGATTGGAATCGTGCTACTAAGCCCTCGGCGTAACAGATGTCTGGACAAGTGCATTGTGTTGGATCACGATTGGAACTCCGGTACGTTCTTGACGGAAGTCCGAACTCCTTCGCTCCAAGTAATCCTACGAGAAGGGGATAGACCGGGCGGTGACCCAGAATCCCTTTCCGATGCTTAAATGAGTATCTCGATGTAGGCAAGCAAGTATCGTGTTACGTGAATGGAGATGAGAATGAAGGGTAGAATATGAGAATATGAGAAGAATAAGGGAAGGTTAGAAGAAGACAGAAGAGATAGTGAGAAACAGATAGAATTTGGCAAATTGTACTATATTCCTCTCCATCATTGTCCTAGTACATATATTGCCGTTATACATACAATACTAATTATTCATCAATAGACCATTATACTCTAGCTAATTAGTTATTTAGTCCCTCTAATTCTTTATTCATCATAAAAGTCCCCCAACTACTAGATAATAGGATGATACGTAACATACCCCACCCCTAAGAAAAATCTTGTCCTCAAGGATCGATAGAAGGAAAAGCAGACTTGAGGAAGGACCAATCTTCCCAAGTTGCATCACCCGTTCCCAAGTTAGTCCATTGCACCAACACTTGTCGAATCTCGTTTCCTTTTCTGAAAATCACACGCTCCCCTAGCAAGGCCGCTGGAAGGGTAATGAATTCTCCATGGCTATTTGTTGTTGGAAGGTCCGTAACAGTAGTCACTCGACATCCAACCGTCTTCTTCAACAATGAAACATGGAACACCGAGTGAATGGAAGATGAGGACGGTAGGTCTAACTTGTAAGCGACTTCACTGATACGAGCAACAACTTTAAAAGGGCCGTAGTAACGGGCCAATAACTTCAAGTTCTTACGCAGAGCTAACGACGATTGACGATATGGCTGCAATTTCACGTAAACCAAATCTCCCACCACGAAAGACCGTTCAGACCGTTTCTTGTCGGCTAATCCCTTCATACGACTTTGCGCTTCTTGGAGATTCGACTTGAGAAGACGAGTAATAGTCTTGCGATCTTGCACCACCTCATTCACTTTCTCCACGATAGAGGCCTCGACAATGTCCCAAGAGGTAGTTGGTAGAGTATACCCATAGAGTGCCTCGAAGGGACTCATCTTTATCGTTGAATGGTAATTGGTATTGTACCAAAGTTCAGCTAGGGGAATCCATTTTGCCCAGCGTCGAGGTTATTGGCCAGTCATACAACGCAAGTACGTCTCGAGGCATTGATTCACTCGCTCGGTCTGTCCGTACGTTTGTGGATGATATGCGGAGCTCAATCGTAACTGCACCCCCAACAACTTGAAGAGCTCTTGCCAAAACAAACTTGTGAATATCTTATCCCTATCAGAGACAATGCTTTGGGGTAGACCATGAAGTTTAACAACACTATCCAAAAACATTTGTGCCACTACCGAAGCCGTGAAAGGGTGAGAAAGTGGAACAAAGTGGGCATACTTGGTGAATCTGTCCACAACCACAAAAATAGAGTTCTTGCCTAAGGATGTTGGCAGGCCTTCAATAAAATCCATCGTTACGTGTTGCCAAGCTTGTTCCGGGACGGAAAGAGGTGCAAGTAGTCCCGGGGTCGCCACATGTTCAACCTTATAGCGTTGGCAAGTGTCACCCGAACGAACCCATTCTTGTATATCTGATTTCATGTTCTTCCAATGGAAATGCCTTTTGATCCTTTGATATGTTACTGTCACCCCCGAATGACACCCTTAAGCGGAGCCATGTAACGAGGATAAAATAGTAGTCCGCATCTCTGCGCCCGACCCAACGAAAACCTTCTTTTTGTAACGAAGGACTCCATTCACATAAGACCAAGGCGAGACTAATGATCCTGAATTCTCCTTTAATGTGGCTATCAAAGCAGCAGCTTTAGAATATCCTTCATAGCTACGTTGAACATCTTGTAACCACAATGGAGAAACCACGGAGATAGCGAAATTGGATGCGGGTAGTCGCGAGAGCGCATCTGCAGCAATATTCTCTCGTCCTTTCCTATAACAAATAGTATAATCAAGTCCCAACAACTTACTGAGGCCTTTCTTTTCTATGGAAGTGGTGATTTTTTGATCCAGCAAAAATTTGAGACTTTCATGATCTGTTTGGATGGTGTAGGGAGTTCCAAGGAAGTACTGTCTCCATTTAGTGACTGCCATTAATATAGCTAGATATTCCTTCTCGTATATAGAGAGATCCGCATTCCTTCCATTTAGTGCCTTACTGAAGAAAGCGATAGGACGACTTCGCTGAGATAATACCGCCCCCACTCCATTCGTACAAGCATCTGTCTCCAATGTGAATGAATGAGAGAAGTCGGGCATCACTAGGACTGGAGCTTGTTAAATTCTTCGATGACATCACGCATTCTTCCGTTATCAAATCGACGACAGACTGCTTCTGCAAACTCTTCCCAAGATACCATTTTTCGATCACTCAAATAGCCATGAAACCAAATAACTGCCTTGGCGTCCAGATGCATAGCAGCGTATTCCACCTTATGAGATTCAGGAGTTTGATGGATTACAAAATAGCGTTCGCACCTACGAATCCAACTCCGCGGACACGATCTATCAAAAAAAGGGAAATCGACCTTAGGTCAAGGAGGTGGATGCGTGTAATTTTGCCCGCCTAGAGGTGTCACTGAGGAGACTCCACCCCAAGGAGATGTCTGGAAAGCCGGCCTGCGTTTCTCTCCCGGTAGAGATGTCACTGATGAAACCCCACCCAATAGAGCCGTCTGTAAAATCGGTGTTGCCGGTGGAGGCCGAAGTAAGCCATCTCCCACTTCTGGATCTTTTCTCCAATCTGGAGGTTGTTTTCGAAGCATTTCCATAAGCTAATTGAACTGCTGATTGTTTCTGTCTGCTTCGTCATGCTGATGTCGGAGAAGAAGATCAAACTGTTTGGTGGTCTCCTCTTGCCCGATTTTCATTTTCGTGTTTAACTCTTCGAAACGAGCATCGATTGTTGATCTAGTCTGGGCAAGTTTTGCATCTTGCGTAGCAAACCTGGATAAAGTTTCCCCCTGACTCTGTTGCATTTGCTTCTCCATGAGCTTGATTTGGTCGTCCATGGTCTACAAACGAGTCCCGGGAGCTCCCTCAGCCATGGTGGAGAATAACCTGTCTCTGATACCAATATGTTACGTGAATGGAGATGAGAATGAAGGGTAGAAGATGAGAATATGAGAAGAATAAGGGAAGGTTAGAAGAAGACAGAAGAGATAGTGAGAAACAGATAGAATTTGGCAAATTGTACTATATTCCTCTCCATCATTGTCTCAGTACATATATTGCCGTAATACATACAATACTAATTATTCATCAATAGACCATTATACTCTAGCTAATTACTTATTTAGTCCCTCTAATTCTTTATTCATCATAAATGTCCCCCAACTACTAGATAATAGGATGATACGTAACATATCGGTATGTGAATGTATGAACGTATCAATCCTGAGGTAACTCCTTCCTTTATATAGGGGAGGGGTGACCTCAGTTACCTGTTGAGATAACTGCCACGTTCCGTTTATCTCGACCAGTAGCCCACGTTCCGTCTTTTCAGGCCACTTTCCCACTACGCTGATAGTGGGCGTGTTTCTCGGCCTCGTCCTCTGGTGGCAAGTCCCGACGGATGTCGGGGACTCCAGAGTTATCTCCTTTGGTCACCGCTCGGGGCCCCTCGTCATCGGGACAGGGCCAATATTCTCAGGGATTCAATATCGGGGCCTACTCAAAGGCATATCATCGGGGCCTACTCAAAGGCATATCATCGGGAGCGTATAGCTCATATGTCGGGACCGACCTTGTCGGGACCCCTCGCATTAGTCCCCTAAGCCTCTTTCGGAGCCCAGTGGGCCTATTTCACTGTTTACTCGTCGTCAATGGGCCTAACGGCTGTGTCGAAACCCATCATTTGCCCCCAAGACATGAGGGACTTACAGTTCGTCGTGTCTTCCAGTTCCGGAACTCCCGATATCGGTATCGGAGGCTCTCGATTTTACGAAAAATATTTTGAAGCAGATCTCCTCCTCCAAGATTCACCGATATTCCGAGGATAACCACTGAATCCAAAAAGATTTCTTGGTCAATCAACTATTAAATGCAGCAGGTGACGAAGCGACGGCTTGGGTACGCGTGCCTTTTTTTTTCCTGAAAAAGCACTTTCTAGCCGTTTTGTCTCTAGTGTTTCGACAACTCAGGTTGAGGCGTTTCATCTTCAACGGTCCGGATTGCAACGTCTTTTTGGCTGTCCTCTCTCCTATAAAACCCCAAATCTTGGCACTATTCAGTTCTCCTCTACCGTTTCATTCTCTGTGTTTTTAAAAGCTCAAGCTCTCCTTTCTATTTCTGATCAGCACTCCGGCAACCAGGATCTCCGACCATCAAGATCATCTTTTCTTCTATGATTCAACATGTCTGGTAAGATTTCCTCCTTTGATTCCGAAAAAACTTGTTAGCATAGTTTTTCTTTTATCTCAATCATCTTACCCTGACTTTTGCGGAAATCAACTGTGCCTTTTCTTGCCATGATCCTTTTCCGGACGGTGAATCCAGTTCCGGGGGGAGGAAGCCTTCAAGTTCGATTATGCTTGTAATGAGATTTCAAAAACCGCCTATGATGCAGCTCTCCGGGAGGGATGTATTACTTCCACTTGGGAGCCTCGCTTCCCTTTTCCTCACCCTCGCCTCCCGGGTGACCCTGTAGTCACTCGTCCTCGGGAAGGGGAGGTGTTTATCTCCGCCGGGCAAGTATCGGCGGGGATCCGATTCCCCTTTTGTGGGAATTTAGTCGAGATGTGTGAATATTATAAAACACATCCGACTACTTTTTCCCCCCACGCCATCCGTGTGTGGAATGCCTTCCTTGTTCTCTGCCTTCGCCAACAGTGGACCTACAGCCTCCGACTTTTCCGGACCTTCTACGGGATGAAATGCAATGATGCCGGGGTCTGTGCCTTCTACCCGCGGATGTCTAAATGGAGCAAGGCGCAGCTCTCCCGGTACAGCTGGAATGGTGACACCTAGAAGGTCGCCAAAGGTCGGGGGCTCATCACAGATTCGGGCCCCGACAACAGTGGCTGGAAGAAGAATTACTTCTTCATCCGAAACAGCACCATCCCATGGCCCCGATGGGAGGTTGAGGCAGACCCTGCTCACGCTTTTCACACTTTCTCCGAGGAGGATTTCCAGATTCTCCACTGCATCCAACTTTATCGCTGGGGGGATTCCTTCGCTCCCCTCGATTCCAACTCCATCGGGGAGCGGGACCTGGTTCTGACCGGGATCCGACTCCTTGATGTCGCCTCCGGGGGTCAACTCTTCGACGACCCTTCCAACCTCGTTCCTTGGGTAATATCCTAATTGCATTTTCGTTTTCGTTTTTGCAGCTAAGAAGGTATCATTGCTGACCAATCTTGTGCTTAAGCAGGCGGAGACCGATGCTGTCCAACGCCCCGCGAGGAAGAGGAAGTCTTCGAAGAGGGCCGCCTCATCATCGGCACCTCCAACTTCGGTGCAGATCAAGCGGGTACCGGTGGAGAAGATGGAGCAGATCTTCAACACCAAGACTCCCGAAGAAGGTAAACAACTCCGCTTAGCAATTCGATTATACAGGAGGCGTATTCCCAAGGAGTTAATCCCCTCCGATAAGAAAGCCAGAATCGAAGGGAATAACCGTATCCTGCAGGACGAGACTCCCCGGATCCTCAAAGCGGGTTACTACAATTACTACGGGAAGGACCAGTATCTCTCCCGTCGCGTCATTTGGTGTAAGGATCTTGATCAACTTCCTGATTTTCTTTATGAAGCTTCTCGTCCTCCAGCTGCAGGTCAATCGGGAGCTGGATCTTTGGCGGAGGTGCCACCCTCCGACGCCCAGGTCGGAGAGCCCCTCCTTTCTCTTCCTGCCCCAGGAGGATCGGGGACAGAAGACGCCCCGACGGACGGTCAGTTCCGTCGGGTGGTTGACCTGGATGCTTCTCACTCTTCTAAGGAGGCGAGCGAGGGTCAGCCCCTGATTCGTCGTCGGGGGGTGAGGCAGACCCCATTGGAGCCGACACCCGCAGGGCTGCCTCCATCTTCCCCGGCACAACATCATTCGCCGGTCTTGAGCCTGACTCCTGAAGGGACGACTAGGTCTCATGGCGGCTCGGAGGCACGCACCTCCGACACTCAGGTCTTCCTTCCCCCTCTCCCCTTAGACGGGAGTTTTTATCAGATCTACACCCCCGACCAGGCGGCGGCTCTCTGGACCCCGATCGAGACATTGCGGGAGGTCCCGCTGCGTTGGGACAATATATCACCGGAACTGGGTCTGCATCTGCTGGCAGGTTCAGTTCCGCCGTCTCTGAAGCTTCCGCTCTCCTTGGCTCGGGAGGACATCCACGAGGAAATTCGCAGCATAGCCGTTTGTCATGTGGAGGTAAGGCTTCCTGTTTTTACACTTACTATATAAGGCAAAAATATTCTCGTGTACTGACCACTTCCTTTCTTCTTCACAGGAAATGGCGGACCAACACCGCTGTTTCGGGCATCCTGGCCCTGGGGGAGGCCCTGGGACAGGAGCGAGCCAAGGCGGCCCCCGAGGTCTTGGCCAAGCTCAAGGAGGATCTGCCTGCCTCCGAATCGTCGAGGGGTAAACTGGTTAAGGAGCAGGCCCTCCTTAACCAGAAGACTCGAGACCTCTGAGGTAGGTCCACGACTTTGAGCGGTTGCTGAAGCAGGAGCGGCAAAAGCTCCAGGAAGAGCAGCGGGGGCGCGCGGAGGATCGGGACAGGTTTGTCCTCGAGAAGAAGGCCCTTGAGGACGCCAAGGCGGGGCTGGAGGTTGAAAAGGTCCTTTTCACCAATCGGTCTCAACAGATGGAGTGGGAACTCGCTGAGTTTCCTACCAAGCTGGCCGAGGCTGAGGCCAAGGGTCGGGGAGGTTATCGGGGCTTCGAGGTTTTCCAAGTGGACGCGGTGAAGTTCTATACGACGGAGGTGGAGACCACCTTGCTTAATGCTGTCGAGGAGCTCCATCTGGAGTATGGTGGTGCCATCGACTTCACCAAGTCTCAGACTCTCGCTCCCTTCGCGGAGAGGTATTTCAACCTTTCCGAGGAGAGCGACGGGGCCAACACCACCGAGGGGGCTGCGGGTGCTGAAGGCACGGTGGAGCCTCCAAGTGCAGACCTCCCGACAACTGATCCCCCGATGATCGACCCTTCACTGGCTGACCTCCAAGAGTCCGATCCTCCTGCGACCAATCTTCCAGGATCCGATCCTCCAACCGCGGAGCTTTCTACCACAGACCTCGTGGACCCTGCTCCCTTCGACGGTGCCACGGATCAAGCTTAATCGCTTTATTTTCGAATCCTTGTAATTTCCTTCTTTTGTCGTGAACCTTTTAGATCTTTATAATATCAATCTCCTTTGGTTCCGATTATCTCTGCACCACCTAAGGTGAATTAACCACGCCACTTAAGGCGATTCGATCATACCACTTAGAGTGATTTCGACGCGTCACTTAAGACATCTTACCCACACCACTCAAGGCGATTTAATCGTGCCACTTAAGGCAATTTATCCACACCACTCAAGGCGATTTAATCATGCCACTTAAGGCGGAACCACGCCACTTAAGGCGAAACCGCGCAACTCAAGGCGGAACCAGACCACTTAAGGCGATTTAACTACACCACTTAAGGCGATTTATCTATACCCCTTAAGGCGATTTAAGCATACTTAGAATGATAAGTCTGAGCACAATCTGGTCGGAAGCAACCTCTTTATTCATTGATGGCTCAAAACCTGTTTACATCGAATTAAAATGATAAACGACTTGCACCACTGAAGGCGACTTCGATAAACAACTTGCACCACTGAAGGCGACTTAATAAACAACTTGCACCACTGAAGGCGACATAATAAAAAACTCGCACCACTGAAGGCGACTTAATAGACAACTTGCACCACTGAAGGTGACTTAATATCAAGCATAACATTTCTTCAAGTGTTCGCCACTAAAAGAATGTTTCAACACATTGCCATCGAGGTCTTCCAACTTATACGCGTTTCGAGCTGGCATCCCCACGACCTTATAAGGCCCTTCCCATTTTGGTGACATCTTGTGGATCCGATCAAAAAGGGTAAATTCGTTCGGACACCAGACCAGTTCCCCGACAAAGAGCTGTCGAGACTTGACTCGTCGATTATAATATCGGGCTGTTGCCAAGCGCATCCGAGCCAGGGCCTCCTCGGCACTCCGCCTCTTCTCTTCGACCAAGTTCAAGTCCAGACGCCTCATTTCATCATTCGACAGAGGTTCATAATACCTCGTCTGATGGGATGCCACAGCTATTTCGACGGGGGCAACTGCCTCCGTGCCATAAACAAGGCCAAACAGAGTCTCCCCAGTTGATCGTTTGGGTGTTGTTCTAACAGCCCAAAGCACATTTTCCAGCTCATTCAGCCATTTGCCCTTCAAGGCATGGACCCTCTTCTTCAGGCCATCCATCACGATCTTGTTGGGTGACTCCACCTGTCCATTGGTTTGAGCATGATGGATAGAGGCTGTCCGATGCTCAATTTTCAGTTCCTCCAAGTACTCCTTCCACTGGGCCCCGTTAAACGGAGGTCCGTTATCACTGATCACCACCTTGGGGATCCCGTATCGGGATACAATATGGGTCTGGAGGAATTTGCGGATATGGTTCCCCGTCGTCTTGGCCAATGCCTTAGCTTCTATCCATTCTGAGAAATAATCAATAGCCACAATTAAATATCGGCACTGACCTTTTGCCACTGGAAGGGGTCCCACCAAGTCGATTCCCCATTGCGCGAAGCCATGATATTCGGGGCGTACTTCTGGCAAGCGTCACGGGATCGGACTAGCATCGTTGCCTCCTTGTTCATCGAGGGCTAGTAATAGCCCAGGTTCAGCACTTTCCTCACGATGGATCGGGCACCTTCATGACAAGCCAAGTATCCTTCGTGCACCTCCCTAAGGATCCGATCTGTATCGGGTTCTGCCACACATTTCAAGTAAGGAGTTAAATACCCCTTTTTGTACAGCTGATTGTCCACCATCACATAATTAGGAGCGATTCGGCGTAATTTGTCGGCTACTGATTCATCATCGGGGACTGCCCCCGTAGTCATGTACGCGGCTATCGGGGTCATCCAAGTGGGCTCCTCCGATCCGGTCTCAATGACACATACCTCCGATTGATCGGTGGTTGACAGGATCACCTTCTCCAAGAAGTGTACCTTCCGACTTTCATCGAGGGGTGCCCCCAAGGCGAACTTGCTCAAGGCATCTGCTTCCACATTATCTTCCCTCGGGATCGCCTCAATATCAAAGCTCTTGAAACTCTCCTTCAAGGTTTGCACCTCCAGAAGGTACTTTTTCATCATCGGGCTCTTTGCTTCGTACCGCCCCTGAACTTGGTTCACAATCAGGCTAGCATCACACTTCACCTTTAAGTGACCAACTCCCGTTCCTTTGGCAATCTTGAGGCCAGTGATGAGAGCCTCATATTCAGCTTCATTGTTGGTGGCCCTAAATGTCAAAGCCAAGGCATATCGAAGGGGCTCGCCTCTGTCTGGCGTTATAAGTATAAACCCTGCTCCCGATCCTTCTAAATTTGAGGAACCATCGGTATACATCTCCCAAGTATTTTCGTCATCGGGCTGTTCTGACTGCTCTGCCGTTGGGACCACTGTGGTTGCCCCCTCTACAGGGCCCGCTTCTTAGCCGTTCTCGGAGCAAAGTGAATGTGGAACTCACTAAGCTCGACGGCCCATTTCACTAATCTCCCCAACGCATCTGGTCGGTTCAAAAAATGTTTCAAGGGCTGATTTGTCAGAACAGTAAGCTCATGCGCGTGGAAGTAAGGTCTCAGCTTCCGAGCAGTAACAATCAACGCATAAAGATACTTCTCAACGACGGGATAATTCATTTCAGACTTGGCAAGTGCCTTGCTTACATAATAGACGGGGACTTGGTTACCCTCTACGACTTTCACTAAGACAGAGCTAACAGCAAATTCCGAAACAGCCAAATACAGATAGAGTGGCTCGCCTGGGATGGGCTTTGCCAGAGGCGGGAGGGAGCGGAAGTGCTGCTTGAGTGCCTGGAACGCCTCTTCGCACTTGGCAGTCCACTCAAACTTCTTATTGGCCCTCAACACTTCAAAGATCGGCATGGATCGGTCGCTTGCCTTGGACAGGAAGCGATACATTGCGGCCAATCGGCCATTCAGCACCTTCACCTCCAGATGGTTCGTCGGAGACTTCATCTCCTCGATCGCGTTCAGCTTCTCGGGGTTCACCTCGATTCCCCTCTGGCTCACCATGAAGCCCAGAAACTTTCCTGAGTGCACTCCGAAGGCACACTTGGTCGGGTTCAAGCGAACTTTATGAAGCCGCATCCGCTCAAACGATGTGGCCAAGTTGTGAACATGATCCTCGGCCTGTCGGGACTTCACCAGCATATCGTCCACATAGGCCTCCATCGTTTTCCCCAGCATATCCCCGAACAGCTTGTTCAGGTCGCGAAAATCAACACACATCCGCCACTTGCCATTGCTCTTCTTCACCAGGACTGGGTTGGCGACCCAGGTTTGGAATCGGAGCTCCTTGATAAATCCAGCATCGGGCAACCTTCCCACCTCTTGCTGGATCGCGATCTTCTTGTCGGCACCCATCGGGCGCCTTCTCTGTGTAATCGGTTTGATTGCGGGTTTAATCTTCAGCTCGTGAGTAATCACATCGGGGCTGATTCCTGGCATGTCACTCGGGGACCAGGCAAACAACTCCTTGAACTCCTTCAACAGATCAATTAGTTCTCGGGCTGTCTCCTCAGTCAGGGCGGACCCGATCTTCACCTTCCTCTGAGGTCCATCAATCTCGACCTCCTTCAAATCCTCCATCGGGGCGGGAAGCCCAAACTCCTATCTAGGATTAGCATCAGTCTGGAAAACGGTCATAGCCTCCCGATTCCACCTTCGAGTGGCATTGACATAGCACCTCCTGGAGGCAATTGCCCCCAACGGGTTGATGGTGGTCCTCCCGATAATTGCATTGTAAGTCCCCGCGGACTCGACCACAAAGAACTCCACGTTCCTCTTCTCCGACTTCCAGCCACTACCGAACTCGACCAGTAACGTAATCATCCCCACCGGGTAAGAAGTAGACCTAGAAAATCCAACCATCGGGAAGTCCGCAGGCTTCAAGTCCTTCTTTGTTTTTCCCATGGCCCTCAGTGCATCCATGAACAAAATACCGGAGGAGCTCCCTCCATCAATCAAGATTCGCTTCATCTCGTACCCATCCACGTTCAGGGTCACGACCAAAGCGTCATCGTGCGGGGTCTCCAATCCTATCAGGTCCTCCGCTGAGAAGGGAATCAGCATCTCTTGCTTCGGAGTCCAAGTTCGGGCCCTCTTACCCAGCACCACAACAATGGGAATTCGAGAAGCATAGACCTCCCGAGATGTCGTGGTATCTCCTCCCGCAGCAAGTCCCCCATGAATCACTAATGGTTCCCCGCTTCTCCTTGCGAGCATTGGAAGACTCAGGCTTATCCTTCTTTGGGGATCGACCGCGGGATCGGGAACGGGACCGCGATCGGGACCGGGAACGGGATCGGCTCTGTCGCCCAGCCACAAATTCCTTGAGCTTTCCCTTCTGGATCAGCTTCTCAATCTACTTCTTCAACTCCCGACAATGGTTAGTGTCGTGAGCGGTGGCACGATGAAAGCGACAATAACGATCAGTGCCGGCTCCCATGAACTCTCCATCTTTTTCCGTGGGGTACTTAGTGATACCCCGTCGGTCCATCACCGCCAACACAGCACCCATGGAGCAAATGAGAGGAGTGTAACGGTCCTCCCGTTTGTCCAACTTCGAGGGACGCCTGTCTTCCCTCCGATCGGGACGGCCTCGACCCCGACTGCTCTCGGGTTTATCTTTTCTCCTGTGATCGTCCGACGGCTTGAACGACTACTTCCCCTTGTTCGATTTTGGAGGATCGAGGTCTCTGGCAGCTATCTTTGACTCCTGGACGTCGATTTGCTGCTTTACCCTCTTCTGCAGCGCCTCCATGTTCCACACAGCCTTCTCAGCCACGTTGTGCATCAGGTCGGAACCATATGGTGCTGTGAGGTTCCGAATGAAGGTGCGGATTGTCTCTCCCTCCGACATCTCCTCATCAATCTCGGCGACGCTGGCAGTGTACCTCTGATAGTAATGTGCCAGCAACTCGTCAGGCCTCTGTACCACCTCAGCTAGGGACCTCGCGCTTTTTAGGAGACGTCGACGGCCCTGGTACTGCTGGATGAAACGGTCATGCATCTGGGTCCAGGTAGAGATGCACCATGGAGGAAGGCTGAAGAACCACGTCAGGGCCCTCTCACCAAGTGTGCCTGGGAACAGAACGCACACTATATCGTCATTCGGGGCTCTGCCTAGACAAAGCCATGACATGCTTCTGGACATGACGAACTGGATCTCCCTCGCCATCATACTTCTTGATTGTCGGGATACCCAGTCCTGGCGGGGTAGTGGTGTTCACCAATCGAGGAACAAAGGGATGAGTGGATCGATCCCTCAGCTCCGACATCATCTTCTTCTGGTCCCCCATACAAATGTTCACGATCTTCACCACCTGGTCGGGGGTGATAGGGCCATTGAGAGGGATGGTCCTATGCTGCACCGGCCCAGGTCCATCGACCACGAACTACTCCGACAATGCGGGCTCCTTACCCTTGTCCTGGTGCTCGGGTTGGGACTCCTGCCCGTCCCGATTCTCTCTCGGCGGAGGTGGAGGCAATTCTTCCTCCTTCTTCTTGCCAGCCTCCCTTCGGTCCAGGAGAGCCTCCAAAGTCTCCAGGAATATTGGCATGGCATCCAGCATAGCCTTCGTCAGGTCCACCTTTGTGGGAGCATCCTAGTCCCTCCTCGGGACCTCTTCCCTGTCCTCCGACGAGTTTCGAACGGAATCCTCGCGATTGTCATGATGCCCCCCCCTGTTTGAGAACCAGCGGGGAGAGGATCATTCCGATCGACACTGTGTTCCGGCAGCTCTGAATTCAGGGTTCCAGCAGGATGACGGGAACCACCGGATTGTCCTTGTTTCTTCTTCTGCTTGCCAGCCATCGATTGGGTAGAAGCTATCTTTGCTTTTCGTTACGTTCCCACAGACGGCGCCAATGCTGGATCACGGTTGGAACTCCGGTACGTTCTTGACGGAAGTCCGAACTCCTTCGCTCCAAGTAATCCTGCAAGAAGGGGATAGACCGGGCGGTGACCCAGAATCCCTCTCCGATGCTTAAATGAGTATCTCGATATAGGCAAGCAAGTATCGGTATGTGAATGTACGAACGTATAGGTAACTCCTTCCTTTATATAGGGGAGGGGTGACCTCAGTTACCTGTTGAGATAAATGCCACGTTCCGTTTATCTCGGCCAGTAGCCCACGTTTCGTCTTTTCAGGCCACTTTCCCACTACGCTGATAGTTGGCGTGTTTCTCGGCCTCGTCCTCTGGTGGCAAGTCCCGACGGATGTCGGGGACTCCAGAGTTATCTCCTTTGGTCACCGCTCGGGGCCCCTCGTCATCGGGACAGGGCCAATATTCTCAGGGATTCAATATCGGGGCCTACTCAAAGGCACATCATCGGGGCCTACTCAAAGGCATATCATCGGGGCCTACTCAAAGGCATATCATCGGGAGCGTATAGCTCATATGTCGGGACCGACCTTGTCGGGACCCCTCGCATTAGTCCTCTAAGCCTCTTTCAGAGTCCAGTGGGCCTATTTCATCGTTTACTCGTCGTCAATGGGCCTAACGGCTGTGTCGAAACCCATCACATTGCATGGCGTACACTAGACTACCAACCAAGGTATTACACACTTTTAATCTGTTCACGCTCAGTCGGTCTTTTGGGCCCTCACGGTTCTACAACACACACCCAAACACAACCGGCGTATCCACGGGTTTGTCATCTTGTAGTCTGAACCTTCTCAACAACTTGTTGATATAGGATTCTTGAGAGTGACATAATTTACGGGAAGCCCGATCCCAAGCAATCATAATTCCTAGGATGTACGTGGTTTCCCCATATCCTACTTCTCAAATACAAATGCCAACCAGGACTTTGATTCATTCATGTAACTCACATCATTTGCGGAAAGTAGTATGTCATCCATATATAATGTCAAGATAACGTACTTCGACTCAGAGGTCTTAGTGCACACGCATGGATCCTCATGAAGATTCTCGAATCCGTTTCCAACGATTTCCCCGTGGAACCTGTCGTACCATTGCCGAGACAATTGTTTAAGACCATAAATCGATCTTTGGAGTTTACAAACTTTACGTTCAGGGATTATAAACCCCTTGGTTGCTCCATATAGATCTCTTCCTCCTGGTTTTCATGGAGGAATGTAGTCTTAACATCCATTTGGTGCAGCTCTAAATCGAGGCATGCCAATAGGGCCAGAAAGGCCTGGACTGTGGTGTAACGAACAGTCGGTAAGTATGTCTCATCAAAGTCCACTCCGTGAAGTTGGGTATATACTTTCGCAACGAGTCGAGCCTTGTACCGCTCGACGCTTCCATCAACTGTGAGTTTCAATTTAATAACCGACTTGGCCCCTATGGCTCTGTGGTTAGCAGTAAATCAACTAAAGACCATACTGAATTATCTTTCATAGTGGTTATCTCTTCCTTAATTGCTTTCTTCCATTCCTTCGCTTTAGGTCCTTCAAAGGCTTGTTTAACCGTTACCGGTATCAACCGAAGTAAGAGTGAATAACTCACCTTTTTCAATGGGATACTTCTTGGTAGAAGTTCGATGCCTTTAACTACTTCTAGGTTCGTTAGTTCCATCTTGAACTTGAACAATGCTCCCACTAGGAACAATGCTCTTGATTGGAACAACACTCCCACTGGGAACAAGAGCGTTACTTGAACCTTCACCAACAAATTTTCTTGGACGACCTCTTGGTCTCGGGATTCTACCTCCAAGAAGAATTCCATGGTTACTAGGACCAGGAACCAAGTTGGCAGTGGTACTCCCATTGTCACCAATAGGTAGTTGATGAATTATAGGATTTTCATCTAACGGTTCAGCAACATGATTATCAGGTTCGACTTGATTCGCACCTGCAGTAACAGTGACCTGTGTGGTTGGTTTGACTCCTTCCACTGGATTTATTATGAAAATGTCTACATTCTCACTTACAATGTCATTCACTTGCGTTGCTGCCCCAAATCTCCCACTCGAATTAAGTGGGACCTGATCCATACACAGCCAAGCATTTGACCCCTGGTCGAAAAAGGGCACATGTGGTATAATCATGCGTCATAGATACGACCCTTTTTTCGGTACTTAGTATGTCTTTATCAATGTAGATCGAAATCATACCCAAGAACGTGGTCTTTAACGGCGGTGAGCCACCGGAGCGAAACAAAACAGAAACTATACACATTTCTATCACGGAACTGGTTCTTGAAATTAGTCTGCTTTAGTAATGATTATTTTGCTAGAGACGACTGTGAAAAGTTAGTCTAAAATAGGATTTTAACTTTACACTAGCTAGAGGTAAAATTACCTAGTGAAGTGATAAGAAAACCTATGAAGCCTTATCTACCATGTAAGAAGAACATTATGGCCCTTTCTGAAGAAGAAATGAAGGCCATTAAACTTAATTGACTCTTTGGAACGTTGCAAACAGCTAGGAATCTAGCTAGGCCAATTCTATAGCATAGTGTTTATCGCTTAGTGTTAACATAGACTAAAGAGTGTAAATACCATTGAATGATTCATCACGAATTAAGTAAACAATTTTGAAAAATAAGTTTAGGGATGAGCCAATAGATGGAGCACATATCGAGAGTAGATATGTTCGTAGATCCCATGATTAGTTTAACATGAATGACATTGTTCAAATGAAAGCATGTACAATCGATGGGATTACGATGACCTATTTAGAACTATACTTAGCTCGATTGTATAATATTATAATGACATGACATGGTGGCTATTATGTTATTTATCAAAGTTTTCTCTTACAATAACTGAAACTAACAAACTCATTAAGGAAGGAGTTATGCATTGGATTTATTACGGTCTATAATATTTCGGTTGGAGTCGTAATAGACTCCACCATTCAAATTGTTTCGGATGTGGAAAACGCGCCTCTTCGCATAGGCACGAAAATCACTAGTGGTTGATTTGTTCAGCGCAGGTGATTGCCAAGAACATTTTCGTAATGTTAAACAATCAGGGAAGACGGACTCGGAAGTGTCAAGTTTCTATGTTGTATCCCTCAGATAGCTCAAGCCGTCGTTAAAGACCACATTCTTCCATAATTTAATCTTACACGTGTAGCCTTCGTTACTTCACTAATTCTAATTATATTCAGTTTCTCACTTTTATTGTCGAACTAGAAACACAATATTTTAGATTAAACAAGAAAATTAAGCAACTATGTAATTTCGTAAATTATTAGCCTTAGGGCTTACAGGATTGTCAAACGCATCAGTTCAATCAAATCGGAGATTCGTTTCCTCATCCGAGTGGTTTTTAATAATTTTTAGTCGGAAATTGATTTACACAAACGGGTGAAATCGAACTTTATTGTTTATAACTTGGGTAACACTGTGTAGAATCTTCTCAATTATCTTATTGGAAATTGAACATCTTCATATTTCGATTAACCTTATAATTACAAATAATTGTATGTTCATAAAAGACAAGAAAATGCCTCAAAAGAAACTTAATCGAAATAGAATTCTCTTTCTCCACTGAATCTTCTACTATCTCGTGTTAGCCATAAGCCATGGTCTAAAATTAAATCCAAAAAGAGAAGTTGAATCGGTGATCTCATAATCAAGAACCAATAAATTCTAAAATTTTACAATAACTTTAGAGAGGCATACCTTACAGTCATCGCTTTGGTTTTTAATACGCGCTTCTTTGCAGTCTCTTACTTAGGCTCCCAGACCGATCAAAATGAGATTCGAACCTTCTTAGCCTTGAACGGAGATTGATTCTCTTTATATTGTTTGTTCACTCTTGTTTCTCTTCATCGCATCTGATGGGTTCCGATGTAATCGTTAGCCCCGTTACCAGCCAATGGACGGCGAGTAGGTCCAGAGGGCCTCGTGAAAAGCCTGGAAGGCCCAGAGGCCCAGCACGAAGGGTCCCGACTTTAGCGGTCCCGATGTACGAGCTGTATGCTCCCGACGAGAAGCCTCTGAGTAGGCCCCGATATGCATTAGTAAAGGCCCCGATAGTAAAGCCCCGCAGAGGCTGGACCTGTCCCGCAGAGACTGAAGGTCCTGGGTGGTGATCTAGAATGAGACAACTCTGGAGTCTCCGACAGGAGTCGGGACTTGTGATCAGAGGATAAAGACCGAGAAACCCGCCTACTAGATAGAGTAGTGGGAGACGGTTAGAGATAAAGATAAATCCACCGAGATACGCAGGGCGTGCCCGAGATACGCGGAGTACGGGTAAGATACGCGGAGCGTGGGGCGAGATATATGGAATCCCAACCGAGATATACGGAATCATGGCGAGATACACGGAATCATGGGCAAAACTGCCAGGCGCAGTAACAGGTAACTGAGTAACTTCCCCTCCTATATAAAGGAGGAAGTTACCTCAGAAAACCATCATCTAATACGAACTTAGACTTTTTGCTTACCACCCCATTGATCACATACTCATTTAAGCATCGGAGAGGGATTCTGGGTCACCAACCAGGTCATCCCCTTTTGCAGGATTACGCGGAGCCCAGGAGTCCAGAGCTTTCCGTCAAGGACGTAACGGAGCTTCGCCCGTGATCCAACATTGGCGCCGTCTGTGGGAAACTTACAAAAAGTCAAGATAGTTTCTACCAGATCAATGGCCGGTGGTGGCAAGAAGAAGCAAGTTCAGGCTGGCAAATCTCGTCCCGGAGGAACTGTGAATTCCCCGTTGCCGGAACGTGTTGCTGAACAAGGTGAGAACCCCGCTCTTTCCCAAACAGGGGGGCAGGGTGATGGCTATGAGGTCTCAGTCCGAGACACAGAGAGGAACAGGCAGGATGTCCCGCGTAGGGAGGAAGATGAGGCTCCCCCAAACCCAGTGGGCCATGGAGGAGAAAGAGTCTCGCGAAGGGAAGAAGGGTCGTCTTCGAACTCGGAGTTGGCCAAGGCAGTAGCAGATGCTATGCCCATGTTCTTGGCTGCCATGGAGGCCTTGCTGGACAAGAGGGAGGCCGCCAGGAGGGCGGAGGAGTTGCCTCCGGGAGAAGAATTACCACCACCCCCACCGAGGGTGGACCCAGAGGAACAGGAGGTTCCGCCTAAGAGCAAGGGTAAGGAACCAGCACACCCGGAGAAGTTCGTGGTCGACGGCCCGGGACCGGTGCAAAACAGGACCATTCCCCTGAATGGCCCCATCACTCCCGATCAGGTGGTGAAGATCGTTAGCATCTGCATGGGTGATCAGAAGCAGATGACATCGGAACTGAGGGATCGGTCCAGCCATCCTTTCGTTCCGCGGCTGATAGATACCGTAGCCCCGCCTGGGCTAGGTATTCCGACTATCAAGGAGTACAATGGTGAGGGGGGCCCAGTTCGTCATGTTCAGAGGCATGTCCAGGCCTGCATGGGTCGAACTTCGAACGATGACCTCATCTGTTCATTGTTCCCGATAACCCTGGGAGAAAGGGCCATGACTTGGTTCTTCAGCCTCCCGCCAGGATGCATCTCGTGCTAGGCTGATATGCACGATCACTTCATCAAGCAGTACCAAGGTCGGAGGCGTCTTCTGAAGAGTGTGAGGTCCTTGACCCAGGTGGTGCAGAGACCCGATGAATCGTTGGCATACTACTACCAACGGTTCACTGCTAGTGCTGCGGAAATTGATGAAGAAATCTCGGAGGGAGAAACAATCCGTACTTTCCTGCGGAACTTGAGCGCTCCGTACGGCTCCGATCTGATGCACAGCGTAGCCGCGAAGGCCGTGTGGAGTATGGAGGCCCTGCAAGCGAGTCGATGATTGCTGCTGGAGAGCTCGATCCCCCGAAATCGGGGAGAGGAAAGCCATTGTCCAAGCTGTCGGATGATCGCAAAGGGAGCGACAAGTCGGAAGGAAGCAGGAACCATGGTCGTCCCGATAAAAGAGAAGACAAGCGTCCTCCGAGGAAGGATAACCGAGAAGGTCGGACCGTTCCCATCAATAGCTCGATGACCTCTGTGTTAGCTGTGATGGACAGACAGGGTCTCGCTCGATACCCCCCGAGGAAAGAAGGCGAATTCCTAGGAGGCCGCCCTGACCGTTACTGTCGCTACCATCGAGCCAATGGTCACGACACCGAAAACTGTCGGGAATTGAAGAAGGAAATTGAGAAGCTGATCCAGAAGGGGAAGTTAAAAGAGTTTGTCGGAAGGGGAAGATGTCGATCTCGCTCCAAAAGTCGGTCACGGTCCCGTTCCAAGTCCCGCGACCGATCCCCGAAGAAGAAAAAGATTGAGCAAGAAGCTTCAGGTTCAGGTGCCCGTAGGGAGAGGCACGGAACTATCAATGTCATCCACGGAGGGATGGCAGCGGGAGGTGATACCTCTGCTTCCCGGGAGAACTACGCTTCTCGCTTATCTGCCGCGGTGGTGCTAGGCAAAAGGTCCCGGTCGTGGACCCTGAAGGAGGAAATGGTAATTTCTTTCTCGGCGGAAGATCTAGTAGGAGTGGAAAGCCCTCACGACGACGCCTTGGTCGTGACCCTAGACGTAGAAGGATTCGAGATGAAGCGGATCCTGATAGACGGAGGGAGTTCCTCCGATATTCTTTTCATGGACGCTCTGGAAGCCATGGGAAAGACGAAGAAGGACCTCACACAGGTGGACTTCCCGATGGTGGGATTCTCTGGTTCCACCTCTTACCCGCTGGGAATGATTACCTTACCGGTGGAGTTTGGTAGTGGCTGGAAGATGGAGAAACGAAACGTAGATTTCGTTGTCGTGGAGTCTGCAGGGGCATACAACGCCATTATCGGGAGGACCACTATCAACCCTTTTATGGCAGTCGCCTCGACGGTCTACCAGAAGATGAAGTTCCCGACTGACAATGGGGTTGGAGAGGTCAAGGGTGACCAAGTGGCATCACGGAAATGCTACGTTAACGCCACCCGACGGAGAAGGAGGGAGGCCATGACTGTCCTTCAGACTGATGCCGATCCTCGAGAGGAGTATGGGCGTCCCGCCCCCATGGAGGATCTGAAGGAGGTTGAGATTGATGGGCCTCAGAGGAAGGTGAAGATCGGGTCTGCTTTGTCGGAGGAAAGAGCCCGAGAGCTGATCGAGCTTCTGAAGGAGTTTAAGGAGCTGTTTGCCTGGTCCCCGAGTGATATGCCAGGAATCAGCCCCGATGTGATAGTGCACGAGCTGAAGATAGACCCCGCGATCAAGCCCATCGCGCAGAGAAGGCGTCCGATGGCCGCGGATAAGAGGATCGCGATCCAGCAAGAAGTGAGCAGACTGCTCGATGCGGGATTCATCAAGGAGCTTCGATTCCAGACTTGGGTGGCTAACCCAGTCCTGGTGCGAAAGAGTAACGGGAAGTGGCGGATGTGTGTCGATTTCCGCGACTTGAACAAGGCTTGCCCGAAGGATTGCTACCCGCTCCCGAGGATTGACCAGTTGGTGGATGCCACATCGGGACATGAGCTGCTGAGCTTCATGGATGCCTATTCCGGGTACAACCAGATCAAGATGGCGAAGGAGGATGCCCCCCATACGGCCTTCTATGCCGACAGTGACGTCTACCATTACTACGTGATACCCTTCGGATTGATCAATGCCGGAGCAACTTACCAGCGAATGGTGAACAAGTTGTTCGGAGACATGTTGGGGAAAACCATGGAGGCGTATGTGGACGACATGCTAGTTAAGTCCCGACAGGCAGGAGACCATGTCCAGAATTTGGCGGCAGCATTTGAGCGGATGAAGTTCCATCAGGTTCGGCTGAACCCCGACAAGTGTGCTTTTGGGGTGAACTCGGGGAAGTTCCTAGGGTTCATGGTGAGCCAGAGAGGAATTGAGGTGAACCCCGAGAAGCTGCGAGCAATCGAGGAGATGCAGTCCCCGAAGACTCATCGGGAGGTCCAGGTGCTGAATGGCCGGCTGGCCGCGATGAATCGCTTCCTATCTAAGGCAAGTGACCGAGCTATGCCATTTTTTGATGTGCTGAGGGCCAACAAGAAGTTCGAATGGACCGACAAGTGTGAGGAGGCGTTCCAGGCACTCAAGCAGCACCTCTGTACCCTCTCGCCGTTGGCGAAACCAGTTCCAGGCGAGCTGCTCTATCTCTATTTGGCTGTTTCTAATGTGGCTGTTAGTTCTGTTTTGATTAAAATTGTCAAGGGCAACCAAGTGCCTATCTATTATGTAAGCACGGCGTTTGCCAAGTCTGAAATAAATTATCCCGCTATTGAGAAGTATCTCTTTGCGCTGATTATTGCCGCTCGAAAGCTACGTCCTTACTTCCATGCCCATGAAGTCACGGTATTGACTAATCAGCCCCTGAAACACTTTTTGAACCGACCGGAGGCGTCGGGGAGATTGGTGAAATGGGCCATCGAGCTGACGGAGTTCCGTATTCATTTCGCTCCAAGAACCGCTATTAAGGGCCAGGCATTGGCAGATTTTATAGCTGAGTCTACGGCACCCGATCTGGAAGCAACGGGTCCCGCAGAGGGGGCAGCCATAGAAGAAGTTCCGACAACAGAAAAACAGCCAGAGCAGCCAAATGAGGAGAATACTTGGGAGATGTACACTGATGGTTCATCGAGTGTAGAAGGCTCGGGGGCAGGATTCGTATTGATACCGCCCGGTGGAGGCGAGCCCCTGCGATATGCCTTGGCGTTGACATTCAAAGCCACCAACAACGAAGCGGAGTACGAGGCTCTCATCACGGGCCTCAAGATTGCCAAGGGTACGGGGGTCGATCATTTAAAAGTGAAGTGTGATGCCAGCTTGGTTGTAAACCAAGTCCAGGGGAACTATGAAGCTAAGAGCCCGACAATGAAGAAGTATTTGCACGAGGTGCAGACTTTGAAGGGAAGCTTCAAAAGCTTTGATATCGAGGCGATCCCAAGAGAAGAGAACGCAGAAGCAGATGCCTTGAGCAAGTTCGCTCTTGGAGTGGCCCCCGAGGAGAATCGGAAGGTACATTTTCTAGAAAAGGTAATCATCTCAAACATTGATCCGGCGGAGATCTGCACTATTGAGACAGGATCGGAGGAAGAAGAGAAGCCCACTTGGATGACTCCGATGGTCACGTACCTGACTACGGGGGTACTCCCCGATGACAAAGTGGCAGCTGTCAGGTTGCGTCGGATCGCGGACAACTACACGATGGTGGACAACCAATTATACAAAAAAGGGTACGTAAAGCCTTTTCTAAAATGCGTGGCGGAACCTGACACGAATCGGATCCTGAGAGAGCTACACGAGGGAGTCGCGGCTTGTCATGAAGGGGCACGATCTCTAGTGAGGAAGGCGTTGAACTTGGGCTACTATTGGCCTTCGATGAACAAGGAAGCGACCGCGATGGTCCGATCCTGTGATGCATGCCAGAGGTACGCTCCAAATATCGTGGCACCCGCCGCGGACTTAATGCCCATCAGGAGTGCATGGCCCTTCGCGCAATGGGGGATTGACTTGGTGGGACCTCTTCCCCAAGCGAAAGGTCAGTGCAAGTATTTACTCGTGGCTATCGACTACTTTTCAAAGTGGATAGAGGCTAAGGCATTGGCTAGAACGACGGGGCAGCAGATCCTCAAGTTCCTTCAAACTCAGATCGTATCCCGGTACGGGGTTCCTCGAGTGTTGATCAGCGACAACGGCCCTCCGTTCAATGGGGCTCAGTTAAAGGAGTACCTGGCGGAATTAAACATTGAGCATCGGACCGCTTCAGTCCACCACGGTCAGACCAATGGCCAGGTAGAATCAGCCAACAAGATCGTGATGGATGGCTTGAAGAAAAGAGTCTATGCCTTGCAGGGCCATTGGCTGGATGAGCTCGAGAACGTGCTGTGGGCTCTGAGAACAACACCCAAGCAGTCAACAGGAGAAACTCCGTTTGGCCTGGTTTATGGCACGGAGGAAGTCGCTCCCGTGGAGATAGCGGTGGAATCCCACCGCGCAAAATATTACGAGCCTCTGACGAACGAGGAAATGAGACGTCTAGACTTAGACTTGCTTGAGGAAAAAAGATGGAAGGCTGATGAAGTCCAGGCCCGAATGCGTCTGGCAACAGCCCGATATTACAATCGGCGTGTCAGGTCCCGACAATTCTTCGTGGGAGAACTTGTCTGGCGGAGGAATGAGTTCGTTCATCAAGATCGGATCAACAAGCTATCACCAAAATAGGAGGGACCTTACAAGATCGTAGGGATGCCAGCACCCAATGCATACAGGCTAGAGGACCTTGATGGCAAGACATTGAAGCAATTCTTCAGTGGCGAAAACTTGAAGAAGTATCATGTTTGATATTAAGCTGCCGCGAAGGGCGCAAATTGTCTATCAATAAGATCTGATGTAAGCCTGTTTTGAGTTACTTATGAATAAAAGAAGTTGTTTCCGATCAAATTGTTTTCAGATTTATTCTAACTGTTAGTAAGACGTCCTGAAGGACGCGACAAAAGCCTTCCGAGGTACGATAAAAGCCTTCCGAGGTATGCGTAAGTCGTCTATATGATGCGGCCAAAAGCCTTAACGGGTATGGACAAAAGCCCTACGGGGTACACCGTAAGCCGTCTATATGATGCAACCAAAAGCCTAGGTACGAAAAGGCCCTGATGGGTCCGCGTAAGTCGTCTATATGATGCGGCCAAAAGCCTTAACGGGTAGGGAAAAGCCTTAACAGGTCCGCGTAAGTCGTCTATATGATGCGGCAAAAAGCCTTAAAGGGTACGATTAAGCCGTCTGGTAGAGACGCAGGGATAAGAAAATGGCCTTGAAAGGCAGGGATAAGAAACCTTAAGTGGTGAAGTCCCGATTTTGGATGAGAAGCCTTAAGTGGTGAAGTCCCGATTTTGGACGAGAAGCCTTAAGTGGTGAAGTCCCGATTTTGGTTGAGAAGCCTTAAGTGGTGAAGTCCCGATTTTGGACGAGAAACCTTAAGTGGTGAAGTCCCGATTGGACGAGAAACCTTAAATGGTAAAGTCCCGAGTCAAGCGTCGGAAGGACGTATGAAGTCATCTCAAATGGTGCATCGGAACGTTCTGAGTAACGAGTTTAAAGCCGCTTTAGATAAGCGCAAACGATTATCGAGACCAAAACATATTCCTTATATAAAGGCTCAAAGGCCTAGAAGTTCGGACACAAACAACGAAGGAGAAAAACTACAAGGACTAAAAAGATGAAACATTAGACTTGGTCCTTGTTGGAAGATGGATCTACAGCAGCATCGGAGGGAGCAAGGTTCGGAGGGGCCTGGGCAGAAGGCTCCGCGGCTGGCGGAGTCGGGTCCACGGTAGCGGCCTCTTCACTCTCCGCGGGGAGGTTGAAGTACTTCTCAGCAACGGGGGCAAGAGTCTCGGACTTCGTGAAGTCAATGGAATCCGCGTAAGCTGTGTAGAGTTCTTCGACAGCGTTGTACAAAACATCCTCCACCTCGGATTTGGCAACTGCCCATGGAGTCTGGTGGGCCCAAGGTAATCATGAGTAAGAGACTCTGTTATACAACAATCACACGCAAGACAAAAGCCTCCGACGGTGGTATCGGAAGGTATGGAAATAAAAACCTCCGCTAACGAGGTCAGAAGAGCTGAATTAAAAGACATGACGAACTCAAAGTCCCCCATGTCTTGGGGGCAAATGATGGGTTCCGATGTAATCGTTAGCCCCGTTACCAGCCAATGGACGGCGAGTAGGTCCAGTGGGCCTCGTGAAAAGCCTGGGAGGCCCAGAGGCCCAGCACGAAGGGTCCCGACTTTAGCGGTCCCGATGTACGAGCAGTATGCTCCCGACGAGAAGCCTCTGAGTAGGCCCCGATATGCCTTAGTAAAGGCCCCGATAGTAAAGCCCCGCAGAGGCTGGACCTGTCCCGCAGAGACTGAAGGTCCTGGGTGGTGATCTAGAATGAGACAACTCTGGAGTCTCCGACAGGAGTCGGGACTTGTGATCAGAGGATAAAGACCGAGAAACCCGCCTACTAGATAGAGTAGTGGGAGACGGTTAGAGATAAAGATAAATCCCCCGAGATACGCAGGGCGTGCCCGAGATACGGGGAGTACGGGTAAGATACGCGGAGCGTGGGGCGAGATATATGGAATCCCAACCGAGATATACGGAATCATGGCGAGATACACGGAATCATGGGCAAAACTGCCAGGCGCAGTAACAGGTAACTGAGTAACTTCCCCTCCTTTATAAATGAGGAAGTTACCTCAGAAAACCATCATCTAATACGAACTTAGACTTTTTGCTTACCACCCCATTGATCACATACTCATTTAAGCATCGGAGAGGGATTCTGGGTCACCACCCAGGTCATCCCCTTTTGCAGGATTACGCGGAGCCCAGGAGTCCAAAGCTTTCCGTCAAGGACGTAACGGAGCTTCGCCCGTGATCCAACAACATCCAGCGAGTTCATGACAAACTCACTCACCAGTTTCAATCCAATGTTTTCCAAGAACCAGGATTGTGGAACTTTTATCAACAAGATATTTTCACAGTCCAAGTTCTCATCTGTGTACTTAGAATTTGAATATTGTTCGGCAAATTAACCAATTAGTATTTTCATCCCCTTCTCAAAATCGAACATAGCCCTAGGGGCATTGTATGTTTCTCCTTTGCCATAACGCAAGTGGATGTCATTCCATAATTAAGAAGCTTTTGTATAGCCATCAAATTCAAAATAGATTGGTTCGGTTAGATATGACATGATAAGCTCGATGGCTTTATCATTGTATGTTTTCCACTTCATATATTCAGCAGATTGATTCAATTCATAATGATTCCATGCCGGTTCTGCATGTTGTTGGATGCAGTACAAATAGCACATCCATTGAATCCAATGTTTAAAATCATTGCCCCTAAGGCTTTTTAGGGAGGAATTTCCTGAAGGATTATGGAGGAGAAATACTACGGATATTAACAAGGTATATGCTAGTAAACACATTACGCCGCGGAATAAGAAGCACATACCTATTCGAAATTTACCATAGTCCAGGACCTTCTAAGGGAGTTCACGATCCGCCTGACGGTTCCCATAAGGGCTTTTGTTAAGGAAGCCCTACACGGATTTGTCTCCACAACAAAATCTCTTGTCGATTCTTCTGCAAGGATGGATCTACGGAGTAATTTGCTCGAAGCAAATTTGCACCTCCTTTGGTGATATGTGGTTCGGCCGAAACAGTATAGGGATGAGGAATTTATTTTGTCTCACCACAAAAGTGATTAAATGATTTACCTTTAAATAAAACCTAACACTCCCTATTTATGAGAGGAGCAGAGTGGAAAAAAGTCCACTTTGCCCTCCCTTATTATTTTAGCCGGCCATAGAGTTAGGGAGGCGAAATTTTGGGCTCTCATGTCAATTGGTATTTTAGGCTAGGCCCAAAATCCCTAATGTGACATTACCCAATTGTCTCAGGCAACTAACTCATATTCATGAGCTCCCTTTTACGGCGGCCCAATCCCCAAATACTAACAGCTCCCACTCGCCGAAATGGTAGGGTGCCTGTTAATATGTTGTCGACCAACACATCAACATTTGTTCTTCGATCCAGCCCTACATCTGAATAGTTCATACGAGGTTTGTCGTGCGACCAGCGGGCACTACGGGAATCGTGCTACTCATCTGTTAGGAGTGTTGTAGCGCCTGCGAAATGTTGATTTCATCATGTACAATCAACATGTGAAAACCATTATATTGTTTCGCTCTGTATCCTTGGTCAACTGTCATTCTCCAATTGCCTAGTTTACACATAGGAACACTTCTCCAAGGCATCTGTTCAAGTAATATCAGGTTGGTGGCCACCTAGTGAATACAAGATTCAAAGAATTACAGTTGGAGTTGACCTTCCCCATCGCTCATACCCTTAGTCAAACTAAACCGGTTTCCAAAGACGTGGTCACTAGGCCTTTTTTTTAGCACTGCGCTCGTACACTGGGAAGCGAACATTGAGCTTGACATTAGGTATGAGTTCTGAGTCCGTGAGGATACTTTGGATGCTTCTTCATAAAGCACCCGGGATCAATCACACATTCAATGTGAAGAAGTTTATGCCCATCTAAATCTCGTGGATCCTATCTAGCACAACTGAGCTTGACCCCGTGGTCGATCATGGCACGTGTACTATGAAGCGCACGTCGATAGCATAACTAACTTACATATTGTCAGGAGTGGGAAATGTCATACGCTATCGCAAATTTGTCATCTGGCCCGGAATGTGGTTGTTGACGAACTTTACGCAAGACTTAGATCATGTCGTATTACCCCGAAACCAAATAATCGTCTTGCTTAGCAGGTCTATCTTTTGAAAACACCATGGTTATTAGCCGGTCTTGACATGGTAGAGGTCCCTCTCTCAGTCAAGATGACCGAGCCTGTGTGACTAGGCTTGGCCCACATTCGACATAATTTAATTAGGAGGATCGTCTCTCCTATGCCTAGTTTATAGACCGTAAAATATGATGTAATTCATACATTATGACGTCGCTAGATCATAAACTCAAATTGAAATTCCTTTTATTTAAATATTAGTTTAAAAATCAAAATGTTATCATCTAAGCACAAGCCTCTTAAACCCTACGCAGTACATGCATTTTGACGTGCTTTTTGAAAACACCCCTGCCTAAAGGTTTGGTCAATGGGTCTGCCACCATATTCTCATAGGAAAAGTATTCTAATGTAATTAATATGTCTTCGACCATAATTTTTGCATAATTATATGTCACATCAATGTGTTTTGACCTACTATGGTAGTTAGGATTCTTATTTGCTGCAATCGCTGCTTGACTATCAGGGTATACCTTCACTGGCTTACTCCCATCCTCGACGTCAAGCAATGCAGATAAGAGCCTTTTCAGCCAGACTGCTTCATCTGCATTCTTAGCGAGGGCTACGAATTTGGATTCTATTGTAGACAACGCGACACAAGATTGCTTCTTTCTCATCCATGAAATGGCGGCATTAGCTGTTGGATTACGGGGACGTAATACTACGGAATGCTAAACGTGTACATGCAAATAAACTAATTACGCAGCGGAATAATGTACACATACCTCAATAGCTTTCCTGCCCAAGAACGATGTGGAGGGAGTTTTGATCCTCCGGTCGGAACCCGTACAAGTTCGTCGTGAGAAGAAGTCCTACGCGGTATAAGCTCCACAGCAAATCCTCTAATCGATTCTTCAACGGGGAAACAACCTCGGACTGATTATGATGGTGCCGAAATAATCAACTGAGGATGAGAGGGTTTCTCTCAAGTTCCTCAATGGAGGGACTTATGAATTACTTGATGTATAAAACCCCTTAGGAGATACCCCTATATATAGGATTGGTGTAGTGGACAAAAGTCCACACCAACCAATGTGGTATAGGGTTTGGCCGAACTTATTAAAGGAGGGAGGCCCAATATTGGGCCTCCCATGTCAATTAGGAATTGGGTCGAGCCCAATTAACCTAATGTGACATTTACCCAATTGTCTTAGGTAATATCCTTAATATTAACGGGGCTACCATTTACGGCGCCACGTCACCATATGCTAACAGCTTCTACCCGTCGGAATGGGAGGGTTCCTGTTAATGTATTGTTATCCAATAGCATCAAAATTTCCGTCTTCAGTTATCGTCTCTGTCTCAGAATAGTTCATACGAGGTTTGCCGTGCGACTGGCGGATACGACGGGCATTGTGCTACTCATCTGTTAGGAGTATTGTAGCGCCCGCAGAACGTTGATTCCCTGTCGTAAATAAACCCTGTTAAATAAAAATATGTACCGGACTGTATCATTGGTCAACTGATAATTCTCCAATTGCACAGTTTTCCACATAGGAATACTTCTCCAGGGCATCCATACAAGTGTTCACAACCTTCAACTAATATTCGGTCGGTGGCCACCTAGTGAACACAAGAGTCGGGGAATTATAGGTGAACATGACCATCCCCATCGCTTATACCCTTAGTCAAAACTCAACTGGTTTCCAAGACGTGGTCACTTTGCCTTTTATTTCGGCACTACGCTCGTACTCCGGGAATTGATCATTGAGCCAGACCTTAGGTATAAGTTCTGAGTCCGTGAGGATACTTTGGATGCCTCTTCATAAGATACCCGGGATCAATCACACGCTCAAGGTGAAGAAGTATGCGCCCTTTGAATCATAAGGATTCTAGCTAGCACAACCGAGGTCGAACATGTCACGCGTAGTATGAAGTACGCGTCGATGGTCAAGCCAGGGATTGGATATGTCAATCATGCTATCGCAAAATCTTTCATCTGGCCCTGAATGTGATTTTAATGATGGACATAGTCCAACACGACGATTTTACAAAACGAAGATCAAGTCATGCTTTTAGGCTTGACAAAGTTTTCGTTTCGTATAACCAGGTTTATCCCCCTGGTTCTTAGCCAATCTTGTTGTGGTAGAGGTCCCCCTATCCTACAAGATGCCGTGCTTGTGTGACGAGGCATGGTTTACATTCGACATAATTTTGGTGGAATTTTTTTACCTCTTCCTACGACCTAGTTTATAGACCGTAAAATCCGATTTTATTTATCATTATGACGTCGATGGATCATATACTCAATTTGCAATTATTTTATTCAATCGACATATTATTTCAAAAGTCAAAATGCTATCACTTATACAAGCCACTTATTAAACCCTACGTAATCCAAGCAGTTTTACGTGCTTTTCAAAAATCTTCTACGTAATGGCTTAGTCAAAGGGTCCGCGACCATATTGTCTGTGGACAAGTATTCTAAAGTGATTATATTGTCTTCCAGAATAGATTTAGCATAATTGTATTTCACATCGATGTGTTTGGTCCTACTGTACTTTGGATTCTTAACTGCTGCAATGGCTGCCTGACCGTCAGAGTATACCTTTACGGGTTAACTCTCATTGCCAGCGCCAATTAATGCAGTTCAGCCAGACCGCTTCTTATGCGTTTTTGGAGAGGGCAACGAATTCCGATTCCATAGTGGAAAGCACGACACATGATTGCTTCTTGCTTACCCATGATATGGCAGCTTTAGCAAGAAGGAAACTCCTCCTCTGGTGGACTTACAATAATCCGGATCACCACCGTGGTCGGCGTCACTATAACCGGTCAATTCTATTTGCATGCCCTCATAGCACAGAACATAGTCGGCAGTACCTTTCATATATCTTATAATTCTTTCATGGCCTTTAAATGTTGATAACTAGGATCTGATTGGAATCTTGCTACTAGGCCCACAGTGTAACAGATATCCGGCCGAGTACATAGCATGGCATACATGAGACTTCCTACCATGCTTAGATACTCTGCTTCCTCCATCTGTTCACGCTTCTGCGGGTTCTTCGGGACATCACGCTTTGACAGCGCGCATCCGAACACAACCGGCGTATCCACGGGATCGGCATCGAGCATTATGAATCTTTTCAACATTTTGTTGATATAATATTCTTGAGACATACACAATCTCCGGGCGGCACGATCTCAGACAATTTTAATGCCTAAGATGTACGTGGCCTATCCCATGTCTTTCATCTCAAATGCTGGTGCTAACCAAGACTTTGATTTATTCATGAAACTCACATCGTTCGCAGCAATGAGCATGTCATCTACGTATAAGGTTATGATGACATACTTTGACCCGGAGGTCTTGGTGTAAACGCATGGATTCTCGTGAAGGTTCACAAATCTGTTTCCAATGATTTCCTCTTGGAATCTGCGATACCATTTCCGAGAAGATTGTTTAAGACTGTAAATAGATCTTTGGAGTTTGCAAATTTTACGTTCTTTGCCAAGAGTAATAAAACCCTCCGGCTGCTCCATATAGATCTCTTCCTCCAAGTTTCCGTGGAGGAATGCGGCCTTAACACCCATTTGGTGTAGCTCTAGATCGAGGTATGCAACAAGGGCAAGGATGGCCCTGACTGTGGTATACAACAAGGGCAAGGATGTTTCATCAAAGTCTACTCCTTCAATTTGGGTATATCCTTTCGCAACCAATCGAGCTTTGTATCGCTCGAATTCTCCATCAGCAGTGAGTTTAAGTTTCAAAACCCAATTAGTTCCTTTAGCTCTGCGGTCAGGAGGTAAATAAACTAAATACCATACCGAATTAGCTTTCATTGAGGCGATTTCATCCTCCATTGCTTTTCTCCATTCTTTTGCTTGAGGTCCTTCCATCTCGCCTCTCTCAATGGGATACTTCTTGGGAGAAGTTCGTTGCCTTTGACTGCGTCTAGGCTCATTTGTCCCATTTTGAATCTGATCCATACTCCCACTTGGAATAATGCTTCTTGTCGGAGCATTACTCCCACTAAGAATGATGGCGGTACTAGAACTTTGAACAACAACTTTCCTCGGACGACCTCTTCGTCTCGGGATTTCACCTCCGAGATTAGTTCTTTGATCGCTAGGACCTAGAACCGAAGTGATAAATCCGCTCCCACTTTGAACAATGGGAACAATAGGTAGTTGTATAATATGATTATCAGTTTTACTTGATTCGCATACCCAACAATAGTGATTTGTGTTTGGGGGGGAGTGAGCCCTCCCACTGGATTTATTATGGGGTTTACATCCTCATTAACCGAATCACTTGTTGCTGTGTCAAATCTCCCACTCGTAGAAAGTGGGACCTGAGAATCATCGTCATCTTGTTCTAGTTCGATCAGGACTTTGTCTGTTTTTATTTCTCTTAGCGTTGGAAATTCGTTCTTAAGAAAAGTGACGTCTCTGGACTCATGTTCGTACACATTACCATTTTCAAGAGTTGACACAAATACCTAACCTTTTGAGTTCTCAATGTATCTTATGAAGATACTTTTAAGTCCTCTGGGGCCTAACTTGCCAAAACGGCTGTCAGTTGTATGTGTGTAAGCTGTGCACCCCCAAGGTCGCAGTCCGGTAAGATTCAACTCCCTACCAGTCCACAGCTCATAGGGTGTTGTGTTAACTGCTTTTGATGGGACAAGGTTTACTACATGAGTGGCAGCAAGCAACGCGTCTCCCCAATAAGAGATTGGCAATTGTTCTTGTGACATCATGGTTCTAACCATGTCAAGGAGAGTTCGATTATGACGTTCAGCCACACCATTCTGCTGTGGTGTGTTGGGGATCGTCGTTTGACGGGCGATCGCACTTTCTTTGCACAACTTATCAAACTCATTAGAGAGATAATCTCCACCTCTGTTGGTGCGTAGGGTTTTAACCTTTCACTCTTGTTGATTCTCTACGAGCTTTAGAAAACTTTTGAAGCAATCTATAGCTTCCGATTTACGAGTAATCAAATGAGTAAACCCGAATCGGGTGTAGTCGTCAATGAAAGTTACGAAGTATCGTTTTCCATTTCTAGCAGTTACGTTCATTGGTCCACATACGTCTGACTAGATTATTTGCAATGGAAATTCTGCTCGTTTTGCTTCTCAGAATGGCTTGCGGATGGAATCTCCGGCTAGACAGTCATGACAAGTGTGTTTTACCACACTGCTTGTTCCGGGCAAGAGCGCTCATCGTGCCAACGATTGAACTCTGTCAAAGCCTGTATGTCCAAGCCGTGAATGCCATCCAGTCGCGTCTGTTTCTGCTTCTTTAGAGGACATTGCATACATTCCATACGAATTTACATTACCATTCAAATCCATGATAAATAGACCATTAGAAGATAAGGCATATCCAAATAAAGTATTCCCTTTATTTATGCGAACCAAGGATCTCTCAAATGATAAAACATAGTTCTTATTCATAAGAGAAGAAACAGACACAACATTTCTACGGATTCTAGGAGCAAAAAGGACATTATCAAGAAGTAAGGATTTGTCATTGCCCATTGGCAATTTGCAATTCTCTACCCTTATGACTTCAATTTGTGAGTTGTCGCCGATGTATATCCTTTTAGAATCCTTCGGCAACCGTCTAAACTTGGCAAATAGTTCTTTGTCGTTGGTTATGTGGTCCGTTGCACCTGAATAAAGAATCCAAGATGGATTTGAGTCAGTTAACATGGAGGTTTCCTTTAAATAAAAAAATTCACATACCTTTCCAGGGTGCGATTTGCTGGATCCTGCACCATCTTTTATTTGACTTGGGCTGGAGTTCCCGCATACTATCTTAGATTTTAATCTGGGTCTGCCTTGTTTAGGCATAGTAAACGTTTTACTGTCGACTTCCTGTTGTTTCTTTCCCTTGTTCCTGAATTTCCTTTTCTTATGGCCAGCTTATCCTGCCGTTTTCGGTTCTTTCGATACCGAAGTTAATTGAGTTTCCTCCATCTCGATTAGTTTCAGGACAGATGCAAGATCAAGCACGGAACTGCTAACAGTCAATATAGCCTTGGATGCTCTCCAAGATTTCGGGAGAATCCCAATTATGGCCTGAATTTTATCCCATTCAGCCATCTGACTGTCATCTTCCAATGGTTTGAACAATTGAAGGAGACCGTAAACTTTTTCAAGCACGCTCTTACTGTTGTTGTTCAGACAGGTTTCTAATGTTGGTATAAGTGGCTGCAGTGTAACCGCCATGCCACTTCCATATTTCAGAAAGAGGGCATCCCATATGTCCTTCGATGTCGGATCATCCTTATACTTGTCATAGAAATCCTGTGACATTTCAGACAGTATCATCTCCTTTGCTTTCTTGTCATCTTGCTCTCGTTGAAAATGGGCGAATGCTAGATCTTTAGTTATCCGGCACTCAGGCAGTTCATGATCATTTGAATGTGGTCAATTAGTCCTTGTCCCTCCAATATGGTAACGACGCGTTTGCTCCACGAGTCATAATTCGTCTCAATTAATAGCTCAGATTCACATGATAATGCCATCTATTCGTTGGTAATAATTCAAGGTTGGGAAGACAATAACATTTTGACAGAATTGCAAACATCGGATTATCTGTTCAGATGGAATACGACAAATAGTGATCCTTCAGTCACTAAACCAACCCACCCCTAGTAAACCGAGGGCAGTGGGTGCTGTGAAAGAGTTCACACTATTTTCGTTTTCAATCCAATAGATCAGTCTTTTGAAAACAGTTATTATATTGAAAATTACCGGAAAGGGAATTTTCAAATAAGCATACCCGATCTTGGCTTTACCAAGGCCCTTTTGATTAAAAAAAATTATCTGATAATTTACGCATGCGTAACACTATATCACGCCATAAACATCGAACAAACCAAACTATACGGTTACGCATCATGCGTCTAATGTTCCTAGCATACATAATTCTACGTAAAGTAAATTATCACATGCTTTCAGTCCTCAACATTCCAGCATACATGTCAAAACATGCAACTTCCGCACACATTATGCATAATTGGCGACTGGAATTTTCGGTTTTTGAAAACGTTTTGAAAATATTAGGGGCTTGTTTGCAATTCATGCTTACAATCAATCATACGAAATTTCTAGACATGTATTCTAGGCACTTTCAATTAGCATAGCATGTCTATCCTATTGCGCAAACGATATATTTAAATTACAGAGCTCAATGCTAACAATATATTATCCATCTAGCTTGACGAAGTCAAGACGACATTTCTAATATATGTTGCAGAAAGTAAACAATTGCAATTTAGCCCACTAATTTAATCCAGTCCCAAAAACGTGCATATCCGAGATCAATCCCCATAATCGTAACCAGGCATTAGGGTTTTACCCAAAAACGTGTTAAAGACGCAAACCCTAAGAGCACTGTTTAGGCTAATTTTAAATTTCGAAAAAGTTTTCGATTTAAAAAATTAGACATCCTATTTTATTGAACATTTTAAAATTTCCGAAAATTTTAAAAGTTGGTTCGGTCCAGTTAAAAATCCGGTTCAAGTCGGTCCGATTTAAAAATCCGGTTTGGTCTGAATTGTTCAATAAAATAAGATTAACACACATATCCACGCATACACATATCAGGATTGGTGGAGTGGACAAAAGTCTACTCCAACCAATGTGGTAAAGGGTTCGGCCGAACCTATTAAATGTGGGAGGCCCAATTTTTGGCCTCCCATGTCAATTAGGAATTGGGTCGAGCCCAATCAACCTAATGTGACATTACCCAATTGTCTTAGGAAATATCCTTAATATTAACGGGCTACCATTTACGGCGCCACGTCACCATATGCTAACATTAGCAATGTGAAATACTCCTCCTGAGGTGGACTAATGATCATCCGGATCGCCACCGTGGTCGGCGTCACTGAACTCAGTCAATTCTAATTTTCCACCCCCATAGCACAGTCCGTAGTCGGCAGTACCCCTTAGGTATCGAATAATTTGTTTCATAGCCTTTAAATATTTATAGCTAGGATATGACTGGAATCGTGCTACCAAGCCACAGCGTAACAGATGTCTGGACGAGTGCATGGCATGGCGTACAAAAGACTACCAACCATACTAAGGTATTCTGCACTTTTCATATGTTCACGCTCAGCCAGGTCTTTTGGGCCTTCACGCTTTTTCAACGTGCACCTAAACACAATCGCCGTATCCACGGGTTTTGCATCTTGTAATCTGAACATTTTCAATAGTTTGTTGATATAGGATTCCTTAGAGAGACAAAGTTTGCGGGCAGCCCGATCCCTAGCAATCTTAATGCCTAGGATGTACGTGGCTTCTCCCATGTCCTTCATCTCGAATACAGATGCCATCCAGGAATTTGATTAATTCATGTAACTAACATCGTTCACGACAATTAGAATGTCATCCACATATAATGTCAAGATTGTTAGGTTATAAAGTCTAGGTCAACGGGTCGTCAATCTAGAATTATCTCCCACTAATGAAATGTCGGGTTCAGTGCTCCTAGGACTAGTCGTTCTGATCCATGCCCTTATACTCCCTTGGGGTAGTCGTTCTGATATATGTCCTTCTCTTCTCTCCTTCTAACCTCCTTTCCTTCTCTCCTTCTGACCTCCTTTCCTTCTCTCTTTCTGACCTCCTGAGGCTTGTACTTCTTACCCTGGGGCTTGTCCTACTGCTCTATGCTCTTCTGCTTCCTTGGTTCTCTTCTCCTTGCCACCCTGCAAGAGGGGCAATACCAGGCACAAAGGGGGGGGTGGTGCCTGATGTACCATCTCCGATGCCTAAGTCAGTACGGTTTTAGAGAGATAAAGCTAGAGAGATGTCAGAGCAAAATTGTGCAACTTGCCAAGATGATCAAATGAGTTGTGAAGGTGGGGTATTTATAGGCAACGGTGTCATTAAGGTGGCTTAATGACATCGTTAACCTTTAAACACAATTAATTAACCTTTAAGCGCATAATTAAGACCTTAGGATACGGAGAAGGTAGGCGACGTGAACCGAGTGTGGGTGTCTGAAAATGGCGCAGGGGCCCTTGGGGGGAGGAGAAATCCGACCCCCAAGGGTAGGGGTTGGGTGAGGGCACCCAACCCCTCCTAGGGAGGATGGGGTTGGCCAACCCCATCCCTCCTAGGAGAGATCGGGTTGGCCGACCCGATCTCTCCTAGGAGAGATCGGGTTGGCCGACCCGATCTCCCCTAGGAGAGATCGGGTTGGTCCACCCGATCTCCCCTAGGAGAGATCGGGTTGGCTGACCCGATCTCTCCTAGGGGAGGTCGGGTGTGGCCACCCAACCTCACCTAGGTGAGTTTGCCTCGGCCGGACGAGCGCTCCGGCCTCGTCCGAGCCGTTGATGTGTTCGCGAAGTGTTCGGGTTGAAGTTTCGATTTACAATCGGTAATGGGACGATAAAAATACAACGGTTTGGAAGTCAACGGGTTCAAATTGGGCGTATATCCATCACATGCCCCCGAGTCAACCAATGGCCTAACCCTTGATTGACTCTATTTCAGGATGGTATGACACGCGCAATTTGAAACCGGGGTTTTACCTTCTTGTCTGGATGCTTGCTTACCCATGGATGCGTGTCTCTGACTCTGCCCCCTGCCTTATGAGATAGAGGAGTTGTAAACGTTAGAGTAGCGCGGACGTGTGCCTAAGCACGCGTCCATCTGAGGTGGGAATAATAAATCTATCTTTGCTATAGGCATATACTTGAAAAATACACACACGCATGGGGATGCGATATGAACATAGTTAAACGGATCCAAGCTTCAATTTCATGCCGGGATTTGTCTAAGTGGAGAGAAAAATTAATTTTGGTCTAAAATTTTTCTAAGTATGGGATGCTTGAAAATAAACCCATGGGATGTTAACTAGGAGTGAACATGGACATATCATGAACATGAGGATGTGTACTAGCATACATGCAAGTAGGAACATAAGGATGGGAGTAAGTGGAGACATGCTGCGATTGTAGTCATGAATGTATGCATAAATATATGGCGGCCATGTGCATGGACGTCTAAATGTTTGAACACATGGGAGTGTGTACGAGGGCATGCATATGAGTGCAAGCATGAATATGTATGTATGTATGGACGGGTTGTGAGTATAAGCATGAGTGATGATATTGATGTACCTGTAGATGTTAATCATGAATATGAGCATAAGTGCAAAGGTGAGAGCATAGACCTCTCCTTTACCTGAGGGTGGGAACTCTGCCACTCAATGGGACATAACGTTCCGCCTTCCTCGTACTAGCGTGAGCATTGTCCATTAACCTCGACCTTCGGCATGTGTAACATTTTTCTTTCATTCGTTGGAGCGTGTGTATAGCTCTTGACCTTTACCCTGCAATTTGTTCCCCATAAAAGTGAGGGTGAAAATGCTTACAAGCTTTCTTCTTACCGCCGCGAGCGAAGGGGTCTATTGACATGTGTTAAGGGTTGACCCTTCCTTCGGATGTGTTGGAGCGTTGCTCCATTTGGGGAAACTAAAAGTTCTCCCTCTTCCCTTGGTGTTAAGGTTGCCCCCGTAGTAGGCGTATCTCGCCCCTCCATGAGTAAGGGTCGATCTTTGCGTTGGTTGCTCGTATAGATGACTCACTTTTGGGAAGCTTTCTTCTTCAGACAGGGAGACCTTGAAGATCGTTTTCCAAGGTAGTCAGACCAAATCTGACTGTCCGTTGAATCGGATGAGAGGGAAGAACCCTCTAGTTCTGCTTATCAGGCCCAGAAATTTTCTAAGTCAGGGAAGGCTGCTAATGCTTCCAGTATGTTCTCATTCCATTCTCTTTTCTTTGTGATATACTTATGATTGTTCTCATGCTGCTTCCTTCTTGTTGTTAGAACGTTCTTCCCTGGTTACCGAATGGTTTTTGTGGTGGGTGAGAGTTCAAGTCAATCTAAATCCAAGGCGCGGAAACCTGACTCTAAGGTCGGGCCCTCGGCTGCCAAGGAGAAGGAAACCGCGAGAGGCTCTCCTTCAAGTGCCCCCTTGCTGACTCCCTCCCATGATAAGGAGGTAGTGGTTGAAGAGGCACCCTCTTTGCTTGACAAAAGGAAACAACCTGTGGCTGGCGATGGGGTGATCATAGGTCTTGATGTCTCTTCTATATCCCCTGCCCCCCAGCCGAGGGGCCGAGTCTCAAGTTTATTTTATCTTCATGTAGATTTGACGACTTTTGAAGGTGTTTTTTTCTTTCCTATGGGTTATGTTATTAACCCCTGCGTTGAAGATTTTTCTTTTGGTGATGGGTGTGATCATCACCTTTCATTGAGGTTCCTTTCTCTTGCCATGGCTCTGATTAAGATAGCGAATTCTTGCTTTGGAGTTTGGTGGAGACTGCTCTTGAGTTAGCCTCTACTAGTATCGTGGTTGTGATCGTTGTGGGGATCGTTTTGTTATATACCCTCAATAGTGCTTGTCGTGATTCTTTGCTTCATGGTTGATTTCGTGAGATATGGAGGTTGTCTTCCTAATGAGGACGTCTCCTTCCTAGTATCACCCAGTGGGTTGAAATATAAGTGCCTACCTTTGATGAGCGTACGAAAGGTGTTGTTTTTCCCTTTTTCTTGAACCTCCTCCTAGGGCTAGGCGTATCCTTTTGATGTTCGTGGTCGGGATGGTGTCTTTACAATTCATGTCTTTGACAGATGTTTTATGATGTGCTGCCATGATAATCACTTCGGGGTATGTGGACGTGATAGCCACTTCGTGATGTGTCGGAGTGATAGCCCTTCTGTAGTGTGTGGACATGATAGCCAGTTCAGGGTATGTGGACATGATAGCCACTTCAAGGTATGTGGACATGATAGCCACTTCAAGATATGTGGACATGATAGCCACCTCAAGGTATGTGGACATGATAGCCACTTCAGTGTATGTGGACATGATAGCCACATCACGATGTATGGAGTTGTGCTTTAGTATTCCTTTCTCATTGGAGAGCCTTCGTTGCTATAGTTGCCTTTTGTGTAGGCTATGTTTGTTGGGTTAGGTCCCGATGTCTCGTCTTGTCGGATGTTGTATCCTTTATGCTCTTTAGATGTCTCCTTCATGAGTTGTGCTTGATGATGTTCAAGTCTGATACGAGCATAGGTCATGCGAGGGCGACATGCATGACAATAACATTTGTCGGAGGTTGATTTGTGTGACTTGTAAGGCAATATTCTTCTTGATGGGTCGAGCTTATTTTGAGAGCTTTGACCTTCGGATTTCATGTCTTTGCTATCCTTCTTGGTGGTGTTGGGTTCCTTTGAGATACTTATCTTGACTTGTGATATGGGTGGTAGGATAACTTGTTACTTTTCATGATAACCTCTTGTGCTTCTGTATATGATCCTTTGGTCATGGACTTCTCCTTTGAATATGCTTTCCTTTCTTTATCTTTCTTTTGTGCTTTCCTTCACATCATACCTGCTATCTCATCAAGAAAAAACATTATGTGTTCTTTATACAACTTTACTTTGCAATTATTTTCTCATGGAATCCTTCTGAGCATGGTGTGATGATCTCTTCTGATACCCCTTACACGGTATACGTTGTACTGTTAGACCAAAGATACGCTCTTGGTGGGCGTCGAAAACTGTTCACGAGACAGGCTCTCGGATGGCACTTAACGTTTCACAGGATAGGCTCCCGGAGGGCTCAGGTTAGTCCAAAGATACGTTCCTGATTGCCGTCGAAATCTGTTCACGAGACAGGCTCTCGGACGGCACTTAACGTTTCACAGGATAGGCTCCCGGAGGGCTCAGGTTAGACCAAAGATACGCTCCTGGTGGGCGTCGAACTGGTAGTTTGAAATCTACCTCAAGATACGCTCTTGGGGGCGTCGAACTAGTAGTGTTTTTTCTACCTCAAGATACGCTCTTGGGGGCGTCGAATCTGGTAGGTTGCAAATCTACCTCAAGATACGCTCCTGGGGGCGTCGAATTCGTAGTTTTTGGAAACCACTCTCAAGATACGCTCTTGGTGCGTCGAAGTTCGTAGTTTTTGGAAACCACTCTCAAGATACGCTCTTGGTGCGTCGAAGGTCGTAGTGTAATAACTACTCTCAAGATACGCTCTTGGGGGCGTCGAAGGTCGTAGTATGAACACTACTCTCAAGATACGCTCTTGGGGGCGTCGAATGTCGTAGTATGAAAACTACTCTCAAGATACGCTCTTGGGGCGTCGAATGTCGTAGTATAAGAACTACTCTCAAGATACGCTCTTGGGGGCGTCGAATCTGTTCGCGGGATAGGCTCCCGGAGGGCACAGGGTTCGTAGTTTTAGAACTACTCTCAAGATACGCTCTTGGGGGCGTCGAATGTATTCGCGGGATTGGCTCCCGGAGGGCTCATAATGTTACCTTATCTTGTGTCCTTTCTCATGTAGGGTGCGTCTTTGGTATGCTTTTCGAGTCTTTACTTGACTTTTCCTTCTATGATATTGCATGCTACCACGCTTTTCCTTCAATGTGGGAGATCACCTCTCGAGGGCGATGTTTGTGTGTTGCCAACTTAGGACAAGTTCGTATAGGGAGTTGATGATGTTTTCCTCTTATGTGACCTCTTCTAGGAAAAGTAGTATTGCATGTTCTTGTGATCTTCTGCCTCTAATCTCTTCTTTTACACTTATGTGGACTACCAAGCACTTATTCGTTTGGTGCCCCCCAAGTTGCTTGGTGGTCACACCGCCTTTCATATTTGGCCGTTGAAGGCCCCTCGTTCATTTTCTTGGTTGGGTACCCCTTATGCTCGGGGCTCCCTTGTCTGCTTGTTTGAATGCGATGAGTGTCCCTTGTAGGATTTAATCTTTCTCATGCTTGCTTGTTTCAGTCATAGGCATGGTTTGGATGATGCCTTTGTCGGATGTGTCTTTGGAGGTTGGGTGGAAGAGCTTTTGCTTTGGGTGGGTGGGGGTGGATTTTATTCTCTTGATAACCAGGATGCGGCAGTGTTTGTATCCTAGGGGTGCTTGTAAATTCTTTCCCCCCCTTCCTTGTGTTTTAGGTTGAAAAGCTCTCTCATAGAATGGCGTCTTGGGTTGTTAATCTCGTAGGTGTGTTTCAGACTAGTCAATCTAATCCATGCTCTTTGCTCGTGCATGGGGGGGGGGGGGGGGGGGGGGGGGGGGGGGGGGTCTGACCGGGCTGTGATAATCTTGGAGTGTTGTGGCACTTAGTGTGCTTTTCCTTTTCCTTTACATTGGAGTATTCTTCAATGCTTTTAGGGAGTGTCACATTGGTCATGCTCCTCCCACCTTGAATCTTGATTATAGACTTTCTTTGAATTAGGACTTGAACCTAAAAATGATGTTTTCCTTTAGGTTTGCAAGTGATGCTCCATGATTTTCTATGGGTTTGTCCCCGTATTGGCTATTCCTTGTTGGATAGCTTCATTAGAGGCTGCATTTGTGTTGCGTACGTATACGTGTTTAAGGTGTGTTGAGCTGACAAGTCCCTCCTTTTTGTTTTGTCATAACCTTCATTCATCATGTATTCGGCGTATGGCCTTAAAGGCGGGATATTTTTCTAGTGCCCCTTTTTATTGTGGTTCTCCTCTTGATGGGATGCCAGAGTCAAATGTCTTATCATTTGCAGACAAGGTGGTTGATCGGGATGTGCGTCTAGTGTGAGGGTCGATCTTGAAACCTTACTCCCCAAGCTTTTGAGCTCTTCTTTGGTTGATCTTGTAGAACTATTATCCTGCCCTAAGGCTCTTGATAGGAGATGTATCTCATTTTCACACTCTAGTTGTTGCACTATCTCTTTTGCTAATCTTGCATCTTTAGAGTTTCTCTCTTGGTGCATGACTTCAGTGACAGGATTTTCTACCGATGTTTATTCTATTAGGACTTGTATCCTTGGTTGCCTTTCTTTCTTGTGCGATGGCGAAGGAGTGTTTGTGAACACTCCAATGTGTCGTACTTGGTAGAGGTATGCGGCTGATCTTTATGGCGTTGTCTTGAATCTTCGTGTACCTATCTCTGATGAACATGTTATTCATTACATATATAGTACGGAGTCCAAGGATCTCCGGGTTAGGATCGTAGTTTGAGAACAGAGACATAGTCATCTATTAGATAACCTCTTTATCTACGGAGTTTATTTTTGCAAAAATAGATGCAAGGATACTTGTAAGGATACTTGTAAGGATACTTGTTCCATCCTTACTCCTGGTTCATTTGCAGTGCCGTGTCCTTAATGGGTGTGTTGATGTTCCTCTATAGGATGTTGGGAGTGCTCAACTTATTTTTGTAAGTGAGCCTTCCATCTTGTGATCTTTCCCAGAAACTTGACCTTATAGGTGCCCTTTGTGATTGAGAAATCTGTTTCTTGTGCATCTCTTGATTGGCGACGACCTTTTACGGATTCTTCTAGTGGTCCACCTGTGTACATATATACCACGGAGCCTGAAGGCGTCCGGTATTGTCTTTCTTGGAAAACATGTTGATATCAAGTATCAAAATATACCCTTTTAGGGAGTTGACTTGTTATGCAGTTAAATTAAGTAAGAGGATATGGGAAGGATATGAGTGTGGGGGGTTGATACCCCTTGGTTCCTTGGTAATGTAGCTGTCTTCCTCCAGTAGTCTGTGTGTATTCATTCCACTTGAGGAATATAAGGTCGCATCCTTGCAAGGCGGACTAGGTGGAGATGTATCCTTCATGTATGCTATGTGTGATCTCACTCCACTATGTCTCTCCATGAGACTTCCCATTGTAGTAGCTATGTACTAACATGGTATGGTACTCTATGAGTCCCCTGTTCAAATTCTTGTCTTTTCGACTGCTCCCCTGTCCTAGGGGGATGTGTGCCAAGGGTTGTAATGCATGAGGGGTTTGGACCTGTCGTGCTGTATCATGGGTAGGTGGTTGCCTTGTTGTGTTGTTGGGACTATGTCCCTCTCTTTTAGCTTTCCTTGATATGTCCCTTAGTCATGTCTGTAGTGATACGGACTGTATGTGTACATTGCCAGGGTGGATGTTGGAACTCCTATATCCTTGTTGGTCTGGCGTGTATGTCCTCCCTTAATGCGGTGTATGTCCCTGTTGGGGTACTTGGTTGAATCCATGCCTCCTTGGAGGTCTTACCTGTCTATCTGCCCCCAGAGGGGTGTATGCCCTGGCATCCTACTGTGTCTGTTGCTGCCTTGGAGGCACAGACTGCTGCCTTCCCCCTGGGGGTGGCCTTTGGTTGTCTCTCCTTTGTTCTCCTCGTTGCCCTGTTCGAGGGTGCGAGAGGCGTTCTTACGTTGGAATTTGCTCCTCTTCATGAGCTTCTTCTCCTTCCTGTCGGTGTTGCCTTTCATGTCTATTCCTTAGGGTCTCTCTGTAAGCTAGTACCTTGTCCGAGGCGCTCATCAGCCCTGGACTCACTGTATGTGCTCCCTGTGTGTATGCCGGCCTTGTGTTGGTTGTGTGGGCACGATTGTCGTTCCTTTGAGTCAGTATTCCATATGGGTACCCTTGAGGTTGTACCTCATAGTGGTATCCCTGTGGAAGTGCCGTGTATTGGGATGGCACTCCTTGTTGCCCCCAGTCCCTGTGGCTTCCTAGTCAATGGAGTTGAAGCTGTGGAAGCCTCCTAGCCAGCTGGGCGTGAAGGTTCTCCTCCCTGCTTGTTAGGCTGGGGTGCCTGTGGGGTTACCTGAGACTCTGGGTGTGCATACTGTTTCTCTGGGTTAGGCAGCCTTGCTGGAGGTATAGGCTGTCTTTCTTGCCTATTGCCCCCAGGTGGGCGATTATCTCTAGACACTAAGTTGTTCGTCTTCGCTCTCGTGATTGTCAGGCTTTTTGTTCGAAGCCCACGGACGGCGCCAAGTGTTAGGTTATAAAGTCTAGGTCAACGGGTCGTCAATCTAGAATTTATCTCCCACTAATGAAATGTCGGGTTCAGTGCTCCTAGGACTAGTCGTTCTGATCCATGCCCTTATACTCCCTTGGGGTAGTCGTTCTGATATATGTCCTTCTCTTCTCTCCTTCTAACCTCCTTTCCTTCTCTCCTTCTGACCTCCTTTCCTTCTCTCTTTCTGACCTCCTGAGGCTTGTACTTCTTACCCTGGGGCTTGTCCTACTGCTCTATGCTCTTCTGCTTCCTTGGTTCTCTTCTCCTTGCCACCCTGCAAGAGGGGCAATACCAGGCACAAAGGGGGGGGTGGTGCCTGATGTACCCTCTCCGATGCCTAAGTCAGTACGGTTTTAGAGAGATAAAGCTAGAGAGATGTCAGAGCAAAATTGTGCAACTTGCCAAGATGATCAAATGAGTTGTGAAGGTGGGGTATTTATAGGCAACGGTGTCATTAAGGTGGCTTAATGACATCGTTAACCTTTAAACACAATTAATTAACCTTTAAGCGCATAATTAAGACCTTAGGATACGAAGAAGGTAGGCGACGTGAACCGAGTGTGGGTGTCTGAAAATGGCGCAGGGGCCCTTGGGGGGAGGAGAAATCCGACCCCCAAGGGTAGGGGTTGGGTGAGGGCACCCAACCCCTCCTAGGGAGGATGGGGTTGGCCAACCCCATCCCTCCTAGGAGAGATCGGGTTGGCCGACCCCATCCCTCCTAGGAGAGATCGGGTTGGCCGACCCGATCTCTCCTAGGAGAGATCGGGTTGGCCGACCCGATCTCTCCTAGGAGAGATCGGGTTGGTCCACCCGATCTCCCCTAGGAGAGATCGGGTTGGCTGACCCGATCTCTCCTAGGGGAGGTCGGGTGTGGCCACCCAACCTCACCTAGGTGAATTTGCCTCGGCCGGACGAGCGCTCCGGCCTCGTCCGAGCCGTTGATGTGTTCGCGAAGTGTTCGGGTTGAAGTTTCGATTTACAATCGGTAATGGGACGATAAAAATACAACGGTTTGGAAGTCAACGGGTTCAAATTGGGCGTATATCCATCAAAGATGACATACTTCGACTCAGAGGTCTTAGTGTAGTTGTATGGATCCTCGTGAAGATTCACGAATCGGTTTCCAACAATTTTCTCATGGAACCTGCGGTACCATCACTGGGACGATTGTTGAGACCATAGATCGATCTTTCGAGTTTACAAACTTTACGTTTTATACCAGGAGTAATGAAACCCTCTGGTTGCTCCATATAGATCTCTTCCTCCAGGTTTCCGTGGAGGAATGCAGTCTTAATATCCATTTTGTGCAGCTCTAGATCGAGGCTCGCAACCAAGGCCAGTATAGCCCTGACTGCGGTGTAACGCACAGTCGGTGAGTATGTCTCATCGAAGTCCACTCCGTGAACTTGGTATATCCTTTCGCAACGAATCGAGCCTTGTACCGGTCGACATTTCCATCAGAAGTGAGTTTCAACTTCAGAACCCACTTTGCCCTATGACTCTGCGGTTAGTAGGTAAATCAACTAAAGACCATACCGAATTGGCTTTCATAGAGGCGATATTTTCCTCCTTTGCTTTCCTCAATTCCATCGCTTGAGGTTCTTCTAAGACTTGTTTAACCGTTACCGGTTTTTTCAACCGAAGTAAGAGTGAATAACTCATCCTTTTCGATGGGATACTTCTTGGGTGAAGTTCGATGCCTTTGACACAACAAGAAAACATATTTTTAGTAATAAATATTATGTGACAAAAATATAAATAGACACAAAAAAATAAATAACTAGTGACAAAATATAATTTGCTGTTACTAAAATATATTAGTGACTAAATATAAAGTGACAACTTAACACTAGTCACTAGCTTTCTATGTTTTGGGACAAAATGAGTTAACAAATAATACATATTTTTTGGCCTTAAATAATCAACCAATAATATTTAGTTTCTACAATACACGTAAATCTCATTTGTTTCATTTATCTAACTATTAAAATGATCTAAGTTCAACTACTTAAGTGATCTGTAGTTGTACAACCAACAATTTTGACACAAAATAATATTAGAGCAATAATACTATCGATTCTATATATGAAATAATATAATATCTCTTTTTATAATTAATTTTATCTTTATTATATAATATATAAATAGTATTATTAATCTTATTATTATTATTATATATATATAGTAGATAAAAGTTTAAGTAACGAAACAATTATTATTGTGAGAAATAAGTGATAGATAACTATATAACTAAATCTTGACTTAAAAAAATAACATAACTCATAAAACAGAGATTCTTTCGGCGTCAGATAACAAATTGAAGTCAAGTTTGAAAAAAAAAAAAAAAACTCATAAAATAGAGATTCTTTTTGCGTTAGTTAACAAATTGAAATAATAGTCTAAGAGCACCTATCTAATGACTAGCATAAATCTTTATCTGCATTAATTTATTTATTATTTTATAGAGATCTTCTTCATGTAACTTCCAAAAATTTGTTAGGATTATCTCTATATTTTCCTAAAACTTCTCCCACGTAAAATTCAAGTAAAACCACCATCACTATCCTTCTCTAGAGTATCACCACCAACACCACTCTCCTTCTCTCGATAGAGATCTTGCTGGAGCTTCGGACCGATCCAACTGGAATTAGAGGAAACCGGTAACTGTGGCATATAGGAGAAAGAAACTCGAAGAACAACCAGGCACGGATTGTAGCAACATATGGGAATACGGTGATAGTGAGGGAATGCCCGGACCATACGCAGCGGTTTAAGGCCTCCGTCAATTTCAATGACAAGACATTCGAGAGTCCTAAATGCTACACCACTCTTGATCAGGCTAAGCACTCCGTCACCGAGGTCGCTCCTTCGCAACTCGCTTTCATTCCTCTCTCGCAACTCGTTGACCTGATCGTCGGAGGTGTCGGCAGTTGATTAGGTGTTGGTCGGAGATGGTGGAAGTTAACGCGGTTGTCTGAGACGTCTATGGAACAAGGGCCCGTTGCTGCCTTGCTAATCTGATCTGATTCACATAGCAAATCAAATCATTTTCCAGCTAATACTTATTCTAACTTTCTCTTTCTTATTTAGCCATTTCTCTCTCATATGATATAGAATAGTTATAGTTACACACTTATATTAGTTATATAAATTGCTTGCAGTTTCTATCGATAATAATCAGTAGAAGAAAAAACTTTCAATTCATTCTAATTTAGCATCTGATTTCATCGTATTTCTGATTTGATGTATGAGATACGCTAGTCGAAGGTTAGATAGATTGTTACTCGATAAACTGGATTGTCAGCACACTAAGGTATATGACTTGCTTCCCATTCTTTGTGAAAATTAAAATTCTTGTTAGTCTCGAACACAATTTCGGTTACTAAATGGATATTTTGCTAACTAGAGTATCTTATATAAATATTTTTCTTTCATCGTATAAAGGTTCACATCCTACATAATTTTGGTGGAAGAGTTTTACTTCTTCCTACGACTTAGTTTATAGACCGAAAAATTCGATGTTATTTATCATTATGACGTCGATAGATCATATACTCAATTTGCAATTCTTTTATTCTATCGAAATATTATTTCAAATGTCAAAATTCCATCACTCATACAAGCCACTTATTAAGTCTTACGTAATCCAAGCAGTTTTACGTGCTTTTCGAAAATTTCTCTATGTAATGGCTTAGTTAATGGTTCTGCGACCATATTGTCTGTGGACAAGTGTTCTAAAGTGATTATACTGTCTTCCACAACCGATTTGGCATAATTGTATTTTACATCAATGTGTTTGGTCCTACTATGGTACTTTGGATTCTTAACTGCTGCAATTGCCGCCTGACTGTCGGAGTATACCTTCACAGGTTTGCTCTTCTTGTCAGTGCCTAATAATGCAGTATGAAGCATTTTCAGCCAGACTGCTTCTTGTGCGTTTTTAGAAAGGGCAACGAATTCTTATTCCAAAGTGGAAAGCGCGACTCAAGATTGCTTCTTGCTTACCCATGATATGACAGCATTAGCAAGGAGGAAAACTCCCCCTGTGGTGGACTTACGATCGTTCGGATCGCCACCGTGGTCGGCGTCACTATAACCAGTCATTTAGATTTGCCTGACCTTATAGCACAAAATGTAGTTGGCAGTACCTTTCAGATATCTTATAATTCGTTTTACGGCCTTTAAACGTTGATAGCCATGATTTTATTGGAATCTTGCTACTAGGCCCATAGCGTAACAGATGTCTGGCCGAGTACATAGAATGGCGTACATTAAACTGCCTACCATGCTTAGATACTCTGTACTCTTCATCTGTTCACGCTCCTGGTGGTTTTTCCGAGCCATCACGCTTCGACAGCGAGCACCTAAACACAACCGGCGTATCCACGGGTTTAGCATCGAGCATTCTGAATATTTTCAATAGTTTGTTGATATATGATTCTTTAGATAGACACAATCCCCGGGTGGCACGATCTCGGGCAATTTTAATGCCTATGATGTACGTGGCATATCCCATGTCTTTCATCTCAAATGGTGATGATAACTAGGACTTTGATTTGGTTCATGAAACTCACATCGTTTGCAGCAATGAGTATGTCATCTACGTATAAGGTTATGATGACATATTTAGACCCGGAGGTTTTGGTGTAAAAGCAGGGATCTTTGTGAAGATTCACGAATCCGTTTCCGATGATTTCCTCCTGGAATCTGCGATACCATTGCCGAGACGATTGTTTAAGACTGTAAATAGATCTTTGGAGTCTGCAAACTTTACGTTCTTTTTCCAGGATTAATAAAACCCTCTGGCTGCTCCATTTGTGGTCTACTCATAGATTTTCCTATCTTCCTTGATTTTGAATGTCTGTGCTGATTTGGATCCTTTTATTTACTCCTATGCTTACAACTCTAAGAGCTCACTGACGACTAACCAGTTTCTCGTTTGTGAATACTTTCGTTAAGAACAGAATCTTGAGTTTCATCAAACTTCGGTTTCTCAAATCCACGAGAATTACTAACCGCGGAAACACTAGTATCCCACGATTAAGGCAGATTTTTCAACAAAATCAAATATTTAACCTTCTCTTCAATGTTAATATCAGCAGAACTAAGTTGCGAAACAATCATATTAAATGCATTTATATGATAAGCAATAGAAACACCTTCAATCATCTGTAAATTGAAAAATCTATGCATAAAGTATACCTTGTTCATCGTCGATGATTTCTTGTATACACCTTCAACACACTTGTCATTGATGTTTCTTTGACGGTTGAATGCAACGTTCTTGGAAAGACATAATCGGATCAGCCCTAGGGCTTGTTGATCCTTGAGCTTCCACTGCTGCTCTGTCATGGAGTCCGACTTCTGCCCAGACAAGGGTTCATACAGATCTTTCCGAGTAAAGATAATATTCAATATGCATCTTCCCGGAACCAAATCGTTTTCATCGAACTTCTTGATTCCAGCTTTCGACATCTTCATCTTCATCTTCAGTGATCTTGTTGAATCTCCTTAGCTCTGATACTAGTTGTTAGGATTGATTATTTCAACACTCATAAACGATTTAGACACGATTTTACGTGGTTCGGTCAATATTACCTACATCCACGAGCTATGGCGGTTAGCGATTTTATTGATTGTCTCTATGTTACACTTTACAGAGAAAAATATTCCTATATATATATGCGCTGAATAAACTCATAAAACCCTAATAATTCGGGTGGTTTCCCAAAATATTTGGGTATAGGCCCTGTCCGATCCACGACCCGTTGACCTCACATATGAGATCAATGAATAATTAGGATCCATAACTATTAGTTAGTGTATCTATTATTATTATTATTACTAGCTTTGCTATAAAGGTCACTAATTAAAAAGTCACGTTTCCTACTGTCTTCTTGTCTTACCAAAATAATATCTTATTACAACCGTATATATATATGGTTAATAATCAAATTGGATAATGAACAATGTGAGTATAGTGGATCGGTGCAGATATTGGGGATGTGATGAGTTTTAGTTTTCTTGAATCAACCACGGAGTCATATAAGGTAAGCATAAGTTTTAGAGATGGACGCAATCTGTAGTTGGGGAGTGAAGCTGTGAACATAGTTGTTTAGTCAATCAATCAAATTATGAAATTGAGGGTGATGATGGTGTATTGAATATAGTTTTAGCGAAATATATTTATAATTTGAATTATGTGTAGTAGAAAAAAGGTGGATGAATAGAATGTAGTGGGTGAAACTTATGAGGATGAATTGGCACCCAATCCTTTGAGTCTCAAAATTAAAAGGTACGATGAATAGAATTTGGTCCAGCACAAATAATAATAATAATAATAATAAGTTTAGGAGGAGTTAAGAAGAGGCAATGTCTGGCTGCCTCAAGTGAGAGGGTACAGCTGCATTGTTGATTAATAAGTAGTTAATAATAATACATATGGATGGGATTGATTAGAGAAAGGATGTAGAGTAGATAGGTATTAGTGGAGGAGAAAGAAAGCAAGAGCAATAGTAGCTGAAATGGGAAGCAATAAGGAGGGGAGTGGGAGTGTTGAAGAGGAGGGGGTTTGGTGAAGTGGGTGTTTGTAGTAAAAAGGGAAGTAAGGCAAGATTGGGTCAGGAGGGGGAGGTGATGGATAGTAGCCTTGTGGAGGTGGATAGTAATAATAAGCTCCTCCTCCTCCTTCACCTATAATTCCCATTGGTGGGGAAAAGTAGTTGTTGTCATTTGGAGGGTTGGTGCTCCCACAGGCCGGAGTGGCGCCACAGTCGTCGGACCTCGTTTCCATTACCAACATCAACAACAGGGTTGCTATACCAGCCAACTTCAACTCTCTTCTTCCCATTTTCTCTTCTCTTCTCTTCTCTTCTCTTCTCTTCAACAACAATCTATGTCACAGTGGATTGATTATTATGAGATGAGATAGTTGAAAACTAGCTAGAAAGAAGAAAGGGTCAAGAGTAGTGGGTGGATACTACTACTACTACTTGTTACCATCTATAGTATTGCTAGGGGTTATATGTCATCTGACTTGACTGAATCATCATGTGTGGGCGTAGAATAGATGACCTATTTAGCTACATTTTTTGTTACTTTTTATTTTTTTTTAAATTTCACTATTATTTTTATGTATATATGTCCTCCTTCACAATTATATATGAAGATGCCATTATTCGATATTGTATGTTTGTTTGTGCAACTCAAGATAAGTGTTTGCCTAAAGGATGCTTGAAAAAGAGGTTTTAGCTACCACGCATTCTTCTTTCATCCATCCAGTCCAGTCCAGTGGCCGTGACAATATTATATATATAAATCGGTGGCCCTCCCAACAGATACACAGCTAGCTAGCTAGCTAGAGGAATCCAACAAATTTTGGAAGCTTGTCAAAATAAATGGTTGGCTGTAAAGGTTGAAAGCCTAGTACACAAAAGTTATATTCTTTTGAAAATCATAACTTTCCTTTATAAATCCCGTAATTTAATTCTTACTTAAGTTATTATATTCCTTATTTTGGTTTAATATTTAGCAAAAAAAACCATAAATTTATTTAAAAATATTAATATTATTTTATGCAGACAAATTTAGAAACGAAAAAAAAAAATTATCAACATTAATTTTTCCTTATAAAAAATATATATCATATTCATTAGTATAAAATTTATTTCAAATCATCGATTTTTCATTTGTTGAAAAATAGGTTTATTCGTTTTTTAGATATTTTTTAAAATAAAAAAATAATATACCTTAAAGGATAACTTATTGGGTAAAGGTCATTGAATATTTACACAAAGCCAAAAGAAAAGCTTAGTATATTACTTCGTATCTTCCCTCTTTTTTCTTGTATAGTTTTTTCTTTTTTACTTTTTAGTAATTATTATATTCTTATTATCTTTTAATTGTGGATAATAAATAGTATTCTTATCCAAGGTAGTAGAATTTGTTTATCCCCTATTAATATCGATCAGAACGGTTTTGACTATACGTAATCTAAAGTCTAACACTTAGGAAAAACAAAAAAAAACATAAACAACAACAATTACACTAACACTTATTTCGATTGGGAAATTTGGGAAGCAACAACTGCAAATGATATAGTAAATGAAAATAGGGACATTATCATAATAAATAAGTGAGAGGAGTCAATCCAACCACAAAAATCATAGTTGTTCCTAGTGCGAATCAAGTAGAACCTGATCATGTTCTTGCTGAACCGTTGGCTGAGAATCCTATAATTCATCAACTACCTAGTGATAACAGTGGGAGTGACACAGCCAATTTGGTTCCAGGTCCAAGTGAACGTGGAATTCATCTCGAAAATAGAAACCCGACACCAAGAGGTCGTTCTAGAAAAGTTGTAGTGATTCCTAGTGGGAGCATAGTTCTTAGTGGGAGCATTGTTCCTAATTGGAGCGTAGTTCAAGATGGGAAAACTGAGCCTAGACGTAATCAAAGGCAGAGAAATTCTACTAAGAAGTATACCATAGATAGAGGTGAATCAATTTCTCCCTTTTAGTTTTGACAAAATACCCAAGGTTGGTTGGACCAACTGGTAAAGCGAGTTGTGTTCCCCGTGGGCGACCTGAGGTCGAAACCCGCCGGAGACGCCGCCTTGGGGAGGACTTTAACCTTAACGCTCCCGGTCCGAACTTGCGAAAGCAATGTAAATATATCAAAAAAAAAATTTAGACAAAATAAATAACTCTCCCACACATAACATAGTTCGGCCGAACCACCTATATGTTGGATTACGGGGTTGACTACTACGGAGACATAAATAAAACACATGCTTGTAATCAAAATTACGCAACGGAAGATGTGCACATACCTTAAATCCTTTTCGTAATCCCAAGGATCCTGCAGAGGGAGTAGCTCCACATCAAAGCCTCTGATCAATTCTTGCCAGGGACGGATCTCCAGAGTGATTTTCTCCAAGCAAATTGGCACACCTTAGGTATAGCAGTATGGTTCGGCCCCTACACTAATGTTTCAGCCGGGCATGTATAAGGGAGGCCCAATATTTGGGTCTCTCATGTCAATTGGGATTTAAGTCAAGCCCAATTACCTTAATGTGACATTTACCCAATATCTTAGGTAACGTAAACATATTAATAGGCTCCTAATTAAGGCGTCCAATATCTATATGCTAACAGCTCACACTCGCCGGAATGGGATGGTGCCTGCTAATGTATTGTTGTCCAAATCGTATCAACATTCCACTCTTCTGATCCTGCCCCTGCTTCCGAATAGTTCTTACGAGGTTTGCCGTGCCACCGACGGACACGACGGGCATCGTGCTACTCATCTATTAGGACTGTTGTAGCGCCCGCGGAACGTTGATTCCCTATCTCAAATCAACCTGTTAAAAACATCAATCTGTATCGCACTGTATCACCATTTTCCACATAGGAATACTTCTCCAGGGCATCCGCACATGTTTTCACAACCATCAACTAATATCCGGTTGCTGGCCACCTAGTGAGTACAAGAGTCAATGAATTACAGGTGAACTTGACCATCCCCATTGCTCATACCCTTAGTCAAACCCAACCGGTTTCCAAAGACGTGGTAACTTGGCTTTTTCTTCAGCACTGCACTCATACGCCATGAAGCGAACATTGAGCCTGACCTTAGGTATGAGTTATGAGTCCATAAGGATACTTCGGGTGCCTCTTCATAAGGCTCCCGGGATCAATCACACGCTTGAGGTGAAGAAGTTTGCGCCCGTTCGTATAACGAGGATTCTATCTAATAAAACCGAGCATGACCCTGCGGTCGAACGTGGCACGCGTAGTATGAAGCACGCGTCGATAGCATACCCGAACAGCGTCAAGTATGGGATATGTCAATGATGCTATCGCAGACTTTCATCTGGCCCAGAATGTGGTTAATTACGAACAGAGTTCATCATGTACGCATATGGTGATGGGCGCCGTAATTGGTAGCCCATAATATGTATAGTTTACCTAATGAACTTGGGTAAATGTCACATTTGGGTAATTGGGCTAGACCCAAATCCCAATTGACATGGGATGCCCAAAATTGGGCCTCCCCAATACATAGGCAGGCCGAAGCATTAGTGAGGGGTAAAGTGGACTTTTGTCCACTTTACTCCTCCTATAAATAAGAGGTGTTAGGGAATATTTTAAGGTTAATCATAATTCCCACACATGGCCAATGGAGGGCCCAAAATGCTGATGCAAATGCAAGAAGGCCTAAATGACACTCAAGTCAATGAGCATTCAATACTAATCTGCCCAACAACCAACCAACCTTGAGACTTGGGTTCTGAACTGATTTGCTTATGTTTTTTAGTATTTGCTTTCCAATAAAGGCTGCTCTCCATGCATGAATTAGCCAGTTTAAGTTTGAATATCGTTTTTGCTGTAAAGAGCACTATATAAGCTCTATTATTATGTTATTTCCAGCAGCTTTGTTGAATGAGATTATTTCCTTAGTGCACCCCCTTCTTATCTAAGCAATCTGATTGTTTAGTGGCGAAACCTATCCGATTCTTATCCCTCATCCTTGAGAGTGGCGAATCAAACCCGCACGTCTTTGCTTGTGGCGAGTTATCTTATCAAGCATTGGTGAACGGTTCTACCTTCCACCCTTCTCATCCTATCCGTTTCTGTCACTTTTATCCAGTTTCTCCTTGTGTCGACATCCAAGGCACATCATTTGGTATCAGAGCGAAGGTTAATCCTTCACTTCGGTAGAGACAATTGAGACAACCGAGCTTTAAGGACTTTGATTCTAATGGATCTGTACGGTTCTCGTGTCAGCACTGAAGGTTATACGCGGGAACGAGTAGAGCTTTACGAAACCCTTCAGAGAAACCAAGATGCTTTGTCATCTCAATTGAAACAGATAGTTCATAGTCTCGACAAGTTCGTAAAGGGGCCTGGAATCAAATCCAAACCCATTTGAAGGAGTTTCTTGTTTCAAGGACCGTACAAAGAGTATGTTTACTTTTCAAAGCCCCAAGTTGAGAAATACGTGGAACAGAACAAGAAGACGTCGGTTCAAACGAACGCCAACCTCGTTCAAGAGATCGCGGATTACAAAAGTCTTGGGTTTGGGGATATCACTCCGGCTTGTCACGACAAACATCCGTCCCCAACTCAGATTACTATTGAGGTCAAATCTGCATGTGAAGAGATGATTCGTGCAGATTCAGGAGTCTTTCTTGATGAAATTGAAGATGAGGTTGAAGAAGAGCTGATTTATGCAGATTCGGGAGACTTTCTTGATGAAAGTGAGGATGCTATCGAAGAAGTCTAAACTTCTAAAATTTCGTTTGAAGTAGAAGAAGCTGTGGATGTCGTTCCAACTAAGAAGACCACCACCAACGATGAGGTTCGCGATGTTCATGAAGAATTTTACCACAAAGTTTCCTCTACTAACATGGAGGGAATGACGCTGACCTTATCGATCATCTCCAAGCCATACGAGTTGAAGTGGCTGAATGACCAAAGCACTCTCCAAGGCGAGGTATGTGTCCCTCAACATGTTCGTCTTTCGTGTTCAATGGAAATGATGAATATGGATGGGCTGTTATATTGCGGTGTGGGTCCAGTGAGTTTCAATTATCTCATTTCCAATGAGTCGTGGCAGTATGATAAGGGTGTTGATATTGGGTTCGAGAGCTCAATTGTGGATATAGTGGATCTGTTGTCAAAACTATTCAGCCCGCAAAAACCACAATGCTGCCATTTTCTACCCCACTTGTCCTTTGCGTTCAAGAGCACTTGCTTGTTTCCTAAGGACGAGAAGAAGATTGTTCTAGGAAAACTCAGCCCACATGACGTGCATATTAATGAAGCTTGGAAAACTAGTAATCTGAATGAGAGATTGATGATTTTGAAGGGAACTGCATGAAATCTGAACTTAGTACTTTTCATGACGACTAAGGAAGTCACCCTCGAGGAGGTACATCCAATTCCTTCCCCATTCATGGCATTGCTTAGTGAGTTCATTGAAGTGTTACCAGAGGAGCCGCCCGATCGATTTTCTCTCATAAGACGGTTCGAACGTCGCATCGATCTCATTCTCAGCGTCGCGATGCTAAAACGACATGCCTATGGGTACAGCCCCGACGAGTCCAAGGAGTTGCGGCAACAGTTGAACGAATTGCTGCAATGAGCATTTTTTCGAGAGTCCGTGAGCACATGCCTTGTTCCAATTTACGTATCAACAGAGAAGGGAACTAGGCTCAAAAGGAAGAAGGTCAAACAACACGACTGTGGACTCATCAAGGCAAAGCAGTTTCCCGCTTCTATAATGGTATTACCTGACTTCTCTATAACATTTGAAGTCAACTGATGCCTCGGGGATCGGAATTGGAGCTGTTTTGATTCAAGAGAAGCGCCCTATTGCCTACTTCAGTGAAAAGTTGAGCGGTTCCTGCCTGAACTACTCAACATACGACAAGGAGTTCTATGCATTGATCCGGGCACTCGAGACATGGCAGCATTACTTACTCCCCAAGGAGTTGTCATCCACACCGATCATGAGTCCTTGAAGCACTTGAAGGGTCAGGCCAAGCTGAACCGGAGGCATGCCAAATGGGTCGAGTTCCTTGAAGCATTTCCTTATGTCATCAAGTACAAGCAAGGGAACGTCAACATAGTGGCTGATGCTTTATCTCGGAGGTATGCATTGGCGTCCCTTATGAATTCTAAGTTGTTGGGGTTTGAGATGATTAAGCATCAATATGTGGAGGATCTAGATTTCTCATCTGTTTATCTATCTTGTGAAAGTGGAGCTGTCGATGGTTACTTTAAGCATGATGGCTACTTGTGTAAGTTTGATAAGTTATGCATACCAAGCAATTCCATTCAAGTGCTTTTGGTGAGAGAAGCACATGGAGGTGGATTGGATGGTCACTTTGGAGAAAAGAAGACACTAGCAGCACTGCAGGAACACTTTTTCTGGCCTAGGATGATCCGAGATGTGCATCGCATCATTGAACGGTGTGTCACTTGCAAGATGGCCAAAAGCAAGGAGAATCCTCATGGCCTCTACATGCCATTACCCGTTCCAGATCAACCGTGGATTGATGTAAGCATGGACTTCGTGCTTGCCCTGCCTCGGACTCAGGGAGGAAATGACTATCTTTGTGGTGGTGGACCGATTCTCAAAGATGGCACATTTCATCCCATGTCGGAAATCTGATGATGCCACTTATGTTGCTGACTTGTTCTTCAAAGAAGTGGTGAGAATGCATGGTGTTCCTAAGAGTATTGTCTCCAACCGTGATTCCAAGTTCTTGAGCTACTTCTGGAAAACTCTTTGGGCAAAGCTGGGAACTAAACTACTTTTCAGCACCACATGTCATCCCCAAACCGACGGCCAAACTGAGGTGGTAAATCGCACTCTTTCATCTATACATAGAACTGTTATAAGTAAGAACTTGAAGGCCTGGGATAAATGTCTTGCATATGTTGAATTTTCTTATAATTGGAGTGTTCATGACACAACCAAGAGGACTCCCTTCGAGGTGGTGTATGGTTTCAACCCACAGACTCCCATGGACCTGACACCACTTCCAATCAAAGAACGAGTTTGCGTTGATGGAAATAAGAGAGCTGAAGAGATCAAGGCAATGCACGAGAAGGTGAGGCAAGAAATCGAGCGAAAGATTGCAAAGTACGCTCAAGCTGCCAACAAGGGGAGGAAACAAATATATTTCCAGCCAGGTGAGCTCGTGTGGATTCATCTTCGAAAGGAGTGATTTCCAAACAAGCGCACGAACAAGTTGATGCCAAGATCAGATGGTCATTTCCGTGTGATTGAGAAGGTGAATGACAATGCATACAAGGTTGAACTGCTCGATGACTATAACGTGTCTGCTACATTCAATGTGAGAGATTTCGCACCGTATTTAGAAGACAATGAAGATCTGGATTTGATGACAAATCCATTCCAACCTGGGGAGGATGATGTGCTCCAAGATGACGATTCTTCAAACCCAAGGCCATGTGTTGCTCCTAGTCGAAATGGTGGGCCAATCACTCGATCCAAGGCCCAAGTCACAAACATGGCCAATGGGGCCCCAAAATGCTGTTGCAGATGCAAGAAGGCCCAAGAGACACTCAAGTCAATTAGCATTCAATACTAATCCGCCCAACAACCAACCAACCTTGAGACTTGGGTTCTGAATTGATTTGCTTGTGTTTTCTAATATTTGCTTTCCAATAAAGGCCGCTCTCCATGCATGAGTTAGCCAATTTAAGTTTGAATTTCGTTTTTGCTGTAAAGAGCACTATATAAGCTCTATTATTATGTTATTTCCATCAGCTTTGATGAATGAGATTATTGCCTTAGTGCACCCCCTTCTAATCTAAGCAATCTGATTGTTTAGTGGCGAAACCTATCCGATTCTTATCCCTCATCCCTAAGTGTGGCGAATAAAACCCGGACGTCTTTGCTTGTGGCGGGTTATCTTATCAAGCATTGGTGAACGGTTCTACCTTCCACCCTTCTCATCCTATCCGTTTATGTCGCTTTTATCCAGTTTCTCCTTGTGTCGACATCCAAGGCACATCACCCCATGACCTCCTTATATAGTGGGAGGAGGAGAAATCCTCCTTCCTACTGTTAGGGTTTCGGCCGACTTATCATGTGGTGGGGGAGGCCCAATTTTGGGCCTCTCATGTCATATTGGAATTGGGTCTGGCCCAATTAGCCCTAATATGACATTTACCTAATTATCTTAGGTAACCGCATATATTAACGGGCTACCAATTACGGCGCCACGTCACTATATTCTAACAGCTCCCACTCGCCGGAATGGGAAGATGCCTGTTAATGTATTGTCATCCAATAGCATCAACATTTCAGTCTTCAGTTATTGTCTCCGTCTCCCCATAGTTCATACGAGAGTAGTCGTGCGACCGGCGGATACGACGGGCATCGTGCTACTCATCTGTTAGGAGTGTTGTAGAGACCGCATAGTGTTGATTCCCTTACATAAATCAATCCTGTCAAAAATAAAATAGTACCGCACTGTATCCTTGGTCAACTGATAATTCTCCAATTGCGCAGTTTTCCACATAGGAACACTTCTCCAGGGCATCCGTACAAGTGTTCACAACCTTAAGCTAATATCCGGTTGGTGGCCACCTAGTGAACACATGAGTCGGTGAATTATAGATGAACATGACCATCCCCATAGCTTATCCCCTTAGTCTAACTCAACCGGTTTCCAAGACGTGGTCACTTGGCCGTTTTCTTTGGCTCTACGCTCGTACGCCGGGAAGCGAACATTGAACTAGACCTTTGGTATAAGTTCTGGGTCCGAGAGGATACTTTGGGTGCCTCTTCATAAGACACCCGGGATCAATCACACGCTCAAGGTGAAGATGTATGAGCCCTTTGAATCACAGGATTCTAGCTAGCATAACCAAGCATGACCCCGTGGTCGAACATGGCACGCGTAGTATGAAGCACGCGTCGATAGCACACCTGGACAAGCCAGGGGTGGGATATCTCAATCATGCTATCGCAGAATCTTTCATCTGGCCCTGAATGTGATTTTAATGATGGACAGAGTCCAACGCGGCGATATACAAAACGAAGATTAAGTCATGCTATAAGCGTGACCAACTTGTCGTTTCGTTTAACCAGGTTTATCCCCTGGTTCTTAGTCAATCTTGTTGTGGTAGAGATCCCCCTCTCCTACAAAATGACCGTGGCTATTTGACGAGGCAAGGTTCACATCCGACATAATTTTGGTGGAAGAGTTTTACCTCTTCCTACGACTTAGTTTATAGACCGTAAAATCTGATGTTATTTATCGTCATGACGTCGATAGATCATATACTCAATCTGCAATTTTTTTATTCAATCGAAATATCATTTCAAATGTCGAAATTCCATCACTCATACAAGCCACTTATTAAGCCCTACGTAATCCAAGCAGTTTTACGTGCTTTTCAAAAATTTCTCTATGTAATGGCTTTGTTAATGGGTCTGAGACCATATTGTCTGTGGACAAGTATTCTAAAGCGATTATATTGTCTTCCACAACAAATTTGGCATAATTTTATTTCACATCAATGTGTTTGGTCCTACTATGGTACTTTGGATTCTTAACTGCTGTAATGGCTGCCTGACTATCGGAGTATACCTTCACAGGTTTGCTCTTCTTGTCAGTGCCAATTAATGTAGTAAGATTCCTTTTCAGCCAGACTGCTTCTTGTGCGTTTTTAGAAAGGGCGACGAATTCTGATTCCATAGTGGAAAGCGCGACACATAATTGCTTCTTGCTTACCCATGATATGGCAGCATCAGCAAGGAAGAAAACTCCCCCTGTGGTTGACTTACGATCGTCCGGATCGCCACCGTGGTCGGCGTAACTATAACCAGTCAATTCGATTTTCCTGCCCTTATAGCACAAAACATAGTCGGCAGTACCTTTTAGATATCTTATAATTCGTTTTATGGTCTTTAAATGTTGATAGCCAGGATCTGATTGGAATCTTGCAACTAGGCCTCCAGCGTAAGTGATGTCCGGCCGAGTACATAGCATGGCGTACATTATAGTTCCTACCATGCTTATATACTCTGCATTCTTCATCTTTTCACGCTCCTGCTGGTTCTTCGGGCCATCACGCTTCGACAACGCGCACCCGAACACAACCGGCGTATCTACGGGTAATTTGGCATCGAGCATTCTGAATCTTTTCATCAGTTTGTTGATATATGATTCTTGAGACAGACACAATCTCCGGGCGGCACGATCTTGGGCAATTTTAATGCCTAATATGTACGTGGCCTCTCCCGTGTCTCTCATCTCAAATGCTGATGATAACCAGGACTTTGATTTGTTCATGAAACTCACATCGTTCGCAACAATGAGTATGTCATCCACGTATAAGGTTATGATGACATATTTAGACCCGGAAGTCTTGGTGTAAACGCAGGGATCCTCGTGAAGATTCACAAATCCGTTTCCGACGATTTCCTCGTGGAATTTACAATATCATTACCGAGACGATTGTTTAAGACCGTAAATAGATCTTTGGAGTTTGCAAACTTTACGTTCTCTGCCAAGAGTAATAAAACCCTCTGACTGCTCCATATAGATTTCTTCCTCCAGGTTTTCATGGAGGAATGCGGTCTTAACATACATTTGGTGCAGCTCTAGATCGAGACATGCAACAAGGGCAAGGATGGCCCTAACTGTGGTATAACGCACAGTTGGTGAGTATGTTTCATCAAAGTCCACTCTGTGCATTTGGGTATATCCTTTCGCAAATAATCGAGCTTTGTATCGCTCGACTTCTCCATCAGCAGTGAGTCTGAGTTTCAAAACCCACTTTGCTCCTATTGCTCTGCGGTTAGCAGGTAAATCAACTAAAGACCATACCGAATTAGCTTTCATTGAGGCGATTTCTTCTTCCATTGCTTTTCTCCATTCTTTTTCTTGAGGTCCTTCCATCGCCTCAATGACGTGAGAGTGAAAATCTCGCCTCTCTCAATGGGATACTTCTTGGGAGAAGTCCGTTGACTTTGACTGCGTTTAGGCTCATTTGTCCCATTTTGAGTTTGATCCATACTCCCACTGGAAATAATGCATCTTATCGGAGCACTACTCCCACGGGGAATAATGGCGGTACTAGAGCTTTGAGCGACAACTTCCTAGGAAGACCTCTTCGTCTCGGGATTTCACCTCCGAGATTAGTTCTTTGATCTCTAGGACCTGGAACTGAAGTGATCAATCCGTTACCATTTGGAATTATGGGAACAATAGGTAGTTGTGTGACATGATTCTCAGTTTCTACTTGATTCGCATTCCCAGCAATAGTGATTTGTGTTAGGGGGGAGTAAGCCCTCCCACTGGATTCGCTCCTAATTTCTCATTCCATTCCATGAACCAAACATGGTGTTAGTGAAATATTTAAACTAACACCTCTTATTCTAGAATTAGTAACTTCTGTTGTAATATCGAGTTAATAATTAATTATTATTATTATGAATTAAAAGTAAATAGCCATAAGAATTATAAATTGATGGGCCCCGACGAAGGCCGTTAGGCCCCCTAACGATTGACAAACGGCGACTAGGCCCGTTGGGCTAGGAGCTGGGCTGCTGGAAGGCTAAGGGCTCCGAAGGAAGGAGGCCCCGACATTGAATAGCCCCGAGCAAGTATGGCTCCGATAGGGGAGAGCCCCGAAGATATCAGACCTGGACGTAGTCGGTCCCGATATGGGGGCTGACACCACTCCCCGACACCGAATCCTCAACGATGCAACCTGGGAGCCTCCGATAATGATCGAGACTCGCCAGTAAGAGCACAATCCCGGAAATCTCGCCATGATTACAGTAGTGGTATAATGGGCGAGATATGTGGGATACGTATAACTGTACAAGATACGTGGCAAGATATACGGCGAGATATGTGGGATAGTGAATCACAATCCAACCGCCTAATCAGGTAACTGAGATAACCTTTCCTCTATAAAAGGAGGGAAGTTATTCCAGGTTAGGGTTACGCTACATATACACAAAATACTGCCTGCTTGCTTTATTGACTGCCGTACTTACGTTAAGCATCGGAGAGGGATTCTGGGCCACTGCCCTCTACTCCCCTCTTGCAGGATTGCGTGGAGCGAAGGAGCTAGGATTGCCGTCCAAGTCCGTACCGGAGTTCCACCGTGATCCAACATAAATTTTCTTAGAGACAAGCAAGCCTCTTATTACTAATTGCCACATGTATGATTTTATATTTTGAAATTACTAAATTTCGGTAGCATAATAAAAGTAACAATAATAACAAAGTAAAGGACTAGAAAAAGTTTGTGGAGCCGGGCAGTTATGGAAGTTTATCTTTTGGGGTCCTTGAACCTTCTTGTTCTCTGACACTTGGTGAGTTTTAGTCAGGATTAAACTCTGACATCAAATCAACACTCAGATGTACCCTTTCCTTTCACCTTTTCTTTTGCACGTGACCCTCGGAAATTGAAGTGCATGCAATTTTTATTATCTCCAAAAAAATTATTTAGATATATATAAATAAAATTTAAATACAACATTTACTACGATCTATTGTTTTCGTCTGCTTAAACTTTTAAGATCCCAAAATCCAAAGATCCGAGACTACGTAGTTAGCCAAAAGTCCATATTTATGTAATAAAATAGTTTGTACAATAATTAAATAAAAAAATGAGGTTTTTTTTTGTTTTTGATGAAAATTAAAGTAAATAATGACTTTGCATGCATTCTAATTAATTATTCCATTATATGGTCTGGCCTTCTGGTAAGTACCGACACTGTTCTATTCTGGTAAGTACCGACTAATGGTGGAGGTAGAGCTTGCGTGTCATATCCAAATTAACATGTAAAGGGACAAAGTTAGGTACGCTATTTTCATCATGATGCTTTATTATTATTAGTTTCCTTTCATAATAAAATAAACTTAAAGGGCGGTCATATAAGCATCTGTTTAGAATAATTGTTCATTCGTATAAACTTGAAAGTTTTTCAATATGAGAGAGGCAACATATATTTATTTTTTGTTATTATGCGCGCGACAGAGAATTACTAGTTCTTCTCAAGATCTGAGTAAACGAATATTGTGGCATGTAGTAAAAAAGATTATAATCGCTTTTCAAAAAAGTAAAAGGAATGGAAGTGAAAGCGAACAAATTGGGACACTTTTATCTTAGGATAAGAAGGTTGCACGAAAATCAATTAATTAATTATTATTATTATATATAATGCAAAAACTTGGTGGAGGTTAGACAAATCCAAATCGATCTGAGCTAGCATTTTTTTTATTGATTGAACGGGGCTGAATTGAATGGAATGGAAGCATCTATGAATGACAGCCACGTGGATGCATGTGGTTGGATTAAACCAAGTGCATATATTATTATTATTATTCAACAGAGACGGCCACGGCAGCTTCCTCATCACGCATCCTCGGATCATTATCACCATACATACGGTCTAGATTTTCAATTTGTTTTCTGTAGGGTGTTTGATGCCTTAAAACAATTATCGTTCCAATGAGTTTTGAAGCCACACGTCATATATATGGAACTGTTGATATATAATCATCTTTTATTGTCAGTGAAATCACATTTATACATGTATAATTATTGACGAAATGTTTAAAAAGTAAGATACAAGCAAGCATACCCACATGTTACAAAATGAAGATACAGAAACCTTAGCAGATTAGTCAGTTGGAAGTTGTGACTGGGAAATTTGACACTCTTTTTTAAGTATAGGAAATAACACATACATATACATAATTAACAGGATGATGAGATAAATAGGGATAAAACATATATAAGGATCATCATATATATTGTTGATTATTGAGATGCAGATAATACATGTAGGAAGCTAGCAATTGAGAAGAGAAGCTAGTAAAGTGGAATTCCTGGTTGTGATCCACTATATATTTATTGACATGGAATACAAAATCCATCCCATTAATTCCGAGAATATATAGCCAGAGAGATTCCCTACCAATTAATTAATTTATTTAAGATGATTATAGTAATAAATAAATTAAGGTAAAAATACGAGGAGGAGGAGGAGAATGGCAAACCCGATGAAGAAGGGAGATGGGGAGCCCCGAATGGAGGAATCGAATTCCTGGACAATAGGGTATAAATCCCCTGGTGGACCGTATATGGATGGCGCAGATGGTGGCGGCGGCGGCGGCGAGTAGTATGCGTATGGTGGGGGCTTTTTGGGGGCTGGTGGTGACGGAGGCGGCGAAAGGACTGGCGGTGGTGGACAGGGAACAGGCGGTGGTGGTGAAGCTGGAGTACAGGCTGGCGAGCACTTTACTTCATCGTCGGCTTTCACTGCACAAGTAACAACGTAGAAACCGATGAATACTACTACTACTATTACGGTGGTGCTCATACACCTCTTCTTCATCATCTCTCTAGCTGAAAGAGAGATACAGAGATAGAGAGAGAATAGTGGACGAATAAACAAAGTGTGAGAGTGATGATGATGATGATATGTTTGTGAATTGTTCGGAGGAAGGTGCATGAAAATAAATTTAACTTTTTTTTTTTGGTAACGAAAATAAATTTAACTTATTATTATTATTATTATATAAAAATACAAAGAAAAAAAAAGCACAAACGATAGGGCGAGTGAGGTAATATACACTACTAGACTAGTAGAATGTAGAAAGAACTGTAGTGAAGTAGAGTGAATGAGACGTTTTCAAATGAAATGGAACACACCAGAACGGAGACTTTCTTTTATTAAGAATAAGATGCATAAATATCGCAACACCCATTTCTATCTAAGATCGCCAAAAAAACAAACTATGAAATTTAATAAAATTACAAATATTCAATAAAATTATAAATAACAAAAATTGCAGGAAATTAAAGACTAGTGATTATTATATATATAACCAAAATAAATTTTAAGAAATTTCCGGAAAATAAATTTTTAGGGATTTTTTTTTTACATAATGGAGTATATACAATATATATAATTATTCAAGATATTTAGCTCAAAATTATGCACATCCATCAGTAAGCCGATTTAGAAACTCCGACATACTCTATTAGTATCCCCACCTCGTAACATTCATCCGCCTCTGAAAGTATGAAAATATATTTGTTATAGAGAATTTGTTTGTCATTGTGTTTTCAATGAGTTTTTTTTAGCTATTTGGATGTAATTTTATTTAGAATTACTATTTTTTAAATAGACTTTATATAGTGTATTGATGTTTATTCATATGATGATAAACATAATATGTACTATAAGATATATGGATATGTTTTAGAACTTAAATGAATTTTTATTTTATAGAGACTGTTGTTATTTGGAATAAGAATGAGTTGTTTACGAATGACTTACGTGGCACAGACTAATTACTCGATATATTTGACGTATCGACTTGATATTTACTATCTTATGCTCTCACAATCATAAAAGTATTAGAATAGATAGTGTTAGACCTAATTCTAACTAATGCGATTAAATGTATTGAAAACACATGAATTTTAAAAGAGTCACCACAAGTTAATTAAAAGATTAATTAGAATCCTAAATTACCTAGGTAAATAACGAATTAAACACCTAAGTATTAAATCGGTCTACGATCAGAAATTCGAGTTTAGGGGTTCTGTTACGAATTAAGAAACATTATTTTCTAATTATTTCCAAATTTTAAAATTTAAACATGCGCTACGTCAAACTAATCTAACGTTATAAAATTAAAACTAAACTAATTTTTATGCGAAACTATTATTAACAGATATGCCCTCTTAACTTAGCTGGTAGAGAGCATAACATTTAACCATGTAACACTTGAAGAAATGTCATGCTTGATGAAAAGTCGCCTTAAGTGGTGCCCGATGAAAAGACGTCTTAAGTGGTGCCCGATGAAAAGTCGCCTTAAGTGGTGCCCGATGTAAAATCGTCTTAAGTGGTGTAAGTTATTTATCGTTTGATTCGATGTAAGCAGATTTTGTGCCATCAATGAATAAAGAGGTTGCTTCCGATCATATTATTCTTAGATTTATTCTAAGTGTTGTTTAAAAGTTGCCTTAAGTGGTGCACGAGATTAAGTCGTCTTAAGTGATGCACGAGATTAAGGCGTCTTAAGTGATGCACGAGATTAAGTCGTCTTAAGTGATGCACGAGACTAAGTCGCCTTAAGTGGTGCACGAGACTAAGTCGCCTTAAGTGGTGCACGGAATTAAATCGTCTTAAGTGATGTGTGAAAATGTCTTAAGTGTCGAGGTTTCGCCTTAAGTAAGCATAGTTAAGTCGCTTGGAAGAAGCGCAACGGAAAATCTGAGAGATAGTCTGATATTAATGAGGGCTCAAAGGCCCGAGGATTACAAAATGAGAAAAGATACAAGGACTCTAAAGATAAAGCGTTTAGGCTTGGTCCTTATCGGCGGCATCAGCGGGAGCAGGGTCCACAAGGTCTGTGGTAGAAGGCTCCACAGGTTCAGCTGCTGGAGGGTCGATTATCGGGGCGTCGGCACTTGGAGGCTCCGCCATGTCTTCAACAACCGCGGGAGTGCTCCCCTCATCACTCTCCTCCGAGAGGGCAAAGTATTTCTTCGCGAAGGGAGCAAGAGACGGAGACTTGTCGAAGTTGATGGCGTCGCCATACTCTAGGTGAAGTTCCTCGACTGCGTTGAAGAGGGTGTTCTCCACCTCCGCGCTGCAGAACTTCACCGCATCAGCTTGGAAGTCCTCGGACCCCCGATAATCCTCCCGGCCCTTGGTCTCGGCCGCGACCAGCTGCGCAGGAACCTTAGCGATTTGCTCCTCCAGAGCCTTCTTTTCAAGGACGAGTTTGTCCTCAGCAATCCGCCGCTCCTGCTGCTCCCGCTTCAGGAGCCCCTCGAAGTCGCGAACCTGCTTTTGGAGGTCCCGAGTCTTTCGGTCGAGGATGGCCTGCTCCTTGGCCAGTTTTCCCCACGAAGACTCGGAGGCCGCGAGATCCTCCTCAAGCTTAGCTATGACTGCGGGAGCCCCCTTAGCCCGCTCTTGCTCCAGGGCCTCCTCGAAGGCGAAGATGTACCCGAAGCAGCGGTTGATGTCCGCCATCTCCTGCGAAGAAAGGAAGAAAAGTGTTAGCAGAGGAGCAACCTGTCTTATTGATGAAGGAGAGAAAAGTAAGAGTATTACCTCTATCCGGCGGATAGACATTTCTTGGACGTCCCGCCGGATGTCCTCCCGATCCAAGGAAATCGGATACCTTCTTAGCTGCAAACAGTAAAAAACAGGGATTAGAAAAGTTACCCAAGGAACCATATTGGAGGGGCCGTCTAAGAGTTGACCCCCGGAGACTATGTCGAGGAGTCGGATCCAGGCATTCACCAGGTCCCGCTCTGTGAGAGAATTGGCATCGAGGGGAGTATAGGACTCCCCCCATCGGTAAAGTTGGATGAGGTGAAGGGTCTGGAAGTCTTCATCAGAGTAGGTGTGGTAAGCGGGAGGAGAGTCCGCTTCCACCTCCCATTGGGGCCACGGGATCGAAGAGTTCTGGATGAAGAAGTAACTCCTCTTCCACCCACTGTTATTGGACCCCGTGTTGATCAGGAGTCCCCGACCCTTGACAACCTTCCAGGTGTCACTGGTCCAGCTGCACAACGCGAGTTGCGTCTTGTTCCACTTGGGCATCCGGGGGTAGAAGGCACAAACCCCTGCCTCGTTGCACTTCATCCCGTAGAAGGTTCTGAAGAGCTGGTGGCTGTAAACCCACTTCTGTCGGAAGCAGAGAACCTGGAAGGCGTTCCACAGGCGGATGGAATGGAATGGGGAGAGAAGTTAGTTGGATGCGTCTTGTAGTGTTGGCACATCTCAACACGGGTGCCGCAGAAGGGGAATCGAATCCCCGCCGATATTTGCCCCGTAGAGACAAATACCTCCCCTTTCCGGGGACGGGTAACCTCAAGGTTACTCGAGAGGCGGGGCCAAGGATATGGGAAGCGAGGTTCCCAGGTAGAGGTGATGCATCCCTCCCGGAGAGCTGCATCATAAGCAGTGCTGGAAATGTCGTTGAGTGCATAGTCGAAATTGAAGGGCTTTCTCCCCTCGGAACTAGATCCACTGTCTGAAAGTCAGCCACGGCAAGGAAAGGCACATTGGGTTTTTCGGAAAATTACGAACGAACTAAGCAAAGATGAAGGAAAAGATATACAAGCAAAGGGAAACAATCCTTACCAGACACGATGATTTGAAGTGGAAAGTTGTTCGGAGAACAGGAGGCCGGAGAAGCGCTTGAGTCTTCGAAATCACAGAGCTTGAGTTCTCAGAGTTGCAGAGAGCTTTTGGAATTTCGGAAACGGTAAAAAGGAAATAGTGCCCAGGATTAGGTTTTTATAGGTGAAGAGGACAAGTGAAAGGAAGTTCTAATCTTAATCATCGAAGTCGAAGCGTTTTAATCTGAGCCGTTGAGATGAAACGTGCAGAATGGCAACGGGCGTAATGATGAAACAACCTGAAAAGCACTTTTTCAGAAAAAGCAGGCGCGAAAAATCAGGCACGGGTGCCAAAGATGTCGCTTCGTTATCTGCTGCATTTAATGGCTGGGGAATCGATGAGTCTTCTCGGATTTGGTGGTTATCCTCAAGGCATCGAGGAAACGTGAACGAGAAGATTTGTATCAAGTGATTGTATCAAGGGAAAGGTCCCCGACTCCGATGTCTGGAGGTCGGGAGTTGAAAGACACGACGAACTGTCTTGGGGGCAAATGATGGGTTTCGCTACAGTCGTTAGGCCCTTTAACGGTGAGGAAACGGTGAATAGGCCCACTGGGCCCTAAGAGGAGGTCAAGAAGACCAAGGCGAAGGGTCCCGACAGAAGGAGTCCCGATGATGAAAGGTCCCGACAGAGTCGGTCCCGATAGGTGAGCTGGACGCTCCCGATGAGATGCCTTTAAGTAGGCCCCGATGATGAATCCCTGAGAACGATTGGCCCTGTTACGATGACGAGGGTCCCCGAGCGGTGACACAATGAGATAACTCTGGAGTCCCCGATATTAGTCGGGACTTGCTATCAGAGGTCGCGTCCGAGATACGCGGAGCGTGGCCGAGATAAGCGAGATCATGGCCTAGATAGGCGGGATCGTGGCCGAGATACGCGGAGCGTGGCCGAGATAGGCGAGATCATGGCCTAGATAGGCGGGATCGTGCCCGAGATACGCGGAATGTGGGCTAACCACCCCAACGGTTCACCAGGTAACTGAGGTAGTTCTTCGCCTATAAAAGGGCAGAGGTTACCTAATATCACATTACGTTTTGATATACGCTCTTTGAGATTCCTGCTTGCCAGTTTATACGAGATACTCTTTTAAGCATCAGAGAGGGATTCTGGGTCACCGCCCGGTTTATCCCTTCTTGCAGGATTACGTGGAGCGAAGGAGCTCGGATCGCCGTCAAGACCGTACCGGAATTCCACCGTGATCCAACATTAATGACAAATCTAAGCATGAAACTATTAAACATCTAAAACTCCGAATTAAGATAAAACCTAAACGAAACTAAACATGCTCAAAATCACGATACAATTTCATAATTACATGTCATACACATATGTACAATAACATGCTATCTAATTGATCTACATCTAAACTAGTTAATTAAAATGGTATAATAATAATAATAATGATAATAATAATAATAATAATAATAATAATAATAATAATAATAATAACAGAAAAATAAAAGAATAATAATATCAATAAATAATTAATAAATAAATATAAAAGAAAAAAAATAAAAAACGTGAATACCTGCTGCTACCAGAGAAGGACGGCAACAGCAACCCCTAGCAGCAGACGACGACAGCCACTCCTGACAGCAACGACAGCGGATCAGTGGGGCACAGCGGTCCGGCGATGCGGGTTCTTTCACGGCGGGAGCAGAGACATGCTGAGCAAGGGCTTGGTAACGGCGACACCAGGGTGGAGGATGGCAGATCTCTCCTCGCAGCAGCAGCAAACAGCAGAATAGTGGTCGACCGGACGGCAACGGGCGACTGGGACGAACTCCGGCGATGGGTGGCGGGACCTGCCAGGGACGGTGCAGTGCCATCGACGTCGAGGCGGATCTCCGGTGATGGTGGCAGGCCAGCAGAAAAAAAAGGAGCAAAAAAAAAAAAATGCACGTATTTTGAAAATAATAATACTTTATTTTTGTTTTGATTTTCAGTGCGTTTTTACATGTGATTAGGTACCTATTTATACCTAGACTAGGCCCTAAAATTAGGAAAGCAATATTTTCCTCAATATACACACCTATAATTCTGAAATACATATATATATATATATTTATGAATATTACCATAAATATTTATTATATATTTTCTGAATATTACATAATATTTAATGCATATATACTCTTCTAATTTTAACTACGCCTATTTTTAGAAACCCCGTGACCTTCCATATCGAGATACTTCATTTTTTAAACGTGTTACACATAACATTTTTAATCGTGTTATATACGTGTCGCGGGTACCAAAATTAGGTGTTTACAGCTTGCCGCTCTTTGGACGGACTCCCGTAGAATGCGTTCGAGGGGGTTTGTCCAAAGATGAGGAAACACTAATTTTGGTTAGGAAGTATTTCTTCTTCCGTGTCTTCAAGCCTCCAAGGTGGCCTTTGACTTTATTGATGGACAGCGCTAAAGAAAACCTTTATTGATAGTGCGGAATGTAGAGCCTCCAGCGGCGGCACAAAAAATGAGAGCCTCCAGTGACGATGCGGTAAAGAAAAGCCTCCAGTGGCGTGCGGTAACGAAAAGCCTCCAGTGGCATGCGCTAATGAAAAGCCTCCAGTGGCATGCAGTAAAGAAAAGCCTCAACTGACGATGCCTCCAGTGGCGAGCGATAAGGAAAATACTCAAGTGGCGTGCAATAAAGTAAAACCTTGATGGATGATGCCTCCAATGGCGAGCGACAAGAAAAAGCCTCAAGTGGCGTATGTCGGAGAAGAGCCTCTAGTGGCGTTCGTCGGAGAAGAGCCTCTAGTGGCGTTCGTCGGAGAAGAGCCTCTAGTGGCGTCCGTAGGAGAAGAGCCTCTAATGAAGTCCTTCGGTGAAGAGCCTCTAGTGGCGTATATCAGAGAATAGCCTCTAGTGGCGTTCATTGAAGAAGAGCCTCTAGTGGCGTATGTCAGAAAAGAGCCTCTAGTGGCGTCCGTTGGAGAAAAACCTCTAGAGGCATCCGCCAGAGAAGAGCCCCTAGCGGCGTCCGTCGGAGAAGCGACCTTGACAACCTGACGACTTGAACGTCTGTCCCTAAATTTTGCCTAAGTTGTGCATGGCACGACAACTTAGCGGGATTTTTTTTAATCACTCCTTTTGCCATGACTATAATTTCTGAATTTACAATCATGCCGCTCATTCCCTAATTTTGCCTAGGCCGCCTTTACGGGTTTTCAACCTAGCGGGATATCGTTCCTTATTTGGTAGTCGATTAATGGGTGGCTGCGTCCGTTTCAAATGTTTTCTTCTTTTTCCATTGCAGAAGCTTTTTCAGTAGCCAATTTGCGGGTTGACTGTGGCTCGTTCTTTATTTTTCTGCCCTCACAGGGCTCGCGGAACCACTCTTTATTTGTAGCTATTTTCCTTTAAGGGTGGCTTTGGCCCTTTCAAAATTCTTCCGCTCTCACAAGTTGCGGAATCACTCATTGTCTATAGTCGTTTTAAGGGTTGTTGCGGCCCTTTCTAAACATATATTTTCTCGGAAACACTTAAAAACTTCAGGTAAGTAGCTTAGGATGTGTTATGAAACTAGTCGTCATCGCTACTTAAGGCCCTGATTCTTTGATGATTTTTTTTAAACTCCCTTTTTGCCATGATTGTCCTTTCATATTTACAATCATGCCTCTCATCCCTAACTTTTGCCTAGGTCTCCTTTACAGATTTTCAACCTAGCGGGAATTTTATTTTTCCTTTTTTCTCTCTTTTTTTTTTTTTTAAAAAAAAGCTTCACAATGAGAAACTACTCTTTTTAGGCATTGTACCTTTTGAGTGCATCTGCATTGATTGGACTAGGAAGGTCTCGACCGTCCATATCGGTGATGATCAGCGCGCCTCTTTTGAACACCTCTTTGACAACGTAGGGTCCTTCGTACTTGGGCGTGAACTTCCCTTGTGAATCAGGATTGATACGGAGTACCTTTCGCAGTACCACGTCCCATGGTTGCAAATTACGTGGTCGCACCTTCTTGTCAAAGGCCCTAGCCATTCGTTGTTGGTAACATTGCCCATGGGAAAGTGCCGTGAGTCTCTTTTCATCGATGAGGTTCAACTGTTCATATCTTCGTCTGGCCCATTCTGCCTCGTCGAGCCCTGATTCTGCCAGGATCCTTGCAGAGGTAATCTCCACTTCTACGGGTAGAACTGCTTCGGTTCCGTACACGAGCGAAAACGGAGTTGCCCCGGTTGATGTACGGATCGAAGTTCGGTACGCCAATAGTGCAAGGTAGCATATTATGCTAATCTTTATATGTGACTGTCATCTTCTCAACGATTTTCTTTACGTTCTTATTCGCTGCTTCCACCGCGTCGTTCATCTGAGGACGATATGGGGACGAATTTCTGTGCTTGATCTTGAGTTGACCACATAAATCGTTTATCAGCTTGTTGTTGAGATTCTTTGCATTATATGTGATTATCGTCTCGGGTACCCCGCAACAGGCAACAATGTCTCTTCGTAAGAAACGCTCAAACGCTTTTGCAGTAACTGACGCAAGTGTGACAGCCTCTATCCATTTGGTGAAATAGTCGATTGCCACCAAAATGAACCTGTGACATTTAGATGCATTTGGTGAAATGGGACCGATCACATCAATTCCCCACATTGAAAAATGCCACGGAGAAGACATCGGATGCAACTCGTTTGGCGGCGCATGAATTTGACTAGAGTACACCTGGCATAGGTGGCACCGCTGGATGTGCTTGACGCAGTCTAACATCAGGGTAATCCAAAAATAGCCCATCCTTGTGAATTTTCTCGCGAGCATGTGACTGCTCATGTGCGGTCCACAGCTTCCTTCGTGGTCTTCCTCCATCAATCGCTTTGCATCTTCCGTACCTATACATCTCAAAAGGGTGGCATCAAAATATTTTCTATAAAGAACCTCACCACTAAGAAAGTAATTGCATGCCATCCTGCGGATGGTTTTCCGATCCTTGCTACTTGCACCCTCGGGAAACTCGCCTGACTGCAAGTATCTCTTTATGTCGATGAACTAGGGTTCGCCATCTGATTCTTCAAGTGTGCAACAATACGCAGGACGCTTGTTTACTTCAATCTCAAGAGGTTCTATGGAACTCCCGTCCGAAATATTCACCATTATTGCGAGAGTTTCCAACGCATCTGTGAATTGGTTTTTACTCCGAGGCATCTGCGTGAATGTTATTTCTTCGAAATTCTCGCTCAACTCTTCGATATGCTGATGGTATGGTTGCAACTTGGGATCTCTTTTTTTCCATTCTCCCAAGGTTTGGAGAATGATCAGCATTGAATCTCCATAAACCTCTAGTTTATGTATCTTGAAATCAGTTGCCGCTCGCAATCCGACATTACATGCTTCGTATTCTGCCACGTTGTTGGTGCATGGAAAAGTAACTTTCTCCGCTACCGGAAAATGTTGGCCCTTTTGGGAGACAAGTACTGCCCCTACACCACACCCAGTGGAATTTGCAGCTCCATCAAAAAACATTCTCCACATGCTACTATTTCCTGTGTCTTCTTCCACGTGAAGTATGTCGCTGTCCGGAAGCTTGCGACTTACTTGATGATTGTCGTCAATGGGAAATTCGGTTAGACGATTTGCAATAGCCTGCTCTTTTATCGCAGTACGTGGAATGAACTGTATGTCATACTCAGCAAGTTGAACCTGCCATTTGGTGACATTCTTCATTAACGCTGACTTTTCTAATATGTACTTCAAGGGATTCAGCTTAGAAATGATGTGTATGGTGTAATACAACGTATACTTTTGGAGTCGTTGCATCACCTATACCAACGCGCAACTCGTCCTTTCAACTTCAGTGTACTTGGCCTCTCCTTCAGTGAACTTCTAGCTGAGGTAATAAATGGAGTGTTCCATCTGGCCATTGATAGATATACGCTCAATTTAGACCTTTTTTCATTCATATTGGATTATTTTAATTACCCCGTGAATGAATGTAAATCGAAACTTTCACCCGAGCACGTCACCCACCGAAAAATGGTCCGAACGAGGAAAAGCACCCGCCCAGATGCTTCGCCAGGTCCGATTTCTCCTAAGGGAAAGATCCGACCCAGCTGGTCCGATCTCCCCCTAAGGGAGAGATCCGACCTAGCTGGTCGGATCTCTCCCTTGAGATCCGACCTAGCTGGTCCGATCTCCCCCTAAGGGAGAGATCCGACCTAGCTGGTCCGAATCCAAATCTCCGGGGTTGGACTGTCCAGTCCAACCCTGGAGTCCTCGACGTTCCTCCGACACCGATATTCCCGTCCAAGGGGTGTGCGCGACGTACGGAACACTATCCTTTAAACCGTCCGTCGTGAAGACCCGACCTCACTTTGCACGTCTGACACTTAGAAAATATCATGAACCTTCTACATGCTTGCTAAGGGCTTAATCTCTTTATTACTTGTTAACTGTGATCGTTTAGGAGTTAACGGTGTCATTAACTTCCTTAATCTCCTTTGAGCCTATATATAGAACTCCACCCCTATTCATTTACTAAGTTGATACACTTGCATGATTTGAGCTCTCCCTTCTCTCTACTTTCTCTCTCTAATTACTGTACTAATTTAGGCATCATAGAGGGTTCATCGAGTACCACCCCCCTCTCTGTGGTCTCGATGTTGCCCCTTTTGCAGGTGTTAGGGGGAGCGCGCGTGGAATGTATACGAACGACGGGATGTATGAACAACTACATGTACTGACAGTCAGACATTAGTCATTTTAAGGGCTTGCAAACCTCCGACAGTCCGACAGTCAGACACATAGCCATTTTAAGGGCTTGCAAACCTCCGACGGTCCGACAGTTAGACACTTAGCCATTTTAAGGGCTTGCAAACCTCTGACAGTCCGACATTCAGACACTTAGCCATTTCAAAGGCTTTCAAACCTCCGATAGTCCGACATTCAGACACTTAGCCATTTTAAGGGCTTGCAAACGTCCGGCACTCCGACACCCGTGAGCTCAGACAACCTGTCAGCATAACTGCACAACACATCAAGGACCCGACGAATTTCGAGTCAACGACCCGTGAAGCGTTAGGATCTAACACTTGGGACCGTCTGTGGGCTTCGAACTAGAAGCCATGACAAGCAAACCATGAGCACTAACAACAATACTTCACCACCCCTATGCCAACTCTCACATCAAGAGGGGGACGCAAAGAAACGCAAGAACCAACATCCTACCTAAATGTTGAAAGAATCTAAAGAAAGAGTTGACACCCGTCAAGAAGGCATAACTAAGGAAGAAAACTTGAAGACACATGAAATATGAAGAACGAAAATCGCTCCCACCCATAAACAAAAGCTTCCCTCCCAACTCCATGGGATACATCTGACAAGGGTATGGCTCAAACCATGGCTATGATTGAAGCAAACAAGCATGAGAAAGAGTAAGTGCTGTAAAGGGCACCCATCGAATCTTTGTAAGCAGGCATATTCAAGAAAACACAAGAGTAGGGAGCCCCAAGAATGAGGGGTATTAAATTAAGGAAATAAACAAGGGGTCTTCAACGGCAAAACAAGAAAGACGGTGTGACCACCAAGAAACTTGGGGGGCACCAAATGAACAAGTGCTTAGTACTCCACCTAAATATAGAAGTGGAGATTAGAAGCAAAAGGTAACAAGAAAACAAAATACCACTCCTCCTAGAGGAAGTCACATAAGAGGGGAACAACCCCAACTCCCTGTGCGGACTCATCCCAAGTTGGAACATACAAGCATCGCCATCGAAAGGTGATCTCCCACATTCAGGAAAAGCTTAAGTAACAGACAATATCAAAGAAAGAAAACTCAAGAAGAGATTCAGACGACGTATCAAAGACGCACCATACCTAAAAAATACCATCAGGTAAAAGTCACATTCTGTGCCCTCCAAGAGCCTATCCTGCGAATAGTTTTCGACGCCCCCAAGAGCGTATCTTGAGAGTAGTTTTATACTGCGACCATATTCTGTGACCTCCATGAGCCAATCCTGCGAACAGTTTTCAACACCCCCAAGAGCGTATCTTGAAAGCAGTTTATACACTGCAAATACACCCTGCGCCTTCCAGGAGCCTATCCTGCGATCTGTGCCTTCCGGGAGCCTATCATGCGATCTGTGCCTTCCAGGAGCCTATCTTGCGAACAATTGTCGACGCCCACAAGAGCGTATCTTGAAAGCAGTTCATACACTGCGATCACATTATGTGCCATCTAGGAGCCTATCCCGAGAACAGCTTTTAACGCCGTACCTTGATAGCAGTTCTGAACTGAAACAACACTCTGTGCAATCCGGGAGCCAGTCCCGCGAATATTTTTCGACATCCCCAAGAACGTATCCTAAGAAAATATTCTTTTTATACATGTAAGGTTACATGAAAAATGCAAGTATGATTATAATGACAATGAAGGCATGACAAAAATCAAGTGGAGTAATGAAAGAAAGGAAACTCCAACAAAAGAGAAGAAACACAACAATAGGCAAGCAAATCACAAGTCATGCAAAACGACCTACGAAGAAGAAGTGCCTTACAAGTCGCCCAATGCGACCTCTGACAAACTTTACTATCTTGCATGTCGCCCTTACACGATCTCTGCCTGCATTCTGTCCTACATGTCATCCTCGCATGATCTCTGCTTGCATCTGACTTGAACATCGTCAAGCATGACTTTCGACAAGCAAGCACAACTCATGAAGGAGACATCCCAAAAGCATAAAGGATACAACGTCCGACAAGACGAGACAAGGGGACAAAACCCAACTGACATAGCTTAAACAAAAGGCAACTATAACAACGAAGGTATGAAATACTACTCATGATATAAAAACATAATGTTAAAACATTCATGACATGTTCGCCAATGAGTACGAAATGCAAAAATACGACTCCATACATCGCAAAGTGGCTATCATGTCCACACATTGCAAAGTGGCTATCATGTCCACACATCGCAAAGTGGCTATTAGGTCCACACACTACAAAAATGGCTATCATGTCCGCACATCGCGAAGTGGCTATCAGGTCCACACACCGAGAAGTTGCTATCATGTCCACACATCATGAAACGGTTATCAAGTACATACATTACGAAGGTGCTAAAGAGCCTACATCTACCCCTAAGAGGGCATCCAAGTCAAAGGGAAAATCATTACCCTTCATACAGTCAACAAAGGTCTGCACTTATATTTCAACATTACTGAATGATTCAAGGTAGGAGACGTCATCATTATGAAGACAACCTCTCTATTCCGCGAAATCAACCATACAACGGAGAATCATGGCAATCACTTTCGGGGGCATATAAATGAATGATCCCCACAACGATCACAACTCTGATACTAGTAGAGGCTAACACGAGAGCAGTCTCCACCAAACTTTCAAGCAGAAATTTGCTATCTTAGTTGGAGCCATGGAAGAAGAAAGGAATTTCAACAAAAAGGCGATGATTACACTCATCATCAAATTGCAGAACTTCAATGCAAGTGTTAATCGCCGACCTCATGGGTACGCCAAACAGGGCACCTTCAAAGTTGTCATTAAGCCTACATGAAGTTGAAACAGACAAAATATAAGAGAAGGCCAGCAAACAATGATAAACAGTAATAGCAGAAACAAATCATTCCAACCTCCAAGCCAACTCGGGTACACCTGCTCTGAAAACGAGGAGAAATATCAAAATATCGACATAAGAATATGGTCAAACGCAACAAAGCATAATGACACGACACAAGTGTCTCATAAGAATGAAGATAGACTCTGGAAAGAGATTGATCACTAGAGGGGGGAGAACCCCTGAGGAGAATCAACACGGCAAGGAATCAATCTCATTCCCCATGACCTAGAAAGGAATAACGAACGACTCAAGATCACAAACGAATAAAAAGGCACCTCAAGTCACTCAAAATTAAAAGAGATGAAGTCATGTGAAGAAAACCCTCCGCTAAAAAGAATGGGGCGACCTAAGTAAGAAACGTGATCACATGCCCTTTCGCATGGATCGACTTTCAACTACAACGTACACCCGACCAAAGAATGATATCAGTCAACCTCAGGACTCGCAACAGGTTGAACAATTTCTTTCCAAATTGAGCCACCACGAAGGGTACTTTCTTTCTGATCGGAAGAAATCGTGCTCCTTTCAAGAAATGGACACGGACTCATGTTAATCCCATTGTGTAAGTCAATCGAGAAGACATACGCAAGGCATACCAACCACAAGAGCAACGCAGTGTACGCATGCATTGACACATCAACATGAGGTTTAGCACCTCACTTTTAGAAGTTAAGTATAACCGCTACGAAGGCAGTGCAATCCACGCGCGTTGACATTTCAGCACGACGAGTAACGACTCACTTTCAGAAGTTAAGTATAATAGGCACAACATAACACACGTGCGCATCGGCATACCGACATGAGGTACAACACCTCACGTCTAGAGTTCAAGTATGCCCGTCACAAAGACAACCCTACATGAATAAGCTATAAGTGCAGCCAACACTAAGAACAACGCCTTACACTCAAGACAACAGCGGACCAGCCACGACGGGCGATATGATACATACAAGTCATAAAACGAATGTCGGCGAAAGACTAACACCCGGATCCGAAATGCAAACACGCCCTCTACGGGTGCAACTCCATGCATAGGCAACTCTACATATGTAGGCCACAAAGAGCAACCGACACCATGGTCGACTCCATCTCAAGGAAGTACAGGGCATGCTTACTACGGGGGCAACCTCGACGCCGAGTTATCAAAGAGAAGCTGTCGGCCGAAAGATCCCGCGATCAAATGAGAAGAGGAACAGTGCTCTAACACATCCAAATGGAGGGACAACACTCAACATGTGTCGATAAATCCCTTTCGCATAAAGGGCAAGAAGAAAATTTGTAAGTATTTTCACCCCCATGTCTATATAAAATGAATCGCAGGGCAAGGATTCAAGAATCATGCACTTGCTCCAATAAATGAAAGGAAATGTTACACCTGTCAAGATCTGATTCTAAAAATTCTCGCACTACTACATGGTAGGAAAAACGTTGTGCCCCGTCAAGACACGGAGTTCACACTCTTGGATAAAAAAAGGGAGTATACTTTCACCCTTACACTTACGTTCATATTTGCGATTTACATTCATGAATGCGTCAATGCCTCTATCCGCACTTATGGTTACAACATGTTTATGTTTGCATTTCTACACCCATGATCACAACACGTTTGCACTCGCATCCATATCCATGATTGTGTGTATGTGCATTTTAGGGCACACCTTTTCACGTTCACATGTGTTCAACACTTAGACAATTATAATTGCCATGTATTTATGCTTACGTCCATAAACGCACTCAATACACTCATACACATGTATACAAATGCATTACGTTGGTAACCCCAACACTTGCACACGCGTACACTCGACGCTCGCACATTCATGCCTACGATTGTGACACGTTTATATCTGATCCTGTACTTGTGATTGTACTCGCATGTATACTAGTACAACACATTCATGTCCATGATATGTCATTTTTACACCCATGTTCATTTATTGTTTATCCCATACTTAAAAGTTTTCCACACATGATTAGCATATTTTCCATATATAGAATCACTTCATACACGCATGCCGACATGAATCAGATTCTCATTTATCTGTTATCATGATTCCGTCATTAACCTTTCCTAACTTGTGTTTTTATACATAGAGATAGGAAAACATGATTTTCGACATACCCGCATTTTTGGATACTTTTCTGAATATATACATGTCTGTACTAATGTCTATATTTTCCTTGTCCTGAGTAACGAGGATAAATTGGGGCGGTACGCTTACGGACATACGATAGTTTCGACAAGAGGTAAAATCACGGGTTTGAATTGAGCGCGTTATCCTATCGTAAATAGAGTCAATCAAGGGTTAACCCATTGGTTGACTCGGGGGCATGTGATAATATACGCTCAATTTAGACCCGTTTTCATTCGGATTGTATTATTTTAATTACCCCGTGAATGATTGTAAATCGAAACTTTGACCCGAGCACGTCACCCGCCGAAAAGTGGTCCGAATGAGGAAAAAGCGCCCGCCCGGATGCTTATCCGGATCCGATTTCTCCTAAGGGAGAGATCGGACCTGGCTTGTCCGATCTCTCCCTTAGGAGAAATCGGACCTAGCTGGTCCGACTCCAAATCTCCGGGGTTGGACTGGAGGTCCAACCCCGGAGGTCCTTACGTTCCTCCGACACGCGATATTCCCGCCCAAAGGGTGTGCGCAACGTCCGGAACACTGTCCTTCAAACCGTGCCTCGTGACGACCCGGCCTCACTTTGCACGTATGACACTTAGAAAATATCACGAACCTTCTCCATGCTTGCTAAGGGCTTAATCCCTTTATTACTTGTTAACTGTGCCCATTTAGGAGTTAACGGTGTCATTAACCGCCTTAATCTCCTTTGATCCTATATATAGAACTCCACCCCTATTCATTTACTAAGTTGATACACTTGCATTATTTGAGCTCTCCCTTCTCTCTACTTTCTCTCTCTAAATACTGTACTAATTTAGGCATCAGAGAGGGTTCATCGAGTACTATCCCCCCTCTCTGTGGTCTCGATGTTGCCCCTTTTGCAGGTGATAGGGGGAGCGCGCGCGGACTATATACGAACGACGGGATGTATGAATAACTACATGTACCGACAGTCAGACACTTAGCCTTTTTAAGGGCCTGCAAACCTCCGAGAGTCCGAAAGTCAGACACTTAGCCATTTTAAGGGCTTGCAAACCTCTGACGGTCCGACAGTCAGACACTTAGCAACTTTAAGGGCTTGCAAACCTCCGAAAGTCTGACATTTAGACACTTAGCCATTTTAAAGGTTTGCAAACCTCCGATTGTCCGACATTCAGACACTTAGCCATTTTAAGGGCTTGCAAACGTCTGGCACTCCGACACCCGCGAGCTCAGACAACCCCTCAGCATAACTACACAACAATTCAAGGACCCTGACTTCCGAGTCAACAACCCGTGAAGAGTCAGGATCTTACAACCATCTTCATCTAGTTTCCCCAACATGCATCCAAATGAGCCTTTTCGAACCGCCAGGTACAAAATAAGCGGCTGACCCGGAGTGGGTGGGACCACGTCCGGCGAGTTGACTAGATATGCTTTGATTGAATCGAAAGCACGCTGAAACTCTTCATCCCATTCAATCAATGCGTTTTTTTTGCAAGAGGCAAAACAACGATTGACACTTGTTCGTGATATTGGCGATGAACCTCGCTATGTAATTCAAGCGTCCGAGCAAGCTTCTGACTTCATTGAAGGTAGATGGTGCTGGAAGGTCTAAGATTGCCTTGACCTTGTCAGGATCCACTTCTATACCCTTCTTGCTGACTATAAAGCCACCAGCAACTTTCCGGATGTCACTCCGAATGTGCATTATGCTGGATACAGTCTGAGTTTAAACTTCTTCAGCCGCTCAAAGAGCATCCGCAAGCTGACAAGGTGGTCTTCATTTTCGCGGGACTTTGCGATCATATCATCGACGTAAACTTCTATCTGCTTATGCATCATGTCATGGAATAATGTCACCATTGCTCTCTGGTAAGTTGCCCCTGCATTCATGAGTCCGAAAGACATGACCTTGTAGCAAAACATGCCCCACATCGTATTGAAAGTGGTTTTTGACTTGTCCTCTTCCGTCATCTTAATTTGATTGTTTCCAGAGAAGCCATCCATGAATGCGAACATGTATTGTCGTGCCGTGTTATCGACTAACATATCAATATGAGGGAGTGGAAAGTTTTCCTTCGAACTAGCCTTGTTGAAACCTCGATAATCAACACAGTCTCGAACACGACCATCCTTCTTCGGTACAGGAAAAATATTCGCGACCCACTTAGAGTAGTTGAACACCTCAAGGAATCCTGCGTTAATCTGCTTAATGATTTCCTCCTTGATCTTGAGGAGTAAATATTCGCCTTAGATGCTGTCTCTTGGGCTTGAACTTCTCAGTATCTATGGGCAAGGTATGTTGCACAATTGCTGTATCTAAACCTGGTATGTCAGAGTATGATCAATCAAAGATCTCTTTATACTCGTCTTGTAGCTTGATCATCTGAGATTTCTAAGAAGGATCAAGAGTTGCCCCAATCTTAAGCTCTCGGGGTTCTTCCTTCGTAACGATATTAATTATTTCAATGGTTTCGATGGCCGATGGTTTCCTCTCCTCGAATCATTCGAGATTCTCTCTTATTTCGACATGGACATAGTCATCGCTATATTCCTCGGATGGAATCATATCGTCATGGTTCTCACGTTTTCTTGTATTTTTCCTACGGTAAGGAAAATAATCGGAATCAATGCGAATTTGACGGGAAATAAATGAAAATGAGTAAAATTGAATAAAGGGATTTATTTATATTGATAAGATCATGAAAATATCCCTCTTTCCTATGCGGAGCTCATGATCTTGCCGCGCAAGGAGCACGACAGAAAATCCTAAATCTTACTCATCGCTAAGAGAGAGAGCATAAACCGGAATCGAAAACCAATTTGTGATTGCTTCTCCTTCAACGAACGGTCGGACATAAATGCCTGGGGGAACTTCTTCAAGGATGGCTCCGACCGTGGTTTCGACGATGAACTATCCGGCTAAGGCTTGTAATGCTTCATTTTTATCAGTTCGAATGACATGAGCAGGTCCTGGGAAAATGTCTGACAGTGGCGGAATGTTCATAAGCCTCCACCTTCTAGAGAATCGTCCCCACTGGAATTCCATTAGTTATTGCTCTTCATGTGAGCCTTGATCATTGTTGGATCACGGTGGAACTCCGGTACGGACTTTGACGGCAATCCTAGCTCCTTTGCTCCACGCAATCCTGCAAGAGGGGATAGACCGGGCGGTGACCCAGAATCCCTCTCTGATGCTTAAATGAGTATCTCGTAAGACTGGCAAGCAGTAATCTCAAAGTGTATTGAGTTCAACGTAAGTGTTCTGAGGTGACCTCCTGCCCTTTTATAGGCAAAGAGATGCCTCAGGTACCTGGTGAACCGTTAGGGGTGGTTAGCCCGTATCCCGCGTATCTCGGGTGTGATCTTGCGTATCTCGGCCATGCCCCGCGTATCTCGGCCACGCTCCGTGTATCTTAACCACGTCCCACGTATCTCGGCCACGCCCCGCATATCTTGGCCTTATCCTCTGGTAACGAGTCCCGACTCCCGTCGGGGACTCCAGAGTTATCTCGTTATGTCACCGCTCGGGGCCCCTCGTCATCGTGACAGGGCCAATCATTCTCAGGGATTCATCATCGGGGCCTACTTAAAGGCTTCTCATCGGGAGCTTCCAGCTCATCTGTCGGGACCGACTCTGTCGGGACCTTTCATCATCGGGACTCCCTTTGTCGTGACCCTCCTCCTAGGTCATCTTGACCTTCATTTTGGGCATGGTGGGCCTGTTTGCCGTTTCCTCCCCGTTAAAGGGCCTGACGGGTGTAATCGAACCCATCAATCATCTTCTTGGAACGGGGAATACCCTAGTCTGTATCTGCATACACTTTCCTTAAGCTGAAGTGGACGCGGGATTCCTTGACACCCGATACCTAGGCCTTGACCCGGGGTAAAATTATTCTTCAACATGAACCTTCCTACCATGATATCTTCTTTGCTCAGTGTTGGCTATCCCCAATATTTGATGATAGAGATTAGTTCATAGGAATGGTATGCGGGTGGCTCATCTCCGCTGGTGTTGATGAAGGCACCGCCATTTCTTGATAGATGTTGTGATCACCATCTCCCCTTATTTCCACAAGGCGGTTGTTTATCAAATACTTCACTTTCTAATGCAGGGTGGATGGAACTGCCCCAGCCGCGTGAATCCATTGTCTTCCCAAGAGAAGGCTGAAAAACTTCGGGGTATCCATGACCCTAGAGGTTACATTGAAAATATTTGGACCAATCTCGAGCTGTAATTCGATCTCCCCGTAAACTCACGTATACACCCTAATCTGGAATTACACCAAGTAGCAGACTCTATGCATATAAGTTGCATCAACAATATAAGCTATTATGCTAAACACGACAAGCGGCCTATATTATACGCCACCAACACGTCAACAATCGACGTCAACAACGAGCAAAGAAAACGCTCTTTCTCTTGGCATATATGTCGTTTATTACAAACAGCCTCTACAACATATTACATCCTGAAAATTTCACCAAGGATTATCTATCAGTAACATAGCGCGACATCCCCAGCTCGGAGGCAACCCCATGATTACAACGACCATTCCTTGGGTTTATTAAAACAAGATGCGGTCATCTACAAAGTGGTGCGACATCATCTATACGAGGGCAACCCCACACAACATGGTGCGACATCCTCTATACGAGGGCAACCCCATGGCATGTTACTGCGGACTATGAAACCCAGTTGAGATTACTAAACACTCGGGCATGATTTCACCCCCACATTGCATAACGCGACATCCTCTATACGAGGGCAACCCCATGGGAACCTACTACTAAACACAAGTAGCGTTCATTACTAAACACCCGGGCGTGCGATTGTCCTTCCGAGGACAACCCCACATTGCATGGCGCAAAATTCTCTATACGAGGGCAACCCCATGGGAACCTACTACTAAATACAAGTAGCATTCATTACTGAGCACCCTTCTACGCCGGTAAGAGCGTATCATGAGATAATCGCTATACGCAATGCATAAAAAAACTTGCCAAATCTAAAAGTCGAGTCTTGTAAAATGTTACCTTGGATGTGAACAAGTAACGGAAATAAAACACATCCAAATTAGCAAGTCGTGTCTTGCCACAACGTCGCCTTGGAATGGACCAAGAGACGGAAAAAATTGCAAATCGTATATTGTGATCTTGTACAACCCCTTGGAGTAACCAGGTAGAGGTGTAGTAGAATCGCAAGGTAAGTACATGAAATAGCCAACTGAACACCTTGCAACAATGCTACAACGGGGGTACCCAAATAGTGGAAACATAAAACACATCCAAATTACCAAGTCGTGTCTTGCCACAATGTCACCTTGGAATGGTACAAGAGACAGTAAAAACTACAAGGCGTATCACACGACCTATTTAGCGCCCCTTTGAATAACCAAGTGGAGGCTTACTAGAATCGGAAGGTAAGTACATGCATTAGCCAACGGAATGCCTTGCAACAATGTTACGCGGGGTGTTCCCAACTAACGGATGGAAAAACACACCAAATTAACAAGTAGCGTCTTCACAACGTCGCCTTAGAGTGGACTAATAGACGGTAAAAACTAAAGTCTCGCCTCGCCAAGACGACTGCTACATACGAGTAAGGGTCTTGCACATTACTACCCATAAATGCCAAGTACCGGGATAAGGGTCTTGCGTATTACTACCCATAAATGCCAAGTACCAAGGTAAATATCTTGCACATTACTAACCATAAATGGCAAGTACCAATGCAAAGTTTTGCGCGTTACTAACCACGAAATACGACAAGTATACTACTCATATTCTCAACTCGCGCATATATATTACACCATGCCATGGGACAACCAAGACGGGCGCGCAACGCAGGGACTTACGTCTCCTTACTACAATTACAGATACTATATCCAATCAGAGGACGAGTCTCAACTCTAATCTATAGTCCAAACCATATGGACAACTACGATAACAAAGGTATGAAAAATTACTAATAAGTTATCATGCATTACTAAAGCATCCACGACAGGTCAATACGACAACGTCAAGCAACAAGCATAAACATATAAGGTTCAAGGGGACATCACCCAAACATAACCTCAACCCGATATGGGGAGCAAAACTATGTACATAGTCTGAAATACCAAAGACAATCAACCTGACGCCACGTCAGGCACACCAACACCTCGAGATGGCTCTACCATAACTTCGGCCTGTACAACAGACTGCACAACTGGACTGACATCAACATCAGGATCAAACACCAAATTAACGCGAGGAGCAGTCGCATCTCGGATGCGCAGTGCCGCCACATGACCAGTGGCAAACTCAGCATATATAGCTAGCTGATCAAAGGGAAAGTCGGGGGCATATGTATATACCTTCTCAATGAAATCCTCTGAGAAGTTATAGATCAAATCATCAGCACCTGCCCGGACGTCATCGCAAAATAACCACGAACCCTTGTACTCTGCATGGGCACCCCCCTTTCCTTTCTTTATATGCCCTCTCCTACGCAGCCTGCAGGGCATGGATATACAACTCACCTTAACCATCAGACTTCTTATGAAGCATAGCTACCTCGACCTCCAGAATAGCGACATGAACCCGACAAACAAAGGCAAAAGCCTCCAACTCCACAACCTTGAACATACTGGCATACATCCTTAGAATCACTTGGGGGAGCCTTGCGATCCCCGTACGAACAATACCAGACAACTCACGCACACCAACCTTGGGTATGCCCATGTGCGAACCCTACGCAAAATGGCACCCATATTCAAAGGAGACGGGCACCCACTAAGAACCAACAATGTCACCATCAAGAATACAAACCAAGTCATCTCGCCCAGGCGCAGCAAGTCTCGTAACTCAAACCAAAACGCAAATAAGCACAACAAGTTCAGCGGAAGAATACGACAGTTACAACGTACCTACATGAATTGGATCCTCCTTCGATGATCAGACCCTCGACCGGGGGGCAGGAAAGATAGGCGAACGAGTTCCAACCTCAACTTTCTTTCGTTTATCACGGGAAGAAATCTTCCTAAGTCGCCGACACTTGTAGACTTCGATCTCTTGGATTCGCTTGAGGCCGGATCTCGAAGTCGGATCGCTTCACCTTAGGCCGAACATGAGTATAATCGACATGAACAACGCGAGATATCACAAGAAGCGGTAATTCCTCCAATAAATGATAAAGCGATCAGACGCGGTCACAAATCGAAACTCAGAACTCCACTTCACTAATACCCAACTCCAATTGGAAGAAGCCTGGCCCTTGCAAGCAAAGCCAACAAACAGCTACGGAAGAAAAGCTAAAGGAGTACCTAGCCACTACTAAAGGGCAAAGACCGAACAACTCGATACAACTCGCATACTCTCACCTCCCCAACTCGTTACAAGAAAGGAAACACCCAACCATACATGCGTCGAGCATGCTACGACAACTCCGTGGGAAACGCTACGGAAATTCATACTGTAACACTGTTATTCTAACATCGCCAACTACGAGGTTCGCAAGAGCCACCATACCAAGTGTAGCGCACGCGCGCGTCGACACACTATGAGGGTGAGTAACACCTCTCGTTCGAAAACTAAGTATGGAGTAGACGTTAAGCGCAGCACATGCGCGTCAACACACTAAGAAGGTGAGAAAAACCTCTCGTTCGAAAACTAAGTATGGAAACGTTAAGCGCAGCACGCGCGCGTCGACGCACTAAGAAGGGAAGAAAAACCTCTCATTCAAAAACTACGTATGGAGACGCTAACTGTAGCACACGCGCGTCGACGCACCAAGAAGGAGGAGTAGCACCTATTGTCCAAAAACTAAGTACGGAGACACCTAGCGCGGTACACGCACATCGATGCACTAAGAGGGTGAGCAATACCTTTTGTTCAGAAACTATGTATAATAGCAACATACATGTCTCAGCGCACGCATGTTTCGACACGTCAACAAGGGGTTAGCGAATCGGTTCCAAATTCTATGTATAAGCTGCTATAAGCGCAACACCTCGCACGCACGTCGACATGTCAATGCAAGAACTACCACCTCACGTACGAAGTACCTAACGGATACACCTGGTGGTTATCGAGAACACGCGTCTCTAAACGGCTACCATGTTCGCATCTCTTGAAGCGGCTATCACGTCTGTGCATCACTAAGTGGCTATCGTATCCACGCTTCTCTAAGTGGCTGTTATGTCTACGAATCGCCAAACGACTTTCATGTCTGTGTGTCGCATCAACATGTCTATAACCAAGTAGTGGTCGCGGAAAGAACTCTACCTTTAAAACACCTGGTAACGGCAACAACATTGGAAAGGCACGTCGCCTCGTCGACCTCTGACCTATACTCCAAAAGGCACGTCATCTCGTCGACCTCTGACCAATACTCCAACAAGGCAAGTCGCCTCGTCGACCTCTGACCAACGCCCTACCATGGAAACGTTAAGTAGCAGTCGCTGAATGCACCCTACTTCGGAAAAACCTAAGTAAAATATGACACAAGGGTCAACACCCTACGTCTGAAACACCCACGTGGCGAACATCCCGACACGGGGGCAACTCCACATAAATGAGCTAAGTACTCAACTATAGCATGCCAAACATCCCAGCTGCGGGGGCAAGGGCCTCGTCCCGCGACTCATACGATATGAATACGTGTCTATGACCAGACTCCCAACAAGAAACATGTCGGAGGCCTAACTCCTCGCGACTAAGGGGCCAGTGTGCCTATGGTTCAGACAACTATACATATATCATTTATATGGCCACAGGTAACGTCAATGAATAACTTACGGCAAACAAATCAAATATCAGTGACATAAGTGGATAAACAATGTCCAACCACTATCGACTCATCGCGAAGCGAATAAAACCTTCAATCAACGAGCTCCCGCGATCACTACGGGGAGTATCTCTCTACTACACACTCAATATTCTGAATACTTATCTATTGCTATGCATGGATACCCATGCTTAGGCCAACACTTACGCTTGTGTTTTTTCAATACTTACATTCTCTTGCATACAATTTCCATACACTTATGTGTGCATATCTATATCCATATAGCCTTGCATACTCAACTACATACACATGTATCCATACACGCGATGCATCTGCATTCACTATGCCTATAATTGCATACATTAATGTCTATATCTATACTACTCGTAGGGAATCGCGTGTGCGTTCTCATCATGTTTATTATACGCATCAACATAGATGCTTATATCCATGTTTATATCGACACTAGCATACATTGATGTTTGCATACCCCTACATAGACTCACATGCCCACATATACATGACACATATTTATTGTCATAACCTCGTTAAATAACTGACACATATTTATTGTCATAACCTCGTTAAATAACACTTGTATGCATTGTTAGATTACGAAAAGTAGTCACTACGGATACTATAAACATGGTACATGCTAGTAATCGATATTACACAGCGGAAGATTCACACATACCTCACAAGTAGTCCGTAGTCCCAAGATCCTTGCAGAGGGGAGTTCACGATCCTCCGGTCGGTTCCCGTAGAGGTTATGGTTAAGGATGCCCTACGCGGTATATTCTCCACAGAAAAGCCTCAGATCGATTCTTGGCAGGGGACGGATCTTCGCAGTGTTTGCTCGAAGGCAAATTGGCACACCCTTGGTGTATGTGTGGTTCGGCCGATATAGGTGTTATGGGATGAGGGTTTTTCTCTCAAACACTCAGAGTAAGGATTAAGGATTAACCTGATAAAATCCCTAATACCCCATATATATAGGAGGAGTAAAGTGGACAAAAGTCCACTTTACCCCTCAATAAAACTTCTGCCGACCTATGTATAAGGGAGGCCCAATTTTGGGCCTCGCATGTCAATTGGGATTTGGGTCTGGCCCAATGTCCTAATGTGACATGTACCCAATTAACTTAGGTAACATATACATATAATGGGCTTCCATTTACGGCTCCCATCACCATATGCTTACAGCTCCCACTCGCCAGAATGGGAGGGTGCCTGTTAATGTATTGTCGTCCAAATCCGCATCTAAATTTCACTCCTTTCATCTCGCCCTTGCTTCTGAATAGTTCATACGAAGTTTTCCGTGCAACCGGCGGACACGATGGGCATTGTGTTACTCATCTATTAGGAGTGTTGTAGTGCCCGCGGAACGATGATTTCCTTTTCTCCAATCAACCTATTGTACACAACATTTATATAGTGTCACGCTGTATCCTAGGTCAACTGATAATTCACAACCTTCAACTAATATCCAGTTGGTGGCCACCTAGTGAATACAAGAGTCGGTGAATTACAGGTGAACTTGACCATTCCCATCTCTCATATCCTTAGTCAAACTCGACCGGTTTCCAAAGACGTGGTCACTGGGCCTTTTTGTTCAACACTATGATCGTACGCCGGGAAGCGAACATTGAGCCTGACCTTAGATATGAGTTCGAGTCCGTGAGGATACTTTGGGTGCCTCTTCGAGGTGAAGAAGTTTGCGCATGCTAGAATCACGAGGATTCTTTTCTAGCACAACCGAGTTGTGACCCCGTGGTCGAACATGGCACGCGCAGTATGAAGTACGCGTCGATAGAATACCTGAACTTTTAAGTTGACAGGAATGGGATATGTCAATCATGCTATCGCAAATTCTCATCTGGCCCGGAATGTGGTTTAATGACGAACGAAGTTCATCACGACGATTTGCAAAATGAAGATCGTGTCGAGTTACTTCGAGACTTGATAATCGTCCTGCGTAATTAGGTTTATCCCCCTAATTCTTAGGCACCCTTCCTTTTTAGAGGCCTCCCTCCACCGCAAGATGATCGTACCTATGTGACTAGGTAAGGCCCACATTCGACATAGTTTTGGCAGAGGATTACGTCCTCCTATGACTTAGTTTATAGACCGTAAATCTTATGTATTCAAACATTATGAAGTCGATTGATCATAAAATCAATTTCAATTCTTTCGTTTGGAAAATGTAACTCCAAAATATCAAAATGTTATCACTGATACATGCCACTTTTAAACCCTACGCAATCCAAGCAGTTTTACATGCTTTTCGAATATCTCCCTGCGTAGTGGTTTTGTTAATAGGTCCGCAACCATGTTATCAGTGGACAAGTATTCCAATGTGATTATATTGTCTTCTACCATAGATTTAGCATAAAAATATTTCACATCGATGTGTTTGGTCCTACTATGGTACTTCGGATTCTTTACTGCCTCAATGGCTGCCTGAATGTCAGAGAACACCTTCACAGGTTTACTCCGGACACCTTCATCAAGCAGCGCAGTAAGAAGCCTTTTCAGCCATACCGCTTCCTGTGCATTCTTGGAGAAAGCTACGAATTCCGATTACATCGTGGATAGCGCGACACAGGTTTGCTTCTTGCTCGTCCATGGAATGGCGGCATTAGCAAGGAGAAAGACTCCTCCTATTGTGGACTTACGATCATTCTGATCGCCACCATGGTCGGCGTCACTGTAACCGATGAATTCTAACTTCCCGCCCTTATAGCATAGTGCGTAGTCGGCAGTACCTTTCATTTAATGAATAATTCGTTTTACAGCCTTTAAATGTTGATAGCCAGGATCTGATTGGAAACGTGCTACTAGGCCCATGGCGTAACAGATATCCGGACGGGTGCATTGCATGAAGTACGTCAAACTACCGACCATGCTTAAATACTCTGCACCCTTCATCTGGTCTCGCTCTGCCAGGTTCTTGGGGCCGTCACGTTTTGACAGTGCGCACCCAAACATTTTGATTTTCGGCGCAACCACGGGTTTGACATCCTTTAATCTGAACCTTCTAAACATTTTGATGATATAGGCTTCTTAAGATAGACATAATTTCCGGGTAGCCTGAACTCTAGCAATTTTAATAACTAAGAAGTACGTGGTTTCTCCCATGTCTTTCATCTCAAATACAGATGCCAACCATGACTTTGACTTGTTCATAAAACTCAGGTCGTTTGTGGCAATGAGTATGTCGTCCACGTATAAGGTTAAGATGACATACTTAGACCCGGAGGTCTTATAATACACGCACGGATCCTCGTGAAGGTTCACGAATCCGTTTCCTACAATTTCCTCGTGGAATATGCGGTACCATTGCCGAGACAACTGTTTAAGACCGTAGATGGACATTTCGAGCTTACAAACTTATACGTTCGTTACCAGGAGTAATGAAACCCTCCAGTTGCTCAATGTAGATCTCTTCCTGCCAGGTTTCTGTGGAGGAATGCGGTCTTAACATCCATTTGGTGCAGCTCGAGGTTGAGACTTGCGACCAAGGCCAGAACGGCCTGTACTGTGGTGTAACGCACAGTTGGTGAGTATGTTTCGTCAAAGTCCACTCCGTGAAGTTGGGTATATCCTTTCGCAACAAGTCGGGTTTCGCACCTCCCGACCTTTTCCATCAGTGGTGAGCCTTCTTTCAGGACTCACCGTATCCTTGTGCCCCTGTGGTTAGCAGGTAAATCAACTATAGACTATAATGGCTTTCATTTAACCGATCTTTCTCTTTTATTGTTTTCCTCCATTTTCTCCACTTGAGGTCTTTCCAATGCTCACCAACATTTGTTAGAGTTAGGTTATCAACCTACTCAATGGGTTCGATGCCTTTGACTTTCGTCTAGGCTAGTTAATCCCATCTTGCGTCTGAACGTTTCTCCCACTCAGAATAATGTCTCTTATCGGAGCATCACTGCCACTGGGAATAGGAGCAGTGTTTAAACCTTGACCTACAACTGTCCTTGGACGACCTCTTGGTCTCGGGGTTTTATTTCCGAGATGAATTCCTTGATCACTAGGACCTGGAACCAAGTTGGTTGGATCAGTCCCACTAGAAACAATGGGTAGTTTAGGCAGTTGTGGCAATCCTGGTTCAGCAATATGACTATCAGGTTCTACTTGATTTGTCTCTGCGGCAACAATGATCTCATGTGGTAGGGTTTATTCCTCCCACTAGATTTACTATGAAAATGTTTCCATTATCATTTACCATGTCATTCACTTGAGTTGTTGCCGGTTCAAATCTCTCCCACTCGAATTAAGTACTTGATTGTCAGTGTTACTGCTCTGGTTTGGTCAAGACTACATAAGTTTTAAACTGACCGTGCATTGGAAATTCGTCCTCAAGTGATATAATATCTCATGTTCGACCACGGCACCATTTTCAAAAGCTTTAAACAGGTATCTTCTAAGAGTAGGTAAGGTACTCTTGTCCTAAATACGTGTTTAGTGCGCAATTTTAATGTCGCATGATGATACGATTTAACTCATTATCATTTTTTAGCTTTTATGGCGACGTGTTCTACCGATTTCATTCGAACGCAGTTTACGTATATGTTCGTTCAAGGCGTATGTAAGGAAAATCGTTTGACCGACTTCATCCTTCTTCGTTTGCAAACTTATCTTAGAGATTTCATCCCATCTCCGAACTGAGCATTTTGGGATTTCACCTTATGCGCCAGTTGATACTTTTACAAGGCCATTGTAGCTTATGAAGCATACTTCTTACCGATGTAAACGTTATCAGTAAGTTGTTTCCGGAGGGACGCAAATGAAAATTCAGCACTTAATCATTTAAAACACTTCATCATTAAATTCGTATTTTGAAACGATGTGTTTCGTTTATCGAGGTCCACTCGCGAATTGCGCTATTTACCGAAGCTTTAACCCTTTGTTAAATCATTTCATTTCTAAATTTAATTCAATTTAATCCAATCGCTTTCGCACATGATTATTATTACTAAGTATTTCATTTAGTGGATTACTAATAATAAAGTAAGATTTATAAGCAATGCATCAAACAACAATAAATGATCGAATAGTCTGAGAAGGATTGGTATTTAATACTTTGTCCAAGCATTTGTCACATGGTTAAAATGAAATTGTTCCTATGTTTCAAGGAACATTATTATCATTAACTATCTTAAACTAAAAATTAAGATGAGGTTCTTTTAGCAAATAAAGATAAAGTCTTTCATTTAATCTTTATGTTTCTGGGGTAAACTCTTTAGGTCTGTGCTTGTTCTCCTCCTCGATTTTTTAATTCAAAAAGGGTAAAATGAATTACTTTCGAGTGAGAAGAGTCCTATAAGAAATTATGAGGTTGTAATTATTCTCCAGCTCGTACCTTGGGAGGATTGGTACTGGCAATAGCAAGGTTTCCTTTCACGCCACACCTAAAACACGTTCGAGTTTCCTCTTTACGTGTTTGTTTTGCTTCTTCTGAGGTTTTGGAGCCAAATACTTGTCAGTGTTAAACTGAAGGCCCTTCCCCTTTCTCTTGCGATTACCCTTTTGGTCAGCTGGATGCGAGGATGCAGGATTCATTTCCGCTCTTGGCTTTTCAACTTTGAGACGATCCTCTTCCAGCTCGAGATGAACTTGCACTTTCTCGAGGTTATCGAGTTGAGTGGCATGGGTAAGGTGCATTTTCATGCTGTTCCAAGAGTCAGGTAACGATCGGATCACGCATTGGACCTTCTGCTCCTCGGTCAGGATTTCTCCTGCCTCCTTCAGTTCAGCAAGCATGTTACACATGTGTCTAATATGCTCCTTCATTGTGTGCTTGAGATTTATCTTAAACGAGTTTAAAGCGATGTTAAAGGATCGCTTCTGGGCTGTGGTGTAAACACCAAACCCTGCCTTAAGGCCATCCCACAGGTCCATGGCAGACTCAAAGTGATCATATCCATAGAGTATGTCATCCTCAAGCATTGACAACAAGGTGGAACAAATTTCCTGGTCCTTCGTGTCCCATTCATCATTGAATTCCTTATGTTCGGCTGTGAGGTCTCCCTCTGGCTTGGCATGTTTCGAAGTCAGATGCTCTAAACCTCTCATTTCAGTAATTTCCATCCTTGTGCGCTTATTCCAGATCTTATAATTGTTGTTGTTCAATCTCACTCCCTTGTTCATTTGGAAGATAAATTTGCTGACCGCAACCATTATACTAACACATTGATAATCATGCAAAATCAGGGAGACAATAACATTTTGAAAAATAATTGCATACATAAGATATCTATTAAGATAGAATGCAATAAGTAACGATTCCTCAGTCATCTGAACCAACCGACCACTAGTAAACCAATGGAAGATGGTTGTGAAAGAGTTCACATTACCGTCGTCTTCTATCCAATTGACCAGTCTTTTAAAACGGTTTTAATCGCAAATTATCGGAACAGGGATTTTAAAACTAGCATACCCGATCTTGGCTTTCCCAAGGCCCTTTTTATTTTGGAAAAATATTCCGATAAATTCACTCATGCATATATAATTCTACCATCCATGTAAATTATCATACACCAGTAACATTCATCACACAAACCACACTCATGCTTACGCGTCATGCGACTAATGTTCCAGGGAACTCATGCTTGCATATATAATTCTACTTCCATGTAAATTATCAAATGCGGCTACATCCTCAACATTCTAGCATACGTGTCAAACATGAATCTTCCACATCAATCATATATATTTGGCGACTGGTTTTCGATTTTATAATAATTTTAAACATTAGGGGCTATTTACAATTCATGCTTATATTCAATTACGGAACATGAATCCTAGGCATTTCCAACCATCACAGCATGTATATCCTAGTGCGCATTCCATATATTTAACCAGGGCTCCGCCCCTAACATGCAATATCCAGCTAGCTTGACTCAGTCAAGACAACAGTTTTAATCATGCATAAATATATATTGAATAATAAAAAATTACAATTCAGCCCACTAATTAATCCAGTCCCAAAAACATGTATCTCCGAGATCCATCCGATAATCGAAACAAGGCATAAAGGTTATCAACCCTTGAGCACTATGTAGGCCATTTAAGGTTTAAAAACATTTGGATTTTAAAACTTGACATCCCTATTTTAATTGAATTCGGTTTTGAAAATTCAGTTCGGTTCAGTCAATTTCGGTCCGGCTTGGCTCAATTCGGTTCGGTCCAGAAATTCCGGTTCTGGTCCGATCCGATGTATAATCCGGTTCGGTTTGGTCCGGTTTAAATTTCAAAATATGGTTCGGTCAGAACCGGTCCAATTAAAAATAGGGTTCGGTTTGGTTTGGTTCAACACACAAAACCGGTTCGGTTAGATCCACTTAGTTACCCCGGTCCGACTCGACCCGATTAGGTCAAAGCGATTGAGAAATCCCGGTTCGGTTCAATTCATCCCAATTTGACATATTGGACCGGCCCAATAATTAAAACCAAAAACTTTGAGCCGAAATGTTAACTTGTGGCCTAAGTAGGGTTTTGAAGTCCATTAAAAAATACTTAACTTAGCCACCAAGTAACATTAACTTTATAAAATAATTTCCAATATTAAATATATATATACATTTCGGCCATAATTGTAACATATATATATTTATTGCCAAGATTCTATCTTTAAGACTAAATCAATCAACAATATATATATATATATATATATATATATATATGTGTGTGTGTGTGTGTGTGTGTGTAAATTCGGCTACCATATATAAATATATATTTTATTTATTGTCAACATCTTAATTAGGGAAACGCATATATTGACTATATATTTTCTCAATCCTTTAGGAAACGAAATATATCAATAATATCTTTAACGCTATTAAATGTTTAGATATATTGATAGTTTTATAATTTTCTATATATTAATGTGAATCTATCCTAATGTTTCCAATTATAGATATATTGTTACCTAGAATAAAAATTAAAATATGGTAAACAATTATTTTATTAAATTTCGGCCGAAATTAGCTTTCTTGGAGCCTAAGGAATTAAAATTTTTGGCCGATATAAACACTAAATTGGAAACAAGTGGTCAAATTTCAAGATCCAATTTTAATAAGATCTACAATCCAATGTTCAATTTTGATAAATACCACCTTTTTCTTGAAGATCATGAACATCAAATTTCCTAAGAACATCATGTAAATTTCGGACCATCATCAACAAAAATTCGAAAATTTTAAATCTTCTCTTTTAAAATTTTCTGTCCAACTTTTAAATTTTCAAGGACACCAATTTATCAAAATCATGAACTCCTAACACAGACTCTGATACCACTGTTACATTACGGGGAGTAATCACTACGGATACTGTAAAACATGGTACATGCTAGTAATCGATATTACGCAGCGGAAGATTTACACATACCTCACAAGTAGTCTGTAGTCCCAAGATCCTTGGAGAAGGGACTTCACGATCCTCCGGCCGGCACCCGTAGAGATTCTGGTTAAGGAAGCCCTACGCGGTATATTCTCCACAGCAAATCCTCTGATCGATTATTGGAAGGGGACGGATCTCCGGAGTGTTTGCTCGAAGGCAAATTGGCACACCCTTGGTGTATGTGTGGTTCGGCCGAAATAGGTGTTATGGGAAGAGGGTTTTTCTCTCTAAAATACTTTTAGTAATTGTTGGATCACGGTGGAACTCCGGTACGGATCTTGACGGCAATCCTAGCTCCTTTGCTCCACGCAATCCTGCAAGAGGGGATAGACCGGGCGGTGACCCAGAATCCCTCTCCGATGCTTAAATGAGTACTTCGTCTGACTGGCAAGTAACATATATCAAAATGTATTCAACTATACGTAACTCTTTCTGAGGTGATCTCTTGCCCTTTTATAGGCAAAGAGATGCCTCAGGTCCCTGGAGAACCGTTAGGGGTGGTTAGCCCGTATCCCGCATATCTCGGACGCGATCTCGTGTATCTTAGCCGTGCCCCGCGTATCTCGGCCACGCTCCGTGTATCTTAACCACGTTCCGCGTATCTCGGCCACGCCCCGCACATCTTGGCTTTATCCTCTGGTAACGAGTCCCGACTCCCGTCGGGGACTCCAGAGTTGTCTTGTTGTTTCACCGCTCGGGGCCCCTCGTCATCGTGGCAGGGCCTATCATTCTCAGGGATTCATCATCGGGGCCTACTTAAAGGCTTCTCATCGGGAGCTTCTAGCTCGACTGTCGGGACCGACTCTGTCGGGACCTTATTTCATCGGGACTCCCTTCGTCGGGACCCTTCTCCAAAGTCATCTTGACCTTTACTCTGGGCCTAGTGGGCCTGTTTGCCATTTCCTCGCCGTTAAAGGGCCTGACGGCTATAGTCGGACACATCATTTGTCCCCAAGACATGAGGGACTTTTAGTTCGTCGTGTCTTCCAACTCCCGATTTTCCAATGCTAGAGTCGGGGATCTGTTCCTTGGTTCAGTTACTTAATTTATCAGTCTTCTCCTCCACGTTTCCTCAGGGTTTTGTAGGTAACTGCTATATCCCAAAGGTCTCTTCGGTTTTCTAGTACATTAAATGCAGCAGATAATGGAGTGACGTTTTCGACCCACGTGCCCGATTTTTCGCGCCTGTCCTTTTCTGAAAAGTGCTTTTCAGGCCGTTTCATCATTGCGTCCGTTGTCCTTCTGCACGTTTCATCTCAACGGTCCAGATTAAGACTCTTCGACTTCGACGACTCGGATCGAAGTGTCCTTTCAACCGTCTTCTTCGACTATAAAACCCTAGCCACAGTCATAATTTAACTTTTACCGTCTTCGAATTCTCAAAAGCTCTCTGCGATTCCTCTGCAATTCCAAGCTCTGTGATTTCGAAGGTCTTTGGAGTCTCTCCGATCATCTTTCCGGCGACATCTCGTTCATCTCCTTCAACCTCTACTTCATTATGTCTGGTAAGGAAACCCTCTTCGTTGTTTGTTTGTCTCTTTCTTTCTAATTTTTCCCAGAGTCCCACTGTATTTTCTTGCCCTGGTTGCTTTTCAGACAGCGGTTCCAGCTCCGAGGGGAGAAAACCCTTTAAATTTGACTATGCTCCAAATGAGATTTCCACTACTGCTTATGATGCAGCTCTCCGAGAGGGTTGCATCACCATCACCTGGGAACCCCGTTTCCCGTATCCTCGACATCGTCCCTCGAGTGACCCTGAGGTTACTCGTCCCCAGAAAGGGGAGGTATTTGTCTCTACGGGACAAATATCAGCGGGGATCAGGTTCCCCTTTTGTGGTAGCCTGGTCGAGCTGTGCCATCACTACCAAACACACCCCACTACCTTCTCTCCTCATGCCATCCGCATCTGGAACGCCTTTCAAGTCCTCTGTCTCCGACAGAAGTGGGTCTACAGCCTCCAACTCTTCAGGACCTTCTATGGGCTAAAATGCAACGAGGCGGGGGTTTGCGCCTTCTACCCTCGGATGCCTAAGTGGAGTAAGCAGCAGCTTGCCCGGCACGGTTGGACCAGTGACACCTGGAAGGTGGTCAAGGGTCGGGGACTCTTGATCGATACAGGGTCCGACAACAGTAGCTGGAAGAAGAGCTACTTCTTCATCCAACATTCTTCAATTCCCTGGCCTCGGTGGGAGGTGGCAGCAGACCCTCCGCCTGCTTTCCACACTTATGCTGATGAGGATTTCGAGACTCTCCAATTAATCCAGCTTTATCGTTGGGGGGAGTCTTACACTCCTCTCAATGCTAACTCTCTAGTGGAGCGGGACCTGGTGCACGCCGGGATCCGACTCCTCAGTATTGTCTCTGGGGGGGCAGCTCTTCGACGGCCCTTCTAACGTGGTCCCTTGGGTAAACTTCTAACTTTTCTTCATTTATTGTTTGCAACCAAGAAGGTATCTGTGCTGACCGATCTATTCCTTAAGCAGGGGGAGACCGATGCTGTCCGCCCCTCGCGGAAGAGGAAGTCTGCTAAGAAGGCTGCTGCCAGGTCGGGGTCTCCTTCAGCGGAGCAGCCCAAGCGGCCACGGGTGGATCTGGACCAACTCTTCGATGTCCAGAATGCTGAGGAAGGTAAAAAACTCCGACTTGCTATTAAATCGTATAAAAGGATGGTCCCGTCGGACTTGATTTCCTCGACCAAGAAAGGCCGCATTGCTGATGTCAAAAGAATCCTTCGAGGCGAAACTCCCCGAGTCTTGAAGGCAGGCTACTATCATTACCGCGGGAAGGATCAATACGTCTCCCGACGTATCATTTGGTGTAAGAATCCCGATGAACTTCCTGACTACCTTTCTGAAGCTCTTCATCCTCCAGGTGCAGGTCGCTCGGGAGCTTCCTCGGGTGCTGCAGCTTCCGCAGATGCACCGCCTCCAGCGGGGGTGCCTTCCTCAGCTGGAGAGAAGGCACCATCTGGCGAACAGTTTCGTCAGGTGGAGACTCTGGACTCCTCCGAGGAGACTGGCGGGGCTGATCCCCCTCAACAGCGTCGGAAGGCGGGGCAATCCCCCTTGAAACCAACCCCTCAGGGGCCGCCTCCCTCGTCTTCTCCGCAGCAGCGGGAGCTCTCGCCTATCCACGACTTCTCTCCCTCCCCTGTTCGGGCCGAGACGGAGACGTGCCCTTCTCTTCCTCGTCCTATCTCTCCCCTTGCTCTTGATGGGGACTTCTACAGGCCCTTCAACTCTTCACAGGCGAATGCCCCCTGGGCTCCTATCGAGACGCTCCAGGGAGTCCCGCTCACACAAGGGGAACAGGACCAGGAACTGGCCCTGCATCTGCTGGCGGGTTCCATCCTGCCTTCTATGCGACATCCAATTCACCTCAATCGGACGCATATGCAGCGGGACGTCAGGGGTATGGCTGTGCGCCGCATCGAGGTGAGACTTCGCTTCTTTCTTGTTGATCGATAAATCGGGTCTTTTGTCCTTCTAACATTTTTCCTTTTTGATTGCAGGAGCTCGGGGACTACAACCGCCTCATCGGGTATGTCATTGCCTATGATGAGGCCCGGGAGCGGGACCGAGGAGTCCGCGAACAGCTTCAGGCGGATCTCAAGGCCTCCCAGTCTTCACGGGGGAAGCTTGCCAAAGAGCTGGCTGTCCTCAATGAGAAGATTCGGGGCCTTCAGCAGCAGATCGCGGACTTCGAGGGGCTCTTGAGGCAAGAGCGGCAAGAGCGGGGGGCAGTCGTGGACCGGCTGACCCAAGAGAAGAAGGCTGCCGAGGACCAGCTGGTCCTTGAGAAGAAGGCTTTGGAGGAGCTGATCGCGGGATTCCCGGCACAGCTGGCTGAAGCCGCGGCCAAGGGTCGGGAGGACTATCGGAGGTCGGAGGGCTTCCAAGCTGATGCCATGAAGTTCTTTGGCGCGGAGGTGGAGAACACTCTCTTCAACGCCGTTGAGGAGCTCCACCTGGAGTACGGGGACGCCATCAACTTCGACAAGTCTCCTTCCCTCGCTCCCTTTGCGAAGAAGTATTTTGCTCTTTCCGAGGAGAGTGATGGGGGGAGTACCCCCGTAATTGTCGAAGACGCCTCTGAGCTTCCAAGTGCGGACGCCCCGATAGCCAATCCTCCCGAAGTCAATCCTGTGGACCCCTCTGCTGCCAACTCCGCGGACCCAGCTGCTGCCGATGCTGCTGACAAGGACCAAGCTTGAATGCTTTTATCTTTTTAGAGTCCTTGTATCCTCTTCTCTTGCGTCGTTGTCGGGCCTTTGAGCCCTTTATCAATATCAGACTTCTTTTATTCCGATCTTTTGTTGCACTTCTCCGAGTGACTTTTTTTTTTTTTTTTTAAATTTTCATACGTCCTTCCCGACGATTTGATAACTTGCACCACATAAGGCGACTTAACATCGAGTGCGTCACTTAAGACGACTTAATCGTTACTTAGGATAGACCTAAAGATCGTGCACCACTTAAGGCGACTTAATCCCACGCATCACTTAAGACGACTTTTGGATACTTAGAATAAATCTAAGTATTGTGCACCACTTAAGGCGGCTTTCATCGTGCACCACTGAAGGCGACTTTTATCGTGCACCACTGAAGGCGACTTTCATCGTGCACCACTGAAGGCGACTTTTGGATACTTAGAACAAATCTAAGTATTGCGCACCACTTAAGGCGGCTTTCATCGTGCACCACTGAAGGCGACTTTTATCGTGCACCACTGAAGGCGACTTTCATCGTGCACCACTGAAGGCGACTTTCATCGTGCACCACTGAAGGCGACTTTCATCGTGCACCACTGAAGGCGACTTATATCGTGCACCACTGAAGGCGACTTTCATCGTGCACCACTGAAGGGGACTTTTGGATACTTAGAACAAATCTAAGTATTGCGCACCACTTAAGGCGGCTTTCATCGTGCACCACTGAAGGCGACTTTTATCGTGCACCACTGAAGGCGACTTTCATCGTGCACCACTGAAGGCGACTTTCATCGTGCACCACTGAAGGCGACTTTCATCGTGCACCACTGAAGGCGACTTTCATCGTGCACCACTGAAGGCGACTTTCATACTTAGCATAAATCTAAGGACAACTCTTATTTGGAAGCGACCTCTTTATTAATTGGCATAAGATAGGCTTACATCGAATTAAACGATAAACAGCATACACCACTTAAGGCGATTTTACATCGGGCACCACTTAAGGCGACTTTATCGGGCACCACTTAAGGCGACTTTCTTCAAGCATGGTGTTTCTTCAAGTGTTCGCCACTGAAAGGATGTTTTAACGTTCTGCCATCGAGGTCTTCCAACTTGTATGCGTTCGGAGCTGGCATCCCCACGACCTTATAAGGTCCTTCCCATTTTGGTGACATCTTGTTGATTCGATCCAAAAGGGTGAACTCGTTGCGACGCCAAACCAGCTCCCCGACAAAGAATTGTCGGGACTTCACTCGCCGATTGTAGTATCTGGCCGTCGCTAAGCGCATTCGAGCTTGGACTTCATCGGCTTCCCGCCTTTTCTCTTCGAGTAGGTCCAAGTCCAGACGTCTCACTTCATCGTTCGTTAGGGGCTCGTAATATCTCATCCGATGGGACGCCACAGCTACCTCCACAGGGGCGACAGCTTCCGTGCCATATACGAGGCCAAACGGAGTCTCCCCCGTTGATCGTTTGGGTGTCGTTCTAACAGCCCAAAGTACATTTTCCAGTTCGTTCAGCCATTTGCCTTTCAAGGCATAGACCCTCTTCTTCAGGCCATCCATCACGATTTTGTTGGCTGACTCCACCTGGCCATTAGTCTGAGCATGGCGTACGGAGGCGGTCCGATGCTCAACGTTCAGTTCTTCCAGATACTCCCTCACCTGAGAGCCGTTAAACGGTGGGCCATTGTCGCTGATCACCACCTTCGGAATCCCGTATCTGGACACGATGTGGGTTTGGAGGAACTTGACGATCTGGTTCCCCGTTGTTCTGGCCAATGCCTTCGCCTCTATCCATTTCGAAAAATAATCGATAGCTACAAGTAAATACTTACATTGTCCTTGTGCTTGTGGAAGAGGTCCCACCAAGTCGATGCCCCACTGCGCGAAGGGCCAAGCGCTCTTGATGGATGTCAGGTTAGCAGCCGGAGCCACGATACTCGGGGCGTACCTCTAGCACGCGTCGCATGATCGGACCAACGCCGTTGCTTCTTTGTTCATCGTGGGCCAATAGTAGCCTAAGTTCAACACCTTCCTCAAAATGGATCGGGCCCCTTCGTGACAAGCCGCGATCCCCTCATGCATTTCCTTCAGGATTCGGTTGGTGTCGGGTTCTGCTACACACTTCAGGTACGGAGTCGAGAACCAGCCCTTCTTGTACAGCTGATTGTCCAGCATCACATAATTGGACGCGATCCGACATATCCTGTCTGCTGCTACCTTATCCTCGGGGACTGCCCCCGTAGTCAGATACGCGACTATCGGGGTCATCCAAGTGGGCTCCTCCTCCGATTTTGCTTCAACGGTTCACACCTGCGTGGGGTCGATGTTTGACAAGATCACCTTCTCCAGGAAGTGCACCTTCCGATTTTCTTCTAAGGGTGCCCCCAGGGCAAATTTGCTCAAGGCGTCTGCCTCTACGTTCTCCTCCCTCGGAATAGCCTCGATATCGAAGCTTTTGAAGCTCTCTCTCAGGGTTTGTACCTCTCGCAGATACTTCTTCATTATCGGGCTCCTTGCTTCGTATCGCCCTTGAACTTGGTTCACGATTAACGCTGCGTCGCACTTCACTCTCAAGTGATCGATTCCAGTGCCTTTAGCAATTTTTAGGCCCGTGATAAGAGCTTCATACTCCCGCTTCTTTGTGGCCTTGAATGTTAAAGCCAAGGCGTATCGGAGAGGTTCACCTTCACCTGGTGGTATCAACAAAAAGCCCGCTCCTGACCCGTCTGAACTCGCGGAGCCGTCCGTGTACATCTCCCAGGTATTTTCTTTGTTTGGCTGTTCTGATTGCTCTGCTCTCTCTGATTGTTCTTCTGTCGGGACCTCCATGGTTGCCCCTTCTACAGGGCCCGTTTCTTCTAGATCGGGGGCTGTAGATTCTGCTTTAAAGTCCGCCAATGCCTGGCCCTTGATGGCCGTTCTTGGAGCAAAGTGTATTCGAAACTCACTGAGCTCTACTGCCCATTTCACCAATCTCCCCGACGCATCCGGTCGGTTCAAAAAATGCTTTAAAGGCTGGTTCGTTAGCACAGTGATCTCGTGTGCGTGGAAATATGGCCTTAGTTTCCGAGCAGTAATTATCAACGCAAAGAGGTACTTCTCAACGGCGGGATAGTTCAATTCAGATTTGGCAAATGCCTTGCTTACATAATAGACGGGGACTTGATTACCCTCGACAATCTTTACTAACACAGAGCTAATGGCAAATTCAGAAACAGCCAAATAAAGGAAGAGCGGCTCGCCTGGAACCGGTTTCGCCAGCGGCGGGAGTGTGCGAAGGTGCTGCTTGAGTGCTTGGAACGCCTCTTCACATTTAGCGGTCCATTCGAATTTTTTGTTGGCCCTCAAGACTTCAAAAAACGGCATTGATCGGTCGCTGGCTTTGGACAAGAAGCGGTTCATTGCGGCTAGTCGGCCATTCAGTACTTGCACCTCCCGATGGTTTATCGGAGACTGCATCTCCTCGATTGCCCTCAGCTTCTCAGGGTTCACTTCAATTCCTCTTTGGCTCACCATGAAGCCCAAAAACTTCCTTGAGTGGACTCCGAAGGCGCATTTCGTCGGGTTCAAGGGGACTTGATGGAGCCTCATCCGCTCAAACGCCATGGTGAGGTTGTGCACGTGATCCTCAGCTTGTCGGGACTTCACCAGCATATCATCCACGTAGGCTTCCATGGTTTCTCCCAACATATCTCCAAACAGCTTATTCACCATCCGCTGGTAGGTTGCCCCGGCATTGATCAACCCGAAAGGCATGACATCGTAGTGATAGATGTCGCTGTCTGCATAGAACGCAGTGTGGGGGGCGTCTTCCTTGGCCATCTTGATCTGGTTGTAGCCTGAATACGCATCCATGAAACTCAGCAGCTCATGTCCCGATGTGGACAAGCCTTGTTCAAGTCGCGGAAGTCCACGCACATTCGCCACTTCCCGTTAGTCTTCTTCACCAGCACTGGGTTGGCGACCCAAGTCTGGAATCGGAGCTCCTTAATGAAACCAGCATCGAGCAACCTGCCCACCTCCTGCTGGATCGCGATCTTCTTATCCGTGCCCATCGGGCGCCTTTTCTGTGTGATAGGCTTGATCACGGGGTCTATCTTCAGCTCGTGCACGATCACGTCGGGGCTGATTCCTGGCATATCGCTGGGGGACCAGGCAAACAGCTCTTTGAACTCTTTCAGCAACTCCACCAATTTTTGGGCTGTCTCCTCAGTTAGAGCAGACCCGATTTTCACCTTCCTCTGGGGTCCGTCGATCTCGACTTCTTTCAGATCTTCTACGGGGGCGGGACGCCCAAACTCTTCTTTGGGATCTGTGTCTGTCTGGAGGACAGTCATAGCCTCTCGCCTCCTCCTCCGGGTGGCATTGACATAGCATTTTCGAGAAGCCACCTGGTCACCTTTGACCTCCCCGACTCCGTGGTCGGTCGGGAACTTCATCTTCTGGTGCACAGTCGAGGCAACCGCCATTAGGGGATTGATGGTGTTCTCCCGATAATCGCGTTGTAGGTCCCCGCAGAATCAACCACGACAAATTCCACGTTCCTCCTTTCTGACTTCCACCCGCTACCAAACTCCACTGGTAAGGTGATTACTCCTAGCGGGTAGGAAGTTGAGCCAGAGAACCCGACCATCGGGAAGTTTGCCTCCTTCAGATCTTTCTTCGTCTTCCCCATGGCTTCCAGCGCGTCCATGAATAGAATGTCGGAGGAGCTCCCTCCGTCGATTAGGATTCTCTTCATCTCAAACCCATCTACATCCAGGGTTACCACCAGGGCATCGTCGTGCGGAGTCTCCACGCCTATGATGTCTTCAGACGAGAAGGAGATTACCATCTCTTCTTTCAAGGTCCAAGATCGGGACCTTTTACCCAGCACCACCGCCGTAGGGATTCTAGAGGCGTAAACCTCTCGGGCGGATGAGGTATCACCTCCAGCAGCAAATCCTCCATGAATCACATTGATGACTCGTCTTTCTTTGCGAACACCGGATGACTCTGGGTCAGTTCTTTTCTTCTTCGGGGACCGATCGCGGGATCGGGAACGGGACCGGGACCGTGATCGGGACCGAGAGCGGGACCGGCATCGTTTGTCCCCAACGAACTCCTTGAGCTTTCCCTTCTGGATTAGCTTTTCAATCTCCTTCTTCAGCTCCCGACAGTGATTGGTGTCGTGGCCATTTGCGCGGTGAAACCGACAATAGCGATCTGTGCGGGACCCCAGGAATTCTCCATCATTCTTCGGGGGGTACCTGGAGATACCTTGTCGTTCCATGACTGTCAGCACTTCCGCCATGGAGCAGTTGAGAGGAATGTCAAAATCCTCCCTCTTGTCTTTTCTTGAAGAACGTCTGTCGTCCTTCCGACCCGAGCGGCCTCGGTCCCGACTGCCTTCAGGTTTGCCCTTTCCTGCTTCCCTTTATTCGATTTTGGGGGCTCCAATTCTCCCGCGGCTATCTTTGACTCCTGGACATCGATCTACCGCTTCACCCTCTTCTGTAATGCTTCCATATTCCACACAGCTTTCTCAGCCACGCTATGCATCAGGTCGGAGCCATAGGGGGCTGTCAGGTTCCGAATAAAGGTGCGGATGGTCTCGCCCTCCGAGATTTCCTCATCTATCTCTGCTACGCTGGCGGTGTACCGCTGGTAATAGTGTGCCAGCGACTCGTCGGGCCTCTGCACCACCTGGGTTAGGGACCTCACGCTCTTCAACAAACGTCTGCGGCCCTGGTATTGTCGAATGAAGCGGCCGTGCATGTCCGCCCAACAGGTAATGCAGCCTGGGGGCAGGCTAAAGAACCAGGTCAGGGCTCTTTCTCCAAGTGTGTTTGGGAACAGTGTACACACTATATCTTCATTCGGGGCTCTACCCAGACACGCCATAAGATGCTTCTGGACATGACGGACTGGATCTCCTTCGCCATCATATTCCTTAATCTCGAGGATACCCAGCCCAGGCGGGGCGAGGGTGTCTATTAGTCGGGGAACGAAGGGATGAGTGGATCGATCCCTCAGCTCCGACACCAGCGGCTTCTGTTCTCCCATACAGATGTTCACGATCTTTACCACCTGGTCGGGAGTGATGGGATCATTCAGGGGAATGGTCCTGTGTTGTACTGGTCCTGGCCCGTCAACCACGAACCTCTCCGGCTGACTAGTTGCCCTGCCTCTGTCTTGGCCTTGGGGCGGGGCTTCCTGCGCGTTCCGACCCTCTGTTGGTAGGGTTGCTTCCTCCAGCGGGGGCATCTCCTCCTGCCTCCTCGCAGCCTCTCTTCGGTCCAAGAGAGCCTCTACAGCCGCCAGAAACATGGGCATGGCCTCTGCCACGGCCCTCGTCAAATCTGCAGCTGGGGGAGCCTCCTGCCCCCTGTTATCCTGGTGTTGAGGGGCAACATCTTCGGGATGCGATCCACTGTGCCCCCCCTGTCTGGGAGAGCTCAGCCGGGGGATGGTTCTGGTTTTCCCCTTGTTCTGGTACTGAATTCAGGTTCGTTGCAGCGGGGTGACGGGAACCACCGGATTGTCCTCTTCTGTTCTTGCCAGCCGCCATTGATCGAGTAGAAGGCATATCAGCTTTTTGTTTGCTTCCCACAGACGGCGCCAATGTTGGATCACGGTGGAACTCCGGTACGGATCTTGACGGCAATCCTAGCTCCTTTGCTCCACGCAATCCTGCAAGAGGGGATAGACCGGGCGGTGACCCAGAATCCCTCTCCGATGCTTAAATGAGTACTTCGTCTGACTGGCAAGTAACAGATATCAAAATGTATTCAACTCAACGTAACTCTTTCTGAGGTGATCTCTTGCCCTTTTATAGGCAAAGAGATGCCTCAGGTACCTGGAGAACCGTTAGGGGTGGTTAGCCCGTATCCCGCGTATCTCGGCCACGCTCCGTGTATCTTAACCACGTTCCGCGTATCTCGGCCACGCCCCGCACATCTTGGCTTTATCCTCTGGTAACGAGTCCCGACTCCCGTCGGGGACTCCAGAGTTGTCTTGTTGTGTCACCGCTCGGGGCCCCTCGTCATCGTGACAGGGCCTATCATTCTCAGGGATTCATCATCGGGGCCTACTTAAAGGCTTCTCATCGGGAGCTTCTAGCTCGACTGTCGGGACCGACTCTGTCGGGACCTTATTTCATCGGGACCCTTCTCCAAAGTCATCTTGACCTTTACTCTGGGCCTGGTGGGCCTGTTTGCCGTTTCCTCGCCGTTAAAGGGCCTGACGGCTATAGTCGGACCCATCAGTAATGATTAAGGATTAACCTAATAAAACCTTTAACACCCCATATATATAGGAGGAGTAAAGTGGACAAAAGTAAACTTTACCCCTCACTAATACTTCAGCCGGTCTATGTATAAGGGAGGCCCAATTTTGGGCCTCTCATGTCAATTGGGATTTAGGTCTGGCCCAATATCCTAATGTGACATGTACCCAATTAACTTAGGTAACATATACATATAATGGGCTTCCATTTACGGCGCCCATCACCATATGCTTACGTGCATATCATCGCATATTTATTTCCATGATGTCATCACATGTCGCGTGTCTGCTTACATACGCGCGTACGCCATGTTTGCACACATGTCAGCATTTACGTCTATTTTACGTACATACATATACATTGTTTCACATACATCTGTTGTACACGTATACTCGCTGCGCTAGCTAAGTCAGCAGTTACGATCCCCTTCGTCAAATTAAGGAAGGAAAACGCGACGTCGAGGCCCACGCACTGACGAACAGTAAGTCCACTATGAGGTAATTTATAAGTGTAAAATTACTTCATTGATTACTAGGGTTTACAAAGTACTAAGTACAATATATATAGGCATCTAAACTAGGGACTACCAACTAGGTACATACAAGTGGGATTACGATGGGTGCACCATATGGTGCATGCACCACGCATGCATAATGCTCATGGTGTACGTACATGGTGTATGCACCATAAACTATATCAAGACTAAGTATAATGCATAATGTAAAGCAACATGGAAAGCATCATACTTCTATATTCTCCCATCCTTTTCTTCTTCTTATCTTCTTTCTTGGAAGACATCTTTAATCCCATATAGCCTTAACAAGGCTAAGTGTTGCTTCTTCACCAAGGCCTTAGTCAACAAATCTGCAGTTTGATCCTTGGAAGAAACATAGTGAACACCAATAATTCCTAAATCAATATGGTGTCTTGTGAAATGGCAATCCAATTCAATGTGTTTGGTACGTTCATGGAACATTGGATTCTTTGCAATCTTCACAGCTGCTTGGCTATCTGTGTGAATTGGAACTGGAAAGCTTACTTGTATGCCAAGCTCCTTTAGAATCCTACTCACCCAAAGTGCTTCTTGAATTGCAACTCTTAGGCATCTATACTCAGCCTCTGCACTTGATAGTGAAATGGTATCTTGTTTCTTGACCTTCAAACCAATCATGGCTGCCCCAAGCTTGAAACAATAAGCACTCACTGATTTTCAACTAAATGGACAAGCAGCCCAATCAGAGTCACAATATAAGCTCAACTCGAGGTTGTTGTTGGAAGGAAAGATCAAACCTTGCCCTGGACTACCCTTGATGTATCTGATCACTCTAATGGTAGCATCATAGTGTGATTTCTTGGGCTTGTCAACAAATTGACTAAGTGTTTGAACTGATAAGCTAATATCTGGACGTGTCATTGTAAGGTATAGTAGCTTCCCAATCAATCTTCTATAGGAAGTTGCATCCTCCAAATGAACATCATCAGTGTTTGATTTGGTTGCCTCATCATACTCACAAGTAGTGAGCTTGACATTAAATTCCATTGGAGTTTCAGTTGGGGAATGTCCATGTACACTTCTTCAGTTAGATCTCCTTGAAGAAATGCATTGTTCACATCCATGTGGTATAATCCCCAAGATTTGGCTGCAGCCATGGCTAGAACAATTCTCACTGTGTCCGTCTTGACAACAGGTGAGAATGTCTCATTGAAATCAGTTCCTTCAACCTGAGTGAATCCCTTAGAAACCAACCTTGTTTTGTATCTTTCAATGGATCCATCAGCGTTGTATTTGACTTTGAACACCCATTTGCAGCCAACTGTTGATTTGCCTTGTGGAAGTTCCACCAATTCCCATGTCTTGTTATCTTGAAGAGCTTGTATCTCCTCCTTTATTGCAACAATCCAATTGGGGTGTTTAATAGCTTGCTTTTAAGTATTTGGCTCCTTGATCTTGTCAATAGCATTCAGGAAACATTTGAATTGTGGACCCAATGTATAATAAGAGACAAACTTCTCCATGCCAAAAGCAAAATTGGAAGTTGCTCTATTTTGAAGTTGAGCAATCCTAGCACTCCTCCTCAGTATAGGTGGCTGTGAAGCATCATCAATAGGGGGTTGAGGTGGTGCATCCCCAACAATGGGAGGAAGTGCTTGTGGTGGAACAATAACTGGAGGAAGGACCTCCTCAAAAGTGTTGGAATTCTCAGTTGAGAACTCATCAATTGATTGCTTGATTCCCAAGCAAGATGGAATCAAAGCCTTCAAATCCTCCTTGGACATGTTGAAAGGAAAGATATCCTCATGGAAAACAACATCACGAGTTACATGGAAGGCTGAATTGGATATGTTCATTACAAGGTATCCTTTTTGAGAAGTGGAATACCCCATGAATAGCTGGTTCAGCCCTTGGACTGAATTTGTCATGGTTGTTCAGCCTTGTTGCAAAGCATAAACACTCAATAATCCTCAAGTGTTAGAGAGATGGCACCTCACCATATAACACCTTCATGGGTGACTTGAACTTCAAGACAGAAGATGGTAATCTGTTGAGCAAGTAACAAGCATTAAGGATGCAATAACCCCAATGCCTTAGTGGCATACAAGCCTGAAATCTGATGGCTCTTGCAATGTTTAGAATGTCCCTATGCTTGCACTCTATCATTTTGTTGAGGTGTATGCACACAACTTGTTTGATGTTGTATGCCAAATTGGTGAAGTAAATCCTTGCACACTGAGTTGATGAACTCAGTCCCATTATCACTTCTCAATGTCTTGACCATAGTTGCAAATTGATTCTTCACCATGATCAAGAAGTTCTTGATATGCAAAAATGTGTCACTTTTCTACTTCATCAAATAGACCCAAGTTGCCCTTGAGAAATCATCAACAATTGTCAAGAAGTATTGATTATTCTTGAATGTGTGCACCTTGTAAGGACCCCATAAGTCCATGTGAATCAAATCAAATGGTCTAGAAGAAATAGAATCACTGAGAGGAAATGACAATCTAGTTTGCTTTGCAAAGGGGCAAATACTGCACTATTTGATACAACCAACAGATTTATTGAAACCCAAAACATACAAATGATTCAAATAAGTTTCAGACACATGACCCAAACGTTTGTGCCATTTCCAAACATCTTCTTTAATCCCAATGCAAGGTGCGGCCACCATATTTGATCTTGAGGGCACCACATCCTTCAAGGTGTAGAGTCCCCTATTCCATTCCCCAATCACCATAGACTTGCCACTCTGGCTCTGAAGTAACACATGATCACAAGTAAAGATCACTTTGCAATTCAATTGGCTAGGAAGCCTAGAAACTGAGATCAAGTTGAATTTGAAATCAGGGACCAAAAAGATATTGGTCAATGTGAATCAACTTGAGAATGAACAAGAACCAATATGAGTCACTTTGCACTTGTGACCATTTGGTCAGAGTCACTCTTCCTCAAATCATGTAGCCAATGCATTTGATGAGTAATGTGGTTAGTTGAACCTGAGTCAACTATCCAAACCATAGAATCACTAGATGTACCTGCCATATTAACATGAGCTTGATCAACCTCCTCAAAGCTCAAAGGTAAATGATCAAACTGGTCATCATGGGCAGCAGCATGTTGGATCCTCCTCTCAGCTGTGCCATGCACAATTCTCTTGTCACCAGCTGCCACATGCTCAACAACACTTGAATTAGCCCCATCATCAACAACATTAGCTGAGTTCCAACTCCTTTTGGAAGCTTGGGAAGCTTGGACTCCCTGTGGACCACCATGCTTAGAATAGAAAGTATCAACCTTATGGCCCCTCTTTCCACAAAAGGAACAAATCCAATTGGACTTGTTAACATTGGAGTTCCAATTGCCAGCACCCCTATTTGAACCACCATTGCCTCTCTGATTGGCATTTGAACCCCTTTGAGCATAGGAGTTGGAATTCTGGTTCCTCCTTGAGTACAAAGCAGTTGCCTCACCAAGATCACCAATGGAACCAGAGATGGACCTCTGACTCTCTTCTTGAACCAAGACTGAAAAGGCAACACTCAAAGATGGAAGTGGTTGCCTCATCAACAAGCTACTCCTTATGTGTTCATAGGAGTCATTCAGACCCAATAGAAAAGCCATCAACTTCTGCTTCTCCTTGTGATCATTCACAATGTGAATGTCATTGACACATTCAAGGTGCAAATCATCAATAGAAGCAAGGGCGTCCCATAGCTGCTTCATCTTGGAAAAATACTCAGTAATGGAAAGCACACCTTGTGAAGTTTGGTAAATCTCCCTTGTCAATTGAAAGATTTGAGTGCGATCCACCTTATCAAACATCTCATTCAAGTTATTCCAAATTGAAAGAGCAGTAGGGTTGTAGATCAAACCACCCACCAAATCCTTGGCCACAGTGTTTCTGAGCCATGCTTTGACAATTGCATTGGCCCTATCCCACTTGACCCTTTGATCAATGGGCACACTTATACGTGTGAAAGTTCCATCAATAAATCCCAACTTGTTATTCACCAACAAGCCTTCCTTAATGGATGTACTCCAAGCATGGTAATTAGAAGACCCTTGCAACTGAAAAGGGATGAGCAAATGGCCTGTGGTATCTGAGGGGTGTATGTAGAGAGGATTATCAACACCAATGTCTTAAGACATCTTGAATCAACAAGGACATAGAGTAACTTGCAATGCAAGAAACGAATATAAATCTCCAAGGAATCTGTTCAACAAATCTCCAAGCAATCCGAAAATTTCAGCGAGAACAGTGAGACAAAACTAGCACACAATCCAGCTAGTAATAAGACAAAAGACCAGCTAGCAAATCCAAGAATCAAATCTGCACAGCCACCAAGAACCAATCGTAGCAAGCCAAAAATAAGAGAGAGTATGCAATCTCCAATGATTGTTGAATCAGAATTCCACAACCCCAATGCACAATCCTTCGAAATCCAAACAGATCAAGGATAACCAAGCTCAAGAACAATGGATGAATATCAAAAACAGCTACGGAAAAACCCAGAATTCATCAAGCTCAACTCAACAAATCCAATAAAAACAGCCACGGAAACAACAATCCACAGCTTAAATCAACAAGAACCAAGCAATCCTACTCAGTTCTAGTAGAAAGGAACAATCTAGCCTCAACTTTGCTCAAGTCGAAGTAGATTTGAAAATGGTACTTACTTCACAGCTATTCCCGAGCAAGAATTGGTAGGATCCAAGCTGAATCAACAAGAAAACCCAAGAGGAAATGTAGAAATTTGAGGTTTCTTCATCCCCGAGCATGCGCCGCAAATCCCATGCTCTGATACCATATAAGTGTAAAAATACTTAAATTGATTACTAGGGTTTACAAAGTACTAAGTACAATATATATAGGCATCTAAACTAGGGACTACCAACTAGGTACACACATGTGGGATTAAGATGGGTGCACCATATGGTGCATGCACCATACATGCATAATGCTCATGGTGTACGTACATGGTGTATGCACCATCAAATATATCAAGACTAAGTATAATGCATAATGTAAGGCAACATGGAAAACATCATACTTCTATATAACTCCCGAACCTAAATCGGACGTCTATCCTATCGTAAAATAGAGTCAAGCAAGGGTTAGGTCATTACTTGACTCGGGGGAAAATGATGGATATCCGTCCGATTCGGGTTCATTTTATATTCGAACTTCGTTTACACGTCAAACCCACTAACGGCAGCTAAAATACCTAACCGCGAGTTAAAACGGTCCAAAACGCGCACGTACCCGTTTCGGACCCGGACTCGTCCGGATTGTGTTCATAATCCGATGTGGTTCGGATTATCGTCTCTGTACGCGCGTATCCCCGCGTTTTTACACTATGTATGAGTTTACCCTTTGCCAATTTTGCTTACGTCCTCGCCCAGTCCACGTTTTTTACTAAACCGGGGTCAACTGTTCAAAACCGGGTTCGGGTCCAAGTTTCCCTATATATAGGAACTTGGCCAACCATTTCATAACTTGAGTTGGCTGGGGAGCTCTCACTTCTCACTAGCTTTATCTCTCTAGAATTCTCATTTTGGCATCGAAGAGGGTTCATCGAGCACCACCCCCCCCTGCGCTGTCGATACTGCCCCTTGTGCAGGTGTTAGGAGGAATGTGCACATACACTTCAAGGCGCGCACACGCAGACACCACAAGGCACGCACACGCAAACACCGTAAGGCGCTCACGTGAAAACACCGCAAGGCGCGTGCATGTAGTCACCATAAGGCAAACGCGTACGGATATAGCAATGGATAACGTGTTAACACTCCGGGACGTCAACATCCTGACATACGAATGACTATATTTGCGGACACTCAAACACTTAAATATTTTAAGGGCTTGTAAACCTATGTTACTCTGAATGTCCGAAACTCTGACTGTCTGAAACCCTTACATCCCGACTGTCTGACACCCATGAACTCTGACAACCCGACAAAGATTCCACGCAACATCACCAGGACCCGACACCCCAATCGAGTCAGGTCCCAGCATCTCCCATGACGGACGAAGCAATCAATGAAAACGTTTTCAAACCACACCAATGGAGGTAAACAAACAATCGAAACACATGATGATCATCTGATCCCAACACGACAGCTTAGTCCGTCGCAATCGCAAAAAATCCATAATTTGCCCGACAATCCCCAACCGGGGGCATGCTCTGATTAAATCTCCATGAAAGAGCTCAAAAGTTGTTAACATCGTGTCGTGGTAATAAACAATAGGGGGACACCATTCAAGAGACAACCCAACCACCATTGCGGAGCGCAGACACCAATCGACCTAACAACATGGGAAATAAGGATTCATGATCGATTATATGTTATACGTACAGCTGTGCCAAACTCATCACATGGAGAAGGTGTAATACCCCATAAGTTTGTACCACATCGGTTAGAATAAGAAGATTTGAAGCCTTAATAAGCAAGAGTTGTACTACTCAAGTCCAACAAGAATTCCTCCTTTTCTAGGCCCAAGTGAGGACAACGGGCTTAGTTAGGCTGGGTTGGGCTAAGTGGGGACAGTCGCTCGGACTTAGGGGCGTGACCAAAGGCGACGGAACTATCTCTGACATCCTACAAATATTCCTTCGCCGAGCAAATAAGAAGGAGGTGACTCTAATACGGATGGGTATTATGCCACTCGGAACAGACGCTGGTAATAAGCACTATCTCCGATTACAAACAAAAAAGGAAAATGGGGGGACTCCGTCAATTTGACATCCATCAACCATGTATACATCCATAACATAAGCACAACTTCCAAAGAGGATAAGTTACAAGACATACCCGCTAGAGAGATACAATCCCAAGAAGAGTCACGAGGTACTACCTACCTCTTACAAGAAGACTACGAATTTTGAGGTTCTTCCCGAAAATCCTCGAAAATTAGTCTAAGGAAAAGCTAAGGAGAAACACATCAAATAAGGCAATGCCCTGACAAAACAGACACCGTCCGAGCGGACTCGCAAATCAACACAAAGCGTACCAACGCTACTCACCTTGGCGAGACACGCGTCCAAGCTGGAACCATTACCCCCATTCAATCCCAACAACAAATAAACTTGCATCAAAATGCAAGAAGAAGGGAGAATGAATTACAAGTCTTCCTCAAGTATGGGCACTCGTCGCAAGAGCGGGGGCACCATGCCGAACCCTGGCTCCTATAAATATTCAACGATATTCAGCATACAAAGAACGCTCACCACACCTGAGCAAGGAACAATGGTGCGACCACCAAGCGACTTGGGGGCCACCAAACGAACAAGTTCTTGGCACTCTACCTAATTACAGAGGAGGAGTTCAAAAGCGAAAGACCACGACAATATACGTCACAACTCCTCCTAAGAGAAAGTCACAAATGAGGAAAAAAAACCTCAACCGTCTATACAGATTCAACCTAAGATGGCAACATCAGGTTTCGCCCTCGAAAGGCGATCTCTTTTAAACGAAAAGGTCCAGGTAACCGGCATATTGCCAAAAGAAAACCCAATTGGGAGTTAATAACTCTATGCAAAATACTTAACTGAATAGAACAGACTACTCGGGTAAGATATCTACCCCGAATAGTCTGATTTAGTCAGAGCATAATGCAATCTGAACGAAACAGACTAGTCGCGAATAGTCTGATCCAGTCATATTGACATTACAAGTTGAATAGAACGAACTAGCCGAACCGATATGAGAATCAAATAGTTCAGTCTAATAACATTGAAGATCTAGTCCAGATGGACGATATAGCAGGCGAAATAGCCCTACGAGGAGACTTATAGCTCCATATTATTTACTAACCAATATATATCTCGAATCAATGCGAAATAATTTGAGACATGTTATGTACAGATACAAAAGATGTATCAAATTCACACCCTACTTACGAGACAACACCAAGTAGAGGCTGTATACAACACTTTCTGGAATTCTCTATCTACGAGCACCCTACTTAGGCATCTAAGCCAAGTAGCGGTCGCATATATATAACTTGCATCGTTGCAACAAGTCTCCAAGCTAGTGACAGCACACGATGTTTTGTCGAGCTAACTACTCAAACATTTGATCCTACTTTAGAAACAATACCAAGTAGCGGTCACATACATGCATGCGCATCACGCTATGGAAGCACCAATGTGTATCGACTAGAGAACGCAGACAGCGATATATTCACGAGCACATTCAGCGGGGGGCAATTGAAAAAGTTCAACGCCCGAGACAACCTCTTGCATAACTTGGCAATATGAGGAGCCCTCGTACACTTTTCACTCATACATCAACAACATACCATACTGAGGAATAGCACCAAGTAGCGGATTACATACATATTTCTCACGTCAACACTACAAGTTATCATTCTAATCGTGACAACTGGCCTATATTATGCGCCACCAAAATGTCAATAATCGACGTCAAGAACGATCAATCTAAACGCTCTATCTCTCGACAGTCCATCATGTATGTCGTAAACAACGACAACAACATACTACATCCTGGAATTTTCATCAAGGATTATCTATCAGTAACATGGCGCGACATCCCCAGCTCAGGGGCAACCCCATGATTACAACAGCCATTCCTTGGGTTTTTAAAACAAGATGTGGCTACCTACAACAAGGCGTGGCATCCTCCTTCTGAGGACTACCCCATAAAACATAGCACGAAATCCTCTATACGAGGGCAACCCCATGATTAAAAATAGCCATTCCTTGGGTTTTTAAAACAAGATGCGGCTACCTACAACAGGGCGTTGCATCCTCATTCCGAAGACTAACCCATAAAACATGGTGCGACATCCTAAATACGAGGGCAACCCCATGATTACAACAGCCATTCATTGGGTTTTTAAAACAAGATGCGGCAACCTACAATAGGGCGTGGCATCCTCCTTCTGAGGACTACCCCACAAAACATGACGCGTCATCCTCTATACGAGGTCAACCCCATGAAAACCTACTGCGTACTATCAAGACCGGTAGCGTTCATTTCTACGCCCCTAGGAGCGTATCCTCGGATAAATAAATTTCTACGCAGGCATGAGCGTATCCGAGATCATTGTTATATGCAATGCATAAAAAAACTCGCCAACCCTACAAGTCGAGTCTTGTACAACGTTATCTTGTACGTGAAAAAATAACGGAATTAAAACTCCCCAAACTAGCAAGTCGAGTCTTGCCACAACGTGCGTTATAATAGATCAAGAGACGGTAAAAACAGCAAGTCGTACAACGCGATCTTGTACAGCCCCTTGGAGTAACCAGGTAGAGGTGTAGTATTATCGCAAGGTAAGTATGGAACATCTCTCCGCAACGCTACAACGGGGGTGCCCAAATAGCGGAAACAAAACACGTCCAAATTAGCAAGTCGTGTCTTGCCACAACGTCGCCTTGGAATGGACCAAGAGACGGTAAAATATACAAGGCGTATTGCACGAAATCTGTCTGGCCCCTTGGAATAACCAAGTGAAGGCGTAGTAGCATCGCAAGGTAAGTACATGGATTAGCCAACGGAACGCCTTGACACAACGTTACGCGGGGTGTTCCCAACTAACAGATGGAAAAACGCACCAAATTAACAAGTAGCGTCTTGTCACAACATCGCCTTAGAGTGGACTAAGAGACGGTAAAAACTAAAGTCTCGCCTTGGCGAGACGACCCTTCTATGTATAAGTAAAGTTCTTGCGCATTAAAACCCATAAATGGCAAGTACCGGAGTAAAGGGCTTGCGCATTACTACCCATAAATGGCAAGTACCGGAGTAAAGGTCTTGCGCATTACTACCCATAAATGGCAAGTACCGGAGTAAATGTCTTGCGCATTATTACCCATAAATAGAAAGTACCAGTTCAAAGTCTTGCGCCTTACTACCCATGAAGTTCTGCAAGCATACTACCCACCTATTCAAGGTCTTGCACATTACTACCCATAAATGGCAAGTACCGGTTCAAAGTCTTGCGTGTTACTACCCACGAAATACGACAATCATACTACTCACATACTCATCTCACACTTATATATTTTGCCATGCCTTGGGACAACCAAGAGGGGCGCGCCAAACACAGGGACTTACGTCTCCTTACTACAACTACGGATACTATATCCAATCAGAGGACGAGTTTAAACTCTACTCTATAGTCCAAACCATACGGACAACTACGATAACAAAGGTGCGAAATATTACTAATAGTTATCACGCATAATGAAATCATCCATAACATGTCCAACGTCATACCGACAAGCGACAAACATAAAGGAAAGAGTTCAACGAAAACAACCAACGTAAGAAAATCTCGACCCACCGAGGGGAGCAAGACTATCTACAGAGTTCGAGCAAACATACGCTCATCAACCAGATACAATAGGAGGAACAACCACATCTCTGGATGGCTCCGCAATACTCTTATCTAGGATAGGAGACTCCACAACCACACTGATATCACCGTCAGGACCAAACACAACATCAACTTGAGCAGCAGCTTCATCCCGATCTCATAGCGCAGCCACATGACCAGTAGCAAACAATGAAAAAGCACCAAGTCAATCAAAGAGGAAGGCATGAACAAGGGTGTGAATCTGCTCAATGAACTCCTCAACAAAGTCATACATCACCTTATCACACCCAGCCTGAACGTCATTGCGAAAACTCGACGAACCCCTGTACTCATCAATAGCAGCATCCTGCCCTTCTTTCCTTCTTATGAAGTGCAGCTACCTCAGCCTCGAGAGTAACAACATGACCCTGACGAACAAAGGCAGAAGCCTCCAACTCCATAACCTTGGGCATAATATATACATCCTTAGAATCACTCGGGGGAGTCTTGCGATCCCCATACGAACAATACCATGCAGCACACACACACCAACCTCGGGTATAACCAAGTGCAAATCCTTCGCAAAATGGCGCCCATATTCAGAGGAGAAGGGCACCCACTCAGATATAACAATGTCACCATCAAGAAGACAAACCAAGTCGTCGCGCCCCGGCGCAGCAAGTCACGTAATTCCTACCAAAAAACGGATAAGCACGACAAGTTAAATGGAAGAATACAACAATTACAACGTACCTACGTGAATCAGATCCTCATCCGATGATCGGTCCCTCGACGGGGGGCAGGAAGGATAGGCGAACCAGCTCCAACCTCGACTTCCTTCCCTTTATCATAGTAAGAATCCTTCGTAAGTCACCGACACTTGTAGACTTTGACCTCTAGGAGTCGCTCGAGGACCGGATCTCGAAGACGGATCGCTTCACCTTCGTCCGGACAGGAGTGTAATCGGCAGGAACAACACGAGATATCACAAGAAGTGGTAATCCCTCCAATAAATGATAGAGCGATCAGATGAGGTCACAAATTGGAACTCAGAATTCCACTTTACTCTACCCAACTCCAAGCGAGAAGAGCCTCGCCATTTCAAGCAAGGCCAACAAACAACTATTGAAGAAAAGCTAAAGGAGTACGCAGCCTCTACTAAGGGTCAAAGACCGGACAACTCTCATACTCTTGCCTCCATAACTTGTTGCAAGAAAATGCTCCTCCTATATCCTCAAATTATGGTCTCATTCACGAGCCAGTAGGAAGAACTGACTCTGAGTTCAGCTCTGACCCCTACGTTGACCTTGAATATGACTTAGACTCAGACGACGATCTCGACACCGAATCTGACTCTGACACGGTGTCGGAACCAGAAAGATAAGTAACCTGGAAATTAAGGGAAGATGACTTACTCATTCGTCTAAAGCCGACAAGACGAGAAGGTAGTCTCAAAGAAGGTAGAGCCAGCTAGTTCCACGCTTGGAATGCCGAACTCCATCACACCAAGCGCAACACGCACACGTCGACACTCTAAGAGGGGGAGTCACACCTCTCGTTCAAAAACTAAGTATGGAGACACCAAGCACAGCACGCACGCGTCGACGCACTAAGAGAGGGGAGCAACACCTCTCGTTCAGAAACTAAGTATAATAGCAACATACATGGTGCAGCGCGCGCATGTTTCGAAACATCAATAAGGTGTAACGATTCGCTTCCAAATTCTAATTATAAGCTGCTATAAGCGCAGCACCGCTCACGCGCATCGACATATCAATGTGAGATCTACCACCTCACGTACGAAGCACCTAACTGATACGCCAAGTGGTCATCGGGTCCACGCGTCTCTAAGAGGCTATCATGAAGTGGCTATCACGTTCGCGCATCACCAAGTGACTATCATGTCCACACGCCTCTAAGTGGCTATTATGTCCACGAATCGCAAAACGACTTTCATTTCTGTGCGTCACATCAACATATCTACAACCAAGTAGCGGTTGCCAAATGCACTCTATCTTGAAAACACCTGGTAGCGGCAACAACATGGAAAGGTACGTCGACTCGTCGACCTCTGACCTATACTCCAAAAGGCACGTCGCCTCGTCAACCTCTGACCTACGCCTTACCATGGAAACGTCAAGTAGCAGATTCCGAATGCACCCTACTTCGGAAAAAACCCAAGTAGAAAGTGACACAAGGGTCAACACACTGCGTCTGAAACAACTATGTGGCAAACATCCCCGACACGGGGGCAACTCCACATGAATGAGCTGAGTACTCAACTATAACATGGAAAACATCCGTGCTACGGGGGTAAATCCATGTCGACAAGGTCCTCGTTCCGCGATTCTTACCATACGAATACATGTCTATCATCAGACACTCATCAGCGACATGCCGGAGGCCTAATACCTGGCGACTAAAGGGGCCAATGCGCCTACGACTCTAACAACTATACATATATCACTTCTATGGTCGTAGGTAACGTCAATGAACAAGCTACGGCAAAAAAATCAAGTCTGAACAACATAAGTGGACGAGCAATACACAACCACTATCCACTCAACGCGAAGCAAATAAGAACTTCGACCAACAAGCTTTCGCGATCACTACAAGGAATATCTCTCTACTACACACTCAAGGTTCTAAATACTTAGACCAACACTTACACTTGTGTTTGTTCAATACTTACATTCTCTTGCATACAATTCCCATACACTTATGCGTGTATATCTATATTCATATAGTCTCGCATACTCAACTGCAAACACATGTGTCCATGCTTGCGATGCATCTGCATTCACCATGCCTATATCTGCATGTACATCATCACTTACACATATCCATGCTTACATTGATACTCATGCATATCATCATATATCATTCGTCAATTTACATACACTCGTATACCATGTTTTACATACATGTCAGCATTTGCGTACATATTACGTACAAACATTCATATTATTAAACCTGTATGTATTATATACATGTGCTTGCTGTCCTAACCATGTTAGCAGCTATCTTTTCCTTTACTGATGGGATGAAGGAAAAACAACATTGAGGCCCACGCGCCGACCGACAGTAAGTTCAACATGAAGTAGTTCCTGAACCTGAATCGGACACCTATCCTATCGTAAAATAGAATCAAAGAAAGGGTTAAGCCATTACTTGAATCGGGGGGCAAATCATGGATATTCGCCCGATACAGGTTTGTTTTACATTCAAACCTCGTCACCAAGTCAAACCCACGAACGTCTTAAGAACGCTTACCCGCGAGCTAAAACGGCCCAGACGGGAAAAAACGCCTTCTCAAGCCCTGGATAGTCCGACCTTTTCTTGCATACAAGGATTGTATGTAAACATCCAATCCTTACATGCAAGGATCAGACTACCACGTCGGATCCTTGTTTGCATACAAGGATGGATGTTTACATCCATCTTTGTATGCATACAAGGATCAGGCTAGGTAGTCCGATCTCCACATGCAGGGATCGGACTACCTAGTCTGATCCTTACATGCTCATATCGAACTACCACGTCCGATCTGAGCATAACTCCTCCCTGACCGCACCTTTGAAAAACTCGTCGACGCGCGTACCCTTATGTGCTTTACACTATGTGCGAGTCATCCCACTACCAATCTTGCTCAATTCCACACTCGGTTCACGTTTTCCTACCAAACCGAGGTTGGACCACTAAAAACTGGGTTTGAGTCCAAGGTTCCCTATAAATAGGAAGCTTGGTCACCAGTTTCATAACTTAAGTTGGCTTGGGAGCTCTCACTTCTCACTAGATTTATCTCTCTAGAATTCTAATTTTTGCATCGGAGAGGGTTCATCGAGCACCACCCCCCCTCCTTGGTCTCGATTGTAAGCATATGGTGATGGGCGCCGTAATTGTTAGCCCATAATATGTATAGTTTACCTAAGGAAATTAGGTGTATGTCACATTAGGGTAATTGGGCCAGACCCAAATCACAATTGACATGAGAGGCCCAAAATTGGGCCTCCCTATGCATAGTGGCCGGCCGAATATTAGGAGTGGGCAAAGTGGACTTTTGTCCACTTTGCTCCTCCTATAAATACATGGTGTTAGGGGATTTTTAGGGTTCATCACTATTTCCTCATTAGAGTGTTTTAGAGAGAAAAACCCTCCACCCCACACCAAGGTTTCGGCCGAACCTACCTTCATCAAGGGTGTGCCAATTTGCTTTTTAAGCAAACACTCCAAAGATCCGTCCCCGTGCCAAGAATCGATCAGAGGCTTTGCTGTGGAGCTTGTACCGCGTAGGGCCTCTCTAACAAGAACCTCTACGGGTCCCGACTGGAGGATCGTGAACTCCCTCCTGAGATGATCTTGGGTCTACGGATCATCTTAATGGTATGTGCGAATCTTCCGCTGCGTAATTCCTATTACTAGCATGTACCATGTTTTAAGTATCCGTAGTGATTACTCCCCGTAATCTAACAGTGGTATCAGAGCCTGTGTTTAGGAGTTCATAATTTTTTATAAATTGGTGTTCTTGAAGTTTAAAATTAAAAACCGAAATTTTTAAAATAAATTTTTAAATTTTTGAGATTTTGGGGCTGTTGGTGAATCCGAAATTTTCATGATGTTCTTGGTTAATTTGATGTTCATGATCTTCAAGAAAAAGATGATATTTTTCAAAATCAAACATTGGATTCTAGATCTTATTAAAATTTGATCTTAAAATTTGACCACTTGTTCTCAATATGGTGTTTGTGCGAAATTTTTAAAGAATTTACTAGGTAAAAATTTTTCTTTTTTGGTCACCAAGCTAGTAAATTTTCGGCCACTATTTTAAATTATATTGTTTACCATATTTTAATTTTTAATTAAGGTAACAATATATCTATAATTGGGAGCATTAGGATATATTCACATTAATATATATAACTATCAATATTTCTAAATATTTAATAGGGTTAAAGATATTATTGATAGATTTAATTGCCTAAAAGATTGAGAAAATATATTGTCAGTATATTTGTTACCCTATTTAAGATATTGACAATAAATATATATATATATATATATTATATAATGTGCCGATTTTTACATATATATATATATTGTTGATTGATTTAATCTTAAAGATAGAATCTTAGCAATAAATATATATATATATATTTTTAATATGGTCCGAAATTTTTATATATATATATATTAATATTGGAAATTATTTTATGTATATAATGTTACTTGGTGGCTAAGTTAAACATTTTTTGGACTTTAAAACCCTACTTGGGCCACAAGTAAACATTTAGGCCCAACCTTTGAAATTTTAATTATTGGGCTGGTCCAATATGTCAAACCGGGACGGATTTAAATCGAATCGCGTTTTCTCAATCGGTTCGACCTAGTCGGGTCGAGTCGGACTGGGGTAATTAAGTGGATCTAACCGAAGCGGTTTTGTGTGTTGATCCGAACCAAACCCTCTTTATTAGACCAGTTCGGACCGAACCAGATTTAAAATTTAAAACCGAACCGAACTGGATTTGCCGGACCAAACCGGATTTTCCGGACCGAACCGAACCCGGATTTACCGAACCGTGCCGAACCGGATTTTCTAAACCGAACCGGACCAAAGCGAACTGAAATGATTTTCAAAACCGAATTCAAGTCAATTAAATAAAATAGGGTGGTCAAGTTTTAAAATCCAAATATTTATGAACCTCTAAATGGATACACAGTGCTCATAGGGTTGCTAACTTTTATGCATTGTTTTGATTATTGGGATGGATCTCAGAGATACATGTTTTTGGGACTGGATTAATTAGAGGGCTGAATTGCAATTGTTTATTATTCAATATATATTTATGCATGATTAGAAATGTTGTCTTGAGTTAGTCAAGTTAGCTGGATATTGCATGTTGTAGGCTGAGCCCTGGTTAAATATATGGAATGCGCACTAAGATAGACATGCTGTGATGGTTGGAAATGCCTAGGATTCATGTCTAGAATGTTGTGTAACTGAATATAAGCATGAATTTCAAATCAACCCCTAATGTTTAAAATTATTTTAGAATCGAAAACCATTCGCCAAATATGTATGATTATTGTGGAATTTTCATGTTTGACACGCATGCTAGAATGTTGAGGATGTAATTGCATTTGATAATTTAGATGGAAGTAGAATTATGTATGCAAGCATGAGTTCCTCGGAACATTAGACGCATGACGCGTAAGCATGAATGTGGTTTGTATGATGAATGTTACTAGCATATGATAATTTGCAAGGATAGTAGAATTATATATGCATGAGTGAATTCATCGGAATATTTTTCCAAAATAAAAAGGGCCTTGGAAAAGCCAAGATCGGGTATGCTTGTTTTAAAATTCCTGTTCCGGTAATTTGCGATTAAAACCGTTTTAAAAGACTGATCTATTGGATTGAAAACGACGGTAGTGCGAACACTTTCACAGCCGTCTTCCGTTGGTTTATTGGTGGTCGGTTGGTTTATATGACTGAGGAATCATTATTTGTCGAATTCCATCTTAATAGATATTTGATCTATGCAATTCTTTCTCAAAATGTTATTGTCTCCCTGATTTTTGCATAATCATCGATGTGTTAGTATGAATAAGTTGAATTAGTGCTATTCGATATTCCACGCAATCTTGATGGTATGAATCATGATGAATAAAAGGAGTACCTGTTGAACTCTCTACGATTCCGAAAAGTGGAGAGGAAAACTACAGATGAATATGGTAGTCTGTATGATTTTGAAAATGCGAAACGAATGTAATAATTTGTTTCGCCAAGAATGGGAGTAGTTTCTTTGATGATCTCAACGCATATGTGGTGATACATTCAACTTGGTAAAAAGGGGGTTGAAGAAGACTTCAATTGCAACCAGGCAATGTTGCAGCTTAGTATCCTTTTGCATCGCCACGGTGGAAGCATGAATGCAAAAGCTAAACGTTTCGGTTAAACGTGATGGTCTTTCTCTTTTCATGGATGTTGGCGTAAAACCCGCATCGGAACTTCAGAATGAAAGGTCAACATGGAAAGATGTATATGGTTGTCTGATATTTACAGGACTAAATGACTTTGAGCCTAATCAAGAACATTAACCACAACACTAAAAGGGAAACCTTCTTTGCTCGCCATACTGGGTTCGAAAGAAGTCAACCATGATCCGCATATCATAGAGAGAACTGGACCATAAAGGTCTTATACGATAATCTGGTGGGTTAAACCATGTTGATTAAATGCGTCTCAAGTACGCCTCCTAGGTCATGTGTATGAAGCGATAAAATGTTTTATACAGACACAGATCATTTGACGTGATTCACTCGTGAATTTACTCAGATGTGATGTTCAACACGGCTTAAAGTTCTCGACTATCTATGTGACAATCATGGATCAAATACGCGAACTTCAGATCAAGAACCCTACCATTGTCATTTATCGTTCGTTTGAGTTACCAAATTTTTTTATTATTTCGAGATTCGTATTTATTGAATAAAGTAGTTTCCGTTCGATTCGAAATGTGATCTACTTGTCAAAATTAATCGACCCGGTTAAAAGGGATTGATCCGAAACGAAATTTCGGCCAGGTAAAAGTGGTCGAATAAAACGAAACGATTCACGTACTCCGTTATCTCAGTCGGGAAACTGAACTGAACATACACATCAATTACGTAGCTAGATCGAAAGATTATTATTTCTTATTTGTTAGTACTCCATTGAATGAAATAATCTGTAATGATGATCATGTGCGAACCATTGGATTAAATTAAATTAAATTCAGAAATGAAACGATTTAACCAAGGGTTAAAACTTCGGTGAAAAGCGCTACGCGCAAGTGGACCTCGATAGACGGAACACATCATTTCAAAATACGAATTTAATGATGAAGTGTCTGAATGATGTTGTGTTTAATTTTCGTTTGCATTCCCTTGGAAACAACTTATTGATACCATATACATCGGTAAGAAGTAGGCTTCGGAAGCTACCACGACCTTTTAATAGTATCAACTGACGCATAAGGTGAAAACCTGAAATGCTCAGTTCGGAGATGGGATAAAATCTCCGCGATAAGTTTGCAAACAAAGAAGGATGAAGTCGGCTAAACAATTTTCTTTCCGTACGCCTTGAACGAAAAGTCAGGCTAGGCATTTAAATCAAATCGCACACTTCTGACGCATAGTTTATATACATAATGTTCGAGTCACTTAATTAGCTGTTCCCTAAGGGATGATGAAAAGAGATTCAAGTTCATGTAAAACTGTGTTCCACTGAAATCGGTACGACACGCCACCATAAAAACGCTGAAGAGTGATAATGAATTAAATCATATCACCATGGGACATTAATTTGCGCATTAAACACGTATTTAGGACAAGAGTATGTTAACTACTCTTTGAAAGTACATGTTTACAACTTAAATACATGGTACCGTGGTCGAACATGCGACATTACATACTTGAGGACGATTTTCTGATGCATTGACAGTTCAGAATAATGAGTCTTGATCAAATCAGGAGCAAGATATTACAGATAGCAGGTCTCGCTTAATTCGAGTGGGAGAGATTTGAACCCGCACTCAAGTGAATGACATGGTAAATGATAATGGGAACATTTTCATAATAAATCCATTGGAGGAATAAACACCTACCACATGTAATCACTTTTTCTAATTGGACGAATCAAGTTGAACCTGATTATCGTAGTGCTGAACCTGGATTGCCACAACTACCTATACTACCCATTGTTCCCAGTGGGAGTGATTCGAAAAACTTGGTTCCATATCCTAGTGATCAAGGAATTCATCTTGGAAGTAAAACTCTGAGAATGAGAAGTCGTCCAAGGAAAATTGTTGGTTATGGTTCAAGCACTGCTCTTGTACCCAATAGAAGTGATGCTCCAATAAGAAGCGTTATTTTGAGTGGGAGAATTGATCCCAATTGGAAGAAATGCTCTGATAAGAGGCATTATTCCGAGTGGGAGAGACGTTAAGACTCAAAGAAGGGATAAACAAGCCTAGACGAAAGTCAAAGGCATCGAACTTCCCCAAAGAAGTATCCCATCTAGAAGGGTGATGACCTCACTCTAACAACTGTTGGCCTGCGTTGGAAAGACCTCGAGTGTAGAAATGGAGGAAAATAATAAATGAGAGAGATCTCCTAAATGAAATCCATTAGAGTATGTAGTTGATTTACCTACTAACCACAGGAGCATAAGTATACGGTGAGTCCTGAAAGAAGGCTCCGTGCGTGTATTATAAGACCTCCGGGTCTAAGTATGTCATCTTAACCTTATACGTGGACAACATACTCATTGCCGCAAACGACGTGAGTTTTATGAACAAATCAATGTCCTGGTTGACATCTGTACTTGAGATGAAATACATGGGAGAGGCCACGTACATCTTAGGCATTAAAATTGCAAGAGATCGGGCTACCCGGAAATTGTGTCGATCTCAAGAAACTTATATGAACAAAATGTTGAAAATATTCAGATTACAGGATGCCAAACCGGTGGTGTTTGGTGTTTATGGATACGCCGGTGGTGTTTGGGAGCGCACTGTCAAAATGTGACGGCCCCAAGAACCGGGCAGGGCGTGAACAGATGAAGGGTGCGGAGTATTTGAGCATGGTTGGTAGTTTGATGTATGCCATGCAATGCACCCGTCGGATATCTGTTACGTCGTGGGCCTAGTAGCACGTTTCCAATCAGATCCTAGATGCCAACATTTAAAGGCTGTAAAACGAATAATTCGTTATCTGAAAGGTACTGCCAACTACGCGCTGTGCTACGAGGGCGAGAAATTAGAATTAACCGGTTACAGTGACGCCGACCATGGTGGCGATCCGGATGATCGTAAGTCCACCACGGGGGGGGGGGGGGGGGGAGTGTTCCTCCTTGCTAATGTCGTCATTTCATGGACGAGCAAGAAGCAAGCCCGTGTCGCGTTGCCCACGATGGAATCAGAATTCGTAGCTCTCTCTAAGAATGCACAAGAAGCAGTCTGGCTCAAAAGGCTTCTAACTACACTGCTTGGTGGTGGTGTTGAGAATAAACCTATGAAGGTCTTCTCTAACAATCAAGCAGCCGTTGCGGCAGTTAAGAATCCGAAGTACCATAGTAGGACCAAACACATTGATGTGAAATATTTCTATGCTAAATCTATGGTAGAAGACAATATAATCACTATGGAATACTTGCCCACTGATAATATGATTGCGGACCCATTAACTAAACCACTACGCAGGGAGATATTCGAAAAGCACGTAAAACTGCTTGGATTGCGTATGGTTTAGAAATAACATGTATCTGTGATAACATTTTGATATTAGAAATGTACATTTTGTAAGCGAAAGAATTGCAACTGAGTTTATGATAAATCGAACATCATAATGTTTTGATTACATCAGATTTACGGTCTATAAACTAAGTCGTAGAAGGACGCAATCCTCTGCCAAAATATGTCGAATGTGAGCCTTACCTAGTCACACTGGTACGGTAGTCTTGCAGTGGAGGAACGTCTCTACCAAGCAAGACTGGTTAAGAGTCAGGGGGATAAACCTGATAAAGCAAAATAATTATCTAGTTTCGAAGTAACTTGACGTGATCTTCGTTTTGCATATCGCCATGATGAACTTCGTTCATCATCATGCCACATTCTAGGCCAGAAGATAATCTATGATAGCATGATTAACATATCCCTTTCCTGTCAACCCACAAGGTTCAGGTATGCTATCAACGCGTGCTTCATACTTCGCGTGCCACGTTCGACCACGGGGTCACGACTCGGTTGTGCTAGGAAGGAATCCTCGTGATTCTGGCTGGCGCAAACTTCTTCACCTCGAGCGTGTGATTCCCAAAAGCCTTATGAAGAGGAACCTAAAGTATCCTCACGAACTCAGAACTCATATCTAAGGTCAGGCTCGATGCTCGCTTCCCGGCGTATGAGCGTAGTGCTGAACAAAAAGGCCCATTGACCACGTCTTTCGAAACCGGTTGGGTTTGACTAAGGATATGAGCAATGGGGATGGTCAAGTTCACCTATAATTCACCGAATCTTGTATTCGCTAGGTGCCACCAACCGGATATTAGTTGAAGATTGTGAATACTTGTACGGATGCCTTGGATAAGTGTTCCTATGTGGAAACTAGGCAAAAGGAGAATTAACAGTTGACCTAGGATACAGCGAGGTACAATATAAATATTGTTTATAAAAGGTTGATTGGAGAATGGGCGCTACAATACTCCTAACAGATGAGTAGCACGATGCCCGTCGTATCCACTGGTCGAACGGCAAACCTCGTATGAACTATTCGGAAGTAAGGAGAAGATCGAAGGAGTGAAATGTTGATGCAGATTTGGACGACAATACATTAACAGGCAACCTCCCATTCCGGCGAGTGGGAGCTGTAAGCATATGGTGATGGGCACCGTAATTGGTAGCCCATAATATGTATAGTTTACCTAAGGAAAATTAGGTATATGTGACATTAAGGTAATTGGGCCAGACCCAAATCCCAATTGACAATAGAAGCCCAAAATTGGGCCTCCCAATGCATAGTGGCCGACCAGATATTAGGAGTGCGCAAAGTGGACTTTTGTTCACTTTGTTCCTCCTATAAATACACGGTGTTAGGGAATTTTTAGGGTTAATCACTAATTCCTCATTAGAGTGTTTTAGAGAGAAAAACCCTCCAACCCACACCTAGGTTTCGGCCGAACCTACCTTCACCAAGGGTGTGCCAATTTGCTTTCCAAGAAAACACTCCAGAGATCTGTCCCAATGCCAAGAATCGATCAGAGCCTCTGCTATGGAGCTTGTACCACGTATGGCTTCTCTAATAAGAACCTCTACGGGTCCCGACCGGAGGATCGTGAACTCCCACCTTAGAAGATCTTGGGTCTACGGATCATCTTAAAGGTATGTGCAAACCAACTGTTGCGTAATTCCTATTACTAGCATGTACCATGTTTTAAGTATCTGTAGTGATTACTCCCCGTAATCTAACACTCGATATCGCCCCTTGTGCAGGTGTTAAGAGAAACGCGCGCGTTCAACACTCGCGAGTCCCGATAGCCCAAATAGATCATTGCGTACATGGACACTCAAACACTTAGCCATTTTAAAGGATTGCAAACCTCAGAAAGTCTGACACTCTGACAGTCCGACACTACGACAGTCCGACACTACGACAGTCCGACACTCCGACACTCAGACAGTCCGGCACTCAGACAGTCCGACACTCCGACATTCGGACACTCTGACAGTCCAGCACTCCGAAATTCCTCCACTCTGACAGTCTGTTACCCATGGACTCTGATAACCCGACAAGGATACTACGCCACACTACAAGGACCCGACGACCCTCACGAGTCAAGTCTCAATAATCCCCGAAATAAATTTGGTTCGAGAATATAGAGCCAATAACACTGCCCATCTGTTCAGCAGTGGTCTCCTTTGGCACTAACGCTTCCTTGAACACATTCATGAGAGCTTCAAGGTGACTTTCTGAGCTTAAGAGGAGAGAAAGAAAAGAAATTTGAGCCGGAGTCTTGTGGAGCTGATCAATCACTATGTCATCTCCTTCCTTCATGAACTTTACAAAGTCCACAATTTCTTCGTCAGTCACCTTCTTCTTCGGTGCTACTTCTACACCTTGTCCTTAGAAACATCCTCCACGCACAAACGACCCGAACGTGTCATGATCATAACATGATCATCTGGTTTTGGTGCCCCGACTATCCGAGCTTCGTGGATCCAAGGGACTTTCTTGTCGCTTTCATATTGGAAAGAGGCTGGCCCCTGCATTACTAACGGCAACCTGGCTGACTGTTCAGGCACATAATCAAGCACGAACGGTGTGATTACCGCAATAGCAACATCTTCTGATGACTCCTCTTCAATACAAATCATGTTGATGGACGATGATGAACTTGCATTGTGTTGCGGTAAAGGGTTCGTCTTGACATTTAGAGGAGGGATCGGGTTGACAATAAGGAGCTTGTTGTCAATGAGGTCTTGAATCTTGTGCCTCAGGCGGGTGAATTTCTCTATGTAGTGTCACCCTACTCGCAAATGGAACTCACACCTCGAGTTTGGATCGTCATTGGGTACTCTCGAATTTGGCCTCATGAACTCAGGGCCGATAAGGTTTTGTTCCACCATCTTATAATACACCCCAGCCATTGACACGGGTAAAGGCGTGAAAGCCCTTGTTTCTATTTGCTTGTAATTAGCTCGATTTCCTTGTCCACCTATGAAGGAGGGTTGTGGAGCCGCGGGAAATTGAGTCACTGGCTGAGCCATGGGTGCTGCTAGCTGCATCGGATAGACTGCGCTAACAGTTGTGTCCTTTGGGAGTGGCTTTTTGACACCACCTTTCTTCAAAACATCTCCTTGGTAGCTTTTGACGGGATCTTCAATCTTCCCCATCCGGATCCCTTGCTCAATCATCTCTCTGGATTTCACCAAGTCGGTGAAATTTGAAGAAACATGTCCCAATAAATGAGAGTAGTATCCTCCCTTTAGAGTTCCGGCGGCCTTTTCCCTCCACGCCTAGATATAGCTCCTGAAGGATTGTCCGACAGTCATTTCCATGCCCTGGAGATCCATGCGGATTGGAGCAGTGTCCAGATAAAACTTGTATTGGCGAACGAAAGCGTTGGCCATCTCCTCCCATGTTGAAATATCACCGGCTTTCAAGCTGACGAACCAAACCATAGCCACTCCTTTCAAGCTTTCCTGGAATTTCTGGATCAAGAACATCTCGTACTGTTGATATGGGGCCATCTTTGCAAGGTATATACGTAGGTGGACAATGGGATTACCGGTGCCATCAAGCTTGTCGAAGTTGAGGAATTTGAACTTCTCCGGTCTCGACATGTCAGGGAAAATGCATAGGTCAGAGTAACCAATGCCCCCATACTGCTCAAGTCGAGACAAAGCTTTCATCTTTTCCGCCATTTTCTTCAGGCGGCGATCCTGTTCGGATTCGATGACAGGTGATGATATGACTGCATTTGTGCCGGTTGCACCCCCTGGTTGACATGTCCATACATCACCGTCAGAAGGTCATACGGATTTTGTGAAGATGGATCAGGGATGACCAAGGCATGGGGCTGGTTACGAGGAGGTTCCACCGTGGTGTCGGGAAGCATTGTGGTAGCTGGCATTGTAGGTCTTGTATTCACCACAGGTTTTTTCGTGGAGCCTGGACTTGTGATTCCTGTCAGCAAGGCCGGGTTCGGAGCGTGGTGAGCTGACTGAGCTACAAGGAGTGCCATGATGCGCTCCATGTTGGATGACATGGTAGCCATATCCAGATGCATTTTGGCATTAACTATCTCAATCTCGGGCCATCCGTTCATTGTGTTGTTGGATTTTCTCAGCGTTCTCCATATTAGTTGCCAATCGCGTTCGTGTCAGTACTACATAACTGCGTAAAAAAAATAATAATACAAAATATGGAACACAAAGTATCATGCATGATTTTTTTAAACTAATGTGTCATTCACTTCGTTCTTTTATTACTGGTGGAAAATGTTTTTTACATTGTTTTATGTTCAAAGACGCTTTACACAACTACGCATCTCATCGAGTGCGTCAAGCGCCTGCTCTCTGGTTCTAACGAAGGCAACATAAAAGTTTTTTTTTTTTAAATAATTATAATTTCTCCACCCTTCGTTTGGACTTTCGGAGGGTGTCTTTTAACTGGGACACTTCTTGCTCCCTCTTTTCCAAGGTTGATTCTTGGCGTACGGCGTTATTGGCGTACGACGATAGTCCTTGCTTCACATAAATCCCCTTGTAACTGCTTGATCTTCATTTTTTACCTTGCTCGGTCTTGGGCCCATACCACGCTTTGAATCTCTACTCGAGCGCTACAATCTCGTAGATATCTTCATGGGAGGAGTGCGGAATCTGAGGCTTCTGTCCAATGATTTATTTAGGGTCGATGACTGGGTCGCCGGGAATCGCATGAAATCGGTGGATGTATTCTTTTGTGGCGTGATACATCTTCTCATCTTCAGTGAGATCGCCTGGCAGCCGTATCAATTTTTTGCTTCGGTTGTTCCAAACTTCGAGTAATTGTTGGGCTGTCTCCTTAAGCACAGCTTGGGAAAACCTTTTATCGTGCCAATCAGATAATGGGAGACGTCTTATTACGCTGTCGGTATTCCATGGAGACCTCCCAATTGTCGAACAACTTTGGCCGGATAAGTGACTATCGAACCTAAGTGGCTAATGAGTAGAACGCCTTTGAATTTTTCACATCTCAAAATTGCAGGTGTTGGCGAATACCATCAGGCCACCCATAAATATTTTCAGGTAAAAGCTTTGAAAATGTTCCTTCCAATCGAGGGCATTCCATCCTCTAGCCACATGGTGAGTGTACCCTTTCATTCTCGATATGATTTCTTTTTCGGTGAGGAAATTAACCTTGATGAATCCCGCACCTATCTCTGTTAAATGGCTTAAAAACAAGATTCGCAATAAAGCTGGACTTGCTCTTAACATCCCTTTTCCTTTGGCCTTTATGAGGTTTCGAGACGTGATTGTTTCAGCAAGCAACGCCACCATGAAACCTCTGCCTGCGGCCACTTGAAGGACAACGTTGGCTAATGCCACATCTACATGGCTTCGGGATCGAGGAAATAAGAGAGTCCCAAAGATTAGTAAGAGATAGGCGCGTGTTGCTCCTCAGATTGTTCGCTCATCTTTCATCCTAAGATCGATCCAGCTTATCAAGAGTTCAATGGATATCCCATGCTCCGCGTTGCTCACCAGTTCATCACCTAGTTTGTATCTTTTTGTTTGGAGAAGTCTTGAAAGAGTACTTTTCTCTAGGGCTTCAAATTCTGGAAAGACAATTCCTCTGTTCCATTTTGCACCCTCCGCACCTTATAATCATTGACGGTATTCAACGAGTGTAGGAGTGAGATCCATGTTGTTGATGATAAATACTGCCTTCTCGGGATTCCAGAAATCGGTCAAAGCCTCGATTAAAGGCCGCTCCACTTTATAATCAGTGAGGAGCGGGACTTCTCCGATCAATTTAGTGACGTAGTTTTGCTCCGCTTTTGACATGGCTTTCCAGATTCGGTCGAGTTCAGCCTTTGGAGCTGGGAGAGTAACAATGCGTGGACATTTCCGCAGTTTTTCCATCCTTTCTAAAATATAGTGTAAAGCGTTTTAGAAGAACGAAGTGATTTAAAAAAAAAAATATGATGCATGCTTAAAATATAAATTTCCACTATTAGAATTTTTTGCAGTTACATTTTGCAAAGAAGTAAGATTACATGACGACCAAAGTCCTATACATGATGAATTCTACGGGTCAAAGTAGCGTAAAGGAAAAACACATACACGATGGTTCGTAGACGGTCCCTTTAGTGTGTTTGGCTTTGTTCAATAAGGTAAGTTCCACATAGGTTCCCGACAAAGTAGTTTCCTCCCCCTAAAAGGGATCTCAGGACCTACACGAGCGAGTGAGTTTTTCGGAGTCGAACCGGCGGCCTAGCCGCTCCAATCGTACCCTTACTAAATCTTTGGGTTCCTAGTTGCCTTGGGTTTGAGGCGTTTTGGACATTACACTAACGTGGTATGTGCGAATTTATACGACATGACAAAAAAAAATGATTAGTAAAAAAAAATCAAAATTTTCCCCTATAAAAATGGTTAGATAATGACGAAAAAATATTTTAATAAGACATGGAAAATAAGCAAATATGACAAGCCCGAACCCTCTAAAAAATTCTTGTCCCCAACAGAGCGGTCAAATTGTCAACCCTAAATCTAACTAAGGGGATTAAATGTTTTGAAAACACATGAATTTTAAAAGAGTCGTCACTAATTAATTATAAGGCAAACTATAATCCTAAATTACCTAGGTAAATAACGAATTAAAAACCTGAGTATTAAATCGGTCTACGATCAGAAATTCCAGTTCGGGGATTTTGTTACGAATTAAGAAAAATTATTTTCTAATTACGCCCTTTCGGTACTTAATTAACATATTTGCCAATTTTAAAATTTAACTATGCGTCATGTCGAACTAATCTAACGTTATAAAAAAAAATAAAGTAATTTTTTTATGCGAAACTATTATTAACGACAAATCTAAGCATGAAAAACTATTAAAAATATAAAACTTCTAATTGAGATAAAACTTAAACGAAACTAAACATGCTCAAAATCATAATACAATTTAAAAATTACATGTCATATTCATCTATACAATAACATGCTATCTAATTGATCTACATCTAAACTAGCTAATTAACATGGTATAATAATTATAATAATAATAACAACAGTAATAATAACATAAAAATAAAAGAATAATAATATCAATAAATAATTAATAAATAAATATAAAAGAAAAAAAAAACGTGAATACCTGCTGCTACCAGAGAAGGACGGCAACAGCAACCCCTAGCAGCAGACGACGACATCCACTCCTGACACATGACAGCGGCGACGGCGGGGAATGGTGGTCCGGCGAAGTGGGTTCTTTCACGACGGGAACAGGGACAGGTTGAGCAAGGGCCTGGTCACGGCGACACCAGGGCGGAGGATGGCAGATCTCTCCTAGCAGCAGCAGCAGCAGACAGCATAATAGTGGTTGACCGGACGGCAGCGGGCGACCGGGACGAACTCCGGCGATGGGTGGCGGGACCTGCCAGGGACGGTGCAGCGCCGGCGACGTCGGGGCATAGCTCCGGTGATGGTGGCACACCTGCAGAAAAAAAACGGGAGCAAAGAAAAAAAGCTGTGCACGAATTTTGAAAATAATAATACTTTATTGTTGTATTGGTTTTCTGTCCGTTTTTACATGTGATTAGGGACTTATATATAGCTAAACTAGGCTCTAAAAATTAGGAAATCAATATTTGCCTCAATATACACACCTATAATTCCGAAAATTATACATATATATTTATGAATACTACCATAAATATATATTATATATTTTCTGAATATTACAAAATATTTAATGCATATATACTGTCCTACTGTCCTAATTTAAACTAAGCCTATTTTTAGCAGCTCTGTGACCTTCCATATCTAGATACTTCCTTTTATAAACGCGTTATACACATAACATTTTTAATCGTGTTATATATGTGTCACGCGTACCAAAATTAGGTGTTTACAGATAGATATATTGTAGGAAATAACGGATAATCACAAAAAATACGATAAGTAAACCAAGTAAACTAACTGATTGTAACGAGAATATCCTACATGTCATTAACTCGAAGTAGAGGCCCACGTACATAGTCAATCTTCTATGTCTATAACTTCGAGTGCTTCGTTCCAAAGAGCCTTCAACAAGGTTATTTTTTGTTTTGTCCACCGGGGTCCCTCAATCTCGCTCTTCACGGAAATGAGGACTCTAGTCTCCACGAACTAAACCTCACATGTAGGAAGAAGTAGATCAGGGGCTCTAGGTTTATATGATTTTCTCTCAACTCTTTTTTGGTGGTATGTGTTATATTACGGGGAGTAATCACTACGGAAACACTAAAACATGGTACGTGCATGTAATCGAAATTACGCAACGGAAGAGTTACACATACCTCAACAGTTTACCATAGTCCTAGATCCTTTGCATGAAGGGAGTTCTCGATCCACCGGACGGAACCCGTAGAGGTTCTTGTGAAAGAAGCCCAACGTGGTGTTAGCTCCACAGCAAAGCCTCAGATCAATTGTTAACACGGGGACAGATCTTCGGAGAGTTGCTCGAAAACAATTTAGCACACCTTAGGTGAGGCAAGGGTTCGGCCGAAACATGTGATGTGGGAGGAGGGTTTTCTATCTAAAACACTCTTGTGAGGGAATTATGATTAACCCTAAAATATTCCCTAACACCTCTTATTTATAGGAGGACTAAAGTGGACAAAAGTCCACTTTACCCCACCTAATTATTTCGGCCGACCTATGTATTGGGGAGGCCCAATTTTGGGTCTCCCATGTCAATTGGGATTTGGGTCTAGCCCAATTACCCTAATGTGACATTTACCCAAGTTCATTAGGTAAACTATACATATTATGGGCTACCAATTACGGCGCCCATCACTATATGCTTACAGCTCCCACTCGCCGGAATGGGAGGGTGCCTATTAATGTATTGTTGTCCAAATCCGCATCAATATTTCTCCCCTTTGATCTTCTCCGTGCTTCCGAATAGTTCATACGAGTTTTCCGTGCGACCGGCGGATACGACGGGCATCGTGCTACTCATCTGTTAGGAGTGTTGTAGCGCCCGCGGAACGTTGATTCCCTTTTCTCCAATCAACCAATTATAAACAACATTTATACATATTGTACCGCATTGTATCCTAGGTAAACAAATAATTCTCTATTTGCCTAGTTTCCACATAGGAGTACTTCTCCAAGGCATCCGTACAAGTATTCACAACCTTCAACTAATATCCGGCTGATGGCCACCTTAGTGAATACAAGAGTCGGTGAATTATAGGTGAACTTGACCATCCCCATCGCTCATACCCTTAGTCAAACCCAACCGGTTTCCAAAGACGTGGTCACTGGGCCTTTTTGTTCAGCACTACGCTCGAACGCCGGGAAGCGAGCATTGGGCCTAACCTTAGGTATGAGTTCTGAGTCCATGAGGATACTTTGGGTGCCTCTTCATAAGGCTCCCGGGATCAATCACACGCTCGAGGTGAAGAAGTTTGCGCCCGCCAAAATCACAAGGATTCTTTTCCTAGCACAACCGAGTTGTGACCCCGTGGTCGTACATGGCACGCGTAGTATGAAGCACACGTTGATAGCATACCTGAACCTTTTGGTTCAGCGGGAATGGGACAAGTCATTCATGCTATCACAGATTTTCATCTGGCCCAGAATGTGGATTTATGACGAACGGAGTTCATCACGGCGATCTGCAGGACGAAGATCATGGCGAGTTACTTCGACAATAGATAATTGTTCTGCGTAATCAGGTTGATCCCCTGATTCTTAGCCAGCCTTACATAGTAGAGGCCTCCCTCCACCGCAAGACGATCGTACCTGCGTGACTAGGTAAGGTCCACATTCGGCATATTTTGGCAGAGGATTGCGTCCTGCTACGACTTAGTTTATAGACCGTAAATTTGATGTAATCAAAACATTATGACGTCGATTGATCATAAACTCAGTTGAAATTTTTTCGCTTACAAAATGTAACTTTCTTATATCAAAATGTTATCACAGATATATGCCATTTCTAAACCCTACGCAATCCAAGATGTTTGACAAGCTTTTCGAATGTCTCCCTGCGTAGTAGCTTAGTTAATGGGTCCGCAATCATATTATCAGTGGACAAGTATTCCATAGTGATTATATTGTCTTCTACCATCGATTTAGAATAGAAATATTTCACATCAATGTGTTTGGTCCTACTATGGTACTTCGGATTCTTAACTGCCGCAATAGCTGCCTGACTTTCGGAGAACACCTTTACACGTTTACTTCCGACGTCACCACCAAACAACGCAGTAAGAAGCCTTTTCAGCCAGACTGCTTCCTGTGCATTCATAGACAGAGCAACGAATTTCGATTCCATTGTTGACAGCGCGACATAGGTTTGCTTCTTGCTCGTCCGTGAAATGGCGGCATTATCAAGGAGAAATACTCCACATGTGGTGGACTTACGATCATCCGAATCGCCACCATGGTCGGAGTCACTGTAACCGGTCAATTCTAACTTCCCGCCCTCATAGCACAGAGCATAGTCAGCAGTACCTTTCGGATAACGAATTAGGTATAACTAATAATTCGTTTTACGGTCTTTTAAATGTTGATAGCTAGGATCTAATTAGAAACGTGCTACTAGGCCCACGATGTGACAGATATTCGGAAGGGTGTATTGCACGGTGTATATCGAAATACCAACCATGCTTAAAATCTCTGCACCCTTCATCTGTTCACGCTCTGCCGGGTTCTTGGGTCTGTCACGATTCAACAGTGCGCACCCAAATGCCACCGGCGTATCCACGGGTTTGGCATCCTGTAATCTGAACCAACTTTCCATTGCTCGTTGATATAGGCTTCTTGAGATAGACATAAATCCCGAGTAGCCCGATCTCTGGCAATTTTCATGAAACTCATTGTTAGATATCTGTCCAATTCGGATTCGTATTTACATTTCGGGCCTCGTAAAATATCACAAATCCCGTAAAAAAAACCCTTTCGCAGACACCCAAGTCTAAAACGGTCTGGGATACGCGCAATTCCCTGGCCGAAGGACTTCCGGATTGCCCTAAGGCGATCCGGACGTCTGGATTGCTCAAGGAAATCCGGACGGTCCAGATTGCCTTGGCAATCCGGACGGGTCCGGATTACCGTCTTCCTCCGCGCTCATCCCGATTATTTTTGCCGATTGCGAGAAGTCGGTGCACGCATAGTCCACCTTGGTAACGGTATACGTATTTCCACATACTGACATCAAGCCATTCAAAATTGAGCATGATCCTTAGGTTCCCTATAAATAGGGGCCTAGGTCTCTCATTTTAGACAATTCCTTCACTTTTGGACTTGAAGTGCTCTGACTTCTCTCTAAAGGCTTTCTCTCTCTAGAAGTGCTAACTTGAGCATCAGAGTGGGCCCAACCAGCATTCCCCCCTCGCACATTGGTTTCGCCCTTCGTGCAGGACCCGAAGATCAGAAGCTCAAGGTCGAGGACAGGGAATTCAGCTCGGTGATTGTGTATTAAGGATTGCGGCGTTCCCGTCCTTATACATATATCTCCAGCCCGATCGTGAAGGAAGAAGCCTGTTCGTGAAGGAAAAAGCCAAAAGCTGCCCAAGTGGTGAAGCGAACCCAACATTTGGCGCTGTCAGTGGGATTCAAACAAAAAGCCATTGCGCACCGTGAGCTATGACTGGAAGACAACCAAAGAAGGCGGGTGCAGACAAGCCGAAGCCGACAAGAAACCAACCAGGACGTTCTCACGTTCCAGATATTGGATCCACCGCCTTATCCGTGCCAACCGCAAACGTGCCTTCCGCATAGCACGGTCCCAAAGTTCAGGATAATGCATCAGCACACGAGTTCGAGCGAAGAACGAGAATCAATGAAGAGTTCCCATACGGGATACCAGCCAACAAACAGAAGCAGGCAACAAGTCAGCAGGATCATTTGCACGTGCATAAAGACATGTTCCCTGCATCCTCCATGCCAACAAGCAGTGTGCCTTCCGCACAGCATGGCCTTAAAGTCCAAAATACAGCATACATTGCACCCCACCCGGAAAAAATGGCAAACGTATATATGATCCATGGAGACTCTGATGTTGAAAGCGAGAAGCCATACAATCAAGAAGTGTACGTTGTAAAGACAATGCACAAATCCAATGATACCAACATGGAGTATGTCGACATAAAGGATGCCGCCTTTGAAGATGTCATTGGTTTTTCATCAAAAGACAGGGAGCACGTTGCGTACCACGACGCCTTGCCCATAACCACGCAGAAGCCGACAAGAAGAAACTTGGATCATCCCACATACCTGTGGCCACATCCAATGCTTTCTTCATGCCAACAAGAAGTGCATCCTTCGCACAGTGCGACCAAGGAGTCTTCCTATACAAAGGTGCCAACCCGCCACCACCTGTTACTCCTACCATGATGACCACGCTCGAAGAGCTGCTTGCATTCCAAAAGATGTTAACAAACCAAGGATATGCCCCGCCACCACCACCTCTGCCTCCAATCAACGGACAAGTCGAGGAGACAAGAACAAAGTCCCGAGTCACAATTCATCAAGACACACTGCACCAAAGAATAGGGGGCAATACACGGAAGGTACCTTCCAGTACCGACAACCAATGCAAGGAACTGCACGCTCATACAATCCGTATGTGATAGCACAACAACAAGAAGGGGCATGGAAACAACCTCCAACCTCCCGCTCAAAAGTTCACAAGGAAGGCTCTTCCACGAGGACAAGCCAAGACGATGTTGACACCTGTCACAAGGATGGACGGTAAAAACCTGTTAATGACGATGACGTCCCAATCAAGGGACTTACAACAAGAACCTTGAAGGCAATAATTGAGGAAAAGATAGACGCTTCCTGAGAAAAAAGACAACCTCAACAAAAGAGGCCATTCCAGTCAGACGTCCAAAGGCTCAAAAGCACCAATCTCGTCAAATGTGTTCCGTTGAACACACCGTTGTCCGTCATCTTGAAAGAGATAAAGAAGACCAAGCTGTGGAAAAAGCCCTCCAATTTCCGCAAGGGCCCATTGGGAAAAGATGAAAGCAAATGGTTTGAAAATCACGAAGTGTATGGCCACGAGACGGAAAGCTGTGTTGGATTAAGGTTTTCTATAAACAGACTAATCTTAAAAGGAGAAATGAAGAAGTAATCGACCAAGGCAATAAGCATCAAAAGAAGCCTCATGTGAAGTCTTCAGGAAAAGGCAAAGGAAAAGAAAAGGCGAATGGTAATCCACTTATCGCCAAGCGCCGGAAAAACAACGTCGTTCATGGAACCAATTATGACGGCTTGTACAATCCATGGAGTATGAAGGTGGAGGAAACAAATTTCAAACTCCCAGAAAACAAGCTTCACCGTCCACTTGAGGCAATGACTGCCTTCCTTGGCAAGAACGTTGAAGAACGATGCAAGCACCATAAAACTGGGGGGGCATGATACCAACATTTTTTCATCCCCAAAGGAAGAGATTGAAGAGCTCAACACGCTAGATGCACTGAGGAACTATGAGGCACGTGGCAGAATCAACTTGCCGACAAATCACCTATGAAGACATCAAACACATCATCAATCCCTTTATCTCCATTTTTGCATATCTACTTTAAGTCTTCTTAGATTAAGTACAACTTATATTTATTAGCCTTAGTACTTTTCAAAAGGAGCGATCAGTAGACGCCATGCATAGTCTCTTAAGGGTTCATACACCATGAAGACATAGGCCCGAAAAGGGATAGCTTCATGTTATACGCTTTTTTAAGCAAACCTTGTTCAAAACTCATCAAACTTACAAGTCGAGTCTTGTATAACGTTATCTTACTCTTTAGCATTTAACGCCAAAACAACAAAATCAGCAAGAAGTATTTTGCAACGTCGCCTTAGAGTGGAACTAAGAGACGGTATAAACTTAAGTCTTGCTTCGCCAAGATGACACTGCTACACATCAAAGGCCAAGTGCCAAGTACATTACTACCTGCAATGCTACAAGTACCAAGTGTACATAACACCCTGCAGTGCGCAAGTCGCAACATCCTATGTTCTATCCATCACAACAAGGAAGCAAGAAACAGGTGTCAGCCTCTTAATGAGCGCCCCTCCTACGACCACCCCGTGCGAAAAAGAAAATACAATCAGTCAAACATATGGTACTAAAATACATTTTAACCCTTAATTAAAGTACAAATGTACAAGAAAGGAGGTTGAAGAAGTAATATAAAAACAATACACATAAGCCCCTCTCATCTATTCTCAATCAATCCTTTTACCTTGCATCCCTCTTCTTACTCGACAGCAACTTAATCGTAGTTGCATGAAGAGAATGCATGCATGTGATGCACCACCACCTTTGCTCACCTCCTAGACTTAAGCTAACAATCATGTATGTATCGTCCCTTCCCCTCCCATTCCAAAACAAAATAAAAGAAAATAAGGGAATAATAATGATCATATGTTTTTTAAAGAGTGTAATTGATGGTAATACTTGCTTCTTCTTATTAACCATCATATCTTTCTTCTTCTTATTGTAATAGAGGGTGGTCAGGTTTTTCCCATAGTAGTTTGTCAGCAACTTGAACACCTCTTCTTTGTCCCACCATACCTTTTCCTCACTTTTCTCGTCACCTTTATAACATGAAGAACATAGCTGCTTTGGTGGCCAAACAATCTTCGGGAATTTCGCATCTCCGGTCCCAAGAGACGCTTCTTCCTTCATTACTCTCTCATTCACTTTGTTGTGTGCTGTCCATAACCACAGGGCAAACTCACGTTTTTTCTTCAACGGACTCAACACACTGCACATCATAAAACCATATATATATCTTTCTTTCTTTGTGATGGGTTCCGATGTAAATCGTTAGCTCCGTTAATAGCCAATGGACGGCGAGTAGGTCCAGTAGGCCTCGTGAAAAGCCTGGAAGGCCCAGAGGCCCAGCACGAAGGGCCCCGACTTTAGTGGTCCCGATGTATGAAGCTGAATGCTCCCGACAAGAAGCCTCTGAGTAGGCCCCGATATGCCTTAGTAAGGGCCCCGATAATAAAGCCCCGCAGAGGCTGGACCTGTCCCGTAGAGACTGAAGGTCCTGTGTGGTGATCTAGAATGAGACAACTCTGGAGTCCCCGACAGGAGTCGAGACTTGTGATCAGAGGATAAAGACCGAGAAACCCGCCTACTAGATAGAGTAGTGGGAGACGGTTAGAGATAAAGATAAATTCCCCGAGATACGCAGGGCGTGCCCGAGATACGCGGAGTACGGGTAAGATACGCGGAGCGTGGGGCGAGATATATGGAATCCCAACCGAGATATGCGGAACCGTGGCGAGATACACGGAATCATGGGTAAAACTGCCAGGCGCAGTAACAGGTAACTGAGTAACTACCCCTCCTATATAAAGGAGGAAGTTACCTCAGAAAACCAGCATCTAATACGAACTTAGATTTTTTGCTTACCACCCCATTGATCACATACTCATTTAAGCATCGGAGAGGGATTCTGGGTCACCACCCAGGTCATCCTCTTTTGCAGGATTACGCGGAGCCCAGGAGTCCAAAGCTTTCCGTCAAGGACGTAACGGAGCTTCGCCCGTGATCCAACATTGGCGCCGTCTGTGGGAAGCTTACGAAAAGTCAAGATAGCTTCTACCAGATCAATGGCCGGTGGTGGCAAGAAGAAGCAGGTTCAGGCTGGCAGTTCTCGCCCCGCGGGGATCGTGAATTCCCTGTTACCGGAACGTGTTGCTGAACAAGGTGAGAACCCCGCTCTTTCCCAGACAGGGGGGCAGGGTGATGGTTATGAGGTCTCAGTCTGAGGCACGGAGATGAATAGGCAGGATATCCCGCGTAGGGAGGAAGATGACGCTCCCCCAAACCCAGTGGGCCACGGAGGAGAAAGAGTCCCGCGAAGGGAAAAAGGGTCGTCTTCGAACTCGGAGTTGGCCAAGGCAGTAGCAGATGCTATGCCCATGTTCTTGGCTGCCATGGAGGCCCTGCTGGACAAGAGGGAAGCCTCTAAGAGGGCGGAGGAGTTGCCTCCGCGAGAAGAATTGCCTCCACCCCCCCCCCCCCCCCCCCCCCCCCCCCGAGGGTGGTCCCAGAAGAACAAGAGGTTCAGGAGGTTCCGCCCTGGAGTAAGGGTAAAGAACCGGCGCACCTGGAGAAATTCGTGGTCGACGGCCCAGGACCGGTGAAAAACAGGACCATTCCCCTGAATGGCCCCATCACCCCGATCAGGTGGTGAAGATCGTCAACATCTGCATGGGTGACCAGAAGCAGATGACATCGGAGTTGAGGGATCGATCCAGCCATCCTTTCATTCCGCGGCTGTTGGATACGGTCGCCCCGCCAGGGCTAGGCATCCCGACCATCAAGGAATACGATGGTGAAGGAGACCCGGTTCGCCATGTTCAGAGACATGTCCAGGCTTGCTTGGGTAGGACCTCGAACGACGACCTCGTGTGTTCGCTGTTCCCGATTACTCTGGGAGAAAGGGCCATGACTTGGTTTTTCAGCCTCCCGCCAGGGTGCATTACGTGCTGGGCAGACATGCACGATCGGTTTATTAAGCAATATCAAGGTCGGAGGCGCCTTCTAAAGAGTGTAAGGTCCCTGACCCAGGTGGTGCAGAGGCCCGACGAATCGTTGGCATATTACTACCAACGATTCACTTCCAGTGCCGCGGAGATCGATGAAGAGATATCGGAGGGAGAGACCACCCGTACTTTCCTGCGGAACTTGAGCGCTCCGTACGGTTCCGACCTGATGCACAGTGTAGCCGCGAAGGCTGTGTGGAGTATGGAGGCCCTGCAAACGAGGGTGAAACAGCAAATCGACGTCCAGGAGTCGAAGATTGCTGCCGGAGAGCTCGATCCCCCGAGGTCGGGAAGATGAAAGCCATCATCCAAGCTGTCGGATGATCGCAAAGGGAGCGACAAGTCGGAAGGGAGTAGAAACCGTGGTCGCCCCGAGAAAAGAGAAGACAAGCGTCCCCCGAGGAAGGACAATCGAGAAGGTCGGGCCGTTCCCATCAATAGCTCGATGACTTCTGTGTTAGCTGTAATGGATCGGCAGGATCTCGCCCGATACCCCCCAAGAAAAGAAGGCGAATTCCTAGGAGGCCGCCCTGATCGTTACTGTCGCTACCATCGAGCCAATGGTCACGACACCGAAAACTGTCGGGAGCTGAAGAAGGAAATTGAGAAGTTGATCCAAAAGGGGAAGTTAAAAGAGTTCGTCGGAAGAGGAAGGTGCCGATCTCGCTCCAAAAGTCGGTCGCGGTCCCGCTCCAAGTCCCGCGATCGATCCCCGAAGAAGAAGAAGGTTGAGCAAGAAGCCTCAGGTTCGGGTGCCCGCAAGGAGAGGCGGGGAACTATCAACGTCATCCACGGAGGAATGGCGGCGGGAGGCGATACCTCTGCTTCTCGGGAGAACTACGCTTCCCGCATATCTGCCGCGGTGGTGTTAGGCAAAAGGTCCCGGTCGTGGACTCTGAAGGAGGAAATGGTGATTTCTTTCTCGGCGGAGGATCTAGTAGGCGTGGAGAGCCCTCACGACGACGCCTTGGTCGTGACCCTGGGCGTGGACGGATTCGAGATGAAGCGGATCCTGATAGACGGAGGGAGCTCTTCCGACATCCTTTTCATGGACGCTCTGGAAGCCATAGGAAAGACGAAAAAAGACCTCACACAGGTGGACTTCCCGATGGTGGGATTCTCTGGTTCCACTTCTTACCCACTGGGAATGATTACCTTACCGGTGGAGTTCGGTAGTGGCTGGAAGATGGAGAAGCGAAACGTAGATTTCGTCGTAGTGGAGTCTGCGGGGGCATACAACGCTATCATCGTGAGGACCACTATCAAACCTCTCATGGCAGTCGCCTCGACGGTCCACCAGAAGATGAAGTTCCCGACTGACAACGGGGTCGGAGAGGTCAAGGGCGACCAAGTGGCGTCGCGAAAATGCTATGTTAACGCTACCCGACGGAGAAGGAGGGAAACCATGACTGTCCTTCAGACTGATGCCGATCCTCGAGAGGAGTATGGGCGTCCCGCCCCCATGGAGGATCTGAAGGAGGTTGAGATTGATGGGCCTCTAAGGAAGGTGAAGATCGGGTCTGCTTTGTCGGAGGAAAGAGCCCGAGAGTTGATCGAGCTCCTGAAGGAGTTTAAGGAGTTGTTTGCCTGGTCCCTGAGTGATATGCCAGGAATCAGCCCCGACGTGATAGTGCACGAGCTGAAGATAGACCCCGCGATCAAACCTATCGCGCAGAAAAAGCGTCCGATGGGCGCGGACAAGAGGATCGCGATCCAGCAAGAGGTAGGCAGACTGCTTGACGCTGGATTCATCAAGGAGCTCCGATTCCAGACTTGGGTGGCTAACCCAGTCCTGGTACGAAAGAGTAACGGGAAGTGGCGGATGTGTGTCGATTTCCGCGACTTGAACAAGGCCTGCCCGAAGGACTACTACCCGCTTCCGAGGATTGACCAATTGGTGGATGCCACATCGGGACATGAGCTGCTGAGCTTCATGGATGCCTATTCCGGGTACAACCAGATCAAGATGGCAAAGGAGGATGCCCCCCATACGGCTTTCTATGCCGACAGTGACGTCGACCATTACGACGTGATGCCCTTCAGATTGATTAATGCCGGAGCAACTTACCAGCGGATGGTGAACAAGTTGTTTGGAGACATGCTGGGGAAAACCATGGAGGCGTATGTGGATGACATGCTGGTGAAGTCCCGACAGGCAGGAGACCATGTCCAAAACTTGGCGGCGGCGTTTGAGCGGATGAAGTTCCATCAGGTTCGGCTGAACCCCGACAAATGTGCTTTCGGAGTAAACTCGGGCAAGTTCCTAGGGTTCATGGTGAGCCAGAGAGGAATCGAGGTGAATCCCGAGAAGCTGCGAGCAATCGAGGAGATGCAGTCCCCGAAGACTCATCGGGAGGTTCGGGTGCTGAATGGCCGGTTGGCCGCGATGAATCGCTTCCTATCCAAGGCGAGTGACCGAGCCATGCCATTTTTTGACGTGTTGAGGGCCCACAAGAAGTTCGAATGGTCCGAAAAATGCGAGGAGGCGGTCCAGGCAATCAAGCAGCACCTCCGTACCCTTCCGCCGTTGGCGAAACCAATTCCAGGCGAGCCGCTTTATCTCTATTTGGCTGTTTCCGATGTGGCTGTTAGTTCTGTTTTGATTAAAATTGTCAAGGGCAACCAAGTGCCTATCTATTATGTAAGCAAGGCGTTTGCCAAGTCTGAAATAAACTATCCCGCTATTGAGAAGTATCTCTTCGCGTTGATTATTGCCGCTCGAAAGCTACGACCTTACTTCCATACCCATGAAGTCACGGTATTGACTAATCAGCCCCTGAAGCACTTTTTGAACCGACCGGAGGCGTCGGGGAGACTGGTGAAATGGGCCATCGAGCTGACGGAGTTTTGTATTCATTTCGCTCCGAGAACCGCTATTAAGGGCCAGGCATTGGCAGATTTTATAGCTGAGTCTACGGCACCCGATCTGGAAGTGACGGGTCCCGCAGAGGGGGCAACCATGGAGGAAGTCCCGACGACAGAACAACAGCCAGAACAGCCAAATGAGGAGAATACTTGGGAGATGTACACTGATGGTTCATCGAGTGTAGAAGGCTCGGGGGCAGGATTCATATTAATACCGCCCGGCGGAGGCGAGCACCTACGATATGCCTTGGCGTTGACGTTCAAAGCCACCAACAATGAAGCAGAATACGAGGCTCTCATCACGGGCCTCAAAATTGCCAAGGGTACGGGGGTCGATCATTTAAAAGTGAAGTGCGATGACAGCTTAGTTGTAAATCAAGTCTAGGGGAATTATGAAGCCAGGAGCCCGACAATGAAGAAGTATTTGCACGAGGTGCAGACTTTGAAGGGAAGCTTCAAAAGCTTTGATATCGAGGCGATCCCGAGGGAAGAAAACGCGGAAGCAGATGCCTTAAGCAAGTTTGCCCTGGGAGTGGCCCCCGAGGAGAATCGGAAGGTGCATTTCCTAGAAAAGGTGATTATCTCAAATATCGATCCGGCGGAGATCTGCGCTATTGAAACAGGATCGGAAGAAGAGGAGAAGCCCACTTGGATGACCTCGATGGTCACGTATCTGACTACGGGGACACTCCCCGATGACAAGGTGGCAGCTGTCAGGTTGCGGCGGATTGCGGACAACTACGCGATGGTGGACAACCAGTTATACACAAAAGGGTACGTAAAGCCTTTCTTAAAATGCGTAGCGGAACCTGACACGAATCGGATCCTAAGGGAGCTACACGAGGGAGTCGCGGCCTATCATGAAGGGGCCCGATCCCTAGTGAGGAAGGCATTGAACTTGGGCTACTATTGGCCTTCGATGAACAAGGAAGCGACCGCGATGGTCCGATCCTGTGATGCATGCCAGAGGTACGCTCCGAATATTGTGGCTCCCGCCGCGGACTTAATGCCCATCAGGAGTGCATGGCCCTTCGCGCAATGGGGGATTGATTTGGTGGGACCTCTTCCCCAAGCGAAAGGTCAGTGCAAGTATTTGCTCGTGGCCATCGATTACTTCTCAAAGTGGATAGAGGCTAAGGCATTGGCCAGGACGACGGGGCAGCAGATCCTCAAGTTCCTCCAAACTCAGATCATATCCCGGTACGGGGTCCCTCGAGTGTTGATCAGTGACAACGGCCCTCCGTTCAATGGGACTCAGTTGAAGGAGTACCTGGAGGAGTTGAACATTGAACATCAGACCGCTTCAGTCCGCCACGCTCAAACCAATGGCCAGGTAGAATCAGCCAATAAGATCGTAATGGATGGCTTGAAGAAGAGAGTCTATGCCTTGCAGGGCCATTGGCTGGATGAGCTCGAAAACGTGCTGTGGGCTGTGAGAACAACTCCCAAGCAATCGACAGGGGAACCTCCGTTTGGCCTGGTCTATGGCACGGAGGCAGTCGCTCCCGTGGAAATAGCAGTGGCGTCCCATCGCGCGAAATCTTACGAGCCTCTGACAAACGAGGAAATGAGGCGCCTAGACTTAGACTTGCTCGAGGAGAGAAGATGGAAGGCTGATGAAGTTCAGGCCCGAATGCGTCTGGCAACAGCCCGATATTACAATCGGCGTGTCAAATCCCGACAATTCTTCGTGGGAGAACTTGTCTGGCGGAGGAACGAGTTCGTTCATCAAGATTGGATCAACAAGCTATCACCGAAATGGGAGGGACCTTACAAGATCGTAGGGATGCCAGCACCCAATGCATACAGGCTAGAGGACCTTGATGGCAAGACGTTGAAGCATTCCTTCAGTGGCGAACACTTGAAGAAGTATCATGTTTGATATTAAGCCACCGTGAAGGGCGCAAATTGTCTATCGATAAGATCCGATGTAAGCCTATTTTGAGTTATTTATGAATAAAAGAAGTTGCTTCCGATCAAATTTCTTTTAGATTTATTCTAACTGTTAGTAAGACGTCCTGAATGACGCGACAAAAGCCTTCCGAGGTACGATAAAAGCCTTCCGAGGTATGCGTAAGTCGTCTATATGATGCGGCCAAAAGCCTTAACGGGTATGGACAAAAGCCCTACGGGGTACACGTAAGTCGTCTATATGATGCAACCAAAAGCCTAGGTACGAAAAGGCCCTAATGGGTCCGCGTAAGTCGTCTATATGATGCGGCCAAAAGCCTTAGCGGGTACGAAAAGGCCCTAATGGGTCCGCGTAAGTCGTCTATATGATGCGGCCAAAAGCCTTAGCGGGTATGAAAAGGCCCTGATGGGTCCGCGTAAGTCGTCTATATGATGCGGCCAAAAGCCTTAACGGGTATGAAAAAGCCTTAACAGGTCCACGAAAGTCGTCTGACAAAGACGCGATAAAAGCCCTTAAAGGGTACGATTGAAGCTGTCAGAGTTGGCGCGACAAAAGCCCTAAAGGGTGTGAAACATGGCCTTGAAAGGCGGGGACGAGAAACCTTAAGTGTTGAAGTCCCGATTTTGGACGAGAAGCCTTAAGTGGTGAAGTCCCGATTTTGGACGAGAAGCCTTAAGTGGTGAAGTCCCGATTTTGGACGAGAAACCTTAAGTGGTGAAGTCCCGGTTTTGGACGAGAAACCTTAAGTGGTGAAGTCCCGATTTTGGACAAGAAGCCTTAAGTGGTGAAGTCCCGATTGGACGAGAAGCCTTAAATGGTAAAGTCCCGAGTCGAGCGTCGGAAGGACGTATGAAGTCATCTCAAATGATGCATCGGAACGTTCTGAGTAACGAGTTCAAAGCCGCTTTAAATAAGTGCAAATGATTATCGAGGCCAAAACAGATGAAAGAAATTCCTTATATAAGGGCTCGAAGGCCTAAGGGTTCCGGTACAAAGGATAAAGAAGACAAGGAGAAACTACAAAGACTAAAATATAAAGTGCTAAGCTTGGTCCTTGTTGGAGGTCGGATCTTCACCAGCATCGGAGGGAGCAGGATTCGGAGGGACCTGGGCAGAAGGCTCCACAGGGTCAACCGTTGGAAGAATGGCTATCGGAGTCATAGGATCGAGGAGTTTCCGATGAAGAAGTAGCTCCTCTTCACTCTGAATTTGTGGTATGCATTTCCGGCCTTGAGCATCAGCTTCTTTGGTGGAAATGATACACCTTCCCGGAGAGCTGCATCATAAGCAGTGCTGAAAATTTCGTTCAGAACATAGTCGAAGTTAAAAGGCTTCCTTCCCTCGAAACCAGATCCACTATCTGAAATCAGCCATTGAAAGGATTGTTAGGTTTATTCAGAAAACCACAATCAAACTAAGTAAAGATGAAGGCAAACGATAGAGAAGGAAACCTTACCAGACATGGTAAAATCTTGAATCATTGGAAGAGCAAAAGACATGGGGAGAAGAAACTTCGAGTTCAAAAATGGATGCACTTCCAAAAATGGAGACAGTGAAGAAGAATAGTGCCAGGGTCTTAGCTTTTATAAGCAAAAGGACAAGCTGGACGGACTTAATCTGGACCGTTGAAGACGAAACGATTCAATCTTGACCGTCGAAGACTGAGGGACGGTACAGAAAAGACGTTGGTGACGTAATGAGTGTCTTTTTCAGAAAGTAACAGTCACGCTGATGTAAACGTCGTTTCCTTATCCCTAGGCATTTAATGCTACAGTAACCGAGGAGTCTCCTCGGACTTGGCAACTGCCCATGGGGGTCTAGTGGGCCCAAGGCAATCATGAGTAAGAGACTCTGTTATGCAACAATCACACACAAGGCAAAAGCCTCCGACGGTGGTATCGGAAGGCATGAAAACAAAAGCCTCCGACGGTGGTATCGGAAGGTATAAAGACAAAAACCTCCGACAACGAGGTCAGAAGAGCTGAATTAGAAAGACATGACGAACTAAAAGTCCCCCATGTCTTGGTGGCAAATGATGGGTTCCGATGTAAATCGTTAGCTCCGTTAATAGCCAATGGACGGCGAGTAGGTCCAGTAGGCCTCGTGAAAAGCCTGGAAGGCCCAGAGGCCCAGCACGAAGGGCCCCGACTTTAGTGGTCCCGATGTATGAAGCTGAATGCTCCCGACAAGAAGCCTCTGAGTAGGCCCCGATATGCCTTAGTAAAGGCCCCGATATTAAAGCCCCGCAGAGGCTGGACCTGTCCCGTAGAGACTGAAGGTCCTGGGTGGTGATCTAGAATGAGACAACTCTGGAGTCCCCGACAGGAGTCGAGACTTGTGATCAGAGTATAAAGACCGAAAAACCCGCCTACTAGATAGAGTAGTGGGAGACGGTTAGAGATAAAGATAAATTCCCCGAGATACGCAGGGTGTGCCCGAGATACGCGGAGTACGGGTAAGATACGCGGAGCGTGGGGCGAGATATATGGAATCCCAACCGAGATATGCGGAACCGTGGCGAGATACACGGAATCATGGGTAAAACTGCCAGGCGCAGTAACAGGTAACTGAGTAACTTCCCCTCCTATATAAAGGAGGAAGTTACCTCAGAAAACCAGCATCTAATACGAACTTAGACTTTTTGCTTACCACCCCATTGATCACATACTCATTTAAGCATCGGAGAGGGATTCTGGATCAACACCCAGGTCATCCCCTTTTGCAGGATTACGCGGAGCCCAGGAGTCCAAAACTTTCCGTCAAGGACGTAACGGAGCTTCGCCCGTGATCCAACACTTTGGAAATAAACTATATATATAGATGTGGAAGATGTTATCATACCTTGAGCACATGCTGTAGAAATGTTGACGGCATTCTTCACAGATGAAAAAGTTGTGGATAAAATCACATAATGTTGTAAATGCAAACTCACTCTCTCCATCATCCACCCTCACTGACAGTGAATGCAGAAGAACCCATAACCCACAGCTGCAACAGTTCGTTAGAATCAAAACCATTTCAATTCATACAAGCATATAAAGGACAATCCAAACAAAAATAAGTAGCATCAACGATGAATTGTGGATCAGAAAAATGCTAATTTTCATCAACAAAATATCCATGAATGAATGTCAATACTCCACGTCAGTCACACACAGACTATTTCCATTTCAAATGAGGATTGTTGCATTTGGGATGAGAAATGAAGTATTTACCTGAAACCTCGAGTATCGTTCTTGCTGCCACGGCAAAACATCTACAAAGGTCAACTGCAGCAGATTAGTGACCGCTCCTTTTCTCATTAACATAAAGAAAACACACAAAGCTACAGCCTCCAGCTTGGATTACTTCTTTTTTCCTATTTACGTGGGTTAAACCTTAATTAGATAACAGTTTGAAAAATTTATGGTGTAGTAAGCACGCTAGAGTATTTACTCACCCAGTATCCTCGAGGAACTTCCTTTCCACAAACTTGAATGTTACCAAATGGGTCCTTCACATTTTCTACTTCAGTTTTATCAGATGCATCTGATGGGTACAAGTCATCAATGTTTATCAGCAATTCAGCAGTTCCCATCCGGCACCTGATGCAATATCCTGCATTCAGATTAATTGTATAAAACAAAAGAAGATACAAAGCTTTTTCGTACTACTGAATTTGCTCTAACCTCCTTGAGGGGTGGTGAGCCACCAAGAGTTGAAGAAATCTTATGAGTGATCCCCGAGTTTCTGTTTTGACCATCTAAATTGCCAAGAGTTAAACCACGTAAGTTGTAAGCATGCAAAACAATTCAGATCTTGAAATGACAGCTCAATCTACCTTATGTTCAAGGATGATGTCAAAGACAGTGGCTGTTGCCTCCTCAACGTCATATACTGCCCGTGCTATTATCTATTGCACAATGCACATTATTCAATAAAGTAAAACCCAAATATAATCAAAATATCACAGCATAATCCAAAATATCTCAGAAACCCAAGTAAAATATATCATTCACTTTGTTGTGATCCTGTTCTACACTTGAAACTAACCTGCTCAGGGTCAGACATATTTGACTGATGATGATCGTTCTCAAACTTTTTATCATCCAAGTTATAGGAACTGCAAAGTCAGGCGATGCTGAAACATCAGTGGAGTCACCAGATGTTTTGATACATGCATTTCTTATAATGGAAGTTTAAGTACGATTAAATAATAAAAATAATGAGATGGCCATGTTAAACCAAATAGTTGAACTTCTATCAGTGTGGGACTCTTTTGGCCTTTGCAACTTGTTTCGGATAAAGATATCCATAATATTAGAGATAGTATAAAATACATTATATCTATTATTAGGTATACGATTATATATTTGATTTCCAATTCTTATCCGCTAGGATATACTATCAACAAAGATTGTACTGCTCTAGTCCTTATTAAGAGACAGATTATGAATAAAACGAGAAGCAGAAACTAAACAGAAACGCAGGTTTCAGATATCGAATTCTCTCTCTAAGATGATCTAGAGATCGGATTCTCTCTCCAACAAAGTCCAAGGTTCGTACTCCACATAATGAGCTCAATATCCACCACTCACTACCTAGGCCCATAACACTTCTCTAGCCCAAGACACCAGAACCACCTACACATGGATACACTACTTACATGAATCTTGAATCATATGATGGAGGCTACCCTCTACTTGTATTGGTCTCCAGAACAGACAAGATAACAGATAAGGATTTAAGAATCTTTCAACTGACTTTAGGATGTTCTCCCATTTTCTATTTTTTTTAAACAAAAAAAAAAACCAGACAGTATTAACGGGAGGGGATGTTACGCCCAGGAACACAAGATCGAAGATTGTAATGGTGAGAGGCCTGCGGTGGTCGGGAAGGCTTCTTCCTTCCACGCGCAATATTGAGCTCGTTAAGGAGAGCTCAAATCCTGACTAAAATTGAGATAATATTCAGCTTGATTTTTTATTCATTCTTCCAACCTTTATAAGAGACTAGATTATTATAAATAAGGAAAACACATTCAGCCATTATAGAAGAATATATTCTTCAGCTGATTGATGTGTTATTTAGGAAACTAGAAACTTAGGAAACTAGAAATATTCTTTCTAGATTTTCTTGGCTGCCAAGAATAGAAAAGGTCTAGAACCCTAGCTAATTGGGCTGGGGCTGTCCCTTCCTAGAGTAGACCCGGCCCACAAATGCATCAGTAACATTACTCCCTGCCTGCAGAACGAGCTCGTCCTCAAGCTCGAAATCCGGGTAGACACTTTGAAAATGCTCCACCGTTTCCCACGATGCATCTTCCTCAGCCATCCCTTTCCATCAGACTAAAATTTCTGGGGTGCCTCTATTCAGTCGCCCCCGGAGGACAGACTCGGGCACGAATAGGGTATGACCCTCCTCTGTTGGAGGCAAGGATGGAACAGCAGCTGGCAGCTCTCCTTTGAACTCCTTTAACAATGAAACATGGAAGACATTGTGCAGTCGACTTTCCTCCGGAAGGCGTAGCTCATAAGAAACTGAGCCGATGCGACGAAGCACCTCAAATGGTCCATAGAACTTTGGTGAAAGATTGTGTTGGTGTTGTGACAAGGTTGCACGTTGGTGTGGGTGCAAACGGAGCCAAACCATTGCGCCTGGAGCAAACTCGACCTCTCGATGCCCCTTGTCGTAACGGGTCTTCATTCTTTGCTGAGCTTGCTGGAGTTTGTCACGAATCACACGAAGGGCTTCATCTCTGTCTTTTAGGGCTGAATCTACTGCATCCACTCGGGAAGAACCTGCATTGTATGACAAAAGACTTGGAGGATCACGGCCATACACTACCCGAAACGGAGTCGTTTGAAGGGCTGTATGGAAGGAGGTGTTATAGCAAAATTCAGCCCATGATACCCAACCCACCCATTTGTTTGGGAAGTCTCCAACCAAGCATCTCAGGTACATTTCAATAGTGCGATTCACCACTTCAGTTTGGCCGTCCGTTTGTGGGTGGTAGGCTGTCGAAAACTGGAGTTTGGTGCCGCATAAACGGAAGAGTTCACGCCAAAAGGAGCTAGTGAATACTACATCTCGATCACAAGTGATAGTCTCCGGAATTCCATGTAGACGAACAATTTGCTCGAAGAATACATTCGCAACTCGGGCTGCGGTATAAGGATGAGCCATCGGGATGAAATGTGCGTACTTGGAGAAGCGGTCCACCACTACGAACAACACCGTCTTTCCCCATGATTTTGGCAATCCATCGATGAAATCCATGGACAAGTCAGCCCACACCTGTGATGGAAGTTGCAGGGGCTGCAGCAATCCCGCCGGGCTGAGGTGTTCCGACTTGTGCTTTTGGCAAGTCTGACACGCAGCAACATAGTCCACCACGTCCTTCTTCATTCCCTTCCAGTAGAAATCAGCTCGGATGCGGTGTAAGGTCTTTTGCACGCCTTCGTGGGAGGAATCATGGTAGGTGGATAATACGGCTGCCACCAATTCTGAGGAGGACAAAAGATAAACTCGTCCTTTGTACAAGAGTAGGTCGTCTTGGATTAGCCATGGTTCTTCCAACTCTCCACGAATGACCAGATTCAGAATTTTTGAGGTGATTTTTGTAATTCCTCCTTGATAGACTCCAAAATAAGTGTTCGTGGCTGACTTAGTGCAAAGAGTGAAGGTTCGGCTGACTGCCGAGATAGTGCATCAGCCACCGTGTTCAACTCTCCTGGGCGATACTCGACCGTAAAATCGTACCCGAGAAGCTTGCTTAACCAGTGTTGCTGGGGGGGGGTGTGGTCAGCCGTTGCTCCAAGAGATACTTCAAGCTGTAGTGGTCTGTCCTTATGCTGAATTGACGCCCCCACAGATATGGCCGCCAATGCTGAACGGCTTTAGCCAACCCGATGAGCTCACGTTCGTAAGCTGCTAGCTTATGGTGACGTGTGGCTAGCTGCCTGCTGAAGAATGCAATTGGGTGCCCATTTTGTTGCAGCACAGCCCCAATACCCATGCCTGAGGCGTCGCATTCCACCACAAACTCCTTGTCGAAAGCAGGTAATGACAGCACCGGTGCCGATGATAGTGCTGCCTTGAGTTCCCCGAAGGCGGCAAGGGCCTCCTCGCTCCATTGGAAGGATTGACGTTTCAGCATCTTTGTTAACGGAGCTGCCTTAATTTCGAAGTCACAGATGAACTTGCGATAGTACCCGGCCAATCCCAAAAAACCTCTTAGTGTTGTGAGGTTATGGGGTTGCGGCAAGTTTTCAATTGCCCGAATCTTAGTGCGGTCCACTTCCACCTCTGCGGCTGAAATAACATGTCCCAAATATGCAATCTCGAGCTTGCCGAACGCACACTTGGACGCCTTGAGGTACAAATGGTGTGCACGTAACAGCTCCAAGACCTGTCGGAGGTCAGCCATGTGCGCTTCCCATGTAGGGCTGAAAATCAGAATATCATCAAAGAAAACGAGCACACAAGTACGTAGATACCGCTGGAAAACCTCGTTCATTAACGCCTGAAAAGTAGATGGTGCGTTTGTAAGACCAAACGGCATCACTAGGAATTCGAAGTGACTATGGTGTGTCCGAAAGGCTGTCTTCTCTATGTCGCTAGGGTGCATTCTGATTTGATAAAAACCAAAACGGAGGTCTAGCTTGGAAAAATATTTTGCGCCTTTCAACTCGTCGAGAAGTTCGTCTACCACCGGAATCGGGAATTTGTCCTTCACTGTTCTCGAATTCAGCTCGCGATAATCAACACAAAGTCTCCAAGAACCATCTTGTTTAGGGACCAAGAGAACAAGAGATGAGAATGGTGAGTGGCTAGGACGAATCGTACCTTGCTGCAGCAATTGCGAGCATTGCTTCTCAATTTCGTCTTTCTGGCGGTGAGGATAACGATACGGTCGAACCACCACCGGTGCCGTGTTAGGTAGTAGACATATGCGGTGGTCGCTTTGACGGATTGGTGGGAGCCCATTAGGCTCTTGAAAGACATTATTAAATTCCTCGAGCAGCTAATCCATTTGTTTTTTGTCTGAATTCTCTATTTGTATTTGGTAAAGCCTTGTAGCTTCCCTAGCTTCCTGTCCTTGAAGAAGTACTGAATGGCCATGCCACGTGAATTGCATGTTTCGGTCAACAATGCTCCACACAATCGGCCCCAACATCCGTAGCCATTGAACACCCAAGACAATATCGAAACCATCCAATGGGATAACGAAGAAATCAGCTATGAAACTGAGATTGTCAACAGAAAATTTCACCTGTCGGCAAACCCCAGAGCTGCTAATTCGATCCCCGTTGGCTATGGCAACACTTGCTCCAGGCGTGTTGCTGAAACTGAGCTGCAGTTGCCTTGCTGCTGTGGCACTGATGAAATTATGGGTGCTTCCCGAATCGACCAAACCCAACAATATGTGCCCTTCCATCCGAGCTGCCAATTGCATCGTTTCAGCATTCCTGCGTCCTGTTATGGCGTGAAGAGATATCTCAGGTTCAGCCACTGCGAATTCAGCCTCTTCCTCGATCCTGCCATCTTCTATTTCCGGCCAGAAGAGCTTCTTACATTGGTGGTTGGACGAGTATTATTCGTCACAGTTGTAGCAAAGGCCTTTAGCTCTCCTTTCCGCCATTTCTGCCCTACTTAATCGGCGAACAAATTGAGGAACAGCGGTAACCACTACGGGTTTTGTTTGGAGAGGCGCAGGCAGAGCACTCGATTTGTTTCTCGGCACCCAATCCCTCCGATTCGCCTCAGTTCGTCTGGATTGCAGCCTTTGCTCATATGCCCGGGACAGGCTCATGGCGGTTGCCAAGTCCGGAGGCTTGTTGAGCTGAACATCCAGCCCCAGCGACTCACTTAGGCCGGCCATGAAAAGGCTCACGTGCTGATCGATCCTGACGTGATGGCCTGCTCTCGCTAGCTTCTCTTGGAACTGTCGTTGATACAGCTCGACTGTCCCTGTCTGTTTTAAGCAGACCACTTCCCTCAACGGATTGTGACCCTCCGGTGGTCCGAACCTTAAGGAACAAGCCTTTCTAAATTCCTCCCATGTCAGCTCTGGTTTTTCGAGGCCCACCTGATAATGCCACAATTGTGCTTCACCTAGCATATGGAAAGCTGCGACCCCAACCCTTTCTAATCTGCCGGTGTCCTGATGAGCGAAGAATTGCTTGCAGCGATGGAGCCAAACCAATGGGTCTTCTGATCCATCAAAGGTAGGGAACTCTAACTTCATGGAACGTGGTACCATTGTTCCCGTTTGAATTCTGGCCGGCAGTTGATTGGGCCTTTCTCTGGTTTGGGAAGACTTCTCCGTAGGCTGCTGGTTCTGCCGGTAATTGCTTGGCTCTTCCATGGTGACACCAGAATTGGTCTTGTTCGTGTTTTGGAAGGCCAATGTCAGTCGCTCGATAGATTCCTGCAAAGTCTTGAGATTATCAGCCACAGTCGTGATTCTGTCATCCATGGTGTTGAACTTGGCTTCGTTGCGATCCCGTTCAGCTTGATTTTTTATTCATTCTTCCAGCCTTTATAAGAGACTAGATTATTACAAATAAACATTCAGCCATTATTGAAGAATATATTCTTCAGCTGATTGATGTGTTATTTAGGAAACTAGAAACTTAGGAAACTAGAAATATTCTATCTAGATTTTCTTGGCTGCCAAGAATAGAAAAGGTCTAGAACCCTAGCTAATTGGGCTGGGGCTGTCCCTTCCTAGAGTAGACCCGGCCCACAAATGCATCAGTAACAGGGGATGTTTTGTTCACTTCAAAAGTTCAAATTTAAGTGCCAGAAACTTCTTGAACTCTAACTAGCAATTTTTTTAAGATACTCATGGAAGTAGATTTGGTTTTCTTCAGACATCTCAAATTTCTTCCAAGAAATTCAAATAAGAAATAATTGAAATCATTGTTTGGAAAATGTCTATCTTTTTTTTAATTCAAAATGTATAACAAATACTCATTGGTTCAAAGTAGTCTTGAAGGGTAATAATTTACCCAGAAACAAATAACGACAGCCCCAAAGGAAGGAAACAAACAACTAGTAGTTTTTTTTCATTTAGAGCATCTCATAATGAATTTATAATATATGAAAAGAAAATCCAGAATAACACAGAACAAAGAGTTCCATATACGAACTACGAAGTGCAGTACCTAGAGGCACTTGTGATGGAGAAAAAGAGATAAACGGAAAAATGCGATTCTAGGTAGAACATGTTTTGAAAAAAAACTGGGAAAGGTAGCATTTGTATTGCTGGGAACCAGAATAGTAAATTCTTTGGATGGGGGAGCATAAATATTCCAAACTAAAGAATCCTATAAAATAAATATCCTCACCTACATTTGGAAAAATAGTTTCAGAAGATGGTGCATAAATAAAGGAGATGAAATATAAGCTTTCCTATGATCAGTCTATATAAAGACCAAAAAAACATAGAAAAAATAGTAATTATATATGCTAGAAAAGTTCCTACCTCCCTAGGTTCTTATTGATCCAATTAAGCAACCGTTCAGCTGTCCTTCCATCATCAATTTCACGAATTTCACTTTTTTCTTTATTAGGTTCCCATCCAGCTCCTACAAATTTAGAGGGATGGCCCCAAAAGAGCATGGGATAGTGGCTCACAGAAAACCGGTCACACAGTTTAGTATTTACCTGTGCTGCCAAGCAATCGAAGAGATTAATCAATTCTCTTAAGCTTCAGAAAAGAAAAAATAATTATTACTTCTAGTTTTACTTTTAGTATTAGCATTTGAAACAACAAAAATGTGCCCCTAAAAGAGAAAAAAAAAAATAGTTCTTACAGAACTTGGAGGAAAAGCTCTTTGGAAGTAATAATTAGAAACTAGTATCACTGCCACACTGAGGAAAATAGAGATGAGACAAAATAACAAGGTACATACAAAGGAACCAATTATTTAAATTTTCCAGTTATTTGCATCATTGAAGTGCAGAGGTAACTTAAAGATCTGCAGACGAAAAGATAAATCTACACGTGCTAACTAAGCAACACAAACACGAGCTTCAAAGGCAAAACCTCTGTATCTTTTTTTTTTTGGGTAGTAAACCTCTGTAGAATGATATATTAAAACGGTTACATCGATGAACGAAGACGAACAACAATGAGGTTCAAATTTTCAAAGTGATCAGTTCAAATACAAAACTGACAGAATCAACACATGAGAAAAAAAAAGAGTTCCTAACACGCCAGGTATTTTTTGCACGCCTATTAGCTACTAAAGACTCAGGAGCTAGGCACTGCTTGCTGCAAATGATCTTATAGTAGATGAAACAAGATTTTATTCAGCTAGGCAATGAATCTGTTAAGACAGCATATACGAAAACATTCAGGAACCTAATTAACAAAACATTCATAAAATGTTCCGGATTCAAGGTACCTTTGATGCGCAATCCACCCTTGTCATCAATACAATCCCAGGGTGGATAGCCTCAGGTCCATTGAAAAGTCTCGCAACCTTCTCATAGTGAGGCTGCCAAAATAAAAAATTAAAAAAATAACAACATGAGAACAGAAAAATCAGCCATAGTAACACACTGAGTACCATCCAGTATACACTACCTTGTAATTTCTACACGCAGGACACCTGCAGATTAAGAAATAAGAAGTCCAAGAAGGTATAAGTAAAGGGTGAGGCAAAGCAAAGATTACTGGACGAAATTAAACATAGTAATATACTATATGCATATCATCACTTTATGAAAAAGGAGATGAAGAATAATTTCTTCCACATGAAGAGACGCAGCTCTTGGTAGAGGACCTGCCAGCTTGAATATTTACAAGTTCAATAACTACAAAACACAACCATAGGAAATGGACGGCATTTGTATCTTAGTTTTTCTTTTCCTCAATAGATACCTTGTTTAGTCTGTGAATAGATTTGATTATACGTAAATGCTTCATCGATTCATTGAAAAAAAGAAAAAGGCACAACTATATGCAACTTGTTGGTATCTTCTATGGAAGTTCGATTGAAGAGAAAAACTCAATAGAATTTCACTATTTAATTGATGGCTCTAATCTCTATAGATAATTAATTGCAAAGTGTATACTAGCGGCCTGCCATGCAATTTAAGCCTTACCTCCATCAGTACATCTCGCATTGAAACCTTACTTATAATAGTCAAGGCTCATGGTTGAACTAACATATTGCCCTCACCTACTAAGATACTTCACCAAGGGTCACTTCTTTCCAATTCTATATTGTTTATTATTAGCTAAGTGATCCTCTAGGTCTGGCTGATTGTAGAACCTTCGTTGAGTTTCACCAAGCTCTGTGTTATAAGGTTTGTTTGCCATACAACCTTTCACGCTATCATCCTTAAATCAGGCTGCAAAATTGTTTTACCCTTCCAACAACTCCTCCAGTTAAGACATGAAATTAGGTAAATAGCATTGAAAGTTCCAAAAAGAAGCATAATACCTTTCTAAGTCCACAATCTCAGTCCCAGTCCAAATATTTTACTCCAGTTGAACCAAAGGTGCATGTTGTTGGCTAATGGTAAAGAAGAGTAAGTTACCTTTACTAAATAGGCTAAGTAGGAAGAGTAGATTAATTTTTTGTGCAGACCATTATTTTCCGTTAGCTATTAACTAGAAGAGATTGTATGTGTAGGTAAGGTTCAATAGACATTCATGCCTAGCAATGCCCCTCTGATAAGTGTCTAGCCTGGATCATCCTTGTATTGACAAAGAAATGATGATGAGGAATTGAGGATTCATGAGCTCTGATACTATCTTTAGACGTTTTGCCATTGATTTAGTCCTCTTAGTACTCAGCATGATAATACCGATTGCAAATTAAAATGGTTAAGTTAGCCTGTTAGGAACTTTATTGAGTTATCTAAAAGGCTAATAATATTCAAGTGATGATTAGCTCCATCCATTAAACTGAGAAATTGGCACAATAAGAAAGACATCTACATCACAATGTAGGTGTGTTCTCCACAATATTTTCATCTAGAAAATTTGAACTTTCCCTCTCATTGGTAACCTTAAATTCACCCAAAACTTGAGAACTAACCATTGAGCGAAGAATTCAACTACAACAAAGGTAGCGGGAGTGTCTCTAAGAGCAGCATCCAAATTGGTGGCATTCAAATCCACGGCATAATCTCTGCCATCATTATTGCTGGAAACCTCGCGCAGAATCGAGCGCGATCCAACGGACAAGCACCAAGACTTGTCGAAGCTAAGCAGTAGCAAATCGACTAACAGAATAAAAGCAAACCCAGACATGGAAATCGATCAAAGCGGTGGAAACTGAGTGATCCGGGAAAAGGGGAGCAAATTACAAATCTGTGGTTTTGCAGGATTGAAGATTTTCGAAAAAAGGAGCCTTTTTTGGTTTTTTTTTTTCTTTTTTTTATGGAGCTGTTCTGATTGCTTTCTGTAAGAGTCGGCGATGTCGATTGGTTCCGCTGTAGCCGTGAAGCCCTTTAACGACGAGTAAATGGTGAATAGGCCCATTGAGCCCTAAAAGAGGTCAAGAAGACCAATGCGAAGGGTCCCGATGAGAGGAGGGGTCCCGACAAGGTCTGTCCCGATATGTGAGCTGGACGCTCCCGATGAGATGCCTTTAAGTAGGCCCCGATGTTGAATCCCTGAGAATGTTGGCCCTGTCACAATGACGAGGGGCCCCGAGCGGTGACCAAATGAGATAACTCTGGAGTCCCCGATCCTGGTCGGGACTTGATATCAGAGGTTGAGGTCGAGATAGGCGGGATCGTGGCCGAGATAGGCGGGATCGTGGCCCAGATAGGCGAGATCGTGGCCGAGATAAGCGGGATTGTGGGCTAATTGCCCCGGCGATTCATCAGGTAACTGGGGTAACTCCTCTCCTATAAAAAGGCAGAGGTTACCTCAGATCAGATACGTTTTACATACTGAGACTCTTGCTTGCCAGTTTTATTGAGATAATTGAGATACTCATTTAAGCATCGGAGAGGGATTCTGGGTCACGCCTGGTCTATTCCCCTCTTGCAGGATTACGTGGAGCGAAGGAGTTCGGATCGCCGTCAAGACCGTACCGGAGTTCCAACCGTGATCCAACATTGGCGCCGTCTGTGGGAAACGCAACGAAAAGCAACAATGACTTCTACTCGTTCAAGGGCGGCTGGCAAGAAGAAACAAGGACAATCTGGTGGTTCCCATCACCCTGCTGGAACTTTGAATTCGGGGCCCCCGGAGCGTGCTGAGGACCAAAATCTCCCTGGTGAGGTTTCCCGAACAGGGGGGCACAACGAAGTTCCTGAGGATACGGCTAGACACCAAGAGAATAGGGAGGAGGATGCTCCCAATGCTCCTCCAAACGCGGACCTGGCAAAGGTCGTGGCAGATGCCATGCCGATGTTTTTGGAGGCCATGGAGGCTCTCCTAGAGCGGAGAGAGGCTGCCAAGAGGCAGGAGGAGGTGCCTCCACCGAGGGAGGTTCAGAATGTACAGGAGGTCCAAACCAGAAACCAGGAAAAGGGCAAAGAGCCTGCTCAGTCGGAGCGATTTGTGGTCGATGGGCCAGGACCGGTGTAGCATAGGACCATTCCCTTTAATGGTCCCATCACCCTCGACCAGGTGGTGAAGATCGTGAACATCTGCATGGGGGACCAGAAGCCGATGATGTCGGAACTGAGGGATCGATCCACCCATCCCTTTGTTCCCGACTGATAGACACCCTCGCCCCGCTAGGGCTGGGTATTCCCACGATTAAGGAATATGATGGCGAGGGGGATCCAGTTCGTCATGTCCAGAAGCATCTCATGGCCTGTCTAGGCAGGGCCCCGAATGACGATATTGTGTGTGTGCTGTTCCCTGGTACACTTGGTGAGAGGGCCCTGACGTGGTTCTTCAGCCTACCCCCAGGATGCATTTCCAGCTGGGCCGACATGCACGACCGTTTTATTCAGCAGTACCAGGGTCGTCGACACCTCTTGAAGAGCGTGAGGTCTCTGGCCCAGGTGGTGCAGAGGCCCGATGAGTCGTTGGCACATTATTACCAGCGGTACACTGCCAGTGTGGCCGAGATCGATGAGGAGATATCGGAGGGAGAGACTATTCGTACCTTCCTTCGGAACCTGACAGCCCCCTATGGTTCCGACCTGATGCACAGCGTGGCTGAGAAGGCTGTGTGGAACATGGAGGCGCTGCAGAAGAGGGTGAAGCAGCAAATCGATGTGCAGGAGTCGAAGATAGCTGCTGGAGAGCTTGATCCTCCGAAGTCAAATAAGGGGAAGCAGTCGTTCAAACCATTGGATGACCATAAGCGGAAGGATAAATCTGAAGGTAGTCAGAGTCGAGGTCGTTCTGATCAAAGGTAGGACAGACGACCCCCGAGGAAGGACAAGCGGGAGGACTATCACATTCCTCTCAACAGTTCCATGGCTGAGGTGTTAATGGTGATGGATCGACAGGGTATCTCAAGGTACCCCCCGAAGAAGGAAGGAGAAATTTTGGGATCCCGCACCGATCGTTATTGTCGGTCCACCGTGCCAGCAGTCACGACACTAATCATTGTCGGGAGTTGAAGAAGGAAATTGAAAAGCTCATCCAGAAGGGGAAGCTTAAGGATTTTGTGGCTGAAAGGCGGTGTCGTTCCCGCTCCCGATCTCGATCGCGGTCCCGTTCCCGATCCTGCGATCGTTCCCCAAAGAAGAAGAAGTCGGAGCCAGAGTCTTCTAGTGCCCGTAAGGAGAAGCGGGGCACCATCAATGTGATTCACGGAGGATTTTCCGCAGGAGGTAACACAATAGCCTCTCGGGAGGTCTATGCCTCTAGAATTTCTGCTGCTGTGGTGTTGGGCAAGAGGTCCCGATCCTGGACCGCGAAGGAAGAGATGGTGATCTCCTTTTCAGCGGAGGACCTGGTAGGCGTGGAGAGTCCACACAATGATGCTTTGGTCGTGACCCTGGACGTGGATGGGTACGAGATGAAACGAATTTTGATCGACGGAGGGAGCTCCTCCGATGTTCTGTTTATGGATGCTCTGGAGGCCATGGGGAAAACAAAGAAGGACTTGAAGTAGGTGAACTTCCCTATGGTTGGATTCTCTGGTATTTCCTCCTATCCCCTAGGAATGATCACCTTACCAGTGGAGTTCGGTAGCGGGTGGAAAGTGGAAAGGAGGAATGTGGACTTCGTGGTGGTTGAGTCTGCGGGAACTTACAATGCGATTATTGGGAGAACTACCATCAACCCGTTGATGGCTGTTGCCTCGAAGATTCACCAGAAGATGAAGTTCCCGACTGACCATGGAGTCGGGGAGGTTAAGGGCGACCAGGTGGCTTCTAGGAAGTACTATGCCACCCGAAGGAGAAGACGGGAGGCTATGACTATCCTCCAGACCGATGCTGATCCCAGAGAGGAATTTGGGCGTCCCGCCCCTATGGAGGATTTGAAAGAGGTCGAGAATGATGGACCTCAGAGGAAGGTGAAAATCGGGTCCGCCCTGTCTAACGAGAGGGCCCAAGAATTGATTGAGCTGCTGAAGGAGTTCAAGGAGCTGTTTGCCTAGTCCCCGAGTGACATGCCAGGAATCAGCCCCGATGTGATTGAGCATGAGTTGAAGATTGATCCCGCGATCAAGCCTATCGCGCAGAAAAGGCGTCTGATGGGCGCAGACAAGAGAATCGCGATCCAGCAGGAGGTGGGCAGGTTTCTCGATGCTGGATTTATCAAGGAGCTCCGATTCCAGACTTTGGTCGCCAACCCGGTCCTGGTGAAGAAGAGCAACGGAAAATGGCGGATGTGTGTTGATTTCAGCGACTTGAATAAGGCTTGCCCGAAGGATTGTTACCCGCTTCCGAGGATCGGCCAGTTGGTGGATGCTACGTCGGGACATGAATTGCTGAGCTTCATGGATGCTTACTCGGGCTACAATCAGATCAAGATGGCTAAGGAGGATGCCCCCCACACTGCATTTTATGCTGATAGTGACATCTATCACTACAATGTCATGCCCTTCGGATTGATTAATGCCGGGGCAACTTATCAAAGGATGGTGAACAAGCTGTTCGGGGATATGCTGGGGAAAACCATGGAGGCTTACGTGGACGATATGCTGGTAAAATCCCGACAGGCTGAGGATCATGTTCACAACTTAGCCACGGCGTTTGAGCGGAAGAGGCTTCATCAGGTTCGCTTGAACACGACCAAATGCGCCTTCGGAGTACACTCCGGAAATATTTTGGGCTTTATGGTAAGCCAGAGGGGAATTGAAGTGAATCCTGAGAAGTTGAGGGCAATCGAGGAGATGCAGTCTTCGATAAATCATCGGGAGGTGCAAGTGCTGAATGGCCGACTAGCCGCAATGAATCGCTTCCTGTCCAAGGCAAGTGACCGATCTATGCCCTTTTTTGAAGTTCTGAGGGCCAACAAGAAGTTTGAGTGGACTGCCAAGTGTGAAGAGGCGTTCCAGGCACTCAAGCAGCACCTTCGCACCCTCCCGCCATTGGCGAAACCGATCCCAGGCGAGCCGCTCTATCTATATTTGGCTGTTTCTGAGTTTGCTATTAGCTCTGTGTTAGTGAAGATTGTCGAGGGTAATCAAGTCCCCGTGTATTATGTAAGCAAGGCGTTTGCCAAATATGAAATGAATTATCCCGCCGTTGAGAAGTATCTTTTTGCGTTGATCATTACTGCTCGGAAGTTGAGGCCTTACTTTAATGCGCATGAGATTACTGTGTTGACGAATCAACCTCTGAAGCATTTTTTGAACCGACCTGATGCGTCGGGGAGATTAGTAAAATGGGCAGTCGAGCTTAGTGAGTTCCGCATTCACTTTGCTCCGAGAACGGCTATTAAGGGCCAGGCGTTGGCGGATTTCATAGCAGAGTCTACAACCCCCGATCTGGAAAAAGAGGGCCCTGTAGAGGGGGCAACCATGGAGGTCCCGATAGCAGAGCAACCAGAAATGGCAGAGCAACCAGAACAGCCAAATGAGGAAAATACTTGGGAAATGTACACGGATGGCTCTTCGAGTTCAGACGGATCAGGAGCAGGGTTCGTATTGATACCTCCAGGTGGGGGTGAGCCCCTTCGATATGCTTTGGCCTTAACGTTTAGGGACACCAACAACGAAGCTGAGTATGAGGCTCTTATTAAAGGCCTCAAAATTGCCAAAGGTACGGGAGTTGGTCACTTAAGGGTGAAATGTGACGCGGGCCTGATTGTGAATCAAGTCCAAGGACGATATGAGGCGAAGAGCCCGATGATGAGAAAGTACCTTCGCGAGGTGCAAGTCTTGAAGGAGAGCTTCAAAAGTTTCGACACCGAGGCAATCCCGAGGGAGGAAAACGCGGAAGCGGATGCCTTGAGCAAATTCGCCTTGCGGGCACCCCTAGAGGAAAATCGGAAGGTGCACTTCTGGGAGAAGGTGATCTTATCGACCACCGACCCATCAGAGGTCTGTGCTATTGAAGCAGGATCGGAGGAGGAACCCACTTGGATGACCCCGATAGTCGCGTATCTGACTACGGGGGCAGTCCCCGATGATGGAGTACTAGCTGACAGAATATGTCGGATCGCAGTTAATTACGTGGTGGTGGACAATCAGCTATATAAAAAGGGTGGTTCTCGAATCCTTACTTGAAATGTGTGGCTGAGCCCGACACAAGTCGGATCCTTAGGGAGGTGCATGAAGGGGTCGCGGCTTGTCACGAAGGAGCCCGATCCATTACGAGGAAAGTGTTGAATTTGGGCTATTACTGGCCTTCGATGAGCAAGGAGGCGACGGTATTAGTCCGATCTTGTGATGCGTACCAGAGGTATGCCCCGAATATCGTGGCTCCGGCTGCTAATCTGATGTCCATTAAGAGTGCTTGGCCCTTCGCGCAGTGGGGTATCGACTTGGTGGGACCCCTCCCACAGGCACAAGGTCGGTGTAAATATTTGCTTGTGGCCATTGATTATTTTTTTCGAAATGGATAGAAGCTAAGGCTTTGGCCAAGACGACGGGGAACCAAATCATCAAGTTTCTCCAAACCCATATTATATCCAGATACGGGATTCCTAAGGTGTTGATTAGCGATAATGGTCCTCCGTTTAACGGGGCTCAAGTGAAGGAGTATCTGGAGGAGCTGACTTGTTAGGTTTAGGTGCTTTTCTTCTAGTATTCAAGGCTCTTTATTTTGGTGGCGTATGCCTCTGTCCATCATGCTCAGACTAATGGCCAGGTGGAGTCAGCCAATAAAATCGTGATGGATGGCCTGAAGAAAATGGTCTACGCCTTGAAGGGCAAATGGTTGAACGAGCTGGAAAACGTGCTTTGGGCTGTTAGAACAACACCTAAACGATCAACTGGGGAGACTCCGTTTGGCCTTGTTTACGGCACGGAGGCCGTTGCTCCCGTAGAAATAGCTGTGGCGTCCCATCAGATGAGGTATTACAAGCCTTTGACGAATGATGAAATGAGACGTCTGGAACTGGACTTGCTCAAGGAAAAGAGGCGGGATGCTGATGAAGTCCAGGCTCGAATGCGTTTGGCGACGGCCAGATATTACAATCGGCGAGTTAAGTCCCGACAGTTCTTCGTCGGGGAGCTGGTTTGGCGTCGGAACGAGTTCACCCGTTTGGATCGGATCAACAAGATGTCGCCAAAATGGGAAGGACCTTATAAGGTCGTGGGGATGCCAGCTCCGAATGCGTATAAGTTGGAAGACCTTGATGGCAGAGTATTGAAGCATTCTTTTTGTGGCCAACACTTGAATAAATGTCATGCTTGATGTAAAGTCGCCTTAAGTGGTGCCCGATGAAAACTCGCCTTAAGTGGTGCCCGATGTAAAGTCGCCTTAAGTGGTGCAAGTTATCTATCGTTTAATTCGATGTAAGCATATTTTGAGCCATCAATGAATAAAGAGGTTGCTTCCGATCAAATTGTTCTTAGATTTATTCTATGTGTTGCGAAGTCGCCGTAAATGGTGCGAGTTGTTAAGTCGCCTTAAGTGGTGCGTTGTTCTTGGATTTACTCTAAATGTTGCGAAGTCGCCTTAAGTGGTGCAAGTTGTTAAGTCGCCTTAGGTGGTGCGTGGTTCTTAGATTTGTTCTAAGTATAATTAAGTCGCTTTGTGAAGTGCAATGATAATCGGAACCAAAAAAGATATGATATTATAAAATCTGCGAGGTTCCCGATAAAGAAAAGAAAATTACAAGGGCTATAAAGATAGAGCATCTAAGCTTGGTCCTTGTCGGCATCAGCGGGAGCAGGATCCACGAGATCTGTGGCAGAAGGCTCCACAGTTCAGCTACTAGAGGGTCGATTATCGGGGGGTCAACTGTCGGAGGATCGGCACTTGGAAGCTCCGCCATGTCTTCAACACCCGCGGGAGTGTTCCCCTCATCACTCTCCTCCGAGAGAGCGAAGTACCTCTTCGCAAAGGGAGCGAGAGTCGCAGACTTGTCGAAGTTGATGGCGTCGCCATACTCCAGATGGAGCTCCTTGACCGCGTTGAAGAGGGTGTTCTCCACCTCCGCTGTGCAGAATTTCACCGCGTCAGCTTGGAAGTCCTCAGAGCCCCGATAATCTTCCCGGCCCTTGGTCTCAGTCGCGACCAGCTTGGCAGGAACCTCAGCAATCTCCTGCTCCAGAGCCTTCTTCTTGAGGACAAGTTTGTCCCGAGCCTCCGCGTCCTTTTGTCGCTCCTGCTGCCCCCCGCTTCAGCAGCCCCTCGAAGTCATGAACCTGCTTTTGGAGGTCCCAAGTCTTTCGATCGAGGAGGGCCTGCTCCTTGGCCAGTTTTCCACTTGAAGACTCGGAGGCCGCGAGATCCTCCTCAAGCTTGGCTATGACCGTGGGAGCCCCCTTTGCCCGCTCCTGCTCCAGAGCCTCCTCGAGGGCAAAGATGTACCCGAAGGAGCGGTTGATATCTGTCAGCTCCTGCGAAGGAAAGAAGAAAAGGTTAGCATATGAATATTCTGCCTTATTGATGAAAGGGTGAAAATCGAAACCTCACCTCTATCCGACGGATAGCCATTCCGTGAACATCCGCGCGGATGTTCTCCCGATCCAGGGAGATCGGAACCCTCAGAGATGGTAGAACCGAGCCTACCAACAATTGCAGACCCAGCTCCGGGTTTGTGTCGCCCTGTCGGAGCTGGACCCCTTGTAGCGTCTGGATCGGGGTCCAGGGGGCAGCCTTCTGGTCGGGGTCATAGACCTTGTAAAAGCTCCCGTCCAAGGGAGAGGAGGAGGACCGACCGGATTCGTGGAGGTGCGCATCTCCGAGTCGCCCTGGGACCCGGAGGGAGTCAAACTGTGGATGGGCGACGGCTGCTGCTGCTGCGAAGAAGGTGAGGGGGGCAGCCCCCTAGAGGTTGGTTTCATGGGAGACTGCCTCGTCCCCCTACGACGGATCAAGGCGAGACCCTCGTCTGTCTCCTCGGAGGAGTCCAGATCTTCCACCCGACGAAACTGATTGCCCGTCGGGGTTTCTCCAGCCCCCGATCCCGTCAGGGCAGGAAGTTGAGGGAGGTCTTCTCCACCTCGAGCACCGGAAAGTGGTGCCCCTGCTGAAAGTGGTGCCCCTGCTGAAAGTGCTGCCCCTGCTGAAGCTCCAGCACCCGACGGAGCTCCCGAGTGACCTGCACCTAGAGGACGAGACACTTCAGAAAGATAGTCAGGAAGTTGGTCAGGGTCCTTACACCAAATGACGCGCCGAGAAACGTATTGGTCTTTCCCGTGGTAGTTGTAGTAGCCCGCCTTGAGGATGCGGGGAGTTTCCCCTCGGAGGACACGTTTAATCTCTTCGATGCGGGCCTCCTTGGTCGAAGGGATCAACTCCTTAGGAACCTGCTTCCTGTATGATTTAATAGCTAAGCGGAGCTGTTTACCTTCTTTAGCATTTTGGACATTGAAGAGTCTGTCCACCTCCACGCGGCTCCGCTTAGTCCTCTCCGCGGAGGGAGATCCCGACGGAGCAGCAGCCTTCTTTGCCGACTTCCTTTTCCGCGCGGGGCGTTGGACAGCGTCGGTCTCCCCCTGCTTAAGGATGAGATTGGTCAGCACGGATACCTTCTTAGCTGCAAACAATGGAAAACAGAGACGTGATCAGAAACATTACCCAGGGAACCATATTGGAGGGGCCGTCGAAGAGTTGACCCCCAGAGATTATGTCGAGGAGACGGATCCCAGCCTTCACCAGGTCCCGCTCCGTTAGAGAGTTAGCATCAAGGGGAGTATAGGACTCCCCCCAACGGTAAAGCTGGATAAGATGGAGAATCTGAAAATCTTCATCAGAGTAAGTGTGATAAGCGGGAGGAGAGTCCGCTTCCACCTCCCATCGGGGCCAAGGGATGGAACTGTTCTTGATGAAAAAGTAGCTCCTCTTCCACCCGCCATTATCAGACCCCGTGTCGATTAGGAGTCCCCGACCCTTGACAACCTTTCAGGTGTCGCTGGTCCAACTGCACAGAGCAAGCTGCGCCTTATTCCACTTGGGCATCCGAGGATAGAAGGCACAAAACCCAGCCTCGTTGCACTTCATCCCGTAGAAAGTTCTGAAGAGTTGGAGGCTGTAGACCCATTTCTGGCGGAAGCAAAGGACCTGGAAAGCATTCCACACCGGATGGCGTGTGGGGAGAAGGTAGTTGGATGCGTCTTGTAGTGGGTGCACATCTCAACCAAGTTCCCGCAGAAGGAGAATCGGTTCCCGGCCGATATCTGTCCCGTAGAGACAAATATCTCCCCCTCCTCGGGACGAGTGACCACAGGGTCACCCGAGGCACGGTGGCGAGAATAAGGAAGACGAGGCTCCCAGGTTTGGGTAATGCATCCTTCTCGGAGAGCTGCGTCGTAGGCAGTCACCGAGATTTCGTTGGGAGCATAATCGAAGTTGAAGGGTTTTCTCCCCTCAGAACTGGATCTGCTGTCTGAAAATCAGCCATGGCAAGAGAAGGCGTGGTGGGTTTTCGGAAAATTGCAAGTAAACTGATCAAAGATAAGGGAAAGGCTACGCTAACAGTAGAGAAGGAATTCTTACCAGACATGATGAAGTAGAACGGAGAGGATGATCTTGACGGTTGCCGGAGGGTTGATCGGAGAATGGGAAGGCGAGGAAGAGCTTGAGTGCCCAGGATTAGGGTTTTATAGGAGAAGGGATAAGTGAAAGGACGTTCTAATCTGGGTCGTCGAAGTTGAAACGTTTTAATCCGAACCGTTGAAATAAAAGGAACATAATGGAAAGAGGCGTAATGATGAAACGGCCTGAAAAGTACTTTTTCAGAAAAATCAGGCACGGGTGCCAGAACCGTCGCTTCGTCACCCTGCTACATTTAATGGCCAAGTAACTGAGGAGTCTTCTTGGATTTGGCGACTATCCTTGAGATATCGAGACACCGTGGACGAGAAGATCCGTGTCGAGAAATTTTGTCAAGGGAAAAACCTCTGATATCGATATCGGGAGGTCGGGAGTTGAAAGACACGACGAACTGTAAGTCCCTCATGTCTTGGGGGCAAATGATGGGTTCCGCTGTAGCCGTGAAGCCCTTTAACGACGAGTAAACGGTGAATAGGCCCACTGGGCCCTAAAAGAGGTCAGGAAGACCAATGCGAAGGGTCCCGATGGTGAAGGGTCCCGACAAGGTCGGTCCCGATATGTGAGCTGGACGCTCCCGATGAGATGCCTTTAAGTAGGCCCCGATGTTGAATCCCTGAGAATGTTGGCCCTGTCACGATGACGAGGGGCCCCGAGCGGTGACCAAATGAGATAACTCTGGAGTCCCCGATCCTGGTCGGGACTTGCTATCAGAGGTTGAGGCCGAGATAGGCGGTATCGTGGCCGAGATAGGCGGGATCGTGGCCGAGATAGGCGGGATCGTGGCCCAGATAGGCGAGATCGTGGCCGAGATAAGCGGGATCGTGGGCTAACTGCCCCGGCGATTCATCAGGTAACTGGGGTCACTACTCTCCTACAAAAAGGCAGAGGTTACCTCAGATCAGATACGTTTTACATACTGAGACTCTTGCTTGCCAGTTTTATTGAGATAATTGAGATACTCATTTAAGCATCGGAGAGGGATTCTGGGTCACCGCCCGGTCTATTCCCCTCTTGCAGGATTACGTGGAGCGAAGGAGTTCGGATCGCCGTCAAGACCGTACCGGAGTTCCAACCGTGATCCAACAGTCATCAGATCCGGTGAGGGCAAGCGTACCGAGCCCTTACTCCCTGAAAATGGAAGTTCAAGGTTTGGTACGGATGGGCCATCGCACGGCTAACTAGGAGTCGAATTCCTCATAGGGCCGTTTAGCCGTGCTACCGCTACATTCCACTATGGACTAAACTATGGAATGGCCGCTGCTTCATGCGGCCTAATTTCGACCAATCAGAGGCCTGTATTTAATGGCAAACTTGTAATTACGTGAAAAAGAGAAAAAATGCGGTTTAGTGGTTCTTGTCACATCATATCACATCACTTAAGTGAATTAGACCACGGTTCGAAGATTTATCCAGACCGGATGTGAAGTTTTAACAGACGTTTGAACTTGTCGTTTACTATACGTTACGTTTTGGGTCTGTAGTCTAGTTCGACGGAGCTACCCTTATCCTTCTTCACCCGCCTTCCCTTACCTCCTTCCCTTACCTTCATTGCTGAATCATTCCGCCGCGCTGCGGTCGCTCCTCGAAGGAGGGCATCTGAAGAAGGGCTTAGGGTTTTTCCTGATATGTATAATCTTAGCCTAATTTTGAGTTACTGAATTGTTGTGGTTTCTCTGCTCGTAGCATATATGAAATTGATTTCAATGTCGTTGCTCCATTTCACAGGCCAGACAAGTCCTTATTGAAGCATCTTTTCATCTTGCATTATGAAGCTTCAATTGTCCGTCTGTTGATATTGATGAGACGCGTTGTTGGTTGTATATGGATATGTAGATAGTGATATTGATGAATTGAACCTCAATTACTGTTGTATTGTGTTAATTTGCTGTTCAATACAACCATAGGCATAAATTTTCGGACATTAGATTCTGCTTTACTGCAATCTTGATGAATTGAATTTGAATGTTGTTTAAGAAGAAACACTATTTGAAAGAGTAGATACATACATTTGTGTTTCTTGCAAAAGGATTTTTCAATCAGTTTAGGTTTCATTCAATTTATGGTTGAGTGACTAAACAAATTCCAGCGAAGGAGAGAATTGGTTGGACACGTTTTGCTTAGGTAAAATAATCTGCAAGGTTAACGCGAATCTGATTGATACAACAGCTGTGTTGAGCAGTATATGAAATTACAAGTTGGTTAATTTCGATAAGAGCGGAGAAGAACTGAGGGTCATTGGCTTCCTTTCCGGACATATAGCTTAACGCTCGATCCGCATCATTCTGCCCAGTCAATTTCTTCTATATCATGTCTAGGTAGTTGTTTCAAGGAGTCTTATTGAGCTATGTGTTTCAAGGAGTCTTATCGAGCTCTAGTGCTTGGTAAATACCAGACACCAGAAGCTGTTGAGCTATCTGGATTTGATGTATCCGTGTGGGAACGTGCAACCGGTTCTGGAAGAAACAAGGGATGGATATATGGGATAATTCAGAACATGAAATGGGACAGCCATGCAGCCGTTATTGGAAATGAGGGTTAAGTTGCTAGATCTGAGCAGTTTAATACACAAGGCAAACTTCTGATAGTTTTCTTCATGGTTCCTGCATTATTGAATGATTTTTATATTAACAATCTTTGCATTCAGATTCTAGCTAATAGATATGTATAAGCATAATGTGCTTCTGCTGAATTATAAGTAGTACGGGATTCAATATCCTCGATGCATGGCTCTTCTTTAGTCGTTATTTCCTTTTATTAACCATTTTTTCAACATCCACATAAGGGGACACATATATCCCCATTACGAAGAAAACCAGAAAAAAAAAAAGTTTGATGAACACCCAAGTACTACAACATTCAGTCCTACATAAGGGGACACAAACATCCCTACTAGGTTGTAAACCCCAAAAAAAGACTAATACACGCCCAATGGGCTCCAATCTTCTGTCATCTAACGCCTTTGATTTTGCTGAGAATGGACGACATGCACAAACAACATGTTTTCACCAGCAAACACAACAGTCAGCTCATCTGTCTCCTTTAGTCCAGCTCTCCTGTAAAAATCTACCCACCCATCCATTATGCTGTATCGCCATGGGTTTGAAACCGATGGACAGCGAGGATTGGCATATCGTTTAGGAAGCTGCATCGGCCATACCATCTGAGAGTGGTCCAGAACACGAACCGTCTCACGGTTTTCTAGATGTGCCTCTTCGATAAACTGTTTCGGGACAGCCTACATAATTCGGTTAAAGTACAATTTAATTGAATCATCAAACCAACAACAAGTATCCAATCCATTGAGCCAATACCATCACATCAAAAGATGAATTTGAAACCAGACTTACTAATCTTGTTTTCGTGTCCGCATCTACTGTGACTCGAAATGAAATAGAACTTCGAGCCATGAAAAATTCCAACATCTGATCCTGATCTGTAAGTCCCATTTTAAACTGCTTGTTTACTAAAGGCATATCAATTTAAAAAAAACCACAACCAATAAGAAAGACAACTTCTTACCGTCGAAGTCACCGTGACCGGCCATTTTATCTCTGAAACACATCGAATCGTAGAACTATCAGCTATTTAACTAAAAAGTAACACAAACACATGAATGCCGAAAAGAAATACAGGTTCAATTATTCAACCGCAGTAAATCTAACCTAAGATCGATGAAGTGCAAAGAAGATTGACAATTAGATGATGATATTGAAAATCTAACCTAACATAGAACAATTATATTACCAAGAGATGCAAGAAAAGACAGTCGAGTCGACGCGACCAAGTGGATGGACCTGTTGCGTTTCGCCGTTTCCTTGATGTGTCTTCGAGGTTTCTGCAGAATGGAGTAATGGATGGTAAGGTCCAATTTATAGACAATCCAACCTAGCAACTATAAACCAATTATTTGTCTATTTATTAAATGTATATGATATTAGACTAAGTTTTAAATTCAGCCTAGTGGTAGCACGCTCGTTATTTGGTGACACGTCCTAGGTTCAATTCGTGGTAGCTGCATGTTATTTCAATTTTTTTCCTCCGCTACAGGACTTTTTTTTGTGATGAAAATCAGCTGCATAAAATAACAGGACCAACATGAATTTCAATTTTTTCCGTCAGCATCTGGACTGAAAAAACCTGTGTTAAGAAGGAAGGGCACGACACTTACTGCTAAGTAAAAAAAAAAAAAACGACCCTACTCGAAGCTTTGCTAAGAAATACGCATGCTGTTAGGAAACTGCAGCATATTGGTTTGGCTGTCTGTGTTAGAACCTATTTTACACGTTTTGCTTAGGTAACATAATCTGCAAGGTTAACGCGAATCTGATTGATACACCAGCTGTGTTGAGCAGTATATGAAATTACAAGTTGGTTAATTCCGATAAGAGCGGAGGAAACTAAACGATGGGTAGTAGAAATTCTGATTGTTGTTCACCGACCAAGCAGAAGTATAAGGGCTGGCATGAATAGTGTGGACATGAGTAGTAGTTTCTCCTTGGCTGGGTGGTACATCAGTAGTAGTTTCTTCTTGGCTGGGGACATCAGTACTTGTTTCTCCTTGGCTGGGTGGTATGTCAGTAGTAGTTTCTTCTTGGCTGGGTGGTACATCAGTAGTAGTTTCTTCTTGGCTGGGTAAATCATCATAGTTGTTACCAGTGGGAACTTCTCTTCTGTTGGGTAGATGATTAGAGCGCAGACCATTATATTCTTTACCTGTATTCTTATTGTCTGGTCGTTTACGAGTAGATTTATTCTTCTTGGCAGTTCGTTTCTTAGTTGAATTCCTGGGATTTTCAGCAGTCTTCTTGGGCGATGTTGTAGTCTCTCGAGGTGTATGACGGGGCAGGTCTCCTAAATTGTTCAATTCATGCAGTGCCTTTTTAAACGTGGCATCATCACCTGCTGCTTCTGCTGCTGATAAAATCGAAGCGTAGTGAGAGTGTATGCTGCGTGGGGCCTCGGACGGAATGCCTGTTGGTATACTTGGACGATTGATTGGCCTCATTGTCCATCTATTGTTCACCAAATTGTCAGGTATTTTTTGCAGATGCTCATATTTCATTACTGCAAACGAGTGTTCACAAGGCAAGCCGACAGTCTGAAAATACAAGCAATCACAATTGAGCTCGGTCGTGGCTTCACAATATTCAACCGTCCATTCACCCATAAAAAATTTGTCGTAGTCTTTGACGGAATACACGGTGGTTGTCTCTGATCTCACCGGGCCTTTGACTATCGTTGCACCCACCAGTCCGATCAGTTTGACTATCCTCACCATCAAAGCTGGAGTGTAAATCTTGCGTGCGTTCTTCTCAATTTGTTTTTGGACTGTGACAGAACTGTGCACTAGTATCGATATTGCCGTATACTCGGCTTCAAAATTTGTCTGCCTTGCCTTTTGCAACAAGATGTCGGCATACTTGAGCAAGACTATCAACCGCATCGACGTCCCCCTGACTAGCTGGTTCTTGAATTTAGCATTGAGACCTTCTATACGTTGCGTCGTCCTAGCCTCACCGCAGAAAACTCCCCTAAAGAAAGTAGCTGCCCACTTCGAGCGACGACGGTACTGGGCCTTCAGCCACCTCTTTGCTTTCTCCAACGGGTCCTTCTCCAACCCCCCCTCTCCTTCCTCCAACCCCCCATCTCCTTCCTCCAACCCCCCCTCTCCTTCCTCCAACCCCCCCTCACCTCCCAACTCTCTATCCAACCCCCCCTCTCCATCCATCTCGTATTTAGCTAAAATTTTGTGCCACTCAGTTTCGAAAGCCATTTCTGTCATAGGGGTATAGACCAACTGGTGGAACTCCTGTTGGAATCCTGGAATTTTGATATGGCTGTCTGCGTTCCGAGATAAGTTCCATCCACACAATCGATGCCTCCTCTCAGGGAAGACCTGCTCTATTGCCAACGCCATTGAGGTGTCGCCGTCCGTTATTAGGCATTTCGGGGCAGAGTTACCCATACCTTCACGATATTTTTTTTGCAAAAACCATATGTAACTGGCTTCTGTTTCGTCATGCAGAAGACCGGTGGAAAATATGAGCGTATTGTGGTGGTTGCTTACTCCTTTGATTACAATCAAGGGTTGGTCATATATGTTTGTTTTGTAGGTTGCATCCATTAGAGCTACATCGCCGAAAGATGCGTAGTCAGACCTACATCCACCATCCATCCAAATCAATCTGGATAGCTGCCGTTGTTCATCCAAGTCGATGGCGTAGAAGAACTGAGGGTCATTGGCTTCCTTTCCGGATATATAGCTTAACGCTCGATCCGCATTATTCTGCCCAGTCAATTTCTTCTGTATCATATCTAGGTAGTTGTACATATCCCGCTTCCTATACCCTAACTTCTTGTATCCACCCTCCCTAACTGCTAGGAAGTCGAAGACTCTGGTTGCGGGTATTCCTACCTGTTTCATCGTCTCCGTTAGTGTAGTGTCAGCAGCTGGAACGCGCTTGTTAAAACCGGAGATGAACTGACTGTAAGTATACGGAAGTAAAACATGGTTTTGGTCATTGTGGAATGCGTCGATACACCACTTCATATTGACTGGTACTAATTGACATGATAGCCTTGCCCTACAACCGACACGCGTTTCTGTTGTGGCCTCTCTCTTGCGGTCAGGTCGATTTATGTACACTCTCTACGTTTGCCCTCCCGGTTGCAAGCAAAGACACACTGTATTACTGCTCCATTTGGGTCTTTATGACTATAGTGCCTTTTTACCCTAAACCCACATTCTTGACCGTATGCAATGTACCACGACAGTACATGATCAAGTGAGTCGAAGAATTTTGGCGGGTCATCTTCTTTGCTTGGGGGAATCGGATCATAGAACTCGTCGAAATGTATAGGGTTCTCGTACCGCAAACCGATAATCATACCAATTGTGTCAGGACAACAGTCAGTTTCACTTTACGGATGCGACTTAAAGCTCCAGTATTTGTCTCTGCCAACTCACAAACAAAGCAATAAAGCAAACATACAAGTTATCACCCAGAAAATGAGGCCCGGCTTAAGGCCCAAGCCACCAAGGCTAGGGCTTTAGGCCTCACAATTTTGTAGGCCTCGTTTTAACTTGGTGGACGTTATAAATACTTATGAAATATTTCGTAATTATAACCAGATGCATTTGTATGTTAATGGACCGGGAGTCTGTCTTTTTCTTAAGTAGTCACGGTGTCGATTCCAGTCTGTAACTTTATTTTCACGTTTTCTCTTTTTTATTTTTCGCCATATATCTTTTCCAAAATAAATTAAAATCAGCAGTAAATTATACATGAACTTTTGTCGAATTGAATTTTACACTCTAAAGTTACTTAATTTTTTAAGAATTAAGTCATAAGAAAATAAAGTTTTAACAAAAAAAAGTGAACAATTTAACTGAATAATTTTTAAGTGAAATAAACCTATTTTAACATAAAAATTAATAAAATATTATTTAAGAACAATTATGTCTCAAGAAAACTTAAATGAACTATTTTAAGTTTTAACTATATTTATCAACTGAAAATGAAATTTTAGGAATTAATATTTTAGAAGATTCCTTTAATTAGTGACTTCACATATACATATGAAAAATTAAAAAACAAATTTTAAATAAATAAAAATCACAATATCAAAAGGCCTCAAATTAAAATCTCGATTTAGGTGTCAACTTCTCTTGAGACGGCCCTGCAGAAAATCTATATTTAAGATGACAATAATAATGTATAGTCATTTTTATTGGCGAAATAGTCAAAATGTATCAACACTCAGTGGGGGCAAATTAATGAACACGCAGTATTGAAGCATTCTCAAGTTAAAACAAGCTTGAGGGCTGAAAGAAATAGATGAAAACAAGGGTTTGGAGCTAACCTTCAGAATCTCCGTTTCCAGGTTGATTACCATTGGCTGACATGGTGGGGACGACCAATTATCAAAGGGTATTTTCTTTAAAGTTGAAGGTAGATAGAGAGGAGATGAAGGGTTCGAGGATACAAGTTTGGACGTCACGATGAAGATTACCTGAGCCAGTTTCCTTCATGAATTAATTTAATCTTCCCTTGGCCTATCTTCAACAGTACATTGTAGAGTCTAGGGGTCGGATCTATATATACTAAATAATTGACTGCTTGGTACTGTTTGGTTTTAGGGATAATAATATGATCGTTTGGCAAAAAAAAATCAGATAATAAATTCTAAATTAATATTTCGTGACAAACTTAGTAAAATTAGAAAAAAAATTCCATAAAGAAACAAATATACTTAATAAAATCTATTTAAATGTCAACTATATACTTAATAGCTGATGTATTTTGTAAATTTGTAAGGTCACCACTCATATACACAAGTGTATATATGAAACCTGTATAGTACATTTGATTACTTTATTAAATACATATATTTCCATATATTTAAACATATAATTCCAAATACTTAAATATATAATTTTATTTATGTCTGTTCCGAGAAAAATTATTCATTAAGTCATAGTCTATTTCTCTTTCACTTACATCACCGTTCCCCATCTTCAACCACATCGGCTAGACTGCTGCATGCTAGTATAATCATATGTTTATGTTTAAAATCTTGTTTAGACGACTGTCCACTCCAATGTGTTTGCCGTCACTTTTAGCTATGTAACATTATTTCATCTGACAGCCTTTTGTTATCACTCAAAGATACGGTATAGTTTTTATTATGTGGACTATATTAAGTCCACCATCTAGGAAATGGTGTAATTCATAAAAAATGTAACTAATAATTTATCGACATGATGTTATTAGTTAGCCCTTGTATAGTTAAATATAATAATTGATTTAGTCATTACAATTTAGTCAGAGAATACTTTTTTTTTTTTGCCATGAATAATTCTTTTATTCGAAAATAAAAAGTAAACTCCACTACTACAAATGTAGTCGGTCTAACTAATAATTTCTATGATCCTTATTTCAGTCAGCGATGAATTAAGAAAGCCATTTTTTTTACCTCTAATCTATGATACTTATTTCAGAGATCTCTCATTAATTTGTTGTCATTTTTGGGGTTTAGAGTTTAGGGTTTAGTAATTTGGGGTTCAGTGTTTTGGGTTTAGGGTTCAGTATTTTCTCATTATGTAAGGGTCGTCATTATATAACTAGTAGGGATTAATTAAGTTCTCAAACAATACATAGATGTTATGTATCTCGAAATCATACAAACAAGCCCTACAGGTTATGTATCGATGATGCCTGATAGATTGATCCCAATGGCCTCCTAGAATGTCGAGTACTTGGAAAAAATAATTTCTTTAGAAGAAAATAGTTATTTTGAATGAATATTGTATACTTTTATTGGCCAATTATTAAGTGCACCTACTATAATAACCACAAGTGAGTCTCTGTTAACAAATTTAACAATACAAACTGATGTATCATTCTTAGACTGGTCTCATTATAAAACATTGTTTCACCTTCATTAAAACGAAACATTAATTTCAATTACCATTTTGTTGGAATTTAATTTTTTGTAAGTGGACTTCGAATGACATATATATGGCCTGATAAGACATGAATAATCATATCTTTATGCCGCAGTAGCATTTAATGCGGGGTTGCAGCTGTGATAAAACTGACCCCTACCGGGAAGTTAGCTCTGCGATACTACTGAACCTCAAATTCGTCCCAGCAAAAGATTTGTACATGGTTCCTAAATATTAAAATATTATTAAAACCTTAAACCATACCCTAAACCTTAAACCTCAATCAGATTTTAACTTATTGGACATTTAATAATTTAAGTAATTTGTATGTAAAATAATTAAAATGCACATCAAATGAAAAATTAGTTCATACTAATTTCATAACAATTAGAACAAATATAATAAAATTAAACACAACATTTGAAATGATAGCTTTGCCTTACAACCGACACGCTTTTCTGTTGTGGCCCTTCTCTTGCGGTCAGTTCGATTTTTGTACACATCTGTAAATGTATTGTTGATAATAATCTTCGTCATTATCTAGCCTAAATGCACTAAGGGCACCACTTATCTGACTCGAGCTAAACACAAAAATATTATTTTACGTAAAAGACGTCATTATATATAGGGATATATATATATATATATATACATCTATACATATATATTTTACACATGTTGTATTTGTAACCACATCCATGTATTTAGTCAAATTATTTTTGTGATGTCATACCTCTTAAGTGGTCCATGGACAACTATTGATGATGTGTTAGCAAAGCTCGCTCAATATAGGAACCAAAACATTATACTTATAGTCAATGTACATCAAACATGACAAAAGTTACGTGATTATAGGCGAGACCATTACAAAATAACTGGACACTGAAGGGGGATTAAAAAAGGGGTACTAGTAGGGATTAATTAAGTTCTCAAACAATACATAGATGTTATGTATCTCGAAATCATACAAACAAGCCCTACAGGTTATGTATCGATGATGCCTGATTGATTGATCCCAATGACCTCCTGCTGGACCACGTGAACAATAACCCATGTCGCCGAACCAACCTTATTGATGTACAGCGTGCAGAGTTATCATTTTCATGGTTGTGGCACGGCTTTCTAAGAACACATGTTCCTGTTCCGTTCCTATTCCTATTGAAACATCAAACGCATGCATCAACGGTCGAGGTGTGCAGAGCCTCATCCTCGCAAGTATGTTAGCTGTATACTCGGTGAGTGGGTCATCAGTTAGCACAATCACCTTATTCAGCAACATAACACCATCTTGAACATCACCTTGGTACAAGCCTTTGTGCACCCCAGCCATGATGCCAGCATCAGGGTTCTTAAATGTTTCCCACATATTCTCAATGCTTTCCAGCAACTTTTCAGGCATGTAGGGAACCCTTACAAAAAGGTGTTTAAGCGACAAAAGTGAGTATATTCTTCGTGCGACTACTGCAGCCCCTCTAGCGCTGGATAAATTAAAACAACGAGTAAGAAATTACATACGACAACTGTGAATAAATATAAATAATATATGCATTAGGTCATATCAGTGTTAAAAAATAATTTATTCTGTGTGTTATACCAACAGCCGAATGAACCGACCGATGAAGGGTGTGTTTGGCCAACCCTTTCCAATACTTCGTCCCACATTTCTTTCGGTAGGGGTGACCATTCAGTGTCTTTGAACAGTCTGGCAAAGAGGAGAGTAAATTGAGTTATAATAATTTATTCTTAATATAACGAGCTGAACCTTAAATGATCCGCTTAATAATCTGGTCAATTAAACTTGCCTTTTGGTGGCCGTTGCCCTGAAGGCATCTCGAGTTGCATGTTGTTGCGGCGTCACTGGACCTGTCCTAGTATGGCAGACAGATGAAGCCTTTGACGGGGTCGCTGAAAATGGAGCTGTAGCCTCAGATGAAGGTCTTCTTTGGAAAAAGATGTAACCTTCGTTATCCATTCACATGGGTCTGCCTTCTTCTGCTGCTTCTCTGGTTTGCTCATTTCGGAAGATATCTCTCTTTAACTCTCTTTTTTTTAATATATTTCTGATGAGCTAATCGATCTTGCATTCCTTTATATAGGCCAGCATGGTGTACACATTCCCGCGTGGATAGGGATTTTCCCGCGTCAGAGAAATATAAATCTTGTGAATTGGAATTCCGAAGTATTCCGATTTTAGGGCCTAATACAAAAGGCCAAAAAGTTGCTAGAATTTACTTTCCTGCCATATAGAGATTCCGATTTTTCGGTCGGATAAGTTCCAACAATCACTTCATGGCAAGCATCGTAATTGTAGTCAACTTTGGGGGCACTCATGTTTCCTTCACAGTATGCAGTCGCATTGTATAAATCCAATTCCAATTCTGTTTTATTAACATAGTTTAATGTACCTTAGGGATTCATAGAATAATTTGACAAGCAATTTTGATCATACCTGTCATACTAATGAATTCAAGAGTACAAATATTTTTTTTAAAGATGAAATCTTGTATTAAATAATTATAGAGTGTGGTATATAATTTTTGGTAATTACCATTAAGAAAGTATGTTATATATATATATATATTTGTTACTATAATGTAATATAATATGACTTATTAATGTGCACATAATTTTTTTACACACGCACCCCATGAATAATAAGTTGATACTATAAATTGAAATCACTCACTGTAATGAGTAATATAATTATAATCAAATTGGACATTTAGATAATTAATTAAATGTAGGGAATATAATTATAATGCACATATAATAAATTCAGTTCCTATTTATTTCATAACAATTAGAATAAATATAATAAAATAAAAAACTACATTTTAGTGAAACACTATGTTTAGCTGAAACCATAAACCCCTCTTCAACATTCACTGTAAACCTTATCCATACCCTAAACCTTAAACCTCAACATAGTTACAATCAAAATGGACATTTAGATAATTAATTAAATGTAGGGAATATAATTATAATGCACATATAATAAATTCAGTTCCTATTGATTTCATAACAATTAGAATAAATATAATAAAATAAAAAAAAAACTACATTTTAGTAAAACACTATGTTTAGCTGAAACCATAAACCCCTCTTCAACATTCACTGTAAACCTTATCCATACCCTAAACCTTAAACCTCAACCATAGTTACAATCAAATTGGACATTTAGATAATTAATTAAATGTAGGGAATATAATTATAATGCACATATAATAAATTCAGTTCCTATTGATTTCATAACAATTAGAATAAATATAATAAAATAAAAAACTACATTTTAGTAAAACACTATGTTTAGCTGAAACCATAAACCCCTCTTCAACATTCACGTAAACCTTATCCATACCCTAAACCTTAAACCTCAACCATAGTTACAATCAAATTGGACATTTAGATAATTAATTAAATGTAGGGAATATAATTATAATGCACATATAATAAATTCAGTTCCTATTGATTTCATAACAATTAGAATAAATATAATAAAATAAAAAACTACATTTGAGTAAAACACTATGTTTAGCTGAAACCATAGTTATAAACAAATTTGACATTAAGATAATTAATTACATGTAGGGAATATAATTATAAGGCACATAATTATACTTATAACTAATATGTAATATATTGTATACCAATATAAATGTTATTAATACAAAACCATATATGTGTTATAATTAAAGACTGAAAGTAAGCTTATTTGTTAAATCGGAGTATCATTTAGTATCTGATATTCCGACTATATTGATCCGAATTAATGATGGAAATTATGGGTCCGACTAATGTAATATCAATTTTAAGTAAACTTGAAATCTGAACCATTGATTATCACTATTTGAATTCAGGGTTCATTTTTTATATCAGTCACCTTCATAGGGTTGGATCTAACCCCGAAATAGTAATCGAAGGGTCCAAAATGTAGGTTAATATAAAGTCGAAGTACATTAGCAGGCAAACTACGTTAATCGGTGGCTGCGACGATCCGACATGGTACCTTTTACAATCTCACAAGGAGATACTTGGTACTGTATTAGGGCCCACATGTGTATTATATGACGGTTCCCGATACACGGAGGGTTAGCCATTTAAATCACTCTTTTTTAGTTTTTATTTCTCCGTCTGTTCAAAAACCTTTTTCACCTGGGTTCATCTGCTTTGTCTTCATCGCTGCAAGTTAGGATACATCTAGCTGTCTGCCAAAGTTCAACTAGTAAGCTTCCGAAATTATCGTCTTTACTGTAAACCATTGATTATCATCTTATGTTTCTAAAAATATATTTGGGTTTTTTATATCTTGTATATCATTTTCTTTGCAGAAATCAATTCCTAAGCCATGAATCCATCTCGGTTGATGTCACTACCTGATGAGATGATTATGCTCATCATGGTTGCCGTTATGTCTGGATCGATCGCGGACTTCATAAGGTTCAGATCATGGTACGAAAGAAAAAATTTCATAGTCTAGATGTCCTATCTTAGTATGTGGTAAGTAAATTTCTAACATGAGAGTAAAATTGAATGTCCAGTTGCAGAAGGCTACACGGGATTAGTTCAAGCACAGACATGGTGCACACCCTAGTACCACGCAACATCGTACCCCGCAAGTTGCCGGTGTTATGTGGACCTTTTGTTCAAACCTTCTTGGACAAAAGTAACCCAGAAGCTCTGTATCGGCTTGGAATGCATACCTTTTTCAGACAATTACCCAGGCAATTAAATCTCGGTCTTGCCCAATTGAAGGAAGCAGCACATCGGGGACATGATGTAGCTAAATATGTTGTATCAATGATCCTTATCTTCAATTGGCCAAGCGATGAAAAAGTGCTGGACGAAGCGTTCGACCTGCTGAGATCAGTGGTCGCTACGAGACGTGCGATGAATATCCGGACAGTATTCATCGATGCTGTTAGGCGATTAACCAATTACCGCCAAGGTAGGCCATCACACCCACTAGCCCCTCGTCGTCGATGCAAGCAGCACAAGTTAGATGTGGGTTATCATATCAACGAGATCCGCATTTATTTTCCCGCCCAGTGGTGCATTATATGTTATTGCGACGCTGAAGTGATTCGTTTTCGCTACAAAAACTGCTGGGCAGCATTTCCTCACCAGAAACCTGGCTAGTAATGCAAGGGATAGGGTTTATGGGTTTAGGTTTTCCCCTTTTTTTTTTGTATATCCAAAAGACTACTACTTAATTATTTCAGTGTGTGTGTTTATCTATATTATATGTGTAACCCTTGTGTGTTTGGTCGAACAGTTTAATATATTATAGTAAGTTGTCCATGATTTACCAGAAAATTATTAATTTGTTCACTTAAATTTCCGTTGAAGTAGTCACTTTTTGGTAATTTATGTGCTGTTGAATCTAAAGCTCATATCAGTTTTCTTGGAAAGAATTAAAAGAATTCAGATGTTGCGTGAAAACAGTTGCAGAGACATGGTTATGGAAGAACAAGTAAAATGAAGAAGATGAACAGTACAAAATTAAATTAAAAAGTATATTTGGACATGTACCGTGACAACTGAAAAGCAATAATCATTTCTCTTTACTATTATATATATATATATATGGAGAGACAGCCCTAAAACCCCTATATATATATATATATATATATATATTTATAGGTATTATATGTGGAGAGAGGTGATAGTTTCCACTTTTTACTAATATATATGGGCTATATTATGATTTTTTTAACTAAACTTAAAGCATTTCTTATTTTCTGTAATTCGAATTTAACTAAATGTACTTTCACTTTAAAGTAAGATCAAATGTAGAATTACTTTTTTTTTTTTTTTTTTTTTGGGTAAAATATCTAAGTTTATTTTGTTATGATAATTGTGTCTTTTAATTTTTTACTAAAAAGTTAATGTTTGTTTATCACATACTATAAGGTATAAATATAGCATGATGTAAAAATTCAACGATGAAATACCATGTTTTTTTAATAAACTATCATGTACTTTATCAGTGTGCAGTTACTAGTATGTCCCCTTTAATTATTACCGATATGTAATTATGTTCTTCAATTTGTAATTTCTCTTGTCGAATTGAAATTTTCAAAGTCCACCCTAGTTTTTTTAACAACATTTCTTGCCCCCAATGAGTCAAATTCCTGGCCGCGTGCTTGACAAGCTTCATTCATGTCCACGTCCTGTCGTAAATCTGTCACTTTCCACTAAGTTGTTACTGTTCCAAAGACGTTTAATTAATTTGTTTGTTTTTAACAAAAATAACTTACAAGTAAAAATAAAATGTTAAATGTGACTATAAAGTAATTTGATTCTATTAACGGTACTATATATTGGTGTCTTTGATTGAAATTAGAATTGTCCAACTCAAAAGAGGATTAGACAGCTGACATGTCTGAAGTAATTTATTAGGGTTTTGCACAGTGTAATGAATCATATATTGATGTGTTTGAACTCCTTGAAACTTTAATTAATTGAGAGCTCTTAAATAATATAATGTTAGAATATGCAATTGTCAAATCTTGAACTCATGACCTTGTAATAATTATTTAACACAAAAGTCTTAAGCAAAGACAGACTGTATTACTGCTATATTCTATATACACATTACAATAAATAAATATAAATGTGAATAAGAAATTTCCGATTTTAGAAATTTTTGCATAGTAGCTTCACATTGCCGGCTACGGCTCTGCATATCCCCTCCTCTATGTATCCTAAAGTAAATGTGCTCTGTACATAGGAACCCACGTTTCCCCACAACCAGTCTATTATCATGTAATATTTGTCTGTTCTATTTTATTATAATAGGCTCTGTACTAATTCATTATAATAGGCGGTTGACCGCGCATTGCGCAGAGCGTGGTACAAATTACCTGTCTACTAATGAATGTAAATTAAAGTTATAAATCAAGTACGTCAACAACTACTAAATAAATAACGCAGGGATGAAATAATAGATCACTCGAAAACCGGGTTAGGGTTAGGGAATCAACTTGAAACTTGCTAATGAATTAAAGGTTCAAACTATACTTGCCAAACTATATTTGTCATTTGTACCCAAAAAGTAATAATCTGTTTCATTTACAGTAAGTTAATGTAATACTACGTATAAATGTTTATTTTAATTTAAATATATGGTTTACTGTAAAGCACACCTGTGCCAGTATAATTGAGTTTCTACACATTCCTCCTTGGACCAATGCACAACTGGGTTCCTTACACATACCAATACCAACATCATAACAAGCTTTTAAGAGGGTTCATTACACATAACAAAATGCATCCACTATAAGTGGATCATCTACACATACAAAACGGCAACGTACACTATTTTTCTTAAAATACAAAATAAACCTACAACACCTGCTACATATACAGAAATCCTGATCCCATTTCTTAATTGTGCATTTTCCAGCTCCAATTTTTTATACTCCATCTCCAACATTGTAATCTCAGCCTTCAATTCAGCAATGTCAAACACAAAATTCTCATTCGCTATCTCCAGGGATGTAATATTACTCTTCAATTCAGCAATGTCAAGCACAAAAATCTCATTCTCCATCTCCAGGGTTGAACATCAGGTAGTCAATGTTTGGTGCACTGATTGGAATTCATGTATTGCTCTCTTCTCGTAACCACATATTATTGGATCTTCCCACTAAAAAAACTTACATCCAGTCTCTTCACCAACCTATATACATTGGCAACACTACATACAGACATAACAGTAATCAATATATTTCACCTTAATTGAACACTTAGTTACTATTTACTACTCCTAATTGATAAACCAGAAAACCTAATATAATCCTAGTTCAGAAAGGCAAATTCAAAAACCATAATTGAACACTTAATTGGTATTTACTACCCCTAATTGACAAACCAGGAAACTTAATTCAGTCCAATCTAATTTCAATCCAGAAAACCCCAATTCAGCCATAAATCCAAACCCTAATTGAATATTGGACAACAATATCCTACAAAAAATGGGTTGTTCACCATGAAAGTCGTAAAAGCCATAAAGACTAAGCAGCAATACCTTCAAATAAGGGCACCCATGAAACCTCCTGGAAAAGTTCTCCCACGTATAAGACGGAACCATTGTGCAGATTGCTCCGCAAAAGCACCTCCGTAATTCATTTCGAGGAATCTCGGCCGTGTATTGGGAAGGTGGAGGGTGCGACAGCAGAGAGCTCCTGTTCATCTTTATGGTCTTCGAGATTGAAGGCGGGAAGAAGGGAAGCAGAAGAGGAGGTTCAAAATGATGTAATATCGTATCTTCAAGTTTTTTTTTTCGAACTACAAAAACAAAAAGGGTCACGTGCTGTGCACGTCGCCATGTAACGGGTGTTTTACACGGAAAATTAACGGAGGTATCATAAGGATACAAGTTGGAAAAAATTGGTCAGGATTTCAAGTCTTCACAGTATCATATTTTAAATTTATTTGAAATAAATATTTGGGAATTTCAATTACAAACAATGTCAAGTGGGATAATTCAATTAATTTAGGAATAAATTTTACGTGTCATATTTTAATAGCGCGTTTAATTAGCGTTTTTATCTAAAATAATTCAATTAATGTGGGATTAATTAGGCTTTACAAATGTAAAATACTTACGCGCTATAATTGATTCAGATATTTTCTTCAATGGGACTATCCCAACAGATGGAACCTAAGTATATATTTTTAAATTCATTTCATTTATTAGTATCGAGTTACTTGAAATAAATAATTTCTTTAGAAGAAGATAGTTATTTTGAATGAAAATTGTATACTTGTATTGGCCAATTATTAAGTGCACCTACTATAATAACCACAAGTCAGTATCTGTTAACAAATTTAACAATACAAACTGATGTATCATTTTTAGACTGGTCTCATGATAAAACACTGTTTCACCTTCATTATAAAACATTGTTTCAACTTCATTATGAAACATTTTTTCACTTTCATTAAAACAAAACATTAAATTCAATTACCATTTTGTTGGAATTTAATATTTTTAAGTGAACTTTGAATGACATATATATGGCCTGATAGGACATGGACAATCATAGTTTTATGCCGCAGTAGCATTTAATGTGGAGTTTTTTTTTTTTTTTTGGCCAAAAGAGTTGAGTTTATTCATCAAACGGGAATATAGTTCAAATTACAATCCAATAATAAAATTGATAGTAGAGGAGATGGGGGTAATAAAACCCAATCAGCCGGACACATCTCCTTTCTAGATTGTATGGCAACCCAGCCGGACACATCATTTCTTCTATTAGCATTTAATGTGGAGTTGTAGCTTTGCCAAAACTGACCCCTATCGGGAAGTTAGCTCTGCAACTCTACTAACCATACCCTAAACCTTAAACCACAATCAGATTTTAACTTATTGGACATTTAATAATTTAAGTAATTTGTATGTAAAATAATTAGAATGCACATCAAATGAAAAATTAGTTCATAGTTATTTCATAACAGTGAGAACATATATATAATAAAATTAAACACAACATTTGAAATGATTTAACCACTAAGTATGGTTGAAAGCAATAAACACTCTTCAACTTAACTGTAAACCTTAACCATACCCTAAACCCTAAACCACAATCACATTTCCCCTAATTGGACATTTAAATATTTAAGTAATTTGTATGTAAAATAATTAGAATGCACATCAAATGAAAAATTAGTTCATAGTTATTTCATAACAGTTAGAACATATATAATAAAATTAAACACAACATTTGAAATGATTTAACCACTAAGTATGGTTGAAAGCAATAAACACTCTTCAACTTTACTGTAAACCTTAACCATACCCTAAACCTTAAACCACAATCAGATTTTAACTTATTGGACATTTAATAATTTAAGTAATTTGTATGTAAATAATTAGAATGCACATCAAATGAAAAATTAGTTCATAGTTATTTCATAACAGTTAGAACATATATATATTAAAATTAAACACAACATTTGAAATGATTTAACCACTAAGTATGGTTGAAAGCAATAAACACACTTCAACTTTACTGTAAACCTTAACCATACCCTAAACCTTAAACCACAATCACATTTCCCCTAATTGGACATTTAAATATTTAAGTAATTTGTATGTAAAATAATTAGAATGCACATCAAATGAAAAATTAGTTCATAGTTATTTCATAACAGTTAGAACATATATAATAAAATTAAACACAACATTTGAAATGATTTAACCACTAAGTATGGTTGAAAGCAATAAACACTCTTCAACTTTACTGTAAACCTTAACCATACCCTAAACCTTAAACCACAATCACATTTCCCCTAATTGGACATTTAAATATTTAAGTAATTTGTATGTAAAATAATTAGAATGCACATCAAATGAAAAATTAGTTCATAGTTATTTCATAACAGTTAGAACATATGTATAATAAAATTAAACACAACATTTGAAATGATTTAACCACTAAGTATAGTTGAAAGCATAAACCACTCTTCAACTTTATTGTAGTAAACCTTAACCATATCCTAAACCTTAAAGCACAATCACATTTCCCCTAATTGGACATTTAAATATTTAAGTAATTTGTATGTAAAATAATTAGAATGCACATCAAATGAAAAATTAGTTCATAGTTATTTCATAACAGTTAGAACATATATATAATAAAATTAAACACAACATTTGAAATGATTTAACCACTGAGTATAGTTGAAAGCATAAACCACTCTTCAACTTTACTATAAACCTTAACCATACCATAAACCTTAAACCACAATCACATTTCCCCTAATTGGACATTTAAATATTTTTGTAATTGTATGTACAATAATTAGAATGCACATCAAATGAAAAATTAGTTCATACTAATATCATAACAATTAGAACAAATATAACAAAATTAAACACAATGGGACGGAGTAATAGAATTAATTACACTTTACAAATGGAAAATAATTACGCGCTATACTTGATTCGGAGTAATTCTTCAACGGGACGGACCATCCCAACAGATGACACAATATGGTGCCCCGTGGCGGAGAGAGTAAAAATGCTATAACACATGCTATCAAACCATTCGCCAAAGGGCCACCACATATTTGCCAGCTGTAAACACGGCTGTAGATAATAACTTTCTCATTGATTCAATGGACCGTCGTCAAAACTTACTTTATTTTCCCAAACTCATCTATCTTCTTCCTCAAGTCCGAAGCAGTTTTCCTCCTTCGTCTCTCTAACTTCCCTCTGCCCATCGATCGTTTCTCTCGGTGTTCTCTCAATTTCTTCGTTCATACAAGAAATACCCCTTTTTCACAGGTACGTTTCCTATGTTGCAGTACTTACCATGGTGAAACACTTACGTTTCCTAACTAATTTCTTCCTCTTTTTCCAAGATGGCTGCATGCAAAACACTTCTTGACCTACCCGCCGAAATGCTGTGGTATATCATGCTCTGTGTTGGGGCTGATTCGGTACACGATTTTGTCAAGATGAAGCTATGGTAATTTTCTGAAAATTCCCTATATAAATTTAAATCTTTTTTCACTACATTCAGTCCGAGTTTCTTGTCTGATTTCAGTACCACTCTAAGTTTTTGTCTAATTTTGCAACGACATTTGTGTTATTAGTTATATATATACAACTAGGATCGTGTATATATATATACATATATACAGTGGCGGACGCAGCAGTGTAAAATGGGGACTGACTGTCACCGTTTCTTTATACAATTTATACATATATACACCTAACTATATCTAGAATAGAATAATTCATAGTTTAATAAGTAAGTTAATAAATTGACTAAATTATTTTCACCAAACTAATTTACTAAATTGTAGATCATATTTGTACACTCGAACAAAATAAATTGCTATTTCATTATTATTTTTATTACAAATTGTTAGTTTAGGTTTCATTTTGTAGGACAATTTGTTAACTTCAGATATTTTTTTTTGGAATTTTTGTTAGCTCGTATTTCACTTTATCTAGAACTGTTAACTCAAGTTTCGTTTGCTGGACAATTTGGTAGCTAGCAAATTGTCTACAAAGTGGAACTCGAACTAACAAATTTTCTACAAAATAGAACCCGAGCTAGCAAATTGTATACAAAAGGAAACCTAAGCTAGTAAAATGTCCACAAAATGAAATTTGACTTAGCAAATTGTAAAAAAAAACACTTCAACTAACAATTTGCTCACAAAGTGAAAGTTAAGTTAGCAAATTGTCCAAAAAAGAATTGCAATTTGTCATAGTTTTGCAATTTGAGCAAATAATTTGATAATCAACTATTTTTTTAATTGTTAAATGGTGTGCTATATCACAATTTAATATATATATATATAATTTGCGATGAATACTTTTTTTAAAATGCAACTTTAAAAAAAAAAAAGTACTTGTCCCCCCATTGTTATATTCCTGCGTCCGCCACTGCATATATATATATATATATTTTGCAAAAAAACAAAAAAACATGCAACATGTTTGAAAAAGATGGTTATATGGACCAATATGTTTTAAAATGTACAATATGTTTGAAAAAGATGGTTTTATGAACCAATATGTATTAAAATGTACAACAAACTTACAAAAGATGTTAAAATGACATACCGTCCACTTATTATCATTAGTTTCATTAATTGGACACGTGCGGAACACATTTTTAGAAAAAAATAATAATAATTAAAGAAAGAAGTTAATTTATACATAACAATGATTACTAATGGGTGGACGTAGTAGATACTAATAATAATAATTATTATATTTTAAAAACGTGACCCGCACGTTTCCACTTAATGAGAATAGTGACAACAAGTGGACGATACGTCATTTTACCATCTTTTGTAAATTTGTTGTACATTTTAAAACATTTTGGTCCATAAAACCATCTTTTTCAAACATGTTGTACGTTTTAAAACATATTGGTCCATATAACCATCTTTTTCAAACATGTTGCATGTTTTACTTACTTTTCCCATATATATTGTTATATATCTGATAGCATTATACATCTTTTGTTTTATATATTCGTCATATTTCTGCTAGGTTATATATATGGAATGGAATGACTGTATTTGGAAAAAAAAAAAACGAATGCTATTTAAGAAATGCTTTATGTAAAAATATAAAATTACGTGTGGGTCCCATTTTTAAGGAACGCTATTTAAACCACTGTCACACGTAAGTAAACATGTACGACCCACGTTTAAGGAATACTTTTGTAATAACATTGTGGATGCTCTACGTTGATATATGTTTAGGCTAAGAATATAGTTAATGTTACATTTTTATATCTAACTAATAATTTGTAATTCAATTAATAGATTAGTATAGGGTTAAATATCAAATAGCTAGCTAAACTTTTTACTAGAGAGTGCAAAAATAGCTAGCTGCTCTTTTTTTCGCTGCAAATAGCTAGCCAAACTTTACACAAACAAGCAATTAGGTAGCTCCGTTAACTTTAAGGTTAAAACTAACGGAACATTAATTAAACTCCTCACTAAACTTCTATATGCTAATTTTTTCAACGATTGGATTGAGTTTAGGGCCTTAAGCAAAGTAATGACTGAAAGGTAGAAACTTTCTAAACCATCTTCACTCTCTAACTATACTAGAACCGATTTTGTTCAAATGAGTTAGGGTTTATATGTTGCGAAAATCAGATTCACCACCATATAGTATTAAATACTTGTGTTTGTCTTCAACAACCCTTGTATAAAACTTTTGAGCTGCAATATATGTGTTTGGGTTCACCATTTCTTGAATGTATGGAAATTATGTTTAGGGTTAATAATAAGAAGAAATAGTGCAGTTCTTCGGAACAAAATTGCAATTCTGCAGAACTGAAAACTTAGATATTCTCCATATGTTGTGTGGTAATGAACATTAAGGAACATTTTTTTGATGTTATATAGTAGTTAGCCCTCATAAACCATAACTAGTTGATAGCATGCAGATTATGCTGTGTACCCTATAATTTCACGCAATGCGCGATATAATAATTAAGTTTTGTATATAATAAATGTTTCAAAATTATTCATCTTTGCTTGAAATATAACTTTTTACTCAATGAAATCGTTCCCCGTTAAATCAGCTGCACGAGGTTGAAGGAGCTAGGTGAGCACCCTTACATGTGGCGCTGCATATCACTCCGGGGCATCAGCTATTACTACAATAACGGGAGACATGCTTCGTTTCTCCGGAAATGCCTTGCTAACAACAACCCCGAAGCTCTTTATAGGGCAGGAGTAGCCAATTTTTTTGGAGGAAATTATCCAATAAATTATGGAGGTGCAGTTGGTCTGGTACAGTTGAGGGCTGCTTCGGATGCGGACCATCTCTACGCTACTTACACTCTAGCATTCCTCAAAAACTTCAATTGGGACGGTGATGTTCCATTGGTGGAAGAAGGCTACAGACTGCTCGGAAAGGTTTGCGCAGCCGGCAAGGAGCTAGAATGTTGGAAAAATTTGTTTGAGCATATGAGATGTTTCTGGCCTGCCAGAAAATTGAGGGATCCACCACCATTACCTCAAGCCCAATGCAGAAAAAAAACATTGGAAGGCAGTTTATAACTGGTCGCAAGAATATGAGAACTTTGAAGATCCAAGTTGCATCAACTGTCGATGCGATGGTGAAGTTCAAAGGCTGTATAAAACATTCGACTGGTCCAGCTTACCTGTTCATAGTTATAAGTAGAAATACGAACATGTTTAGTTTTGAACTTGTGTTTAATTATTTTTTTTCTTGCCTAAATACTTTTGAACTTGTGTTTGGAAAGACTAGAGTGTGTTAACCTTTTGTTCTGATAGATTGGAACAGGGCCGGCCCAAGGGTTCGCCACTAAACCAAGGGTTTTAGGCCTCATGTTTTAGGAGGCCTCATTTATGATACTGGTCTTTTATATTTGCTATGTTCAGGTGAATGTTTTATACAATTAAAGTCATAATCATGAAAACTAGCGGAATTGAAAGTTTAAAAAACAATTTTTTTAATAAATAAACACTTTACGTTTAATCGTCAGTTTAATATGTTTGGAAAAAAATTTCCTTCATCGAAAAGGCTCCAAATTAAAATGAGGCTTTAAGCATCAAATTCTCTTGGGCCGGCCCTGGATTGGAACCTTTAGCTCTTTGTTGTCTTATCATACGCGTGTCCCTTTTTTTACAATTTGTTTTACATTTTTTTTCCTGAAATTCACTTTTAATGGGACAAAACTACCCCTGAACCTATTTAGCCATCTTCTAAAATCACGATTCTTCCCTCCATTATCAGGTACTGTGCTCTGCTCTTTCTCTTTTCCTCTACTCCTTCTACTTCTTTGCTCTACTCCCCTTACGAAGCTAGATGGACCAATGCTCTTCCAACCAAGGTAGGTCTTCGGACACGAACTCGCCGCCTTCTGTCTGGTGGAGCAACATTCCTCCGTACGAAGCTCGCCGATGCAATTGCGGTGCGATATGCACAATCAAACAGGCTTATACGTGGAAGGACTTCTCGGGGATGTACCGTGGGTGCCCCTATTTCCAAGTTCTGTTGCCTATTTCTTATTATTTCATGTGTGGGTGTGTCGAATTAGATAGTAATTAGTCCAATTTTGTAATAACGGTTTCTGGATTACAATTAGGGTTTACCTCAATTAGGGGTTTTATTCAAACTGTCAATCAACGTCCAATTGATGTGTGGGTGTGTCGAATTAGAAAGTAATTAGTCCAATTTTGTAAATAGGGTTTCTCAATTAGAAGTAGGGTTAACCTGAATTAGGGGTTTTATTCAAACTGTCAATTAAGGTTCCAATACGCCAAAATCGTGGTTCAAACTGTCAGTTAAGGTTCCATGCAGTAAACCTTAGGTGTGCTGAATTAGTGTTTTCTATTTCCTGAATTAGGGTTCTTATAATTAAGGTCTAAGACAATGAATTACTCTTTCAGTTATGTTCAATTAGGCATTCAAACAGTCAATTAAGGTTCAAATTAATGTATACTTGTTATTGGTGTAAATTTCGACAGCTTGAGCCGGACGGTGGATGTAATTTTTTTGACAGGGAACATCTGGAGATGTGTGGTTATGGGGAAAGAGCAGTGCAGAAATTCAAATCAATGTACCAGCATTTGACCAGCAACTGTTCAAACTTGGAGATGGGGGGTTGTGAAATTGAAGATGGAGAGTGCAAAGCATGATCTCGAGAATGCCAAATTCAAGATTGAGAATGCAAAGTTTAAGCTCGAGAATGTCAATTTGAAGATGCATAATGATAGTCTTGAGGTGGAGAATGCAACACTGCTGATGGGGAATGCTGACTTAGACAGTGAGTAAAGGTTCTGGTGGTTGTACTAAATCAATCACAAAGCATCAATGTGTCGTTAATGTATACCGCAGTACACTTTAAGGAATTGGTGATCCTGTGTTGTTTTTTTTATCCCATCAACGCAAGCTTTTACGAGATAATTGTGTTAAATGAAGCCATGTCATACAACAAAACAACATTATGAATTCAACGGAGACTTAGCCACTTAGCTTTCAAGCCGAAAAAACAAGTTCAACCACCAACTCTCGCGAATTCTTCTGTACATCGGATCCAAAACGTTGATCTGATGTGCTGACCTATCAACCAATCGGAATTCGACATCTACCATAGATAGGATCTAAGATATCTGCTGTATTCCACAGATCAGTCAGAAATATAAGTCTACTATACAAACACGCACAAAACGATAATTAGAGCTTTCTTAGTTTTTTTTGTTCCTCATCCTCACTTTGTTGGCAGCCAACTCAACTCAAACTGTCCCGTGGATTATATGGACGCCAACACAACCCTACACCACTGCATCATAATAAAGAGAAAACAACTTACATTACCTCAGTTCCTTCGTAGTTCCTACTACTCCAACAGTTTTTACAACCACATCTAACGACAGTATAAACGCGCTCGTCCTTCCACGGTAAATCTCATCATGTTATTCTTCGCTAGTATCAAAGAAGCAATCGTCGACAGCCGATGTCTTGGACTTAAAACCTGTTGACAATATTCAATTGGATAACTTGGAGATTTAAATATAGATCACAATCTACCAATATTGAGGGGACGATCTGACCGTTCGAGGTGTTATGTTTGGAATTTGATCGTGGGCGGTCATGAAATGCATAACGTACATGCCACAGTTACTCCTGAATAATAAAACTGCATTAACACATCTTCATAATATGACAAGTCAATCTTTCTAATTATGCGATAGTACTGGCCAATAAAAATAATTCTTCTACGCTCGGTAGTACTTTCTCACCCATCACCCAAATATGCTTGATTTGGTACGTTCTCAGGAATTTTAATCTCCCATTCACACGGCCTATAACGGGTTGTTGAATTGGGATTGCTGGTTTCATGCAGCAGAAAGTATTCCTGGATCCAATATACCTGCTCTTCTCTATGTTAAATCCTAATAAAATACTTAGCAAATATCATAAATGACATTACAATGCTACACGTTCATTTACTAACCATTCGGGCACACTCATCAATCCTTTTACTTGAATTATCAGGCAGCGTATCCACATAATAAACAGCTCCCTCTTTTAGTAATATCACCAGTAAGTACCAGTGTGTTGATTCTTCATTCATTGGAATGTATATCTGGATATATATATATATGGGCATAAAAAACTATGATCACCATCATCTCTAAGTATAACATAGCCTATACAATGTCCCAATTCATATAATCATCTTACCCGTTCACATGTCGCAATACCAAGTCCCAACCAGGATGGGCTAAGTGATGTCAACCTACATCGACGTCCGGCATCCATAGCAGCGAAATGATGAAAATTTAACATTGAACAACATTGGATCCTCCCGTTAAAGTTAGATTACGCTGTACTGCAACGAAATCCACTAGTTAATCAAACCTGAGACCACGTAGGTAGGCACCAAATACGCCAGTTATTTTCTGATCTTTGTTTGTAGTTCACAATATTCGCTACACTGTTGATTACCTGCATCAATCAGATAGACATACCAACGCATAATCATCACTTTGTATACTACTACAAACAAATACACACTAACGGAAACTTACATCATCAATAATCCATACTCCGGGACGAAGCGTCAACATAAAACGACGACTGAGTGATATCACCGCGTTCTGCGTGAGCACCTCTCTGTTAAACAAAAACCACTACTCAAATAACTCATTTCACTTTTCGAATTAAACTTTGATTCCACAAATTCTCACCTTTCATATTCTTCTTCGCTTACGCCACTCGGAGCTTGGGCAAAAACATAATTTAGAACCAGCCGCTCTTCTTTGTTAATCTCAGGACCCCTACAGGCGTCCATATACCTTAAAACTGCTACTTTCCCATTGACGTCCCATTCAGCGTTTTTTTATAGCCTCGTTACATGATGAACATTATGCACGCCAATATCAGCTGTAATATTGCAACATACCTGGACCCGTTTCTCGTGTTTCAACCACTCGTCATACCAAGTCTACAAACATTATAAATCATCAACCTATCAACTGTTACTTCTACATTCAAACTGAAATGAGCAGTTACACATTATAAAAAAAACAGACCTTCTGACTTGCACTCGAAGATGTTTGTTCTCTTAAAGGGTTAGCCATATTCCTGCAATTGGAGATCTTGTTGCTTTGAAATGGTTAGTCATATTCCAACGAATAATATTAAAATATTTAACTGTGCTAATGACTATTGCAAAAGACTCTTGCAAGAATGTCTCGTTGAGGAATTTCGTCAAACATGTTAGATGCAAGAGCTAAATACACTCGTAACATCAGTGCAGATGACGAGGGATACAAACACACACACGAGATAAATCCAATACCAATGGACAAACGACTGATTAATCACATCGCTACTGCAGGAGTAACCTAAGTACGAAGGAAACCGATTCAATCAATTAAACAAGAAGAACCATACCACAAATGCACTACACTAGATACAGATCCGACCGTAAGAGCGGACTTGAAATATGAAGGGAAGATGATCCTTCACTGGGCATCAATGGAGCTTGAGACGAACAAAAAAGTCGGGATTTTATGTGAAGGTTGTAAGGTGCGGCCACTACTATGTTGTTGGGTCACGGTACATCCAAACAAATTTAACGGGACATCCTAACGTTGTTAAACCGGAATTAGTCGAACCAGACCAGGCCGAAAATCATTAAACCAGAAATTAAGATTAAAATAAATTATTAATACGCCGCATGAAGCAGCGGCCGCTCCATAGTTTAGTCCTTCCCCTATAAATGTGTAGGGGGCGTTTCGCAAACTATTTATTTCTCTTTTAATAATGCGCCCTAGAGCTTTAGACCATAAACGAGTCAAGTTTTTGGTGAGTTGCTCGAAATTAAATCAATCAAATATTTATTAATAGTTGAATTTGACTTGAAATATTTTTTTTATTTAATCTATTCGAGTTTGAGTTCATATATACTTAGCGTAAACTTGCTCGCGAGTCTTATTGTGTTTTTTCACTTAAATTTCTGTATAAGGTTAAATTTACTCGAGGTAGCAAAAGCTTTAAAGATTCAAACTTCTATACCAGGTAGGTTTTGGGGAGTTTGTATTGACAGCATGTTATTTGATCAATCTCATGCCATCTAATGTCTTAAATGGCAATATTCCCTTTGAAGTCTTGTATAGAACATCTGAAGGTGTTTGGGTGTTTATGTTTTGCCAAAGACTTGACATGTCATGATAATTTCAAGTCAAGAGCCATGGTTTGTGTTTTAATGGGATATTCCCTAAGACAAAAGGGATATAAGCTGCTGAACTTGAAAACGGGGGAGTTTCTGGTTTAAAGAGATGTGATTTTCAGAGAGGATATGTTTTCATTCACACTTTCAAATCACCAGCAATCCAAATTATTCCCACATGCAGTTCACAATGAGCTGCTCTTCTATATTCCTGAACAAGGAATTGATCTCAATCAACTTCCTAACGCTGATGAGGAGCCACAAACAACAATACATCAGGGGAACATGATGTACACGATTTACCTGAGTTTCAAGGTGATCAAGAAGATGAAGTTCAGGTTCTTAATGAGGATGTTCAAGGTTTTGAAACACAAGATGTGGTGGAGCTTTATGATGATGTTGCTGCTCTTCCCAGAAGATCTACTTGGGCAAAGAAACTCAACACTTACAGGACTATGTTCTTCAATGCTCTTTCCTCAACTTAGGGCATGTTTGATTGCATGTATTAGGATATACTAATACATGTCTTCGTAATACTTTGTTTTTTTTGCTTTGGTACTGGTATTAGCTAATACATGAATATTAGCTAATACTCATTTCTATAGTAAATCATGTATTAGCTAAGACTCCAACAAAAATGTATTAGCTAATACATCGTGCCTAATGACCAAAATAACCCTAATCTTACTTAATATATAATAATTACGCCAACTTCGGGCTAGGACACATCAGTTTTCGGTCGGGTCATGTAGGCCGAGTCGGGTCATGTTTGGGTCGGTTCGGTCATTTTCGAGTCGGGTTGGGCATATTTGGGTTGATATCGGGCTTGTGTCACATCGGACCGGGTCGGGTCGGGTCGGTCAGTCATATTTGGGCCGGTCAGTTATTTTTGGATCGGGTTGGGTATGATCGGGCTGGGTCAGACTCGGGTCATTCATATTCGGGTAGGGTAGTCATATTCGGGTAGGGTCAGTCATGTTCGGGTAGGGTTGGGCATGTTCAGGTTTGGGTCACATCGACTGTCTAAATATCTAATAGTTTGGCATGTTTGACAAAAATATTCGTTGCACCAACATCTTATTTTCTTCTTCCGTGAAATGCACAATATGTATATGTTTCAAAATTAGGGTAAGTGCACATTTTGCCAGTGCTCCGTCCAGGCATAAAATATATCTTTCTCACAGATCGGGTCTTTCGGATTATGTTCAGGTCGGGTAGTCTTGGACATATTTAGGCCTGATGATGTCAGCTCGGGTTATGGCGAGTTGGGCCATTTTTGGGTCGGGTTGGGCCATGTTCGGGCCCGTGTTAAGTTACGTTCGGGCCGGGTCAGGCCTGGGCCGCATCGGGCCTGATTAGGTTGGGCATCAGGCCTGATAGTATCAGCCCGAGTTACGTCGAGACTGGACATTTTCGGGTCAGCTTGGGCCATGTTCGGGCCGGATCATATTATGGGCTGGCCATAACCGTTCATATCAGACCTAATATAACGGGTTCATGGTACTTTTACATAAATTAAAGTTACTTTTTCTATTTTTTTTTAAATTTATTCACATGTAAATATATAATGTTATTAACTTCGCAACGTGTTTCCCAACGAGAGTGATTGACTACCTCGGTTTGCCCATCGGTTTGAGGATGATAGGCAATACTGAACTGCAAAACTGTCCCGAGTCGCTTCCATAAACTTCGCCAAAAGTGACTGAGGAACCGAGTGTCCCTATCCGACGTGATCGACTTGGGAAGCCCGTGATGCTTGACTTCCTCAGAGAAGTACAAAGCAGCAACGTATGAAGCATCCATCGTTGTGAACATACATGGGTATTTATGTCTTTTAGTCATTGTATTAGAATATCCTAATACAAAATGCATCCAAACATTGTACTAGGTTATCCTAATACATGGTTCGTGCAAATATATTATTAACTAAGCACCGACTAGGATATCGTAATCACCGCTTCGCTAATACATGTATTAGCTAATACATGCAACCAAACATGCCTTATGAGTCTCTCCTATTCATATATTTGCTTTCTCAGCTCTTTAGACAAAATCACAGAACCACACTTATTTTCTGAAGCTTCTCAGATCCAAGACTGGATTAATGCCATGAAAGAAGAAATTATAGCCCTTCAAGATAATGCCTCTACCACCTGACAAGAAGTCCATTAGGTGCAAGTTTAGGGTAAAATACAAGTCAGATGGATCGTTGAAAGGTACAAAGTAAGACTCGTTGCCAAGGGTTACACTCAAAGAGAGGGAATCGATTTCAAGGAGACATTCTCTCCAGTGGTCAAGATGGTGACTGTTAGAACTATTTTAAACATAGCAGCTGTCAAACAATGTCTAACATACCAGCTTGATGTAAATAATGCCTTCTTACAAGGAGATTTGACTGAAGAAGTGTATATGGATGTTCTAGAGGGATTATGTGATCATAAATGGAAATAAAATGCATCTGCTGGAAAACTTGTTTGTAAATTATTGAAGTCCTTATATGGATTAAAGCAAGCTTCTCGTCAGTGGAACATCAAACTTACAGATTCATTGATTCAGCATGCTTATCACCAAAGTAAGTTCGATTACTCTCTTTTTTGCAAAGTCAACAAAGAGGGAAAGCAAGTTCACTTATTGGTGTATGTAAATGTTTTGGTGATTACTAGACCAGATGAAGATATGATATCCCAATTAAAGCAAGAGTTGAAGTCTCATTTCAAATTGAAGGATCTTTGAACATTGATGTACTTATTGGGGCTGGAAATTGCAAGGTCCAAGGAAGGCATCGTGTTGAACCAACGAAAGTATGTCATGGAGTTAATACAAGATGCTAGATTATTACAATCAAAGGCTGTTGACACACCAATTGAGCTCAATTTGACACTCACCACTCCAGAGTATGATCAAATGTTTGGGCTTATTGCAGAAGACAAGATGTTAGATGATATAGAGCAGTATAGATGAGTGGTGGGGAGATTGCTATACTTGACTATGACACGCCCTGATATTGCATACTCTGTTCAACGATTAAGTCATTTTGTACACGCTCCTAAGCAATCACATTTGAAGGCCACGATGAGAGTGATACGATATGTAAAGAGGAACCCATGTCAAGGTCTCTTCTTCAGTTCAGCAACCACGCTTGATCAGATGCAGGCCTTCTGTGATAGTGACTGGGCCTCATGTCCCATAACTAGAAAATCTGTCACTGGATACTGCATCAAGTTGGGAAGTTCAGTCATTTCATGGAAATCAAAGAAGCAAGTGACCGTCTCTCGCTCAAGTACAGAAGCAGAGTACCGTAGTATGGGGACAACAACATCAGAGATTATTTGGCTAAGAGGTCTCAAGGAATTGTAGTTTGAACTCAAAAATCCAACACAGTTATATTGTGATAATGAAGCAGCAATCAAAATAGAAGGAAATCCTATGTTTCACAAGCGAACCAAGCACATTGAAATAGATTGTTATTTTGTCCGAGAAAAGCTTGTCCAGGAAATTCTGACTATGGAGCATGTTTCAACTTCAGAACAACTTGCTGATTTACTAACCAGGGCATTAGGTGCTGAACAACATCATAAGCTTCGATGAAAAGTTGGAGTGAATGATATTTTCGAGGAACAGAGCATGGACAAGGAGAGGGGTTGACAGAGGAGGAAGAGTTGAAGACGAGTATTGAAGCGTGAAGATTATTTCGTCTTTTATTAATAGAGCAACTTTATTATAATAAAGAGAAATTAGTTTGTTAGCTAACGACTTGCTATATATAGCAGACGTCTTCCTCATTTGCTCTCTCTGTAAGATTTTGAGATTGATTGAATGAATGAAGTATGGGAGATCCTCGCTCTCATGTTCAATTTGATGTCAGTTGTTCTTCATCTTTGATCGATCTAAGTTTTGATAAGGCCTGGCCACCAGAGCAAGGTACAGAAGATTTTTGCTCAACAAACCGGACTCCACATTACAACCAACACCCTAGTATCAGTCGACCGGACCCCAGCTGCATGAACTTTGACGAGAAAGCATAGCATGCATGCAACTTTTTATAAATTAGACTACTCATTCGTATTGCATGTCATGATGTTGGTAGTCAGAACCGTGCAATGCAAGGATGAAAGTTTCAGAAACCATACATTCTATATAAGCAATGATTTCATGTTTCCCCGTCCATCCTTCTTCTTCTTCTTCTTCTTCTTCTTCCAGTTCTTCGTATCAGAGAATAGTGATTGCAGGCAAAATCAATACACTCATCTTTTGCATACATAGATACATTGATATCTGTATGTTGGAGAGTACATACATGCATCATCTATCTATCTACATTGCGTTTTGTTGCTGTACGTGCATATAATATCATCATCGACCTGAGAGCTTAACCACCCATGCACCACCCAAATAAAGACCCAGGAGTGGTGCTGCTAAGAGCATCTGAGTGAGAGGATCAGTGGATGGAGTCAGCACAGCAGCTGCCACAACTGCCCCAACTACTACATACCGCCAGATGGACAGCATTTGGTCTCCTGACACCAGACCCACTTGTCCTAGAAGAACTTGTATCACCGGAACCTGTGTACAACACAACATATGTAGTCATGTCAACCATATATGATCATCAATCAAACACACACACACCTAGCTAGCTAGCTAGCTTCAAGAGATTTTGTTTGTACCTGAAAAGACAAGCCTGTGCTGAACATGAGCACCAGCACAAACTCAAAGTACTGGTCAATCGACCAAAGAGACTCAACCACACCTTCTGCGTAACTCACAAAGAAATTCAGCGCTGCAGGTGTCAGAACCAGGTACGAGAACGCAATCCCCGCGTAGAATAGCACTGAAGACCCCAACACTATCGGTCCCAAAAACCTTCTCTCTGACCTTGTAAGACCAGGGATCACGAATGCTATCATTTCGTAAAGGATGATTGGACTTCCCAATAGAAGCCCACAATATCCAGACACCTGCAACAACCAACATTTTAGTAATTAATTGATAATAGATATACATGCAGTACTCACTGCTAATATCACTTATTATTTATTGCAATCAGACCAGACCTGACCTTCAAAGTTGTAAAGAAGAACTCCCCAGGAGCAAGTTGCAAAAACCTAACACCTTGATCTTTTACAGGGGCTTCAAGAACCCTTATCAGTTCCTTTGAAAAGGCAAAGCATCCCATTATAGCAGCTCCCACTGCCAACACTGATACGAATATTCTCTGCCGCAACTCTTCAAGATGATCAAATATACTCATTTCTTGGTCATCAGGTAATAACTCTTTACTAGGATACAGAAAATCATAAAGTGCCCCCTTTCCATTATCTTCTGCAAATGTTTCCAAGCTTTCTTCCTTTAAGCTACCATTTGCTGATACATTAGCATGAAACATATGCTGTCAGCAGCTAGCATCTTACCTAGGTTACGTTATACATGGAACATCTTTGCATTTATAGAATCTAATTGTGATGAATTATCCATACTAGAAGGAAAGAGCAATCAGCTGTAATTGGTTAAGACTGAAACAAGCAAGAAAAGCATCACTAGAAAGTACTTTCTCGTTCTTAGTAGGAAAATTAAGGAACTACATGGAGCTAAATAGGGAAATCAAATTGCAGTTCGGACTTACTACTTAAAATTGTCTGTATATATTGAATATCTCATTCTTGGTTCCATAACCTGAGAAAGACGCGGCACAACGGCAAAGCAGCTTACTGCTGGTCTTTATCAATTTTCAAACACCGAAAGACTATCAATTCTAGGACTTAGCACAGATATAATCCAAATCAAAACTATTAGATGAACTAAGAACTTAACTACATATGTCTACAGCCAACAACAAAAATCTAGTTGAGTAACTTGAGCAGGATATTGCCTAAATATGAAAAGTAAATAATGAAATTTCATGAATTACATTCAAATCTTACCAGGCCTGTCTTCCACTGCAAAGCCAAGGCCAGTGTCGCCGCTACCAAGCAATTCTCTCTGCTTATCGTCATCAGCAGCGGCAAAGCAAACAAGGCTGGAACGCCGGGTACGGCAAATCAAGGTGGAGCGACCATTTCTTGTGAAATTATTATCGATCCGAAAGGAAGTAAGGTGAGTGTTGATGGAATCGAAACGGCGGAAAGAGCAGGCGGTGAGTTGTAAATGAGGGATAAGAGCAGCACTGGTGCTACCCATGGCGAATCCGAGGAGCAGCAATAATTGAGTTGATTGCTTGCTGGCTGCTACGGCGGCTTGGCTTGTTCGTTAAGGATGACAGATCAATTTGCTGAAGCTTGCCGCGTCGGCAAACGATTGGCTCTTGCGTGTTGTGATTCTGTTGATATGTCTTTCTTTTCTTCCGTTCAGGATGGGTTCGGGAGCTAAGAAGTAAGAAGGAAGCAGGCACATACATTAATGGGCTCGGCAGCCCAATTGCAGCCAGTTTGGAATCATATTTATTGGCGTATAACTTCTACGTGTCTCAATTTCTTTTTTCATTATTGGGTTAAGTCTTGAAATGGTCCTCAATCTCACGATAAATGTCCCAACTTATCCTCTAACTTTAATTAGGTATGATTTTGTCCTCTAACTCCAATTAAAAAGCCGATGATATCCTTCCGTTAAAATTCAGCTAATATGGCATTTATCGACGTTAAAGTTCTGCAATTAATTTAGAGAAAAAACTCAAATGACAATTATATCCTAACTCATACGAAACTTCTTCTCATCATCATCTCTTTATTTGGTGCTCTCGGAAGTCCGAGAGAAAAACAAATTAATCATTTTACCATGTCTTTCATTTTTTAATAAGGTTGATGGTAAATGATATCGAGTTACATGATACATCAGACTCTTTAACTCTTTAAAAGACAACCATCGTGACAGTTGAACAAATTGAAAACATATTTAATTGACAAAATAATATAATTCTACTATCGAAAATCTAAGCTGAAAGAACATAACAAAAGTATCAATTATCCTTATATATTAAGAACAACTCTATATTTACATAATCCACATTACATATTGAAGGATTGCCAAAACAATTTATAATGCCCATTTTACAGAGAGAAGACAAATTAACATGTTGATAAAAATATATATATATTTTTTTTTACCTTAAAAATAATAACTTTCATAATAATCGGTGCTCGATGATCCCTTTCTTGGTTGATTAAATGTATATATACAATTTACACACAAGAACAAGAAAAACGATAAATATATAGAGAAATAATAAAGCTAAGAACATGGTTAATTACTCAGCTTGTGAATAGACACCCATGCTAGTGGCTTAAAAAAATCGATTGTGCATACTGCAGATCAAAGTGTATCTGACAATTAAAGTGACAAAATTGTCGAACAAACAAAATCTCTAAATTGCTAAAAAAAACCAATATTGATGATATTATCATGACCTTCTATAGTTGTCTTGCTTTCCAATTTATTTTGAATTCAATTGCACAATACAAATTGATAGTGTCGTGCAATTAATTAAATTGGGATTGTGAGATGATGAAGAGGAACTAGATGAGATCTGAAATTGACGCAAACCTACTACAAAATTAGGGTTTCAGTTGGGCATATTTGATCGGCTTGAAGCAAAGGCCGAAAGGCCGGTGATGAGGGTGGCCGGCGGCAGCAATTACAACATTCGAGGAGAACAAAACACCGGAACAACCGAAAAATCATATGTGGAGTCGTTGTTGCTAAGTGTTAGTTTATTTTAATTTCTGTATCTTTGATTTTTAGGGGGAAATTATTATTATTATTATTTATGAGTTAGGGTATAACTGTCATTTAAAGTTTTTCTATAAATAAATTGCAGGAGTTTAACGTTAATAAATGTCACATTAGCTGAATTTTAACGGAAGGATATCATCAGCTTTTTAATTGGAGTTGGAGGACAAAATCAGACCTTATTAAAGTTAGAGGATAAATTGGGACATTTATTGTGAGTTTGAGGACCATTTCAAGACTTAACCCTCCATTATTTGAAGTCTTAAATTTAGGGGTGGCAATTTCTGACACGACACGAAGATACGAACTGTAACAGACCTGTTTTTTTTTCATGCTCTGATCTACACGAAAATCTGTACCGTATTTGAAGAAATCGCATAATTCTCGAAATTTCAGAATTAATCGGTTCCGCCGCATCAAACTATTTATTCAGTACATTAATATATATTTACAAAACTTATAATAGGCTTTAGTTGTATTCGTAATTGTCACTACTTAAGCGGCAAACCATGAAATACCAATCTTAGTGCATAAAGTCTGCATAAAGTTATCAACTTGCAAAGTTGATAAGCTCTTCCTTCAAGAACTCAACCAAAATTCATTGTTTTCCTCCAAAATTCATTTATAAGGGTTGAGAATCCTTCGGGCATGAGCTGTTTTGATTTACCTTAGTGAAACTATAGAAAAAAGTAGCATATTTTACTATTTCAGAAAACTATTGATTATCGAGGAGTAAAGTTCGTGTTTTTTTCACCAAAAAAATTGAGTTTTTCATTTTCATAAAGTTCGTGTCTCGTGTCCGTGTCCCGTGTGACACGGGATCTGCCCGTGTCAACTCCCGTGTTTGGAAAACTAGCAACACATTTAGTGTGATCTGTTTTGACACGAGAAATCTGTTGACACGCGTGTCACTAGCGACACGACATGAATCAACACGACACGACACGAATGTCACCCCTACTTAAATGTATAGTGTGTGATTTATCAGCTACACATAACTTAATTCACCTAGTTACCCTTCTTAACTCGAGTCGTGCTAGTTAGAATCGATTCTCTCAATATTCACAAACGATTAAGGAATAAAGCAATAGAGAATACAAGATTTAACTAGGTCCGGTCAATTCGACGTACGTCCACATGCAATGGCGGCTGGCAATTTATTGATTGTCTCTTAGGTTATACTTTACAAAGAATACAACGCTATAAATAGCTGCAGAGAATAAACTCATAATCCCTAATAACTCGGGTCGGCCTAAACAATTCGGCCCAATTGTTAAATCATGATTAACTCAACAATTCTCTCACTTGGATACTAATTTAATCTTCCAAGTAAGTTTCATTCTCCAAGATAAAATTTATCTTCAACTTCAGAATCTTTGCCAGCTGCACGTCTTCTGAAATCAACTACAGAAGACAAATCGAGATTTTACACAATCTTAGTTTCCTAACATCAACACATTTGTCTACATGCCCGTTAGATTCTTTGCACTATATATCTTCTCCTAACACATCTCGCATTTTCCCACTACCTTCCGAGTGAAATGATAATGCCTCCTTATATGCTTTTTCTACGAATGATGGACAAGGTTCTTCACCAACTGTATGACACTCTAGGTATCTGTGTAGAGAATCATCTCACGTTGCTTCAAGCCTAACTCTTCTAGATAATCTGCCAGCCATATCATCTCCTTCACAACTTCTAAAATTGCCACATAATCAGCTTCACAAGATGAAAGAGCAACTCATTTATGAACTCTGGACATCCAACTCACTGCAGTTCCATCTATTGTATAGATGTACCCATATGTGCTCTTGCTCGAGTCCACATCTCCATTTTGATCAACATCCAAGAAACCCCTCAGGATCTCCTTGCCATTGCCATAATAAGAGAGGTATTCGATGTATCTCTCAGATATATCTCAAAAGCCACTTCACTTCTTCCCAATGTTCTATCCCTCGGTTGGACATGAACCTGCTAACAATCCCTACTGCATGTGCTTTATCAGGTCTTGTGAAGACCATAACATACATCAAGCTCCCAACTACAGATGCATATGGAAAAAGTGACATATGTGCCTCGGGATGTTTCTGTTCTTCTCATCCCAAGTAGCCGAACTTGACATAACCATAACCTATGAAGTAGGACTTCACAGCCTTCACGTCAAGCTTGTCTCTCTTTTGTGGATCTACATGAACATAAGTTGTGCACCCAAAATTTCTCAGGTAAGAATACTTGAGTTCTTTTCCCATTCATACCTCTTCAGGAATCTTGAACCCTAGAGCAACTGAAGGTCCCATGTTGATTAAGTATGTAAGTGCATTAACAGCATCTGCCTAGAACATCTTGGCCTGTACGCAATTGATTTTCATGCTATGTGCACGTTTGTTCAATGTTTCGTTCATCCTCTCAGCGATGCCATTCTACCTAGCCTTGTTAGGAACTGTCTTCATCAGTCTAACTACCTCAACTGCACAGAATGCTATGTATTCAACATTTTCGTACTCCCCTCCATTGTTAGACATCAATCATATGATTTTTAGCCCTGTCGGATTCTCAACTTTAGCTTTCCACTTCTTAAAAGTAGCAAACACGTTTGACGTATGCTTCAAGAAGTCGACCCATACCTTTCTACTGAAATCATCAATATAGGTAACATAGAACCTGGATCGGAAAAATGATGAAAGTGGAGCTACATTTCTAACCGCTTATTCTTTGGCTCTTTTGGGGTATTCTTGAAACTAACTCGTTTCTGCTTCCCCATTAAATAGCTTTCACAGAGTCCCATGTCAACTCATTTAAGGCCCTCTAAAGCTCCTTTCTCCACCAGCATCTTCATCCCTTAAACTCTAATGTGTTGGAGTTTGTTATGCCACATACACGAAATGGAAGCACTCTTCTGAATAGCAGCCGCGTTTATTCAACGTTCAGTGGTGTATAAGGTTCCAGATTTAAGGTTACGTGCTACTACCATAACACCCAGCTTGATCTTCTAAGAAAAATTCCCAAGCTCTGCTGCATAACCTATGCTATCCAAGTTCCCAAACTCCAGGAATGTACCTGACATCTTCCAATGTCCACTGATTTCCTGCTGGAGTATGAATGCAGACGTTCCCCTTCCCTTCAATCTCCAACGCTTTGTTATTTGCAAGATACATATTTCTAAACTTTCCATACTTGGAACGTCGTAACAACGCATTGCTTGGAGATGAGTAAAACGATGCTCCAAAATCCAAGATCAAGGATTCAAGTGAGCTGTCCACACTGAGGATTAGGGCATCCCCATTGTCTTCTGCTGAGTTCACAGAATCAGTATCATTACCAAATTTATGATTTCGATTCTTCTTCCTTTTTTTTCGAGCAATCACTTCGAATGTGGCTACTTTCACCACAGTTCCAACATGATATTTTTAGTCTACATGGAGATTTTCCTAGAATATTTGATTTTGAACGTCCATGGATTGGACCCTTTGATTTACTCCTCTTTATTCTGTCAGCATTGAGAGCACTCCATGATGTCACACCAATTTCACGCCTGCGAATACTTTCGCTGAGACCATCTCAGATTTTATCAAATTTTAGCTACTCAGATCCATGGGAACTGCTATAAAAAATAGTATCCAATGACTCGAGCATAGATGACAACGAAATCAAAGTTTTAACCTCATCCTCATAGTTAATCTCAACATAAATCAGCTGCGAAACGATCATATTAAAGGCATTTTATGTTTTGAAATGGAACCACTATCAACCTGTAAGCATATGGCGATGGACGCCGTAAATGGAAGCTCATTAATGTATATGTTACCTAACACAATTGGGTAAATGTCACATTAGGACATAGGGCTAGACCCAAATCCCAATTGACATGAGAGGCCCAAAATATGGGCCTCCCTATGCATAGTGGCCGGCCGAAATAGTATAGGTGGGTGGTTAAAGTGGACTTTTGTCCACTTTACTCCTCCTATATAAAGAGGGTGTTAGGGGTTTTGTTATATTAATACTTAATTCCTCCTAAGAGTGCTTTAGAGAGAACCCCCCCCCCCATAACACTCTAGTTCGGCCGAAACTTCACTACCACCAAAGGGTGTGCCAATTTGCCTTCGAGCAAACACTCCAGAGATCTTTCCCCTGCCAAGAATCGATCTGAGGCTTTGCTGTGGAGAATATACCGTGTAGGGCTTCCTGAACAAGAACCTCTACGGGTGTCGACCGGAGGACCGTGAACTCACTGCTGCAGGATCTTGGGATTACGGATTACGTCTGAGGTATGTGCGAATCTTCCGCTGCGTAATATCGATTACTAGCATGTACCATGTTTATAGTATCCGTAGTGATTACTCCCCGTAATCTAACAGTGGAATCAGAGCCTGTGTTAGGGGTTCATGATTCTGATAAATTGGTATTCTTGAAAGTTTTAAAATTGGACCGAATATTTTAAAAGGAAAATTGAAATTTTCGAATTTTATGATGTTAAGTGGTCCGAAATTTTCATGTTGTTCTTAGAAATTTGATGTTCATGATCTTCAAGAAAAACGTGATTTTTATCAAAATCTAACATTGGATTGTAGATCTTATTAAAATTTGATCATGAAATTTGACCACTTGTTTCCAATTTGGTGTTTGTGCCGAAACCCTAAATAAATTACAAGGTAAATTTTTTTAATTTCTTAGGCCTCAAGTAAGTGTATTTCGGCCGAACCTAATAAAAATATTTTTTACCATATTTTAATTTTTATTATAGGTAACAATAAATCTATAATTGGAAACAAAAGGATAGATTCACATTATTATATAGAAATATATATATATAACTATCAATATATCTAGATAATTAATTGGGTTAAAGATATTATTGATAGATTTAGTTACCTAAAATATTGAGAAAATATATTGTCAATATATATGTATTTCCCTATTTAAGAGATTGACAATAAATATAATATAAATTTATATACATGTGCCGAATTTTACATATATCATCCTAGGTACCTGCGCGCGCTACGCGCGTGCGCTTTGTCTTCCTGAGAATGTTGTAATGACATCATTAGAATGACTCCGAGAATGATACAAGATCCACTCGATTCCTAGGATGATACAAGAACATAACCGTATTTTCTTAAAAAATTCAATTAAACTATGTAACATACTGTTATAATGAAAATAAAAAAAATTTAAAGTAAAATGCTCGAGGGACCGGGAGCAAGAACATTCACTATAGAACTCCCGATCCCTCGAGCATTTTACTTTAAATTTTTTAGAATTTTTTTTATTTTCATTATAACAGTATGTTACATAGTTTAATTGAATTTTTTAAGAAAATACGGTTATGTTCTTGTATCATCCTAGGAATCGAGTCGATCTTGTATCATTCTCGGAGTCATTCTAATGATGTCATTACAACATTCTCAGGAAGACAACGCGCACGCGCGTAGCGCGCGCAGGTACCTAGTATAAGCATTAGGGAAATCCACTTAGTGGATTAAAATATCAATTTACTTTTGTTTACGATTATAGACATACATGAGCATTGCAAAAAAATTTGCTTAATTTATGTAAAATATAACATATTATATAAAGTTTTGAACAAATTATTAAAAAATTATAATAATGCTCGAGAGACTAAGAATCATTTAATGTGTTTTTGCTTCTTTTTCGTTGAACAATTGAGAGCCCTTTGGTGGGTGATTTTTTTTAATAAGGTTTTGGTCTTATATTATCAGAGCTAATAATGCAATTTGTAGTTCTTTAAAGCCGGACTCATTATGTCTCAAGACGACAATGTGCACACTTCTAGCATATACCAGTATATTTAATATACATATTAGGAAAAACCACTTAAGACAATTAAGAAAAAGTTAATTTGATTATATTTTGCAATTGTAGATTTATATGCACATAATAGTAGGGCTAATTTAGTTATGACACTATTCAAAATTAACTAAGTTTTTTTGAAATAATAAAAATACGCTATAAGTGGAAAAACAAATGAAAGAACCAATTTTCAACAATAAATCATACTTTGTATCATAACATTTATTCGTGAAAATATATTAATATTATTGGTTATTAACGTATCATCATGAGCTTACAACGATATGCATTAGAAATACATTAATATTATTAGTTAAATTTCCAAACATGATCATGCGATTCCGATAATTTTTTCTCTCGGTTCATCTAGAATTTATTTTAATTTTTTAAATTATTTTTAAACTTGATATAATATTTTCTTTTTCGCAGTTTAAGTTAAATTTCAGTATTCGGAACCAGTTAATACAATTAAGTATTAAGATAGTAACAAAGTTTATTAGCATATATATATATGGTAAAGACGTATGGCTTTTGTGCATTAAATCGTAGGTGGGTATATGTTTTTGCTCATTTTTCGTTGAACAACAAAGAATCCCTTGTTGCGTGATTTTTATTTAATCAAGTTCTATTCTCATATTATCATAGCTAATGATGCATTTGTAATTCCTTAAAGCCAGATTCATTATGTCCCAAGACGACAATACACACTTCTAGCATATACCAGTATATTTAATATACACATTAAGAAAAACTACTTAAGCCAATTAAGAAAAAGTTAATTTGATTATATTTTGCAATTTTAGATGTATATGCACATAATAGTAGGGCTAATATTTATGTCACTATTCAAAATCAATTAATTTTTTTGAAATAATAAAAATACGCTAAAAGTGGAAAAGGAAAATGAAGGAACCACTTTTCAACAATAAATCATGATTTGTATCATAACATTTATTCGTGAAAATGTATTAATAATATTGGTTCTTAACGTATCATCATGAACTTACAACGATATGCATTAGAAATACATTAATATTGTTAGTTAAATTTCAAAACATGATCATCATGCGATTGTGATGATTTTTTTTTCTCTCGGTCCATCTAGAATTTATTTTAAATTTTTAGATTATATTTAAACTTGATATAATTTTTTTTTCACAGTTTAAGTTAATTTTAGTATTCGAACCGTTTAATACAATTAAGTATTAAGAGAGTAGCAAATACTTTATTAGCATAGATCGTAAAGATGTGTGGCTTTTATGCATTAAATCATAGGTTCGATTCTTTGTAGTGACAATTTGTAATGTTTTTTCTTCAAATATTTAGAAATAATAAATTACAACAAAACCCTAAGTTAATTGATTACATTAATTAATTCAGCTAATATTCAGAAGGGTATTTGTGTAAAACCAAATTCTGCCTTAGTAATATAGATAATCATATAGAAATCTGGCGGTTACAAAATGGCCTTTGGCCATTATATAATAGATATATATATATATATATATTGTTGATTGATTTAGTCTTAAAGATAGAATCTTGGCAATATATATATATATGTTTAGTTTTGACCGAAATATATATATATATATTAGCAATATTTGAAATTATTTTAATATAATTTATGTTACTTGGTGGCTAAGTTAAAATTTTTTGTGGACTTCAAAACCCTACTTAGCCCACAAGTAAACATTTCGGCCCAAACGTTTTGATTTAATTATTGGGCCGGTCCAATATATCAAACCGGGGCGCATTGAATAGAACTGGATTTTCTTAATCGGTTCGACCTAGTCGGGTCGGTTCGGACCAAGATAACTAAGTGGATCTAACCGAACCGGTTTTGAGTGTTGAACCGAACCCTATTTTATTGGACCGGTTCTGACTTAACCAGATTTTGAAAATAAAACCGGACCGAACCGAACCAAATTATACTGAACCGGACCTTAACCAGATTTTATCTGGACCGAACCAAACCAGACCGATATTTACTGAACTGAACCAAATTTTCAAAACCTAATTCAAGTCAATTAAAATAGGGTGGTCAAGTTTTAAAATCCAATGTTTTGAACCTCTAATGGCCTACACAGTGCTAAAAAAGGTTTAATATTATTTACATAACAATTAAACCTTAATGCCTTTTTTCGATTATGGGGATGAATCTCAGAGATACATGTTTTTGGGACTGGATTAATTAGAGGGCTGAATTGCAATTGTTTATTATTCGATATATATTTATGCATGATTAGATCTGTCGTCTTGACTGAGTCAAGCTAGCTGGATAATACAAGTTGGGGGCGGAGCCCTTGTTAAATATATGGGATGCGCACTAGGATAGACATGCTGTGATGGTTGAAATTACCTAGGAATCATGTCTAGAATGATGCGTAATTGAATATAAGCATGAATTGCAAATCAGCCCCTAATGTTTATAATATTTTTAAAATAAAAAACCAGTCGCTAAATGTGTATGATTGATGTGGAAGTTGCATGTTTGACACGTATGCTAGAATGTTGAGGGTGTAGCCGCATTTGATAATTTACTTGGAAGTAAGATTATGTATGCAAGCATGAGTTCCTCGGAACATTAGACGCATGACGCATAAGCATGAATGTGGTTTGTGCATTGAATGTTACTTACGTATGATGATTTACATGGATGGTAGAATTGTATATGCATGAGTAACTTCATCGAATATTTTCCAAAATAAAAGGGCCTTGGGAAAGCCAAGATCGGGTACGCTTGTTTTAAAACTCTCGTTCCGGTAATTTGCGATTAAAAACCGTTTTAAAAGACTGATCTATTGGATTGAAGACGACGGTAATGTGAACACTTTCACAGCCGTTTTCCATTGGTTTACTGGTGGTTGGTTGGTTTAGATAGCTGAGGAATCGTTCTTGTCGCATTTTATCTTAATAGATATCTGATGTATGCAATTCTTTCTCCAAATGTTATTGTCTCCCAGATTTTTGCATAATCATCGATGTGTTTGTATGAATTGGTTGAATTCGCGTGAGTCGATATTCCTCGCAATCTTGATGGTGTGAATCATGATGAATAAAAGGAGTACCTGTTAAACTCTCTACTGAAATTCTGAAAAGTGGAGAGGACAACTACGGATGAATATAGTAGTCTGTATGATTTTGACAATGAGAGACGAATGTAATAATTTGTTTCACCAAACATGGGAGTTGGTTCTTTGATGATCATAACGCATATGTGGTTATACATTCAACCTTGATAAAAAGGAATTGAAGGAGACTTCAATTGCAACCATGCAATGTTGCAGCTTAGTATCCCTTTGCATCCGTCGGTGGAAGCAAGGATGCAAAAGAGAAAACGTTTCGGTTGAACATGAGGTCTTCTCTTTTTTCATGGATGCTGGCGTAAAACCCGCATCAGATCTTCAAAATGAAAGGTCAACATGGAAAAGATGTATATGGTTGTCTGATGTTGACATGACTCAATAACTTTGAGCCTAATCAAGTACAGTAACCATAACAGTAAAAAGGGAAACCTTTTCTGCTCACCATACTGGGTTCGAAAGGAGTCAACCATGATCCGCATATCATAGAGAGAACTGGACCATAAAGGTTTTATACGACAATCCGGTGGGTTAAACCATGTTGATAAAGTGTGTTTCAAGTACGCCTCGTAGGTCACGTGTATGAAGCGGTAAAATGTTTTATACAGACACGGATCATTTGACGTGATTCACTCGTGAATTTACTCAGATGTAGTGTTCAACTCAAAGTTATCGACTATATACGCGACAAGCATGGATTAAAAATGCGGCTGTCAGATCAAGAACCATACCATTGTCATATATCAATCATTGTTCGTTTCAATTACTAAAATTCTGGTTATTTCGAGATTCGGATTTATTGGAAAAAGTAGTTTCCGTTCGATTCGAAATGTGATCTACTTGTAAAAATTAATCGACCCAGCTAAACGAGATCGATCTGAAACAAAATTTTGGCCAGGTAAAAGTGGTCGAATAAAAGGAAACAATTCATGTACTCCGTCATCTCATTCGGGACAACTGAACTAAACATACACATCGATTGCGTAGCTAGATCGAAAGATTTAGTATTTCTTAATTGGTAGTACTCCATTAAATGAAATAATCAGTAATGATGATCATGTGCGAAACCAATTGGATTAAATTGAATTATATTCAGAAATGAAGCGATTTGGTAATTAACGCCGCGCGCGTGTGGACCTCGAAAGATGGAACACATCGTTTCAAAATACGAGTTTAATGATGAAGTTTTTTGATGATTAAGTGCTGAATTTTCGTTTGTGTCCCTTTGGAAACAACTTAATGATAACGTTTGCACGGGAAAGAAATATGCCTATAAGCTACCACAACCTTGTAAAAGTATCAACTGACGCATAGGGTGAAAACCCAAGATGCTCAGTTCGGAGATGGGATAAAATTCCTGAGATAAGTTTGCAAACGAAGAATGATAAAGTCGGTTAAACGATTTTCCTTACATACGCCTTGAACGATAAGTCAGGCTAGGTATTCAAATCAAATGACACACTTCAAGAAGCACAGTTGGTAAACATAATGTTAGAGTCAATAAATCAATACGTTCCCGGTGGGATAAAAGGAGATGATTCACATTTATGTAAAACTGTGTTCCAATGAAATCGGTAAGACATGTCGCCATAAAAGCTAAAGAATGATAATGAGTTAAATCATATCATCATGCGACATTAATATGCGCAACAAACACGTATTTGGACCAAGAGTAAGTAACTGCTCTTAGAGATACCTGTTTAAAGCTTGGGAAAATGGTGTCGTGGTCGAACATGCGACATTACATCAATTGAGGATGAATTTCCAATGCATGGTCATTTTTCAAATAAATGTAGTCTTGATCGAATCAAATCGGGATTACACTGACAATCAGGTCCCACTTACTTCGAGTGGGAGATTTGAACCGGAAACACAAGTGAATGAAATGATAATGGAAACATTTTGATAGTAAATTCAGTGGGATGAATAAACCCTACCAAATGAAATCACTGTTTCCGCCGAGACGAATCAAGTTGAACCTGATAGTCATGTTGTTGACCACTGGATGAAAATCCAATAATGCCACAACTACCTATACTACCCATTGTTCCCAGTGTGAGTGAACCGACCAACTTGGTTCCAGGTCCTAGTGATCAAGGAATTCATCTCAGAAGTAAAACCCCAAGACTGAGAGGTCGTCCAAGGAAATTTGTAAGTCTAGATTCAAGCACTGCATTTGTTCCCAGTGGAAGTAATGCTCCGATAAGAAGCATTATTCCGAGTGGGAGAAACGTTCAGACACAAGATGGGATTAGCAGGCCTAGACGAAATTCAAAGGCATCGAACTTCTCCCAAGAAGTATTCCATCGAGAAGGGTGAAAACCTCACTCTGACAACTGTTGGTGAGCATTAAAAAGGCCTCGAGTGGAGAAATGGAGAAAAACAATAAAAGTGAGAGATCGCCTAAATGAAAACCATTATAGTCTATAGTTTATTTACCTGTTAACCACAGGGGCACAAGGACACGGCGAGTCCTGAAAGAAGGCTCACCACTGATGGAACAGGTCGGGCGACAAAAAGCCCGACTAACTGCGAAAGGATATACCCAACTTCACGGAGTGGAATTTGACGAAATGAACTCATCAACTGTGCGTAAAACCACGGTTAGGGCCATTTATGGTCCTGGTCGCAGGCCTCGGTTTCGAGCTGCACCGAATGAATATTAAAGACCACATTCCTCCACAGAAACCTGGAGGAAGAGATCTACATGGAGCACCAAGAGGGTTTCATTACTCCTGGTAACGAACGTAAAGTTTGAAAACTTCAGAGGTCCATCTATGGTCTTAAATAATCGTCTCGACAATGGTACCGCATATTCCACGATAAAATCGTAGGAAACGGATTCATGAAACTTCACGAGGATCCGTGCGTGTATTATAAGACCTCCTGGTCTAAGTATGTCATCTTAACCTTATACGTGGACGCCATACTCATTGCCGCATACGATGTGAGTATTATGAACAATTCAAAGTCCTCGTTGGCATCTGTGTTCGAGATGAAAAACATGGGAAAAGCCACGTACATCTTAGGCATTAAAATTGCTAGAGATCGGGCTACCCGGAAATTATGTCTATCTCAAGAAGCTTATATCAACAAATTGTTGAAAAGGTCCAGATTACATGATGCAAAACCCGTGGATACGTCGGTGGTGATTGGGTGCGCACTGTCGAAATGTGACGGCCCCAAGAACCTGGCAGAGCGAGAACAGATGAAGTGTCCAGAGTATTTAAGCATGGTCGATAGTCTCATGTACGCCATGCAATGCACCCTTCCGGACATCTGTTACATCGTGGGCCTAGTAGCACGATTCTAATCAGATCCTTGCTATCAACATTTAAAGGCTGGAAAACGAATTATTCATAATCTGAAAAGTACTGCCAACGATGCACTGTGCTATGAGGGCAAGACGTGAGAATTGACAAGTTACAGTGACGCCGATCATAGTGGCGATCCGGATGATCCTAAGTCCACCACATGAGTAGTATTTCTCCTTTCTAATGCCGCCATTTCATGGACGAGTAAGAAGCAAACCTGTGTCGCGTAGTCTACGATGGAATCAAAATTCGTTGCTCTCTCCAAAAACGCACATGAAGCGATCTGGCTGAAAAGGCTTCTTACTGCACTTCCGGGTGACAAAGACGTGAGTAAACCCGTCGTGGTACACTTTGACAGTCAGGCAGCTATTGCGGCAGTTAAGAATCCAAAGTACCATAGTAGGACTAAACACATTGATGTGAAATATTTTTATTCTAAATCTATGGTACAAGACAATACAATCACTTTTGATTACTTGTCCTCTGATAAGATTGTTGCGAACCCATTAACCAAACCACTACGCAGGGAGATATTTGAAAAGCATGTAAAATTGCTTGGATTGCATAGGGTTTAAAAGTGGCATGTATCTGTGATAACATTTTGATAATTTAAAGTTACGTTTTTAATAAACGAGAGAATTGCAATCGAGTTTATGATCCATCGACGTCATAATATTTGAATACATCAGATTCATGGTCTATAAACTAAGTCGTAGGAGGACGCAATCCTCTGCCAAACTATGTCGAATGTGGGCCTTACCTAGTCACAAAGGTACGGTCGTCTTCAATGGAGGGAGGCCTCTACCAAGCAAGGCTGGCTAAGAATCAGGGGCATAAACCTGATTACGCAAGACGATTATCTAGTCTCGAAGTAACTCGACATGATCTTCGTTTTTGCAAATCGTCGTGGTGAACTCAGTTCATCATTAAACCATATTCTGCGCCATATGAGAATCTGCGATAGCATGATTGACATATCCCATTCCTATAAACTTAAAAGTTTAGGTATGCTATCGACGCGTGTTTCATACTGCGCGTGCCATGTTCGACCATGGGGTCACAGCTCGATTCTGCTAGATAAAGAATCCTTGTGATTCTAACGGGCGCAAACTTCTTCACCTCGAGCGTGTGATTGATTCCGGGAGCCTTATGAAGAGGCGCCCAAAGTATCCTATCGGACTCAGAACTCATATCTAAGGGTAGGCTCAATGTTCGTTTCCCGGCGTACGAGCGTAGTGCTGAACAAAAAGGCCCAGTGACCACGTCTTTGGAAACCGGTTGGGTTTGACTAAGGATATGAGCGATGGGGATGGTCAAGTTCACCTGTAATTCACTGACTCTTGTATTCACTAGGTGGCCACCAACCAGATATTAGTTGGAGGTTGTGAATACTTGAATGCCTTGGAGAAGTGTTCCTATGTGGAAACTAAGCAAATTGAGAATTATCAGTTGACCTAGGATACAACGCGACACTATATTGTTTATAACAGGTTGATTGAAGAAAAGGGAATCAACGTTCCGCGGGCGCTACAACACTCCTAACAGATGAGTAGCACGATGCCCGTCGTGTTCGTCGGTCGCACGAAAAACCTCGTATGAACTATTTGGAAGCAAGGGCGAGATCATATGAGTGAAATGTTGATGCTGATTTGGACGACAATACATTAAGAGGCACCCTCCCATTCCGGGGAGTGGGAGCTGTAAGCATGGTGATGGGCGCCGTAAATGGAAGCCCATTATGTATATGTTACCTAAGACAATTGGGTGAATGTCACATTATGACATTAGGCTAGACCCAAATCTCAATTGAAATGAGAGGCCTAAAATATGGGCCTCCCTATGCATAGTGGCCGATCGAAATAGTATAGGTGGGTAAAGTGGACTTTTGTCCACTTTACTCCTCCTATATTAAAAGGGTGTTAGGGGTTTTATCAGGTTAATCCTTAATTCCTACTAAGAGTATTTTAGAGAGAAAAACCCTCCCCCTATAACACCCTAGTTCGGCCAAAACTTCACCACCACCAAAGGGTGTCCCAATTTGCCTTCGAGCAAACAGTCCGGAGATTTGTCCCCTGCCAAGAATCGATCTGAGGCTTTGCTGTGGAGAATATACCGCGTAGGGCTTCCTTAACAAGAACCTCTACGGGTGTGGAGACAATTGCCTGTGGATTTATCATGAAGAGTTCTCGCAGGACACCGTCCGGCATATCATGAACTCCCTCGTTGAAGTCTTAGGCATCGAATCACGAAAATATGTATGTGCACCCTTTACGCTGGGTAATTAGTTTACCTAGCATGTGCCTATGTTTAATCCGTATGAATTATCCCCATGGTTTTCCTTTAGTGGTATCAGAGCCTGTGTAGGGTGTTCATGATTTTTGCTAAAACAATGTTCATGATATTTAATGAAAACGTGATTTTTGTCAAAATTGAATTTTAGATTTTTTATCGAGGTAAATTGATCTTGAAATTATCCACCGAACCCTAGGGACGCGGAATAGCCGTGACTTGGCCGTTTCTAGACGATGGCCTCCCACGACCAAGCCACGCCCACTGCGTGGCCTTAATTATAAAAAAAAAAAAATTTTTACGGCGAAATTCGGCTGGCCCAAGGGTTAGTCGCATTAAAATCGTGACATTATTACCGATATATTCTATGCATGATTTTAAGTATAGATATATTTGGTGATTAATTTATTACTTAAAAGATTGAGCAAATATATATTGATAGATTTTATCCCTAATGGAGGCTTACGTGGACGATATGCTGGTGAAGTCCCGACAGGCTGAGGATCATGTTCACAACTTAGCCACGGCGTTTGAGCGGATGAGGCTTCATCAGGTTCGCTTGAACCCGACCAAGTGTGCCTTCGGAGTCCACTCGGGGAAGTTTTTGGGCTTTATGGTAAGCCAAAGAGGAATTGAGGTGAACCCCGAGAAGCTGAGGGCAATCGAGGAGATGCAGTCTCCGATAAATCATCGGGAGGTGCAAGTGCTGAATGGCCGACTAGCTGCAATAAATCGCTTCCTGTCCAAGGCAAGTGACCGATCTATGCCATTTTTTGAAGTTATGAGGGCCAACAAGAAGTTTGAGTGGACTGCTAAGTGTGAAGAGGCGTTCCAGGCACTCAAGCAGCACCTTCGCACCCTCCCGCCGTTGGCGAAACCGATCCCAGGTGAGCCGCTCTATCTATATTTGGGTGTTTCTGAGTTTGCTATTAGCTCTATGTTAGTGAAGATTGTCGAGGGTAATCAAGTCCCCGTGTATTATGTAAGCAAGGGGTTTGCCAAATCTGAAATGAATTATCCCGCCGTTGAGAAGTACCTTTTTGCGTTGATCATTACTGCTCGGAAGGTAAGGCCTTACTTCCATGCGTATGAGATTACTGTGTTGACGAATCAACCTCTGAAGCATTTTTTGAACCGACCTGATGCGTCGGGGTGATTAGTGAAATGGGCAGTCGAGCTTAGTGAGTTCCGCATTCACTTTGCTCCGAGAACGACTATTAAGGGCCAGACGTTGGCGGATTTCATAGCAGAGTCTACAGCCCCCGATCTGGAAGAAGCGGGCCCTGTATAGGGGGCAACCATGGAGGTCCCGATAGCAGAGCAACCAGAAATGGCAGAGCAATCAGAACAGCCAAATGAGGAAAATACTTGGGAAATGTACACGGATGGCTCTTCGAATTTAGATGGATCAGGAGCAGGGTTCGTATTGATACCACCAGGCGGGGGTGAGCCCCTTCGATATGCTTTGGCCTTAACGTTTAGGGCCACGAACAACGAAGCTGAGTATGAGGCTCTTATTACAGGCCTCAAAATTGCGAAAAAGGTACGGGAGTTGGTCACTTAAGGGTGAAATGTGACGCGGGCCTGATTGTGAATCAAGTCTAAGGACGATATGAGGCGAAGATCCCAATGATGAGAAAGTACCTTCGCGAGGTGCAAGTCTTGAATGAGAGCTTCAAAAGTTTTGACATCGAGGTAATCCCAAGGGAGGAAAATGCGGAAGCGGATGCCTTGAGCAAATTTGCCTTGGGGGCACCCTTAGAGGAATATCGGAAGGTGCACTTCTTGGAGAATGTGATCTTATCGACCACCGACCCATCAGAGGTCTGTGCTATTGAAGCAGGATCGGAGGAGGAACCCACTTGGATGACCCCGATAGTCGCGTACTTGGCCACGGGGGCAGTCCCCGATGATGGAGTAGTAGCTGACAGGATACGTCGGATCGCGGTCAATTACGAGGTGGTGGACAGTCAGCTATACAAGAAGGGGTGGTTCTCGACTCCTTACTTGAAGTGTGTGGCTGAGCCCGACACAAGTCGAATCCTGAGGGAGGTGCATGAAGGGGTCGCGGCTTGTCACGAAGGAGCCCGATCCATTATGAGGAAAGTGCTGAACTTGGGAACCAAATTGTCAAGTTTCTCCAGACCCATACTATATCCAGATACGGGATTCCTAAGGTGGTGATCAGCGATAATGGTCCACCGTTTAACGGGGCTCAAGTGAAGGAGTATCTGGAGGAGTTGAATATCGAGCATCGGACAGCCTCTGTCCATCATGCTCAGTCTAATGGCCAGGTGGAGGCAGCCAACAAAATCGTGATGGATGGCCTGAAGAAGAGGGTCTATGCCTTGAAGGGCAAATGGTTGAACGAGCTGGAAAACGTGCTTTGGGCTGTTAGAACGACACCCAAACGATCAACTGGGGAGACTCCGTTTGGCCTTGTTTATGGCACGGAGGCCGTTGCTCCCGTGGAAATAGCTGTGGCGTCCCATCGGACGAGCTACTACGAGCCTTTGACGAATGATGAAATGAGACGTCTGGAATTGGACTTGCTTGAAGAAAAGAGGCGGGAAGCCGATGAAGTCCAGGCTCGAATGCGTTTGGCGACGGCCAGATATTACAATCGGCGAGTTAAGTCCCGACAGTTCTTCGTCGGGGAGCTGGTCTGGCGTCGGAACGAGTTCACCCTTTTGGATCGAATAAACAAGATGTCGCCAAAATGGGAAAGACCTTATAAGGTCGTGGGGAAGCCAGCTCCAAATGCGTACAAGTTGGAAGACCTCGATGGCAGAGTATTGAAGCATTCTTTCAGTGGCGAACACTTGAAGAAATATCATGCTTGATGAAAAGTCACCTTAAGTGGTGCCCAGTGAAGGTCACCTTAAGTGGTGCACGATAAAAAGTCGCCTTAAGTGGTGCACGATATAAAGTCGCCCTATGTGGTGCACGATATTAAGTCGCCTTAGGTGGTGCAAGTTGTTAAGTCGCCTTAGGTGGTGCGTTGTTCTTAGATTTATTCTAAGTGTTGCGAAGTTGCCTTAAGTGGTGCAAGTTGTTATGTCGCCTTAGGTGGTGCGTTGTTCTTAGATTTATTCTAAGTGTTGCGAAGTCGCATTAAGTGGTGCAAGTGGTTAAGTCGTCTTAGGTGATGCATGGTTCTTAGATTTATTCTAAGTGTGGCTAAGTCGACTTAAGTGGTGCAAATGGTTAAGTCGTCTTAGGTGATGCGGATTGAGTTGCCTTAGTTGGCACGATTAAATCGCCTTAAGTGGTGTGGGCTAAATCGTCTTAAGTGATGTGTTGAAATGTCTTAAGTAGCGAGGTTTCGCCTTAAGTGGCATAGTTAAGTCGCTTTGAGAAGTGCAACGGAAAATCGGAGTCGAAAAAGATGTGATATTATAAAGGTCTGCGAGGATTCACGATAAAGAAAGGAAAATTACGAGGACTATAAAGATAGAGCATTTAAGCTTGGTCCTTGTCGGCATCAGCGGGAGCAGGATCCGCGAGATCTGTGGCAGAAGGATCCACAGGTTCAGCTGTTGGAGGGTCGATTATCGGGGGGTCAACTGTCGGAGAATCGACACTTGGAAGCTCCGCCATGTCTTCAACACCCGCGGGAGTGTTCCCCTCATCACTCTCCTCCGACAGGTCAAAGTACCTCTTCGCAAAAGGAGCGAGAGTCGTAGACTTGTCGAAGTTGATGGCGTCGCCATACTCCTGATGGAGCTCCTCGACCGCGTTGAAGAGGGTGTTCTCCACCTCCGCGGTGCAGAATTTCACCGCGTCAGCTTGGAAGTCCTCGGAGTCCCGATAATCATCCCGGCCCTTGGTCTCAGCCGTGACCAGCTTGGCAGGAACCTCAGCAATCTCCTGCTCCAGAGCCTTCTTCTCGAGGACAAGTTTGTCCCGAGCCTCCGCGTCCTTTTGTCGCTCCTGCTGCATTTAATGGCCGAGTAACCGAGGAGTCTTTTTGGATTTGACAACTATCCTCGAGGTATCGAGGAATCGTGGACAAGAAGATCCATGTCAATGAATTTTGTCAAGGGAAAAGCCTCTGATACCGATATCGGGAGGTCGGGAGTTTAAAGACACGACGAACTGTAAGTCCCTCATGTCTTGGGGGCAAATGATGGGTTCCCCTGTAGCCGTGAAGCCCTTTAACGGTGAGTAAACGGTGAATAGGCCCACTGGGCCCTATAAGGGGTCAAGAAGACCAATGCGAAGGGTCCCGACAAAAGGAGTCTCGATGGTGAAAGGTCCGGACAAGGTCGGTCCCGATGAGATGCCTTTAAGCAGGCCCCGATGAGATGCCTTTAAGTAGGCCCCGATGATGAATCCCTGAGAATGTTGTCCCTGTCACGATGACGAGGGGCCCCGAGCGGTGACACAATGAGATAACTCTAGAGTCCCCGATACTGGTCGGGACTTGCTATTAGAGATTGAGGCCGAGATACGCGGAGCGTAGCCGAGATAGGCGAGATCATGGCCGAGATAGGCGGGATCGTGGCCGAGATACGCGGAGCGTGGCCGAGATAGACGAGATCATGGCCGAGATAGGCGGAACGTGGGCTAACTGCCCCAGCAGTTCACCAGGTAACTTGGGTAAACTCCTCTCCTATATAAAGGAGGAAGTTACCTCAGATCAGATACGTTTTTGAGATATTGAGACTCTTGCTTGCCAGTTTTATTGAGATTATTGAGATACTCATTTAAGCATCGGAGAGGGATTCAGGGTCACCGCCCGGTCTATCCCCTCTTGCAAGATTATGTGGAGCGAAGGAGTTCGGATCGCCGTCAAGACCGTGCCGGAGTTCCAACCGTGATCCAACATGAACAAGCATAAGAAAATAAAAGGTGCTGCAAGAGACACCTATCGCACTAGGGCAAGCATGCATATTTGAGAAAAAACATGAGTAGGGAGCCCAAACATGAAGGGCACCAAACCAGGAAAGCGAAAAATTGATCATCATCCGTAAGGCATATAAGCATGGTGTAACTACTGAGCAATTTGGGGGCACCACACAAACATATTCTCGGCACTCCACCGAAAGATAGATAAATACATTGAATATACGACACTACTTGGCCACATAGGTGCATGACACTACGCCTTCTAAAAAGAAGAACAAAGAGGGGACAACAACGGGAACCCTCCGCACGATCCGCCCAAAGTTGGCAACAACAAGAATCGCTCTTGAAAGGCAACCTCCACAATTGGAAAAAATCCAGGTAACAAATAATATTTCCACGGGAAAACCCAGGTAAGGGATAACATCCCTATGAGAAAAGCAATGCGAATAGAACAGACTACACGAACAAGGATCCAGTTCATATAGTCTGATCTAGTCAAAGTAAAATCCAATGAGAACAGAACGAACTAATCGAACCCAATACGGGGACCGAATAGTTCAACCCAGTCGCATTAATAAACTAGTCCAAATGGAAAATATAGCGGACAAAACAGTCATACATGAAAATGCATAATCCCATAATATGTATTAACTAACATATGTCTTAATTCAATGTGAAAGAATTTGCAAAAGACTTGCAGGTTACAAAAGATGTCCTACTTCAGGAATAACACCGAGTACGGAAAATGCTATATGAATAGGCATGTCCAACAATGACCTCTGGCCTATACTAATTATTTAACGGTCGGACAAGACCAGGTTATGCTTAACTCATACCCTACTTTGGAAAAATCACCAAGTAGTGGTAACTTTACGAAGATAAGCATGTCCATCAGCAACGTCTGACTTACGACGACTATATAGTGGGTCCAGAAGACCAGGTCATATAGGATTCACACCCTACTATGGAAAACTACCAAGTAGTGGTATCTTTATGAGGACACGCGCGTCCATCGGGTTACATACAACCCCTCAACTATTTTGTGCTGATCACCCAGCAGTATTATAGAAGTGACATGCTTTGAATCAACACGAAGTACATGATCATTGTACCCTTTACATAGGTACCCTTTAAGCATCAAGCTGGTACTTATTGAAGCGGCGTGCTTGGAATCAACACCAAGGCACGATCGTTGTACCCTTGGTATTTATACTGGTCTGGTACTGATGGAGTAACACGGACACCATTGAATTACACCAAATTATGATTAAAATCTATAAAGCAACGCGTATGCTTATGTGATATGATCGCTACATGCCTCAGGAGCTAAATCTGAGGAGATATTTGAATATCATTATATCTAGTCTACTATACCAAGTAGCAATGACCTACCACGGATAGGCATGTGGCACCGACCACTGACTAGGCCGATGAAGAGGCAAGTCGCAATAGCGAACTATTGCCTGTACGCCCAAAACACACCCAATTTTGCAAGTCGCGTCTTGCCATAACATCATCTCGAATCATCAAGTAAGGGTTAATGCACAGCGACAGAGTCTATCATGTCGCGACCTTACTTCGGAAAAGCAAAGTAATGGTCATACAATTAAAAAACGCATAAAAAATTGCAAGTATCGTCTTGCACCAAGACCATATCTTGGAAAAACCAAGCAGCGAAAAAACGCACTCGCAAGTAGCACCTTGCCAAAACGATATCTCAATGCATTGATTAAGCGGCTTAAAATTTACCAAACCAAGCAAGTAACGTCTTGCCATAACGCCAAGCCTTGGAATACCAAGCGGCGGAAAACGCACTAACTTTTGCAAGTTGTTCTTGCCGGAAATCTATCTCGAGGCATCGAGTAAGCGGCTTAAAATGTACCAAATAAAGAAAGTAACGTCTTGCCTCAACGCTATCTTGAATCATCAAGTGGGCGGTAAAGTGCACATTGCAAGTTGCGTTATGCCAAAACGCTATCTCAAGGAATTGAGTAAGCGGCTTAAAACGTACCAAATTATGCAAGTCACGTCTTGCCATAACACTACCTCGAAGCATCGAGTAAGTGGTTAAAATGCGCCAAACTAACAAGTAGCATCTTGCCAACAACGCTATCTCAAGGCATCGGATACGCGGTTACAAAACATGTCAACACAGCGCAAGTAGCGTCTTGACATTAACGCTATGTCGAGGCATCGAATAGCGGATGAATATAAACATTCACGATGAACACTCTTGAATGAAGCCATGGCTTAGTAACTACCAAGAGGGGCACACACGAGCCTAGCGCTCAAGTACCATTGACGATGAATCAAATGAACGTCATGAACGGCATACCACCGGCATGGCGATAATGACAATGACCTCGAATAAATGAGGGTATGACAAAGTCGTAGGAACACGCACTGTCAAGCTACGTCTGACGTACAACCGACATGGAGAGTATGAAAATGACCTCGAATAAAAGAGGGTTTGACAAAGTCGTGGGAACTCACACTATCAAGCTACGTCCGGTGTACAACCGGCATGACAAGTATGACAAGGACCTCGAATAGAACAGGGTACGACAGTTCGTGGGAACACGAACTATCAAGCTACGACTGGCATACAATCGGCATGACGACAATGACCTCAAGCAAAAGAGGACACGACAAGCTATGCAAACACACACAACAAAACAAGCATAGCCCAAAGCAAAAGGGAAACCATGACAACAAGGGTATGAAATACTACACATGTTTATATAGCCATAATGTCAATATATGTTTTAGACAGGTTTAATGCAAAGGATAAAAGGACGACATATATGCACATGTCTCAAAATGACTGTTTCTAAACAACTAAACATAATATCATAATGAAACGAGAAGCGACTATCTACAAACATGATAGAGGAGTCTGCTCATCAATCGGAAGTGGTGGGTTCACCGCCGCCGTCATGAACCAACAGAGTGGTATCCGCAACATCACCTGAAGAATTCGAAGAAGAAGCATGCTTCTCTTCGCTTTGGGGGGTAGAATCTTCACCAAGAAGCGCGCTCACATGTGCGGAAGCAAAGCCAGCAAACTCTCCAAGCTGGCTACGATCAAAGAATGGGTCGATGGAGTAAATATTTTACAGCAAGCTCCTCGCCATAGAAGTATATAATGTAACTGCACTTTGCCTTGGTATCCTCCTCGAACTCAGGAGACGCCTTATACTGAGTCACGCCACGAAAAGCCGCCTCGTCGGAGTTCTTCAAGAGGGCCTTAGCTAAGTGGTCTCGCGCCGCTATGGTCTTGTATTCTTTCTCCTTTTGAATTCGAGCGACTTCAGCTTCGAGGGAGGCAATGCGACCTTGAAATTCTAACTCAGAGGATTCAAAGGTAGCAACCTTTTCCTTAATGACGCGCACCATCTCTTTTGTCCTCTCCAACTCAGAGTGTTGGAGGTCAACCTTCTCTTTTTGCTCGACTACCAAGGACGACATGTTAACCATGTCGGAATAACCTGAATACAACATGCATGAGTTAAGTGAAAAAAATAGTGCAATCGAAAAATGAAAAGAAAATAAACTTACGGGGGCATATTGAGACAATGCCTCACGAGTGAAGCGATACCCAGCCGAACAAGTGTCAGGCAATCCTCTACGGTTAGCAAGAGGTACGAGCGCATTCAGCATGCATATGTCGAACTCCGGGGTCTCCATGGTAACTACAAGTCGAAGCAAATGGTACCCAAGCGGAGCCTACGAGGTCACCTCCGAGAGGATGGACCAAGTCCTCCAGGGACAGCACAGGGATCCATATGCACCCTACATATCAATACATGAATAATGCATAGCATGAAGAATGACAAAGTAAGATTAATGATTCATACCTTCGAGGTTTAACTCCGAGCCACGAGCACAAATATCTAACAAACCGTCAGCATATGATACAATCTCCTTGACTAGGGCAGCAGCTTTGCCCTTGTCTACGTCGGGGATGGGAGCAACGACATCCTTCTCTTTATCAGAAGAAGGTGCCGTTAGAGGGTCACTAAGCTGAATTGTCTTCCTCCTCCGGCTGGAAAGATCTTTCGAACCTCCATTCTCAGGGTTAGACTTCTTCCACCTCAATGCAACCATTGCGTTGTCCGTACCAACAACTTACACTGAAAAAGAAAGGAAGACAACATGAGAACAAATATGAAACAAAGTCTATAACAATGATAGCAACTACACATGCTTACATACCTGAATATTTGGACACCTTGGAGGACATATAAATTTTTTGCCCTTTGGGAGCGACATGGGGCAGAGCCTTCTTTCCAATAGCCCCGACGTCACCACGAGGGGAATCACCCACCTGTGATCGTGGGGTTCTGTGAGCAAACAAACCTACAAGGAGAGAAAGAAGAAGATATGAAAAACAAAAAGAGTAGTAGAATACCAATGGAGGATATAGTAAAACGCCCGCCCGGCATAGACTGATAGCTCCGAGCCTTGTGCACAACATGTATAACCTCAATGGTTGCTCTATCAGATGAAGACAACTCCGAAAGGGTCAGAATAGCATCCTTGATACCAAACTCAATGATCGGCCAAGAGACTTGGTAATCCTTGATGAAGAAGTAATGGTTCTTCACCGACTGCTCGAACGGTCAATAGGAAAAAAAATACCGCTAGTAAGAATTCCAAGCAGCCTCACTTACTTCCACATTTTCTGGACCGGACAGTACGGGATACCGAACAACCATACCGAACACGCTGGTTGGCTTATGAAACTAAATCTGGTAGAAGCATCGGAATAGAGCAAACCAATAGTTCCAGCCCTAACGATGGCACCACACTCTAAAACCAACCCAAGCCGAATGGCGTTGGGAGCAAGGTCAAGGGGAAATATTCCATAATAATGACATAGCTCTATAAGATCTGGGCAATAAGGGAAGCGGAAGCCGCTAGGCACTTGAACAATGTACAACGCCGACATCCCAAGCTGAGGTACAGTGGTACTCCACTTGAACATCCGAGCCATCCACTGATTCTCCGACTGACTTCGAATCATACGAATCCTCCATGTATGATTCATGCTCGGACGACATTTCCAACCCCTTAACTAGTAAAGGTCTAAACTCAGAGTCAGACACGGGTAACAACCGAGAAATTGACTCGGATTCAACAGTGATTTCCCAATCCTCATTGGTACTCGATGTCCAGTAATAGTCGGGAAATATAGTAAAAAAATATTTAAGGGAGAAATACTTACGCATCATATAAGCACGATCCCAGCAATGCAATGACTGTCACGTCCACGCATAGATCTAAGGTCCTGACGAACAAGTAGCGCGAATAGCCTACAGTATGAATGGAAGACTTAGTAAATCATAAAGGATAAATGTCGTATCTTTAATGGACGACTACTAACCCTACTACGGGGGCGACATGATAAACGCGCGCTATAAAGCACGACGGACGCGAGGGTTGACACCCTATGTCTGTAATGATTACTACGCCTACAATGGGGGCAACATGATGAACGTGCGCTCTGAAGCACGACGGACGCAAGGATCGACGCCCTATGTCCGTAATGATTACTACGCCTACTACGGGGGCAACAATATGAACACGTGCTATGAAACATGACAGACGCCAGGGTTCACACCCTATGTCCGTAATGATTACTAGGCCTACTACGGGGGCAACATGAAGAACGCATGCTATGAAGCACGACGGATGCAAGGGTCGAAACCCTATGTCTATAATGATTACTACAGCTACTACGGGGGCAACATGATGAACACACACTATGAAGCATGACGGACGCGAGGGTTGACATCCCACGTACATGATGACACTGACACCTACTTCGGGGGCAACATGACATTGTACGAACGATGATGAAAATGAAAATGCAAAGAATAACTCCCTAAGCATACGATGATCTTTACGTTTACTTCAGGGGCAATATGACACTTATGACATGATACATTACAGACGCGAAGGGTGACTCCTTACGTCTGGCACACTTACATATGATACATGACGGATGATGGATATACGCCCAATTTGGACATGTTTTATTTTTGATTGTATTATTACGATAACTGTACACACGATTGTAAATCGAAACATTGACCCGAACATGCCACCAGTAGTAGGAAAAGACCCGGACGGGAAAAACACCGGCCCAGGCCGAAGCTGAGCCAATCTCAGACCCCTGAGATCAGACCATCTGGTTCGATCTCAGAGGCCCCGACACCGCTTCCAGTCGAAGTAATACGCATCGCGGAGACCCGTCATCGCCTTATGCACACAACCCTTACACGAATACCACGAACTCTCCCATGCTTACAAGGGTTTAAGCCCTTCATTATCTACTAATGAGACATGTTTAGGGGTTAATGACATCATTAGCCGCATTAATCCCCCTTGAGGCCTATATATAGGGCTCAAGATTTTGCATTCTATACATTATGAACTTTCGCATACTTGAGCTCTACCTTCTCCCTAGTTTCTCTCTCTAGAATATTGTACTTCTTTAGCATCGGAGAGGGTTCTGTTAGCATTTGGAGTATGGGCCGCCGTAATTGGGAGCCCATTAATAAAGTCCATGTACTTAAGAAATTAGGTTAATGTCTTATTAGGGATTTTGGGCTAGGCCAAAAATCCCAATAGACATGGGAGGCCCAATGGGCCTCCCTATAGAATGGCCGGCCGACTTTTAGTGGAGGGGTAAAGTGGACTTTGCCCACTTTACTCCTCTTATAAATAGAGAGCTCTAGGAGGGTTTTCATAACACTATTGCTATTCTCTCTTCCTAAGTGGTGAGATTATAAGAAAAACCTCCTCCCTAAAATCCTAGTGTTTCGGCTGAAGTATCACACACCAAAGGAGGTTCCAAATTGTTTCAAGCAATTTACTCCGAGTAGATTCATCACGCGAAGAATCGACAGAGGCTTTCTGTGAGGCATAATCCGCGTAGGGCTTCTCTAATAAGAACCTCTACGAGGAACCGTCTGGCGGATCGAGAACTCTCCTTAAAGGTCATGCGCTACAGGAAACAATATAGGTATGCGCGCCTTTCTTCTGTTGCGTATTAGTTACCATGCACGTATATAGGGTTTTGTTTCCGTAGTATTAATCCCCTAAATCCTACATTGGTATCAGAGCCTGTGTTAGGGAGTTCGTGTTTTTGATAAAATTGATGTTCTTGGTTTTCTTTAACACGGACGAAATATTAAAGTTTTTTTTTAAAATTGAAAATTTTTCGGATTTTCGAAGTGATTTTCGGACTGGCCATGGTTTTTCATGATGTTTATAGTAAAGTTTGATGTTCATGATCTTCAAGAAAAACAAGACTTTTATCAAATTTAAACTTTGAATTCTTGATCTTTGAAAGATTTGATCTTAAAATTTGACCACAAACCCTAGTTTCGATGTTATTTTGGCCGAACTATGCCTATAGGTGTTCAAGGTGAAATTTTTAAAAACATTTGAAAATAATGTGTATATTTTGGCCAAAATATTTTATTCATAAAGATGATGCCAAAATTAGGACTATAGTCACAAGATAAATGTGTATAGTAACTATCAATATATGTAGCACAATTTTAGGGAACTAGATAATATTGATAATATAGTTGCCTAAAAGATTGAGAAAATATTGATTATTGATGAAATATATATCCCTAAATATTCAATATAGACAATAATATATTTTCTAAAAGATATATATATATATATATTGTGTTGCCAATTATATATATATGTATATATATTGTTGATTGAGATTATATCTCTAAATATAGAATCTTGACAATAAATATATATATACTATTGTGCCGAAAATATATATATATGTGTGCAGAAAATTGGACATTATTTAATAATTAATTATGTTTTTAGTGGACTTTAAAACTCTACTTGGCCCACAAGTAATAATTTGGACTGAATCATATGGGTTATGGACCGGTCCAATTTTGGCATATCCGGGTCTGGTCAACCAACTCGGAAATCCATGTGAACCGAACTGGACCGAACAGGTCGGATCGGACCGAACCGGGTCGGGTCACACGGGTTGAACCGGAGCGGGTCAAACGTCAAGTTTTCTCAATCGATCCGACCAATTCGAGTTGGGTCGGACCGGAGCAACTAGTATGTGTCGAAACGACCTGGTTTGAGTGACAAACCGAACTGAATCCTATTTTAAACTGAACGGTCCCGCCGAACCGTTTTAACGAACCGGTCTGAACCGAACCAGACTTAATTAATCCGAACCGAATTATTTACATAAAATAGGATCGTCAAATTTTAAATCCAAATGTTTTCGAACTTTAAATTACCTACACATTGCTCAAAGGTTTATCATCTCATTTATTTATTTAAACCCGATGTCTAGTTTCGATTTTGGGGGTGGATCTCGGAAATGCATGATTTTGGGACCGAGTCATTTAGTGGGCTGAATTGCAATTGCTATTTAATTGATATTATTGCATGATTAGAACTGTTGTCTTGACTATGTCAAGCTAGCTAGATTATGCATATTGTGGACTGAGCCCTAGATTTCAACTAATGAGTTGCGCACTAGGATAGACATGCTGTGATGGTTGCAATTGACTAGGTAACAAGTCTAGAAGTACGCATGATTGATTTATTGCATGAATTGCAAGTCAGCCCCTAATGTTTTAAAACCGAAATCAGTCGCCAAATATACATGTTTGTATGGTGTGATCACACATGATGCGTATGCATGAATGTTGAAGATGGATTAGCATGTGATAATTTACCTAACTAGTAGAATTATATATGTTGTGCATGAGTTCCTCGAAACATTAGACGCTTGACGCGTATACATGAGGTGTGTTTGGTTTCTTGGATGTTATATGCGCATGATAATTTACTTGTGAAGTAGAATTATATTTGCAAACTTGAGTTCCTAAAAACATTTTCAAAAAGAGTCTTGGGAAAGCCAAGATCAGGTGTTTTCAAAACCTTCTGTTCCGGTTGTTGCGATTAATATGTTTTAAAAGACTGATCTATTAGAAAGTAGATTATGGTAATGTGAACTTTTTCACGACCCCCTTCCCTCGATTTACTGTTGGTCGGTTGGGTTAGATGTCTGAGGAATCATTATTAGTCATCTCCTATCTCATAGATATCCGATGGACGCAATTCTTTTTCAAATTTTTTTTGTCTTCCCACTGATGCATGATTGTCAATATAGTATCGAATAACCGCACAGATGGATTCATTTTGTGCAAATGAGCTTTTAAATGACACGAACTACGACTCGTGGTGCAAACGCATCAGTGACCTGCTAGAAGGCGAAGGTCTTATAGACCACATTCTGAAAATAATGAGTTGTCCGGATGCTGGCCTGACAAAGGGCCCGACATATACCCACTTCAAGTGGGAGCCGGATGAAACAAGTGCCAATGATGTTTTTGGTGGATTACGGGGACGTAATACTACGGAATGCTAAACGTGTACATGCAAGTAATCTAACTACTCAACGGAATAGTGTACACATACCTTTTAGCTTTCCTGCCCAAGAACGATGTGGAGGGAGTTCTGATCCTCCGGTCGGAACCACGTACAAGTTCTTCTTGAGAAGAATTCCTACGCGGTGTAAGATCCACAACAAAGCCTCTGATCGATTCTTCAACGGGGACAGAACCTCGGATTAAGATGTGCACTGAAAATATCAACTAAGTGGGTGAGAGGTTTATCTCAAGTTCCTCAATGGAGGTACTTCTTATTAGATTGATGTCTAAAACCCTTAGTTGAGTCCCCTATATACAGGATTGGTGGAGTGGACAAAAGTCCACTCCAACCAATGTGGGACATTAGTTCGGCCGAACCATGCTATTAAAGGGGGGGGGGGGGCAATTTTGGGCCTCCCATGTAAATTAGGGATTGGGTTTGGCCCAATTAGCCTAATGTGAAAATTACCTAATTAACTTAGGTAATTTACTTAGCATTAACGGGCTAACCAATTACGGCGCCACGTCACCATATGCTAAAAGTTTTGCTGTCACAGATGTCTTCGAACATCAAAATCGTGTATAAGGATATGCCTTCCGCAAAGGATATCTGGGATTCCTTCCTGAAATATGGAAGCGGTTTGGCAGTAACCCTACACCCACTTATACCCGCTTTAGACAAATATCTAAAGTGCAACAACAACAATGTGCTTGAAAAAGCACATAAACTCTACCAATTACGGCGCCACGTCAACATATGCTAACAACTCCCACTCGCCGGAATGGGAGGGTGCCTTTTAATATATAGTTATCCAATAGCATCAACATCTCAGTCTTCAATCTTTTTCTTCGTCTCCGAATAGTTCATACGAGGTTTTCCGTGCGACCGGCGGATACGACGGGCATCGTGCTACTCATATGATACGAGAATTGTAGCGCCCGCAGAACGTTGATTCCCTTTTCGTAAATCAATCCTGTAAAAATAAAACATGTACCGCACTGTATCCTTGGTCAACTGATAATTCTCCAATTGCCCAGATTTCCACATAGGAATACTTCTCCAGGGCATCCGTACAAGTGTTCACAACCTTCAACTAATATCCGGTTGGCGGCCACCTAGTGAACACAAGAGTCGGTGAATTATAGGTGAACTTGACCATCCCCATCGTTTATACCCTTAGTCTAACTCAATCGGTTTCCAAGACGTGGTCACTTGGCCGTTTTCTTTGGCTCTATGCTCGTACGCCTGGAAGCGAACATTGAGTCTGACCTTAGGTATAAGTTCTGAGTCCAAGAGGATAATTTGGATGCCTCTTCATAAGACATCCGGGATCAATCACACGCTCAAGGTGAAGAAATATGCACCCTTTAAATCACTAGGATTCTAGCTAGCACAACCGAGCATGATCCCGTGGTCGAACATGGCACGCGCAGTATGAAGCACGCGTCGATAGCACACCTGGACTAGCCAGGATTGGGATATGTCAATCATGCTATCGCAGGATCTTTCATCTGGCCCTGAATGTGATTTTAATGATGGACTGGGTCCAATACGGCGATGTACAAAATGAAGATTAAGTCATGCATTAAGCGTGAACAAGGTTATCGTTTCGTTTAACCAGGTTTATCCCCCTTGTTCTTAGCCAATATTGTTATGGTAGAGGTCCCCCTCTCCTTTCAAGATGACCGTGCCTGTGTGACGAGGCATGGTTCACATTCGACATAATTTTGGTGGAAGAGTTTTACCTCTTTCTACGACTTAGTTTATAGACCGTAAAATCCGATGTTATTTAACATTATGACGTCGATGGATCATATACTCAATTTGCAATTCTTTTATTCAATCGAAATAATATTTCAAATGTCAAAATTTTATCACTTATACAAGCCACTTATTAAGCCCTATGCAATCCAAGCAGTTTTACGTGCTTTTCGAAAATCTCTCTACGTAATGGCTTAGTCAATGGATATGCAACCATTTTATCCGCAAGTATTCTAAAGCGATTATGTTGTCTTCCAGAACAGATTTAGCATAATTGTATTTCACATCAATGTATTTGGTCCTACTATGGTACTTTGGATTCTTAACTGCTGCAATGGCTGCCAGACTGTGGGAGTATACCTTTACGGGATTACTCTCTTTGCCAGAGCCAATCAATGCAGTAAGAAGCCTTTTCAGCCAAACTGCTTCTTGCGCGTTTTTAGAAAGGGCAACGAATTCTGATTCCATAGTGGAAAGCACGACACATGATTTCTTCTTGCTTACCCATGAAATGGCAGCATTAGCAAGAAGGAAAACTCCTCCTGTGGTTTACTTACGATCATCCGGATCGCCACCGTTGTCGGCGTCACTATAACCGGTCAATTCTATTTGCTTGCCCTTATAGCACAAAACATAGTCGGCAGTACCTTTCAGATATCTTATAATTCATTTTACGGCCTTTAGATGTTGATAACTACGATCTGATTGGAATCTTGCTACTAGTCCCACAGCGTAACAGATATCTGGCCGAGTACATAGCATGGCATACATGAGACTCCCTACCATGCTTATGTACTCTGCCCCCCTCATCTGTTCACGCTCCTGCTGGTTTTTCGGTCCATCACGCTTTGACAGCGCGCACCCGAACACAACCAGCATATCCACGGGTTTAGCATCGAGCATTCTGAATCTTTTCAACAGTTTATTGATATAAGATTCTTGAGAAAGACACAATGTCCGAGTGGCACGATCTCGGGCAATCTTAATGCCTAAGATGTACGTGGCATCTACCTTGTCTTTCATCTCAAATGCTGACGGTAACCAGGACTTTGATTTGTTCATGAAACTCACGTCGTTCGCAGCAATGAGTATGTCATCTACGTATACTGTTATGATGATATACTTAGACCCGGAGCTCTTAGTGTATACGTAGGGATCGCCGTGAAGATTCACAAATCTGTTTCCGGTGATTTCCTCGTGAAATCTGCGATACCATTGTCGAGACGACTGCTCCATATAGATCTCTTCCTCCAAGTTTCCATGGAGGAATGCGGTCTTAACATCCATTTGGTGCAGCTCTAGATCGAGACATGCAACAAGGGCAAGGATAGCCCTTACTGTTGTGTAACGCACAGTTGGTGAGTATGTTTCATCAAAGTCCACTCCATGAATTTGGGTATATCCTTTCGCAACCAGTCGAGCTTTGTATCGCTCGACTTCTCCATCAGCAGTGAGTTTGAGTTTCAACACCCACTTGGCTCCTATTGCTCTGCCGTTAACAGGTAAATAAACTAAAGACCATACTGAATTAGCTTTCATTGAGACTATTTAATCCTCCATTGCTTTAATTTAATCCTCCATTGCTTTTCTCCATTCCTTTGCTTGGGGTCCTTCCATCGCTTGTTTAACCGTTACCGGTTCATCAACAGACGTGAGAGTGAGTATTTCGCCTCTCTCAATGGGATACTTCTTAGAAGAAGTACGTTGCCTTTGACTGCGTCTAGGCTCATTCGTCCCATTTTGAGTTTGATCCATACTCCCACTTGGAATAATGTTTCTTATCGGAGCATTACTCCCACTAGGAATGATGGCGGAACTAGATCTTTGAGCAACAACTTTCTTAGAACGACCCCTTCGTCTCAGGATTTCCCCTCCGAGACTATTCTTTGATCGCTAGGACCTTTAACTGAAGTGATCATCCTACTCCCACTTGAAATTATGGGAATAATAGGTAGTTGTGTATCATGATTGTAAGGTGCTACTTGATTCGCATTGCCAGCAATAGTGATTTGTGTTTGGGGGGGGGGGGGGGGGGGAATGAGCCCTCCCACTGGTTTATAATGGGGATTTCGTCCTCATTAACCGAATTACTTGTTGCTGTGTCAAATCTCCCACTCGAAGAAAGTGGGACCTGAGAAATATCGTCATCATGTTCTAGTTCAGTCAGAACTTCGTCTGTCTTTATCTCTCGTAGCGATGGAAATTCGTCCTCAAGAAAAGTGACGTCTCTGGACTCATGTTCGTACACACTACCGTTTTCTAGAATTGACACAAACACATAACCTTTTGAGTTCTCAAATTATCTTATGAAGATACTTCTAAGTCCTCTGGGGCCTAACTTGCCAAAACGGCTGTCAGTTGTATAACTTATCAGTTGACGGGCGATCCCACTTTCTTTGCATAACTTATCAAACTCATTAGAGAAATATTCTCCACCTCTATCGGTGCGTAGGGTTTTCACCTTTTGCTCCTGTTGATTCTCCACGAGCTTTAGAAAGCTTTTAAAGCAATCTATAGCTTCAGATTTATAAGCAATCAAATGAGTAAACCTCAATCGGGCGTAGTCGTCAATGAAAGTTACGAAGTATCGCTTTCCATTTCTTTCAGTTACGTTCATTGGTCCACATACGTCGGAATGGATTATTTGCAATGGAAATTCTGCTCGTTTTGCTTCACCAAATGGCTTGCGGTTGGAGTTTCCAGCTAGACAGTCATGACAAGTGTGTTTTACCACACTGTTTGTTCCGGGCAAAAGCCCTTGTCGTGCTAACGATTGAAATCTGTCATAGCCTATATGTCCAAGCCGCGAATGCCATCCGGTTGCGTCAGTTTCTGCTTCTTTTGAGGACATAGCATACATTCTATATGAATTTACATTGCCATGTAAATCCATGATAAATAAACCATTATAAGAAAAGGCATATCCAAATAAAGTATCCCCTTTATTTTTCCGGACCAAGGATCTCTCGAATGATAAAACAAAGTTCTTATTCATAAGAGCAGAAACAGAAACAGCATTTCTACGGATTCTAGGAGCAAAAAGGACATTTTCTAGAAGTAAGGATTTTCCATTGCCCATTGGCAATTTTCAAGTTCCTACCCCTATGACTTCATCTTATGAGTTGTCGCCAATGTATATCCTTTTAGAATCCTTCGGCAATCGTCTAAACTTGGCAAATAGTTCTTTGTCGTTGGCTGTGTGGTCCGTTGTACCTGAATCAAGAATCCAAGACGGATTTGAGTCAGTTAACATGACAGTTGAGGGACTTGATTACCCTCAAAAACCTTCACTAACATGATAGTTCTTTTCAGGATGCGATTTTCTGGAACCTGCACCATTGCTTATTCGGCGTGGGATGGAATTTCCGCAAACTATCTCAGATTTTAATCTGGGACTGCCTTGTTTAGGCGTAGTACACTTTTTACTGTCGACTGCCTGTTGTTTCTTTCCCTTGTTCCTGAATTTCCTCTTCTTACGACCAGCTTGTCCTGCCGGTTTCGGTTCTTTCGATACCGAATTTAATCGAGCCTCTTCCATGTCGATCAGTTTCAGGACAAATGCAAGATCAAGCACAAAACTGCTAACAATCAATATAGTCTTGGTTGCTCTCCAAGACTTTGGGAGAATCCCTATTATGGCCTGAATTTTATCCCATTCAGCCATCTGACTGTCATCTTCCAATGGCTTGAATAGGCGAAGAAGATCTTACACTGTTTCAAGTATGCTTTTACTGTTGTTGTTCAGACAGGCTTCTAGTGTCGGTATAAGTGGGTGCAGAGTAACTGCCATGCACTTCCATATTTCAGAAAGAGGGCATCCCAGATGTCCTTTTATGTCGGATCATCCTTATAACGGTTATAGAAATCCTCTGACATCTCAGACAGTATATCTCCTTTGCTTTCTTGTCATCTTGCTCCCACTTAAAATGGGCAAACGCTAGATCTTTGGTTAATCCGGAATTCGGGTAATTCATGGTTATTTGAACGTGGTCACTCAGACCATGTCCCTCCAATATCGCAACGACGTGTTTTCTCTATGTTGGATCACGGTTGGAACTCCGGTACGGTCTTGATCGAAATCCAAGGTCCTTCGCTCCACGTAATCCTGCAAGAGGGGAATAGACCGGGCGGTGACCCAGAATCCCTCTCCGATGCTTAAATGAGAATCTCGTGGTAGGCAAAAGCAAGCAATAGTATGAGTATGTAATCGTGTATTATCTGAGGTAACTTCTTCCTTTATATAGTGATGGGTTTCGCTATGGCTGTTAGGCCCTTTAACGGTGAGTAAACGGTGAATAGGCCCACTGGGCCCTAAAAGGGGTCAAGAAGACCAAGGCGAAGGGTCCCGACAAAAGGAGTCCCGATGGTGAAAGGTCCCGACAGAGTCGGTTCCGATAGGCGAGCTGGGCGCTCCCGATGAGATGCCTTTAAGTAGGCCCCGATGAGATGCCTTTAAGTAGGCCCCGATGATGAATCCCTGAGGATGTTGGCCCTATCACGATGATATGGGGCCCCGAGTGGTGACACAATGAGATAACTCTGGATTCCCCGATATTGGTCGGTGATGGATATACGCCCAATTTGAACCCGTTGACTTCCGAACCGTTGTATTTTTATCGTCCCATTTATGATTGCAAATCGAAACTTCAACACCGGACACTTCGCGAGGACATCAACGGCTCGGACGGGGCCGAAGCGCCCGTCCGACAAGAGGCGAACTCACCTAGGTGAGGTTGGGTGGCCACACCCGACCTCCCCTAGGGGAGATCGGGTTGGCCAACCCGATCTCTCCTAGGAGAGATCGGGTCAGCCAACCCGATCTCTCCTAGGAGAGATCGGGTCGGCCAACCCGATCCCTCCTAGGAGGGATGGGGTTGGCCAACCCCACCCTCCCTAGGAGGGGTTGGGTGTCCTCACCCAACCCCTACCCTTGGGGGTCGGATTCCTCCCCCCCAAGGGTCCCGACACCATCCTCAGACGCCCATGCTCGGTCCACTCCGCCTACCTCCTCCGAATCCTAAAGTCTTAATTATATGCTTAAAGGTTAATTAATTGTGTTTAGAGGTTAACGATGTCATTAAGCCACCTTAATGACACCGTTGCCTATAAATACCCCACCTTCACAACTCATTTGAACATCTTGGCTAATTGGACATTTTAGCTCTGACATCTCTCTAGCTTTATCTCTCTAGAAATATAATTCTGACTTAGGCATCGGAGAGGGTTCACCAGGCACCACCCCCCCTCCTCCGTGTCTGGTACTGCCCCTTTTGCAGGGCAAAGGGAGAGAAGAAGAGAAGGAACCAAGGGAAGAAGGAAAGGAAGAAGGGCATAGGCAAAGACAAGGCGACTTAAGAAGACCGGATCACACACATCCCCCATAAGGAGTGAGATCAAAGCCGACACCCCGTTGACCAAGATCTCATAACTTAACACTTGGCGCCGTCTGTAGGCTTCGAGCAGAAAGCCTGGCTATCACACGAGCTATGACGAACAGTAGGGTATCCAGGCCCCAACACCCACCTGGGGGCAATGGGCGGAGAAGACAACCCATACCTCCAGGGAGGCGGCCTGACCCTGGGAAGCAGCCAATGCATTCAGAGCCCCAAGACATACCACAACCTCCTCAGCAACAGAACAACCAGGAGGGAGGACCTTCACGCCCAGCTGGGGCTGAGTCCTCTACAGCCTCCACCCCCCGGGCAAGAAGGCCACAGAGAGAAAGAGGACAACAGGGAGTGCCTTCCCACAACACGGCACCCCCGGAGGGATACTATTATGAAGAGCAACCCCAAAGGTACCCACATAGAATGCCGGCACAGAGAGATGGCAACCGCGCCCACACAGCGTATGAAAGGCCGGCATACACCCAAGGAACTTACACTGAAGCTCAGGAGGAGGAGCAGATCCCAGCAGAAGAATACTACTCGCACCCTCAAGCAGGGCAGCGAGAGGAACAAAGAAGGTATCACCAAGAGCCACCCCCAGAGGGAAGGCAAGAATTTGTGCCTCCTAGGCAACAGCAGAGCAACAGGGCTTACACCCCGCTGGGAGAGGAAAGACAAGCAAGACCTCCAAGGAGGCAGAACTTCTATGAAGCACCCCAGCAGGCGTATCAAGGGTACACCTACAGTCCATATCAGCAGGGACAAGGGAACCCAGTAAGCCCAGTCTACAACTACAATGGGTATCAGAGAGGTTATACTCCGGCACCGGTGATGATCACCCCGGAGGAGATAGAAGCTATGATAACCCGGAAACTGAATGAGTCAAAGAAACCCAGCTTGCATTGCCTAAGTGACAAGACGAACCACCCTTTCACAAGGGAACTGGAGATGAACAGGGTGCCAGACTCCCTGCACACAGTGCAAATTGCAAAGTATAATGGGAAGGGAGACCCCCTAGAGCATATCCAGCAGCATGAGGCCTCCCTATTTGGGAGGACCACTGATGAAAGATACAAGGCACTCCTTTTCCCAAACACCCTATCAGGGGTGGCCTCACATTGGTTCTTCAGCCTGCCCTCTGAGAGCATCCACTCATGGGAGCAGCTAAAAGCTAAGTTTCTGCAGAGATACCTAGGGGAGAGGAAACTCCTCAAGGGAACAGGCTCCATTGATGATGTAAAACAAGAATACGATGAAACCCTGGCCAGCTACTACACTAGATTCAACCAGAATATTGCAGACATCCAGGGAGACATCACTGAAGGGGAGATAATCAGAGCCTTTATCAGAAATTTAGGTCGCTTTGGGTCAACATTGGCTGAAAAGATGGCCAAAAAGCCAGCAAGCACCTTGGAGGAACTTGCAGGGAGAGTTAAAACACATATTGACCTTGAGAGGCACAGGGCAAGCAAGAAGGCCAAAATCCAGGCAGCCAAGGAGGATAATCAAAGGCCAAACAAAGGCAAGCCACCCCAGGCACCACATCAAGCAAGGCAACAAGAGTGGCGTCCACCGCAGCATGCAAGACAACAAGAGTGGCGTCCACCACAGCAAAGAAACCAAATGGGTGAACCCTTAAAGGCTAGAGAAATCAATGTCATTAAGTTCATCCCACTGAACGCCACTCCAGCCACCGTACTTAGAGAGATGCGGAACCAAAAGCTATGGTCACCCCCTGCAAGGTGGAGAGCAACAATGGTAGGAAATCACAAGGATAGATGGTGTGATAACCACGAGGCTTATGGTCACGACACAAATGAATGCTTTAGCTTAAAGCTAAGCATAAACAACATCGTCCAGAGGGGAGAACTGAAGCAGTTCGTAGACCATGGGGGCAATAGTATGCAGCTAGGGCCACCACAGAAAGACAAGGGCAAGGAAAAGGTAGACTATAACCCTCCACCTAACAAAAGAGGAGTCATCAATATGATACATGGAGGAGCAGCATCAGGTGGCCCAACTGCTAATGCAAGGGAAGTCTATGCATCCAAGCTAAGCTCAGTGCCAAGGTGGAGGAAAAGACCAAGAGAAGGAGAAGAAGTGAAGATAGAGTTCTCGGAGAAGGACAAAAGCCACATCGTCTTTCCACACGATGATGCTCTAGTTATTACTTTAGATATTGATAATTTTGATGTAAAGAGAATTTTGGTGGATGGGGGCAGCTCAGCTGACCTCCTAAGCCTGAGAGTGTTGGAAGAGATAGGGAAAACCAAAGGAGACATCAATCCGGTCAACTTCCCTCTAGTTGGCTTCTCAGGGGCAACAAGCTACCCCCTGGGGATGATAACATTGCCAGTGACCATGGGCCAAGGATGGACCCAGCTGAAGGTAAATGTCAATTTCTTGGTGGTTGAAAGCCTGGGAGCCTACAATGGGATCCTAGGAAGGACAACCATAAATCCATATGAAATAGTGCCATCCACTGTTCACCAGAAGCTGAAGTACATCACGGAGAACGGAGTGGGAGAGGTCCTGGGTGATCAACGTACTGCAAGACAATGCTATGTCAATTCAATGAGACATGGATCACACAGGACAGACACAGTGGCTGTGGTCATGGCAGGAGCCAACCAGGATAAAAGAAAGAGGGGAGGGAGACAAAGGCAAGGAAGGAGGAAGAGTGGAGTGACACTCTGCCTAAGCAGGCAGTTTTTTCAAACAATGCCTACAAGGAGATACAGGGGCAAGGCTGTGAAGGTGACATCCATACCTTGGCAGCCAGACACCATAATAGGGAGCAGGACAAGGGACTCCATCCTAAGAGGCTTTCGCTACATAGATGATATTAAGCAAATGCCGCAGGAGTCTATATCAAGTTATTTCCAGAGATTCTTTGATTATGGTGCCAACATGGGCATCACAAGGGGAGAAGCAGTCAGAGCATTCATCAGAAACATGCATCCAAGCTCATTCGAGGCCTATGGAGGGCTCTATGAGATGGTTATGACGAGCACAATGAGAGAGCTCAAGACAAGGCTGGATAGGGCATTTGAACAAGAAGTGGAACAGTTGGATCAGGTTCCAGAGAAAGGAAGAGAAGCAGACACATTGGGAGGAGGTGTCAATTTCACATTCACACCCCTCACACTCAGCATAGAAGAAATCTTCCACAAGCGCCTCAAGCAAGAGCTGCCAGCATGCAGGGAGGAAGGCAAGGCCTTCCTTGGTAAGGATGCACAGGGTTGGTGTGAGTACCATGGGACCTGGGGGCATCGAACCAACAATTGCATGGTGTTGAAGGTGGAAGTGGAAGAAATGATCTACAATGGAAGCTTCAAAGAGTACGTGGCAACAGACACAGTGACCACCCCATATCCTTAGTTTCATATCTAGCATTTCGCATGTTTTAGCTTTACAAGCTTTTCAAAAAACAACTCTTGAGAAGGAGAACTCACGAAGTTACTCCAACTCTACAACTATCTTTGATTTCCTACAAAGGATGTCTTGGTGCACCAAGGCATCCCGAGTGTACAAAAACATGAATGCTCCTAAGAGAGTAGTAGTTATTCAAAAGTATTTGCCAGTGAATGTGATGTTACAATCACCAAGTTATCCTTACACAGATATGACTTCAAGTCAACAACCTTCGACGCCCCCAAGAGCGTATCTTGAGAGTAGTCTTCGTACTACGACATTCGACGCCCCCAAGAGCGTATCTTGAGAGTAGTCTTCGTACTACGACATTCGACGCCCCCAAGAGCGTATCTTGAGAGTAGTGTTCATACTACGACCTTCGACGCACCAAGAGCGTATCTTGAGAGTGGTTTCCAAAAACTACGAACTTCGACGCCCCCAAGAGCGTATCTTGAGAGTAGTGTTCATACTACAACCTTCGACGCCCCCAAGAGCGTATCTTGAGAGTAGTTATTACACTACGACTTCGACGCACCAAGAGCGTATCTTGAGAGTGGTTTCCAAAAACTACGAATTCGACGCCCCCAGGAGCGTATCTTGAGGTGGATTTGCAACCCACCAGATTCGACGCCCCCAAGAGCGTATCTTGAGGTAGAAAAAACACTACCAGTTCGACGCCCCCAAGAGCGTATCTTGAGGTAGATTTCAAACTACCAGTTCGACGCCCACCAAGAGCGTATCTTTGGTCTAACCTGAGCCCTCCGGGAGCCTATCCTGTGAAACGTTAAGTGCCGTCCGAGAGCCTGTCTCGTGAACAGTTTGACATCCGTCAAGAAGGTATCGCTGGACTAACCTGAGCCCTCCGGGAGCCTATCCTGTGAAACGTTAAGTGCCGTCCGAGAGCCTGTCTCGTGAACAGTTTGACATCCGTCAAGAAGGTATCGCTGGACTAACCTGTGCCCTCCGGGAGCCTATCCTGTGAAACGTTAAGTGCCATCCGAGAGCCTGTCTCGTGAACAGATTTCGACGCCCACCAAGAGCGTATCTTTGGTCTAACAGTACAACGTATACCGTGTAAGGGGTATCAGAAGAGATCATCGTACCATGCTTAGAAGGATACCATGCTTAGAAGGATACCATGAGAAAGATATTTCTAAGTAAAGTAATGTGAAGAACAAGTAATGTTTTTTCTTTATGAAGTGACAGGTATGACATGAAGGAAACCACGAAAGAAGGATAAGTAAAGGAAATATATCAAGGGAAGGGTCCATACCCAAAGAGCCATACACAAGGCATAGGAAGGCATCATGGGAAGAGATATATACAAAAGCATGAGAAGCACTAATATAAAGGCAAACAAACCACGTAGTCAACAACATAATGCGACAAAGGAAAGTAACAACAAACACCATCACAATCTCAAAAGACACTCAACCCGTACAAGGGGAGAAGGAGTGCAGTTATATATACAAGGATAGTATGAGATAAACAAGTCAGTCAGAAGCCTCGGGGGAGTCACCCTCACCCCCTGAAGCTGAACCTCCAGCGGAAATAGATGAGGAAGAGGAATCTGAGGTACCAATCTCCACAGGTGTAGCATCCACCTGGGCTGGGGCAGCCTCGTCTGCGACAGCAGCCTGACCCACCAGAACAGTCGCGTAGCCAGCGGCATATGGCCCAAAGTCACCAAGGTCACCAAACGGAAACTGAGGATCAATCCGGTATATGTGATCAACCAGATACTCACCGAACTGGTTCATCTCCTGGGTGAGACGCGTGCTATAATCGGCGGTGAAGGCAGAGGAGGCCTTGTACTCAGATACCGCGACAGCCCTCTCCTCCGCCCGACACTTAGTCTCCAACTTCCGCAGCTCCTCAGAATGGACAGACGCGGCAACCTCAGCTTCCCGACGCAAACTGCCCACAGTGGCTTCAAGCAAGGACACCTGGCTCTGGAGCTCCTGCAGCCTCAAATCAGATATACGCGCCTTCTCGGCAGCAGTGGCGACCTCCGCCTTGAGAGAGACCTGGCTGTCCTCAAGGGTCTTCCTCTCGTCAGATAACTCGAGCACGAGCGAGGACATGTTAACCATGTCAGATATACCCTAACAATACAAACAAAGGGTGAATAACCGAAAGATAGCCATTATGAAAGTAATGAAAGGAAAGCAAGGAACAACTCACAGGTGCATAACGAGAGAGTACCCCCTGAACAAAGCGCCGAGTCTCCCCAGGAGACTTGGGCGAAGCAACACGATCGCCAGGGGGGACGGCGCCACGGAGTACCCGGACACCAACCTCAGGAGTCCGCAGAGAGGAGGTGCTATCGAGGTGGAACTCCTTCAGACCAGCGAAGGGAGTCCACTCAGACCCAATAACATCTTCATCAGTCAGCCGTACGAAATCCTTCCGACTTAAAGTCGGAGGCCCACCTACACAAGCAAAGCAAGTCAAAGGATAGTATAAACATAGAAGGATCAGTAATAAGGTAGAGATCATACCTGAGGACCGTGCCCTCGGCTGGGGGGCAGGGGAACCACCACCAGCAGGTCCCTTCCCTTTGTCAGCTAGGGAAGGCACCTCTTCGACCACCATCTCCTTATCACGAGATAGGGTCGGAGGACGAGCAGTAGGCGAAGCAGGATCCACAGCCTTCTTTCTCTTAGCAGCCGAGGCCCCGGCCTCAGAATCAGACCTCCGCGGTTTGGACTTGGAAGGTCCAGAGTCTCTGCCAACGGAGACGACCCTCTCAGTCACCAAGGGGGAGCGCCCTAGCAAGGTAAGAAAAACAAGATAAGGAAAACATAGGTTATACCATAAAGAAGCAAATGAGAGAAAGCATACCAGAGGCTCCAGCCTTCTTCCCAGGCAGGGGGGATTTCTTCAAAGCAGAACTGGAAGGAGCCTTCCTCTTGCTCAGATCAACAGGGGCTCCCTGCATGTTATAGGTTTTTCCATGAAACCAACCTACAAAGGAAGAGCAGAAGGTAAATAAAGATGGAAAGACCAAGTGACATACCGAACCCCCGGAGTCAGGAGTCAGACTGATCCCGGCCTCGTAAAGATCTGTCTCAGTTATTAGAGACACGGGGCAGTAAGACCGGGTCCTGTTGCTCTCGTGAATGATCTTCATAGTCTTCAAATCATCCGAAGAGAACTCTCCAAAAGCAGGCCAACCGTCGGACCGATCCTCATTCAAGACCGACCAAGTGACATACCGGTCCGTAATGAAGAAGTAGTGCTTAGCCCAGTGACTGGCCGAATTGTCAATCTGGGTCACAAAACGGAGGGAGGTATCCCACTCGATCCCACTCAACCCGAAGTCGGAGAATCGGGGATCTTTGAAGGTCGGGTGGCGAGTTACGAAACTCGCAAACCCCACCCTCGTCCGGTACTGGAACCGATAAAAGCATCGGAATAGAACGAGAGAGTACTTCCAGGAGTACCAATGGCACAATACCCGGAAGCCCACCCAGACGCGGAGGGCACTGGGGGCAAGGTTCACAGGAGAAATCCTGAAGAACCTGCTCAACTCTATAAGCTCGTCACACTAAGGCAGTCTCAGCCCGAATCGGATCTGAGAAGGGTATACGGCGACCGTCCCTATGGGAGGCTCCGTCACCGTCGCTCGAGTGTTCCCCAAGGAGGGGAGAAAAGGATACAGAGGCTCATCTAGGGGACAGATATTCCCTAGAGTGACATGTTCGTTGTAATCGGACCTAGTGAGAAGGTTCTCTGACAGGATAGCAAGACCTAAGGCAAAGGTAGTAGGAAACCCCCAAAGCACGAATCAAATTTCAACTAACACCCCAATGAAGGCCACAGTACTAAGCTAGCAATAGAAAAGGAAGCAACGCGACCAAAAAGGAAGAGAAAAAGGAACTTACTCATCCTTCGGAGAATACGGCGTCTCTGAAGAGTCTGCGTACGTGGACACCACCAGGAGTATAGTACCTGCCACGACACGACGGATATCAGGATAAGAGAAATTTCCGAGGAACCGGAAATACTCCGACACCCGACCAACGACAACAATCAAAGATCCAAAGACACCCAGCAAAGATAGTCAGCACAAGTCAAGAACACTACAGCAACCAAGTCAAATAATTTTATCCAAGCCTAAGGTCGGGTTTTGGAAAAAATTACCATTATACCCTCCAACAAGGATTAATATACCAACGGCGGCACGACATCAAATTCAAGACCGGGATAACCCAATCGGACAAGAAACCATATCCGGACGACCGGCAAACATTTTTCACCCAAAATCCACAATTACCGACGGCTATCTACGGCAATCCCACATTTAATCAAACATCGGCAATCAAGCATCGGCAATCAAATATCAACGATTCAAAAATCGACATTTGGTACGGCAACGGAAAGAAAAAGAGCGGACCTTCGGAAAACCCGACCCGATGTGGTAAACGGGTCCGGAATTCGAATTTCGAAGCCGATTGAAATCAGCCCCTCGCCGGAGTTCTAATCCCGCCGTCGCCGGAGTCGTTCCCGGCCGTTTCTCCGTCGCCGGAGTTGGCTCCAAATCTCGCCGGAGCTCCCGGTCCCGCCGTCGACTATCCTGGCCGAGGCTAGCGCTGCCGTCGCCGGAGGAAAGCCCACCGTCGAAGCCTCCCAACGCCGCTGCTCGCCCGGTCGTCGCCCTCCGTCGACCAAGCCCGTTCCGCGTCGCCTTCTTCCGTTGGCCGCCGGAAGTCACGTCGCCGTCGATCGCCGATGTCGGACCAGGTTCCACCTCCGTCAGCAGCAGCCTCGACGTCGCCCTGGCCTGCCGGTCCGTCCCGCCTCCACGTCGCCGTCCACCGGGAGTCGTGTCGTCGTCCGCCTGGGGCTGTGCCGTTATCTTCGGCCACACCTCTTCCCGCCGGAATTGCTGGCCGGAATTTCGCGTCCCTCACCGGAATTCTGGCCGGCCTTAACCTTGGGGGTGCTCTCAAACTTGCCTTGCTCTCCAAGGGTAAGTGGAAAAAGAAAGATGGTGGCTATGGTGACTATTGGAGGTATTTCTCTAACTCTCCTCTTTTATGTTAAAAGGATGATAGGGTTTTTTAGGGGTTTTAATCACCACCATCCATCTAGCCTTAAGTAAAATCTAAGGGCCAAGGAAAGATCATCTTTTTTATCCCTTTCACCTATAGCTAAAGTATATTCCTATACTTAGAGAATTATCAAGTTAGTTTTATTTTTAGAGCATTCCATACTTAAGAAAATTTTTTGGCCAAAATTAATTTTTCCTCACTTAGATGAAATCCCGGCATGAATTGGAAGCGTAAGTCATTTAGTTGCATTCGTATCACACCCCTGTGCAAGTTTGTATTTTTTGAATATACACCTGTAGCAGAGATAAGTTTATTACTCCCACCTCAGACGGACGCGTGTCTAGGCACACGTCCGTGCTACTCTGACATTTACAATTCCTCTATCTCAGTAGACAGGGGGGCAGGGTCAGAGGCACGCATCTAAGGGTAAGTAAGCATTCAGACAAAGAAGGTAAAATCCCGGTTTCAAATTGCGCGTGTCATACCATCCTAAAATAGAGTCAATCAAGGGTTAGGCCATTGGTTGACTCGGGGGCATGTGATGGATATACGCCCAATTTGAACCCGTTGACTTCCGAACCGTTGTATTTTTATCGTCCCATTTATGATTGCAAATCGAAACTTCAACACCGGACACTTCGCGAGGACATCAACGGCTCGGACGGGGCCGAAGCGCCCGTCCGACAAGAGGCGAACTCACCTAGGTGAGGTTGGGTGGCCACACCCGACCTCCCCTAGGGGAGATCGGGTCAGCCGACCCGATCTCCCCTAGGGGAGATCGGGTTGGCCAACCCGATCTCTCCTAGGAGAGATCGGGTCGGCCAACCCGATCTCTCCTAGGAGAGATCGGGTCGGCCAACCCGATCCCTCCTAGGAGGGATGGGGTTGGCCAACCCCACCCTCCCTAGGAGGGGTTGGGTGTCCTCACCCAACCCCTACCCTTGGGGGTCGGATTCCTCCCCCCCAAGGGTCCCGACACCATCCTCAGACGCCCATGCTCGGTCCACTCCGCCTACCTCCTCCGAATCCTAAAGTCTTAATTATATGCTTAAAGGTTAATTAATTGTGTTTAGAGGTTAACGATGTCATTAAGCCACCTTAATGACACCGTTGCCTATAAATACCCCACCTTCACAACTCATTTGAACATCTTGGCTAATTGGACATTTTAGCTCTGACATCTCTCTAGCTTTATCTCTCTAGAAATATAATTCTGACTTAGGCATCGGAGAGGGTTCACCAGGCACCACCCCCCCCTCCTCCGTGTCTGGTACTGCCCCTTTTGCAGGGCAAAGGGAGAGAAGAAGAGAAGGAACCAAGGGAAGAAGGAAAGGAAGAAGGGCATAGGCAAAGACAAGGCGACTTAAGAAGACCGGATCACACACATCCCCCATAAGGAGTGAGATCAAAGCCGACACCCCGTTGACCAAGATCTCATAACTTAACAGTCGGGACTTGCTATAAGAGGTTGAGGCCGAGATACGCGGAGCGTAGCCGAGATAGGCGAGATCATGGCCGAGATAGGCGGGATCGTGGCCGAGATACGCTGAGCGTGGCCGAGATAGGCGAGATCATGGCCGAGATAGGCGGGATCGTGGCCGAGATAAGCGGGATCGTGGGCTAACCGCCCCGGCGGTTCACCAGGTAACTGAGGTAGCTATTCGCCTATAAAAGGGCAGAAGTTACCTCAGATCAGATACGTTTTTGAATACTGAGACTCTTGCTTGCCAGTTTATTGAGATTATTGAGATACTCATTTAAGCATCAGAGAGGGATTCAGGGGCACCGCCCGGTCTATCCCCTCTTGCAGGATTACGTGGAGCGAAGGAGTTCGGATCGCCGTCAAGACCGTACCGGAGTTCCAGCCGTGATCCAACATTGGCGCCGTCTGTGGGAAACGCAACGAAAAGCAACAATGACCTCTACTCGTTCAATGGCGGCTGGCAAGCAGAGAAAGCAAGGACAATCTGGTGGTTCCCGTCATCCTGCCGGAACACTGAATTCGCCACCGGAGCGTGCCAAGGATCAAAATCTCCCTGCTGAGGTTTCCCGAACAGGGGGGCGCAACGAAGTTCCTGAGGATACGGCAAGACACCAAGGGAATAGAGAAGAGGATGCTCCCGATGCTCCTCCGAACGCGGACCTGGCAAAGGCTGTGGCAGATGCCATGCGATGTTCTTAGAGGCCATGGAGGCTCTCCTAGAGCGAAGAGAGGCTGCCAAGAGACAGGAGGAGGTGCCTCCGCCAAGGGAGGTTCAGAATCCACAGGAGACCCGACCCAGAAACCAGAACAAGGGCAAGGAACCCGCTCAGTCGGAGCGATTTGTGATTGATGGGCCAGGGCCAGTGCAGCATAGGACCATTCCCCTTAATGGTCCCATCACCCCCAATCAGGTGGTGAAGATCGTGAACATCTGCATGGGGGACCAGAAGCCGATGATGTCGGAACTGAGGGATCGATCCACTCATCCCTTTGTTCCCCGACTGATAGACACCCTCGCCCCGCCAGGGCTGGGTATCCCCACGATTAAGGAGTATGATGGCGAAGGAGATCCGGTTCGTCATGTCCAGAAGCACCTCATGGCCTGTCTAGGCAGGGCCCCGAACGATGATATTGTGTGTGTGCTGTTCCCAGGTGATGGATTTCGCTATGGCCGTTAGGCCCTTTAACGGCGAGGAAACGGTGAGTAGTCCCACTGGGCCCCTAAAAGGAGGTCAAGAAGACCAAGGCGAAGGGTCCCGACAGAGGGAGTCCCGATGATGAAAGGTCCCGACAGAGTCGGTCCCGATAGGCGAGCTGGACGCTCCCGATGAGATGCCTTTAAGTAGGCCCCGATGATGAATCCCTGAGAATGATTGGCCCTGTCACGATGAAGAGGGGCCCCGAGCGGTGACACAATGAGATAACTCTGGAGTCCCCGATATTGGTCGGGACTTGCTATCAGAGGTTGAGGCCGAGATACGCGGGGCATGGCCGAGATACGCGGAGCGTGGCCGAGATACGCGGAGCGTGGCCGAGATAAGAGGGGCATGGCCGAGATACGCGAGATCATGGCCTGGATAGGCGGGATCGTGGCCGCGATACGCAGAATATGGGCTAACCACCCCAACTGTTTACCAGGTAACTGAGGTACTTCTCCGCCAATAAAAGGGCAGAGGTTACCTCAGATCAGATTACGTTTTGAGATACACACTTTGAGTTTGCTGCTTGCCAGTTCATACGAGATACTCATTTAAGCATCAGAGAGGGATTCTGGGTCACCGCCCAGTCTATCCCCTCTTGCAGGATTACGTGGAGCAAAGGAGCTCGGATCGCCGTCAAGACCGTACCGGAGTTCCACCGTGATCCAACATTGGCGCCGTCTATGGGAAACGTGACAAAAAGCTAATATGCCTTCTACTCGTTCAATGGCGGCTGGCAATCAAAGAAGACAAGGACAATCTGGTGGTTCCCGTCATCCTACTGGGACGACTCTGAATTCACCACCGGAGCATCCTGAGGACCAGAATCTCCCTGCTGAGGTCTCCCAGACAGGGGGGCACAACGAAGTCCCCGAAGATGCTGCTCAGCACCAAGAGAATAGGGAGTAGGAGGCTCCTCCAAATGTGGACTTGACGAAGGCTGTGGCGGAGGCCATGCCGATGTTTTTGGCGGCCGTGGAGGCTCTCTTAGATCGGAGAGAGGCTGCGAGGAGACAGGAGGAAGTGCCCCCACCAACAGAGATTCAGAATGTGCAGGAGGCCCAACCTCGGAGCCAGGACAAGGGTAAGGAGCTCGCTCAGTCAGAGCGATTTGTGGTCGATGGGCCAGGACCCGTACAACATAGGACCATTCCCCTTAATGGTCCTATTACCCCTGATCAGGTGGTGAAGATCGTGAACATCTGCATGGGAGAGCAGAAGCCGCTGCTGTTGGAACTGAGGGATCGATCCTCTCATTCCTTTGTTCCCCGAATGATAGACACCCTCGCCCCGCCAGGGCTGGGTATCCCGACGATTAAGGAGTATGATGGCGAGGGAGATCCGGTTCGTCATGTCCAGAAGCACCTCATGGCGTGTCTGGGCAGAGCCCCGAATGAAGATATCGTGTGTACATTGTTCTCGAACACACTTGGTGAGAGAGCCCTGACCTGGTTCTTCAGTCTGCCCCCAGGGTGCATCACTTGCTGGGCTGATATGCACGACCGCTTTATTGAGCAGTACCAGGGTCGCCGACGTCTGTTGAAGAGTGTGAGGTCCCTGGACCAGGTGGTACAGAGGCCCGATGAGTCGCTGGCACACTATTACCAGCGATACACTACCAGCGTGGCGGAGATTGACGAGGAGATTTCGGAGGGTGAGACCATCAGTACCTTCATTTGGAACCTAACAGCCCCCTACGGTTCCGACTTGATGCACAGCGTGGCTGAGAAGGCTGTGTGGAATATGGAAGCCTTGAAGAAAAGGGTGAAGCGGCAAATCGACGTCCAGGAGTCGAAAATAGCCGCTGGAGAGCTTGAGCCCCCGAAGTCATATAAGGGAAAGCAGTCGCTCAAACCCTTAGATGACCGTAAGTCGAAGGATAAATCCGAGAGTAGTCGGAGTCGAGGCCGCTCTGATCGAAGGGAGGATAGGCGTTCCTCGAGGAAGGAGAGGCGGGAGGATCATAACATTCCTCTCAACAGCTCTATGGCGGAGGTGTTAACGGTCATGGAACGACAGGGTATCTCCAGGTACCCCACGAAGAAGGAAGGAGAATTTTTGAGATCCCGCACCGATCGTTACTGTCGGTTCCACCGCGCAAATGGTCACGACACTAATCATTGTCGGGAGTTGAAGAAGGAGATCGAAAAGCTGATCCAGAAGGGGAAGCTTAAGGAGTTTGTCGGGGAGAAGCGGTGTCGATCCCGATCGCGGTCCCGTTCCCGATCCCGCGATTGGTCCCCAAAGAAGAAGAGGTCAGAGCCGGAGTCTTCTGGTGCCCGTAAGGAGAAGCGGGGCACTATCAATGTGATTCACGGAGGATTTGCTGCGGGAGGTGATACCTCGGCCTCTCGGGAGGTTTATGCCTCTAAAATTCCCGCTGCTGTGGTGTTGGATAAGAGGTCCCGATCTTGGACCTTGAAGGAAGAGATGGTGATCTCCTTTTCATCGGAGGATCTAGTAGGTGTGGAGACTCCACACGATGACGCCTTGGTTGTGACCTTAGACGTGGATGGGTATGAGATGAAGCGGATTCTGATCGACGGAGGGAGCTCCTCCGATATTCTGTTCATGGATGCGCTGTAGGCCATGGGGAAAACGAAGAAGGACCTGGAGGAGGTGAACTTCCCGATGGTTGGATTCTCTGGCTTTACCTCCTATCCGCTAGGAGTGATCACCTTACCAGTGGAGTTTGGTACTGGGTGGAAATCAGAGAGGAGGAACGTGGAGTTTGTGTTAGTTGAGTCCGCGGGGACCTATAACGCGATTATCGGGAGAACCACCATCAACCCCCTGATGGCAGTTGCCTCGACTGTGCACCAAAAGATGAAGTTCCCGACTGACCACGGAGTCGGGGAGGTCAAGGGCGACCAGGTGGCTTCCAGGAGGTGCTACATTAATGCCACTCGACGGAAGAGACGAGAGGCCACGGTTATCCTCCAGACCGATGCCGATCCCAGAGAGGAGTTTGGGCGTCCCGCCCCCATGGAGGATTTGAAGGAGTTCGAGATTGACGGACCTCAGAGGAAGGTAAAAATCGGGTCCGCCCTGTCTGACGAAAGGGCCCGAGAACTGATTGAGCTGCTGAAAGAGTTCAATGAGCTATTTGCCTGGTCCCCGAGTGACATGCCAGGAATTAGCCCCGATGTGACCGTGCACGAGTTGAAGATTGATTCCGCGATCAAGCCTATCGCGCAGAAGAGGCGTCCGATGGGCGCAGACAAGAGGATCGCCATCCTGCAGGAAGTGGGCAGGTTGCTCGATGCTGGGTTTATCAAGGAGCTCTGATTCCAGACTTAGGTCGCTAACCTGGTTCTGGTGAAGAAGAGCAATTGGAAGTTGCGGATGTGTGTTGATTTCCGCGATTCGAATAAGGCTTGTCCAAAGGACTGTTACCCGCTCCCAAGAATCGACCAGTTGGTGGATGCAACGTCGGGACATGAGTTGTTGAGCTTCATGGATGCGTACTCGGGCTATAATCAGATCAAGATGGCTAAGGAAGATGCCCCCCACACTGCCTTTTATGCCGATAGTGACATCTATCACTACGATGTCATGCCTTTCGGACTAATCAATGCCGGGGCAACCTACCAGCGGATGGTAAATAAGCTGTTCGGAGATATGCTGGGGAAAACCATGGAGGCTTACGTGGACAATATGCTTGTGAAGTCCCGACAAGCTTAGGATCATGTGCACAACCTAGCTACGGCGTTTGAGCGGATGAGGCTTCATCAGGTTCGCTTGAACCCGACAAAGTGCGCCTTCGGAGTCCACTCGGGGAAATTTTTGGGCTTTATGGTGAGTCAAAGAGGAATTGAGGTGAACCCCGAGAAGCTGAGGGCGATCGAGGAGATGCAATCCCCGGTTCGGGAGGTGCAAGTGCTGAATGGCCGACTGGCTGCAATGAATCGCTTCCTGTCTAAGGCAAGTGACCGATCCATGACATTTTTTGAAGTGTTGAGGGCCAAAAGAAGTTTGAGTGGACTGCCAAGTGTGAAGAGGCGTTCCAGGCACTCAAGCAGCACCTTCGCACCCTCCCGCCATTGGCGAAACCGGTCCCAGGCGAGCCGCTCTATCTATACCTGGCTGTTTCTGAATTTGCCATTAGCTCTGTGTTAGTGAAGGTTGTTGAGGGTAATCAAGTCCCTGTTTATTATGTAAGCAAGGCGTTTGCCAAATCTGAAATGAATTATCCCGCGGTTGAGAAGTATCTCTTTGCGTTGATTATTACTGCTCGGAAGTTGAGGCCTTACTTCCACGCGCATGAGATTACTGTGTTGACGAATCAACATTCGAAGCATTTTTTGAACCGACCTGATGCGTCGGGGAGATTAGTCAAATGGGCAGTCGAGCTTAGTGAGTTTCACATACACTTTGCTCTGAGGAAAGCTATTAAGGGTCAGGCTTTGGCGGATTTCATAGCAGAGTCTACAGCCCCCGATCTGAAAGAAGCGGGCCCATTTAGAGGGGGCAACCATGGAGGTCCCAATAGCAGAGCAACCAGAGGTGGTAGAACAATCAGAGGTGGCAGAGCAATCAGAACAGCCAAATGAGGATATTACTTGGGAGATGTATACGGATGGCTCCTCGAGTTCAGACGGATCAGGAGTAGGCTTTGTATTGATACCACCAGGCGGGGGTGAGCCGCTTCGATATGCCTTGGCTTTAACGTTCAGAGCCACGAACAACGAAGCTGAGTACGAGGCTCTTATCACAGGCCTGAAAATTGCGAGAGGTACGGGAGTTGATCATCTAAGGGTGAAATGTGACGCGGGCCTGATTGTAAATCAAGTCCAAGGGCGATATGAGGCGAAGAGCCCGATGATGAGAAAGTACCTTCATGAGGTGCAAGTCTTGAAATAGAGCTTCAAAAGTTTCGACATTGAGGCGATCCCGAGGGAAGAGAACGTGGAAGTGGATGCCTTGAGCAAATTCGCCTTGGGGGCACCCCTAGAGGAAAATCGGAAGGTGCACTTCTTAGAGAAGGTGATCTTGTCGACCACCGACCTGACACAGGTGTGTGCTATTGAAGCAGGATCGGAGGAGGAGCCCACTTGGATGACCCCGATAGTCGCGTACCTGACTACGGGGGCAGTCCCCGATAATGAAGTGGTAGCTGACAGGATACGTCGGATCGCGGTTAACTGCGTGATGCTGGACAATCAGCTATACAAGAAGGGCTGGTTCTCGACTCCGTACTTGAAGTGTGTGGCTGAGCCCGACACAAGTCGAATCTTGAGGGAGGTGCATGAAGGGGTCACGGTTTGTCACGAAGGAGCCCGATCCATTATGAGGAAAGTGCTGAACTTGGGCTATTATTGGCCTACAATGAGCAAGGAGGCGACGGCGTTGGTCCGATCCTGCGACGCGTGCCAGAGGTATGCCCCGAATATCGTGGCTCCAGCTGCTAATCTCACGTCTATCAAGAGTGCTTGGCCCTTCGCGCAGTGGGGCATCGACCTGGTGGGACCTCTCCCACTGGCACAAGGTCAGTTTAAATATTTGCTGGTGGCTATCGATTATTTTTCGAAGGTGGTCCACCATTCAACGGGGCTCAAGTGAAGGAGTATCTGGAGGAGTTGAATATCGAGCATCGGACAGCTTCTGTCCACCATGCTCAGACTAATTGCCAGGTGGAATCAGCCAACAAAATCGTGATGGATGGCCTGAAGAAGAGGGTCTATGCCTTGAAGGGCAAACGGCTGAACGAGCTGGAAAATGTGCTTTGGGCTGTTAGACGACACCGAAACGATCAACTGGGGAGACTCTATTTGGCCTTGTTTATGGCACGGAGGCTGTTGCTCCCGTGGAGGTAGCTGTGGCGTCCCATCGGATGAGATATCATGAGCCTTTGACGAATGATGAAATGAGACGTCTGGATTCGGACTTGCTCAAAGAGAAGAGGCGGGAAGCCGATGAAGTCCAGGGTCGAATGCGTTTGGCGACGGCCAGGTATTACAATCGGCGAGTTAAGTCCCGACAATTCTTCGTCGGGGAGCTGGATTGGCGTCGCAACGAGTTTACCCTTTTGGATCGAATCAACAAGATGTCACCAAAATGGGAAGGACCTTACAAGGTCGTGGGGATGCCAGCTCCGAATGCGTACAAGTTGGAAGACCTCAATGGCAGAGTATTGAAGCATTCTTTTAGTGGCGAACACTTGAAGAAATGTCATGCTTGAGAAAAGTCGCTTTAAGTGGTGCCCGATGAAAATTCACCTTAAGTGGTGCCCGATGTAAAATCGCCTTAAGTGGTGTAAGTTATTTATCATTTGATTCAATGTAAGCAAGTTTTGTGCCATCAATGAATAAAGAGGTTGCTTCCGATCAGATTATTCTTAGATTTATTCTAAGTGTTGTAAAGTCGCCTTGAGTGGTGCACGAGATTAATTCGTCTTAAGCGATGCACGAGATTAAGTCGTCTTAAGTGATTCACGAGATTAAGTCGTCTTAAGTGATGCACGAGGTTAAGCCGTCTTGAGTGATGCATTATTCTTGGATTTATTCCAAGTGTTGCGAAGTCGCCTTAAGTGGTGCAAGTTGTTAAGTCGTCTTAAGTGACGCACGAGATTAAGTCGCCTTAAGTGGTGCACGGAGTTAAATCGTCTTAAGTGATGTGTGAAAATATCTTAAGTGTCGAGGATTCGCCTTAAGTAAGTATAGTTAAAGTCGCTTTGAGAAGTGCAATGGAAATCGGAACTAAGATAGTCTGATATTTATGAGGGCTCAAAGGCCCGAGGATTACAAAAATGAGGAAAAATACAAGGACTCTAAAGATAACGCGTTTAGGCTTGGTCCTTGTCGACGGCATCAGCGGGAGCAGGGTCCACAAGATCCGTGGCAGAAGGCTCCATAGGTTCAGCTGCCGGAGGATCGATTATCGGGGCGTCAGCACTTGGAGTCTCCACGGGAGTGTTCCCCTCATCACTCTCCTCCGAGAGGGCAAAGTATTTCTTCACGAAGGGAGCGAGAGATGGAGACTTCTCGAAGTTAATGGCGTCGCCATACTCCAGGTGGAGTTCCTCAACTGCGTTGAAGAGGGTGTTCTCCACCTCCGCGCTGTAGAACTTCACTGCATCCACTTGGAAGTCCTCGGACCCCTGATAATCCTCCCGTCCCTTGGTTCGGCCGCGACCAGTTGCGCAGGAACCTCCGCGACTTGCTCTTCCAGAGCCTTCTTTTCAAGGACAAGTTTGTCCTCAGCAATCCGCCGCTCCTGCCGCTCCCGCTTCAGGAGCCCCTCGAAGTCACGAACCTGCTTTTGGAGGTCCCGAGTCTTTCGGTCGAGGATGGTCTGCTCCTTGGCCAGTTTCCCCCGTGAAGACTCGGAGGCCGCGAGATCCTCCTCAAGCTTAGCTATGACTGCGGGAACCCCCTTAGCCCGCTCCTGCTCCAGGGCTTCCTCGAAGGCGAAGATGTACCCCAGTAAACGGTTGATGTCCCCCATCTCCTGTAAAGGAAGGGAGAGAAGTGTTAGCAGATGAGCAACCGGTCTTATTGATGGAGAGAAAAGTGAAAGTCTTACCTCTATCCGACGCATGGACATCTCATGAACATCATGGCGGATGTCCTCCCGATCCAGGGAAATCGGGTACCTCATAGTGGGCAGGATCTAGCCCGCTAGCAGATGCGTGGCCAGCTCGGGGTACGTGTCCCCCTGTCGGAGCTGGACCCCTTGCAGCGTTTGGATCGGGGTCCAGGGAGCATCCTTCTGTGCGGGGTCCAAGACCTTGTAAAAACTCCCGTCGAGGGGGAGAGGAGAAGGGCCGACTTGAGTCGTGGAGGGGCGTGCCTCCGACTCGCCCCTGGCTGGGGAAGGAGTGAAGTCATGGATGGGCGACGGCTGTCGCTGTTGTGAAGAAGGCGAGGGGGGAAGCCCCTTGGAGGTTGGTTTCAGTGGGGACTGCCCCGTCCTCCGACGATGGCGAAGGGAGCCGCCCTCATCAGTCTCCTCGGAGAAGTCCAGGTTCTCCACCCGACGAAATTGATAGCCGGTCGGGGTCTCTCCACCAGAGAAATGTGGTGCCCCTGCCGAAAGAGGCGCCCCTGCTGAAGGTGGTGCACCTGCTGAGGCTCCAGCACCCGACGGAGCTCCCGAGTGACCTGCACCTAGAGGACGAGAGGAGGCTTCAGAAACATAATCAGGAAATTCGTTAGGGCCCTTACACCAGACGATACGCCGAGAGACATATTAATCCTTCCCGCGGTAGTTGTAGTAGCCCGCCTTCAGGACACGAGGAGTTTCCCCTCGGAGGACACGTTTGACATCGGCGATGCGGGCCTCCATGGTCGAAGGGACCAATTCCTTGGGAACTAACTTCCTGTACGATTTAATAACGAGGCGGAGCTTTTTACCTTCTTCAGCGTCCTGGACATCGAAGAGTTTTTCCACCTCCACGTGGCTCCTCTTTGTCCTCTCCGCGGAAGGAGATCCCGACGGAGCAGCAGCCTTCTTGGCTGACTTCCTCTTCCGCGTAGGGCGGACAACATCGGTCTCCCCCTGCTTAAGGATCAGATTGGTCAGCACGGATAACTTCTTAGCTGCAAACAGTAAAAAACAGAGGTTAGAAACGTTACCCAAGGAACCTTATTGGAGGGGCCGTCGAAGAGTTGACCCCCGGAGACTATGTCGAGGAGTCGGATCCCGGCATTCACCAGGTCCCGCTCCACGAGAGAATTGGCATCAAGGGGAGTATAGGACTCCCCCCATCGATAGAGCTGGATGAGATGAAGAGTCTGGAAGTCTTCATCAGAATAGGTGTGGTAAGCGGGAGGAGAGTCCGCTTCCACCTCCCATCGGGGCCACGGGATCGAGGAGTTCTGGATGAAGAAGTAGCTCCTCTTCTACCCACTGTTATCAGACCCCGTGTCGACCAGGAGTCCCCAGCCCTTGACCACCTTCCATGTGTCACTGGTCTAGCTGCACAGCGCGAGCTGCGTCTTGTTCCACTTCGGCATACGGGGGTAGAAGGCACAGACCCCCACCTTGTTGCACTTCATCCCGTAGAAGGTTCCGAAGAGCTTGAGGCTGTAAACCCACTTCTGTCGGAAGCAGAGGACCTGGAAGGAGTTCCATAGGCGGATGGCGTGAGGAGAGAAAGTGGTTGGATGCGTCTTGTAGTGTTGGCACATCTCGACCAGGTTGCCACAGAAGGGGAATCTAATCCCCGCTGATATTTGCCCCGTAGAGACAAATACCTCCCCTTTCCGGGGACGAGTAACCTCAAGGTTACTCGAGAGGCGGGGCCAAGGATATGGGAAGCGAGGTTCCCAGGTAGAGGTGATGCATCCCTCTCGAAGAGCCGCATCTTAAACAGTGCTGGAAATTTCTTTAAGTGCATAGTCAAAATTGAAGGGCTTTCTCCCCTCGGAACTGGATCCACTATCTGAAATCAGCCATGGCAAGGAAAGGCACATTGGGTATTTCGGAAAATTACGAACGAATTAAACAAAGTGGAAGGAAAAGGTACACGAGTAACAAGGAAGAAATCCTTACCAGACATGATGACTTGAGGTAGGAAGGATGATCTGAAGGTTGCCGGAAAGTTGTTCGGAGAAGCACTTGAGTCTTCGAAATCGCAGGGCTTGAATTCTCAGAGTTGCAGAGAGCTTTTGGAATTTCGGAGACGGTAAAAGGGAAACTGTGCCCAGGGTTAGGGTTTTATGGGTGAAGAGGACAATCGAAAGGACGTTCCAGTCTGAACCGTCGAAGTCGAAGCGTTTTGATCTGAGCTGTTGAGACGAAACGTGCAGAATGGCAATGGGTGTAATGATGAAATGGCCTGAAAAGCACTATTTCAGAAAAAGCAGGCGCGAAAAATCAGGCACGGGTGCCAAAGACGTCGCTTCGTTATCTGCTGCATTTAATGGCAGGGTTACCGAGGAGTCTTCTCGGATTTGGTGGTTATCCTCAAGGCATCGAGGAAACGTGAACGAAAATATTGGTATCAGGTGACTGTACCAAGGGAAAGATCCTCGACTCCGATGTCGGGAGGTCGGGAGTTGAAAGACACGACGAACTGTAAGTCCCTCATGTCTTGGGGGCAAATGATGGGTTTCGCTATGGCCGTTAGGTCCTTTAACGGCGAGGAAACGGTGAGCAGGCCCACTGGGCCCCTAAAAGGAGGTCAAAAAGACCAAGGCGAAGGGTCCCGACAGAGGGAGTCCCGATGATGAAAGGTCCCGACAGAGTCGGTCCCGATAGGCGAGCTGGACGCTCTCGATGAGATGCCTTTAAGTAGGCCCCGATGATGAATCCCTGAGAATGATTGGCCCTGTCACGATGACGAGGGGCCTCGAGTGGTGACACAATGAGATAACTCTAGAGTCCCCGATATTGGTCGGGACTTGCTATAAGAGGTTGAGGCCGAGATACGCGGGGCGTGGCCGAGATACGCGGAGCGTGGAAGAGATACGCGGAGCGTGGCCGAGATACGAGGGGCGTGGACGAGATACGCGAGATCATGGCCTGGATAGGCGGGATCGTGCCCGCGATACGCTGAATATGGGCTAACAACCACAACGGTTCACCAGGTAACTGAGGTACTTCTCCGCCTATAAAAGGGCAGAGGTTACCTCAGATCAGATTACGTTTTGAGATACACACTTTGAGTTTGCTGCTTGCCAGTTCATACGAGATACTCATTTAAGCATCGGAGAGGGATTCTGGGTCACCGCCCGGTCTATCCCCTCTTGCAGGATTACGTGGAGCAAAGGAGCTCGGATCGCCGTCAAGACCGTATCGGAGTTCCACCGTGATCCAACACCAGGTACACTCGGTGAGAGGGCCTTGACGTGGTTCTTCAGCCTGCCCCCAGGATGCATCTCCAGCTGGGCCGATATGCATGACCGTTTCATTCAGCAGTACCAGGGTCGTCGACGCCTCTTGAAGAGCCTGAGATCCATGGCCCAGGTGGTGCAGAGGCCCGACGAATCGTTGACACATTATTACCAGCGGTACACTGCCAGTGTAGCTGAGATCGATGAGGAGGTATCGGAGGGAGAGACTATTCGCACCTTCCTTCGGAATCTGACAGCCCCCTATGGTTCCGACCTGATGCACAGCGTGGCTGAAAAGGCTGTGTGGAACATGGAAGCACTGCAAAAGAGGGTGAAGCAGCAAATCGATGTGCAGGAGTCGAAGATAGCTGCTGGAGAGCTTGATCCTCTGAAGTCCAATAAAGGGAAGCAGTCGCTCAAGCCATTGGATGACCATAAGCGGAAGGATAAATCCGAAGGTAGTCGGAGTCAAGGTCCTTCTGATCGAAGGGAGGACAGACGACCCCCGAGGAAGGACAAACGGGAGGACTATCACATCCCTCTCAACAGTTCCATGGCTGAGGTGTTAATGGTGATGGATCGACAGGGTATCTCTAGGTAACCCCCGATCGTTACTGTCGGTTCCACCGCGCCAACGGTCATGACACTAACCATTGTCGGGAGTTGAAGAAGGAGATTGAAAAGCTGATCCAGAAGGGGAAGCTTAAGGAGTTTGTGGCTGAGAGGCGGTGTCGTTCCCGCTCCCGATCTAGATCGCGGTCCCGTTCCCGATCCCGCGATCGATCCCCGAAGAAGAAGAAGTCGGAGCCAGAATCCTCTGGTGCCCGTAAGGAGAAGCGGGGCACCATCAATGTGATTCACAGAGGATTTGCCGCAGGAGGTGACACCACAGCCTCTCGGGAGGTCTATGCCTCTAGAATTTCTGCTGCTGTGATGTTGGGCAAGAGGTCCCGATCCTGGACCGCGAAGGAAGAGATGGTGACTTCCTTTTCAGCGGAGGACCTGATAGGTGTGGAGACTCCGCATGATGACGCTTTGGTCGTGACCCTAGACGTGGATGGATACGAAATGAAGCGAATTTTGATCGACGGAGGGAGCTCTTCCGATATTCTGTTTATGGATGCTCTGGAGGCCATGGGGAAAACAAAGAAGGACTTGAAGGAGGTGAACTTCCCGATGGTCGGGTTCTCTGGTTTTACCTCTTATCCGCTGGGAATGATCACCTTACCAGTGGAGTTTGGTAGTGGGTGGAAAGCGGAGAGGAGAAATGTGGACTTCGTGGTGGTTGAGTCCGCAGGGAGTTATAATGCGATTATCGGGAGAACTACCATCAATCCTCTGATGGCAGTTGCCTCGACTGTTCACCAGAAGATGAAGTTCCCGACTGACCACGGAGTCGGGGAGGTCAAGGGCGACCAGGTGGCTTCCGAGAAGTGCTATGTTAATGCCACCCGAAGGAAAAGACGGTAGGCTATGACTATCCTCCAGACCGATGCTGATCCCAGAGAGGAGTTTGGGCGTCCCGCCCCAATGGAGGATTTGAAGGAGGTCGAGATTGACGGACCTCAGAGGAAGGTGAAAATCGGGTCCGCCCTGTCCGACGAGAGTGCCTGAGAATTGATTGAGCTACTGAAGGAGTTCAAGGAGCTGTTTGCCTGGTCCCCGAGTGACAAGCCAGGAATCAGCCCCGACATGATTGTGCATGAGTTGAAGATAGATCCCGCGATCAAGCCTATCGCGCAGAAAAGGCGTGCGATGGGCGCGGACAAGAGGATCGCGATCCAGCAGGAGGTGGGAGGTTGCTCGATGCTGGATTTATCAAGGAGCTCCGATTCCAGACCTGGGTTGCCAACCCGGTTCTGGTGAAGAAGAGCAATTGGAAATGGCGGATGTGTGTTGATTTCCGCGACTTGAATAAGGCTTGCCCGAATCCGAGGATCGACCAGTTGGTGGATGCTACGTCGGGACATGAATTGCTGAGCTTCATGGATGCATACTCGGGCTATAATCAGATCAAGATGGCTAAGGAGGATGCCCCCCACACTGCCTTTTATGCTGATAGTGACATCTATCACTACGATGTCATGCCCTTTGGATTGATCAATGCCAGGGCAACTTATAAAAGGATGGTGAGCTGTTCGGAGACATGCTGGGGAAAACCATGGAGGCTTATGTGGACGATATGCTGGTGAAGTCCCGACAGGCTGATGATCATGTTCACAACTTAGCCACGGCGTTTGAGCGCATGAGGCTCCATCAGGTTCGCTTGAACCCGACCAAGTGTGCTTTCAGAGTGCACTCGGGGAATTTTTTGGGCTTTATGGTAAGCCAAAGAGGAATTGAGGTGAACCCCGAGAAGCTGAGGGCAATCGAGGAGATGCAGGTGCTGAATGGCCGACTGGCTGCAATGAATCGCTTCCTTTCCAAGGCAAGTGACCGATCTATGCCGTTTTTTGAAGTGCTGAGGGCCAACAAGAAGTTTGAGTGGACTGCCAAGTGTGAAGAGGCATTCCAGGCACTCAAGCAGCACCTTCGCACCCTCCCGCCATTGGCGAAACTGATCCCAAGCGAGCCGCTCTATCTATATTTGGCTGTTTCTGAGTTTGCTATTAGCTCTGTGTTAGTGAAGATTGTCGAGGGTAATCAAGTCCCAGTGTATTATGTAAGCAAGGCGTTTCCAAATCTGAAATGAATTATCCCGCCGTTGAGAAGTACCTTTTTGGGTTGATCATTACTGCTCGGAAGCTAAGGCCTTACTTCCATGCGCATGAGATTACTGTGTTGACGAATCAGCCTTTGAAGAATTTTTTGAACCGACCTGATGCGTAGGGGAGATTAGTGAAATGCGCAGTCGAGCTTAGTGAGTTCCGCATTCACTTTGCTCCGAGAACGGCTATTAAGGGCTAGGCGTTGGCGGATTTCATAGCAGAGTCTACAGCCCCCGATCTAGAAGAAGCGGGCCCTGTAGAGGGGGCAACTATGGAGGTCCCGATGGCAGAGCAACCAGAAACAGCAGAGCAATCAGAACGGCCAAATGAGGAATATACTTGGGAAATGTACACGGATGGCTCTTCGAGTTCAGATGGATCAGGAGCAGGGTTCGTATTGATACCACCAGGCGGGGGTAAACCCCTTCGATATGCTTTGGCCTTAACGTTTAGGGCCACGAACAACGAAGCTGAGTATGAAGCTCTTATTACAGGCCTCAAAACTGCCAAAGGTACGGGAGTTGGTCACTTAAGGGTGAAATGTGACGCGGGCCTGATTGTGAATCAAGTCCAAGGACGATATGAGGCGAAGAGTTCGATGATGAGAAAGTACCTTCGCGAGGTGCAAGTCTTGAAGGAGAGCTTCAAAAGTTTCAACATCGAGGTAATCCCGAGGGAGGAAAACGCGGAAGCAGATGCCTTGAGCAAATTCGCCTTGGGGGCACCCCTAGAGGAAAACCGGAAGGTTCACTTTTTGGAGAAGGTGATCTTATCAACGACCGACCCATCGGAGGTGTGTGCTATTGAAGCAGGGTCGGAGGAGGAACCCACTTGGATGACCCCGATAGTCGTGTACTTTGCCACGGGGGCAGTCCCCGACGATGGAGTGGTAGCTGACAGGATACGCCGGATCGCGGTTAATTACGTGCTGGTGGACAATCAGTTGTACAAAAAGGGGTGGTTCTCGACTCCTTACTTGAAATGTGTGGTTGAGCCCGACACAAGTCGGATCCTTAGGGAAGTGCATGAAGGGGTCGCGGCTTGTCACGAAGGGGCCCGATCCATTACGAGGAAAGTGCTGAATTTGGGTTATTACTGGCCTTCGATGAGCAAGGAGGCAACGTTATTAGTCCGATCTTGTGACGCGTGCCAGAGGTACGCCCCGAATATCGTGGCTCCGGCTGGTAATCTGATGTCCATCAAGAGTGCTTGGCCCTTCGCGCAGTGGGGTATCGACTTGGTGGGACCCCTCCCACAGGCACAAGGTCAGTGTAAGTATATGCTTGTGGCTATCGATTATTTTTCGAAATGGATAGAAGCTAAGGCATTGGCAAAGACGACGGGGAACCAAATTGTCAAGTTTCTCCAGACCCATATTATATCCAGATATGGGATTCCTAAGGTGGTGATCAGCGATAATGGTCCACCGTTTAACGGGGCTCAAGTGAAGGAGTATCTGGAGGAGTTGAATATCGAGCATCGGACAGCCTCTGTCCATCATGCTCAGACTAATGGCCTGGTGGAGTCAGCCAACAAAATCGTGATGGATGGCCTGAAGAAGAGGGTCTATGCCTTGAAGGGCAAATGGTTGAACGAGCCGGAAAACGTGCTTTGGGCTGTTAGAACGACACCCAAACGATCAACTGGGGAAACTCCGTTTTGCCTTGTTTATGGCACGGAGGCCGTTGCTTCCGTGGAAATAGCTGTGGCGTCCCATCGGACGAGGTACTACGAGCCTTTGACGAATGATGAAATGAGACGTCTGGAATTGGACTTGCTTGAGGAAAAGAGGCGGGAAGCCGATGAAGTCCAGGCTCGAATGCGTTTGGCGACGGCCAGATATTACAATCGGCGAGTTAAGTCCCGACAGTTCTTCGTCGGGGAGCTGGTCTGGCATCGGAACGAGTTCACCCTTTTGGATCGAATCAACAAGATGTCGCCAAAATGGGAAGGACCTTATAAGGTCGTGGGGATGCCAGCTCCAAATGCGTACAAGTTGGAAGACCTCGATGGCAGAGTATTGAAGCATTCTTTCAGTGGCGAACACTTGAAGAAATGTCATGCTTGATGAAAAGTCGCCTTAAGTGGTGCCCGATGAAAAGTTTCCTTAAGTGGTGCCCGATGTAAAATCGCCTTAAGTGGTGTAGGATATTTATCGTTTGATTCGATGTAAGCAGATTTTGTGCCATCAATAAATAAAGAGGTTGCTTCCGATCAGATTATTCTTAGATTTATTCTAAGTGTACAAATGTCACCTTAAGTGGTGCACGAGATTAAGTCGTCTTAAGTGATGCATGGTTATTAGATTTATTCTAAGTGTTGTTAAGTCGCCTTAAGTGGTGCAAGTTGTTAAGTCGTCTTAAGTGATGTATGGTTCTTAGATTTATTCTAAGTGTTGTTAAGTCGCCTTAAGTGCTGCACGAGATTAAGTCGCCTTAAGTGGTGCACGAGATTAAGTCGCCTTAAGTAATGCACGAGATTAAGTCGCCTTAAGTAATGCATGAGATTAAGTCGCCTTAAGTGGTGCACGAGATTAAGTCGCCTTAAGTGGTGCACGGGATTAAATCGTCTTAAGTGATGTGTTGAAATGTCTTAAGTGGCATAGTTAAGTCGCTTTGAGAAGTGCAACGGAAAATCGGAACCAGAAAAGATACGATATTATAAAATCTGCGAGGTTCCCGATAAAGAAAGGAAAAAGCTTGGTTCCCGATAAGCTTGGTCCTTGTTGGCGTCAGCGGGAGCAGGATCCACGAGATATGTGGCAGAAGGCTCCACGGGTTCAGCTGCTGGAAGGTCGATTATCAGGGGGTCAACTGTAGGAGGATCGGCACTTGGAAGCTCCGCCATGTCTTCAACACCAGCGGGAGTATTCCCCTCATCACTCTCCTCCGAGAGGGCGAAGTACTTCTTCGCAAAGGGAGCGAGAGTCACAGACTTGTCGAAGTTGATGGCGTCGCCATACTCCAGATGGAGCTCCTCGACCGCGTTGAAGAGGGTGTTCTCCACCTCCGCGGTACAGAATTTCACCGCATCAGCTTGGAAGTCCTCGGACCCCCGATAATCTTCCCGGCCCTTGGTCTCAGCCGCGACCAGCTTCGCAGGAACCTCAACAATTTGCTCCTCCAGAGCCTTCTTCTCAAGGACATGTTTGTCCCGAGCTTCTGCATCTTTTTGTCGCTCCTGCTGCTCCCGCTTCAGCAGCACCTTGAAGTCGTGAACCTGCTTTTGGAGGTCCCGAGTCTTTCGGTCGAGGAGGGCCTGTTCTTTGGCCAGTTTTCCCCTCGAAGACTCGGAGGCCGCGAGATCCTCCTCAAGCTTGGCTATAACTGCAGGAGCCCCCTTAGCCCGCTCCTGCTCCAGGGCCTCCTCGAAGGCGAAGATGTACCCGAAGCAGCGGTTTATGTCCGCCAGCTCCTGCGAAGGAAAGAAGAGAAGTGTTAGCATATGAACAACCTGCCTTATTGATGAAGGGGAGAAAAATAAGAGCCTTACCTCTATCCGACGGATAGACATTTCGTGAACATCCCTGCGGATGCCCTCCCGATCCAAGGAAATTGGAAACCTCAGAGATGGCAGAATCGACCCTGCCAGCGGATGCGGAGCCAGCTCTGGGTATGTGTCACCCTGTCGGAGCTGGACCCCTTGCAGCGTTTGGATCGGGGTCCAAGGAGCCTCCTTCTGGCTGGGGTCATAAACTTTGTAGAAGCTACCGTCCAAGGGGAGAGGGAAATCACCGACTCGAGTCGTGGAGGGGCGCATCTCCGACTCGCCCTGAGGCGGAGAGGGAGTGAAACTGTGAATGGGCGACGGCTGTCGCTGTTGCGAAGAAGGTGAAGAGGGCAGCCCCCTGGAGGTTGGTTTCAGGGGGGACTGCCTCGTCCCCCGACGATGGATCAAGGCGGAGCCCTCATCTGTCTCCTCGGAGGAGTCCAAATTTTCCACCCGACGAAATAGATCGCCGGTCGGGGTTTCTCCAGCCCCGGAAAGTGGTGCCCCTGCTGAAGGAGGCGCCCCTGCTGAAAGTGGTGCCCCTGCTGAAGCTCCAGCACCCGACTGAGTTCCCGAGTGACCTGCACCTAGAGGACGAGATGCTTCAGAAATATAGTCAGGAAGTTGATCAGGGTCCTTACACCAAACGACGCGCCGAGAAACGTATTGGTCTTTCCCGTGGTAGTTGTAGTAGCCCGCCTTGAGGATGCGGGGAGTTTCACCTCGTAGGACACGTTTAACCTCTTCGATGCGGGCCTCTATGGTCGAAGGGATCAAATCCTTAGGAACTTGCTTCCCGTGTGATTTAATAGCTAGGCGGAGCTGTTTACCTTCTTCAGCATTTTGGACATCGAAGAGTCTGTCCACCTCCACGCGGCTCCGCTTAGTCCTCTCCGCGGAGGGAGATCCCAACGGAGAAGCAACTTTCTTTGCCGACTTCCTCTTCCGCGCGGGGCGTTGGACGGCGTCGGTCTCCCCCTGCTTAAGGATGAGATTGGTCAACACGGATACCTTCTTAGCTGCAAACAATGGAAAACAGAGATCAGAAACATTACCCAGGGAACCATATTGGAGGGGCCGTCGAAGAGTTGACCCCCAGAGATTATGTCAAGGAGACGGATCCCGGCCTTCAACAGGTCTCACTCCGTTAAAGAGTTAGCATCGAGGGGAGTATAGGACTTCCCCCAACGGTAAAGCTGGATATGATGGAGGGTCTGGAAGTCTTCGTCAGAGTAAGTGTGATAAGCGGGAGGAGAGTCCGCTTCCACCTCCCATCGGGGCCATGGGATCGAAGAGTTCTTGATGAAGAAGTAGCTCCTCTTCCACCCGCTATTATCAGACCCCGTGTCGATTAGGAGTCCCCGACCCTTGACAACCTTCCAGGTGTCACTGGTCGAGCTGCACAGCGCAAGTTGCGCCTTGTTCCACTTGGGCATCCGGGGATAGAAGGCACAAACCCCAGCCTCGTTGCACTTCATCCCGTAGAAGGTTCTGAAGAGTTGGAGGCTGTCGACCCACTTCTGGCGGTAGCAAAGCACCTGGAAAGCATTCCACACGCGGATGGCGTGTGGGGAGAAGGTAGTTGGATGCGTCTTGTAGTGGGTGCACATCTCAACCAAGTTCCCGCAGAAGGGGAATCGGATCCCTGCCGATATCTGTCCCGTAGAGACAAATATCTCCCCCGCCTCGGGACGAGTAACCACAGGGTCACCCGAGGCACGGTGGCGAGAATAAGGAAGACGAGGCTCCCAGGTCTGGGTAATACATCATTCTCGGAGAGCTGCGTCGTAAGAAGTCACCGAGATCTCGTTGGGAGCATAATCAAAATTGAAGGGTTTCCTCCCCTCGGAACTGGATCCGCTGTCTGAAAATCAGCCATGGCAAGGAAAGGCATATTGGGTTTTTCGGAAAATTGCAAGCAAACTAATCGAAGATGAAGGAAAGGCTACACTAACATCAGGGAAGGAAGTCTTACCAGTCATGATGATTCGAAGTGAGAGGATGGTCTTGATGACTGCCGGAAAGTTGATCGGAGAATGGAAAGGCAAGGAAGAGCTTGAGTTCTCAAAGTTGCAGAGCTTTTGAAATTTTGGAAACGGTAAAAGAGAAACAGTGCCCATGGTTAGGGTTTTATAGGAGAAGGGACAAGTGAAAGGACGTTCTAATTTGGGTCGTCGAAGTTGAAGCGTTTCAATCTGAGCCGTTGAGATGAAACGAACAGAATGGAAAGGGGCGTAGTGATGAAACGGCCTGAAAAGCACTTTTTCAGAAAAAGCAGGCGCGAAAAATCAGCCACGGGTGCCAAAGACGTCACTTCATCACCTGCTGCATTTAATGGCTGAGTAACCGAGGAGTCTTCTCCGATTTGGTGACTATCCTCGAGGTATCGAGGAATCGTGGACGAGAAGATCCGTATCAAGTGACTTTATCAAGGGAAAGGTCCCCGACTCCGATGTCGGGAGGTCGGGAGTTGAAAGACACGATGAACTGTAAGTCCCTCATGTATTGGGGGCAAATGATGGGTTTCGCTATGGCCGTTAGGCCCTTTAACGGTGAGTAAACGGTGAATAGGCCCACTGGGCCCTAAAAGGGGTCAAGAAGACCAAGGCGAAGGGTCCCGACAAAAGGAGTCCCGATGGTGAAAGGTCCTGACAGAGTCGTTTCCGATAGGCGAGCTGGGCGCTCCCGATGAGATGCCTTTAAGTAGGCCCCGATGAGATGCCTTTAAGTCGGCCCCGATGATGAATCCCTGAGGATGTTGGCCTTGTCACGATGATGAGGGGCCCCGAGCGGTGACACAATGAGATAACTCTGGAGTCCCCGATATTGGTCGGGACTTGCTATAAGAGGTTGAGGCCGAGATACGCGGAGCGTAGCCGAGATAGGCGAGATCATGGCCGAGATAGGCGGGATCGTGGCCGAGATACGCTGAGCGTGGCCGAGATAGGCGAGATCATGGCCGAGATAGGCGGGATCGTGGCCGAGATAAGCGGGATCGTGGGCTAACTGCCCCGGCGGTTCACCAGGTAACTGAGGTAGCTCTTCGCCTAAAAAAGGGCAGAAGTTACCTCAAATAAGATACGTTTTTGAATACTGAGACTCTTGCTTGCCAGTTTATTGAGATACTCATTTAAGCATCGGAGAGGGATTCTGGGTCACCGCCCGGTCTATCCCCTCTTGTAGGATTACGTCGAGCGAAGGAGTTCGAATCACCGTCAAGACCGTACCGGAGTTCCAGCCGTGATCCAACATATAGGAGAGGAGTTACCCCAGTTACCTGGTGAACTGCCAGGGCAGTTAGCCCATGCTCCGCGTATCTTGGCCACGTTCTGCGTATCCCGGGCAGTTCCACTTATCTCGGCCAGTTCCGCTTATCTCGGGCCACTTCCTCACTACTCTGATAGTGGGCGCGTTTCTGGGCCTCAACCTCTGATAGCAAGTCCCGACCAATATCGGGGACTCCAGAGTTATCTCATTAAGTCACCGCTCGGGGCCCCTCGTCATCGTGACAGGACCAACATCTTCAGGGATTCATCACCGGGGCCTACTTAAAGGCATCTCATCGGGGCCTACTTAAAGGCATCTCATTGGGAGCGTCCAGCTTGCAAATCGGGACCGACCTTGTCGGGACCTCTCACTGTCGGGACTCCTCTTGTCGGGACCCTTCGCATTGGTCTTCTTGACCTCTTTTAGGGCCCAATGGGCCTATTCACCATTTACTCGTCGTTAAAGGGCCTAACGGCTATAGCGAAACCCATCATTTGCCCCCAAGACATGAGGGACTTACAGTTCGTCGTGTCTTTCAACTCCCGACCTCCCGATATCGGTATCAGAGGTTTTATCCTTGACAAAATTTATTGACACGGATCTTCTCGTCCACGATTCCTCGATGCCTCGAGAATAGTCACCAAATCCGAGAAGACTCCTCGATTATTCGGCCATTAAATCAGCAAATGACGAAGCGACGGTTTTGGCACCCGTGCCTGATTTTTTCTGAAAAAGCACTTTTCAGGCCGTTTCATCATTAACGTCTCTTTCCATTCTGCCCCCTTTTATCTCAACGGATCAGATTGAAACGCTTCGCCTTCAACGGTCCAGATTAGAAGGTCCTTTCGACTGTCCCTTCCTCTATAAAACCCTAATCCTGGGCACTGTTCTTCTTTTACCGTTTCTGCAATTTCAAAAGCTCTATAACTTCGAAAGCACAAGTTCTTCTCCGGCTTCCTGTTTTCCGATCAGCCTTCCGGCGACTGTCAAGATCATCCTCTCGCTTCAATTCACCATGTATGGTAAGAATTCATTCTCTGATGTTAGCGTAGCCTTTCCCTTATCTTTGATCAGTTTGCTTACATTTTTTCCGAAAACCCACTACGCCTTTTCTTGCCATGGCTAATTTTCAGCTAGCGGATCCAGTTATGAGGGGAGAAAACCCTTCAACTTCGATTACGCTCCCAACGAAATCTCGGTGACTGCCTATGATGCAGCTCTCCGAGAAGGATGCATTACCCAAACCTGGGAGCCTCGCCTTCCTTACTCTCGCCACCGTGCCTCGGGTGACCCTGTGGTCAGTCGTCCCGGGGAAGGGGAGATATTTGTCTCTACCGGACAAATATCGGCAGGGATCCGATTCCCCTTTTGCGGGAATTTGGTTGAGATGTGCACCCATTACAAGACGCATCCAACTACCTTCTCCCCACACGCCATCCGCGTGTGGAACGCTTTTCAAGTCCTCTGCATCCGACAGAAATGGGTCTACAACCTCCAACTCTTCCGAACTTTCTACGGGATGAAGTGCAACGAGGCTGGGGTTTGCGCCTTCTATTCTCGGATGCCCAAGTGGAATAAGCTGCAGCTTGCGCAGTGCAGTTGGATCAGCGACACCTGGAAGGTTGTCAAGGGTAGGGAGATCCTCATCGACACAGGGTCCGACAACAGCGGGTGGAAGAGGAGCTACTTCTTCATTAAGAACAGTTCTATCCCATGGCCCCGATGGGAGATGGAAGCGGACTCTCCTCCCGCTTATCACACTTACTCTGATGAAAATTTTCAAATCCTTCACTGCATCCACCTTTACCGTTGGGGAGAGTCTTACACTCCCCTCGATGCTAACTCCCTAACGGAGCGGGACCTGGTGAATGCCGGGATCCGCCTCCTCGATATAATCTCTGGGGGTCAACTCCATGACGGCCCCTCCAATATGGTTCCTTGGGTAACGTTTCTAACCATGTTTATGTTTTCCATTGTTTGCAGCTAAGAAGGTATCACTGCTGACCAATCTCATCCTTAAGCAGGGGGAGACCGACGTTGTCCAACGCCTCACGCGGAAGAGGAAGTCGGCAAAGAAGGCCACCGCTCCGTCGGCATCTCCCTCCGCGGAGAGGACTAAGCGGGCCCGAGTAGAGGAGGTGGACAGACTCTTCAATGTCCAAAATGCTGAAGAAGGTAAACAACTCTGCCTAGCTATTAAATCATACAGAAGCAAGTTCCTAAGGAGTTGATCCCCTCCACCAAGGAGGCCCGAATCAAGGAGATCAAACGCATCCTCCGAGGGGAAACTCCCCGCATCCTCAAAGCGGGTTACTACAACTACCACGGGAAAGATCAATACGTCTCTCGGCGCGTCATTTGGTGTAAGGATCCTAACCAACTTCCTGACTATCTTTCTGAAGCAATTCATACTCTAGGTGCAGGTCAATCGGGAACTCAGTCGGGGGCTGAAGTTTCAGCAGGGGCACCACTTTCCGGTGCTCGAGTTGGAGAGGGTCTCCCTCAACTTCCTGCCCCGATGGGATCAAGGGTTGAAGGAACCCCGACAGGCGATCAGTTTCGTCGGGTGGAAGACCTGGACTCCTCCGAGGAGACAGACGAGGGTCTCGCCTTGATTCGTTGTCGTCGGGGGACGAGGTAGTCCCCATTGAAACCAACCTCCGGGGGGCTGCCCCCCACCTGAGCAGCAGCAGTATTCTTCCATCCACAGCTTGACTCCCTCTGGGTCCCAGGGCGACTCGGAGATGCGCACCTCCACGACTCCAGTCAGTCCCCCTCCTCTCCCCTTAGACGGGAGCTTCTACAAGGTTTACGGCCCCAACAAAAAGGCGGCTCCTTGGACCCTGATCCAAACGCTGCAAGGGGTCCAGCTCCGACAGGGTGATACATACCCGGAGCTGGGTCTGATTTGGTGGCAGGCTCGGTTCTGCCGTCTCTGAAGCTTCCGATCTCCTTGGATCGGGAGGACATCCGCGCGGATATCCGTGGAATGGCTATTCGTCGGGTGGAGGTAAAATTCCTATTTTCATCCTTTAATCAATAAGGCAAAATATTCATGTGCTAACCTTTTCCTCTTTCCTTCGCAGGAGATGGCTGACATAAACCGCTGCTTCGGGTACATCTTTGCCCTCAAGGAGGCTCTGGAGCAGGAGCGGGCCAAGGGGGCTCCCGCGGTTGTTGCCAAGCTTGAGGAGGATCTCGCCGCCTCCGAGTCTTCGAGGGGAAAACTGGCCAAGGAATAGGTCCTCCTCCACCGAAAGACTCGGGACCTCCAAAAGCAGGTTCATGACTTCGAGGGCCCGCTGAAGCAGGAGCAGCAGGAGTGGAAAAAGGACGCGGAGGCTCGGGACAAACTTGTCCTTGAGAAGAAGGCTCTAGAGCAGGAAATTGCTGAGGTTCCTGCCAGGCTGGCCGCGGCCGAGACCAAGGGTCGGGAGATTATCGGGGCTCCGAGGACTTCCAAGCTGACGCGGTGAAAGTCTGCACCGCGGAGGTGGAGAACACCCTCTTCAACGCGGTCGAGGAGCTCCATCTGGAGTATGGTGACGCCATCAACTTCGATAAGTCTGCGACTCTCGCTCCCTTTGCGAATAGGTATTTCGACCTCTCGGAGGAGAGTGATGAGGGCAACACTGCCGCGGGTGTTGAAGACGTGGCGGAGCTTCCAAGTACCGATCCCCCGAAAGTTGATTCCCCGATAATCGACCCTCCAGCAGTTGAACCGGTGGAGCCTTCTGCCACAGATCTCGTGGATCCTGCTCCCGCTGATACCGACAAGGACCAAGCTTAATGCTCTATCTTTATAGTCCTTGTAATTTTCGTCTCTTTGTAATATATCCTCGGGCCTTTGAGCCCTCCAAATATCAAACTTTTTTAATTCCGATTTACCGTAGCACTTCACAAAGCGACTTAATTACACTTAGAATAAATCTAAGAACCACGCACCATCTAAGGCGACTTAACAACTCGCACCACTTAAGGCGACTTAACAACTTGCACCACTTAAGGCGACTTAACAGCACTTAGAATAAATCTAAGAACAACGCACCACCTAAGGCGACTTAACAACTTGCACCACTTAAGGCGACTTAACAACACTTAGAATAAATCTAAGAACAACGCACCACCTAAGGATCCGATTTGCGTCGGGCTCAGCCACATATTTCAAGGAAGGATTTGAGAACCACCCCTTCTTGTATAGCTGATTGTCCACCACCACGTAATTAATTGCGATCCGACGTATCCTGTCAGCTACTACTCCATCATCGGGGACTGCCCCCGTGGTCAGATACGCGACTATCGGGGTCATCCAAGTGGGCTCCTCCTCCGATCCTGCTTCAATGGCACATACCTCCGATGGATCGGTGGTCGACAAGATCACCTTCTCCAAGAAGTGCACCTTCCGATTTTCCTCGAGGGGTGCCCCAAGGCAAATTTACTCAAGGCATCCGCTTCCGTATTTTCCTCCCTCGGGATTGCTTCAATATCAAAACTTTTGAAACTCTCCTTCAAGACTTGCACCTCGCGAAGGTACTTTCTCATCACCGGGCTCTTTGCCTCATATCGTCCTTGGTCTTGATTCACAATTAGGCCAGCATCACATTTCACTCTTAAGTGACCAACTCCCGTACCTTTGGCGATTTTGAGGCCTGTGATAAGAGCCTCATACTCAGCTTCATTGTTGGTGGCCCTAAACGTTAAGGCCAAAGCATATCGAAGGGGTTCACCCCCGCCTGGTGTTATCAGTACGAACCCTGCTCCTGATCCGTCTGAACTCGAAGAGCCATCAGTGTACATTTCCCAAGTATTTTCCTCATTTGGCTGTTCTGATTGCTCTGCCATTTCTGGTTGCTTTGCTTTCGGGACCTCCATAGTTGCCCCCTCTATAGGGCCCGCTTCTTCCAGATCGGGGGCTGTAGACTCTGCTATGAAATCCGCCAACGTCTGAACCTTAATAGCCGTTCTCGGAGCAAAGTGAATGCGGAACTCACTAAGCTCGACTGTCTACTTCACTAATCTCCCCGACGCATCAGGTCGGTTCAAAAAATGCTTCAAAGGCTGATTTGTCAACACAGTAATCTCATGCGCATGGAAGTAAGGCCTCAGCTTCCGAGCAGTAATGATCAACGCAAAAAGATACTTCTCAACGGCGGGATAATTCATTTCAGATTTGGCAAACGCCTTGCTTACATAATAAACGGGGACTTGATTACCCTCGACTATCTTCACTTACACAAAGCTAATAGCAAACTCAGAAACAGCCAAATATAGATAGAGCGGCTCGCCTGGGATCGGTTTTGCCAACGGCGGGAGGGTGCGAAGGTGCTGCTTGAGTGCCTGGAATGTCTCTTCACACTTGGCAGTCCACTCAAACTTCTTATTGGCCCTCAACACTTCATAAAATGGCATGGATCTGTCACTTGCCTTAGACAGGAAGTGATTCATTGCAGCTAGTCGGCCATTCAGCACTTGCACCTCCCGATGATTTATCGGAGACTGCATCTCCTCGATTGCCCTCAACTTCTCGGGAATCACTTCAATTCCCCTTTGGCTTACCATAAAGCCCAAAAACTTCCCAGAGTGCACTCCGAAAGCACATTTGGTCGGGTTCAAGCGAAATTAATGAAGCCTCATCCGCTCAAATGCTGTGGCTAAGTTGTGAACATGGTTTTCCCCAGCATGTCCCCGAACAGCTTGTTCACCATCCTTTGATAAGTTGCCCCGGCATTGATCAATCCAAAGGGCATGACATCGTAGTGATAGATGTCACTATCAGCATAAAAAGCAGTGTGGGGGGCATCCTCCTTAGCCATCTTGATCTGATTATAGCCCGAGTAAGAATTCTTGAAGCTCAGCAATTCATATCCCGACGTAGCATCCACCAACTGGTCGATCCTCGGAAGCGGGTAACAATCCTTCGGGCAAGCCTTATTCAAGTCGCGGAAATCAACACAAATTCGCCATTTCCCATTGCTCTTCTTCACCAGAACCGGGTTGGCAACCCAAGTCTGGAATCGGAGCTCCTTAATAAATCCAGCATCGAGCAACCAGCCCACGTCCTGCTGGATCGCGATCCTCTTGTCTGCGCCCATTAGACGCCTTTTCTGCGCGATAGGCTTGATCGCGGGATCAATCTTCAACTCATGCTCAATCACATCGGGGCTGATTCCTGGCATGTCGCACGGGGACCAGGCAAACAGCTCCTTGAACTCTTTTAGCAGCTCAATCAATTCTCGGGCCCTCTCGTCAACAGGGCGGACCCGATTTTCACCTTCCTTTGATGTCCGTCAATCTCGACCTCCTTCAAATCCTCCATAGGGGCGGGACGCCCAAACTCCTCTCTGGGATCAGCATCGGTTTGGAGGATAGTCATAGCCTCCCGTCTTCTCCTTCGGGTGGCATTAACATAGCACTTCCTAGAAGCCACCTGGTCGCCCTTGACCTCCCCGACTCCGTGGTCAGTCGGGAACTTCATCTTCTGGTGAACAGTCGAGGCAATTGCCATCAGCGGGTTGATGGTAGTTCTCCCGATAATTGCATTATAAGCCCCCGCGGACTCAACTACCACGAACTCCACATTCCTCCTCTCCGCTTTCCACCCACTACCGAACTCCACCGGTAAGGTGATCATTCCCAGCGGATAGGAGGTAAAACCAGAGAATCCAACCATCGCGAAGTTCACCTGCTTCAGGTCCTTCTTCGTTTTCCCCATGGCCTCCAGCGCATCCATAAACAGAATATCGAAGGAGCTCCCTCCGTCAATCAAAATTCACTTCATCTCGTACCCATCCACGTCTAGGGACACGACTAAAGCATCATCGTGCGGTGTCTCCACACCTACCAGGTCCTCCGCTGAAAAGGAAATCACCATCTCTTCCTTCGCGGTCCTGGATCGGGACCTCTTACCCAGCACCACAGCAGCGGAAATTCTAGAAGCGTAGACCTCCCGAGAGGCTGTAGTATCACCTCCTGCTGCCAATCCTCCATGAATCACATTAATGGTGCCTCGCTTCTCCTTACGGGCACCAGAAGACTCCGGCTCGGACTTCTTCTTCTTTGGGGACTGATCGCGGGATCGGGAACGGGACCGCGATCGAGATCGGGAGCGGGATTGACACCGCCTCTCAGCCACAAACTCCTTATGCTTCCCCTTCTGGATCAGATTTTCAATCTCCTTCTTCAACTCCCGACAGTGGTTAGTGTCTTGACCGCTAGCGCGGTGGAACCGACAGTAACGATCGTTGCGGGATCCCAAAAATTCTCCTTCCTTCTTCGGGGGGTACCTGGAGATTCCCTGTCGATCCATCACCGCCAACATAGAAGCCATGGAACTATTGAGAGGAATGTGGGGATCCTCCCGCTTGTCCTTCCTCGGGGGGTACCTGGAGATTCCCTGTCGATCCATCACCGCCAACATAGAAGCCATGGAACTATTGAGAGGAATGTGGGGATCCTCCCGACAGAGCGGCCTCGACTTCGACTGCCCTCGGATATATCCTTCCCCTTATGGTCGTCCAATGGCTTGAACGACTGCTTCCCCCTATTTGACTTCGGAGGATCAAGCTCTCCAGCAGCTATCTTCGACTCCTGCACATTGATTTGCTGCTTCATTCTCTTCTGCAGCGCCTCCATGTTCCACACAACCTTCTCAGCCACGCTGTGCATCGGGTCGGTACCATAGGGGGCTGTCAGGTTCCGAAGGAAGGTGCGAATAGTCTCTCCCTCCGATATCTCCTCATCGATCTCGGCCACACTAGCAGTGTACCGCCGGTAATAATGCGCCAGCGATTCGTCAGGCCTCTGCACCACCTAGGTCAGGGACCTCACGCTCTTCAAGAGGCGTCGACGACCCTGGTACTACTGAATAAAACGGTCGTGCATATCAGCCCAGCTGGAGATGCATCCTGGGGGCAGGCTGAAGAACCACGTCAGGGCCCTCTCACCCAGTGTACATGGGAATAACACACACACAATATCGTCATTCGGGGCTCTGCCTAGACAAGCCATGACATGCTTCTGGACATGACGAACTGGATCTCCCTCGCCATCATACTCCTTAATCGTGGGGATACCAAGCCCTGGCGGGGCGAGGGTGTCTATCAATCGGGGGAACAAAGGGATGGGTGGATCGATCCCTCAGTTCCGACATCATCTGCTTCTGGTCCCCCATGCAGATGTTCACGATCTTCACCACCTGGTCGGGGGTGATGGGACCATTAAGGGGAATGGTCCTATGCTGCACCGATCCAGGCCCATCGATCACAAATCTCTCCGACTGAGCGGGCTCCTTGCCCTTGTCCTGGTTTCTGGGTTGGGCCTCCTGTGCATTCTGAACCTCCCTCGGTGGAGGCACCTCCTCCTGCCTCTTGGCAGCCTCTCTCCGCTCTAGGAGAGCCTCCATGGCCTCCAAGAACATCGGCATGGCATCCGCCACAGCCTTCGCCAGGTCCGCGTTTGGAGGAGCATCCTCCTCCCTATTCTCTTGGTGTCTAGCAGTATCATCAGGAACTTCGTTGTGCCCCCCTGTTCGGGAAACCTCAGCAGGGAGATTTTGATCCACAGCACGCTCCGGCGGCCCCGAATTCAGAGTTCCAGCAAGGTGACGGGAACCACCAGATTGTCCTTGTTTCTTCTGCTTGCCAGCCGCCGTTGAACGAGTAGAAGTCATTGTTGCTTTTCGTTGCGCTTCCCACAGAAGGCGCCAATGTTGCATCACGGTTGGAACTCCGGTACGGTCTTTATGGAAATCCAAGGTCCTTCGCTCCACGTAATCCTGCAAGAGGGGAATAGACCGGGTGGTGACCCAGAATCCATCTTCGATGCTTAAATGAGAATCTCGTGGCATGCAAAAGCAAGCAATAGTATGAGTATGTAATCGTGTATGATCTGAGGTAACTTCTTCCTTTATACAGGAGAGGAGTTACCCCAGTTACCTGGTGAACTGCCAGGGCAGTTAGCCCACGCTCCGCGTATCTTGGCCACGTTCCGCGTATCCCGGGCAGTTCCACTTATCTCGGCCAGTTCCGCTTATCTCGGGCCACTTCCTCACTACTCTGTTAGTGGGCGCGTTTCTCAGCCTCAACCTCTGATAGAAAGTCCCGACCAATATCGGGGACTCAAGAGTTATCTCATTAAGTCACCGCTCGGGGCCCCTTGTTATCGTGACAGGACCAACATCTTCAGGGATTCATAATCGGGACTACTTAAAGGCATCTCATCGGGGCCTACTTAAAGGCATCTCGTCGGGGCCTACTTAAAGGCATCTCATCGGGAGCGTCCAGCTCGCATATCGGGACGGACCTTGTCGGGACCTCTCACCGTTGGGACTCCTCTTGTCGGGACCCTTCGCATTGGTCTTCTTGACCTCTTTTAGGGCCCAATGGGCCTATTCACCGTTTACTCGTCGTTAAAGGGCCTAACGGCTATAGCGAAACCCATCACTCCACGAGTCATAATTCGTCTCAACTAATAGCTCAGATTCACATGATAATGCCATTTATTCATTGATAACAGTTTAAGGTTGGGAGGACAACAACATTTCGACAGAATTGCAAACATCAGATTATCTATTAGGATGGAATACGACAAATAGTGATCCTTCAGTCACTAAACCAAACCGACTGTCAGTAAACCGAGGGAAGGGGGTGTCATGAAAGAGTTCACACTATCGTTGTCTTCAATCCAATCGATCAGTCTTTTGAAAACGGTTATTATTTTGCAAATAACCAGAATGGGAATTTTCAAACAAGTATACCCGATCTTGGCTTTCCCAAGGCCCTTATAATTTTAAAAGGAATTATTCGATAATTTATGCATGCATAATATTATATTACGCCATAAACATCGAACAAACCAAACATGCTTACGCGTCATGCGTCTAATGTTCCTAGCATATATAATTCTACGTAAGGTAAATTATCACATGCTTTTATCCTTGAACATTCTAACATACGTGTCAAAACATGCAACATCCGCACAAATCATGCATAATTGGCGACTGGAATTTTCGGTTTTAAAAACGCTCTGAAAATATTAGGGGTTGTTTTGCAATTCATGTTTACAATCAATCATGCGAAATTTCTAGACATGGATTCTAGGCACTTTCAATCAGCATAGCATGTCTATCATATTGCGCAATACATATATTTAAATCCCAGAGCTCAATGCTCGCAGTTAATATCTAGCTAGCTTGACTGAGTCAAGACGACAGTTCTAATATATATGTAGCAGAAAGTAAACAATTGCAATCCAGCCCACTAATTTAATCCAGTCCCAAAAACATGCATATCTGAGATCCATCCCCATAATCGAAACTAGATATTATGGTTTTAACCGAAAAATGTTTTAAAACGCAAACCCTAATAGCACTGTTTAGGCAAAATTTAAAGTTCGAAAACATTTTGGATTTAAATTTGAAATCCTATTTTATTGAACATTTTAAAATTTCCGAGAAATTTAAAAATTCTGGTCCGGTCCAATTTAAAATCCGGTTCAAGTCGGTCCGATTTTAAAAATCCGGTTTGGTCCGAAACGGGTCAATAAAATAAGATTGTGGTTCGGTTTATCACTCAAAACTGGTTAGGTTAGGTTAGGTTCATTTTAGTTACCTTAGTCCGACCTGACCCGACTAGGTCGACCCGATTAAGAAAACCTGGATTGGTTTTACCCGCTCCGGTTTAGCAATTGGACCGGCCCATAAACCCTAGGGTTTTGGCCGAAATATGTCTTGTGGGCTAAGTAGATTTTTAAAGTCCACTGAAAACTTCACTTAGCCAACAAGAAATATTAATTATTTAAAATAATTTCCAACATTGCTAATATATATATATATTTCAGCATATACTTATATATATAAATATTATCAAGATTCTATCTTTAAGATGTAAATCAATCAACAATGGATATATATATATTAAAAATATTCAGAACATATATATATATATATATTGTTATTGTCAAATATATCTTTAGTGATTAAAATATGTAGACAATACATTTTCTTAATCTTTTGTAGTAACTAAATCTATCAATATATATTATCTCTATCTTTATCTATATATATTGATAGTTAATATCTTTTACAATATTATATTATGAACCTATCCATATTTCAAACTTATAGATATATAGTTATCTATTAATAAAATTTAAAAAATGGCAACCTATATCTTTTAATATTTGTGCCGAATTTTTCATTACTTGGTGTCCAAGAAAATTAAATTTTTTACCTAAAATAATCCTAGTAATTTCGAAGGTCCGGTCCGAGCGCGTGTGTCACACGTCCGGACCGTTTTAAACCTCGGGGACGTGTTTTCGAACCGTGTGTGTGATTTTGACGTGTTTACGAAGTCCGGAATATAAATATGAACCCGAATTGGGCGAATATCCATTAGTAGCATTTCTAAATTTGTACTTAATTTTTATCTCATATCTATGCTTTGTTGTACGTGACAATATTATTCTCATGTAGATGTCTAAAGGTTTCCCCTCTTCCTTGATAATCTTAGTCGTCTTTTCAAAAGCGACGTCTAGGTTAGCTATTGGAGGCCCTGCTTCCTTGTGGAGGTTTGCTTTACCGACATGTGTTCTATGAAGGGTCTCGAAGTCGGCATTCGCGTACTCACATGTGCTTTTTCTTCACAAAATTGTCTACCCCGCCACCCCATAAAATTAGAATGCCGACTTATTAAATAAGTTTAGATTTCTATAATAGTAGTTTCAATCCGGGTAGGAGTTCTTTCGTAAGGGAGTAGATATGCCTCCATAGTCGTTTTCGAGAACTTCAAAATTTATTCCAATTTATGAAGGTGAAGTGTAGAGTTGTCCCCCGAATATGTCCGAGGGAAATAAGGTTTTTTGTATATTTTTTCAGCCACGAATTTCCGTTTGAGAGGCTCTCAACCATTGGTTCCTTTGCATGAGAGCATGTTGATTTATTGTTGGTATGGTATTTCTGTTGCGCGGTCGGTTATGACTCCGAAGATGTTATTCTTGCTATGTGAGAGGAGATTTTAAGTACGCCCTTCATGGTAGCCCATTTGATGGATTTAGGGGATAGCTACTACGGATTAAAGCACGTGTACATGCCAGGTAAACTAATTACACAGTGGAACAAGGAGCACATACCAATTTAGCTTTTTGTAGCCCAAGATTGTCACTGAGGAAGTTCCCGATTTGTCGGACGGGTCCTGCAGGAACTCTGATTAAAGAGCAATCTACATGCAGTTGTCTCCACAAGAAAGCCTCTTTCAATCGAGTTACATGATGAATCTATGGGGTAAATTGTTGACACAATTTCGACACCACCAAGGGATGGACTAGATTCGGCCGAATATGCTAGTATTTAGGGATAATGATTTATTTCCTTGTCAACTTAGGGAAAGAGTGATCAATCCTAAGAAATCCCCTAACACCTCCTATTCAGAAGTGGATGTGAGTAAAATCCACCAATGGTTTAATCCGTAATTTCGGACGAAATACACATTAACTGGGCTTGGCCCATTTTGGGCCAATTGTGGCTCATAGGAATTTTGGCCTGATCCAAAATTTCTTATGTGCCTAACCCTAATTATGCTTAATCTGCAGGCTTATATTAATGAGCTCCCAATTATGACGGCCCATATACATCAAATGCCAACAGCTCCCACACGCTGGAATGAGAGGGCGTCTATTAATATGTTGTTGACCAACACATCAATATCAAATCGTGATCCAATCATGTTCCCATATTGTTCATACGATGTTGTTTGTGCGACCAGAAGACACAACATACATCGATCTACTTACCAGTTAAGATTGTTGTAGCGTCCTCGGAACGTTGATTTCCTGTCATTTTATCAACCTGTTACTTCTATGTGCCACGATGTACCCTTGGTAAACTTTTATTCTCCAATTGCCTAGTTCCCATTAAAGGGATACTTCTTCAAGGCATCTGCACAACTATTCACTGCCTTCAACAAATATCTGGTTGGTGGCCACCGAGTGAATACAAGAGTCAGAGAGTTACAGGTGTACATGACTATCCCCAACGCTCATATCCTTAGTCAAACTCAACCGGTTCTCAAACCGTGGTCACTTGGACTTTTTGTTCAGGCGCTACGCTCGTACACCTGGGAGCGAACATTAAGCCCAACCTTGGATATGAGTTCTTAGTGGTAAGGGTACTTCAGGTGCTCCTTCATTTAGAACCAGGGATCAGTCACACGCTCAAGGTGAAGAAGTTTATGTTCTTCAAAATCTTGGAAGATTTCGTCTAACACAACCAAGCCTGACCCCATGGTCGAACATGGCATGCGCAGTATGAAGTGCGCGTCGACAACATAACCTGAATTTATATCTAGAATGAAAATGTCATATGCTATCGTAGATATCCATCTAGCCCAGAATATGATGGTAGACGAACAGAGTTTGTCATGGCGATCTGCAAAACTTTGATCATGTCGTGTTACCCCGAAACCAAATGATCGTTTTACTTAACCACGTTTATCTTTCGAAACACAATGGCTCTTAACAAGTCTTAATATGGCTAAGGAATCCTTTCCATCAAGACGACCGAGATCGTGTTATATGGCAAGGTCCACATTCGACATATTTTATCAGGAGGATTTACGCTCCAACGACTAGTTTATAGACCGCCCATCGATGTAATAATTCCATTATGACGTCGTAAAATCATGAACTCAGTTAGCAATTTTTTTATTCAAACATCACTCCAAATTCAAAATGTTACTGTCACATTACAATTCTTCTAAAACCTACGCAAGCCAAGCAGTTTTACGTGATTTTCAAAAAATCCTTGCGTAAAGGCTTAGTTAATGAATCTGCAACCATGTTCTCAGAAGGCATGTATTCAACTGTGATCAGCTTTTCCTCTACCACACTATTCACATAGTTATACTTTTTATCAATGTGTTTAGTCCTACTATGGTATTTAGGATTCCTGATTGTCCCTATCATTGCTTGACTGTCAGAGTAAACGCACAAAGGCTTATTCCCGTCCTCAAAGTCAAGCAGGGCAATCATCAGTCTTCTTAGCCAGACAACCTCCTGTGCATTTTTCGAGAGAGCTACGAATTCGCATTCCATAGTAGAAAGCGTGACACAGTATTGCTTCTTAATCATCCAAGAGATGGCAGCATTAGCAAGGAGAAACACTCCTTCTAAGGTGGATTTACGATCATCTAGATCACCACCGTGGTCGGCGTCACTATATCCTATCAATTCTAGCTTACTTCCTTCATAACACAATCTGTATTCTGTCGTACCTTTCAGATATCTCAAAATCTGTTTGACGACTTTTAAATGTTGATAACCAGGGTGCGATTAGAAACGCGCTACAAAACCCACAGTGTAACAGATATCAGAACGAGTGCATTGCATCGCGTACATCAGAATTCCTACCATACTGATGTACTCTGCACTCTTCATATGTTCACGCTCTGCTAGGTTCTTTCGGTCATCATGCTTCGACAGCGTAGACCCAAACAAAACCGGCGTATCCATGATTTAGCATCAAAGAGACTGAGCATTCTCAACAACTTATTGATATAGGTTTCCTGAGAAGGACATAATCTCCGAGCACCACGGTCCCTAGAAATTCTAATGCCTAAGATATAAGTGGCCTCCCTCATTTCTTTCATCTCAAATACAGATGCTAACAAAGAATTTGATTTATTAAAGTAACAAAAGTCGTTTGCAGAAAGCAGAATGTCATCGAGGTACAATGTCAAGATAACATATTTTGACCCTAGAGTGTTCGTGTACATGTGTGAATCCTCATGAAGATTCAAGAATCCTTTACCAATGATTTACTCGTTGAACATGTGGTTCCATTGCCGAGACGATTGTTTAAGACCATAGATCGTTCTTTGGAGCTTACAAACTTTAGGTTCGTTTCCAGGGGACGAGAAACCCTCTTGTTGCTCCATGTAGATCTCTTCCTCAAAATTCCCATGAAGGAAGGCAGTCTTAACATTCATCAGGTGTTGCTCGAGATCGAGGCTAGAACCAAGGCCAAAATGGCCCGGACCATGGAGTAATGCACAGTCGGGGAGTAAGTCTCATAAAAGTATACTCCGTGGAGTTCGGTATATCCTTTAGCGACAAGTCGAGCTTTATATCGCTAAACGTTTCCAGCAGCAGTGAGTTTCAATTTCAGAACCCACTTAGCCCCTATTGCTCTGCGATTAGCAGGCAAATAAACTAACGAGAAGAAAGAATTGGCTTTCATAGAGGCGATATCTTCTTCCATTGATTTCCTCCATCCCTTTGATTGAGGACCTTCCAAAGCTTGTTTAACCGTTACCGATTCATCAACCGAAGTCATGGTGAACAATTCACCTCTTTCGATGAGATATTTCTTGGGAGAAGTTTTATAGCTTTGACTACGTCTAGGCTTATTATTCCCATCTAGAACTATGGTCCCACTGGTTACAATGCTCCCACTAGGAATAATGCTCCCACTAGAAACCAAGGAGTTACTAGAACCTTATCCTATAACTTTTCTTGGACTATCTCTTGGTCTCGAGATCCTACCTCTGAGATGAATTCCATGGTCTCTTGGACCAGGAACCAAATTGTTTGTCCCACTCCCACTGGCCTCAGCAGGTAGTTGAGGAATTACAGGATTTTCATCCAACGGTTCGGCATTTTGATGATCATGATCAGGTTATACTTGATTCGCACCCGGACCAACTATGATTTTTGTGGTTGGATTGCCCCCTCCCATTGGATTTGTTATGAAAATGTCACCATTCTCATTTATAATATAATTTCCTATTGTTGCTCCCTCAAATATCCCACTCGAAGTAAGTGGGAACTGATCATTTTCATCATGTTTATGTTTTATTAAGACTTCATTCATTTTGATGTCAACAAGCTTAGGAAATTCATCCTCAATAAACGTAACTTCTCTGGACTCATGTTTAACCACGCTACAATTTTGTTGAGCCGCCGTAAACACGTATCCCTTAGAGTTTTCAGAGTATCTAATAAAGTTACTTTTCAATTCACTAGGTCCAACTTGTCGTATCGTCTGTCGGTCTAATGCGTGTATGCTGCGATACCCCTAGGGAGCAGCCTGGTAAGATCCACCTCTTTACCAGTCCACAACTCATATAGTCACGCCCCGAAAATTTACCAAACTCCAGGGTGTGACCGGCCATTATTTCCTAAACCCTTATAGAAAAGAATGAAGCCTTAAAAATTCAAAAGTGATAACATCCGAAAAACAACCAACTCCGAGGGTTTACAGTTTATAGTGTTCCAAATACCCAAATAGCCGAATATCAAACAAACTAACCAAGTCCAAAATAAAAATCACTCAAGTCGCCGTCTAGGATCTCTCAACGCCTTCACGAACGGTTCGCCTAATCCTCAGAGATGTTCCCGTCGTTATCTCCCTCCCGATCTGAAAATGTGTAGAATAATTGGGGGAAAGTTGCTGGGGAGCAACTTAGTAAGTAGTGGTCACTTATCCCTACTTGGAAAAAAATATATACATATATACAGATATTTATAATTAGGTCATAATGACAATAAATGTTTTCAAAGAACGTCAAAATAATGCAGAGTTCCAAAAGTTTCTACGTAACACATTTGATCAAAGTTGAAAGTTAAACAGTTGATGCATAACTTGTCAAAATTCAGAAACGGATCAGTGTCGGAGGTCAATCAGAAACAGAGGCTTCAAACATAATTAAAAGTCGGAATGGAGCAGAACAGAATCAGAGGTTTTGAACTTAATCGAAATTCAGAACAGATCAGATCGGAGGTTGGTCTAGTCTTTTCAACACGCCTACGATGCCTGCAGGAAGGCTCCAATGTTTTCCCCCATTGGAAGGATGCAGAGCCCAGGTATGCCGCTGGGTCGGCTCCAACGCTTTCCCCCATTGGAAGGATACAGAGCCCAGATATTCCGCTGGGACAGCTTGAGTCGATCGATCTTCGTATGCATACGCCGGAGGGGCCCTCGTAAGGGTTCAGATCATAGCCAGACTTACGAGCACAGAATCAGAGACAGATAACGAGCTTCTTAAAATATATTTTTAGTAACTAATTTCCTATCAAAATATTATATCGAAATTTATAACGAAAACATTCTTGCAAAATCGATCATATCAAAATATACGTAATTCATAACAGAACTTTAAGCACTAGATCCGAATTTCAAAATACGAAAATTATATTCATGCTCGAAAAGGGCTTATCTTTAAAACTTCATGCAGTGCAGAAAATATTTATTTTATAAATATAGGAATAAGCTAAAACTACTTACCTCAACCGAAACCCCCAAAACGAACGTCAACCGCTATGCCGATCCGATCCCCCTAAAATAATACAATAACGAGTTTAAGACCCTCTGTCCAAACCACACAGTCCACTAAACTTCGAGCCTCTTATTTAGAATTCAAATTTCCTAATGTCCAATTCAGATTTTCAGATTCACTCTTCCCATCACGGCACGTAAAACTATGTAAAGACCCGATATCTCATTATTCACTGCATTTTTTACCATCTCAGAAAAATTCCCAAATATTACTGCAACGAGTCCAACGACGCAAACGGCGTCGCGTTTCGACCTTTGGGTGGCCCATACGAGTCAGTCAAAGTTGGTCGGTCGTGGTCAACTTCATCTTCAACCTAGGAACAGATTTTACAGATTGCAGAGCCAACTTCGGGAGCTCGGTTCTCCCTCGTCTGGGCTCGGTTTTGGGTGTTTTTGGTGTCAATGGAAAGCCCTTACAATGAACTACAAGTTCGTGGATATTTTGTTCCTAAATATTAAATAAAAATACAACTTTTATGGCCTTAAAGTTCACTGTTCATCAAAGTTTCTGAAACTTCAAATCTCAATATCTAATGAACGACACGATGAAATTCGGTTTCTTCACTTGTGTTAGGTTACTTAGGTCCCGTAGAGTCTAACCATGGCCATAAACGAAAATAAGCACCACAAAAACGTAATCCACCATTAACGACCTTCGAAGCTTTCTCTCTCTAGGAATAAACATCTAACACTGAAAGTATGTGAAGAAAGCTATGGATTTTACATTAATCGTGATCTGAAACTTGCTCGAAGACTCGTGGATACTCAGTTTCGTCCGTTCTCGTGGTGGTTTGGTCGGGCTCTGAAGATTTGCTAGTTTCTCGTTTCGAAGTCTTCCCTTGCTCTCCAATCTCTTTAGTGTTCGATAGGGCTGCGAAAATAGATGAGAGAACCCTAAGATGGAGAAGACGGCACAAAAAAACCCTCCAATACTGATTTGTAGTGATTTAGGGTGCTTGCCGTGATATATTATGGTGGTAGTGAAAAAAAACAACTTTTGACCTTAAGTTTTGCTCTTAGATTGTATTAGACGCTGAATTTTTAAACTTGCAACCTTGGTCCCCAACTTTATGCAGGTTTTTACAATCTACCCACCTTAAAAAAAATTTCGTCCTCGAAATTTAAGTAATACCTATGTCGTCGAACAAGTGGGGGTACTTTCGCTTCACGTCCTTCTCCAACTCCCATGTTGCTTCTCTTTCGCTGTGATGTTCCCATTGAACTTTCACGTATGGGATGGTGCGGCGTCTTAATACTTGGTCCTTCTTATCCACAATCTGGAAAGTTTTTTCATCAAACGATAAGTCTTGTTTTAATTCCAAAGGGCGATAGTCGATCACATGACTCTCATCGTACACGTACTTCCTTAGCATTGAGACATGGAACACATCATGCACTCCAGATATCACGGGTGGTAATGCGAGTCGATACGCCGCTTCCCCAACCTTCTGAACTATCTCAAACGGTCCAACATACCTCGGGCAGAGTTTCCCATGCAGCCCAAACCTCATTACTCCTTTCATCGGAGAAACTTTCAAGAATACCTTATCGCCGACTTGGAACTCCAGGTCTCGACGCCTTTCATCTGCGTAACTCTTTTGTCTGCTCTGTGCAGTACGAAGTCTTTCTCGAATTACCTTGACCTTTTCTTCCATTTGTTGTACCAACTCGGTCCCAAATTTTTTTGTTCTCCTACATCGTCTCAGTGAGTGGGGGTTCGGCACCTCCTACCGTACAATGCGTCATACGGCGCCATCTTAATGCTAGCTTGATAGCTATTGTTGTAGGCGAATTCGACCAACGGTAGGTGGTCATCCCATGAGCCACCAAAATCGATCACGCAAGATCTCAATATGTCTTCTAAAGTTTGAATTGTTCGCTCCGTTTGACCATCAGTTTGTGGATGGAAGGCAGTGCTAAAGCTCAGCTTCGTCCCAAGTGCCTGATGTAAGCTCTCCCAGAATTTGGACACAAACCTTGTATCACGGTCTGATATAATATTCTTTGGGACCCCATGCAGTCGTACAATTTCCTTTATGTAGAGCTTTGCTAGCACGTCTCGGGAGGTATCCTTTCGAATGGGCAAGAAGTGTGCAGACTTCGTAAAGCGATCCACAATTACCCATATGAAATTATTTTTACGTGGAGTCATCGGCAATCCAGAGACAAAATCCATTGAAATTTCGTCCCACTTCCACTCTGGTATGTGTAGAGGCTTTGACAGTCCTGGGGGTCGTTGATGTTTCACTTTGATTTGTTGGAAAATCAGGCACTGTGCCACATAGTCGGCAACATCCTTCTTCAAACCATTCCACCAAAAGTTCAGCTTAAGGTCTTGATACATCTTTGTCCCTCCTGGGTGAATCGTGTAACACGAACTATGAGCTTCTCATAAGATCTCCTTTTTGAGTTCCTTTTCGTCAGGCACGCATAGTCTGTCCCGAAACCTCAAAGATTTGTCACTATGAACTGCAAAATCTTTACTAGCCCCAGAATCAACCATCACCTTTATCTTTTGCAACTCCAGATCGGTTAATTGCTTTGACTTGATGCGGTCGACAAGAGTTGATTGAAGACTCATATTAGCCAATAGTGCAGTAGTCTTGTGAACTCGAACTTCCAAGTTCAACTTCCTCATGTCCTCCAAAAGGTGTCTCTGAGATGTGAGCATCATTGCTAGGGAACCTGTTGGATTCCTGCTAAGTGCAACAGCTACAACATTTGTTCTCCCTGGGTGGTAGTTCAGAGTTAGGTTGTAGTCCTTCAATAACTCCAACCATCTTCTCTGTCTCATGTTGAGCTCTTTATGCGTAAAAATATACTTCAAGCTCTTGTGGTCAGTGAAAACTTCACATTGCTCGCCATACAAGTAATGCCTCCAAATTTTTAAGGCGAATACTACTGCTGCTAGTTCAAGATCATGGGTGGGGTAGATTAACTCGTGCTTCTTCAATTGTCTGGAGGCGTAGGCAATTGCTTTACCATTCTGCATGAGTACACAACCTAGTCCTTTTCCTGATGCGTCACTGTATATTGTGAATCTGCCACTTCCACTAGGCACTGTGAGGACAGGTGCCGACACCAGCCGATTTTTCAGTTCCCGAAAGCTCTGTTCACATTCAACTGACCATTCAAATTGAACCCCCTTTTGAGTTAATCTAGTTAGGGGTGTTGCCAACTTGGAGAAGTCCTCAACAAACCTTCGATACTACCCAGCCAAACCGAGGAAACTCCGGATTTCTGTAACATTGGTTGGTGGGGTCCACTGCATGATTGCCTCAACCTTCTTCGAATCCACAGATATGCCCTCTCTAGATACCATGTGACCCAAAAACTCCACTTTGTCCAGCCAAACTCACACTTACTAAACTTTGCGAACAACTTATTCTCTCGTAGTGTCTGCAACACGATCCTTAGATGCTCATCATGCTCTTCTCAGTTCTTGGAGTAGACCAAGATATCGTCAATGAACACAACGATGAACTGATCTAGGTACTCCTTGAACACTCGATTCATTAGGTCCTAAAAGACCGTCGGGGCATTGGTGAGCCCAAACGGCATAACTACGAACTCGTAATGACCGTACCTGGTTCTGAATGCTGACTTAGATACATCCTCATCCCGAATATTCATCTGATGGTATCCAGAACGAAGATCGATCTTGGAGAAGACCCGAGCCCCTTGAAGTTGGTTGAACAAGTCATCGATTCTCGGTAGAGGATACTTGTTCTTGATGGTCACTTTATTCAACTCACGGTAGTCAATACAGAGTCGCATGCTGCCATCTTTTTTCTTAACGAACAAAACTGGGGCTCCCCATGGTGACACACTTGGCCTAATAAAACCCTTATCTAACAATTCTTGGAGTTGTACCTTCAACTCCTTGAGCTCCGTTGGGGCCATCCTGTATGGGGCCATCCTGTATGGGGCTTTAGATATGGGGCTTGTTCCGGGCAGCAGCTCGATTGAGAACTCGACTTCTCGTGCAGGGGGTAGTCCAGGTAATTCCTCCGGAATGACGTCGGGAAATTCCTTAATAATTGGGATGTCTTCCATAGGCGACGGGGTATCTTCAATTCTACGAACATGTGCGAAATAAGCTTCACAACCCTTCCTCAGAAGTTGAGATGCCCGAGGTGCGGATATGAACTTAGGGGAAATGCTAATTGCGACACTACCAAATGTAAATTCCGGTTCACTTGGGACTTGGAACAACACCTTTTTCTCCTAGCAGTTAATAGTCCCATGGTGAGTTGACAACCAATCCATGCCCAAAATAACATCAAAGTTGGTGATGTCAAGTTCTACTAAGTTAGCTGCTAACTCCCTCCCACCAAAGCGCAACAAACAATTTTTGAAAACACTATTTGCTAACATTAAATCACACGAAGGAATGCTAATACTCATTTCCTCATCTAAGAGGTCAGGCATCACCTCCAATTTTTTCGCGAAGGCTCGTGATATAAAAGAATGAGTAGCACCAGAATCAATCAATGTATGCGCCAATTTAGAGTTAATAAGGACAGTACCTGACACCACATCATATGGTCGTGTCATAGCATAAACTCGACCAAAAGTCTTCTTTTGTTCCACATTTTCTTCAAGTCTAGCAGCGTGGGGATAATCTTCATTTTTTGGACAATCTCTAATTCGATGGGTCTTCTCACCGCACCGAAAACATGCTCCGACCTTCCGCCGACACTCTCCAGCATGAACCCTCCCACAATGGATACATGTTGGCCGTCTTGCGGCATCTGACGCTCCACGAGCACTTCTTGTGTCCCGCATCTTCCCATCTGAGTATCTCCCGGTAACTTCAACAGTTCTGGGTCGTTTCCTAAACTCATCCTCTCGGCTAATGCGTTGGGCATTCCTTTCGTGTGCGAGGGCAACTGCCAGCACTCTGCCTGAGTGGCAAATGTTACGGAGAAGATCGGGGTCCTAATCTCCGTGCGGAGACCATATCGGTAGTGATCAATCTTTACTTCCTCATCTTTCATGATCATTGGAGCAAAGCGAATGAGTTCGCTAAATTTTGCTGAATACTCCATCACCGACATTCGTTCTTGGCGCAACTCCTCGAACTCCTTCTTCTTCTGCTTCCTAAGCTCCATAGGGAAAAACTGATTTAGAAATGCCTTTCAGAAATCCTCCCATCTGACAGTTCCATTTGGTTGCAAGAATGATGGTCTGGTTGTGGTCAACCAACTATCAGCCAAACCTTCCAACAGCATAGCAGTATACCCCACTTGGGACTCTTCATCGACCTTGAGAGTCTCAAATAGCTTCTCTAGCTCCCTGATCCAGGACTCGGCCTTCATTGGGTCGCCAGTTCCAATGAAGTTGACTGGTGCCAAGCGCTTAAACTCATAAAAGGAGACTATCACATGCCCCGCAACGGCTGGTGGGACAATCCTCATTTGTTGAGCTTCTTCACGGTCACGACGAACTTGTTCACGCAATTCTGCCAGCTCTTGACAAATTCCTAATACATCTGCCTGGTTAGCAACACTCGTTGCACGTGCTTCATGTCGCGGTACCTGATCTTGTCCATTGGAGATTTCCAACCCCTCATCTCGTTCCTCATTCTCTGTAATTCTTTGGCTTCTCCTACGAGATGGTCCGTCATTCCTAATTTGGGTCGAGACCTCGACCCCATCTTCTGGCTCACCATTCAGTGCAATCCTTTTGCTTCTCCTGAGATTTTGCTCAGTATTCCCAACATGAGAAACCGAGGTTGCGGTCGTCTGCTTTGCCCTTTTTGCTTGGGCCGCAATTTCGGCAATAGTCTCGCCATTTCCTGCCATTACTTCCTGTAATGCATTAAACATGGAAGGTAGATTCAAATTTCAGTCTCATGAAAGCTCCAAAGGGTCTAACCTCGCTCTGATACCAATCTGTCACGCCCCGAAAATTTACCAAACTCCGGGGTGTGACTGGCCATTATTTCCTAAACCCTTATAGAAAATAATGAAGCCTTAAAAATTCAAAAGTGATAACATCCGAAAAACAACCAACTCCGAGGGTTTACAGTTTATAGTGTTCCAAATACCCAAATAGCTGAATATCAAACAAACTAACCAAGTCCAAAATAAAAATCACTCAAGTCGCCGTATAGGATCTCTCAACGCCTTCACGAACGGTTCGCCTAATCCTCAGAGATGTTCCCGTCGTTATCTCCCTCCCGATCTGAAAACGTGTATAATAATTGGGGGTAAGTTGCTGGGGAGCAACTTAGTAAGTAGTGGTCACTTATCCCTACTGGATCAAGTTCTCGGAAAAAAAATATATACATATATACAGATATTTATACTTTGGTCATAATGACTATAAATGTTTTCAAAGAACGTCAAAATAATGCAGAGTTCCAAAAGTTTCTACGTAACACATTTGATCAAAGTTGAAAGTTAAACAGTTGATGCATAACCTGTAAAAATTCATAAACGGATAAGAGTCGGAGGTCAATCAGAAACAGAGGCTTCAAACATAATTGAAAGTCGGAACGGAACAGAACAGAATCAGAGGTTTCAAACTTAATCGAAATTCAGAACAGATCAGATCGGAGGTTGCTCTAGTCTTTTCACCACGCCTACGATGCCTGCAAGAAGGCTCCAATGTTTTCCCCCATTGGAAGGTTGCAGAGCACAGGTATGCCACTGGGTCGGCTCCGATGTTTTCCCCAATTGGAAGGATACAGAGCCCAGATATTCCGCTAGGACGGCCAGAGTCGATCGATCTTCGTATGCATACGCCGGAGGGGCCCTCGTAAGGGTTCAGATCATAGCCAGACTTACGAGCACAGAATCAGACACAGATAACGAGCTTCTTAAAATATATTTTTAGTAACTAATTTCCTATCAAAATATTATATCGAAACGTATAACGAAAACATTCTTGCAAAATCGATCATATCAAAATATACGTAATTCATAACAGAACTTTAAGCACTTGATCCGAATTTCAAAATACGAAAATTATATTCATGCTCGAAAAGGGCTTATCTTTGAAACTTCATGCAGTGCAGAAAATATTTATTTTATAAATATAGGAATAAGCTAAAACTACTTACCTCAACCGAAACCCCCAAAACGAACGTCAACCGCTATGCCGATCCAATCCCCCTAAAATAATACAATAACGAGTTTAAGACCCTCTGTCCATACCACACAGTCCACTAAACTTCGAGCCTCTTATTCAGAATTCAAATTTCCTAATGTCCAATTCATATTTTTAGATTCACTCTTCCCATCACGGCACGTAAAACTATGTAAAGACCCGATATCTCATTATTCACTGCATTTTTTACCATCTCAGGAAAATTCCCAAAAATTACTGCAAGTAGAGGATTCAAAATACGAGTCCAACGACGCAAACGGCGTCGCGTTTCGACCTTTGGGTGGCCCATACGGGTCGGTCAATGTTGGCCGGTCGTGGTCAACCTCATCTTCAACCTAGGAACAGATTTTACAGATTGCAGACCAACTTCGGGAGCTCGGTTCTCCCTCGTCCGGGCTCGGTTTTGGGTGTTTTTGGTGTCAATGGAAAGCCCTTACAATGAAGTACAAGTTAATGGATATCTTGTTCCTAATTAATCAATAAAAATATGACTTTTATGGCCTTAAAGTTCACGGTTCATCAAAGTTTCTGAAACTTCAAATCACGATATCTAACGAACGACACGATGAAATTCGGTTTCTTCACTTGTGTTAGGTTACTTAGGTCCCGTAGAGTCTAACCATGGCCATAAACGGGAATAAGCACCACCAAAAGGTAATCCACCATTAACGACCTTCAAAGCTTTCTCTCTCTAGGAATAAACATCTAACACTGAAAGTATGTGAAGAAAGCTATGGAGTTTACCTTAATCGTGATCTGAAACGTGCTCGAAGACTCGTGGATACTCAGTTTCGTCCTTTCTCGTTGTGGTTTGGTCAGGCTCCGAAGATTTGCTAGTTTCGAAGTCTTCCCTTGCTCTCCAATATCTTTAGGGTTTGATAGGGCTGCGAAAATAGATGAGAGAACCCTAAGATGGAGAAGACGACACACAAAAACCCTCCAATACTGATTTGTAGTGATTTAGGGTGCTTGCCGTGATATATTATGGTGGTAGTGAAAAAAAAACAACTTTTGACCTTAAGTTTTGCTCTTAGATTGTATTAGACCCTGAATTTTTAAACTTGCAACCTTGGTCCCCAACTTTATGCAGGTTTTACAATCTACCCCACTTAAAAAAATTTCGTCCTCGAAATTTAAGTAATACTTGTGTCGTCGAACAAGTTGGGGTACTTTCGCTTCATGTCCTCCTCCAACTCCCACGTTGCTTCTCTTTCTCTGTGATGTTCCCATTGAAATTTCACGTATGGGATGGTGCGGCGTCTTAATACTTGGTCCTTCTTATCCACAATCTGGATAGGTTTTTCATCAAACGATAAGTCTTGTTTTAATTCCAAAGGGCGATAGTCGATCACATGACTCTCCTCGTACACGTACTTCCTTAGCATTGAGACATGGAACACATCATGCACTCCAGATATCACGGGTGGTAATGCGAGTCGATACGCCGCTTCCCCAACCTTCTGCACTATCTCAAACGGTCCAACATACCTCGAGCAGAGTTTCCCATGCAGCCCAAACTTTATGCAGGTTTTACACATATGGTGTCGTGTCCACTGATTTTGTTGGTACACGGTTTACTACATTAGTGGCAGTCAACAACGCATCAGCCCAGTAGGAGATCGTAAGTTGAGCTTGCGACATCATGGTTCTTATCATGTCTAGGAGTGTACGATTACGCCGCTCCGTCACACCGTTCTGTTGTGGCGTATAAGGGATCGTTGTTTGACGGAAAATACCCCGTTCATTACATAACATATTAAAATCATTCGAGAGGTATTCACCACCTCTTTCAGTACGCAAGTTTTTCATTTTTCGCATCAGCTGATTCTCTACGAGATTGAGATATGTCTTAAAGCATTCAACAGTCTCGAATTTACGAGTAATCAATGAGTAAACCAAAATTGGGCTAAGTTATTAATGAAACTTATTCTGATCATCAAAATAATACATTTATTCATTAAATTTGCATTTGGAATTAATGTCTATTGTTATTACACTGATACATGCGCTACGCGAGCGCCACCTTTGGGTGTTGACAAAAGGTGAAATCGTTTCGTTTTCAAAATTTAATGATCAGTTTCATACATGTTCGTCATTATGTTATTAATAATAATATTTATAGAATACTAACAAATAAGGAATTAATTTGTTAAACCTCATTAGCAATGTTTAGAACAGTGAAACTAAGATTCAACAGTGCAAAATGTATCGAACATAATTGGTTTAACCGATCAAATCGTGCCGAATCTCGATCCGCATAATATCTCTTAACCAAAATATATCAAACTGAAAGACAGAAAGTTCTCGCAATCAAAAAGGATATGCATAGCACAAAGATAAACTTTCGCTCTTCCTTTATTCTGGCAATTTCCTCCATCCGTTCTACGCTCCTTCCTCACCGCGGTTCTGTAATTCACAAGTGGGATCGAATTACTAACCATGCTGCAGGAATATTAAAGAGAATTTATGAATTTCGTCATTGTTTCCCAGAACGTACCTTTGGAAGACTAATACAGGCAGATTCTTGGTGACCTTTCACCCAACACCTAAAGCACTTTCGAGTTTCCTCCGTACGCGTACTTTTCTTATGTCTGTTCTTTTCACCAGCTTTCTTAGGTTTGAACTTTCTTTGGTCATTCGGACCAGATGACCCGTTAGCCTTCTACGTAAAGTCTTTTCCCTTTCTCTTGTGCTTACCCTTTAACTGTGTTGTAAGAGTGATGCAATATGCATCTAAGACATTGGCTTTTCAGCCTTAAGGCGATCTTCTTCCAAATCGAGATGAACATGAATCGCCTCGAGGGTATCTGTTAGGTTATAAGCTCTAGGTCAACGGGTCGTCAATCTAGAATTTATCTCCCACTAATGAAATGTCGGGTTCAGTGCTCCTGGGGCTAATCGTTCTAATATATGTCCTTCTCTTCTCTCCTTCTAACCTCCTTTCCTTCTCTCCTTCTGACCTCCTTTCCTTCTCTCCTTCTGACCCCCTGGGGCTTATCCTTCTGCTCTATGCTCTTCTGCTTCCTTGGCTCTCTTCTCCTTGCCACCCTGCAAGAGGGGCAATATCAAGCACGGAAGGGGGGGGGGGGTGGTGCTTGATGAACCCTCTCCGATGCCTAAGTCAGAATGGTATTTATAGAGAGATAAAGCTAGAGAGATGTTAGAGCTAAGCTTCACAATTAGCCAAGATGCCCAAATGAATGGTGGAATGGTTGTATTTATAGGCAACGGTGTCATTAAGGTGGCTTAATGACATCGTTAACCTTTAAACAAAATTAATTAGTCCTTGATCACATAATTAAAACCTTAAAGCATGGAGAAGGTGGCGGAAATAATCCGAGCGTAGGAGTCGGGAAACGGAGCCGGGGCCCTTGGGGGCGGGGAGAAAATCCGACCCCCAAGGGTAGGGGTTGGGTGTGGCCACCCAACCCCTCCTTAGGAAAAATGGGTTGGCCAACCCAATCACCCCTAGGGGAGATAGGGTTGGCCAACCCTATCTCCCCTAGGGGAGATTGGGTTGGCTGACCCGATCTCCCGTAGGGGAGGTCGGGTTTGGCCACCCGACCTCACCTAGGTGAGTTCGTCGCGGTCCGGACGAGTATTTTTGCCTCGTCCGGACCGTTGGTGTTTCGGCGGGGTGTTTGAGTCGAAGTTTCGATTTGTAATCATTAACGGGGTGATCAAAATAAAACGAGTCGAAAGTCAACGGGTTCAAATTGGGCGTATATCCATCACATGCCCCCAAGTCAACCAATGGCCTGACCCTTGATTGACTCTATTTTAGGATGATATGACACGCGCAATTTGAAGCCGGAATTTTACCTTTTGTCGGAATCTTTACTTACCCATGGGTGTGTGTCTCTAACTCTGCCCCCTGTCTTATAAAATAGAGGAATTGCAAACGTCAGAATAGCACGGACACGCGTCCAAGCACGTGTCCGTCTAAGATGGAAATAATGATTCCAATACCGTCACGAGCTTATACTTGGAAAATATACTCATATGTGGGGATGCAACATGAATATGGTTAAGTGAGTCCAGGCTTCAATTTCACGACGGGGTAAGCCTATGTGGGAGTCCACCCGATCTCCCCTAGGGGAGGTCGGGTGTGGCCACCCGACCTCACCTAGGTGAGTCTAACTCGTTCGGACGAGTATTCCGGTCTCGTCCGGACCGTTGGTGTTTTCGCGGGGTGTTCGGGTTGAAGTTTCGATTTACAATCATTAACGGGGTGATAAAAATGGAACGATTCGGAAGTCAACGGGTTCAAATTGGGCGTATATCCATCACATGCCCCCGAGTCAACCAATGGCCTAACCCTTGATTGACTCTATTTTAGGATGGTATGACACGCGCAATTTGAAACCGGGGTTTTACCTTTCGTCTGAATGCTTACTTACCCATGGATGTGTGCCTCTGACTCTGCCCCCTGCCTTATAAGATAGAGGAATTGTAAACGTTAGAATAGCACGGACACGTGTCTAAGCACGCGTCCGTTTGAGGTGGAAATAATAAATCTATCCTTGCTATGGGCGTATATTCGAAAAATACACGCTCGCATAGGGATGCAATACGAATACAGCTAAGCGATTCATGCTTCAATTTCATGCCGGGATTTACCTAAGTGGAGAAAAACTTAATATTTGTTTAAATTTTTTTCTAAGTATGGGATGCTAAAAAATAAACCTATGGGATGTTAACTTGAGTGGAGATATGCCCAACCATAGTCTAAGGGAGGTAAAGATGATAGTTTTTCTTTAACCCTTAGATCTCATCTAATTTTAAATGGAGGGTTGTGATTATGTCACTTTAAAAAACCCTACACCTTTTCAAATATATAGGAGAGTTAAGAAAATACCTCACTTAGCCACCATTGTCATCCTTTTCCCTTTTTCCTCACACTTGGAGACCAAGGGAGGCATTCTTGCACACCAAGGGAGGGGGCCGGCCAAAATTCTGGTGGTGGACCAGAAATTCCGACCAACACGGACGGAGGGAAGTCACCGGCACAGGGCGAAGGCGGCGGCGAAGGCTTCTGGCTGAACGGCGGCAGCTGATTGGGACGATAATCCGGCTAGCGGCGGCGCGGAGGGCGAGCTAGAAGACCTGGGCGACGGCGGCGCTGGGCTGAGGCGTGGCTGGCGATCGACGTGGCACGGCGGAGGCGAGGTCCGACACGGGCGACTCCGACCAGCTCGCACCGGGACGTGGCTGAGGTGGGGCGATTGATTTCAGCTCCGACGACGGCGGTGGAGAGCAATTTCCGGCGAGGGGTTGATTTCCGGCGGTCTTCCAACTTGAAATCCGGACCCGTTTATCGAATCGGGTCGGGTTTTCCCAAGGTCCACTCTTTTCCTTTCCGTTGTCGTGCAAAGTGTTGACTCGATTGCCGATACTTGATTGAATATGTGATTGCCGTGGATAGCCGTAGTTAGTTGTGGATTTGGGAAAGAATTTTTGGCCGGTCGTCCGGAGATAGTTTCTTGTCCGATTAAACTATCCCCGTTTTGAATTTGATGTCGAGACGCCATTTGTGTGTTGATTTCCGTTGGAGGGCGTAATTGTAATTTTGCCCGAGAACCGACTTTAGGTTCGGACAAAATTGTTCGATTTGGTTGTCGTGGTGTCCTTGGCGCATGTTTGTTATCTTTGTTGGATGTCTTCGAATCCTTGGTTGTTGTTAGTCGGGTACCGGGGTACTCCCGGTTTTTTCGGGAGTTTTCTCGTTTTGACATCTATCATGCCATGGCTGTTACTATATTCTTGGTGGTGTCCCCGCACGCAGACTCTGTAGAGGCGTTACATCCTTCGAAGGATGAGTGAGTTTCTCTTCTCTTCTACTCGTCGCATTACTTCCTTTCCTGTCATTAGCTTAGTGTTGTAATCTGAGCCGGGGTGTTAGTCGAAACTTGATTCGAACTTTGGAACTTCCTGCTACCTTTGACTTAGGTCTTGCTGCTTTGTCGGAGAACCACCTGACTAGGTCTGATTATAACGAGCACGTTACTTTAGGTGATATCTGCCCCTTAGATGAGCCTCTATATCCTTTCCTCCCTTCCTCGGGGAATACCCGCGAGACGGTGACAGAGCCCCCTAGGGGGAAGGTCATTGTTTATCCCTCCCAGATTCGATTTGGATTGAGGCTGCCTTACTGTGATGATCTTGTAGAGTTGAGTAGGTTCTTTAGGATTTCTCCTGTGAACCTTGCTCCTAGTGCCCTCCGCGTCTGGGTGGGCTTCCGGGTGTTATGCCACTGGTACTCCTGGAAGTATTCACTGGTTTTGTTCCGATGCTTCTATCGATTCCAATATCAGAGGAAGGTAGGCTTTGCGAGTTTTTAACTCGCCATCCGTCCCTCAAGGATTCCCGATTTGCTGATTTCGGGTTGAGTGGGGTCGAGTGGGATACCTCTCTTCGCTTCGTGGCCCGGAGTGACAACTCAGCGAGCCACTGGGCCAAACATTATTTCTTCATTACGGATCGATATGTCACTTGGTCGGTCTTGAATGAGGATCGGTCAGATGGCTGGCCTGCCTTCGGGGAGTTCTCTCCTGTGGATTTAGAGACTATGAAGACCATCCATGAGAGCAACAGGACCCGGTCATACTGCCCCGTGTCCTTTGTAACCGAGACGGATCTTTATGAGGCAGGGATCAGTTTGACTCCTGACTCCGGGGGTTCGGTATGTTACTTAGTCTTCTCATCTTTATTTACTTTCTGCTTTATCTTTGTAGGTTGGTTTCACGGAAAAACCTATAACGTGCAGGCAACACCGGTCGATCTGAGCAAGAGGAAGGCTCCATCTAGCTCTACCCTGAAGAAGTCCCCCATGCTTGGGAAGAAGGCTGGGGCCTCTGGTATACTTCCTCCTGTTTGCTTCTTTATGGTATACTTGTGTTTTCCTTACCTTGTTTTTCTTGTACTGCTAGGGCACTCTCCCCTGGTGACCGAGAGGGTTCTCTCCGTAGGCAAGGGCTCTGGACCTTCTAAGTCGAAGTCGCAGAGATCTGACTCTGAGGCCGGGGCCTCGGCTGTCAACAGGAAGAAAGCTGCGGATCCTCCTCCGCCTGTTGTTCGTCCCCCGACTCTGTCTCGCGATAAAGAGATGGTGGTCCAAGAGGCGCCTTCCCGAGCTGATAAAGGGAAGCGACCTGTTGGTGATGGTTCCCCTGCCCCCCAGCCGAGAGCACGGTCATCAGGTTCGATCTCCACCTTGTCACTGATTCTTCTATGTTTATATTTTCCTTTGACTTGCTTTGTTTGTATAGGTGGGCCTCCGACTTTGAGTCGGAAAGATTTCGCACGCCTTACTGACGAGGATATCGTTGGGTCTGAGTGGACTCCTTTCGCTGGTTTGAAGGAGTTCCACCTTGATAGCGGCTCTTCTTTGCGGACTCTTGAGGTTGGCATCCGTGTACTTCGCGGTGCCATCCCTCCTGGCGATCGTGGTGCTCAGCCTAAGTCTCATGGGGAGACCCGGCGCTTCGTTCAGGGTGTACTATCTCGTTACGTGCCTGTGAGTTGTTCCTCGCTTTCTCCTTTTTACTTTCATGTGGTTGCTTTTCCAGTTACTCATCTCTTGTTTAAATTTTTAGGGTATGTCTGACATAGTGAACATGTCATCCCTTGTGCTCGAGCTATCCGACGAGAAGAAGGCTCTTGAGGATAGCCAGGTCTCCCTGAAGGCGGAGCTCGCCACTGCTACTGAGAAGGCGCGCCTATCCGATCTGAAGATGCAGGAGCTCAGGGACCAAGTGTCCTTACTTGAGACTACCGTAGGTAGCTTACGCCGGGAGGCTGAGGTCGCATCTTCACTCCATTCTGAGGAGTTGCGGAAATTGGAGGCAAGGTGCCGGGCAGAGGAGAAGACTGTCGCAGTGTCTGAGTATAAGGCTTCCTCTACCTTTACTGCTGACTACAGTGTGCGGCTTACTCAGGAGATGAACCAGTTTGGTGAGTATCTCGTTGACCATATTTTTCGCATAGATCCTCAGTTTCCGGTTGGCGATCTTGGTGATTTTGGGCCGTACGCTACTGGTTACATGGCTGTCCTTAGGGGTCAGGCTGCTGTTGCAGACACTTCGGACTTTTCCTCCTCCTCCTCTATCTCTGCTGGTGGTTCGGCCTCAGAGGGTCAGGGTGACTCCCCAGAGGGCTCTGGTTGATGTATTGACATCTTTCTATCTTTGTATATACGACCGTACTTCTTCCTCCCCTTTGATGGGTTGAGTATCTTTTGGGACTGCTGTGAGATTTTGTGTTGCTTTCCTTTTTCGTATTGTGTTGTTGGCTGTGTGGTTCACTTGACTTTACATGGATACTTCGTATGCTTTTGTATGTACTCCTTTGATTATGGACTCTTCTCTTGGTGTGTTTCCTTTACTTATCCTTCTTTTGTGTTTTCCTTCATGCCATACCTGCTATTTCATCAAGAAAAAACATTATGTGTTCTTCATATCACTTTACTTTGAAATTACTTTCTCATGGGGTCCTTCTTAGTATGGTGTAATGCTCTCTTCTGATACCCTTTGAATGGTATGTATGGTATTGCTAGACCAAAGATACGCTCTTGGTGGGCGTCGAATCTGTTCACGAGACAGGCTCTCGGAGGGCACTTAACGTTTCACAGGATAGGCTCCCGGAGGGCACAGGTTAGACCAAAGATACGCTCCTGGTGGGCGTCGAAATCTGTTCACGAGACTGGCTCTCGGAGGGCACTTAACGTTTCACAGGATAGGCTCCCGGAGGGCACAGGTTAGACCAAATATACGCTCCTGGTGGGCGTCGAAATCTGTTCACGAGACTGGCTCTCGGAGGGCACTTAACGTTTCACAGGATAGGCTCCCGGAGGGCACAGGTTAGACCAAAGATACGCTCCTGGTGGGCGTCGAAACTGGTAGTTTGAAATCTACCTCAAGATACGCTCTTGGGGGCGTCGAATCTGGTAGTGTTTTTTCTACCTCAAGATACGCTCTTGGGGGCGTCGAATCTGGTAGGTTGCAAATCTACCTCAAGATACGCTCCTGGGGGCGTCGAAGCTCGTAGTATGAATACTACTCTCAAGATACGCTCTTGGAGGCGTCGAAGGTAGTAGTATAAAAACTACTCTCAAGATACGCTCTTTGGGGCGTCGAAGGCCGTAGTATAAAAACTACTCTCAAGATACGCTCTTGGGGGCGTCGAATCTGTTCGCGGGATAGGCTCCCGGAGGGCACATGGTTCGTAGTTTTTAGAACTACTCTCAAGATACGCTCTTGGGGGCGTTGAAGGTGTTGTTGACTTGATGTCATATCTGTGTAAGGATAACTCAACGATTATATCACCGCATTCATTCGAAAATACTTTTGAAGGAACTCCTACTCCCTTAAGAGCATTCATGTTTTTTGTACACATGGGGTGCCTTGAGGAGGTCAAGACACCCTTTGGAGGAAATTAAGGATAATGTAGAGTTGGAGTAACTTCTTGAGTTCTCCTTCTCAAAAGTTGTTTTTGGAAAATTAGAATGCTTGAACATGCAAAATTCTAAATATGAAACTAAGGATATGGGGTGGTGAGTTTGTCGGTTGCCACGTACTTAGGCCTCCATTGTAAATCATCTCCTCCACTTCTATTTTCAACACCATGCAGTTGTTGGTTTGATGCCCCCAGGTTCCATGGTACTCACACCATCCTTGTGCATCTCTTCCTAGGAAGGCCTTGCCCTCCTCTCTGCATGTGGGTAGCTCCTCCTTGAGGTACTTCTGAAAAATTTCTTCCATGCTCACTGTAAGGGGTGTGAATTTGAAATTTACACCTCCTTCCAGTGTGTCAGTCTCTCTTTCTTTCTCCGGGACATCATCCCATTGCTCCATCTCCTTTGCAAACGCCTTGTCTAGCTTTTCCTTGAGCTGTCTCATCGTGTTTGTCATGACCATCTCATAAAACCCTCCATAGGCCTCAAATGAGTTTGGATGCATGTTTCTAATGAAGGCTCTGACGGCTTCTCCTCTTGTGATGTCCATATTGGCACCATAACTGGAGAATCTTTCGAAGTAGCTTGACACTGGCTCCCATGGCATTTGCTTGATGTCATCAATGTGTCGGAAGCCTCTTATGATGGAGTCCCTTGTTCTTTTTCGGTGTGCGGTTTCTGGTTGCCAAGGTATGCTTGTTACCTTTACAGCCTTGCTCATGTGTCTCTTCTTAGCCATTCTTTGAAAAAATTGCTTGCTCAGGCGGAGTGCAACTCCGTTCTTCATCTTTCTTTGCCTTTGTTTCCTCATCACCTTCTTGTTGTCTTGGTCGGTTCCTACCATGACCATTGCCACTGTGTCTGTCCTGTGTGATCCCCGTCTCATGGAATTGACGTAGCACTGCCTTGCAGTGCGTTGGTCACCCAGGACTTCTCCAACTCCATTCTCAGTGATGTACTTCAGTTTCTGGTGTACGGTAGATGGCACAATTTCATATGGATTTATGGTTGTTCTTCCTAGGATCCCGTTGTAGGCTCCCAAGCTTTCAACCACCAAGAAGTTAATGTTCACCTTCAGCTGTGTCCATCCTTGGCCCATGGTCACTGGCAGGGTTATCATTCCCAGGGGGTAACTTGTTGCCCCTGAGAAGCCAACCAGAGGGAAGTTGACTGGTTTGATGTCTGCCTTTGTTTTCCCTATTTCCTCTAGGACCCTTAGGCTTAGGAGGTCTCCCGAGCTGCCCCCATCTACCAGTACTCTCTTTACATCAAAATTATCAATGTCTATCGTGATGACTAACGCATCGTCATGTGGGAAGACAATGTGGCTCTTGTCCTTCTCCGAGAATTCAATCTTCATCTCCTCTCCTTCTCGTGGCATTTTCCTCCATCTTGGCACTGAACTCAGTTTTGATGCGTAAACCTCCCTTGCATTAGCAGTTGGGCCACCTGATGCCACTCCTCCGTGTATCATGTTTATGGTCCCTCTCTTGTTGGGTGGAGGATTGTAGTCTACTTTGCTTTTGCCTTTGTCCCTATACGATGGCCCTAACTGTATGTTGTTGCCCCCATGATCCACGAACTGCTTTAGTTCTCCCCTTTGGATGACGTTGTAGATGCATAGCTCTAGGCTGAAGCATTTGTTCGTGTCATGCCCGTATGCTTCATGGTTGTCACACCATCTGTCTTTGTGCGTCCCCACCATTGGGGCTCTCCATCTCGCAGGGGGGTAACCAGAGTTTCTGATTCCGCATCTCTCTGAGGACAATAGCTGGAGTAGCGTTTAATGGGACGAACTTGATGACATTTATTTCCCTAGCTTTTAGTGGTTCGCCCATTTGATTTCTTTGCTGGGGCGGACGCCATTCCTGCTGCCTTGCGTGTTGAGGTGCTTGGGGTGGCTTTCCTTTGTTCGGCTTTGCATTGTCTTCCTTAGCTGCTTGAATCTTGGCTTTCTTACTTGCCCTGTGCCTCTCCAGGTCAATATGAGTTTTCTCCCTGCTAGCTCCTCTAAGGTGCTTGCTGGTTTCTTGGCCATCTTTTCTGCCAGTGTGGACCCGTAGCGGCCTAGGTTTCTGATGAAGGCTCGTATTATCTCACCCTCAGTGATATCGCCTTGGATATCTGCTATGTTTTGGTTAAACCTAGTGTAGTAATTGGCCAAAGATTCATCATTTTCTTTCTTCACGTCATCGATGGAGCCTGTTCCTTTGAGGAGCTTCCTTTCTCCTAGATATCTCTGAAGAAATTTGCCTTTAGCTGATCCCATGAGTGGATGCTCTCAGAGGGTAGGCTAAAGAACCAGTGTGAGGCCACCCCCGATAGGGTGTTTGGAAATAGGAGTGCCTTGTATCTTTCATCAGTAGTTCTCCCAAATAGGGAGGCTTCATGCTGTTGAATATGCTCCAAAGGGTCTCCCTTGCCATTGTACTTTGCAATCTTGATTGTATGCAGGGAGTCCGGCACCTTGCTCATCTCCAATTCCCTCGTGAAGGGGTGGTTCGTTTTGTCACTTAGACAATGTAAGCCGTGTTTCTTTGACTCATTCATTTTCCTTGGGGTTAACAGGTCTTTTGGTCCATGATGTTTGGCAACTTTTGAGTTTTGGTCAATGATGTTTTTTTTACCCAGTTTTGGTACCATATGTTTGCAGATTTTTTCTAGTTTTGGTCTAACCGTTACATTCCGTCCATTTTTTTGACATGTATAAGTCACGTGATCCACCCTAAACTTTCAATTTTGTTCAATTTAGTCCCTCTAATACTTTCCTAACCTTTTTTTGGTTCAATTTAGTCCCGAAGTTTCAAAAGTTCAATTGGACCTATTGTCCAATTGGGGTCAATTTTGAAACTTCAGGACTAAATTGAACAAAACAAAAGGTTAAGAAAGTATTAGAGGGACTAAATTTAAAGTTTAGAGTGGATCACATGACTTGAACATGTCAAAAAATGGACGGAATGTAACGGTTAGACCAAAACTATAAAAAATCTGCAAACATATGGTACCAAAACTAGGTAAAAAAAAACATCATTGACCAAAACCCAAAAGTTGTCAAACATCATGGACCAAAAGACCTGTTAACCCTTTTCCTTGTTATCATTGCCTCTATTTCTTCCGGAGTGATCAATATCGGTGTCGGAGTGTAATCTCTCTGATAGCCTCCGTAGTTATAGATTGGGCTTGCCGGGATCCCTTGTCCGTGTTGGTACGGACTGTAGGTGTATCCTTGGTGTCCCTGCTGGGGTACTTCATAGAATTCTTGCCTCATTGGAGGTCTTGCTTGTCTGTCCGCCCCCAGCGGGGTGTAAGCCCTGGCGTTCTGCTGTTGCCTAGGAGGCACGAATTGCTGCCTTCCCTCTGGGGGTGGCTCTTGGTAATTTCTTATTTGCTCCTCTCGCTGCCCTGCTCGAAGGTGCGAGTGGCGTTCTTCCGTTGGGATCTGTTCCTCTTCATGAGCTTCTGTATGTGCCCCCTGGGTGTATGCCAGCCTTGTGTATGTTGTGTGGGCGCGGTTGTCATTCCTTTGGGCCGGCATCCCATACGGATATCCTTGGGGTTGCGCCTCATAGTAATATCCCTCAGGAGGTGCCGTGTGTTGGGATGGCACTCCCTGTTGCTCCCTCTCTCTCTGTGGCCTCCTTGCCAAAGGGGTTGAGGCTGTGGAGGACTCAGCCCCAGCGGGGCGTGAGGGTCCTCCCTCCTGGTTGTTGTGTTGGGGAGCCTGTGGGGTTACTTGAGGTTCTGGTTGCACTGGCAGTTTCCCTGGGTTAGGCTGCCTTGCTGGGGGGTATAGGCTCTCTCCCTCGCCTATTGCCCCCAGGTGGGCGTTGGTGCCTAGACACCATGCTGTTCGTCATTGCTCTTGTTATTGCCAGGCTTTCTGTCCGAAGCCCACAGACGGCGCCAAGTGTTAGGTTCCGAGTCTAGGGTCAACGGGCGGTCGACTTAAGTCTCGTTCCTCACTGGAGATGTTGCGGATTCGATGCTCTCGGGTTGTGCTGTCTTAGCTTGTGTCCTTCCGTCCTTAGCTTCTCTTCTCTTCTCGCCCTGCAAGAGGGGCAATACCAGGCACAGAAGGGGGGGGGGGGGTGGTGCCTGATGAACCCTCTCCGATGCCTAAGTCAGTATGGTTTTAGAGAGATAAAGCTAGAGAGATGTCAGAGCAAAATTATGCAACTTGCCAAGATCATCAAATGAATAGTGGAAGGGTTGTATTTATAGGCAACGGTGTCATTAAGGTGGCTTAATGACATCGTTAACCTTTAAACACAATTAATTAACCTTTAAACACGTAATTAAGACCTTAGGGTACGGAAAGGGTTGGCGGAAATAAACCGAGTATGGGAGTCTAAAATTAGTGTCGGGGCCCTTGGGGGGGGGGAGGAGAATCCGACCCCCAAGGGTAGGGGTTGGGTGTGGTCACCCAACCCCTCCTAGGGGAGGTCGGGTGTGGCCACCCGACCTCACCTAGGTGAGTCTAACTCGTTCGGACGAGTATTCCGGTCTCGTCCGGACCGTTGGTGTTTTCGCGGGGTGTTCGGGTTGAAGTTTCGATTTACAATCATTAACGGGGTGATAAAAATGGAACGATTCGGAAGTCAACGGGTTCAAATTGGGCGTATATCCATCAGTCTTTATTGGTTGTGTTGTTACTCATCTTCTCATTCATGTTGCTTGGCTGAAGTACCTATGAGGTAGTTGTACTATTCTTTCTTTATCGAGTTTATCAAGGGCTCCTTCTTGTGGTGTCTTCTTACTAAGTTTCCTGTTGGTCGGTTGACTTATCTTTAGAGTTTGAAACTCCACATCTCTTAGTTTTGCCATCTTTGTTTGTTACACTTGTCTTTGCTTATGGTATGCATGGTAGGGTGATTATCTCTCCTTTTCATGATAAATCCCTGTGCCTCAGTGTGTAGTTCTTTGGTTATGGACCCCTTCATTTCTGGTGTTACCTTTGCTTTGCATTTCTTTTGTATTTTCCTTCATCATCATACCTGCTATCTCATCAAGAAAAAACATTATGTGTTCTTCATACAACTTTGCTTTGCAATTATTTTCTCATGGAATCCTTCTTAGCATGGTTCAATGATCTCCTCTGATACCCTTTAATTGGTATATGTGGTACTATTAGACCAAAGATACGCTCTTGGTGGGCGTCGAATCTGTTCACGAGACAGGCTCTCGGAGGGCACTTAACTTTTCACAGGATAGGCTCTCGTAGGGCGCAAGTTAGACCAAAGATACGCTCCTGGTGGGCGTCGAATCTGGTAGTTTGCAATCTACCTCAAGATACGCTCTTGGGGGCGTCGAATCTGGTAGTTTGAAATCTACCTCAATATACGCTCTTGGGGGCCTCGAATCTGGTAGTTTGAAATCTACCTCAAGATACGCTCTTGAGGCGTTGAAGGTCGTAGTTTTTAGAAACCACTCTCAAGATACGCTCTTGGGGGCGTCGAAGGTTGTAGTTTTTGGAAACCAGTCTCAAGATACGTTCTTGGGGGCGTCGAAGTTCGTAGTTTTTGGAAACCACTCTCAAGATACGCTCTTGGGGGCGTTGAGGTTCGTAGTTTTTGGAAACCACTTTCAAGATACGCTCTTGGGGGCGTCGAAGGTCGTAGTATGAAAACTACTCTCAAGATACGCTCTTGGAGGCGTTGAAGGTCGTAGTATGAAAACTACTCTCAAGATACGCTCTTGGGGGAGTTGAAGGTCGTAGTATGAAAACTACTCTCAAGATACGCTCTTGGGGGCGTTGAAGGTCGTAGTATGAAGACTACTCTCAAGATACGCTCTTTGGGGCGTTGAGGGTGTTAGTGACTTGGAAGTCATATCTGTGTAAGGATAACATAGTGATTATATCACCATCTTCTTTTGAAAGGTACTTTTGAGTAACTTCTACTCCATTAGGAGCATTCATGCTTTATGTACGTTTGGGGTGCCTTGGATGGATCAAGACACCCTTTGGTGGAAATCAAAGATAGTTGTAGAGTCGGAGTAACTTCTTGAGTTCTCCTTCTCAAAAGTTGGTTTTGGAAAACTTAAAATGCTTGAACATGCAAAGTGCTGAATATTAAACTAAGGATATGGTCTTTTATTTGTGTTGTCTTCTTAGACGTAGAACTTCTTTAGATGTTCTCCACTGAAGGTTTTTGTGGAGATATACCCAAGCCCATCCTCTAGGCGGTAAGAATTTGCGTTTGGAACTGATGCTGTCTTATATGGCCCTTTCCACTTTGGAGATAATTTTCTGACTTGGTCTATGTGTGAGAACTCGTTCCTTCTGAGCACTAGTTCTCCTATGTGAATTGTCTCTCCTTGACTTGGCGGTTGTAATATCTTGCGGATACAAGGCGCATTCGTGCCTCTGCTTCCTCTGAGTTCCATCTTTTATCATCCACAAGGTCTAAGTCTAAGATCCTTGCTTTCTTGTTCTCGTGCTCTTCAAAGTACGTGGTCCTTAGTGATGATACAGCCATTTCTGCTGGTGCTACCGCTTCGATCCCGTATACTAGGCCAAATGGTGTTTCTCATGTGGCTATCTTTGGTGATGTTCGTACTGCCCACAGGACATTTTCCAACTCATCTACCCAACTTCCATTGGTAGCATGAAGTCGTTTCTTTAGTCCGTCTAGCACTATTTTATTTGCCGACTCTACTTTCCCGTTTGTCTGAGGGTGCTTTACTGATGCGAAGCGTTGCTCTATATTCATCCTTTCACAGTACCATTGGAGTTTCTTGCTCCTGAATTGTGGACCATTATCACTTATTATGGCTTTTGGGACTCTGTATCTCGAGACAATGTGAGATTGAATGATGTTAACGATTTGCTCATCTATTGTCTTTCCCATTGGCTTCGCTTCTATCCACTTGGAGAAGTAGTCTATTGCTACTATTATGCAAGTTTTCTGCCCTTTTGTTCTTGGTAGGGGGCCTATCAGATCAATCCCCCACTGTGCGAATGGCCAGGCTCCCGAGATGGAACTTAGCTTTGCCGCTGGGGCTGTTATATTTCTGGAGTACCTTTGGCAGTGATCACATTTTTGTACTAAGTGTGCTGCTTCTTTGCTCATTGTTGGCCAATAGTACCCTAGGTTGTAGACCTTTCGGATTATTGATCGTGCTCCTTCATGGAACCCCGCGTCTCCTTCATGAAGCTCTGCAAGTACTCTCTCTGTTTCTGGATACGTTATGCATTTGAGGAAGGGTGTGGAGTACCCTTTTTTGTAGAGTTCATTATCCATCATTGCATAATTTCTAGCCATCCTTTCAATCTTGACTGCCTCCACTTTATCCTCTGGGATTTTTCCTTATGTGATGTACTGATGCATTGTGATCATCCAGGCTTCTCCGTGGTCATCCAGGCTTCTCCTTCATCTATTACTAGAGTCTCCATTTGTTCTATCGCTGATTGCGTTCTTTGCTCTACAAAGTGAACCTCTTTGCCTGCTTCTGCCCCTAGGGCTAGTTTGCTTAAGGCGTCCGCCTCCTGGTTTTGTTCTCTTGGGACTGACTCAATGTCAAAGCTTTGGAAGCTCTTTATTAGGTCCCTGGCTTGTTGTAGATATTTCTGCATGTTTTCAGACTTTGCTGTGTAAATTCCTTTCACTTGATTGACAACCAATTGGGAATCGCACTTAACTCTTAGGTGCTTTACCCCTACTCCTTTGGCTATTCTCAAGCCTGTTATCAGTGCTTCGTATTCAGCCTCATTGTTCGTTGCCTTGAAGGTAAGTGCCATGGCATAGCGCAGAGGTGTATCCCTACTTGGTGGGTATAATAGGAGTCCTGCACATGATCCTCCCCCGTTGGATGACCCATCGGTATGCATCTCCCAAAATTCTTCTGGTGGTTTCTCCTGACTGCTACTCTCCTCACTTGTAGTTGTGATTTCTCCCAAGTCTTCATCGAGATTAATTCCGGTGAATTCGGCGATAAAATCTGCCAGAGCTTGCCCTTTAATAGCTGTTCTAGGGGCGAAGTGAATACGAAACTCACTTAGCTCAATTGCCCATTTGGTCAATCTTCCCGATGTATCTGGTCTTTGGAGGAGGTGTTTCAATGGTTGGTCTGTGAGGACTGTTACTTCATGCCCATGAAAATATGGTCTCAACTTCCTTGCGGATATGATCAGTGCATAGAGGTACTTTTCTATTGGCAAGTAGTTGATCTCATACTTTGCCAATGTTTTACTTACGAAGTATACTGGCAATTGTGCAGCGTTTTCTTCTTTTATTAGTACCGAGCTTACCGCCACGTTGCTCACGGAGATGTAGAGGTAGTGGGGCTCCCCTGGTGTAGGCTTTGCTAGGGGTGGTAGTGTCTTTAGATGTTGTTTGAGTTGTTGGAAGGCTTCTTCACATCTTGGTGTCCACTCAAATTTCTTGTTTGCCCCTAGCATCTCGAAGAAGGGTAGTGCTTTGTCTCCTATCTTGGACAGGAATCTGTTAAGAGCTGCCAACCTCCCATTCAGTCGTTGAACCTCTTTGTGTTTCGTAGGTGACTGCATTTCTTCAATTGCTTGCAGTTTCTCGGGGTTTACCTCTATGCCTCGCTGACTTACCATGAAACCTAAAAATTCCCCTGATTGTACCCCAAATGAACATTTATTCGGGTTTAGGCGGACTTGGTATTATCTCATTCTCTCAAACGTTGAGCGAAGGTTTTCCACATGGTCTTTCTTCTTTTTGGATTTGACGATCATGTCGTCCACGTATGCCTCCATTGTCTTTCCTATCATGTCTCCGAAGATTTTGTTGACCATTCTTTGATATGTTGCTCCAGCATTTTTGAGTCCGAAGGGCATCACCGTATAATGGTATATCTCATTGTCAGCGTAGAATGCTGTGTGAGGGGCGTCTTCAGGGGCCATATTTATCTGGTTATATCCTGAGTATGCATCCATGAAGCTCATTAGTTGGTGACCTCATGTTGCATCCACTAACTAATCTATTCTCGGGAGTGGGTATGAGTCCTTAGGACATGCTTTGTTTAGGTCGCGATAATCGATGCACATTCTCCAACTTCCTCCGCCTTCTTTACCAGTACTGGGTTTGCCACCCATGTTTGGAATATGATCTCCTTGATGATATTTTCTTTCAATAGCCTTTCCACTTCTTCCTGAATAGCTATCTTTTTGCTTCCTCCCATTGGCCTTACCTTTTGTGTTATTGGTCGCGTTGCCGCGTCTATATTGAGCTTGTGTGAAATTACTTCTTCTGATATTCCTGGCATATCGCTTCGTAACCAGGCAAACAGATCTTTGTATTCCCTTAGTAAAGCTACTAAGTGCTTTTCCTCTTCCTGAGATAAGGCGGTCCCGATTTTTGCCTTCTTGTCGGGCTCTTCTATGAGTATTTCTTTTATTTCCTCCATGGGGGCGGGTCTCCCATGATCCTCTCTTGGGTCCTCATCTATTAGTAGGACCTCTTTGGTTGTCTTTTTCTTCTTGTTTAGTGCGATCCTTGCACATTTTCTTGGTGCCTTCTGGTTACCCTTTACTTCTCCTATTCCTTGGCTTGTGGGGAATTTCATTTTTCTGATTTGGTGTTGATGGCACCATACCCCACTTGTTGATTTAGTGGAACCCAAGACTCCATTGTATTCCTCCATTTCTTCTGTGATGAAGAAAGGGACATCGATCTTTAACTGCCTCTGGCCTATTCCCAATGTCACGGGTAGTGTGACTGCCCCCAGTGGGTAGGTTGGCTCTCCTAAAAATCCAACCAAGGGAGAGGGAATCTGTTATATGCTACTCGGCCTTACACCCAGTATGTCGATGACTTTCTTGCTAATGATGTTAGGTGAGCTTCCACTGTCTACCACGGACGGCGCCAAGTGTTAGGTTATAAGCTCTAGGTCAACGGGTCGTCAATCTAGAATTTATCTCCCACGAATGAAATGTCGGGTTCAGTGCTCCTAGGGCTAGACGTTCTGATATATGTCCTTCTCTTCTCTCCTTCTGACCTCCTTTCCTTCTCTCCTTCTGACCTCCTTTCCTTCTCTCCTTCTGACCCCCTGGGGCTTATCCTTCTGCTCTATGCTCTTCTGCTTCCTTGGCTCTCTTCTCCTTGCTGATGGGTCCGACTATAGCCGTCAGGCCCTTTAAACAGCGAGGAAACGGCAAACAGGCCCACCAGGCCCAAAGTAAGGGTCAAGATGACCTAGGAGAAGGGTCCCGATGAAGGGAGTCCCGACGAAGCAGGGTCCCGACAGAGCCGGTCCCGACAGTGGAGCTAAAAGCTCCCGACGAGAAGCCTTTAAGTAGGCCCCGATGATGAATCCCTGAGAATGATTGGCCCTGTCACGATGACGAGGGGCCCCGAGCGGTGACACAACGAGATAACTCTGGAGTCCCCGACGGGAGTCGGGATTCGTTACCAGAGGATAAAGCCAAGATATGCGGGGCGTGGCCGAGATATACGGAACGTGGTTAAGATACACGGATCGTGGCCGAGATACGCGGGGCATGGCTAAGATACGCGAGATCGTGTACTAGATAAGCGGGATACGGGCTAACCACCCCTAATGGTTCGCCAGGTACCTGAGGCACCTCTTTGCCTATAAAAGGGCAGGAGGTCACCTCAGATCACTTACGTTGAAATTGAATACTTTTGATATCTGTTGCTTGCCAGTCAGACGAGGTACTCATTTAAGCATCGGAGAGGGATTCTGGGTCACCGCCCGGTCTATCCCCTCTTGCAGGATTGTGTGGAGCAAAGGAGCTAGGATTGCCGTCAAGATCCGTGCCGGAGTTCCACCGTGATCCAACATTGGCGCCGTCTGTGGGAAACTAACAAAAAGCTGATATGCCTTCTACTCGCTCGATGGTGGCTGGCAAGAACAGAAGGGGACAATCTGGTGGCTCACGTCACCCTGTTGCAACAAACCTGAATTCAGTACCAGAACAAGGAGAAAACCAAAATCATCCCCCGGCTGAACTCTCCCAGACAGGGGGGCACAACGGATCGCATCCCGAAGAAGTTGCCCCTCGACACCAGGATAACAGGGGGCAGGAGGCCCCCCCGACTGCAGATTTGACCAGGCCCATGGCGGAGGCCATGCCCATGTTCCTAGCGGCTGTAGAGGCTCTCTTAGATCGAAGGGAGGCTACAGGGAGGCAGGAGGAGATGCCCCCGCTGGAAGAAGCAACCCTACCAACAGAGGGTCGAAACGTACAGGAAGCCCCACCCCAGGGCCAGGAAGGAGGTAAGATGACCGGTCAGCCGGAGAAGTTCGTGGTTGATGGGCCAGGACCAGTTCAGCACAGGACCATTCCCCTGAATGGCCCCATCACCCCCGACCAAGTGGTAAAGATCGTGAACATTTGTATGGGAGAACAGAAGCCGCTGGTGTCGGAGTTGAGGGATCGATCCACTCATCCCTTCGTTCCCCGCCTAATAGACACCCTCGCCCCGCCAGGGCTGGGTATCCCCGGAACTGACCCATGGAGGATTCATAGACGAATCACCAATGTGATTCATGGAGGATTCGCTGCTGGAGGTGATACCTCATCCGCTCGAGAGGTCTACGCCTCTAGAATCCCCACGACGGTGGTGCTGGGTAAGAGGTCCTGATCCTGGACCTTGAAAGAAGAGATGGTAATCTCCTTCTCATCCGAAGACCTCACAGGAGTAGAGACTCCACACGACGATGCCCTGGTAGTAACTCTGGATGTAGACGGATTCGAGATGAAGAGAATTCTGATTGATGGAGGAAGCTCCTCCGACATTCTATTCATGGACGCGCTAGAGGCCATGGGAAAGACGAAGAAAGATCTGAAGGAGGCAAACTTCCCGATGGTCGGATTTTCTGGCTCAACGTCTTACCCGCTGGGAGTAATCACCTTACCAGTGGAGTTTGGTAGCGGATGGAAGTCAGAAAGGAGGAACGTGGAATTTGTCGTGGTTGATTCTGCTGGGACCTACAACGCAATTATCGGGGGAACAACCATCAATCCATTAATGGCAGTTGCCTCGACTGTACACCAGAAGATGAAGTTCCCGACCGACCACGGAGTTGGGGAGGTCAAAGGCGACCAGGTGACTTCCCGAAAATGCTATGTTAACGCCACCCGGAGGAGGAGGCGAGAGGCCATGACTGTCCTCCAGACAGACACAGATCCCAGAGAAGAATTTGGGCGTCCCGCCCCCGTGGAAGATCTGAAAGAAATCGAGATTGACGGACCCCAAAGGAAGGTGAAAATCGGGTCTGCTCTTACTGAAGAGACAACCCGAAAATTGGTGGAGCTACTGAAGGAATTCAAGGAGCTGTTTGCCTGGTCCCCCAGCGATATGCCAGGAATCAGCCCCGACATGATCGTACACGAGCTGAAGATAGATCCCGCGATCAAGCCTATCACACAGAAAAGACGTCCGATGGGCACGGATAAGAAGATCGCGATCCAGCAAGAAGTGGGCAGGTTACTCGATGCTGGGTTCATTAAGGAGCTCCGATTCCAGACTTGGGTCGCCAACCCAGTGCTGGTGAAGAAGACTAACGGAAAGTGGCGAATGTGCGTGGACTTCCGCGACCTGAACAAAGCTTGTCCAAAAGATTGCTATCCACTCCCGAGGATTGACCAGCTGGTGGATGCCACATCGGGACATGAGCTGCTGAGTTTCATGGATGCGTATTTAGGCTACAACCAGATCAAGATGGCCAAGGAAGACGCCCCCCACACTGCGTTTTACGCTGACAGCGACATCTACCACTATGATGTCATGCCTTTCGGGTTGATCAACGCCGGGGCAACCTACCAGCGTATGGTGAACAAGCTGTTTGGGGATATGCTGGGAGAAACCATGGAAGCTTACGTGGATGATATGCTGGTAAAGTCCCGACAAGCCGAGGATCACGTACACAACCTTACCATGGCATTCGAGCGGATGAGGCTCCATCAAGTTCGCTTGAACCCAACGAAATGCGTCTTCGGAGTCCACTCAGGGATGTTTTTGGGCTTCATGGTAAGCCAAAGAGGAATTGAAGTGAACCCTGAGAAGCTGAGGGCGATTGAAGAGATGCAGTCTCCGGTAAACCATCGGGAGGTACAAGTGCTGAATGGCCGACTGGCTGCAATGAATCGCTTCCTGTCCAAAGCCAGCGATCGATCAATGCCATTTTTTGAAGTCCTGAGGGCAAACAAGAAGTTTGAGTGGACCGCCAAGTGTGAAGAAGCGTTCCAAGCACTCAAACAGCACCTTCGCACCCTCCCGCCGTTGGCTAAACCGGTTCCAGGCGAGCCGCTCTATCTTTACTTGGCTGTTTCTGAATTTTCCATTAGCTCTGTGTTAGTGAAGGTTGTCGAGGGTAATCAAGTCCCCGTCTATTATGTAAGCAAGGCATTTACCAAATCCGAATTGAACTATCCCACCGTTGAGAAGTACCTCTTTGCGCTGATAATTACTGCTCGGAAGCTAAGGCCATATTTCCACGCACACGAGATCACGGTGCTAACGAACCAGCCTTTAAAGCATTTTTTGAACCGACCAGACGCGTCGGGGAGATTGGTGAAATGGGCAGTACAGCTCAGTGAGTTTCGAATACACTTTGCTCCAAGAACGGCAATCAAGGGCCAGGCGTTAGCAGATTTCATAGCAGAGTCTACAGCCCCCGATCTAGAAGAAGCGGGCCCTGTAGAGGGGGCAACTATAGAGGTCCCGACAGAGGAACAACCAGAGAGGGCAGAACAACCAGAACAGCCAAACAAGGAAAACACCTGGGAGATGTACACGGATGGCTCCGCAAGTTCAGACGGGTCAGGAGCGGGCTTCTTATTGATACCACCGGGTGAAGGTGAACCGCTCCGATATGCCTTGGCGTTAACATTCAAGGCCACAAACAATGAAGCGGAGTATGAAGCTCTTATCACGGGCCTAAAAATTGCTAAAGGCACTGGAATTGATCACTTGAGAGTGAAGTGTGACGCGGCGTTAATCGTGAACCAAGTTCAAGGGCGATACGAAGCGAGGAGCCCGATAATGAAGAAGTATCTGCGAGAGGTACAAACCCTGAGAGAGAGCTTCAAAAGCTTCGACATCGAGGCTATTCCGAGGGAGGAGAACGTAGAAGCAGACGCCTTGAGCAAATTTGCCCTGGGGGCACCCTTAGAAGAAAATCGGAAGGTGCACTTCCTGGAAAAGGTGATCTTGTCAAGCATCGACCCCACGCAAGTGTGCACCGTTGAAGCAAAATCGGAGGAGGAGCCCACTTGGATGACCCCGATAGTCGCGTATCTGACTACGGGGACAATCCCTGAGGATAAGGTAGCAACAGACAGGATATGTCGGACCGCGTCTAATTATGTGATGCTGGATAATCAGCTGTACAAGAAGGGCTGGTTCTCGACTCCGTACCTGAAGTGTGTAGCAGAACCCGACACCAATCGAATCCTGAAGGAAATGCATGAGGGGATCGCGGCTTGTCATGAAGGGGCCCGATCCATTTTGAGGAAGGTGTTGAACTTGGGCTACTACTGGCCCACGATGAACAAAGAAGCAACGGCGTTGGTCCGATCATGCGACGCGTGCCAGAGGTACGCCCCGAGTATCGTGGCCCCGGCTGCCAACCTGACATCCATCAAGAGCGCTTGGCCCTTCGCGCAGTGGGGCATCGACTTGGTAGGACCTCTCCCACAAGCACAAGGACAATGTAAGTATTTACTTGTAGCTATCGATTATTTTTCGAAATGGATAGAGGCGAAGGCATTAGCCAGAACAACGGGGAACCAGATCGTCAAGTTCCTCCAAACCCACATCGTGTCCAGATACGGGATTTCTAAGGTGGTGATCAGCGACAATGGCCCACCGTTTAACGGTTCTCAGGTGAAGGAATATCTGGAAGAACTGAACGTTGAGCATCGGACCGCCTCTGTACGCCATGCTCAGACTAATGGCCGGGTGGAGTCAGCCAACAAAATTGTGATGGATGGCCTGAAGAAGTGGGTCTATGCCTTGAAGGGCAAATGGCTGAACGAACTGGAAAACGTACTCTGGGCTGTTAGAACGACACCCAAACGATCAACAGGGGAAACTCCGTTTGGCCTCGTTTATGGCACGGAAGCTGTCGCTCCTGTAGAGGTAGCTGTGGCATCCCACCGGACAAGATATTATGAACCCCTGACGAACGAGGAAGTGAGACGCCTGGACTTGGACTTACTCGAAGAGAAAAGGCGGGAAGCCGACGAAGTTCAAGCACGAATGCGCTTAGCGACGGCCAGGTACTATAATCGGCGAGTGAAGTCCCGACAGTTCTTCGTCGGGGAGCTGGTGTGGCGTCGCAACGAATTCACCCTTTTGGATCGAATCAACAAGATGTCACCAAAATGGGAAGGACCTTATAAGGTCGTAGGGATGCCAGCTCCGAACGCATACAAGTTGGAAGACCTCGATGGCAGGACGTTAAAGCATTCTTTCAGTGGCGAACACTTGAAGAAACACCATGCTTGAAGAAAGTCACCTTAAGTGGTGCCCAATAAAGTCGCCTTAAGTGGTGCCCGATATAAAATCGCCTTAAGTGGTGTATGCTATTTATCGATTCGATGTAAACCTATTTTATGCCAATAAATAAAGAGGTTGCTTCCAAACAAGAGTTGTCCTTAGATTCATGTTAAGTATAAAAGTCGCCTTCAGTGGTGCAAGACGAAAGTCTCCTTCAGTGGTGCACGACGAAAGTCGCCTTCAGTGGTGCACGATGAAAATCGCCCTCAGTAGTGCACGATGAAAGTCGCCTTCAGTGGTGCACGACGAAAGTCGCCTTCAGTGGTGCACGACGAAAGTCGCCTTCAGTGGTGCACGACGAAAGTCGCCCTCAGTAGTGCACGATGAAAGTCGCCTTCAGTGGTGTACGACGAAAGTCGCCTTCAGTGGTGCACGACGAAAGTCGCCTTCAGTGGTGCACGACGAAAGTCGCCTTCAGTGGTGCACGATGAAAGTCGCCTTCAGTGGTGCACGACGAAAGTCGCCCTCAGTGGTGAAAGACGAAAGTCGCCTTCAGTGGTGCACGATGAAAGTCGCCTTTAGTGGTGCACGATTCTTAGATTTACTCTAAGTAATATAAAGTTGTCTTAAGTGATGCCCGAGAAAAGACGCCTTAAGTGGTGCACAATACTTAGGTTTATTCTAAGTATCCGAAAGTCGCCTTCAAGGATGCATTCGATGTTAAGTCGCCTTAAGTGGTGCAAGGTATTAAATCGTCGGGAAGGACGTACAAGAATGTCTTAAGTGTCGAGGTTTCGACCTAAGCGCGTATAGTAAAGTCACTCGGAGAAGTACAACGACCGGAACTAAAGAAGTCTGATATTGATAAGGGCTCGAGGGCCCAACGAGGACAAAAGAGAAGAGGATACAAGGACTCTAAAAAGTAAACATTCAAACTTGGTCCTGGTCGACAGCGTTGGCAGCAGCTGGGTCCACGGAGTTAGTGGCAGAAGGCCCCACAGGATCAGCCGTTGGAGGATTGGCTATCGGGGTCATGGGATCGAGGAGTTTCCGATGAAGAAGTAGTTCCTCTTCACTCTGAACTTGTGGTATGCATTTCCGGCCTTGAGCATCGGCTTCTTTGGTGGAAATGATACATCCTTCCCGGAGAGCTGCATCATAAGCAGTGCTGGAAATTTCATTCAGAACATGGTCGAAGTTGAAAGGCTTCCTTCCCTCGAAACCAGACCCCCTATCTGAAAGCAGCCATTGAAAGGCACGTTAGGTTTCTCCGGGAAATAACAACCAAACTAAGCAAAGATGAAGGCGAACAATAGAGAAGAAACCCTTACCTGACATGATAATTGGAGGCTGGAAGAATGAACCTGACATTGCCAGGAAGATGGCCGAAGAAATACTATGGTCTCAAGAGTTGCAGTAAGCTTTCGAAAATTTGTAGGTGATAAGAGGAAACTGTACCCTGGGTAAGGTTTTTATAGGCGAAGAGGACAGTCGAAGGGGCGCTTTAATCTGAACCGTCGAAGTTGAAACGTTCTAATCTGGACCGTTCAGATGAAACGTGCAGGATGGTAGCAGGTGCAATGATGAAATGGCCTGAAAAGCACTTTTCAGAAAAAGCAGACACAGAGGATCAGGCACGGGTACAGATGACGTCACTTCACTATCTGCTGCATCTAATGAACTGGGGAACCGAGAAGACCCCTGGGATTTAGCAGATATCTACAAAACGCTGAGGATACGTGAAGAAGAGGACTGATAATTGAGTGGCTAAACCAAGGGAAAGATCCCCGATTCCAATATCGGGAGGTCGGGAGTTGGAAGACACGACGAACTAAAAGTCCCTCATGTCTTGGGGGCAAATGATGGGTCCGACTATAGCCGTCAGGCCCTTTAAACAGCGAGGAAACGGCAAACAGGCCCACCAGGCCCAAAGTAAGGGTCAAGATGACCTAGGAGAAGGGTCCCGATGAAGGGAGTCCCGACGAAGCAGGGTCCCGACAGAGTCGGTCCCGACAGTGGAGCTAAAAGCTCCCGACGAGAAGCCTTTAAGTAGGCCCCGATGATGAATCCCTGAGAATGATTGGCCCTGTCACGATGACGAGGGGCCCCGAGCGGTGACACAACGAGATAACTCTGGAGTCCCCGACGGGAGTCGGGACTCGTTACCAGAGGATAAAGCCAAGATATGCGGGGCGTGGCAGAGATATACGGAACGTGGTTAAGATACACGGATCGTGGCCGAGATACGCGGGGCATGGCTAAGATACGCGAGATCGTGTACTAGATAAGCGGGATACGGGCTAACCACCCCTAACGGTTCGCCAGGTACCTGAGGCACCTCTTTGCCTATAAAAGGGCAGGAGGTCACCTCAGATCACTTACGTTGATATTGAATACTTTTGATATCTGTTGCTTGCCAGTCAGACGAGGTACTCATTTAAGCATCGGAGAGGGATTCTGGGTCACCGCCCGGTCTATCCCCTCTTGCAGGATTGCGTGGAGCAAAGGAGCTAAGATTGCCGTCAAGATCCGTGCCGGAGTTCCACCGTGATCCAACACTTGCTACCCTGCAAGAGGGGCAATATCAAGCACGGAGGGGGGGGGGGGTGGTGCTTGATGAACCCTCTCCGATGCCTAAGTCAGAATGGTATTTCTAGCGAGATAAAGCTAGAGAGATGTCAGAGCTAAGCTTCATAATTAGCCAAGATGCCCAAATGAATGGTGGAATGGTTGTATTTATAGGCAATGGTGTCATTAAGGTGGCTTAATGACATCGTTAACCTTTAAACACAATTAATTGGTCCTTGATCACATAATTAAAACCTTAAAGAATGGAGAAGGTGGCGGAAATAATCCGAGCGTAGGAGCCGGGAAACGGAGCCCTTGGGGGCGGGGAGAAAATCCGACCTCCAAGGGTAGGGGTTGGGTGTGGCCACCCAACCCCTCCTTAGGGGAGATGGGTTGGCTAACCCATCTCCCCTAGGGGAGATCGGGTTAGCTGACCCGATCTCCCCTAGGGGAGGTCGGGTTTGGCCACCCGACTTCACCTAGGTGAGTTCGTCGCGGTCCGGACGAGTATTTTCGCCTCGTCCAGACCGTTGGTGTTTCGGCGGGGTGTTTGGGTCGAAGTTTCGATTTGTAATCATTAACGGGGTGATCAAAATAAAACGAGTCGGAAGTCAACGGGTTCAAATTGGGCGTATATCCATCAGTATCGAGGTGAGTGGCATGGGTAAGGTGCATTTTCATGATGTCTTAAGCGCTGGGCAAAGAACGAATAACGCATTGGACCTTCTGTTCTTCAGTCAGGGTTTCCCCTGCTTCCTTCTGTTCAGCAAGCATATTAGACATTTTTTTTATGTGTTGTTTCATGGTATGTTGAAGATTCATCTTATATGAGTCTAAAGCGATGTTTAACGAACGCTTTTGGGCAGTTGTGTAAACACCAAACCGTGCTTTAAGACCATCCCACAGATCTTTACCAGACTCATAATGATCATATCCATAGATTATGTCATCCTCCAGCATAGTCATCAAGGCAAAACAAATCTCAAAGTCCTTAGCATCCCATTCGTCATGGAATCTCTTTTGCTCATTAGTGAGGTCACCCTCAGGCCTAGCATGCTTAGTGGTCAAATGATTCAGAACTTTCATTTAGTTATAACCATCTATGCACGCTTATTCCAAATCTTATAGTTATCACCATTCAATCTCACTCCCTTGTTCATTTTGGAGATGACGTTGCTAATTGTAGCCATTTAGGACTAAGACTTTGAAAATTCAAGTGACAATAAGGGAGGCAATTTAAAACATTTTGAAAAGAATTGCTTACATCGGATATCTATGAGATAGAAGGTGAATAACAATGATTCTTCAGTCATCTAACCATCCCGACCACCAGTAAACCAATGGAAGAAGGTCGTGAAAAGAGTTCACAATGTCGTCTCCTTTCTTATATATCAGTCTCTTTTGAAAACGGTTTAATCACTTTAACCGGAATGGGGAGATATTACATACACCCAATCCTGGCTTTCCCAAGGCCCTTTTTAAAAAGTTTTGAGAAATTCATGCAAGTATATAAAATTCTACTTCACAAGTAAATTTTAACATGCAGCCACATCCTCAAACAATCATGCATACGCACCATGCGTCAAAATGTTTTGAGGAACTCATGCAAGCATATATAATTCTACTGTCGGATTATGGGGTTAAATACTACGGAAACAAAAACCTAGATACGTGCATGGTAACTAATACGCAGCGGAAGATATTGCACATACCTATATTGCTTCAGCAGTCCCAAGATCACTAAGGGGAGTTCTCGATCCGCCAGACGGTTCCTGTAGAGGTTCTGGTTAAGGAAGCCCTACTCGGATTATGCTCCACAGCAAAGCCTCTGTCGATTCTTTGGTGGGGATGGATCACCGTAGTAAATTGCTTGACACAATTTGGCACCTATTAGGGAGTAGTGTGGTTCGGCCGAACTATGATCTATTTAGGGAGGAGGGATTTCTTTCTATCTCACCACAAAGGATGAAGATATTTTCTACTAATAAATCTCTTACACCTCCCTATTTATAAGAGGAAAAAAGTGGACAAAATTCCACTTTGCCATCCCTTACGTTCGGCCGACTTTTAGAGTAGCGAGGCCCAATTTTGGACCTCTCATGTTAATTGGGATTTTAGGCCTAGCCCAAAATCCCTAATGTGACATTACCCAGTTTCCTTAGGTATCATACTCATATTAATGGGCTCCTAATCATGGCGGCCCAATCTCCAAATGCCAACAGCTCCACTCGCCGGAATAGGAGGGCGCCTGTTAATATGTTGTCGACTAACACATCAACATTTGTCTTTGAGCCAGCCATGTTTCAAAATAGTTCATACGAGGTTTGTCGTGCGACCAACGGATATGACGGGCATCGTGCTACTCATCTGTTAGGAGTGTTGTAGCTCCCGCGGAACGTTGATTCCCCATGTTTAATCAATATGTTAAAACAATACTGCACCGCGTTGTATCCTAGGTCAACTGTCATTCTCCAATTGCCTAGTTTCCACATTGGAATACTCCTTCAAGGCATCCATACAAGTATTCACAACCTTCAACTAATATAAGGCTAGTGGCCACCTAGTGAATACAAGAGTTGGAGAATTACAGGTGTACATGACCATCCCCATCGCTCATACCCTTAGTCAAACTCAACAGGTTTCCAAAGACGTGGTCACTTGGCCTTTTTGTTAACCACTACGCTTGTACACCGGGAAGCGAGCATTGAGCTTGACCTAAGGTATGAGTTCCGAGTCCGTGAGGATACTTTGGATGCTTCTTCATAAAGCACCCGGGATTCTGTCTAGCACAACCGAGCCTAACCCGTGGTCAAACATGGCACGCGCAGTATGAAGCGCGCGTAGATAGCATAACCGGAGATTTAGTCAGGAGTGGGAAATATCATATGCTATCGCAGATTTGTCATCTAGCCCAGAATGTGGTTATCTGACGAACAAAGTTCGTCACGTCGATTTGCAAAACGTAGATCATTTCGTGTTACCCGGAAACCAAATGATCGTTTTGCTTTACCAGGTTTACCACCGTGGTTCTTAGCTTGTCTTGATATGGTAGAGGTCTGACTCTCCGTTAAGAAGGACGAGCCTGTGTGACGAGGCTTGGCCCACATTCGACATTGTTTAATTTGTAAGGTTTTCCCTCCTACTAGTTTATACACCGTAACAATCCGATGTAATCCAACCATTATGACGTCATAAAAATCATAAACTCAAATTGTAATTCAATTTTATTCAAATATTATTTTAAATCTCAAAATGTTATCATCACGATGCAAGCCACTAAAACCCTACGTAGTCCTATCATTTTCACATGTTTTTCGAAAGCATACATGCGTAAATGTTTGGTTAATGGATCCGCCATCATACTCTCAGTGGACAAGTATTCCTATGTGATTAACTTGACCTCAACCATAATCTTAGCATGATTGTATTTTATATCAATGTGTTTCTTCCTGTTATGGTACTTAGGATTCTTAACTGCTGCAATTGCTGCTTGACTGTAAGAGTATACCTTTACAGGCTTACTCCTGCCCTCGATGCTGTTGGATCACGGTGGAACTCCAGTATGATCTTTGACGGCGATCCTAGCTCCTTCGCTCCACGCAATCCTGCAAGAGGGGATAGACCGGGCGGTGACCCAGAATCCCTCTCCGATGCTTAAATGAGTATCTCGTGTGGACTGGCAAGCAGTAATCTCATGTAACGTATCTCAAAACGTAATTGATCTGAGGTAGCCTCTACCCTTTTATAGGCGGAGAGGTACCTCAGTTACCTGGTGAACCGTTGGGGTGGTTAACCCGTATTCCGCGTATCTCGGGCACGATCCCGCCTATCTAGGCCATGATCTCGCTTATCTCGGCCACGCCCCGCGTATCTCGGCCACGCTCCGCATATCTTAGCTACGCTCCGCGTATCTCGGCCACGCCCCGCGTATCTTGGCCTTAACCTCTGATAACATGTCCCAACTAACATCGGGGACTCCAGAGTTATCTCGTTGTGTCACCGCTCGGGGCCTCTCGTTATCGTGACAGGGCCAATCATTCTCAGGGATTCGTCATCGGGGCCTACTTAAAGGCTTCTCATCGGGAGCTTCCAGCTCACCTATTGGGACCGACTCTGTCGGGACCTTTCATCATCGGGACTCCCTCTGTCGGGACCCTTCGCCTGGGTCATCTTGACCTCCATTTAGGGCCCAGTGGGCCTGTTCGTCGTTTCCTCGCCGTTAAAGGGCCTAACGGCCATAGTGGAACCCATCATTTGCCCCCAAGACATGAGGGACTTACAGTTCGTCGTGTCTTTCAACTCCCGATCTCCCGACGTCGAAGTCGGGGATCTTTTCCCTTGGCATAGTCACTTAGTACAAGTCTTCTCGTTCACGTTTCCTCAATGCCTTGTGGATAACTGCCAAATCCGAGAGGACTCCTTGGTTCCCCAGCCATCAAATGCAGCAGATGACGTCCTCAGTACCTGTGCCTGATTTTTCCCGCCTGCTTTTTCTGAAAAGTGCTTTTCAGGCTATTTCATCATTGCACCTTTTACCATTCTGCACGTCTCATCTCAACGGTCCAGATCAGAACGCTTCAACTTCGACGATTCAGATCAAAGCGCCCCTTCGACTGTCCTCTTCGCCTATAAAACCTCACCCAAGGTACAGTTTCCTTTTACCATCTCCGAATTTTCAAAAGCTCTCTGCAACATCTCTGCAAATTCAAGCTCTGCAATTTCGAAGACCTTAGTGTTCCTCCAATCACCTTTCCGGCAACGTCAAGTTCGTTCTTACAACCTCCAATCATCATGTCTGGTAAGGGTTTCTTCTTTATTGTTCGCCTATCCCCTTCATCTTTGCTTGGTTTGTTTGTAATTTCCCGGAAAAACCCAATGTGCCTTTCCATGCCGTGGCTAATTTCAGACAGTGGATCTGGTTTCGAGGGAAGGAAGCCCTTCAACTTCGACTATGCTCTGAACGAGATTTCCAGCACTGCTTACGATGCAGCTCTCCTGGAGGGATGCATCATCTCCACTAGAGAAGCCGATGCTCAAGGCAGGAAATGCATACCACAAGTTCAGAGTGAAGAGGAGCTACTTCTTCATCAAAAACTCCTTGATCCCATGGCCCCGATAGTCGACCCTCCAGCGGCTGACCCTGTGGAGCTTTCTGTCACAAACCTCGTGGACCCTGCTCCCGTTGATGCCGCCAACAAGGACCAAGTTTAACTGCTTATCTTTAGAGTCCTTGTATTTTCTCTTTTCGTGATCATCGGGCCTTTGAGCCCCATTAATATCAGACATTCTTAGTTCCGATTTTTCATTGCACTTCTCAAAGTGACTTTACTATACTTACTTAAGTCGAAACCTCGACACTTAAGATATTCTCACACATCACTTAAGACGATTTACCAACTTGCACCACTTAAGGTGACTTATCATCATGCACCACTTAAGGCGTCTTTCCAATACTTAGAAAAATCCAAGAGCCGCGCATCACTTACGACGACTTGATCTCAAGCATCACTTAAGACGACTTAATCTCGTGCATCACTTAAGACGACTTAATCTCGTGCATCACTTAAGACGACTTAATCTCGTGCATCACTTAAGACGACTTAATCTCGTGCACCATTCAAGGCGACTTTTCTCATGCACCACTCAAGGCGACTTTTCTCATGCACCACTCAAGGCGACTTTTCTCGTGCACCACTCAAGACGACTTTTTTCGTGCACCACTCAAGGCGACTTTTTTCGTGCACCACTCAAGGCGACTTTTCTCGTACACCACTCAAGGCGACTTTTTTCGTGCACCACTCAAGGCGACTTTTCTCATGCACCACTCAAGGCGACTAAGTAACGCTTAGAATAAATCCAAGAATAATTCTTATCGGAAGCAACCTCTTTATTCATTAATGGCACAAAACTTGCTTACATCGAATCAAACGATAAATAACATACACCACTTAAGGCGATTTTACATCGGGCACCACTTAAGGCGACTTTTCATCGGGCACCACTTAAGGCGAATTTTCATCGGGCACCACTTAAGGCGACTTTTCATCAAGCATGGTGTTTGTTCAAGTGTTCGTCACTAAAATAATGCTTTAACGCTCTGCCATCGAGGTCTTCCAACTTGTACGCATTTGGAGCTGGCATCCCCACGACCTTGTAAGGTCCTTCCCATTTTGGTGACATCTTGCTGATTCGATCCAAAAGGGTGAACTCGTTGCGACGCCAAACCAGCTCCCTGACGAAGAACTGTCGGGACTTAACTCGCCGATTGTAATACCTGGCCATCGCCAAACGCATTTGAGCCTGGACTTCGTCGGCTTCTTGCCTCTTCTCTTCGAGCAAGTCCAAATCCAGACGTCTCATCTCATCATTTGTCAAAGGCTCGTAATATCTCATCCGATGGGACGCCACAGCTACCTCCACGGGAGCAACAGCCTCCGTGCCATAAACAAGGCCAAACGGAGTCTCCCCAGTTGATCGATTGGGTGTCGTTCTAACAGCCCAAAGCACGTTTTCCAGCTCGTTCAGCCATTTGCCCATTAATGCATAGACCCTTTTCTTCAGGCCATCCATCACGATTTTGTTGGCCGATTCCACCTGGCCATTAGTCTGAGCATGGCGGACAGAGGCTGTCCGATGCTCGATGTTCAACTCCTCCAGATACTCCTTCACCTGAGACCCGTTAAACGGTGGACCATTGTCGCTGATCACCACCTTAGGAATCCCGTATCTGGATACAATATGCGTCTGGAGGAACTTGATGATCTGGTTCCCCGTCGTTCTGGCCAACGCCTTTCCCTCTATCCATTTTGAAAAATAATCGATAGCTACAAGCAAATACTTACATTGACCTTGTGCTTGTGGAAGAGGTCTCACCAAGTCGATGCCCCACTGCGCGAAGGGCCAAGCGCTCTTGATGGGTGTCAGATTAGCAGCCGGAGCCACAATACTCGGGGCGTAATTCTAGCACGCGTCACAGGACCGGACCAACGCCGTCGCCTCCTTGCTCATCGTAGGCCAATATTATCCCAAGTTCAGCACCTTCCTCATAATGGATCGGGACCCTTCATGACAAGCCGCGACCCCTTCATGCACCTCTTTTAGGATTCGACTTGTGTCAGGCTCAGCCACACACTTCAAGTACGGAGTCGAGAACCAGCCTTTCTTGTATAGCTGATTGTCCAGCATCACGTAATTAGCCGCGATCCGACGTATCCTGTCAGCTACTACTTTATCATCGGGGACTGCCCCCGTAGTCAGGTACGAGACTATCGGGGTCATCCAAGTGGGCTCCTCCTCCGATCCTGCTTCAATAGCACACACCTGTGTCGGGTCGGTGGTCGACAAGATCACCTTCTCCAAGAACTGCACCTTCCGATTTTCCTCCAAGGGTGCCCCCAGGGCAAATTTACTCAAGGCATCTGCCTCCACGTTTTCCTCCCTCGGGATTGCCTCGATGTCGAAGCTTTTAAAACTCTCCTATAAGGCTTGCACCTCGTGCAGATACTTCCTCATCATCGGGCTCTTCGCCTCGTATCGCCCTTGAACCTGATTTACAATCAGGGCCGCGTCACACTTCACTCTCAAGTGAGCGACTCCCATACCTTTGGCAACTTTCAGGCCCGTGATAAGAGCCTCGTACTCAGCTTCGTTGTTCGTGGCCATAAATGTTAAAGCCAAAGCATATCGAAGCGGTTCACCTCCACCTGGTGGTATTAATACAAACCCTGCCCCTGATCCATCTAAACTCGAGGAGCCATCCGTGTACATCTCCCAGGTATTTTCCTCGCTTGGCTGTTCTGATTGCTCTGCCATCTCTGGTTGTTCTGCTATCGGGACCTCCATGGTTGCCCCCTCTACAGGGCCCGCTTTTTCCAGATCGGGGGCTGTAGACTCTCTATGAAATCCGCCAATGCCTGGCCCTTAATAGCCGTTCTCGGAGCAAAGTGTATGCGAAACTCACTATGCTCAACTGCCCATTTCACTAATCTCCCCGACGCATCAGGTCGGTTCAAAAAATGCTTCAGAGGCTGATTTGTCAACACAGTGATCTCATGCGCGTGGAAGTAAGGCCCCAACTTCCGAGCAGTAATAATCAACGCAAAGAGATACTTCTCAACAGCGGGATAATTCATTTCAGACTTGGCAAACGCCTTGCTTACATAATAAACGGGGACTTGATTACCCTCGACAACCTTCACTAACACATAGCTAATGGCAAATTCAGAAACAGCCAAATAAAGATAGAGCAGCTCGCCTGGAACCGGTTTCGCCAACGGCGGGAGAGTGCGAAGGTGCTGCTTGAGTGCTTGGAACGCTTCTTCACACTTAGCGGTCCACTCAAACTTCTTGTTGGCCCTCAGGACTTCAAAAAATGGCATTGACCGGTCACTTTCCTTGGACAGGAAGCGGTTCATCGCAGCTAGTCGACCATTCAGCACTTGCACCTCCCGATGATTTATCGGAGACTGCATCTCCTCAATCGCTCTCAACTTCTCGGGATTCACCTCAATTCCTCTATGGCTCACCATAAAGCCTAGAAATTTCCCTAAGTGGACTTCGAAAGCGCATTTTGTCGGGTTTAAGCGAACCTGATGAAGCCTCATCCGCTCAAACGCCATGGCTAGGTTGTGCACATGATCCTCAGCTTGTCAGGACTTCACCAGCATATCATCCACGTAAGCCTCCATGGTCTCCCCTAGCATATCTCCGAACAGCTTGTTCACCATCCGCTGGTAGGTTGCCCCGGCGTTGATCAGCCCGAAAGGCATGACATCGTAGTGATAGATGTCACTATCTGCATAGAATGCTGTGTGAGGAGCGTCTTCCTTAGCCATCTTGATCTGGTTATAGCCCGAATATGCACCCATGAAGCTCAACAGCTCATGTCCCGATGTGGCATCCACCAGCTGGTCGATTCTCGGGAGTGGGTAACAGTCCTTCGGGCAAGCCTTATTCAGGTCGCGGAAATCAACGCACATTCGCCACTTCCCGTTGCTCTTCTTCACCAGTACCGGATTAGCAACCCAGGTCTGGAATCGGAGCTCCTTGATAAACCCAGCATCGAGCAACCTGCCCACCTCCTGCTGGATTGCAATCCTTTTGTCTGTGCCCATCGGACGCCTCTTCTGCGCGATAGGCTTGATCGCGGAATCAATCTTCATTTCGTTCACAATCACGTCGGGGCTGATTCCTGGCATGTCACTCGGGGACCAGGCAAACAGCTCCTTGAACTTTTTCAGCAGGTCGATCAACTCTCGGGCTGTCTCTTCGGTCAAAGCAGACCTGATTTTTACTTTTCTCTGAGGTCCGTTAATCTCGACTTCCTTCAGATCCTCCACGAGGACGGGACGCCCAAACTCCTCTCTAGGATCATCATCTGTCTGGAGGACAGTCATGGCCTCTCGTCTTCTCCTTCGGGTGGCGTTGACGTAACATTTTCTGGAAGCCACCTGGTCGCCCTTGACCTCTCCGACTCCATGGTCAGTCGGGAACTTCATCTTCTGATGAACAGTCGAGGCAACTGCCATCAGGGGGTTGATGGTAGTTCTCCCGATAATCGCGTCGTAGGTTCCCGCCGACTCAACTACCACAAACTCCACGTTCCGCCTTTCCGATTTCCACCCACTACCAAACTCCACTGGTAAGGTGATCACTCCTAGCGGATAGGAGGTAAAACCAGAGAATCCGACCATCAGGAAGTTCGCCTCCTTCAGGTCCTTCGTTTTCACCATGGCCTCCAGCGCATCCAGGAATAGAATATCGGAGGTGCTCCCTCCATCAATCAGAATTCGCTTCATCTCGTTCCCGTCCACATCCAAGGTCACGACCAGAGCGTCATCGTGCGGAGTCTACACGCCTATGAGATCATCCGACGAAAAGGAGATCACCATCTCTTCCTTCAGAGTCCAGGATCGGGACCTCTTACCCAGGACCACAGCAGCAGGAATTCTAGAGGCATAAACCTCCAGAGAGGACGAGGTATCACCTCCCGCGGCAAATCCTCCGTGAATCACATTGATTGTGCCTCGCTTCTCCTTACGGGCACCGGAAGACTCCGGGTCAGATATCTTCTTCTTTGGGGACCGATCACGGGATCGGGAACGGGACCGTGATCGGGATCGAGAACGGGATCGACATCGCTTATCCCCGACAAACTCCTTAAGCTTCCCCTTCTGGAGCAGCTTTTCGATCTCCTTCTTCAGCTCCCGACAATGATTGGTGTCGTGGCCATTCGCGCGATGGAATCGACAGAAGTGGTCGGTGCGAGATCCCAAAAATTCTCCTTCCTTCTTCGGGGGGTACCTAGAGATACCCTGTCGCTCCATGACCGTTAACACCTCCGCCATAGAGCTGTTGAGAGGAATGTCATGATCCTCCCGCCTGTCCTTTTTCGAGGAACGCCTATCATCCCTTCGATCAGAGCAACCTCGACCCCGACTGCTTTCGGCTTTATCCTTCGACTTGAGCTCGTCTAAGTGTTTGACCGACTGCTTTCCCTTATTCGACTTCGGGGGCTCGAGCTCTCCAGCGGCTATCTTCGATTCCTGGACATCGATTTGCCGCTTCACCCTCTTCTGCAGTGCCTCCATATTCCACACAACTTTCTCAGCCACGTTGTGCATCAAGTCAGAACCGTAGGGGGCTGTTAGGTTCCGAATGAAGGTACGGATGGCTTCACCCTCCGAAATCTCCTCGTCAATTTCTGCCACACTGGCAGTGTATCGCTGGTAATAGTGCGCCAGCGACTCGTCGGGCCTCTGTACCACCTGGGTCAAGGACCTCACACTCTTCAGCAAACGTCTGCGACCCTGGTACTGCTGAATAAAGCGGTCGTGCATATCAGCCCAGCAAGTGATGCAGCCTGGGGGCAGACTGAAGAACCAGGTTAGGGCTCTCTCGCCCAATGTGTTCGGGAACAACGTACACACAATATCCTCATTCGGGGCTCTGCCCAGACACGCCCAGACGAACCGGATCTCCCTCGCCATCATTCTCCTTAATCGTGGGGATACCCAGTCCTGGCGGGGCGAGGGTGTCTATGAGTCGAGGAACGAAGGGATGGGTTGACCGATCCCTCAGCTCCGACACCAGCGGCTTCTGCTCTCCCATGCAGATGTTCACGATCTTCACCACCTGATCGGGGGTGATGGGACCATTAAGGGGGATGGTCCTGTGCTGCACTGGTCCTGGCCCATCGACCACGAATCGTTCTGGTTGGGTGGACTCCCTACTCCTGCCCAGGTTCCGGGGCTGAACCTCCCGAATATTCTGAACTTCTGCTGGCGGGGGCTCTTCCTCTTCTAGCGGAGGCATCTCCTCTTGCCTCCTCGCAGCTTCTCTCCGATCTAAGAGGGCCTCCACAGCTGCCAAAAACATTGGCATGGCTTCCGCCACAGCCCTCGTCAGGTCCGCAGCTGGAGGAGCCACCTGCTCCCTGTTCCCCTGGTTTTGAGCAGCAGCATCTTCGTGACCTTCATTATGCCCCCCTGTTTGGGAGACCTCAGCAGCAGGAAGATTCTGGTCCTCCTCGCGCTCCGGTGGTGAATTCAAAGTCGTCGCAGCAGGATGACGGGAACCACCAGATTGTCCTTGTCTTCTTTGCTTGTCAGACACCATTGAACGAGTAGAAGGCATATCAGCTTTTTGTTACGTTTCCCACAGACGGCGCCAATGATGGATCACGGTGGAACTCCGGTATGATCTTTGACGGCGATCCTAGCTCCTTCGCTCCACTCAATCCTTCAAGAGGGGATAGACCGGGCGGTGACCCAGAATCCCTCTCCGATGCTTAAATGAGTATCTCGTGTGGACTGGCAAGCAGTAATCCCAAGTAACGTATCTCAAAACGTAATTGATCTGAGGTAGCCTCTACCCTTTTATAGGCGGAGAGGTACCTCAGTTACCTGGTGAACCGTTGGGGTGGTTAACCCGTATTCCACGTATCTCGGGCACGATCCCGCCTATCTAGGCCATGATCTCGCATATCTCGGCCACGCCCCGCGTATCTCGGCCACGCTCCGCGTATCTTAGCTACGCTCCGCGTATCTTGGCCACGCCCCGCGTATCTTGGCCTTAACCTCTGATAACAAGTCCCAACTAACATCGGGGACTTCAGAGTTATCTCGTTGTGTCACCGCTCGGGGCCCCTCGTCATCGTGATAGGGCCAATCATTCTCAGGGATTCGTCATCGGGGCCTACTTAAAGGCTTCTCATCGGGAGCTTCCAGCTCACCTATCGGGACCGACTCTGTCGGGACCTTTCATCATCGGGACTCCCTCTGTCGGGACCCTTCGCCTGGGTCATCTTGACCTCCATTTAGGGCCCAGTGGGCCTGTTCGTCGTTTCCTCGTCGTTAAAGGGCCAAACGGCCATAGCGGAACCCATCACACGCCAAGCAATGCAGTTAAGAGTCTATTAAGCCAGACTACTTCCTGTGCGTTTTTTTTAGAGAGAGCCACAAATTCAAATTTTATCGTAGACAACGCAACATAGGATTTCTTCTTGATCATCCATGAAATGGAGGCTGTTGGGATCAAAATGACGTGGCCTTGAACTTCTAGTAGTGGACTTTGTGGTCTCGCCGGGAGCTAAATCTTTTAGGTATATTTCTCGACCTCTCGGGTACTTAGTTTCCTTTAGGAGCTTCGTGCTAGGCGAGGACCTGAAAAGGGGTGGGGATGTCCCTTGATTCCACTCTGAAGCTTAAGTCAGTAATGGATTTAGAAAGGGTATTGTAAGGTATGAGAATCAAGATTGTAAAATACATATAATGTTCCCCCAATTATAGGGAGAGATTACAGACTTCAAATGGCGGCTACCCTCTTGGGAGGGTTTCTGTCCAGAGTCGGTTTAAGCAGGTGACAAGTAGGTCGCCACCTCATCTTTCCTTAGCTGGGAAGGTTTCCCTTTGGCGGTTGAAAGCAGGACACCACCTGTCCCTTTCCTTAAGAGGAGGGTTTCTTCATGGCGGCTAGAGTAGGTCGCCACCTGTCCATTTCCTTAACATGAGGGTTTCTTCATGGCGGCTATAGCAGGTCGCCACCTGTCCCTTTCCTTAAGAGGAGGGTCTCTTCATGACGGCTAGAGTAGGTCGCCACCTGTCTCTTTCCTTAAGAGGAGGGTTTCTTTAGTGGTGTTTTGGCTATCGACTCGACTCGTACCTTAATAGGAGAGCCTTGAGTGATTTAGTCGCCTTCTTTTGCTAGTCGACTTCTTCAGATATAGTCGTCGACCAATTGTCTTTGCCTTGTCATTCTGAACATAAATGGTTGACGACTTTTCTTTAGTATCGCCTTTAAACGTACCCGCCTTCAAACTATTCTATCCTTTTAATCGTAACCCAACACTTGCCCCCGAGACTTAATTCGTCAAATTCACTAATGAAGAGGAGGTCTTGAGTCGAGTATAACCTCCAGGATCTTTTGGCGAGATTCGATATCCAATTTGGTCATTAGTTTGCGAACTTCTGATTTTTGAGGTTGAAGGAGGTGTCTTTAGTCGAGACGTGACCCTTGGCTAACGAATTTTTTACCGTTGGGTGATTTTGGAAAAGTTCAAGAGTCGTCTTAGTAAATTTACAACGATTCTCTAGACACCGGTCATGTTGTCAGTGAATGGACTAATGAGTGATGACCTAGGGAAGGCTTCCTTGGGAAGCTATCCAAGCGGCGGAGACTTTAGTATAAATACTACGGTTTCACTTTCATTTTTAACTTCAACTCTTGTTTTCACAATCTGATTCGATCCTTCAAGAGTGAGTCATTCCTGAGTGAAAAACAAATACTCATTGCAGACGGTCCTTCTTCAGCTATATTCCGAGATTACTTCTTTATTTTTAAGACCGCTACTTCTGTCTTTTAACAATCTTTTGATGATCGATGTTCTTTTTCCTCTCAGATTTTAACAAGATGATTCTTCGGACTCATCGTCAAGCTATGGCAGAAGCTTCTTCTGCCCCCAAGTCGAAAGAAGCTAATAGTGGGGCGTCTATCAAAACTCCTATCGATGAAGAGGCTATCCCTTCCGCTAAGAAGACGCCTACGAGATCCTCCAACGACAAGGGTGAGGCGAAGAATACTACTCATTATTCCAGTCGGGATAGGGATATCCATTATTCTAGCTCTTGGCTGAAGAAAAGGCGATGTGAACATTCATATTCTTCTTCTTCGACTCAAGCGTCACCTACTAGTGCTGAAACTTCTGCCAGCGATCCTCCAGGGTCATCCCTTTGATTGGGATATGTTCTTAAACCCGTCTGTCGATTTTTTAAAGAGCTGGAATCCTCTCCTTTTTTTACATGGGTACCCTCTTAATGAAAGGAATTCTATTGCCAATTGTGATTTGGCACTTCATTTATTGAATGCTTCAATTCCTCCCCAAGGCAGTCGACATCTTGACACAAACATAGGAGGAGTAGAGGAGGCTACTCGCCTCTTTCTTTTAAAACAAGATGAAGTGAGTATTACCCCCTTTTTCTTTACTCAATTCATTCTTCGTTTGTCGTTATTCGATCCCTTTTAATTCTTTCTTCAACAGGCTTCCAGGGATTCTCTTCAATATTTGTCTGATGATTGATCTTCTTGGGGAGCTACAATCGACCAAGTCGAGGACGTAAGAATGGTTCGGATTCTTAGAGAGGAGAATGCCATGTTAATGAGAGATTTCCAGCATGCCACTGAGATGTTGACTACTCTTAAACAAGAGCTTCATAAGAGTGAGGAATCCTTGCAAGGTTCCCTTTTATTAACAAAAGAGTATCGCAGTTTGTTGGAGAAGAAGGACAAGGAGAAAGAGGTATTTAAAGTAGAAAACCTTATTCTCCGCGAAATAGTCGACGTACTTCAAAAGGAGATGTCGAGCTTGAGGGGCTCGGCAGCTAGGGCCATTGATGATCCTAAAGCGAGTTTCTCCTTTGAAGCCGAAGTCACAGTAGGTGCTTCGGACCTACTTTTCTCCTCTCTTAAAGAGATTGTGGCTAACCTGAGGACGTATCAACCCGACTTTCCTTTTTCTCAAGTTCCTTCGCCCCAACAATATTTAGAAATTCCTACTGAAGAGGATGATAGTTTTGTTGTCTCTTCCTCTAAAGGAAAAGGAACTTTATAAGTAATCACGTTTTAGGATGTTTCTTTCGATTAATTCCTCGTGTAATGAATTCTATCTTTTAAAATGAGAGTTCTACCAGAATTTCTGGATTTAATATCTTCATTTAGATTCTGCCAGTGTCGTGTTTATCAATTTAAAATTGAAAACACTATCCTTTTGGGCGAATAGTCGACTTTTGAAGAACTCGACGATCGAGATTGTAGGCGCCGCTCATCTATCGAGTTGTCAACGTACCTTGGCGTTATCGCCATTTCATACATGTAGCCTTGGGCGACTTGTTGATTTATAGGCGTCGTTCTTTTATCGAATTGTCGACGTGTCTCGGCTTGGTCGCCCCTTTTTAGGTACATTTTGTTGTTGATCGATTCGTAGACGTTGTCTTTCTATCGAGTGGTCGACGTACCTAGGCTATATTGCCATCTTGGCAACATAATGTCGACAATCGAGATTGTTGATGTCAATCTTCTATCGAGTTGTCGACGTACCAAGGCTTTTTTTACCATCTTGGGCAAATAATGTCGACAATCGAGTTTGTTGACGTCGATATTCTATCGAGTTGTCGACGTACCTAAGCTTTATTGCCATCTTGGGCACATAATGTCGACAATCGAGACTGTTGACGTCGATCTTCTATCGAATTGTCGACGTACCTAGGTTTTATTGCCATCTTGGGCACATAATGTCGACAATCAATTGTTGTCGTCGATCTTCTATCGAGTTGTCGACATACCTAGGCTTTATTTCCATCTTGTGCACATAATGTCGACCATCGAGATTATTTATGTCGATCTTCTATCGAGTTGTCGACCTACCTAGGCTTTATTGCCATCTTGGGCACATAATTTCGACAATCGAGATTGTTGACGTCGATCTGCTATCGAGTTGTCGACGTACCTAGGCTTTATTGCCATCTTGGGCTAATAATGTCGACAATCAATATGGTTGATGTCGATCTTCTATCGAGTTGTCAACGTACCTAGGATTTATTGCCATTTTGGGCACATAATTTCGACAATCGAGATTGTTGACGTCGATCTTCTATCGAGTTGTTGACGTACCTAGGCTTTATTGCCATCTTGGGAACATAATGTCGACAATCTAGATAGTTGACATCGATCTTCTATCGAGTCGTCTTCGTACCTAGGCTTTATTGCCTTCCTGGGCACATAATGTCGACAATCGAGATTGTTGATGTCGATCTTCTATCGAGTTGTCGACGTACCTAGGCTTTATTGCCTTCTTGGGCACATAATGTCGACAATTGAGATTGTTGATGTCGATCTTCTATCGAGTTGTCGACGTACCTAGGCTTTATTGCAATCTTGGGCACATAATGTCGACAATCGAGATGGTAGATGTCGATCTTCCATCGAATTGTCGACGTACCTAGACTTTATCTCTATCATGGGCACATAATGTCGACAACCAAGATTGTTGACATCGATCTTCTATCGAGTTGTCGACATACCTAGGCTTTATTGCCATCTTGGGCACATAATGTCGACAATCGAGATTGTTAACGTCGATCTTCTATCGAGTTGTCGACGTACCTAGGCTTTAATGTCATCTTGGGCACATAATGTCGACAATCGATATTGTTAACGTTGATCCTATATCGAGTTGTCGACGTACCTAGGCTTTATTGTTATCTTGGGCATATAATGTCGACAATCAAGATTGTTGATGTCGATCTTCAATCGAGTTGTCGACGTACCTAGGCTTTATTGCCATCTTGGGCACATAATGTCGACAATCGAGATTGTTGACGTCGATCTTCTATCGAGTTGTCGACGTACCTGGGCTTTATTTCCATCTTGGGCACATATTGTCGACAATTGAGATGGTTGATGTCGTTCTACTATCGAGTTTTCGACGTACCTAGGCTTTATTTCCTTCTTGGGCACATAATGTCGACAATCGAGATTGTTTACATCGATCTTTGATGGTAATATCTGGACTATTTCTTGTAAGAAAGAAAGGGACGTCAAGGGGCCATGTTTATTCGTCATTTCCTGAATATTACATCAAAAGAAAGATTTCGAACTATTAGTCAAAACAAAGAGGTACCTACTTTAGATGTTTTTATAACTTCTCTGGGCATTGTATCGACGTGTTGTAGCAGTGTCGCGCCATGGCCTGATCTCCTCGGACCTCACCAATTCCCTTAGGCGTTGAGAATTTCATTATTTGATGAGCAGTTGCCGGGACGATCCGATAAGGATTAAGAGTAGTTCTTCCGATGATAGCATTGTATGCTGAGGCGGCGTCAACGACTACAAAGAGTATATCGATTTTTAGAATTTTCTCATCTTTTCCCAAAATGGCGGTTAGTCGAATAGCTCCCATGGGATAGATGGTTTCTCCTGTGAAGCCTATCAAAGGGAAGTCGACTTTCATCAAACCCAATTGTAAGAACGCTTGGTAGAAGATAATGTCAGTTGAGCTTCCACTATCGATAAGGACTCTTTTAACCTTATATGTTGATATAAGGAGAGTAACAACCAGGGTGTCCTGATGAGGTTGATCCATTTTTAAAATATCACTAGTAATGAAGCTAATATTTTCGAGCTCGGGTTCTCGAGGTCTTTTCCCCTTCACAGCCGCTGTAGATATTTGGGCAGCATATACTTCTCGATCTGAATTCGTTCCTCCTCTTGACGCGAATCCTCCCGCTATGACGTTCACTTTCCCTCTCTGGATTGGGGCGGGATGGTCATGAGGAGGAGATCGGGAGTTCCCTCTTGGCCTGTGATTTCGTTTCTTAGGGGTGTTGTTAGATTTCTCCACTAATTTTAACAGTTTACCTCTTTGAATGAGAGTCTCGATATCTTGCTTCAAGGCGATGCATTCATTAGTGTCGTGCCCTGGAACTCGATGATAACGACAGTAGTCGTTTATCTGGGATCCCATCAGACTCTTTCTGACTGGAGGAGGACCGTCCACCCTGAGTTTTTCAATCTCTTGGAGTACCACAAAAATATTATGCGTGAGAGGAGTGAATTTTTCCAAATAAGGGTTAATGTCCCTTTTTGGTCCTTGGCGACTTCCATGTCGGAAACTCATTTCTCGCCTTTCATCTCTTTTTGATGGTCGAGAAACAGAACCCTCCTCGATCTTAGCAGGAATGACTTCCTTCTTGGTCACCATGGGTGACTTCTCGTGTGACCTTTCCATGTCGATGTACTTCTTGACCTTAATGGCGAGGGCATCAATTTTTCGCACGGGCTTCATCACCATGCTATACTTCAAAGGCTGGCTCTGAACTCTGAGGCCTCTCCAGAAGGTCCTGATCAGCTCATTATCATTGGCGTCCTCATTCAGCAGCTGGAGTATATTGTGGTATCTAGTATAATAATTGGCTAAGGTCTCATCGGGACCCTGCTCAATTTTATCTAGAAAGTCCATGCTCTTGAGGCGTTGTCTTTGGCCTGTGTGGCCTTCTATGAACTTGGTCTTCAACTCTTCTCATGAGTCTAGCGAGTTCTCGGAAAGACCATAGAACCAAGTGGAGGCTTCTTCTTTTAGAGTCGTTGGGAAGAGAGCTGCGTAATGATATGGCGTTGCCCCTCTCCCTAGGAGGGAAGAGTTGTCGGTGTTGTTATGGCGAACAAGATCTCCCTCGCCTGTATAATCATCGATGTTCCTCGCGAATACGTGCGGGGGAACTCGAGTGTTAAACAGCATTTTGGAGAAAGGGTGAGAGGTGTGATCACGGAAAATTAGCAGGTCGTTCACCCCCCATGGACTCATAACTCATACCTAAGGTCAGGCCCAATGCTCGCGTCCCGGCGTACAAGCGTAGTGCTGAACAAAAAGGCCCAGCCGGATATTAGCTGAAGGTTATGATACTTATACAGATGCCTTGGAGAAGTGTTCTTATGTGGAAACTAGGCAAATGGAGAATTATCAGTTGACCTAGGATACAGCGTTGTACAATTATACAAATGATGTTTATAACATGTTGATTGGAGAAAAGGGAATCAACGTTCCGCGGACGCCACAACACTCCTGACAGATGAGTAGCACGATGCCCGTCGTATCCGCCGGTCGCACGGTAAACCTCATATTAACTATTCGGAAGCACGGAGCAGATCAAAAGGAGAAATGTTGATGTGGATTTGGAAAACAATACATTAACAGGAACCCTCCCATTTCGGTGAGTGGGAGCTGTAAGCATATGGTGATGGGCGCCGTAATTGGTAGCCCATAATATGTATAGCTTACCTAGTGATCTTGGGTAAATGCCACATTAGAGAATTGGGCCAGACCCAAATCCCAATTGACATGGGAGGCCCAAATTGGGCCTCCCCAAATACATAGGCCGCCCGAATTATTAAGGTGGGGTAAAGTGGACTTTTGTCCACTTTACTCCTCCTATAAATTGTTGGATCACGGTTGGAACTCCAGTACGTTCATGACGGAAATCCGAACTCCTTCGCTCCAAGTAATCCTGCAAGAAGGGGATAGACCGGGCGGTGACCCAGAATCCCTCTCCGATTCTTAAATGAGTATCTCGATGAAACTGGCAAGTATCGGTATGTAAATGTTCAACCTAATCATCCTGAGGTAACTCCTTCCTTTATATAGGGAGGGGTCACCTCAGTTACCTGTGAGATAACTACCACGTTCCGTTAATCTCGGCCCTGTAGCCCACGTTCCGTCTTTTCCGGCCACTTCCCCACTATGTTGATAGTGGGCGTGTTTCTCGGCCTCGTTCTCTGGTAGCAAGTCCCGACGGATGTCGGAGACTCCAGAGTCATCTCTTTTGGTCACCGCTCGGGGCCCCTCGTCATCGGGACAGGGCCTGCATTCTCAGGGATTCAGCATCGGAGCCTACTTAAAGGCGTATCATCGGAGCCTACTTAAAGGCGTATCATCGGAGCTTACTTAAAGGCGTATCATCGGGGTCTACTTAAAGGCGTATCATCAAGGACTACTTAAAGGCATATCATCGGGGCCTACTTAAAGGCATATCATCGGGGCTTTCTTAAAGGCATATCATCGGGAGCGTTCAGCTCGTATGTCGGGACCGATCTTGCCGGGACTTCTCGTACTGGTCTTCTGAGCCTCTTTTGGGGCCCAGTGGGCCTACTTCGCCGTTTAGTCGTCGTTAATGGGCCTGACGGCTATATCGAAACCCATCATTTTCCCCCAAGACCCGAGGGACTTATAGTTCGTCGTGTCTTCCAACTTCGGACCTTTCGATATTTCGAGGATAACCACCGAATCGAAAAGATTTCTCGATTACTCACCTATTAAATGTGATGAGTGATGAAGTGACGGCTTGAGTGCCCGTTCCTGCTTTTCTGAAAAAGCGCTTTATAGCCGTTTTGTCCCTAGTGTTTCGATGATTCAGGTTGAGGCGCTTCATCTTCAACGGTTCAGATCACAACGTCTCTTTGCCTATCCTCTCTCCTATAAAAACCCAAATCTTGGCACTATTAAGTTCTTCTCTACCGTTTCATTCTCTGTGTTTTCAAAAGTTAAAGCTCTCCTTTCTAATCTCGGATCAGCACTCCGGCGACCAGGACCTCCGACCATCAAGCTCATCCTTTCCTCTCTGATTCGACATGTCTAGTAAGATTTTCTCTTTCGATTCCGAAGAAACTTGTTAGCATAATTTTTCCTTTCATTTTCATCAACTTACCCAAACTTTTGCGGAAATCATCGGTGCCTTTTCTTGCCATGGCTACTTTCCAGACGGTGAGTCCAGTTCCGAGGGGAGGAAACCCTTCAAGTTCGAGTATGCTTGTAATGAGATTTCGGACACCGCCTATGATGCAGCTCTCCGGGAGGGGTGCATTACCTCCACCTGGGAGCCTTGCTTCCCTTATCCTTGGCCTCGTGTCCCGGGTGATTCTGCGGTCACTTGTCCCCTGGAAGGGGAGGTATTTGTCTCCACCGGGCAAATATCGGCAGGGATTCGCTTCCCTTTCTGTGGTGACATGGTCGAGATGTGTAAATATTACAAAACACATCCAACTACCTTCTCCCCCATGCCATCCGTGTGTGGAATGCCTTCCGCGTGCTTTGCCTCCGCCAACAATGGCCGTATAGCCTCCGACTCTTCCGGACCTTCTATGGGTTAAAGTGCAATGACGTCGGGGTCTGTGCCTTCTATCCGCAGATGCCTAAGTGGAGCAAGGCGCAGCTCTCCCGGTACAGCTGGAATGGCGACACCTGGAGGGTTGCCAAGGGTCGGGGGCTCATCACCGATTCGGGGCCCGACAACAGTGGCTGGAAGAGGAGTTATTTCTTCATCCGCAACAGCTTTATTCCATGGCCCCGATGGGAGGTCGAAGCGGACCCTGCCCCCGCTTTCCACACCTACTCCGAGGAGAATTTCCAGATTCTCCACTACATCCAGCTTTATCGTTGGGGGGACTCTTTCGCTCCCCTCGACGCCAACTCCATCGGGGAGCGGGACCTGGTTCTGACCGGGATCCGGCTCCTTGATATCGTCTCCGGGGGTCAACTCTTCGACGGCCCTTCTAACCTCGTTCCTTGGGTAATATTCTAACCGTATTTTCGTTTTCGTCTTTGCAGCTAAGAAGGTATCATTGTTGACCAATCTCATGCTTAAGAAGGCGGAGACTGATGCTGTCCCGCGCCCCGCGAGGAAGAGGAAGTCTTCGAAGAGGGCCACCTCCTCATCGGCACCTCCCACCTCGGAGCAAATCAAGCGGGCCCGGGTGGAGAAGATGGATCAGATCTTCAATGCCAAAACTCCCGAGGAAGGTAAAAAGCTCCGCTTAGCAATTCGATTATACAGGAGGCATATTCCCAAGGAGTTAATCCCAACTGATAAGGGAGCCCGGGTCGAAGGGATCAAACGCATCCTGCAAGGAGAAACTCCCCGCATTCTCAAAGCGGGTTACTACAATTATTACGAGAAGGACCAGTACCTCTCCCGTCGCGTCATTTGGTGTAAGGATCCTGACCAGCTTCCTGACTTTATTTCTGAAGCTTCTCGTCCTCCAGCTGCAGGTCGATCGGGAGCTGGAGCTTCCGGGGGAACGCCACCCTCCGATGCTCGGGTCGGAGAGCCCCTCCTGTCACTTCCTGCCCCGACAAGATCGGGGACCGAAGACGTCCCGACGGACGGCCAGTTCCGTTGGGTGGTGGACTTGGATGTCTCTCATTCTTCCGAGGAGCCAAGCGAGGACCAGCCCCTGGTTCGTCGTCGGGGGGCGAGGCAGACCCCGCTGGAGCAGACTCCCGAAGGACCGCCTCCATCTTCTCCGGCGCAGCAGTCTTCGCCGTCTTGAGCCTGACTCCCGAGGAGCCGGCGGGTTCTCATGGCGGCTCGGGGGCCCGCACCTCCGCTACTCCAGAGGTCGTTCCCCCTCTCCCCTTGGACGGAAGCTTCTACCAACTTTAGTCTCCCGACCAGGCGGCGGCTCCTTGGACTCCGATCGAGTCGTTACGGGGGTCCCGCTACGTCGGGATGATGTGTCCTCGGAACTGGGTCTGCACCTGCTGGCATGCTCAGTTCCCGCATCTATGAAGCTTCCGCTCTCTTTGGCCCCAGAGGACATCCACGGGGACCTTCCCAATATGGTCGTTCGTCGGGTGGAGGTAAATCTTCCTGTTTTCACACTTAGTATATAATGTAAAATACTCCCATGTACTAATCTCCCTTCTTTTCTACAGGAAATGGCGGACCAGCACCGCTGCTTCGGGTATATCCTGGCCTTAGAGGAGGCCCTGAAGGAGGAGCGAGCCAAGGCGGCCCCCGGGGTTTTGGCCAAGCTCGAGGAGGATCTGGCTGCCTCCGAGTCGTCAAAGGGGAAATTGGTTAAGGAGCAGGCCCTCCTTAACCAGAAGACTCGGGACCTCTTGAGGCAGGTCCACGATTTCGAGAGGTTGCTGAAGCAGTAGCACCAAAGGCTCAGTGAGGAGCAGCAGGGGCGCGCGGAGGATCGGGACAGACATGTCCTCGAGAAGAAGGCTCTGGAGGATGCCCAAGCGGGGCTAGAGGCTGAGAAAGTCCTCCTCGCCCACCGGTCCCGGCAGCTGGAGCGGGAGGTTGCTGAGTTCCCTGCCAAGCTGGCTGAAGCTGAAGCCAAAGGTCGGGAGGATTATCGGGGCTCCGAAGCTTTTCAGGCGGACGCGGTGAAGTTCTGCACGGCGGAGGTGGAAAACACCCTGCTTAATGCTGTTGAAGAGCTCCATTTGGAGTATGGTGGTACCATTGACTTCACCAAGTCCCAGACCCTCGCCCCCTTCGCGGAGAGGTACTTCAACATTTCTGAGGAGAGTGACGGGGGCAACACCCCCGAGGGGACCGTGGGTGCTGAAGGCACGGTGGAGCCTCCAAGTGCAGACACCCCGACGGCAGAGCCCCCGATGATCGACCCTCCCGCTGCTACCGCCACCGATCTTCCAGGATCCTCCCGCCACTGATCTTCCAGGATCCGACACTCCGGTCGCGGAGCTTTCTGCCACATATCTCGTGGACCCTGCTCCCCTCGATGCTGCCAAGGATCGAGCTTGATTGCTTTATTTTTCGAATCCTTGTGATTTACTTCTTTGTCCCGAACCTCCCAGATCTTTACAATATCAATCTTTTTTGGTTCCGATCATCATTTGCACCACTTAAGGTGAATTAACTACGCCACCTAAGGCAATTCGGCCATATCACTTGAGAGTAATTTCGGCGCGTCACTTAAGACATTTTACCCACACCACTTAAGGCGATTTAATCGTGCCCCTTAAGGCAACTTTTCCACACCACTTAAGGCGATTTAATCGTGCCCCTTAAGGCGACTTTTCCACACCACTTAAGGTGATTTAATCGTGCCCCTTAAGGAAACTTTTCCACACCACTTAAGGCGATTTAATCGTGCCCTTAAGGCAACTTTTCCACACCACTTAAGGCGATTTAATCGTGCCATTTAAGGCGGAACCACGCCACTTAAGGCGGTTTAGCTACACCACTTAAGGCAATTTAATCGTGCCATTTAAGGCGGAACCACGCCACTTAAGGCGATATAGCTACACCACTTAAGGCGATTTAATCGTGCCATTTAATGCGGAACCACGCCACTTAAGGCGATTTAATTGTGCCACTTAAGGCGGAACCACACCACTTAAGGCGGTTTAGCTACACAACTTAAGGCGATTTAATCGTGCCATTTAAGGCGGAACCACGCCACTTAAGGCGATTTAATTGTGCCACTTAAGGCGGAACCACACCACTTAAGGCGGTTTAGCTACACCACTTAAGCCGATTTAATCGTGCCATTTAAGGCGGAACTACGCCACTTAAGGCGATTTAGTTGTGCCTTTTAAGGCAACTTATCTACACCACTTAAGTCGATTTAATCGGAAGCAACCTCTTTATTCATTGATGGCTCAACACGATAAACAACTTGCACCACTGCAGTCGACTTAATAAACAATTTGCACCACTGAAGGCGACTTAATAAACAACTTGCACCACTGAAGGCGACTTAATAAAAAACTTGCACCACTGAAGGCGACTTAATAGGTAACTTGCACCACTGAAGGCGACTTAATAGATAGCTTGCACCACTGAAGGCGACTTAATAAGTAACTTGACAGTTCTTCAAGTGTCCGCCACTAAAAGAATGCTTCAACGCATTGCCATCGAGGTCTTCCAACTTCAGCACATTATTTTGGTGGCATCTTGTTGATCCGATCCAAAAGGGTTAATTTGAGTCGACGCCATACCAATTTCCCGACAAAGAACTGTCGAGACTTGACTTGTTGATTATAATATCGGGCCATTGCCAAGCGCATCCGAGCCTGAGTCTCTTCAACCAAGTTTTTTCGGCGTCGGGGTGTTCTGCCTGCTCTGTTATCGGGACCTTTGTTTATCGAGACCTCTGTTATCGGGACTTCCATGGTTGCCCCCTCTATAGGGCCCGCTTCTAGATTGGGGGCTGTAGACTCTGCTACGAAATCCGCCCATTTCACTAATCTCCCTGACGCATCAGGTTGGTTCAGGAAATGTTTCAGGGGCTGATTCTTCAAAACGTTAATATAATAGACGGGGACTTGATTACCTAAGACAGAGCTAACAGCAAATTCAGAGACAGCTAAATACAGATAGAGTTGCTCGCCTGGGATGGGCTTTGTCCATGGTGGGAGGTTGCAGAGGTGTCGCTTGAGTGCCTGGAACGCCTCTTCGCACCTGGTGGTCCACTCAAACTTCTTGTTGGCCCTCGGCACCTCAAAGAAAGGCAAGGATCTGTCACTTTCCTTGATCAGGAGGCGATTCATTATGGTCAATCGGCCATTCGGCACCTGCGCTTCCCGATGGTTCGTCGGGGATTTCATCTCCTCGATTGCCCACAGCCTCTCAGGTTTCACCTCGATTCCTTTTTGGCTCACCGTGAAGCCCAGAGACTTCCCTGAGTGAACTCCTAAAGCACACCTGCCCGGGTTCAAGCAAACCTGATGAAGCCACATCCACCCGGACGTTGTGGCTGAGTTGTGATCATGATCCTCGGCCTGTCGGGGCTTCACTGGGACGGGGTTTGCACCCCAGGTCTGGAATCGGAGCTCCTTAATAAATCCAGCGTCGAGCAGCCTGCCCACCTCTTGTTGGATCGCGATCTTCTTGTCGGCACACATCGGGCACCTTCTTTGTGTAACAGGCTTGATCGGGGGGTTAATCTTCAGCTCATGAGTAACCGTCTCGGGGCTGTTTCCTGGCATATCGCTCGGGGACCAGGCAAACAGCTCCTTGAACTGCTTCAACAGATCAATCAATTCTCGGGTCGTCTCTTCAGTCAGAGCGGGACCGATTTTCACCTTTCTTTGAGGTCCATCGATCTTGACCTCCTTCGAGTCTTCCATCGGTGCGGGGCGCCCAAACTCTTCTCGGAGATCCGTACCAATCTGGAAAACAGTCATAGCCTCCAGATTCTTCCTTCGAGTGGCATTAACGTAGCATTTCCTGGAGGCTATCTAATCGCCCTTGACTTCTCCAATTCCATGGTCAGTCGGGAACTTCAGCTTCTGATGGACGGTTGAAGCGATTGCCCCCAGCAGGTTGATGGTGGTCCTCCCGATAATCGCATTATAGGTCCCCGCGGACTTGACCACTAAGAATTCCACGTTCCTCTTCTCCGACTTCAAGCCACTACCGAATTCAACCGGTAAAGTAATCATCCCCACCGGGTAAGAAGTGGAGCCAGAGAGTCCAACCATCGGGAAGTCTGCGGGCTTCAAGTCCTTCTTGGTTTTTCCCATAGCCTCCAGTGCATCCATGAACAGAATATCGGAGGAGCTCCCTCCATCAATCAGGATTCGTTTCATCTCGTTCCCATCCACGTTCAAGGTTACGACCAAAGCGTCATCGTGCGGGGTCTCCACACCTATTAGGTCCTCCGCCGATAAGGGAATCACCATTTCCTCTTTCAGAGTCCAGTTTCGGGCCCTCTTGCCCAGTACCACCGCAATGGGAATCCGAGAAGCATAGACCTCCCGAGCTGCCGTAGTATCTCCTCCTGCAGCGAGTCCTCCGTGAATCACATTACTGGTTCCCCGCTTCTCCTTGCGGGCATTGGAAGACTCGGGCTAATCCTTCTTCGGGGATCGACCACGGGATCAGGAACGGGACCGCGATCGGGACCGAGAACGAGATCGTCCCCATTGTCCAGCCACAAATTCCTTGAGCTTCCCCTTCTGGATCAGCTTCTCAAACTCTTTCTTCAACTCCCGACAATGGTTAGTGTCGTGTCCGTTGGCACGGTGAAAGCGACAATAACGATCAGTGCGGGCTCCCATGGACTCTCCATCTTTCTTCGGGGGATACCTGGCGATACCCTGTCGGTCCATCACTGCTAACACAGCACCCATGGAACAAATGAGAGGGGTGTAGTGGTCCTCCCGCTTGTCCGACTTCGAGGAACGCTTGTCTTCCCTCCGATCGGGACGACCTCGACCCCGACTGTTATCGGGTTTATCTTTCCTCCTGCGATCGTCCGAGGGTTTGAACGACTGCTTCCCCTTGTTTGATTTTGGAGGTTCGAGGTCTCCAGTAGCTATCTTCGACTCCTGGACGTCGATTTGCTGCTTTACTCTCTTCTGCAGCGCCTCCATGTTACACAAAGCCTTCTCAGCCACGCTGTGCATCAGGTCGGAACCATACGGTGCAGTCAGGTTCCGAATGAAGGTACAGACGGTCTCTCCCTCTGTCATTTCCTCATCAATCTCGGCCACGCTGGCAGTGTACCTCTGGTAGTAGTGCGCCAGAGATTCGTCGGGCCTCTGTACCACCTCAGCCAGGAACCTCGCGCTTTTCAGGAGACGCCGACGGCGCTGGTACTGCTGGATGAATCGATCATGCATCTGGGTCCAGCTAGAGATGCACCCTGGGGGAAGGCTGAAGAACCACGTCAGGGCCCTCTCACCGAGTGTTCCTGGGAACAAAACGCACACAATATCATCATTCGGGGCTCTGCCTAGACAAGCCATGACATGCTTCTGGACATGACGAACGGGATCTCCCTCGCCATCATACTCCTTTATTGTCGGGATGCCCAGTCCCGGCGTGGCAGTGGTGTTCACCAATCGGCGGACGAAGGGATGAGTGGGTCGATCCCTCACTCTGTCATCATCTTCTTCCGGTCCCCCATGCAAATGTTCACAATCTTCACCATTTGGTCGGGGATGATAGGCCCATTGAGAGGAATGGTCCTATGTTGCACAGGTCCAGGCCCATCGACCACGAATTGCTCCGATAGGGCAGACTCCTTGCCCTTGTCCTGGTGCCCAGGTTGGGCCTCCTGCCCGTCCCGATTCTCCATCGGCAGAGGTGGAGGTAACTCCTCCTCCTTCTTCTTGGCGGCCTCCCTTCGGTCCAGGAGAGCCTCCATAGCTTCCAAAAATACTGGCATGGAATCCATCACAGCCTTTGCCAAGTCCGGCTTTGCAGGTGCATCCTGGTCCCTCCTTGGGATCTCTTCCCGGCTCTCCGACGAGTTTCGAATAGAATCTTCACGATCCTCATGATGCCCCCTTGTTTTGGAAACAGCAGGGGGAGGCTCATTTCGATCAACAGTGCGTTCCGGTGGCCCTGAACTCAGAGTTCCAGCAGGGTGACAGGAACCACCAGATTGTCCTCGTCTCTTCTTTTGCTAGCCAGCCATCGAACGGGTAGAAGCCATTTTTGCTTTTCGCTTCGTTCCCACAGACGGCGCCAATGTTGGATCACGGTTGGAACTCCGGTACGTTCTTGACGGAAATCCGAACTCCTTCGCTCCAAGTAATCCTGGAAGAAGGGGATAGACGGGGCGGTGACCCAGAATCCCTCTCCAATGCTTAAATGAGTATCTCGATGAAACTGGCAAGTATCAGTATGTAAATGTTCAACCTAATCATCCTGAGGTAACTCCTTCCTTTATATAGGGGAGGGGTCACCTCAGTTACCTGTGAGATAACTACCACGTTCCGTTAATCTCGGCCCTGTAGCCCACGTTCCGTCTTTTCAGGCCACTTCCCCACTATGTTGATAGTGGGCGTGTTTCTCGGCCTCGTTTTCTGGTAGCAAGTCCCGACGGATGTCGGGGACTCCAGAGTCATCTCTTTTGGTCACCGCTCGGGGCCCCTCGTCATCGGGACAGGGCCTGCATTCTAAGGGATTCAACATCGGAGCCTACTTAAAGGCGTATCATCGGAGCCTACTTAAAGGCGTATCATCGGGGCCTACTTAAAGGCGTATCATCGGGGCCTACTTAAAGGCATATCATCGGGGCCTACTTAAAGGCATAACATCGGGGCCTTCTTAAAGGCATATCATCGGGAGCGTTCAGTTCGTATGTCGGGACCTATCTTGCCAGGACTTCTCGTACTGGTCTTCTGAGCCTCTTTTGGGGCCCAGTAGGCCTACTTCGCCGTTTAGTCGCCGTTAATGGGCCTGACGGCTATATCGAAACCCATCATAAATCAGAGGTGTTGGGGAATATTTAGGGTTAATCATAATTCCATCTCAAGAGTGTTTAAGAGAGAAAAACCCTCCTCCCACACATCTAGGTTCGGCTGCACCATTCACTACACCTAGGGTGTGCCGAATTGCTTTCAAGCAAACTCTCTGAAGATCTGTCCTTGTGCCAATAATTGATCTGAGGCTTTTCTGTGGAGCTAACACCAAGTAGGGCTTCTTTCACAAGAACCTCTACGGGTTCCGTCCGGTGGATCGAGAACTGCCTCGTGCGAAGGATCTTGGACAACGGTAACTGTTGAGGTATGTGTAACTCTTCCGCTGCGTAATTTCGATTACATGCACGTACCATGTTTTTTGTTTCCGTAGTGATTAATCCCCGTAATCTAACATTAACATGTTGGCCGAAATTTTAAGTAGTCAAAATTTAAAATTTCCGATTTTTATAATCGTTAGTGCCGAAATTTTTCATGATGTTCTTAGTAAAATTAGATGTTCATGATCTTCAAGAAAAACGTTACTTTTATCAAATTCAAACATTGGATTGTAGATCTTAGTAAAACTTGATCTTGAAATTTGACTAAGTGTTTTTCGGCCGAACCCTAGGGAAATCGCTATGTAAAATTTTTAATTTCTTGAGCCCCAATATACACAATATTCAGCCGAAACATATGTTAATATTGTTTACCATATTTTAATTTTTATTAAAGGTAACAATATATCTATAATTGGAAATATATGGATAGATTCACATTAATATATAGAAATATATATAACTATCAATATATCTAGCTAAATTATAGAAATAAAGATATTATTGATATATTTAGTTACCTAAAAGATTAAGATAATATATTGTCAACATATTTATTTCCCTATTATAGATATTGACAATAAGTAAATAAATAAATATATATATATATATATATATATATATATATATATAAATGATATGGCTGAAATTTATATATATATATTGTTGAATGATTTATATCTTATAGAAAGAATCTTGGCAATAAATATATATATATAGATCTAGCCGAATTAAAAAATATATATATTGAAAATTATTTTACATAATAAATACTTATTGGTGGCTAAGTTAAGTTTTTAATGGATTTTAAAACCCTACTTACCCCTCAAGAAACATTTCGTCCGAACCCTATGGGTTTAATCGACCGGTCCAATTTGCTAAACCGGAACGGATTAAATCAATCTGGTTTTTCTTAATCGGTTCGACCTAGTTGGATGGGGTCGAACCGGGGTAACTAAGTGGATCTAACCGAACCGGTTTTGAGTGTTGATCCAAAATCCTATTTTATAAAACTGGTTCGGACCGAATCCGAACCGGATTTATGGAACCGAACCGAATCGGATTGAACCATATTTGACTGGACCGAACCTGATTTTCAAAATCGAATTCAAGTCAATTAACAAAATGGGATGGTCAAATTTTAAAAACCATATATTTCGAACTTTAAAATAGTCTACACAGTGCTTGAAGGTTTAAAATTTTTACGTTTAAATTAAACCTTAATGCATAGTTTCAATTATGGGGATGGATCTCGGAAATGCATGATTTTGGGACTGGTATAATTAGAGGGCTGAATCGCAATTGTTTACTTTATGTCACATATATTTATTAGAACTGTCGTCTTGACTATGTCAAGCTAGCTGGCAAATGCAAGTTGGGGGCAGAGCCCTGGTTAAACATATGGTTTGCGCACTAGGATATGTTAACATATGGTGACGTGGCGCCGTAAATGGTAGCCCGTTAATATTAAGGATATTACCTAAGATAATTGGTTAAATGTCAAATTAGGTTAATTGGGCTTGACCTAATTCCTAATTGACATGGGAGGCCCAAAATTGGGCCTCCCTCCTTAATAGCATAGTTCGGCTGAACCCTAATACCACATAGGATGGAGTGGACTTTTGTCCACTCCACCAATCCTATATATAGGAACTCGGCTAAGGGGTTTTACACATCAAGTAATTCATAAGTCCCTCCATTGAAGAACTTGACAGACCCTCTCACCCCCTTAGTAGTGATTTCGGCACACCATCATCTCAGTCTGAGGTTCTGTCCCCGTTGAAGAATCGATTAGAGGATTTTTTTGTGGAGCTTATACCGCGTAGGACTTCTTCTCATGAAGAACTTGTATGGGTTCCGACCGGAGGATCAGAACTCCCTCCAAAACATTCTTGGGCAGGAAAGCTATTGAGGTATGTGTACATTATTCCGCTGCGTAATTAGATTACTTACATGTACACGTTTAGCATTCCGTAGTATTACGTCTCCGTAGTCCAAAAGTGGTATCAGAGCCTGAGTTAGGAGTTCTTAAAATTTTGATAAACTGATTTTCTTGAATATTCATAAACAACCGAAATTTTTATTTATGAACACCATGAGTTATCCGAACTTTTTGTCTCTCATGTCATTTGAGATTTTTTTCTGGCCCAATGTCCTAAAGTGACATGTACCCAAATAACTTAGGTAATATATAAATATAATGGGCTTCCATTTATGGCGCCCAACACCATATGCTTACATGATTAAGACCGTAGATAGATATTTAGAGTTTAAAAACTTTACGTTCGTTACCAGGAGTAATGAAACCCTTCGGTTGCTCCATGTAGATCTCTTCTTCCAGGTTTCCGTGGAGGAATTCAATCTTAACATCCATTTGGTGCAACTCTAGATCGAGGCTTGCAACCAAAGCCAAAATGGCCCGGACTGTAGTATAACACAAAGTCGGTGAGTATGTCTCATCAAAGTCCAATTCGTAAAGTTGGGTATATACTTTCGCAATGAGTCAAGCTTTGTATCGCTCAACGGCTCCATCAGTAGTGAGTTTCAGCTTCAGAACCCACTTGGCACCTATTGCTCTGCGGTTAGCAGGCAAATCAACCAAAGCTCAAATCGAATTAGCTTTCATAGAGGCAAACTCATCCTCCATTTCTTTCCTCCATTCTTTCGCTTGAGGTCCATCCATGGCTTGTTTGACCGTTACCGGTTGATCAATCGATGTTAGAGTGAATAACTCGCCTCTTTCAATGAGATACTTCTTGGGAGAAGTTCGATGCCTTTTGCTACATTTAGGCTCGTTAATCACATCTTGAACTTGAACAACGCTCCCACTCGGAATAATGCTCGTTATCGGGGCATTACTCCCACTGGGAACAAGAGCATTACTTCAACCTTCGGAATTCCACCTCCGATATTAATTCCGCGGTTACTAGGACTAGGAACCGAGTTGGTCGTACTATTCCCACTATTGCCAGTAGGTAATTGCGGCATTATAGGATTTTCATCATACGGTTCAGGAACATGATTATCAGGTTCAACTTGATTCGCACTTGATTCGATGGTTAAAAACACATTTGATGAAGTGTTTCAAGGTAAGCCTTATTTTCCATGCACATAAGTGTAGGATTACGGGGATAAACACGACGGAAACAAAAACAAACGTGCTAGGTAACTAATACGCAGCGGAAGATAGTGCATATACCTACTTTGTCTTCCTTGTACCTTGATCACTTGAGGGGAGTTGTCGATCCGCCGGACAGTTTCCGTAAAGGATCTTGTTAGAGAAGCCCTATGCGGATTATGTTCCACAGCAAAGCCTCAGTCGATTCTACACAGGGATGGATCAATGGAGTAAATTGCTTGACACAATTTAGCACCTCCTTGGCTCTTGCGTGGTTCGACCGAAACTAATGAGTACTAGAGAGGAGGGTTTTCTTTTTATCTCACCACAAAGTAAGAAAATAGATTAATTGATTAACCCTAAATCAGTTCTTCCACTCCCTATTTATATGAGGAGCAAAGTGGACAAACGTCCACTTTGACCTCCTCATTAATTCGGCCAGCCTAAGGATATGGAGGCCCAATTTTGGGCCTCTCATTTCAATTGGGATTTTAGGTATAGCCCAGAATTCCTAACGTGACATTACCTAATTTCTTAGGTACCATATCCTTATTAATGGGTTCCTAATTACGGTGGCCCATTATCCAAATGCTAACAATAAGACTGTAAAATGGTTTTATTTAACACAAATCATCTAATGTGATTCACTTGTGAATTTTTTCAAGTGTGGTGTAATTGCATGGCTCAGAGTTCTTGACTACGTGTTTCTCTTTGTTGCTCCATTTTGTTCTAGAACCCTATTGTTATTGCTATCATTTCATCTAATATTCATTCATTTCAATTGATAATTTTGTTTGTTTATGTTTCAGATTATTGAATAAAGTAATTGTTATTGTGATTGGATCTAATTTGATTCGAAGTAAAATTTACTTATCAATATATCTACCCGGTCAATGGGATTGATCCAAATCCGAATAAAGGGAATTAAAAAAAAAATCGACTTGGTCACAAAGGTCGAATAAATGAAACGATAAACACATATTCCAGCATAATTAGTAACCCATCGATTGCATAACTAAAACGAACAATTTAGTTTTAATTGTTTGTTAGTACTCCATAAATGTGATTGATAAACGTAACAACATATATTTATGAAACCGATAATTAAATTGTGGAAACGAAACGATTTCACCTAGGGAAAACACCCAAGGGTGGCGCAAGGGTAGTGCGTAAATACCGATGAAATCGGATAACATCGATTTTAAGTACAAATTTAATGATAAGAAGTATGTTCTTGAAGCTCAAAATAACTTTACCCGTTTAGGGATAACTCAACTGATTACTCATAAATTCGAGGAAATTGATTGCTTTGAAAGCATTCTCAATCTCGTAGATAATCAAATGGAGCATAAGGTGAAAACCTTGCGCGCTGACAGAGGTAGAGAATACCTCTCGAATGAATATGATAAGTTATGCAATGAAAAGGGGCATTATTCGTCAAACGACGATCCCTTGTATGCCACAACATAATGATGTGGCGGAACGACGTAATCGTACACTCTTGAACATGGTTTGAACCATGATGTCGCAAGCTCAACTTTCAATCTTCTTTTGGGGCGATGCGTTGTTGACTGCTACTCATGTAGTAACCCGTGTTCCTAAAAATTGGTAGACACGACACCCTATGAGCTGTGGACTGGTACAGAGATGGATCTTACCAGACTGTGACCTTGTGGTTGTGCAGCATACACGCACCAAAATGATAGCCATTTCGGCAAGTTGGGACCTTAATGATTGAAACGTTTCTTTATAAGATACTCCGAAAAATCTAAGGGATACGTGTTTATGGCAGCTCAAGAAAATGGTGGTATAGTCGAACATGAGTCTAGGGATGTAACGTTCCTTTAGGATAAATTTCCTAAGCTTGATGTCTTCAAAACGAATGAAGTCTCGGTTGAACTTTAACATTATGAACATTAGAAGGTCCCACTTACTTCGAGTGTGAGATTTGTGGGAGAACCAACAGTAATTCATGTAGTTGTTGAACTGTTGGATGAGAATCCTATAATTCCTCAACTACCTGCTGGTAACAATGGGAGTAGGAAAACAAACTTGGTTCCTGGTCCAGGTGACCGCGGAATTCATCTCGTAAATAGAAACCCGAGACCAAAAGGTCATCCAAGAAAATTTGAAGGAGAAGGTTCCAGTAACACCCTGGTCCCTAGTGGGAACATTGTTCATGGTGGGAGCATTGTTCTTACTGGGAGCGAAGTTCAAGATGGGAATAATGAGCCTAGACGAAGTCAAAGGCAAAGAACTTCTCCTAAGAAGTATCCCATAAAAAAATGTGAATGATTCACCATGACTTCGGTTGATGAACCAGTAACGGTTTAAGAAGCTTTGGAAAGTCCTCAAGCAAAGGTATGGAGGAAAAAAATAGAGGAATCGATCTCTTCTATGAAAGCCAATTTTGTTTGGACGTTAGTTTATTTGTCTGCTAATTGCAGAGCAATAGGGGCTAAGTGGGTTCTGATATTTAAACTCACTAGTGATGGAAACGTTGAGCGATAAAAAGCTCGAATTGTCGCGAAAGGATATACCCAAATCCACGGAGTGGACTTTGATAAAACTTACTCACCGATTGTGCATAACACCACAGTCCGGGCCATTTTGGCCTTGGTTAATAGCCTCGATCTAGAGCAACACCAGATGGATTTTAAGACTGCCTTCCTTCATGGGAAGTTGGAAAAATATATTTACATGGAGAAACCAGAGGGTTTTGTATCCCCTGGTAATAAACGTAAAGTTTGTAAACTCCAAAGTTCGATCTATGGTCTTAAAAGTCGTCCCGGTAATAGTACCGCAGGTTTCACGAGGAAATCGTTGGCAACGGATTCGTGAATCTTCACGAGGATCCCTGCTTGTATACTAAGACCTCTGTGTCAAAGTATGTCATCTTGACGTTATACGTCGATGACATGCTTATTGCCGCGAACGATGTAAGTTATTTAAAGAAATCAAAGTCCTGGTTAGCATATGTATTTGAGAGAAAGACATGGGCCAGGCCACATACATCCTAGGCAGTAAGATTTAAAGAGATCGTGGTGCTCAGAGATTATGTCTTTCTCAGGAAGCCTATATCAAGAAGTTTTTGAGAAGGTTAAACCTATATGATGCAAAACCTGTGGATACGCCGGTTGTATATGGGTGTGCGCTGACGAAGCGTGATGGCCCAAAGAACCTGGCAGAGGGTGAACAGATGAAAAGTGTTGAGTACCTCAGTATATTAGGAACTCTGATGTACACGATGCAATGCACTCGTCCTGATATCTTTAAGTTGGGGGTTTAGTAGCGCATTTCCAATCGGAGCCCGGTTATCCAAATTTAAAAGCCGTCAAATGAATTATGATCTATCTAAAAGGTACGGCATACTACATACTGTGCTGTGAGGGAAGTAAGCTAGAATTGATAGGATATAGTGACGCCTACCACGGTGGTGATCAAGATTATGGTAAGTCCACCTCAGGAGGAGTTTTTCTCCTTGCTAATGTCGTCATCTCATGGATGAGCAAGAAGCAATTTTGTGTCCCGGTGTTCACTCTGGAATCCGTATTCATAGCTCTCTCTAAGAATGCATAGGAGGTTGTCTAGCTAAAGAGACTGATGACTGCCCTGCTTGACGTCTAGGACGGGAGTAAGCCTTTGTGCATTCATTCTGACAGTCAAGCAGCGATAGGGGTAGTCAAGAATCCTAAGTTCCATAGTAGGAAAAAACACATTGATATAAAATATAAATACGCGAAGAGTGTGGTAGAGGACAAGCAAATCACAGTTGAATTCATTCTTTCAGAGAATATGATTGCGGATCCATTAACTAAACCCTTACCCAAGGATATTTTCAAAAAGCACATAAAACTGCTTGAACTGCCATGGATTTAGAAGGCTTGAACTGTGACAGTAACATTTTTGAATTTAAAGCAATGTTAAGAATTGCTAATTGAGTTTATGATATTTACGACGTCATAATGGAATTTTGAGATCGGATGGACGGTCTATAAACTAGTCGTTGGAGCGTAAAACCTCCTAATAAAGTATGTCTAATGTGGACCTTGCCATGTCACACGGGCACGGTCGTCTTGATGGAAAGATTACTCAGCAACATCAAGACCGGCTAAGAACCATGGGGTTTCGAAAGAGAAAACTAGTTATGCAAAACGATCATTTGGTTTCGGGGTAACACGACATGATCAAAGTTATGCAGATCGGCGTGACGAAATATGTTCGTCTACTACCACATTCTGGGCTAGACGAGAATCTCTAATAGCATATGAAATTCCCATTCCTCACATAAAATAAGTTCTGGTTATGCTATCGACGCTCATTTCATACTACGTGTGACATGTTCGACCAAGGGGTCAGGCTCGGTTGTGTTAGACGGAATCTTTCGATATTCTGAAGGACACAAACTTCTTCACCTTGATCGTGTGACTGGTCCTGGGTGCTGAATGAAGCCGCACCTGAAGTACCCTTATCACTCGTAATTCATATCCAAGGTTGGGCTCAATGTCGCTCCTAGGCGTACGAGCGTAGCGCTGAACAAAAAGGCCAAGTGACCATGTTTTGTGCACCGGTTGAGTTTGACTAAGGATATAAACGATGGGGATGGTCATGCACATCTGTCATTCTTCGACTCTTGTGTTCACTAGGTGGCAAACGACTGGGTATTAGTTGAAGGTTGTGGATACTTGTACGGACGCCTTGGATAAGTATTCCTTTTGGGGGAAACTAGCCAATTGGACAATAATGGTTTACCATGGGTACAACGCATCATAGAGATGTAACAGGTTGATGACGAATTAGGGAATCAACGTTCCGCGAACACTACAACACTCTTAACTGATGAGTAGCACGATGTCCGTTATGTCTGTCGGTCGCACGGAAAACCTCGTATTAACAATACGGGATCGGGATTTGATCATTGAATGGATATTGATGTGTTGGTCGACAACATATTAATAAGCACCTTCCCATTCCGGCGAGTTGGAGCTATTGACATTTAGTGTATATGGGTCGTCGTAATTGGGAGCCCATTGATATAAGCCCAACAGAACAAGCATAATTGGGTTAGGCACATAAGATATTTTGGATTAGGCCAAAATCCCTATGAGCCACTATTGGCCCAAAATGGGCCAGCCCAATTCGTAGCATGGTTCGACCGAAATTAATAGGGAAGCCCTACGTGGGCTTTCCTCACCTCCTCTTATAAATAAAAGGTGTTTGGGGATTTTTTAAGGTTAATCACTCTTTCATTTAAGTTGACAAGATAAGAAATCCGTCTCCCTATTTTCCTAAGGGTTCGACTGAACATCTGCTTGCATAAAGAGTTGCCAAAATTGTGCCAACAATTTACACTAGATATCCGGCCCGTCAACATATTGAAGAGGCTTTTCTGTGGAGACCATTGCATGTGGATTTCTCTTCAACAAAGGGTTCCCACAAGACGGCGTCCGGTATATCGCGAACTCCCTCTTGAAGATCTTGGGCTAGGGAAAGCTAAACTGGTATGTGCATCTTGTTCCGCTGCGTAATTAGTTTACCTGGTATGTACACATGTTTCATTCCGTAATTATATCCCCTAAATCCATCAGATAATCTCACATTCACTTGTAAGTTTCCTATGAACTAACTACTTGTAGATTAGTGATTATCCTATGTAATTTCCAACATTAATTTCTTTTGTCTTCACTTGAGTGTGATTGGTAGCGTGCTTGCCCCAGTGGGTAGTAAGCTGCTTCTGCAAGCCCCATATTCCTTTGACGTTAACGCTATTGCTAACCATTGTAATGACTAGAGCGTAATTATATGGTAAAGTGATGTGCTCCATGACTTAGCTTGAGAGTTGGATTGCATCCCTCGTCTCTACTGTTGAGTTGATATTGGTATCTTCTCAATCTGAGATGTATACACCTATCTTGCGTTGCCTCTTTTTCCTTCTACTGTAAAGCCTCTGTAAATTACGTTGATGGTAGCTGATGGATATACGCCCAATTTGAACCCGTTGACTTCCGAATCGCTTTATTTTTATCACCCCGTTAATGATTGTAAATCGAAACTTCAAACCCGAACCCTTCGCGTAAACACCAACGGCTCGGACGAGGCCGAAGCGCTCGTCCGGCCGAGTCAGACTCGCCTAGGTGAGGTTGGGTGGCCGCACCCGACCTCCCCTAGGGGAGATCGGGTCAGCCAACCCGATCTCCCCTAGGGGAGATCGGGTGGACCAACCCGATCTCTCCTAGGAGAGATCGGGTCAGCCAACCCGATCTCTCCTAGGAGAGATCGGGTCGGCCAACCCGATCTCCCCAAGGGGGGATGGGGTTGGCCAACCCCATCCTCCCTAGGAGGGGTTGGGTGCCCTCACCCAACCCCTACCCTTGGGGGTCGGATTTCCCTTCCCCCCAAGGGCCCCGGCACCATTTTTGGACTCCCACACTCGGTTTACTCCACCTACCTTCTCCGTATCCTAAGGTCCTAATTACGTGTTTAAAGGTTAATTAACTGTGTTTAAAGGTTAACGATGTCATTAAGCCACCTTAATGACACCGTTGCCTATAAATACCCCACCTCCACAATTCATTTGGACATCTTGGCAAGTTGCACAATTTTGCTCTGACATCTCTCTAGCTTTATCTCTCTAAAACCGTACTGACTTAGGCATCGGAGAGGGTTCATCAGGCACCACCCCCCCCCCCTCTGTGCCTGGTATTGCCCCTCCTGCAGGGTGGCAAGGAGAAGAGAACCAAAGAAGCAGAAGAGCATAGAGCAGTAGGACAAGCCCCAGGGGTAAGGAGCACAAGCCTCAGGAGGTCAGAAGGAGAGAAGGAAAGGAGGTCAGAAGGAGAGAAGGAAAGGAGGTCAGAAGGAGAGAAGAGAAGGACATATATCAGAACGACTACCCCAAGGGAGTATAAGGGCATGGATCAGAACGACTACCCTAAGGGAGTATAAGGGCATGGATCAGAACGACTAGTCCTAGGAACACTGAACCCGACATTTCATTAGTGGGAGATAAATTCTAGATTGACGACCCATTGACCTAGACTTTATAACATAACACTTGGCGCCGTCCGTGGGCTTCGAGCAGAAAGCCTGGCAATAACAAGAGCGATGACGAACAACTTAGTATCTAGGCATCACCGCCCACCTGGGGGCAATAGGCGAGGGAGACAGCCTATACCTCCAGGGAGGCAGCCTAACCCAGAGAAACAGCCTGCACACCAGAGCCTCAGGTAGCCCCACAGGCACCCCAGCCTAACAAGCAGGGAGGAGGCTTCCACAGCTCCAACTCCATTGACTAGGAAGCCACAGGGACAGTGGGGCAACAAGGAGTGTCATCCCAATACACGGCACCTCCACAGGGATACCACTATGAGGCACAACCTCAAGGGTATCCATATGGAATACTGACTCAAAGGAACGACAATCGTGCCCACACAACCAAGGGCCACCCCCAGGGGGAAGGCAGCAGTTTGTGCCTCCAAGGCAGCAACAGACACAGCAGGATGCCTGGGCATACACACCTCTGGGGGCAGATAGACAGGCAAGACCTACAAGGAGGCATGGATTCAACCAAGTACCTCAACAGGGACATACACCGCACTAAGGGAGGACACACATGCCAGACCAACAAGGATATAGGAGTTCCAACATCCACCTTGGCAATATACACATACAGTCCGTATCACTACAGACGTGACTAAGGGACATATCAAGGAAAGCTAAAAGGGAGGAACATAGTCCCAACAACACAACAAGGCAACCACCTACCCATGATACAGCACGACTGGTCAAAACCCCTCGTGCATGACAACCCTTGGCACACATCCCCCTAGGACAGGGGAGGAGTTGAAAAGACAAGGATTTGAACAGGGGACTCATAGAGTACCACACCACGTTAGCACATACCTACTACAATGGGAAGTCTCATGGAGAGACGTAGTAGAGTGAGATCGCACATAGCATACATGAAGGATACACCTCCACCTAGTCCGCCTTGCAAGGATGCGACCTTATACTCCTCAAGTGGAAGAAATACACACAGACTAACGGAGGAAAACAGTTACATTACCAAGGAAGCAGGGGATATCAACACCCCCACACCCATATCCTTCCCATATCCTCTTATTTAATTTAACTGCATAACAAGTCAACTCCCTAAAAGGGGTAGATTTTGATACTTGATATCAACATGTTTTCCAAGAATGACCATATCGGACCCCTTCGGGCTCCGTGATATATATATACACAGGTGGACCACTAGAAGAATCCGTAAAAGGCCGTCGTCAATCAAGAGATGCACAAGCAACAGATTCCTCAATCCCAAAGGTCAAGTTTCTGGGAAAGATCACAAGATGGAAGGCTCACTTACAAAAATAAGTTGAGCACCCCCAACATCCTATAGAGGAACTACCATGAAGGTCACAAAAGATTACCCCCACCATAACCTTCCACTAAGCATCCTAGGGCCAAGTCCGTCAAAGGATCCCATCGGGCATTGGTATGCAAGGGGGGCACCAGTTACAACATGCCCTCCCCACAAACGCCCATTAACATGAGAGGGGGTAGCCGCGAACACATCCCTCCAAAAACAGAGGAAACCATATCACATGGGCAACACCCACCATCAGAAGCAAACACCTCCAGCAGATCTTTATGATTTCACAAAATAGCCAGGAGACACAACAACACTTAGAAAGCTCATCCAAAGTAATGGAATACACTTCCATCAAAAACCCTCAAGGACACCAAGCCTAGCAAAGGAAGAACGGTGACACCATCATCAAGCTTTTTTTTTTTTAAAAAAAAAGGATATGGAAAACATAGTATTTCCACACAAGGATATGTTAGTAATAAGAGAGGGAATCACCAACTTTGACATGAAGAGAACCATAGTACATGAAGGGAGTCCGTCAGACATCTCCCATGACCAACCATTGATGATACTAGAGAAGAGTCAGGCATACCTAATACCAAGGGACCCCCTACTAGTAAAGATGGTCAGAACATCAACACACCCATTAGGGACACGGCACTGCAAATGAACCAGGAAAAGGATGGAACACATATCCTTACAAGTATCCTTACAAGTATCCTTGCATTTATCCTTGCAAAAATAAACTCCGTAGATAAAGAGGTTATCTAATAGATGACTATGTCTCTGTTCTCAAACTATGATCCTAACCCGGAGATCCTTGGACTCCGTACTATATATGTAATGAATAACATGTTCATCAGAGATAGGTACACGAAGATTCAAGACAGCGCCATAAAGATTAAGGCGCATACCTCTACCAAGTACGACACATTGGAGTGTTCACAAACACTCCTTCGCCATCTCACAAGAAAGGAAGGCAACCAAGGATACAAGTCCTAATAGAATAAACATCGGTAGAAAATCCTGTCATTGAAGTCATGCACCAAGAGAGAAACTCTAGAGATGCAAGATTAGCAAAAGAGATAGTGCAACAACTAGAGTGTGAAAATGAGGTACATCTCCTATCAAGAGCCTTAGGGCAGGATAATAGTTCTACAAGATCAACCAAAGAAGAGCTCAAAAGCTGGGGAGTAAGGTTTCAAGATCGCCCTCACACTAGACGCACATCCCGATCAACCACCTTGTCTGCAAATGATAAGACATTTGACTCTGGCATCCCATCAAGAGGAGAACCACGATAAAAGGGGCACTAGAAAAATATCCCGCCTTTAAGGCCATACGCCGAATACATGATGAATGAAGGTTATGACAAAACAAAAAAGGAGGGACTTGTCAGCTTAACACACCTCAAACACGTGTACGTACGCAATACAAATGCAGCCTCTAATGAAGCTATCCAGCAAGGAATAGCCAATACGGGGACAAACCCATGGAAAATCATGGAACATCACCTGCAAACCTAGAGGAAGACATCCTTTTTAGATTCAAGTCCTAATGCAAAGGAAGACTATAATCAACATTCAAGGTGGGAGGAGCATGACCAATGTGACACCCCCTAAAGGCATTGAAGAATACTCCAATGTGAAGGAAAAGGCAAACCACACTAAGTGCCACAACACTCCAAGAAGATTATCACAGCCCGGTCAGACCTCCCAATGCACGAGCAAAGAGCATGGATTAGATTGACTAGTCTGAAACACACCTACGAGATTAACAACTCAAGACGCCATTCTATGAGAGAGCTTTTCAACCTAAAACACAAGGAAGGGGGGGAAAGAATTTACAAGCACCCCTAGGATACAAACATTGCCACATCCTAGTTATCAAGAGAATGAAATCCACCTCCACCCACCCAAAGCAAAAGCTCTTCCACCCAACCTCCATAGACACATCTGACAAAGGCATCATCCAAACCATGCCTATGACTGAAACAAGCAAGCATGAGAAAGAGTAAATCCTACAAGGGACACTCATCGCATTCAAACAAGCAGACAAGGGAGCCCCGAGCATAAGAGGTACCCAACCAAGAAAATGAACGAGGGGCCTTCAACGGCCAAGTATGAAAGGCGGTGTGACCACCAAGCAACTTGGGGGGCACCAAACGAATAAGTGCTTGGTAGTCCACCTAAGTGTAAAAGAAGAGATTAGAGGCAGAAGATCACAAGAACATGCAATACCACTTTTCCTAAAAGAGGTCACATAAGAGGAAAACATCATCAACTCCCTATACGAACTCGTCCTAAGTTGGCAACACACAAACATCGCCCTCGAGAGGTGATCTCCCACATTGAAGGAAAAGCGTGATAGCATGCAATATCATAGGAGGAAAAGTCAAGTAAAGACTCGAAAAGCATACCAAAGACGCACCCTACACGAGAAATGACACAAGATACGGTAACGTGAGCCCTCCGGGAGCCTATCTCGCGAACAGATTCGACGCCCCCAAGAGCGTATCTTGAGAGTAGTTCTTACACTACGACATTCGACGCCCCCAAGAGCGTATCTTGAGAGTAGTTTTCATACTACGACATTCGACGCCCCCAAGAGCGTATCTTGAGAGTAGTGTTCATACTACGACCTTCGACGCCCCCAAGAGCGTATCTTGAGAGTAGTTATTACACTACGACCTTCGACGCACCAAGAGCGTATCTTGAGAGTAGTTATTAAACTACGAACTTCGACGCACCAAGAGCGTATCTTGAGAGTGGTTTCCAAAAACTACGAATTCGACGCCCCCAGGAGCGTATCTTGAGGTAGATTTGCAACCTACCAGATTCGACGCCCCCAAGAGCGTATCTTGAGGTAGAAAAAACACTACCAGTTCGACGCCCCCAAGAGCGTATCTTGAGGTAGATTTCAAACTACCAGTTCGAAGCCCACCAGGAGCGTATCTTTGGTCTAACCTGAGCCCTCCGGGAGCCTATCCTGTGAAACGTTAAGTGCCGTCCGAGAGCCTGTCTCGTGAACAGATTTCGACGCCCACCAAGAGCGTATCTTTGGTCTAACAGTACAACGTATACCGTGTAAGGGGTATCAGAAGAGATCATCACACCATGCTCAGAAGGATACCATGAGAAAGAAATTTCTAAGTAAAGTAATGTGAAGAACAAGTAATGTTTTTTCTTTATGAAATGGCAGGTATGACATGAAGGAAAGCACGAAAGAAAGACAAGTAAAGGAAACACACCAAGAGAAGAGTCCATGACCAAAGGATCATATACAGAAGCACAAGAGGTTATCATGAAAAGTAACGAGTTATCCTACCACCCATATCACAAGTCAAGAGAAGTATCTCAAAGGAACCCAACACCACCAAGAAGGATAGCAAAGACATGAAATCCGAAGGTCAAAGCTCTCGAAATAAGCTCGACCCATCAAGAAGAGAATTGCCTTACAAGTCACACAAATCAACCTCCGACCAATGTTATTGTCATGCATGTCGCCCTCGCGTGACCTATGCTCGTATCAGACTTGAACATCGTCAAGCACAACTCATGAAGGAGACATCTAAAGAGCATAAAGGATACAACATCCGACAAGACGAGACATCGGGACCTAACCCAACAAACATAGCCTACACAAAAGGCAACTATAGCAATGAAGGCTCTCCAATGAGAAAGGAATACTAAAGCACAACTCCATACATCGTGATGTGGCTATCATGTCTACATACACTGAAGTGGCTATCATGTCCACATACCTTGAGGTGGCTATCATGTCCACATACCTTGAAGTGGCTATCATGTCCACATACCTTGAAGTGGTTATCATGTCCACATACCCTGAACTGGCTATCATGTCCACACACTACAGTAGGGCTATCACTCCAACACATCACGAAGTGGCTATCACGTCCACATACCTCGAAGTGATTATCATGGCAGCACATCATAATACATCTGTCAAAGACATGAATTGTAAAGAAACCATCCCGACCACGAACATCAAAAGGCTACGCCTAGCCCTAGGAGGAGGTTCAAGAAAAAGGGAAAAACAACATCCTTCGTACGCTCATCAAAGGTAGGCACTTATATTTCAACCCACTGGGTGATATCAGGAAGGAGACGTCCTCATTATGAAGACAACCTCCATATCTCACGAAATCAACCATGAAGCAAAGAATCACGACAAGCACTATTGAGGGCATATAACAAAACGATCCCCACAACGATCACAACTACGATACTAGTAGAGGCTAACTCAAGAGCAGTCTCCACCAAACTCCAAAGCAAGAATTTGCTATCTTAATCAGAGCCATGGCAAGAGAAAGGAACCTCAATGAAAGGTGATGATCACACCCATCACCAAAAGAAAAATCTTCAACGCAGGGGTTAATAACATAACCCATAGGAAAGACAAAAACACTTTCAAAAGTCGTCAAATCTACATGAAGATGAAATAAACTTGAGACTCGGCCCCTCGGCTGGGGGGCAGGGGATAGAGAAGAGACATCAAGACCTATGATCACCCCATCGCCAACCACAGGTTGTTTCCTTTTGTCAAGCAAAGAGGGTGCCTCTTCAACCACTACCTCCTTATCATGGGAGGGAGTCAGCAAGGGGGCACTTGAAGGAGAGCCCCTCGCGGTTTCCTTCTCCTTGGCAGCCGAGGGCCCGACCTCAGAGTCAGGTTTCCGCGCCTTGGATTTAGGCTGACTTGAACTCTCACCCACCACAAGAACCATTCGGTAACCAGGGAAGAACGCTCTAACAACAAGAAGGAAGCAGCATGAGAACAATCATAAGTATATCACAAAGAAAAAAGAAGGGAAAAAGAACATACTGGAAGCACTAGCAGCCACCCCTGACTTAGAAAATTTCTTGGCCTGATAAGCAGAACTAGAGGGTTCTTCCCTCTCATCTGATTCAACAGTACGTTCGGAACGCTCTGCCTACACCTTGTATGTTTCTCCATGAAATCAACCTACAAGGGGTCATACGAGTCCCTGCCTCATACGAGTCCACCTCGGACACCCAAGACACAGGACGGTCAGATTTGGTCTGACTACCTTGGAAAACGATCTTCAAGGTCTCTCTGTCTGAAGAAGAAAACTTCCCAAAAGTGAGTCATCTATACGAGCAACCAACGCAAAGATCGACCCTTACTCATGGAGAGGCGAGATACGCCTACTACGGGGGCAACCTTAACACCAAGGGAAGAGGGCGAACTTTTAGTTTCCCCAAATGGAGCAACGCTCCAGCACATCCGAAGGAAGGGTCAACCCTTAACACATGTCAATAGACCCCTTCGCTCGCGGCGGTAAGAAGAAATCTTGTAAGCTTTTTCACCCTCACTTTTATGGGGAACAAATTGCAGGGTAAAGGTCAAGAGCTATACACACGCTCCAACGAATGAAGGAAAAATGTTACACGTGCCGAAGGTCGAGATTAATGGACAATGCTCACGCTAGTACGAGGGAGGCGGAACGTTGTGTTCCATTGAGTGGCAGAGTTCCCACCCTCAAGTAAAGGAGAGGTCTATGCTCTCACCTTTGCACTTATGCTCATATTCATGATTAACATCTACAGGTATATCAATGTCATCACTCATGCTTATACTCACAACCCGTCCATGCATACATACATGTTCATGCTTGCACTCATATGCATGCCCACATACACACTCCCATGTGTTCAAACATTTAGACGTCCATGCACGTGGCCGCCATATATTCATGCATACATTCATGACTACAATCGCAGCATGTCTCCACTCACTCCCATCCTTATGTTCCTACTTGCATGTATGCTAGTACACATCCTCATGTTCATGATATGTCCATGTTCACTCCTAGTTAACATCCTAGGTGTATTTTCTAGTATCCCATACTTAGAAAAATTTCGGACCAAAATTAAATTTTCCTTCACTTGGGCAAAATCCCGGCACGAAATTGAAGCATGAGTCACTTAGGTGTATTCGTATTGCATCCTTATGCAAGCGTGTATTTTTCGAGTATACGCCTGTAGCAAAGATAGATTTATTACTCCCACCTCAGACGGACGCGTGCCTAGGCACACGTCGTGCTACTCTGACGTTTACAATTCCTCTATCTCACAAGGCAGGGGGCAGAGTCAGAGGCACGCATCCATGGGTAAGCAGGCATTCAGACAAGGAGGTAAAACCCCGGTTTCAAATTGCGCGTGTCATACCATCCTGAAATAGAGTCAATCAAGGGTTAGGCCATTGGTTGACTCGGGGGCATGTGATGGATATACGCCCAATTTGAACCCGTTGACTTCAGAATCGCTTTATTTTTATCACCCCGTTAATGATTGTAAATCGAAACTTCAAACCCGAACCCTTCGCGAAAACACCAACGGCTCAGACGAGGCCGAAGCGCTCGTCCGGCCGAGTCAGACTCGCCTAGGTGAGGTTGGGTGGCCGGACCCGACCTCCCCTAGGGGAGATCGGGTGGACCAACCCGATCTCTCCTAGGAGAGATCGGGTCAGCCAACCCGATCTCTCCTAGGAGAGATCGGGTCGGCCAACCCGATCTCCCCTAGGGGGGATGGGGTTGGCCAACCCCATCCTCCCTAGGAGGGGTTGGCCAACCCCATCCTCCCTAGGAGGGGTTGGGTGCCCTCACCCAACCCCTACCCTTGGGGGTCGGATTTCCCTTCCCCCCAAGGGCCCCGGCACCATTTTTGGACTCCCACACTCGGTTTACTCCGCCTACCTTCTCCGTATCCTAAGGTCCTAATTACGTGTTTAAAGGTTAATTAACTGTGTTTAAAGGTTAACGATGTCATTAAGCCACCTTAATGACACCGTTGCCTATAAATACCCCACCTCCACAATTCATTTGGACATCTTGGCAAGTTGCACAATTTTGCTCTGACATCTCTCTAGCTTTATCTCTCTAAAACCGTACTGACTTAGGCATCGGAGAGGGTTCATCAGGCACCACCCCCCCCCCCCCCCCCCCCCCCTCTGTGCCTGGTATTGCCCCTCCTGCAGGGTGGCAAGGAGAAGAGAACCAAAGAAGCAGAAGAGCATAGAGCAGTAGGACAAGCCCCAGGGGTAAGGAGCACAAGCCTCAGGAGGTCAGAAGGAGAGAAGGAAAGGAGGTCAGAAGGAGAGAAGGAAAGGAGGTCAGAAGGAGAGAAGAGAAGGACATATATCAGAACGACTACCCCAAGGGAGTATAAGGGCATGGATCAGAACGACTACCCTAAGGGAGTATAAGGGCATGGATCAGAACGACTAGTCCTAGGAACACTGAACCCGACATTTCATTAGTGGGAGATAAATTCTAGATTGACGACCCGTTGACCTAGACTTTATAACCTAACAGTAGTCATATTTGCCAGAAGGTACGCTATGGCTTTTTGTTCGAAACACTCAGATGACCCTAATGATGGATCTAGCTTTCGTGGCTTGATCTCCGTCGTCGATTGTCTTCCTTCCATTAGTTACGTCCACTCTCCCGTCTCCTAACGTCCATTCGTATTGTAGCGTCTGTTCTCCTTGTAATGTATATTTGCCTCGTAGCGTCCGTTCACCATGTAACGTTCACTTGCCTGGTAGCGTCAGTTCATCTCGCGACGTCCGTTCATCTTGTAGTTTCAAATTATCGTCTTGCAAGAAGGGGTTGACGGCTCCGTAGCCCAAGAAACCTACTCTGACGCTAAGGTCAGTTCTCCATTGAAGAGAGATAAAGTAGTGCAAGAGTAAAGAGAGAGAGAGTGATTAACCTTCCATTGAATGTATTGGGAGAGTATTTCTAGTGGTTTGTTCCCTTTATTACCGGATAAGACTTAGTCCAGGATAGGTTTATCCTATTCCGGGGATTATAGTTATATTAGTCGTAGATGAGCTATGTTAAGCTCGGTTTTGCGATATGAGGGGCTTACATAGATTTAGGTGATGTACGCAAGTTCTGGAGACTGAGGGGGGAGGGGGGTGTCTGTGTAACTTTTGTAGAAGTAGGATGTTTATGTAAGTTATGTAGACGGAGGGAATCTATGAAGTTACGTAGACGTTTGGTAAAAGATATATGCGTGTTACGTAGACGGATGGGGTGTATGAAAGTTACGTAGATGTTTGGTAAAACATATGTGCGAAAGGGTGAAACACACGGATAAAGTTCACCCATATGATTGGGACCATGCGGGTCAATTTGGTCTGCATGGTCAATGCAGATATGTCTGATTCATTTGGACCGGACGTAACTGTTGTTACGTTCGGTTCAGTTAAACTAGAGGTATTTACGTGTGTACATGCGCGGGTGTATTTTTCTTGAGAGATAAACTTACCTCGAGTACTTAACCAAATTTACGCTCCATTTAACATGTAGTCGAATCGCTTGGTTACCAAGTCAGTCTTTTAATATAATAATTGAGCGTATATCCATCAATAATGACTAATATTCTCATTATATTACTCTCTACTTTTAGCCATTTTATCAATGGAAAACTGTCGTGGCAGTCGATGTGCCCCCGCATTGTGCCTTCCCTTGTGCCACCACAACGCACCACCAACTAGGATTCATGGTTGTTATATCTCGTGCTTCTACATATGCAGCTAGAGTACAACCCTTTCTTAGATTTTAGGGTAGAATTGAAGCCATTACAGGTTAAGGTCTATATATTTGTTACTTCGGTAATGGGGTCTTTTGGTGCCGCATATTCGATAAAAGATGACTTTTGATGTAACGTGTTTTATTTTATAGACTTTTGGTGTCATACGTTTGTATTTTGTAAACATTTGGTGTATCCGTTAGTTAACTAACTGTCAAGTTTGAGTGTTAAGTATCCTTGTGCAAGTCAAGTGATTTCCTTCTAAGTTTCATTTTGTTCAATTTATTCTTCCAATTTATATACCTAACTTTTTATTTTTGCTATTTAGTCCCTAAAAAACCAAATAGGACCCTAGGGTTTAGTTGACCGTGCCACGGTGCGACTCATAGTTGGGTCAGACCATGGCTAGGGTCGGAATGTGGTCCGACCTAGCCATGGGTCGCACAATGGCTGGCTCAATTGGATCATATGGTCCAATTTATTTTTAAGGTACTAAATTGAAAAAAAAAATCAAAAGTTAAATATATAAATTGGAAGATTAGATTGAACAAAAATAAAACTTAGGGGAAAGTCGTGTGACTTGCACATTGGCACTTAACGGTCAAACTTGACAATTGACTAAAAGATGCACCAAAAGTCTAAAAATGCAAACGTATGACACCAAAAACTTTGTAGATGGAAAATACGACATCAAAAGTCAACTTTAATGAATCATCTGACATGAAAAGACCTTACAACCCTTGTTACTTTCGCTCATATAGTTTGATCAGAAGACATTCCTATTTATAAGACCATCATATTCTGATATTTACTATCTTAGAGTTTTGCAATATTCTGTACTTTTAATCCTTGGATTATGGAAAACTGTCAATCCTTAGAGAAAGAAAGTAACAGAATAAGTGCCGTGAATTGGGCTAATTTTTATTTTTTTTTTCCAACATAAGGAATGGGTTAGTAGTGGCGACCCTAGACCCATCTCGCTACGTAATGCTCGAGCTCTCATATTCATGATCTGGGTTTTTCCGACCAAACTTAGCGCAACCAGTGCACGCACTGGCCTCGTCATTGTAGCCCCACCAACAGCCTAGTATAGCCAAGAGGCTAGCCCGTGTCTATTTCTACTCGCCTCCTCATATGCCTGAGGTGGTGTATGGGCCAGACGGGACCTGATTATTTTTAAACAGGTCACCGCGAGGTGACGCCTTTAAAGAGTTTCGAACATGGAATATCAAAGTCAAACCACATGAAAATAAATGCTCTTGACCACTAGACCACCGTTCTGGTAGTGTGAATTGGGCTACTTACAATGAAGAATCTGTGATATTATTGTGGTGGGTTTTAGGTGATTGACCAATTCCATTTTCAGATTGATTGATGTAATACCCGAGACAAATATAAGTTTGAATTCCAAAGAAGAGTCGTCAAATGTACAATATAACTATATAATATAGTGTAACTATATAATGCTTCATCTCTTAATAAGAAATCTCATGTAAATTTTTTTGCTAACTACATGAATAAAAAAATATCAATGGTATTTTACTATATGAATAGAAAAATGGTTAATAACTAAAAAACTGTCTAATGTTTTTTCCATGTTAAAATTAGTTGTCTGAAGTTTGAAATGTTAAAATGAACTGTTCCAAGTTTCATTTTTGGTAAAATTTGGTGTCTTTACGCTTCTTTTCATCTCTATTCAATCATTTTCATCAACCCACCCACACACTCATAATCCATCACTATTTACTTTTCACAAAATCGTCACATTTCACTCAAAAATTGAACATTAAAAAAAAAGTTTCTAAAAGAGTGGTGTGGAGCCATTTTCCAAGGACAACAGAGCGAGATTTACTTGTGCGGATGTGGCAAACTTCTTAGGTGACTGTCCCAGCAAGACGACGAGAAGGGAGTGTGTATGGGAGCTCGAATTTAACAGACGGTTTCGTCGGAATTGACTTCTCTAAAGTAATCACACTGAGACATATAACAAAATTGAAACGTTGGACACTACGGTTTAATATTTAAAACTTCAGACACCTAATTTTAACATAGGGTAAACCTTGAACAGTTTTTTAGTTATTATTGATAGAAAAATATCAATAGTAAGTATTTTACCCTTATAGACTGATCAGTGTAGAAAATTAATCTAAATATCATTCCAAAAAAGAATACACAATATAAATATATATATAATATAGAAACAAATAGTTATATTATCAAAATTGATTAGTTTACTAAAATTAAATCGTAATTTAATTGCTAGGCAATGTCTCGAATCCCATTTGATTTTGCTCTTAATTAAAGTCTCCAATGGAATTATATCGATAAAAAATTGCAAAAAGTACAGAAATGACAATCAAAAGAAATTATTTTTAAATATTATTATTATTATTATTATTATTATTATTATTATTATTTAGAATGAGTCAAATTGGCTACTGTGACTCATACATCAAATCTGAACTTAGACCGACGCGTCCGATACTATTAATTATCAAAATTCAACATTATTTACGTTAAAAATTATGATTACTAACAGTTATATAGTTACTATAGTTTTTAGACCTTTATTAGATGATATATATAATTAATATACATGCTAAATTTTTGAATTGCTTAGGAATTTTGGAAAAAAAAAACTTGCTTAGGAACTCGAAAATCAGAAATGTGTAATTTTTTTACCTTGTAAGAATAATCTAATTTTTTTTAATGGGATCTTGGGTACAGGAATTTTAATAACAATGGTGCAAACAGCGTTGATTTCGACTTTTGCGTTGATGACAAACAATAGTCAAAATTGAGAATTGAATTAATTTAAATTTGATAAACTTTTACTAATTTTTTTTATATAACAAAAATTCAAACTAGTGTTAGAAAATCATTTATTATTATTTTTGATTTGATACAATTTGTATCGATTTTTCGGAGAAATTGTTAGTTTGACCAGACCGCCACCTCAGCATATGGACCAACTAATGAATGTGAGACACGTAATAAATGTACTCTTAATAAATAATGATGAGTAACATTTGATTACAACCTAATAATTTCTCATACCTTTTTTTTTTCTAAAACAATAATTTCTCTTAATAAATAAAAGTAATTTTCTTATATGGTTAAGTCTCTAAATGGTCCTCAAACTTTAGTTAAATATCCGATTTTATCCTTGAAATTCAATTATATCCTCGAACTCGAACTTAAAACCGATTATACACTTCCGTTCAAAATTGGGTGAGCTAGAATTTGATTCTGTTAATTTCCTGTAGAAATGACTATTTTACTCTTAAATAAAACTAATAATATATAATTAAAAATAAAAAAAAACGGCACAAAGAAGTTAAATACTACTATGTTTATCAAAATAAATCGCGACTCTACAGTTGTCTGTTCGTCCTATCCGATCAACCTCATCATTAGCCCTTACCTCATGCCGACCAGGTATGATTAACCAAAAATTTAATTTTGTAGTTGAGCTTTCATCAGTTGCACCTATAAATTATTTTCATCGTCTTAAAATCCTAATTGAATTTATTGCATAACACCGTTAAGTTGTGTTATTCTATAGAATTCAAAAGGAAATATGGAGCAAGCAAGACAACTATGTAAGACGATGCATATCATCATAATTGGCTTGCTCATATTTTCCTGCTCGCTTTTTTATCTATTTGACAATTTGGTTGCTCTAACGTGCATGCAATCGAATTTTTAAAAGAAAAATGAGTAATCTACCAAGTTCCCACCTTTATTATTTCTCCATCTCTTTCTCGTTATTCTTCTTATGGTCTGTCAGCACTCAGCACCCTCATCAAAATATAGTATAAGAAAATTAGTTTAGATGAAAATGCAGAATATTGACCCTTAGGGTACTAACTGAGGTTCTTCACAAGTAGGAAGAGAGAAAGGATTAGGATTATTTTTTGGTACACGGTTCAAATAACCATATGATGTTTTTATTTAATTTGAATATATCTTTAATGTAAGTCTTTTAAATATGATTTGAATTTAAAGTACCTTGATATATTAGTAAGCTATACATTTGTTTTTAGGAAAATTTTGCAACCTAGTTTTCTAGGAGAGTGAGCGGTTCACTCCTAAATTCGGCAGTACACAACATAGCTAAGTGTAAGGAGTTTTAAAGTCGTGAGTAGTATAATTTGATTGAGGCACTATTTAAAGAATATTATACTTTTTTATATTTGAATACTTGACGGCTGGACTTTTTCATCATAAATACTTTACAATTCTCTTTTTATTTCCTTGTAAACTTATTGTAACCTTAATTTATCAAGAAAAGAAAAGCTAAGAGTTCTTACTACAGATCAGAGATCAAAGCATATCTTTCAATCACCCAAAACAACATAATTGTCAAACATGTAAAAGTTAATAGATAAAATAGCAGCAAGGCAATTTGATGATATGCATAATCTTTAATAGTCTTCATCCTCCCCAATTTCTTTTGAATTCAATTGAATAATAAAAATTGATGGTGTGATGATGAGCGTGAATAGTGAGGATGAAGGGGTAGCCGTTGCAGCAGTAACAATCGAGGAGAAAACCGGCACCAACGTAGAGTCGCACGATTAATTCTTTCCCTTTTAAACGTGGATAGAACTTTATTAGTATCATTATTATTATTAGTTTTGTTTAAGGGTAATATAGTCATTACAACAGGAAATTAACGGAGTCAGATTCTACGCAGTCAATTTTGAACGGAAGGCTATAATCGATTGTTTAATTTGAGTTTGAGAATAAACTCGGATATAATTGAAGTTCGAGGATAAATTCGGAAAATTTGCCAAAGTTCGAGAACCATTTAGAGACTTAATCCTTTCTTATATAAAAAAATATAATAGAAATGTCACTAGGTTTGTAAAAAAAATTTTTTACCTAAAATACTATTGGACATAATGAACCTAGAGGGCAAGTATCAATTTGCGCTCTAAGGTTCACCATGTCCAAAAGGTATTTAAAAAAAAAAAAAAAAACAGAAAACAAGTGACACACGTATTATTTTTACTTATATATGAAAAAAAAAAATTTAATTTTTAGGATACACTATTTTTATTAGCTTAAAAAAGAGGTGTGAATTAATTAAAAAAAATATTAGTGATGGGTTCCGATGTAATCGTTAGCCCCGTTAACAGCCAATGGACGACGAGTAGGTCCAGTGGGCCTCGTGAAAAGCCTGGAAGGCTCGGAGGCCCAGTACGAAGGGTCCCGACTTCGGCGGTCCCGATACATGAGCTGAATGCTCCCGACGAGAAGCCTCTGAGTAGGCCCCGATATGCCTTTGTAAAGGCCCCGATGATAAAAGCCCCGCAGAGGCTGGACCTGTCTCGTGAGACAAAGGGTCCTGGGTGGTGACCTAGAATGAGATAACTCTGGAGTCCCCGACAGGAGTTGGGACTTGTGATCAGAGGATAAGGCCGAGAAACCCGCCTACTAGATAAGAGTAGTGGGAGACGGTTGAAATATAGCTAACCTCCCCCGAGATACGCAGGGCGTGCCCGAGATACGCGGAGTATGGGCGAGATACGCGGAGCGTGGGGCGAGATACACGGAATCCCGAACGAGATATACGGAATCATGGGTAAAACGGTCAACCACGGTCACATGTAACTGAGTAACTTCCCCTCCTATATAAAGGAGGAAGTTACCTCAGAAAACGCATCATCTAATACGCACTTAGATTACTGCTGCCACCCCATTGATCATATACTCATTTAAGCATCAGAGAGGGATTTTGGGTCACCGCCCAGGTCATCCCCTTTTGCAGGATTACGCGGAGCCCAGGAGTCCAAGCCTTCCGTCAAGGACGTAACGGAGCTTCGCCCGTGATCCAACATTGGCGCCGTCTGTGGGAAACTAACAAAAAGCCAAAATAGTTTCTACCAGATCAATGACCGGTGGTGGCAAGAAGAAGCAAGTTCAGGCCGGCAGTTCTCGCCCCGCTGGAACTGTGAATTCCCCGTTGCTGGAGCATGTTGCTGAACAAGGTGAGTACCCTGCTGTTTCTCAGACAGGGGGGCATGGTGATGATGAGGTCTCAGTCCGAGACACGACGCTGAACAGGCAAGATATCCCGCGAAGGGAGGTGGATGCTCCCCCAAACCCGGTGGTGCACAGAGAGGTCCCTCGAAGGGAAGTATGCTCTTCCTCAAACTCGGAGTTGGCCAAGGCAGTAGCAAATGCCATGCCTATGTTCTTGGCGGCCATGGAGGCTCTGTTGGACAAGAGAGAGGCTGCCAGGAGGGCAGAGGAGTTGCCTCCGCGAGAAGAGCTGTCCCCACCCCCTCCGAGGGTGGTTCCAGAAAAACAGGAGGTTCAAGAGGTTCAGCCCAGGAATAAGGGTAAGGAGCCCGCGCACTCGGAGAAGTTCGTGGTTGATGGTCCCGGACCAGTGCAGCACAGGACCATTCCCCTGAATGGTCCCATCACACCCGATCAGGTGGTGAAAATTGTCAGCATCTGCATGGGTGACCAGAAGCAAATGACATCGGAGCTGAGGGATCGATCAAGTCATCCTTTCGTTCCACGGCTGCTAGATACTGTCGCCCCGCCAGGGCTAGGCATTCCGACCATCAGGGAGTACGATGGTGAAGGAGACCCGGTCCGCCATGTTCAAAGGCATGTCCAGGCCTGTATGGGTAGAACCTCGAAAGATGACCTTGTGTGTTCACTGTTCCCGATCACTCTGGGAGAAAGGGCCATGACTTGGTTTTTCAGCCTACCGCCAGGAAGCATTACGTGCTGGGCATATATGCACGATCGCTTCATCAAGCAATATCAAGGTCGGAGGCGTCTTCTGAAGAGCGTGAGGTCTTTGACCCTGGTGGTGCAGAGATCCGATGAATCGTTGGCATAGTACTACCAACGGTTCACTGCAAGTGCCGCGGAGATCGATGAGGAAATATCGGAGGGAGAGACCATCCGCACTTTCCTTCGGAACCTAACTGCTCCGTATGGTTCCGACCTGATGCACAATGTAGCCGCGAAGGCTGTATGGAGTATGGAGGCCCTGCAAGCGAGGGTGAAACAGCAAATCGACGTCCAGGAGTCGAAGATTGCTGCCGGAGAGCTTGATCCTCCGAAGTCGGGAAGAGGAAAGACATCGTCCAAGCTGTCGGATGATCGTAAAGGGAGCGACAAATCGGAGGGAAGTAGGAACCGTGGTCGCCCCGAGAGAAGGGAGGATAGGCGTCCTCCGAAGAAGGATAACCGCGAGGGTCGAAGTGTTCCCATCAACAGCTCGATGACCTCCGTGCTAGCTGTGATGGATCAACAGGGTCTCGCCCGATACCCCCTGAGGAAGGAAGGAGAATTCTTAGGAGGCCGCTCTGATCGTTATTGTCGGTACCATCGAGCCAATGGTCACGACACAGATAACTGTCGGGAGTTGAAGAAGGAGATAGAGAAGCTGATCCAGAAGGGGAAGCTGAAGGAGTTCGTCGGAAGGGGAAGGTGCCGATCCCGTTCCAAAAGTCGGTCGCGGTCCCGTTCCAAGTCCCGTGATCGATCCCCGAAGAAGAAGAAGGTTGAGTCGGAGCCTTCTGGTTCTGGTGCCCGTAAGGAGAGACGGGGGACCATTAACGTCATTCACGGAGGAATGCCAGCGGGAGGTGACACCACTGCATCTCGGGAGAATTATGCTTCTCGCATCTCCGCTGCTGTGGTGCTAGGCAAGAGGTCCCGGTCGTGGACTCTAAAGGAGGAAATGGTGATTTCTTTCTCAGCGGAGGATTTGATAGGCGTGGAAAGCCCCCACGATGACGCCTTGGTCGTGACCCTGGACGTGGACGGATTCAAGATGAAGCGGATCCTGATAGACGGAGGGAGCTCCTCCGACATTCTTTTCATGGATGCCCTGGAGGCCATGGGAAAGATGAAGAAGGACCTGACGCAGGTGAACTTCCCGATGGTGGGATTCTCTGGATCGACTTCCTATCCATTGGGGATGATTACCTTACCGGTGGAGTTTGGTAGCGGCTAGAAGATGGAACGGCGGAACGTGAATTTCGTCGTGGTAGAATCCGCGGGAACATACAATGCCATTATCGGGAGGACCACCATCAACCCTCTCATGGCAGTCGCCTCGACATTCCACCAGAAGATGAAGTTCCCGACTGACAATGGGGTTGGAGAAGTCAAAGGTGACCAGGTGGCGTCGCGAAAATGTTATGTCAATGCTACACGAAGGAGAAGGAGGGAGGCCATGGCTGTCCTACAGACCGATGCCGATCCTCGAGAGGAGTTTGGGCGTCCCGCCCCCATGGAGGATCTGAAGGTGGTTGAGATTGATGGACCTCGAAGGAAGGTGAAGATCGGGTCTGCTTTGTCAGAGGAAAGGGCCCGAAAATTGATCGAGCTCTTGAAGGAGTTCAAGGAGCTGTTTGCCTGGTCACCGAGTGATATGCCAGGAATCAGCCCCGACGTGATAGTGCACGAGCTGAAGATTGATCCCGCGATCAAGCCTATCGCGCAGAGGAGGCGTCCGATGGGCGCGGACAAGAGGATCGCGATCCAGCAAGAGGTGGGCAGACTGCTCGACGCTGAATTCATCAAGGATCTCCGATTCCAGACATGGGTCGCTAACCCAGTCCTGGTGCGAAAGAGTAACGGGAAGTGGCGGATGTGTGTCGATTTCCGCGACTTGAACAAGGCCTGCCCGAAGGATTGCTATCCGCTCCCGAGGATTGATCAGTTGGTGGATGCCACATCGGGACACGAGCTGTTGAGCTTCATGGATGCTTATTCCGGGTATAACCAGATCAAGATGGCGAAGGAGGATGCCCCCCACACAGCCTTCTATGCCGATAGTGACGTCTATCACTACGACGTGATGCCCTTCGGATTGATCAATGCCGGAGCAACTTACCAGCGGATGGTGAATAAGTTGTTCGGGGACATGCTGGGGAAGACTATGGAGGCTTATGTGGATGACATGCTCGTGAAGTCCCAACAGGCAGGAGACCACGTCCAAAACTTGGCGGCGGCGTTTGAGCGGATGAGGTTTCATCAGGTTCGGTTGAACCCAGACAAATGTGCTTTCGGGGTGAACTCGGGGAAGTTCCTAGGGTTCATGGTGAGCCAGAGAGGAATCGAGGTGAATCCTGAGAAGTTGCGAGCGATCGAGGAGATGCAGTCCCCGAAGACTCATCGGGAGGTTCACGTATTGAATGGCCGGTTGGCCGCGATGAATCGATTCCTATCAAAGGCGAGTGACAGAGCCATGCCATTTTTCGATGTGCTAAGGGCCCACAAGAAGTTTGAATGGTCCGACAAGTGCGAGGAGGCATTCCAAGCACTCAAGCAGCACCTCCGTACCCTCCCGCCGTTGGCAAAACCGGTTCCAGGCGAGCCGCTTTATCTCTATTTGGCTGTTTCTGAAGTTGCTGTTAGTTCTGTTTTGATTAAGATTGTCAAGGGCAACCAAGTGCCTGTCTATTGTGTAAGCAAGGCGTTTGCCAAATCTGAAATGAATTATCCCGCTATTGAGAAGTATCTCTTTGCGTTGATTGTTGCTGCTCGAAAGCTACGACCTTACTTCCATGCCCACGAGGTTACGGTGTTAACTAATCAGCCCTTGAAGCACTTTTTGAACCGACCGGAGGCGTCGGGGAGATTGGTGAAATGGGCCATCGAGCTTACGGAGTTCCGTATTCATTTTGCTCCGAGAACCGCTATTAAGGGCCAGGCATTGGCGGATTTTATAGCTGAGTCTACGGCACCCGATCTGGAAGAAGCGGGTCCCGCAGATGGGGCAACCATGGAGGTCTCGATAACAGAACAGCCAGAACAGCCAAATGAGGAGAACACTTGGGAGATGTACACTGATGGTTCGTCTAGTGTAGAAGGATCGGGGGCAGGATTCGTATTAATGCCGCCCGGTGGAGGCGAGCCCTTGCGATATGCCTTGGCCTTGACATTTAGAGCCACCAACAATGAAGCGGAGTATGAGGCTCTCATCACGGGCCTCAAAATTGCCAAGGGTACGGGGGTCGATCATTTAAAAGTGAAGTGTGATGCCAGCTTGATCGTGAATCAAGTCCAGGGGAACTACGAAGCCAAGAGCCCGAAAATGAGGAAGTATTTGCACGAGGTGCAGACTTTGAAGGGAAGCTTCAAAAGCTTCGATATCGAAGCAATCCCGAGGGAAGAAAATGCGGAGGCAGACGCCTTAAGCAAGTTCGCTCTGGGAGTGGCCCCCGAGGACAATCGGAAGGTGCACTTTCTGGAGAGAGTGATTATCTCAACCATCGATCCGTCGGAGGTTTGCGCCATTGAAGCAGGATCGGAGGAAGAAGAGAAGCCCACCTGGATGACTTCGATGGTCACATACCTGACTACGGGGGCACTCCCCGATGATGAAGTGGCAGCTGTCAGGTTGCGTCGAATCGCAAACGACTACGTGATGGTGGACAACAAGTTATACAAGAGGGGGCATGTAAAGCCTTTTCTGAAATGTGTGGCGGAGCCTGTTACGAATCGGATCCCGAGAGAGCTGCACGAGGGAGTCGAGGCCTGTCATGAAGGGGCCCGATCCATCGTGAGGAAGGCATTGAATCTAGGCTACTATTGGCCTTCGATGAACAAGGAGGCGACAGCGGTGGTCCAATCCTGCGATGCATGCCAGAGGTACGCTCCAAATATCGTGGCTCCTGCCACGGACTTGATGTCCATCAGGAGTGCATGGCCCTTCGCACAGTGGGGCATTGACTTGGTGGGACCTCTTCCGCAAGCGAAAGGTCAGTGCAAGTATTTGCTCGTGGCCATCGATTATTTCTCGAAGTGGATAGAGGATAAGGCGTTGGCCAAGACGACGGGGCAGCAAATTCTCAAGTTCCTTCAAACTCAGATCATATCCCGGTATGGGGTTCCTCGAGTGTTGATCAGCGATAATGGCCCTCCGTTCAATGGGGCTCAGTTGAAGAAGTACCTGGAGGAATTGAACATTGAGCATCGGACAGCTTCCGTCCGCCATGCTCAGACTAATAGCCAAGTCGAATCGGCCAACAAGATCGTGATGGATGGCTTGAAGAAGAGAGTCTACGCCTTGCAAGGTCATTGGCTGGATGAGCTTGAAAACGTGCTGTGGGCTGTTAGAACAACACCCAAGCAGTCGACAGGGGAGACTCCGTTTGGCCTTGTCTATGGCACGGAGCCAGTTGCCCCCGTGGAGATAGCGGTGGCGTCCCACCGCAGGAGGTATTATGAGCCCCTAACGAACGAAGAAATGAGACGTCTAGACTTAGACTTGCTCGAGGATAAAAGGTGGAAGGCTGATGAAGTTCAGGCTCGGATGCATCTGGCAACAGCCCGATATTATAATCGGCGTGTCAAGTCCCGACAATTCTTCGTTGGAGAACTTGTCTGGCGGAGGAACGAGTTCGTTCATCAAGATCGGATCAACACGCTATCACCGAAATGGGAGGGACCTTACAAGATAGTAGGGATGCCAGCCCCGAATGCATACAAGCTAGAGGACCTTGATGGCAAGACGTTGAAACATTCCTTCAGTGGCGAACAGTTGAAGAAGTATCATGTTTGATATTAAGTCGCCGCGAATGGCGCAAGTTATCTATCAATCCGATGTAAGCAAAGCTTTGAGTTATTAATAAAAGAAGTTGCTTCCGATCAAATTGCTTTTAGATTTATTCTAACTGTTAGTAAGACGTCCTGAAGGGCGCGACAAAAAGCCTTCCGAGGTACGATAAAAAGCCTTACGAGGTACGAGTAAGTCGCCTTTATGGCGCGACAAAAAGCCTTCCGAGGTACGGACAAAAGCCTTACGGGGTATGAGTAAGTCGTCTTTATGATGCAACTAAAAGCCTAGGTACGAAAAAGCCTTAAGTGGTCCGCGTAAGTCGTCTATATGATGCGGCCAAAAGCCTTAACGGGTACGAAAAAGCCTTAAGTGGTCCGCGTAAGTCGTCTATATGATGCGGCCAAAAGCCTTAACGGGTACGAAAAAGCCTTAAGTGGTCCGCGTAAGTCGTCTTTATGATGCGGCCAAAAGCCTTAACGGGTACGAAAAAGCTTTAACGGGTCCGCGTAAGTCGTCTATATGATGCGGCAAAAAGCCTTAAAGGGTACGATTAAGCCGTCTGGTAGGACGCGATAAAAGCCCTTAAGGGGTACGATTAAAGTCGTCTGATTTGGCGCGGTAAAAGCCTTAAGGAGTGTGAAAAATCATCTTAAGTGATGTGTAAAATGGCCTTGAAAGGCAGGGATGAGAAACCTTTAGTGGTGAAATCCCGATAGGACGAGAAACCTTAAGTGGTGAAGTCCCGATTGGAAGAGAAACCTTAAGTGGTGAAATCCCGATTGGATGAGAAACCTTAAGTGGTGAAATCCCGATAAGACGAGAAACCTTAAGTGGTAAAGTCTCGAGTAAAGCGTCGGAAGGACGTATGAAGTCATCTTAAATGGTGCATCGGAACGTTCTGAGTGACGAGTCTAAAGTCGCTTTAAATAGCACAAACGATTATCGGGACCAAAATAGACGGAAGAAATTCCTTATATAAAGGCTCAAAGGCCTGAAGGTTCCGATACAAAAAGAAAAAGGAGAAAAATTACAAGGACTAAAAAGATAAAGCATTAAGCTTGGTCCTTGTTGGAAGTCGGGTCCTCAGCAGCGTTGGAGGGAGCAAGGTTCGGAGGGGCCTGGGCAGAAGGCTCCGCAGTCCGCGAAGTCGGGTCCACGGCATCAGTCTCTTCACTCTCCGCGGGGAGGTTGAAGTACTTCTCCGCGAAAGGGGCGAGGGTCTCGGACTTCTTGAAGTCGATGGAATCCTCGTAGGCTGTGTAGAGCTCTTCGACGGCATTGAACATGACGTTCTCCACCTCGGACTTGCAGAACCCTACAGCATCCACCTTGAAATCTTCAGAATTCCGATACTCCTCGTGGCCTTGCAGACGATCCTCCTCGCGACCCTGCAGGCGACCTTCCTCGTGGCCCTGGGCCTTGGCCTCAGCCAGCTTGGCCTCGAGCCCCGCCTTGGCCTCCGAGAGAGCTTCCGCGAGAACACCCTTCTCGTGGATGAGCTGCCTCTTCTCCGACTCGTTCCGCTGCTGATCCGTCTGGACCATCTTCCGCTCCCGACGCATGACAGCCTCGTGATCCTGAACCTGCTTGAGCAGGCCCGAAGCCATCTCGTCAAGAAGAGCTTTCTCCTTGGCCATCTTATTCCTGGCCGCCACAGCCTCGTCGAGGTCAACCTGGAGCTTGGCCAACGCGTCGGGGTCCGACTTAGCTTGAGCTTCCTCCAAAGCACCCTTGAGAGCCAGGATGAAGCTGAAGCAGCACTGCTGGTCTGCGGTTTCCTAAGATGGAAGGGAAAAAGGATTAGAATCCGATGGTCGAAGGCAAAGAACAATGAAGAAAATAAAGCAAAGGTAAAGTTTTACCTCCATCCGACGGATGGCCATAGCACGGAGCTCCTCCTCGATGTCCTCCCGCGCCAAGGATATTGGCCGCTTCAAGGCGGGAGGAATTGACCCTGCCAGCAGATGCAGGGCCAAGTCAGGCTGAAGGTCCCCCCCGTTGAAGTGGGACCCCTTGGAGAGATTCGATCGGGTTCCAGGGAATCGTCTCCTGGTCGGGGGTGAAAATCTTGTAAAGATTTTCATCCACCGGGAGAGGAGGGATGACCCTGGAATCATCAGCTGGAGGAGCCACCTCGGCCGGAGGCTCGGGAGTTGGAGTGCGGAGCTCGGGAGGAGGACTCCGGGACACGTCCTCCACGACGGGCCTCAGGATGCTCCGGCCTGGCTTGCGGCGGAGCAGGCCACCTTCATTGGGCTCCTCGGAGGAAGGAGAAGCCTCCAAATCAGTCACCTGACGGAACTGAGTTTCCGTCGAGGTTTCCTCCGTCACCGGCGCTTGTGGAGTCGTGGCCCGGGCTGGAGTAGCAGCTCGCCTCGGAGTGACAGCCTCCGATGGACCTGCGGTGGCGGGACGAATAAAGTCAGGAAGAGTACCACGAGGACAGCAGATGATTTGACGATCGAGGTGTTGGTTCTTTCCGAAGATGTTTTAGTATCCCGCCTTGAGAACGCGAGGGGTTTCTCCTCGGAGGATGTATTTGATTTCTCGAACCCGCGATTCCCGATCAGCGGGGATAAACTCCTCGGGAACCAGCTTTTTATATCTTTTAATAGCACGACGGACACGCTTACCTTCCTCGGCGGTAGTGACCCCGAAGGCTTGGTCAATTTCCTCCTTCCTGGCTCGCTTGGCCACGACCTGCTCCTCGGTCGGAGGGGCAGCAGAAGGAGTGGCGGAAGAGGAAGCTCCCTTCTTCAGCGATTTCCGCTTCCTCTTGGAGCCACCTGGGACGGCATCAGTCTCGCCCTGCTTCAACATGAGATGAGTCAGCAGAGAAGCCTTCTTGGCTGCAAAAATAAAAAGACAAAGTGGTTAGAAGAATTACCCAGATGACTAAATCCTTGTAAACAGAGTCGAGGAGCCGGGCTCCGATATGAATCAAGTCCTTCTCCATGAGCTTATTGGCGTCGAGGGGTATGAAGGAGTCCCTCCAACGATAAAGCTGAACCAGCTAGAGCGTGTTGAGGTCATCCTCGCTGTAGACCTCGAGCTTGGGGGCAGGGTCCGCCACGACCTCCCATTGGGGCCATGGGATAGAGCTGTTTTGGACGAAGAAGTAATACTTCTTCCATCCGCTATTATCAGACCCCGAGTCGCGAATCAGCACCCGATCCTTGTGGAACTTCCAGGTCTCGTTATCCCAGCCGAAACGTGAAAGTTGCTCCTTTGTCCACTTGGGGAGTCGGGGGGAGAAGGAGCAAACACCAGCCTTATTACACTTCATTCCGTAGAATGTGCGGAAGAGCAGTAGACTGTGCGTCCACTGCTGGCGGAGGCACAGAAGCTGGAAGGCATTCACACACGGATGGCGTGTGGAGAGAAGGTACAAGGGTGTGTCTTGTAGAAGTTGCACATCTCCACCAGGCTCCCGCAGAAGGGGAATCGAATCCCAGCACTTATCTGTCCGGCGGAGACGAACACTTCTCCCTCTCGAGGACGCGTGACGACATGCTTCCTCCTGACAGTAGGTTGAGACTCGTAGGGGAAACGAGGCTCCCAATCCGAGGTAATGCAGCCCTCTCGGAGAACAACCTCATACGAGGCCTCGGAAATCACGTTAACAGCAAGTTCAAAGGTAAAAAGAGTCCTAGCCTCAGAACTAGCCTCGTCTAAAAACGGTTACAGACAAAAAAATTCAAGAAAGGAGGAGAGGATAATATTAGCAAATCACGAGAACAGAGAAGGGAAACCTTACCAGACATTGTCGATGGATGCTTGGTGAAGATGAAGAAGGATCGGGGAGATTGAAGGCCTTGGATCACTTGAAGAGCAGAAGAACCTTGGAGAAGAAAACTTCGAATTCGAGAATGGCAGAACTTCCAGAAACTGAGAGGGTGAAGAAGAAGTGAATAATGCCAAGGTTTTAGCTTTTATAAGCAAGAAGACAACTGGAAGGATTTAATCTTGACCGCAGAAGATGAAACGATTCGATCCTGATCGTCGAGATTAAAAGGACGGTACGGAAGAGACGTGGTGACGTAATAAGTGCTTTTTCAGAAAGCAACAGTCACGCCGATTTAAGCGTCGTTTCATAATCCCCATCATTTAATGCTACAGTAACCGAGGAGTCTCCTCGGATTTGGCAACTGCCCACAAAGTCCAGTGGGCCCAAAACAGTCATGAGTGAGAAACTCTGTCATACGACAATTGCGCGTAAGGCAAAAGCCTCCGATTGAGGTATCAAGAGGCCTGAAGACAAAAGCCTCTGATGGCAATATCGGGAGGTATGGACATAAAAGCCTCCGACGGTGAGGTCGGAAGGTCTGAACTGGAAGACACGACGAACTAAAAGTCCCCCATGTCTTGGGGGCAAATGATGGGTTCCGATGTAATCGTTAGCCCCGTTAACAGCCAATGGACGACGAGTAGGTCCAGTGGGCCTCGTGAAAAGCTTGGAAGGCTCAGAGGCCCAGTACGAAGGGTCCCGACTTCGGCGGTCCCGATACATGAGCTGAATGCTCCCGACGAGAAGCCTCTGAGTAGGCCCCGATATGCCTTTGTAAAGGCCCCGATGATAAAAGCCCCGCAGAGGCTGGACCTGTCTCGTGAGACAAAGGGTCCTGGGTGGTGACCTAGAATGAGATAACTCTGGAGTCCCCGACAGGAGTTGGGACTTGTGATCAGAGGATAAGGCCGAGAAACCCGCCTACTAAATAAGAGTAGTGGGAGACGGTTGAAATATAGCTAACCTCCCCCGAGATACGCAAGGCGTGCCCGAGATACGCGGAGTATGGGCGAGATACGCGGAGCGTGGGGCGAGATACACGGAATCCCGAACGAGATATACGGAATCATGGGTAAAACGGCCAACCACGGTCACAGGTTGTAAACACCTAATTTTGGTACGCGCGACACGTATATAACACGTTCAAAAATGTTATGTGTAACGCGTTTAAAAAAGGAAGTATTTAAATATAGAAGGTCGCGAAGTTTCCAAAGATAGGACTAGCTTAAATTAGGATAGTTATTTGTATTTATTGCAGAAAATATTTGTTGAATATTTAGAGTATATTTTCTGAATATTTAGCATTTATTAGAGAATAATTCAACAATATTTGTTGCTTAGTGTTGAAGCCCGGCCCCTTTGGTCCATTGGTCCAATATGTGTTAATATTTAGTCTGGCCCAATTGATAGTTTGGCCCATTTACTTTAAAGGTTCGGTCCAATGATGCAATCCAGACTTTGTTTGAGGACTAACTTGTATAAACTAAAAAGGTTGCGGTGCAATCTTTATTTATGTTATTAGGGTTTAGTATAAATAGGGGTGATGTAAATACTGTTCATTAATACAAATGATCCCTTATTACGATTGTTGTTTTCTCTGCTAGGGTTTGTTAACCCCTTCATCTTCTTCACCTGCGATTCTTCATCTTCACCTTCGAAGCTCTTGGTTTTCACATGGTATCAGAGCTCTCGAAGCTTTGATTTCTTCGACGATCCTTGCTGATTTTTCCGCTGCGGTATCGTGTTTGATTTTCGACTTTACGCAGTTATCGATTCATCTTTTTCGCACTGTTCTTATTTTTCAGAAATTGTTCTATCTTCTGTCAAGTAAACGAATCGATTTCTGCATGTCTTTCCTCTGAACTCAGCATCTTCTATGTGATGTATGAGTCCTGAGAATTACGGATCTGAAAAATATTTTGTTCAATCTTAAAGATCCAAGATCTATTGCTTTTATATACGCTTAGGAATCTCAACATCTTCTTTTGTGGTGTTTGTGATTCCTATCGACTTTACTAGCCAAAGGTTGTTCATAGATCTACATGCATGTCAAGATCTGTTACTTTCTGTGTTTCAATTGAGAGACCTGACTGAGTTTGCTTCCTCTGTTTTTCTTTTGCCTCGACTTAAGCCGAGATCTGATCTGTGACGCTCAAGTCGATTATATTCGTAGATCTTGAACTCTCAGGCTACTGAAAGATCGATGACGATGACTTCTTTATTTGCATGCACACCGTATTCCAGTGATGAAAGATTTGGGTGATTTAAAATATTTTCTTGGCATTGAGGTAGCAAGATCAGACAAAGGTCTTGTGCTTTGCCAAAGGAAGTATGTTTTAGAGATGCTTTCAGATGTTGGTTTGTTAGGTAGTAAGTCTTGTAATACTCCAATGGAGCAAAATGCAAGGTTTACTTCTATTGGATATGATGAAAGTTTAAAACTGAATAAAGATGATATGTTGCTTTCTGATCCAAGTTTATATAGACGTTTAATTGGCAGATTGCTTTATTTAGGCATTACTCGTCCTGACATTGCTTATTCAGTTCAATATTTGAGTCAGTACATGCAGAATCCGAAAAAATCTCATTATGATGCTGTTCTTCGTATTTTGAAATACTTAAAACAACAGCCAGGTTTAGGGATTCTTTTATCTTCTGATAAGAATTTTGACATTAATGCATATTGTGATTCAGATTATGCCAGGTGTGTTGAATCTCGAAGGTCTGTCACTGGTTATTGCATAATGTTTGGTAATTCTTTAGTATCCTGGAAGGTAAAAAAGCAGCCTACAGTATCTTGCTCTTCTGCGGAGGCTGAGTATCGTAGTATGAGGGATACAGTAGCTGAATTGATTTGGTTAAAGGGTTTGCTTTCTGAATTAGGCTTTGAGATTGATAAATCAATTGTTTTATATTGTGATAACAAAGCTGCGATTCAAATTGCTAATAATCCTGTTTTTCATGAACGTACTAAGCATATCGAAGTTGATTGTCATTTTGTACGTGATCAAGTTTCTGCAGGGCTTATTAAGTTGCGGTATTTAAGGACTTCTAGTCAACCTACGGATATATTCACTAAAGCTCTTCCAAAGGCACAACATAAGCGATTGCTTGAGAAGCTTGGGTTGATTGATATTTTTCAACAAAGTCCAGATTGAGGGGGAGTGTTGAAGCCCGGCCCCTTTGGTCCATTGGTCCAATATGTGTTAATATTTAGTCTGGCCCAATTGATAGTTTGGCCCATTTACTTTAAAGGTTCGGTCCAATGATGCAATCCAGACTTTGTTTGAGGACTAACTTGTATAAACTAAAAAGGTTGCGGTGCAATCTTTATTTATGTTATTAGGGTTTAGTATAAATAGGGGTGATGTAAATACTGTTCATTAATACAAATGATCCCTTATTATGATTGTTGTTTTCTCTGCTAGGGTTTGTTAACCCCTTCATCTTCTTCACCTGCGATTCTTCATCTTCACCTTCGAAGCTCTTGGTTTTCACACTTAGTTTAGATTAGGGCTTTGTATTATAAATAGCTAGTTTGGGGAGAAAAAATGGAGAAAAATACAGACGGAAGAAAAAGAGTTCGAGCTGAAACCATCGTGTCCTTTGTAGCTTGTGCAGATTATTTCATAATGCTTGACTTGTTAATTAGTTATTATTATTATTATTATTATTAGTTTGTATTATCATCTTCTTCTTCTTCAAACAGCAGGATAGGTTAAACCTCGACAGCAAGCCCCGCGTCCGCAACCGAAACACCACCGCGCCGTCCTCGACTCCAACCTTGTTGATTCAGCTTTCCCGATCACTCTCCGCTGAGTATTGTCCGACCCAGCAGCCGATTCGGAACTTCGTCGTCGTGGTCACTTCCGATCGGGCCAGACCACCATGCTCTCAGTCCCACACCGCCCTAAACCTTCGTTCGTCGTCTCTTCCAGTGCCCGGTTGATCCGGCAACCATGGCAAGACCTTCGACAACCAGCTCCAACAACTTCGGGATCTCCATCTCGCCGACCCCCGACCAGCATCACCATCACAGATCATCATCATCATCATCATCATCTCTCTCTCTCTCTCTCTCTCTCTCTCTCTCTCTCTCGTTCATCCATACCTCTCGCAATCAGCAAAGAGCCCTCTACGACGGCTGCCTTCTCCCAGCCACTCCCTCCATCCATCATGCGCTTCATCGTCCATGCGAGACTCCGACCAGCCATCTTGCTTTCGATTGACCGTGTTTACTCGTGCCATTCAGCCGCCGTCTCTGATGCCCAGGTATTTGGTCTTACGTTTTAGTAATCTAACCTTCTTTACATATTATATTTATTATCAGTATTATCATATTATAGTGTAAGTTCTAGTGATTATTATATTACTAATTTTTTGGCCAAACGATTATTATATTATTAGTACAAGTTTAATTTGAGTTTGATTTGATGGCACTAATTGTGCATATCAAGTATTTCTTTCGGTTTAAAATGTATTTTATTTTAATTTTTAGTGGTTTTAGGCTTAATTTTGTTATACTACAATTTTGTTTATTAAGATTAGCATGTGGTTATGGGTAATTAATAAAGAAATTTAAACCTTACTCGTTTGTTTCCTTAATATCGTAAGGTTGTACGTATTGGCAATTAAGTGAATTGAGTACCGAAAGGGCGTAATTAAAAATTAATATTTTTAATTCGTAACAGAACCCCTGAACTCGAATTTCTGATCGTAGATCGATTTTATACCTAGGTGTTTAATTCGTTATTCGCTTAGGTAATTTAGGATTCTAGTTAGCCTTAATTAACTAGTGGCGACTCTTTTCAAAATTGCACGTTTTCAAAACGTAAATTCGCCTTAGGTCAGATTTTAGGTCCGACAATTTGGCGACTCTGCTGGGGATGATTTAGAGGGTTCGAGCTCAGTATGTTCAGTTTTTGCCATGTTAGAATTTTGTAATTTTTATTTTTATTTCACAGGTCTAACTTGTTTTTTTTGTGATTTCAGGTGTGGAGTTAAGTTTTTGTTATGTTTAACTATCTTTCTTTGTTGTGTATGTATTGTTTAAATTTGCACACACCCACTTTAGTGTAATCTCCAAAACGCCTAAAACCCAGGGCGACTAGGAACCCTGGAGGTTTAGTACGGTACGACCGGAGCGGCTGGGCCGCCGGTACGGCTCGGAAAAACTCTACTCGCTTGTGAAGGTCTTATGATCCATGTGATGGGGTGAGGAAACCACCTTGTCGGGAACCTACCAGTGGAACCTACCTTGTAGAGCAAAGCCACACATTTTTTACCCCCCTAACATGATCTGTTTTTTTGTTGTAAATGTTATCATTACTGTTTGTATAACTTTTATTTCTCATGCATTTGTCTCATTGCATTTTTTTTTAAAAAGAACAAAAAAAAAAAAAAAAACTTTTTCAGCTAAGTAGTTAGTCATTTAGAAATTTTATTTCCAAACATGCATTTTGTATGCATTGTTTTTCTTAAAAAAAAAAACCTCTTACCTGATTTTTTTTTTATTTCAAACTTGCGTTTCATACGCATTTTTTTTTCTTAAAAAAACTCTTTAGGTAAGTTGTGATTTTGGTTAGCGCGTCGCGCATGTAAAAAAAACATTTTTTGGAAATTTTAATTCCTTTAGCTATTAGAGCTTCTAATTTCGAACGTGCATTCCATATGCATCATTTCAAAAACTTTTTACCTAAATTGTTTTATTTTAAATAATGCATTCAGTATGCATTAATTTAAAAAACTTTTTAGATAAATAGTAAGCTCTCTTAGTTTTAGGGCTCTTTGTTGAAAAACCTTTTACCTGGAATTTTAATCAAAAAACGTGCATATCATACGCATTATTTTTCGGAAAAACCTTTCAGGTAAATTGTAATTTTTCTTAGTTGTAGAACTTTCATTTTTAAGTTTGCCTCTTGTACTTATTTTTTTTGTGCATCTCATATGCATTTAAAAAAAAAAAAATTTCACTTGTTTTTTTTAATTTTGAGCAACTAGGATGCATTGAGTTTTTTTTTCCTCATAAAAAAAAAACAAAAAAATTCAGGTAACTTGTAAGTTTTCTCAACTGTACAACTTTCACCTCATGTACATCTCATAGGCATTGTTTTAGGAAAAGACGATTCTTTTTTTGAGCTTCTAATTCCAAACATACATTGCATTGAGATTTGTTTTATAAAAAAATTTTACATGGAGTTTTCATTTTGTACATACACTCCATATGTGTCATTCAGGTACTATTGGATAAGGCATCCGGTACATATAAGTTCTGTCGACCAAATGAGGCAGCCAAAAAAAAACATGCAGTCATCCAGTTGCACGAAGAACAAATTGCACACTCAGGATATCCAACGCTCAGGTACGATGAACTGTACTTGATTTTTCCTTAAGATTTGAGTGTCCCTACTCTTTTTGCAGATCAGACGACCACTTCGACGAGGTTGTAACCACGTGAAATGTGACTGCTCCAAAGAACTTACATGTCAAAATTCCACCTACCATATGTGGAATTCATAAGCATCCACAAACCAAGCCGTACATCCGTTTTACGGTGAGGTTTAAGCCGGTCAGTGGTAACCAAGGGGCATCTCACGTTAAGATCAGACATGTCCGAAGATGGAAAATATCAAAAGATCATCAAGCGTCCCCAGAAGATTAATGTGCCGATCAATGATCGTTTGAGATGTCAAGCAAATGAAGCATTATTGTTTGTGCCTTCCGTCAGAGGTTCAGGGGCATTTACTTTCCGGCAGGTGTTCATATACAAGTTGTGATTTCTAGATGGAGTAGGAAAATCAGGACATGCAACAGATCCATTCACATATGGAGCAAATTTCCATTAAAGATGTCAGGCACCCAGGTAAGAGAAGTCGTGATCAATTTTCTCTCCGAAATTTGATTTTTTTTCCTTACTCATTGTGCAGCTCGGATAATCATCCAAATAAAAGTCTCTGAAGAGCACATCTCGTGCACGGCCCTTTGCTCGCCAACCATTCTTGTGTCAGTTGCCGAATTTATCTCGCGCAATATCTGTGCCCCAATGCGGACTACTCCACGTTATCCATGTGTGTTCATTGGCCAGGCCATTCATCCTGCATGCGACGAGCCTAACCCGGTAGGTGCTAGCCATGGGGCATCCCCAGACGAGATTGAGCAATAACCAGGGCACTTGAGAAGCCGAGATTAGAAATCACTGTCTACGTCATCCATTGGTTGTAAGGTCCATCCAGGGCGTCGACACGATCGACATATTTTGACTCAATCAAGTGAGTCCTTCTCTAGAAGATGTTTTGAATTAGAAATTTCAGATTTGCCACTAGGGGCATGTACATAATTGTTGTTGATTATTTTCGTTTAAAAAAAAGCAAAAAAAAAAAAAGAAGCAAAAAAAAAAGCAAAAAAACTCATTTTTTAGGGTCACAGCCGCCCTTTAATTGGCTACCGATAAGAATAAAGAGAGTGCTCATACAAAAGGGTCACAGTTGTCCCTAAATCAACTACACAGAAAAAGGGTCACAGTCGTCCCTAAAATGACTACAAAGAAAGGGCCACAGCCACCCTTCAAATGGCTACAGATAAAGAGCGCTCCTGCAACGTCAAAAGCGGGAAATAGGTGAAAGGGCCACAGCCACCCTCCAAATGGATACAGTCAAAAGAGCTCCCGCAACATTGAAGACGGTGAGGAAAAGGTCACAGTTACCCTCCAAAGGGCTACAAATACTCCCGCATCGAGGCGGAAAATAAAGTACGGGTCACAGCCACCGTTTAATCGGCTACCAAATAAAGAGTGCTTCCGCTAGGTTGAAAACCCGAAAGGGCGGCCTAGGCAAAATCAGGAAATAAGGGGCATGGTTGCAAATTCAGAAATTGCAATCATGGCAAAAGGAGAGAAAATAAAAAAACCGAGAGGCACGGTCGAAAATCTCTCAATCGGCCGTGGCAAAAGGAGAGAAAAAAGAGAAATTCTCAACAAAAAGAAAAGAGAGAGAAAAAGAAAAAAGAAAAAGAAAAAAGAAAAAAGATCCCGCTAAGTTGTCGCGCCGTGCACAATTTAGGCAAAAATTAGGGACAAACACTCATGCGCAAGCAGCGTCTTCCAGAGTCAACTTCACGGCAAGCGAGACGGTTACAGTCTGCTCTCGCAGGTCTCATTCCAAGGATGAGTAGGTCTGTTACAGTCTGTTCCTACGAGTCAACTTCAGGGCAAGCGGGACGGTTAAAGTCTGCTCTCGCGAGTCACCATTCAAGGACGAGTAGGAATGTTACAGTCTGTTCCTACAAGTCACAACTGACAATAATGATCTGAAGTTTTCCAGCTTTCTGAGAGTCAACCCCGACGAACGAAGCCTTAGTATTCAGCCTTCGCAAGTCACGCCACTAGAGGCACTTCTCCAACGGACGCCACTAGAGGCTCTTCTCCGACATACGCCGCTAGAGGCATCGCCAAAGGGTCTCCGGTACGGTCTGACGTAGAGGTCTTCCGCCACCAGAGATATCACCAGAGGTTTTCCGGTACGGTATGACGTAGAGGTCTTCCGTTACCACTCGCAACTAGAGGCATCACCAAAGGTTCTCCGGTACGATCTGACGTAGAGGTCTTTCGCCACCAGAGATATCACCAGAGGTTTTCCGGTACGGTATGACGTAGAGGTCTTCCGTTACCACTCGCCACTAGAGGCATCACCAAAGGTTCTCCGGTACGATCTGACGTAGAGGTCTTTCGCCACCAGAGACCAAAGGTTCTCCGGTACGATCTGACGTAGAGGTCTTTCGCCACCAGAGATATCACCAGAGGTTTTCCGGTACGGTCTGACGTAGAGGTTTTTCCGTTACCACTCGCCACTAGAGGCGTCGCCAGAGGTTGTTGGTACTGTCTGACGTAGAGGTCTTCTGTTACCAATCATCACCAAAGGTTTTACTTTATTGCACGCCACTGGAGGCTTTTTCTTGTCGCTCGCCACTAGAGGCATCATCGATCAAGATTTTACTTTTCCGCACGCCACTGGAGGCTTTATTTTCTGCACCGCCAACGAAGGCACCGCAACAGGGGCACCGCCGACCGAGGCTTTACTTTTTCCGCACGCCACTGGAGGCTTTACTTTCTGCACTACCAATGGAGGCACTGCCAACAGGGGCACCGCCGACGGAGGTTCTACTTTCTGCGCTACCAATGGAGGCACCGCCAACAGGGGCACCGCCGACGGAGGTTCTACTTTCTACATCGCCAACAGGGGCACGCTAATAGAGGCACCGCCTACAGGGGCACCGCCGACAGAGGCTCTACTTTTTTTGCACTTTCCGAAATAAGCCAGGAGTTTCCTTGAAGATTCGAAGACTCGAAAGAAGATATACTTCCCAACCGAAATTAGTGTTTACTCGTCTTTGGACAAATCCCCTCGAACTTGTTCTACGGGAATTCGCCCAAAGAGGGGCAAGCTGTAAACACCTAATTTTGGTACGCGCGACACGTATATAACACGTTCAAAAATGTTATGTGTAACGCGTTTAAAAAAGGAAGTATTTAAATATAGAAGGTCGCGAAGTTTCCAAAGATAGGACTAGCTTAAATTAGGATAGTTATTTGTATTTATATCAGAAAATATTTGTTGAATATTTAGAGTATATTTTCTGAATATTTAGCATTTATTAGAGAATAATTCAACAATATTTGTTGCTTAGTTTAGATTAGGGCTTTGTATTATAAATAGCTAGTTTGGGGAGAAAAAATGGAGAAAAATACAGACGGAAGAAATCAAGAGTTCGAGCTGAAACCATCGTGTCCTTTGTAGCTTGTGCAGATTATTTCATAATGCTTGACTTGTTAATTAGTTATTATTATTATTATTATTAGTTTGTATTATCATCTTCTTCTTCTTCAAACAGTAGGATAGGTTAAACCTCGACAGCAAGCCCCGCGTCCGCAACCGAAACACCACCGCGCCGTCCTCGACTCCAACCTTGTTGATTCAGCTTTCCCGATCACTCTCCGCTGAGTATAGTCCGACCCAGCAGCCGATTCGGAACTTCGTCGTCGTGGTCACTTCCGATCGGGCCAGAACACCATGCTCTCAGTCCCACACCGCCCTAAACCTTCGTTCGTCGTCTCTTCCAGTGCCCGGTTGATCCGGCAACCATGGCAAGACCTTCGACCACCAGCTCCAACAACTTCGGGATCTCCATCTCGCCGACCCCCGACCAGCATCACCATCACAGATCATCATCATCATCATCATCATCTCTCTCTCTCTCTCTCTCTCTCTCTCGTTCATCCATGATGGGTTCCGATGTTATCGTTATCCCCGTTAAACAGCCAATGGACGGCGAGTAGGTCCAGTGGGCCTCGTGAAAGCCTGGAAGGTCCAGAGGCCCAGCACGAAGGGTCCCGACTTAAGCGACCCCGACATAAGAGCTGAACGCTCCCGATAAGAAGCCTCCGAGCAGGCCCCGATATGCCTTAGTAAGGCTCCGATAATAAAGCCCCGTAGAGGCTGGACCTGTCCCGCAGAGGCTGAAGGTCCTGGGTGGTGATCTAAGAATAATACAACTCTGAAGTCCCCGACAGGAGTCGAGACTTGGGATCAGAGAATAAGACCGAGAAACCCGCCTACCAGATAGAGTAGTGGGAGACGGTTAAAGATAATGGATAAATTCCCTCGAGATACGCAGGGCGTGCCCGAGATACACGGAGTATGGGTAAGATACGCGGAGCGTGGGGCGAAATATACGGAATCCCCCGAGATATACGGAATCGTGGCTATAACGGCCAAGCATGGCCTCAGGTAACTCTGGGTGACTTCTCCTCCTATATAAAGGAGGAAGTTACCCCAGAAAACACCAATTCTGATACGAGCTTAGACTTTTGCTTACCACTCCATTGATTACCGTACTCATTTAAGCATCGGAGAGGGATTCTGGGTCACCACCCAGGTCATCCCCTTTTGCAGGACCACGCGGAGCTTAGGAGTCCAATCATTCCGTCAAGGACGTAACAGAGCTTCGCCCGTGATCCAACATTGGCGCCGTCTGTGGGAATCTGACAAAAAGTCAAGATAGTCTCTACCAGATCAATGGCCGGTGGTGGCAAGAAGAAGCAAGTTCCGGCCGGCAGTTCTCGTCCCGCAGGAACTGTGAATTCCCCGTTGCCGGAACGCGCTGCTGAACAAGGTGAGAACCCTGCCCTTTCTCAGACAGGGGGACATGGGGATGAGGTCTCAGTCCGAGACGCAGGAAGGGACAGGCAAGAGGTCCCTCGTAGGGGAGAGGATGACGCTCCACCAAACCCGGTGGGCCCTGGAGCTGGAGATGCCCCGCGAAGGGAAGAAGGGTCGTCTTCGAACTCGGAGTTGGCCAAGGCAGTAGCGGAGGCCATGCCAATGTTCTTGGCTGCCATGGAGGCCTTGCTGGACAAAAGAGAGGCCGCTAGGAGGGCGGAGGGGTTGCCTCCGCGAGAAGAGTTACCACCACCCCCGCCGAGGGTGGACCCAGAGGAACAGGAGGTTCCGCCCAGGGGCAAGGGTAAGGAACCAGCACACCCGGAGAAGTTCGTGGTCGACGGCCCGGGACCGGTGCAGAACAGAACCATCCCCCTGAATGGTCCCCTCACTGCTGACCAGGTGGTGAAGATTGTTAGCATCTACATTGGTGACCAGAAGCAGATGACTTCGGAACTAAGGGATCGATCCAGCCATCCTTTCGTACCGCGGTTGATCGACACCGTTGCCCCACCAGGGATAGGTATCCCGACGATCGAGGCATATGATGGGGAAGGAGATCCAGTCCGCCATGTGCAAAGACACGTTCAGGCATGCATGGGTAGGACTTCAAACGAAGATCTGATATGCTCGCTGTTCCCGATAACCCTAGGAGAGAGGGCCATGACCTGGTTCTTTAGCCTTCCACCAGGAAGCATCACGTGCTGGGCCGACATGCACGACCGCTTCATCAAGCAGTATCAAGGTCGGAGACGCCTCTTGAAGACTGTAAGGACCTTAACCCAGGTGGTGCAGAGACCTGACGAATCGTTGGCATATTATTACCAACGGTTCACCGCCAGCGCTGCGGAGATTGATGAAGAAATCTCGGAGGGAGAGATGATACGCACCTTCCTGCATAACCTAAGTGCTCCGTATGGCTCCGACCTGATGCACAGTGTAGCCGCGAAGGCTATATGGAGTATGGAAGCCCTGCAAGCGAGGGTGAAGCAGCAAATTGATGTCCAGGAGTCAAAAATCGTTGCTGGAGAGCTGGACCCCCCAAAGTCGGGGAGAGGAAAGGCGTCATCCAAGCTGTCGGATGACCGCAAGAGAAGCGACAAATCGGAGGGGAGTAGAAACCGAGGTCGTCCCGACCGGAGAGAAGACAAACGTCCCTCGGGGAAAGACAATCGAGAGGGTCGGGCAGCCCCCATCAACAGCTCGATGGCTTCTGTGCTAGCTGTAATGGAGCGACAAGGCCTCGTTCGATACCCCCCGAGGAAAGAAGGTGAATATCTGGGAGGCCGCCCGGACCGTTACTGTCGTTATCATCGAGCCAATGGTCACGACACCGAAAATTGTCGGGAGCTGAAGAAAGAGATTGAAAAGCTGATCCAGAAGGGGAAGCTGAAGGAATTTGTTGGGAAGGGACGGTGCCGATCTCGTTCCAGAAGTAGGTCTCGTTCCCGTTCGAAATCCCGTGACAGATCCCCAAAGAAGAAGAAGGTGGAGCAGGAAGCCTCAGGATCAGGTGCCCGCAAGGAGAGGCGGGGAACTATCAATGTCATCCATGGAGGAATGGCAGCGGGAGGTGATACCTCCGCTTCCAGAGAAAATTATGCCTCGCGCATATCTGCCGCGGTGGTATTGGGGAAAAGGTCCCGATCGTGGACCCCGAAAGAGGAGATGGTGATCTCTTTTTCGGCGGAGGATCTAGTAGGCGTGGAGAGCCCTCATGACGACGCCCTGGTTGTGACCCTGGACGTGGATGGATTCGAGATGAAGCGGATCCTGATAGACGGAGGGAGTTCCTCCGATATTCTTTTCATGGATGCTCTGGAAGCTATGGGAAAGACGAAGAAGGACCTTACGCAGGTGGACTTCCCGATGGTGGGATTCTCTGGCTCGACTTCCTACCCGCTAGGAATGATTACCTTACCAGTAGAGTTTGGTAATGGCTGGAAGATAGAGAGGCGGAACGTAGATTTCGTCGTAGTGGAGTCCGCGGGGGCATATAACGCGATCATCGGGAGGACCACTATCAACCCCCTCATGGCAGTTGCCTCAACGGTCCATCAGAAGATGAAGTTTCCAACTGATAACGGAGTAGGAGAGGTCAAGGGTGACCAGGTGGCGTCGCGGAAATGCTATGTTAATGCCACCCGACGAAGAAGGAGGGAGACCATGACTGTTCTTCAGACAGATACCGATCCTCGAGAAGAGTATGGGCGTCCCGCCCTCATGGAGGATTTGAAGGAAGTGGAGATCGATGGGCCTCAGAGGAAGGTGAAAATCGGCTCTGCCCTGTCGGATGAAAGAGCACGAGAGTTGATCGAGCTCTTGAAGGAGTTCAAGGAGCTGTTTGCCTGGTCCCCAAGTGATATGTACGTGGGAGATGTACACTGATGGTTCATCAGTGTAGAAGGCTCGGGGGCAGGATTCGTGTTGATACCGCCCGGCGGAGGCGAGCCCTTACGATATGCCCTGGCACAGACATTCAAAGCCACCAACAACGAAGCAGAGTATGAGGCTCTCATCACAGGCCTCAAGATTGCCAAAGGTACGGGGGTTGACCATTTAAAAGTGAAGTGCGACGCTAGCCTGGTTGTAAATCAAGTACAGGGGAATTATGAAGCTAAGAACCCGACAATGAAGAAATATTTGCACGAGGTGCAAACTTTGAAGGGAAGCTTCAAAAGTTTTGATATCGAGGCGATTCCAAGGGAAGAAAACGCGGAAGCAGATGCCTTGAGCAAGTTCGCTCTGGGAGTGGCCCCCGAGGAGAATCGAAAGGTGCATTTCCTAGAGAAGGTGATTATCTCAAACATCGACCCGGTGGAGGTCTGTGCTGTTGGGACAGGATCGGAAGAAGAGGAGAGGCCCACTTGGATGACCCCGATGGTCACGTACCTGACTACGGGAGTACTCCCCGATGATAAAGTGGCAGCCGTCAGGTTGCGGCGGATTGCAGATAACTACGCGATGGTGGACAACCAATTATACAAAAAAGGGTACCTAAAACCTTTCTTAAAATGCGTAGCAGAGCCTGATACAAATCGGATCCTGAGGGAGCTCCACGAAGGAGTCGCGGCCTGCCATGAAGGGGCCCGATCTCTAGTAAGGAAAGCATTGAACTTAGGCTACTACTGGCCCTCGATGAACAAAGAAGCGACCGCGATGGTTCAATCCTGTGATGCATGCCAGAGGTACGCCCCAAATATCGTGGCTCCCGCCGCGGACCTGATGCCCATCAGAAGTGCATGGCCCTTTGCGCAATGGGGAATTGACTTGGTGGGACCACTCCCCCAAGCGAGAGGTCAGTGCAAGTACTTACTCGTGGCTATTGACTACTTCTCAAAGTGGATAGAGGCCAAGGCGTTGGCTAGAACAACGGGGCAGCAGATCCTCAGGTTCCTTCAGACTCAGATCATATCCCGGTACGGGGTCCCGCGAGTACTGATCAGCGACAACGGCCCTCCGTTCAACGGAGCCCAGTTGAAGGAATACTTGGAAGAATTGAATATTGAGCATCGGACCGCTTCAGTCCGCCACGCCCAGATCAATGGCCAGGTAGAGTCAGCCAACAAGATCGTGATGGATGGCTTAAAGAAGAGAGTCTATGCCTTGCAGGGCCATTGGCTGGATGAGCTCGAGAATGTGCTATGGGCTGTGAGAACAACACCCAAGCAATCAACAGGAGAAACTCCGTTTGGCCTGGTTTATGGCACGGAGGCAGTTGCTCCCGTGGAAATAGCGGTGGCGTCTCATCGTGCGAAATATTACGAGCCTCTGACAAATGAGGAAATGAGACGTCTGGACTTAGACCTACTCGAGGAGAAGAGGTGGAAGGCTGATGAAGTCCAGGCCCGAATGCGACTGGCAACAGCCCGATATTATAATCGGCGTGTCAGGTCTCGACAATTCTTCGTGGGAGAACTTGTCTGGCGGAGGAATGAGTTTGTTCATCAGGATCAGATCAACAAGCTGTCACCAAAATGGGAAGGACCCTAAAAGATCGTGGGGATGCCAGTGCCCAATGCATACAAGTTAGAGGATCTCGAAGGCAAGACGTCGAAGCACTCCTTCAGTGGTGAACACTTGAAGAAATATCATGTTTGATATGAAGCCGCCACGAATGGCGCAAATTGTCTATCAATAAAATCCGATGTAAGCCTACTTTGAATTATTAGTGAATAAAAGAAGTTGCCTTCCGATCAAATTGCTTTCGAATTTATTCTTACTGTTAATAAGACGTCCTGAGTGACGCAACAAAAGCCTTCCGAGGTACGATAAAAGCCCGCGGGGGACGCGTAAGTCGTCTATATGGCGCGGCCACAAGCCTTAACAGGTACGGACAAAAGCCCTACGGGGTACACGTAAGTCGTCTATATGATGCAACCAAAAGCCTAGGTATGAAAAGGCCCTGGTGGGTCCGCGTAAGTCGTCTATACGATGCGGCCAAAAGCCTTAACGGGTACGAAAAAACCCTGATGGGTCTGCGTAAGTCGTCTATATGATGCGGCCAAAAGCCCTAACGGGTATGAAAAAGCCTTAACAAGTACGAATAAGCCGTCCAGTAGAGACGCAATGAAAGCCCTAAAGGGTATGAAAATAGCCTTGAAAGGCGGGGACGAGAAGCCTTAAGTGGCGAAATCCCGATTTTGGATGAGAAACCTTAAGTGGTGAAGTCCTGATTTTGGATGAGAAACCTTAAGTGGTGAAGTCCCGATTTTGGACGAGAAGCCTTAAGTGGTGAAGTCCCGACTGGACGAGAAACTTTGAATGGTAAAGTCCCGATTCGATAAGAAGCCTTAAATGGTAAAGCCGGGAGTAAAACGTCAGAAGGACGTATGGCGCATCGGAACGTTCTGAGTAACGAATTTAAAGCCGCTTTAGATAAAAGTGCAAACGAATATCGGATCGGAACCAAGACAGATGGAAAGAAAACTATTCATATAAAGACAAAGGCCTCCGACGATAAGGTTGGCAGGCATGGGATCAGAAGACATAACGGACTAAAAGTCCCCCATGTCTTGGGGGCAAATGATGGGTTCCGATGTTATCGTTATCCCCGTTAAACAGCCAATGGACGGCGAGTAGGTCCAGTGGGCCTCGTGAAAGCCTGGAAGGTCCAGAGGCCCAGCACGAAGGGTCCCGACTTAAGCGACCCCGACATAAGAGCTGAACGCTCCCGATAAGAAGCCTCCGAGCAGGCCCCGATATGCCTTAGTAAGGCTCCGATAATAAAGCCCCGTAGAGGCTGGACCTGTCCCGCAGAGGCTGAAGGTCCTGGGTGGTGATCTAAGAATAATACAACTCTGAAGTCCCCGACAGGAGTCGAGACTTGGGATCAGAGAATAAGACCGAGAAACCCGCCTACCAGATAGAGTAGTGGGAGACGGTTAAAGATAATGGATAAATTCCCCCGAGATACGCAGGGCGTGCCCGAGATACACGGAGTATGGGTAAGATACGCGGAGCGTGGGGCGAAATATACGGAATCCCCCGAGATATACGGAATCGTGGCTATAACGGCCAAGCATGGCCTCAGGTAACTCTGGGTGACTTCTCCTCCTATATAAAGGAGGAAGTTACCCCAGAAAACACCAATTCTGATACGAGCTTAGACTTTTGCTTACCACTCCATTGATTACCGTACTCATTTAAGCATCGGAGAGGGATTCTGGGTCACCACCCAGGTCATCCCCTTTTGCAGGACCACGCGGAGCTTAGGAGTCCAATCATTCCGTCAAGGACGTAACAGAGCTTCGCCCGTGATCCAACAATCCATACCTCTCGCAATCAGCAAAGAGCCCTCTACGACGGCTGCCTTCTCCCAGCCACTCCCTCCATCCATCATGCGCTTCATCGTCCATGCGAGACTCCGACCAGCCATCTTGCTTTCGATTGACCGTGTTTACTCGTGCCATTCAGCCGCCGTCTCTGATGCCCAGGTATTTGGTCTTACGTTTTAGTAATCTAACCTTCTTTACATATTATATTTATTATCAGTATTATCATATTATAGTGTAAGTTCTAGTGATTATTATATTACTAATTTTTTGGCCAAACGATTATTATATTATTAGTACAAGTTTAATTTGAGTTTGATTTGATGGCACTAATTGTGCATATCAAGTATTTCTTTCGGTTTAAAATGTATTTTATTTTAATTTTTAGTGGTTTTAGGCTTAATTTTGTTATACTACAATTTTGTTTATTAAGATTAGTGTTGGATCACGGGCGAAGCTCTGTTACGTCCTTGACGGAATGTTCGGACTCCTAAGCTCCGCGTGGTCCTGCACAAGGGGATGACCTGGGTGGTGACCCAGAATCCCTCTCCGATGCTTAAATGAGTATAGTAATCAATGGGGTGGTAAGCCAAAGTCTAAGCTCGTAATTGAATTAGGGTTTTCTGGGGTAACTTCCTCCTTTATATAGGAGACGAAGTCACCCAGAGTTACCTGAGGCCAGGCTTGGCCGTTATGGCCACGATTCCGTATATCTCGGGGGATTCCGTATATTTCGCCCCACGCTCCGCGTATCTTACCCATACTCCGTGTATCTCGGGCACGCCCTGCGTATCTCGGGGGAACTTATCCGTTACCTTCAACCGTCTCCCACTACACTATCTGGTAGGCGGGTTTCTCGGTCTTATCCTCTGATCCCAAGTCCCGACTCTTGTCGGGGACTCCAGAGTTGTTCCATTCTAGATCACCACCCAGGACCTTTAGTCTCTGCGGGACAGGTCCAGCCTCTGCGGGGCTTTATCATCGGGGCCTTTACCAAGGCATACCGGGGCCTACTCAGAGGCTTCTTATCGGGAGCGTACAGCTCCTATGTCGGGCCCGCCTACGTCGGGGCTCTTCATACTGGGCCTCTGGACCTTCCGGGCCTTCACGAGGCCCATCGGACTTATTTGCCGTCCATTGGATGTTTAACGGGGCTAACGATTACTATCGGAACCCATCAATTAGCATGTGGTTATGGGTAATTAATAAAGAAATTTAAACCTTACTCGACTGTTTCCTTAATATCGTAAGGTTGTACGTATTGGCAATTAAGTGAATTGAGTACCGAAAGGGCGTAGTTAAAAATTAATATTTTTAATTCGTAACAGAACCCCCGAACTCGAATTTCTGATCGTAGATCGATTTTATACCTAGGTGTTTAATTCGTTATTCGCTTAGGTAATTTAGGATTCTAGTTAGCCTTAATTAACTAGTGGCGACTCTTTTCAAAATTGCACGTTTTCAAAACGTAAATTCGCCTTAGGTCAGATTTTAGGTCCGACACAGGTAACTGAGTAACTTCCCCTCCTATATAAAGGAGGAAGTTACCTCAGAAAACAAATCATCTAATACGCACTTAGATTACTGCTGCCACCCCATTGATCATATACTCATTTAAGCATCGGAGAGGGATTCTGGGTCACCACCAAGGTCATCCCCTTTTGCAGGATTACGCGGAGCCCAGGAGTCCAAGCCTTCCGTCAAGGACGTAACGGAGCTTCGCCCGTGATCCAACAATTAGGTTGTGAATACATGTTAACCAAAGTTATTTATTTAGAGTATATTTATGACATGTCTATCATTCATTGGTTGATCTATATACTGTTGGATCACGGGCGAAGCTCTGTTACGTCCTTGACGGAATGCTCGGACTCCTAAGCTCCGCGTGGTCCTGCACAAGGGGATGACCTGGGTGGTGACCCAGAATCCCTCTCCGATGCTTAAATGAGTACAGTAATCAATGGGGTGGTAAGCCAAAGTCTAAGCTCGTAAATGAATTAGGGTTTTCTGGGGTAACTTCCTCCTTTATATAGGAGACCAAGTCACCCAGAGTTACCTGAGGCCAAACTTGGCCGTTATGGCCACGATTCCGTATATCTCGGGGGATTCCGTATATTTCGCCCCACGCTCCGCGTATCTTACCCATACTCCGTGTATCTCGGGCACGCCCTGCGTATCTCGGGGGAACTTATCCGTTACCTTCAACCGTCTCCCACTACACTATCTGGTAGGCGGGTTTCTCGGTCTTATCCTCTGATCCCAAGTCCCGACTCTTGTCGGGGACTCCAGAGTTGTTCCATTCTAGATCACCACCCAGGACCTTTAGTCTCTGCGGGACAGGTCCAGCCTCTGCGGGGCTTTATCATCGGGGCCTTTACCAAGGCATATCGGGGCCTACTCAGAGGCTTCTTATCGGGAGCGTACAGCTCCTATGTCGGGCCCACCTACGTCGGGGCTCTTCATACTGGGCCTCTGGACCTTCCGGGCCTTCACGAGGCCCATTGGACTTATTTGCCGTCCATTGGATGTTTAACGGGCTAACGATTACTATCGGAACCCATCATTTGCCCCCAAGACATGGGGGACTTTTAGTCCATCGTGTCTTCTGATCTCATGCCTACCAACCTTATCGTCGGAGGTCTTCGCCTTTATCCTTTGTAACGAATTCCTTTGTATCGCACCTCCTTTTGGCCTTCAAGCCTTTATCTAAGGAACTTCTTTTCTGTTTTGGTATTGATGATCATTTGCACTTTACTCAAGGCGACTTAAAGTTCGCTACTCAGAACTTTATTATTTACGGTCTGCTTGATCTGAAATCGGGACTTCACCACTTAGGGTTTCTCATCCAAAATCGGGATTTCACCACCTAAGGTTTCTCGTCCAAAATCGGGACTTCACCACTTAAGGTTTCTCGTCCAAAATCGGGACTTCACCATTTAAGGTTTCTCGTCCAAAATCGGGACTTTACCACTTAAGGTTTCTCGTCCAAAATCGGGACTTCACCACTTAAGGTTTCTCGTCCAAAATCGGGACTTCACCATTTAAGGTTTCTTGTCCAAAATCGGGACTTTACCACTTAAGGTTTCTCGTCCAAAATCGGGACTTCACCATTTAAGGTTTCTCGTCCAAAATCGGGACTTTACCACTTAAGGTTTCTCGTCCTTGCCTTTCAAGGCCATGTTCGTGCCCCCTAGGGCTTTTGTCGCGTCTCCACCGGACGCCTTTATTCGTACCCGTTAAGGCTTTTGGCCGCATCATATAGACGACTTATACGGACCCATCAGGGTCTTTTCATACCCGTTAAGGCTTTTGGCCGCATCATATAGACGACTTACGCGGACCCATCAGGGTCTTTTCATACCTAGGCTTTTGGTTGCATCATATAGACGACTTACGTGTACCCCGTAGGGCTTTTGTCCGTACCCGTTAAGGCTTTTGGCCGCGTCATATAGACGACTTACGCATCCCCTGCGGGGCTTTCATCGTACCTCGGAAGGCTTTTGTCGCGTCACTCAGGACGTCTTACTCGGATTGATAGATAACTTGCGCCATTCGCGGCGACTTAATATCAAACATGATACTTCTTCAAGTGTTCGCCACTGAAGGAATGCTTCAACGTCTTGCCTTCGAGATCCTCTAACTTGTATGCATTGGGCGCTGGCATCCCCACGATCTTGTAGGGTCCTTCCCATTTTGGTGACAGCTTGTTGATCTGGTCTTGATGAACAAACTCATTCCTCCGCCAGACAAGTTCTCCTACGAAGAATTGTCGGGACCTGACACGCCGATTGTAGTATCGGGCTGTTGCTAGTCGCATTCGGGCCTGGACCTCGTCAGCCTTCCACCTCTTTTCCTCGAGTAGGTCTAAGTCCAGACGTCTCATCTCCTCATTTGTCAGAGGCTCGTAGTATTTTGCGCGATGGGACGCCACCGCTATTTCCACGGGAGCAACTGCCTCCGTGCCATAAACCAGGCCAAACGGAGTTTCTCCTGTTGATTGCTTGGGTGTTGTTCTCACAGCCCATAGCACATTCTCGAGCTCATCCAGCCAATGGCCCTGCAGGGCATAGACTCTCTTCTTCAAGCCATCCATCACGATCTTGTTGGCTGACTCTACCTGACCATTGGTCTGGGCGTGGCGGACTGAAGCGGTCCGATGCTCAATATTCAATTCTTCCAAGTACTCCTTCAACTGTGTCCCATTGAACGGAGGGCCATTGTCGCTGATCAGCACTCGCGGAACCCCATACCGGGATATGATCTGAGTCTGAAGGAATCTGAGGATCTGCTGGCCCGTCGTTCTAGCCAACGCTTTGGCCTCTATCCATTTCGAGAAATAGTCAATGGCCACGAGTAAGTACTTGCACTGACCTCTCGCTTGGGGGAGTGGTCCCACCAAGTCAATTCCCCATTGCGCAAAGGGCCATGCACTGCTGATGGGCATCAGGTCCGCGGTAGGAGCTACGATATTTGGGGCGTACCTCTGGCATGCATCACAGGATTGGACCATCGCCGTTGCTTCTTTGTTCATCGAGGGCCAGTAGTAGCCTAAGTTCAACGCTTTCCTTACTAGAGATCGGGCCCCTTCATGGCAGGCCGCGACTCCTTCGTGAAGCTCCCTCAGGATCCGATTTGTATCAGGCTCTGCTACACATTTTAAGAAAGGTTTTACGTACCCTTTTTTGTATAATTGATTGTCCACCATCGCATAGTTATCTGCAATCCGCCGCAACCTGACGGCTGCCGTTTTATCATCGGGGAGCACTCCCGTAGTCAGGTACGTGACCATCGGGGTCATCCAGGTGGGCTCCTTCTCTTCTTCCGATCTTGTCCCCACAGCACAGACCTCCACCGGGTCGATGTTTGAGATGATCACCCTCTCTAGGAAATGCACCCTCCGATTCTCCTCGGGGGTTACTCCCAGAGCGAATTTGCTCAAGGCATCTGCTTCCACGTTTTCTTCCCTGGGGATGGCCTCGATATCAAAACTTTTGAAGCTTCCTTTCAAAATCTGTACCTCGTGCAAATACTTCTTCATCGTCGGGCTCTTAGCTTCATAGTTCCCCTGGACTTGATTTACAACCAGGCTAGCATCACACTTCACTTTTAGATGGTCGACCCCCGTACCCTTGGCAATCTTGAGGCCTGTGATGAGAGCCTCATACTCTGCTTCGTTGTTGGTGGCTTTGAATGTCAGTGCCAGGGCATATCGTAAAGGCTCGCCTCCGCCGGGCGGTATCAATACGAATCCTGCCCCCGAGCCTTCTACACTTGATGAACCATCAGTGTACATCTCCCACGTATTCCCTTCATTCGGCTGTTCTGACTGCTGTTCTGTTGTCGGGACCTCTTCACCAAGTTCACCCCAAAGGCGCATTTGTCGGGATTCAGCCGAACCTGGTGAAACTTCATCCGCTGAAATGCTGCCGCCAAATTCTGGACATGGTCTCCTGCTTGCCGGGATTTCACCAGCATGTCGTCCACATACGCCTCCATGGTTTTCCCCAACATGTCCCCGAACAACTTGTTCCCCATCCGCTGGTAAGTTGCTCCGGCATTGATCAATCCGAAAGGCATCACGTCATAGTGGTAGACATCGCTGTCGGCATAGAAGGCTGTATGGGGGGCATCCTCCTTTGCCATCTTGATTTGGTTGTACCCGGAATAGGCATCCATGAAGCTCAGCAGCTCATGTCCCGATGTAGCGTCCACCAGCTGGTCAATCCTCGGGAGCGGGTAACAGTCCTTCGGGCAGGCTTTGTTTAAATCGCGGAAGTCTACACACATCCGCCACTTTCCGTTACTCTTTCGCACCAGCACTGGGTTAGCCACCCAAGTCTGGAATCGGAGCTCCTTGATGAACCCAGCGTCGAGCAGTCTGCCCACCTCCTGTTGAATCGCGATCCTCTTGTCCGCGCCCATCGGACGTCTCCTCTGCGCGATAGGCTTGATTGCGGGGTCAATTTTAAGCTCGTGCTCTATTACGTCGGGACTGATTCCTGGCATATCACTCGGGGACCAGGCAAATAGCTCCTTGAACTCCTTCAAGAGCTCGATCAACTCTTGCGCTCTCTCATCCGACAGGGCAGAGCCGATTTTCACCTTCCTCTGAGGCCCATCGATCTCTACTTCCTTCAAGTCCTCCATGGGGGCGGGGCGCCCATACTCTTCTCGAGGATCGGTATCTGTCTGCAGAACAGTCATGGCCTCCCTTCGTCTCCGTCGGGTGGCGTTAACGTAGCACTTTCGTGATGCCACCTGGTCACCTCTGACCTCTCCAACCCCGTTATCAGTCGGGAACTTCATTTTTTGGTGAACCGTCGAAGCGACCGCCATAAGAGGGTTGATGGTAGTCCTCCCGATGATCGCGTTGTATGCCCCCGCAGACTCCACTACAACGAAATCCACGTTCCGTTTCTCCATCTTCCAGCCACTACCAAACTCTACTGGTAAGGTAATCATTCCTAATGGATAGGAAGTGGCGCCAGAGAATCCCACCATCGGGAAGTCCACCTGCGTCAGGTCTTTCTTCGTTTTCCCCATGGCCTCCAGGGCGTCTAAGAAAAGAATATCGGAGGAGCTTCCTCCATCTATCAGGATCCGCTTCATCTCGAATCCGTCTACATCGAGGGTCACGACCAAGGCGTCGTCATGGGGGCTCTCCACACCGACCAGATCCTCCGCTGAGAAAGAGATCACCATCTCCTCCTTCTTGGTCCACGACCGGGACCTTTTTCCTAACACCACTGCAGCAGAGATGCGCGAAGCATAGTTTTCGCGAGAAGCAGAGGTATCACCTCCCGCTGCCATTCCTCCATGGATGACGTTGATGGTTCCGCGCCTCTCTCGGCGGGCTCCCGATCCTGAGGCTTCCTGCTCCACCTTCTTCTTCTTTGGGGATCGGTCGCGAGACTTCGATCGGGAGCGGGACCTACTTCTGGAACGAGATCGACATCGTCCCTTCCCGACAAATTCCTTCAGTTTCCCCTTCTGGATCAGCTTCTCAATCTCTTTCTTCAGCTCCCGACAATTTTCGGTGTCGTGACCACTGGCTCGACGGTAACGACAGTAGCGATCTGGGCGGCCTCCCAGGTACTCGCCTTCTTTCCTATGGGGGTATCGGACGAGGCCTTGTCGCTCCATCACGGCTAATACAGAGGCCATCGAGGTGTTAATGGGGGTGGCGCGACCCTCTCGATTGTCTTTCCCCGCGGGACGCTTGTCTTCTTTTCGGTCGGGACGGCCTCGGTTTCTGCTCCCCTCTGACTTATCGCTTCTCCTGCGATCATCCGACTGCTTGGATGACGTCTTTCCTCTCCCCGATTTCGGGGGATCTAGCTCTCCAGCAGCGATTTTTGACTCCTGGACATCAATTTGCTGCTTCACCCTCGCTTGCAGGGCCTCCATACTCCATATAGCCTTCGCGGCTACACTGTGCATTAGATCGGAGCCATACGGAGCGCTTAGGTTATGCAGGAAGGTACGTATCATCTCTCCCTCCGAGATTTCTTCATCAATCTCCGCAGCGCTGGCAGTGAAACGTTGGTAATAATACGCCAACGATTCGTCAGGTCTCTGCACCACCTTGGTTAGGGTCCTCACGCTTTTCAGGAGGCGTCTCCGACCTTGATACTGCTTGATGAAGCGGTCATGCATGTCAGCCCAGCATGTGATACTTCCTGGCGGAAGGCTAAAGAACCAGGTCATGGCCCTCTCTCCTAGGGTTATCGGGAACAGCGAGCATATCAAATCTTCGTTTGAGGTCCTGCCCATGCATGCCTGAACGTGTCTTTGTACGTGGCGGACCGGGTCTCCTTCCCCATCATATGCTTCGATCGTCGGGATACCTATCCCTGGCGGGGCAACGGTGTCGATCAGCCGCGGTACGAAAGGATGGCTGGATCGATCCCTGAGCTCCGAGGTCATCTGCTTTTGGTCGCCCGTATAGATGCTAATGATTCTTACCACCTGGTCAGCGGTGAGGGGACCATTCAGGGGGATGGTCCTATTCTGCACTGGCCCAGGGCCGTCAACCACGAACTTCTCAGGCTGCCTAGGTTCCTTACCCTTATCCCGGGGCGGAACCTCCTGCTCCTCTGGGTCCACCCTCGGCGGGGGTGGCGGTAACTCTTCTCGCGGAGGCAACTCCCCCATCTTTCTAGCGGCCTCTCTTTTGTCCAGCAGAGCCTCCATGGCAGCCAGGAACATTGGCATGGCCTCCGCCACTGCCTTGGCCAACTCCGAGTTCGAAGACGACCCTTCTTCCCTTCGCGGGGCATCTCCAGCTCCAGGGCCCACCGGGTTTGGTGGAGCATCATCCTCCCCCCTATGAGGGACCTCTTGCCTGTCCCTTCCAACGTCTCGGACTGAGACCTCATCACCATGTCCCCCTGTCTGAGAAAGGGCAGGGTTCTCACCTTGTTCAGCGACGCGTTCCGGCAACGGGGAATTCACAGTTCCTGCGGGACGAGAACTGCCGGCCGGAACTTGCTTCTTCTTGCCACCACCGGCCATTGATCTGGTAGAAACTATTTTGACTTTTTGTAAGTTCCCACAGACGGCGCCAATGTTGGATCACGGGCGAAGCTCTGTTACGTCCTTGACGGAATGCTCGGACTCCTAAGCTCCGCGTGGTCCTGCACAAGGGGATGACCTGGGTGGTGACCCAGAATCCCTCTCTGATGCTTAAATGAGTACAGTAATCAATGGGGTGGTAAGCCAAAGTCTAAGCTCGTAAATGAATTAGGGTTTTCTGGGGTAACTTCCTCCTTTATATAGGAGACCAAGTCACCCAGAGTTACCTGAGGCCAAACTTGGCCGTTATGGCCACGATTCCGTATATCTCGGGGGATTCCGTATATTTCGCCCCACGCTCCGCGTATCTTACCCATACTCCGTGTATCTCGGGCACGCCCTGCGTATCTCGGGGGAACTTATCCGTTACCTTCAACCGTCTCCCACTACACTATCTGGTAGGCGGGTTTCTCGGTCTTATCCTCTGATCCCAAGTCCCGACTCTTGTCGGGGACTCCAGAGTTGTTCCATTCTAGATCACCACCCAGGACCTTTAGTCTCTGCGGGACAGGTCCAGCCTCTGCGGGGCTTTATCATCGGGGCCTTTACCAAGGCATATCGGGGCCTACTCAGAGGCTTCTTATCGGGAGCGTACAGCTCCTATGTCGGGCCCACCTACGTCGGGGCTCTTCATACTGGGCCTCTGGACCTTCCGGGCCTTCACGAGGCCCATTGGACTTATTTGCCGTCCATTGGATGTTTAACGGGCTAACGATTACTATCGGAACCCATCATATACTAAGGTGCCGGATTGGGTGTATCTAATAATTTCTCGATTTTAAGGTCTGAAATCTCATTCAAGACTTGCCTGTTTTTGGTTTCATCATTTAACATATCGCTTATTGAATGGAAGGCGCTACGGTGATAAATAAAGAAGCAATAATTCATCTTACATGCATTCCAGGTAACAAACAATATATATATCATCATCACAACATATATAATATTAGAAGATAAAATTAGAAAACATAAGTTGTAAGTAACGAAGTCGGACCGGTACCCTCAATTCCCCCAGCAATGCAACGATGCTGCTCTCCCGACTCTGCTCTTCCGCTAGAAACTCAGGAGAGCGCAATTGCAAAGCTTTTTCACTGCTTCCTCTCACGGCCATCCCACCGCTAATTGCAATACCCAACACCGGCGTCTTTTCTTCATGGTTAAATGACTTATTAGCTCACAGTTGATAGATATAATGAGGAACCTCAGTTGCTGTGCTCACTCAGTCAGTCAATCATACAATATATATATATATATATATGCAGAAAGAAAGAAAGAGGAGTATAGAAAGTGTGAATGTATAAATATATTATTCTAGGCTAGCTACCGTAGGGTAAGGCGAGTGGGAGTAGTAGTGTGGGGACATTTGTATAAAGAAAGGCGATATTTTTGCTTTTTGTCGGGAGGTCGTGCGTGATTGCCTCTTTTATGGCATTTTCTCTCCTCAAAAGTTTGAGAGAGAGGAAAGGCAGGCTAATTATCTCAAAGGGTAACTCCAAATATGATACTCTACTTACTGACTTTTTGCATATTTAACACTACCAGTCACATATACAAAATATTCATAATGATTACGTTATAATGAGGTATCTTATGTAGTTTTTGTGAAGATTTTACATATTCTTGGAAAAATTATATAAAAATACATGTTTTAAAATGCACAATATGTTTCAAACCGATTATAATTAGTATTTTCTTCAATTATTTATCCAAAATTATCGTTAGATACATTTCAAATATACAATATTAACTGAGTAGATACAAAGTATCATGACTACGCATTAGTTTCTCATACAAATGTTACGATTGAATCAAATCGTACAAGAACTGATTGTGGGTCAGTTGAGTCTCAATCAAGTTGGGACACTATTGTTGTTGGACCAAGGATCGCCAATGCCTAACTTTCGGGAATGAATTTCAAGATGTCGCCTTGGTTTCTCTTAGGTGTCTATTTCGACCTCGTCGAGTACTTATTTTCCTTTAGGAGGCTTGTGGCGTTAACCTGAAAATGGGTGGGGATTTGCCCCTGATTCCACTCTGAAACTTAAGTCAGTAATAGATTATTCGAATAATAATGTATGGAAAACAAGGTATTTATATGGGAAGTTTACCGACTTTAAATGGCGGCTACCCTTTGGATGGGGTTTTCTCCTGAGTCGGCATAAGCAGGTGACAAGCAGGTCGCCAACTCATTATACCTTAAGAGGGAAGGTTTGGTGACGTCGTTATAATTTGCTTGCCACCTCATTATTACTTAAGAGGTGTTGGATCACGGTGGAACTCCGGTACGGACTTGGACGGCAATCCTAGCTCCTTTGCTCCACGCAATCCTGCAAGAGGGGATAGACCGGGCGGTGACCCAGAATCCCTCTCCGATGCTTAAATGAGTATTTCGTATGACTGGCAAATAATAATCTCAGAGTGTATTCAACTCAACGTAAGTCTTTCTGAGGTGATCTCCTGCCCTTTTATAGGCAAAGAGATGCCTCAGGTACCTGGCGAACCGTTAGGGGTGGTTAACACGTATCCCGCATATCTCGGACGTGATCTCGCGTATCTTAGCCATGCCCCGCGTATCTCGGCCACGCTCCGTGTATCTTAACCACGTTCCGCGTATCTCGGTCACGCCCCGCATATCTTGGCCTTATCCTCTGATAACGAGTCCCGACTCCCGTCGGGGACTCCAGAGTTATCTCGTTGTGTCACCGCTCGGGGCCCCTCGTCATCGTGACAGGGCCAATCATTCTCAGTGATTCATCATCGGGGCCTACTTAAAGGCTTCTCATCGGGAGCTTCTAGCTCAACCATCGGGACCGATTCTGTCGGGACCTTGCTTCGTCGGGACTCCCTTCGTCGGGACCCTTCTCCTAAGTAATCTTGACCCTCCCTTCGAGCCTGCTGGGCCTGTTTGCCGTTTCCTCGCCGTTAAAGGGCCTGACGGCTGTAGTCGAACCCATCATTTGCCCCCAACACATGAGGAACTTTTAGTTCGTCGTGTCTTCCAACTCCCGATCTCCCAATACTAGAGTCGGGGATTTTTTTTCCTTGGTTCAGTTACTTAGTTTATCAGTCTTCTCCTCTACGTTTCTTCAGGGTTTTGTAGATAACTGCTATATCCCAAAGGTCTCCTCGGTTTCCTAGTGCATTAAATGCAGTAGATAATGGAGTGACGTTTTCGACCCACGTGCCTGATTTTTCGCGCCTGTCCTTTTCTGAAAAGTGCTTTTCAGGCCGTTTTATCATTACACCCGTTGTCCTTCTGCACGTTTCATTTCAACGGTCCAGATTAAGACTCTTCGACTTCGACGACTCGGATCGAAGTGTCCTTTCAATCGTCTTCTTCGACTATAAAACCCTAGCCATGGTCATAATTCAACTTTTACCGTCTTCGAATTCTCAAAAGCTCTCTGCGATTCCTTTGTGATCCCAAGCTCTGTGATTTCGAAGGTCTTTGGAGTTTCCTCGATCATCTTTCCGGCGACGTTTCGCTCATCTCCTTCAACCTTTACTTCATCATGTCTGGTAAGGAATCCCTCTTCGTTGCTTGTTTGCCTTTTCCTTTCTAATTTTCCAAGAGTCCCACTGTATTTTCTTGCCCTGGTTGCTTTTCAGACAGTGGTTCTAGCTCTGAGGGGAGAAAACCCTTTAATTTTGATTATGCTCCAAATGAGATTTCCAATACTGCCTATGATGCAGCTCTCCGAGAGGGTTGCATCACCATCACCTGGGAACCTCGTTTCCCGTATCCTAGGCATCGTCCCTCGAGTAACCGTGAGGTTACTCGACCCCAGAAAGGGGAGGTATTTGTCTCTACGGGACAAATATCAGCGGGGATCAGGTTCCCCTTTTGCGGTAATCTGGTCGAGCTGTGCCACCATTACAGAACACACCCCACTACCTTTTCTCCCCATGCCATCCGCCTCTGGAACACCTTTCAAGTCCTCTGTCTCTGACAGAAGTGAGTCTACAGCCTCCAACTCTTCAGAACCTTTTATGGGATGAAGTGCAATGAGGCGGGGGTTTGCGCCTTCTACCCCCGGATGCCCAAGTGGAGTAAGCAGCAGCTTGCCCGGTACGGTTGGACCAGTGACACCTGGAAGGTGGTCAAGGGTCGGGGACTCTTGATTGATACAGGGTCCGACAACAGTAGCTGGAAGAAGAGCTACTTCTTTATCCGTCACTCCTCAATTCCCTGGCAGCAGACCCTCCGCCTGCTTTCCACACTTATGCTGACGAGGATTTCGAGACTCTCCAACTTATCCAGCTCTATCGGTGGGAGGAGTCTTACACTCCTCTCAACGCCAACTCACTCGTGGAGCGGGACCTGGTGCACGCCGGGATCCGACTCCTCGATATTGTTTCTGGGGGGCAGCTCTTCGACGGCCCTTCCAATATGGTTCCTTGGGTAAACTTCTAATTCTTCTTTGTTTACTGTTTGCAACCAAGAAGGTATCTGTGCTGACCGATCTGTTCCTTAAGCAGGGGGAGACTGATGCTGTCCGCCCCTCGCGGAAGAGGAAGTCTGCCAAGAAGGCTGCTGCTAGGTCGGGGTCTCAGCGGAGCAGCCCAAGCGGAAGCCGGTGGATCTGGACCAGCTCTTCGATGTCCAGAACGCTGAAGAAGGTAAACAACTTCGACTTGCTATTAAATCGTACAAGAGGATGGTCCCGTCGGATTTGATTTCCTCGACCAAGGAAGGCCGCATTACTGATGTCAAAAGAATCCTTCGAGGCGAAACTCCCCGAGTCTTGAAGGCAGGCTACTATCATTATCGTGGGAAGGATCAATACGTCTCCCGACGTATCATTTGGTGTAAGAATCCCGATGAACTTCCTGACTACCTTTCTGAAGCTTCTCATCCTCCAGGTGCAGGTTGCTCGGGAGCTTCCTCGGGTGCTGCAGCTTCCGCAGACGCACCGCCTTCAGCGGGGGTGCCTTCCTCAGCTGGAGAGAAGGCTCCAACTGGCGAACAGTTTCGTCAGGTGGAAACTTTGGACTTCGAAGAGCCGGAAGGCGGGGCAATCCCCCTTGAAACCAACCCCTCAAGGGCCGCCTCCTTCGTCTTCTCCGCAGCAGCGGCAGCTCTCGCCCATCCATGACTTCTCTCCTTCCCCTGTTCGGGCCGAGACGGAGGCCTGTCCTTCCATTCCTTGTCCTCTTTCTCCCCTTGCTCTCGATGGGAACTTCTACAGGCCCTTTGATTCTTCACAAGGGAATGCCCCCTGGACTCCTATCCAGACGCTTCAAGGAGTCCCGCTCACACAAGGGGAGCAGGATCGGGAGCTGGCCCTGCATCTGCTGGCAGGCTCGATCCTGCCTACTATGCGGCATCCGATTTACCTCAATCGGACGCATATGCAGCGGGATATCAGGGATATGGCTGTGCGTCGCATAGAGGTGAGACTTCGCTTCTCTCTTTTGATGGTAAATCGGGTCGTTTGTTCATTAACATTTTTCCTTCTTATTTGTAGGAGCTCGGGGACTACAACCGCCTCATCGGGTACGTTATTGCCTATGATGAGTCCCGGGAGCGGGACCGAGGGGTCCGCGAGCAGCTTCAAGCGGATCTCAAGGCCTCCCAGTCTTTGCGGGGGAAGCTTGTCAAAGAGCAGGCTGCCCTCAATCAGAAGATTCGGGACCTTCAGCAGCAGATCGCGGACTTCGAGGGGCTCTTGAGGCAAGAGCGGGGGGCGATTGTGGACAGGCTGACCCAGGAGAAGAAGGCTGCTGAGGACAAGCTGGTCCTTGAGAAGAAGGCTCTGGAGGAGCTAATCGCGGGATTTCCTGCGCAGCTGGCCGAAGCGGAGGCAAAGGGCCGGGAGGACTATCGGAGGTCTGAGGGCTTCCAAGCTGATGCCATGAAGTTCTTTGGTTCGGAGGTGGAGAACACTCTCTTCAATGCGGTTGAGGAGCTCCACCTGGAGTACGGGGACGCTATCAACTTCGACAAGTCTCCTTCCCTCGCTCCCTTTGCGAAGAAGTATTTTGCTCTTTCCGAGGAGAGTGATGGGGGGAGTACCCCCGTAATTGTCGAAGACGCTTCTGAACTTCTAAGTACGGACGCCCCGATAGTCAATCCTCCCGAAGCCAATCCTGTGGATCCCTCTGCTACCGACCCCGCGGACCCAGCTGCTGCCAATGCTGCCGACAAGGACCAAGCTTGAATATTTTTATCTTTTAGAGTCCTTGTATCTTCTTCTCTTGTGTTGTCGTCGGGCCCTTGAGCCCTTATCAATATCAAACTTCTTTAGTTCCGATCTTTTGTTGCACTTCTCCGAGTGACTTTACTTATACATGCTTAAGTCGAAACTTCGACACTTAAGACATTCTCGTACGTCCTTTCCGTCGATTTAATAACTTGCACCACTTAAGGCGACTTAATATCGAGCGCATTACTTAAGACGACTTTAATTACTACTTAGGATAAACCTAAAGATTGTGCACCACTCAAGGCGACTTAATTCTTAGCAGTCGAAACCTCGACACTTAAGAAATTCTCGTACGTCTTTCCCGACGATTTAATACCTTGCACCACTTAAGGCGACTTAATTCCAGGCATCACTTAAGACGACTTAATTCTGCGCACCACTTAAGGCGACTTAGTTCCATGCATCACTTAAGACGACTTTCGGATACCTAGAATAAATCTAAGTATTGTGCACCACTTAAGGCGTCTTTTTTCGGGCATCACTTAAGACGACTTTTGGATACTTAGAATAAATCTAAGTATTGTGCACCACTTAAGGCGACTTTCCTCGTGCACCACTGAAGGCGACTTTCCTCGTGCACCACTGAAGGCGACTTTCGGATACTTAGAATAAATCTAGATCTAAGTATTGTGCACCACTTAAGGCGACTTTCCTCGTGCACCACTGAAGGCGACTTTCCTCGTGCACCACTGAAGGCGACTTTCGGATACTTAGAATAAATCTAGATCTAAGTATTGTGCACCACTTAAGGCGACTTTCCTCGTGCACCACTGTAGGCGACTTTTCTCGTGCACCACTGAAGGCGACTTTTTACGTGCACCACTGAAGGCGACTTTTTACCGTGCACCACTGAAGGCGTCTTTTACACTTAGCATAAATCTAAGGACAACTCTTATTTGGAAGCAACCTCTTTATTTATTGACAGCATAAGATTGGCTTACATCAAATTAAACGATAAACAGCATACACCACTTAAGGCGATTTTACATCGGGCACCACTTAAGGCGACTTTATTGGGCACCACTTAAGGCGACTTTCTTCAAGCATGGTGTTTCTTCAAGTGTTCGCCACTAAAAGAATGCTTTAACGTTCTGCCATCGAGGTCTTCCAACTTGTATGCGTTCGGAGCTGGCATCCCCACGACCTTATAAGGTCCTTCCCATTTTGGTGACATCTTGTTAATTCGATCCAAAAGGGTGAACTCGTTGCGACGCCAAACCAGCTCCCCGACAAAGAATTGTCGGGACTTCACTCGCCGATTGTAGTATCTGGCCGTCGCTAAGCGCATTCGAGCTTGGACTTCATCGGCTTCCCGCCTTTTCTCTTCGAGTAGGTCCAAGTCCAGACGTCTATCTTCATCGTTCTTTAGGGGCTCGTAATATCTCATCCGATGGGACGCCACAGCTACCTCCACAGGGGCGACAGCTTCCGTGCCATAAACGAGGCCAAACGGAGTCTCCCCTGTTGATCGTTTGGGTGTCGTTCTAACAGCCCAAAGCACATTTTCCAGTTCGTTCAGCCACTTGCCCTTCAAGGCATAGACCCTCTTCTTCAGGCCATCCATCACGATTTTGTTGGCTGACTCTACCTGGCCATTAGTCTGAGCATGGCGTACAGAGCGGTCTGATGCTCAATGTTCAGTTCTTCCAGATACTCCCTCACCTGAGAGCCGTTAAATGGTGGGCCATTGTCGCTGATCACCACCTTAGGAATCCCGTATCTGGATACGATGTGGGTTTGGAGGAACTTGACGATCTGGTTCCCCGTTGTTCTGGCCAATGCCTTCGCCTCTATCCATTTCGAAAAATAATCGATAGCTACAAGTAAATACTTACATTGTCCTTGTGCTTGTGGAAGAGGTCCCACCAAGTCGATGCCCCACTGCGCGAAGGGCCGAGCGCTCTTGATGGGTGTCAGGTTGGCGGCCGGAGCCATGATACTCGGGGCGTTCCTCTGGCACGCGTCGCATGATCGGACCAACGCCGTTGCTTCTTTGTTCATCGTGGACCAATAGTAGCCCAAGTTCAACACCTTCCTCATAATGGATCGAGCCCCTTCGTGACAAGCCGCGACCCCCTCATGCATTTCCTTCAGGATTCGACTGGTGTCGGGTTCTGCCACACACTTCAAGTACGGAGTCGAGAACCAGCCCTTCTTGTACAGCTGATTGTCCAGCATCACATAATTAGACGCGATCCGACATATCCTGTCTGCTGCTACCTTATCTTCGGGGACTGCCCCCGTAGTCAGGTACTCGACTATCGGGGTCATCCAAGTGGGCTCTTCCTCCGATTTTGTCTCAATGGTGCACACCTGCGTTGGGTCGATGTTTGATAGGATCACCTTTTCCAGGAAGTGCACCTTCCGATTTTCTTCCAAGGGTGCCCCCAGGGCAAATTTGCTCAAGGCGTCTGCCTCTACGTTCTCCTCCCTCGGGATAGCCTCGATATCGAAGCTTTTAAAGCTCTCTTTCAGGGCTTGTACCTCTCGAAGATAATTTTTCATTATCGGACTCCTTGCTTCGTATCGCCCTTGAACCTGGTTCAAGATTAACACCGCGTCGCACTTCACTCTCAAGTGATCGATTCCAGTGCCTTTAGCAATTTTTAGACCCGTGATAAGAGCTTCATACTCCGCTTCGTTGTTTGTGGCCTTAAATGTTAAAGCCAAGGCGTATCGGAGCGGTTCACCTTCACCCGGTGGTATCAACAAGAAGCCCGCTCCTGATCCGTCTGAACTCGCGGAGCCATCCGTGTACATTTCCCAGGTATTTTCTTTGTTTGGCTGTTCTGATTGCTCTGCCCTCTCTGGTTGTTCTTCTATCGGGACCTCCATGGTTGCCCCCTCTACAGGGCCCGCTTCTTCCAGATCGGGGGCTGTAGACTCTGCTATGAAGTCCGCTAATGCCTGGCCCTTAATGGCTGTTCTCGGAGCGAAGTGTATGCGAAACTCGCTAAGCTCTACTGCCCATTTCACTAATCTCCCCGACGCATCCGGTCGGTTCAAAAAATGCTTCAGAGGCTGGTTCGTTAGCAAAGTGATCTCGTGTGCGTGGAAATATGGCCTTAGCTTCCGAGCAGTAATAATCAACGCAAAGAGGTACTTCTCAACGGCGGGATAGTTCAATTCAGATTTGGCAAATGCCTTGCTTACATAATAGACGGGGACTTGATTACCCTCGACAATCTTTACTAACACAGAGCTAATGGCAAATTCAGAAACAGCCAAATAAAGGAAGAGCGGCTCGCCTGGGACCGGTTTCGCCAGCGGCGGGAGTGTGCGAAGGTGCTGCTTGAGCGCCTGGAACGCCTCTTCACATTTGGCGGTCCATTCGAATTTTTTGTTGGCCCTCAAGACTTCAAAAAACGGCATTGATCGGTCGCTGGCTTTGGATAAGAAGTGATTCATTGCAGCTAGTCGGCCATTCAGCACTTGCACCTCCCGATGGTTTATCGGAGACTGCATCTCCTCGATTGCCCTCAGCTTCTCAGGATTCACTTCAATTCCCCTTTGGCTCACCATGAAGCCCAAAAACTTCCCTGAGTGGACTCCGAAGGCGCATTTCGTCGGGTTCAAGCGAACTTGATGGAGCCTCATCCGCTCAAACGCCATGGTAAGGTTGTGCACGTGATCCTCGGCTTGTCTGGACTTCACCAGCATATCATCCACGTAAGCTTCCATGGTTTCTCCCAGCATAACTCCAAACAGTTTGTTCACCATCCGTTGGTAGGTTGCCCCGGCATTGATCAACCCGAAAGGCATGACATCGTAGTGATAGATGTCACTGTCTGCGTAGAATGCTGTGTGGGGGGCGTCTTCCTTGGCCATCTTGATCTGGTTGTAGCCTGAATACGCATCCATGAAACTTAACAGCTCATGTCCTGATGTGGCATCCACCAGCTGGTCGATTCTCGGGAGTGGATAGCAGTCCTTTGGGCAAGCCTTGTTCAAGTCGCGGAAGTCGACGCACATTCGCCATTTCCCGTTAGTCTTCTTCACCAGCACTGGGTTGGCAACCCAAGTCTGGAATCGGAGCTCCTTAATGAACCCAGCATCGAGCAACCTGCCTACCTCCTGCTGGATCGCGATCTTCTTATCCGTGCCCATCGGATGCCTTTTCTGTGTGATAGGCTTGATCGCGGGGTCTATCTTCAGCTCGTGCACGATCACATCGGGGCTGATTCCTGGCATATCGCTGGGGGACCAGGCAAACAGCTCCTTGAACTCCTTCAACAATTCCACCAATTTCTGGGCTGTCTCCTCAGTCAGAGCAGACCCGATCTTCACTTTCCTCTGGGGTCCGTCGAACTGGACTTCTTTCAGATCTTCTACGGGGGCGGGACGCCCAAACTCTTCGCTGGGATCTGTGTCTGTCTGGAGGACAGTCATGGCCTCTCGCCTCCTCCTCCGGGTGGCATTAACATAGCATTTTCGGGAAGCCACCTGGTCGCCCTTGACCTCTCCGACTCCGTGGTTGGTAGGGAACTTCATCTTCTGGTGCACAGTCGAGGCAACCGCCATCAGGGGATTAATGGTAGTTCTCCCGATAATTGCGTTGTAGGTCCCCGCGGAATCAACCACGACAAACTCCACGTTCCTCCTTTCTGATTTCCACCCACTACCAAACTCCACTGGTAAGGTGATTACTCCTAGCGGGTAGGAGGTTGAGCCAGAGAACCCGACCATCGGGAAGTTTGCCTCCTTCAGATCTTTCTTTGTCTTCCCCATAGCTTCCAGCGCGTCCATGAATAGAATGTCGGAGGAGCTCCCTCTGTCGATTAGAATTCTCTTCATTTCGAATCCGTCTACATCCAAGGTTACCACCAAGGCATCGTCGTGCGGAATCTCCACGCCTACGAGGTCTTCCGACGAGAAGGAGATTACCATCTCTTCTTTCAAGGTCCAAGATCGGGACCTCTTACCCAGTACCACCGCCGTAGGGATCCTAGAGGCATAGACCTCTCGGGCGGATGAGGTACCACCTCCAGCAGCAAGTCCTCCATGAATCACGTTGATAACTCGTCTCTCCTTGCGAACACCGGATGACTCTGGATCAGTTCTCTTCTTTTTCGGGGACCGATCGCGGGATCGGGAACGGGACCGCGATCGGGACCGAGAGCGGGATCGACACCGCTTATCCCCGACGAATTCCTTGAGCTTCCCCTTCTGGATTAGCTTTTCAATCTCCTTCTTCAGTTCCCGACAGTGATTGGTGTCGTGACCATTTGCGCGGTGAAATCTACAGTAGCGATCCGTGCGGGATCCCAAGAATTCTCCATCTTTCTTCGGGGGGTACCTGGAGATACCTTGTCGTTCCATGACTGTCAGAACCTCCGCCATGGAACAGTTGAGAGGAATGTCAAGGTCCTCTCGCTTATCTTTCCTTGAATAACGCCTATCGTCCCTCCGATCCGGACGGCCTCGATTCTTGCCACTGTCGGGTTTACCCTTTGACTTACGATCGTCGAAAGGTTTACTTGACTGCTTCCCTTTGTTCGACTTTGGGGGCTCCAGTTCTCCCGCGGCTATCTTCGACTCCTGGACATCGATCTGTCGTTTCACCCTCTTCTGTAATGCCTCCATATTCCACACAGCTTTCTCAGCCACGCTGTGCATCAAGTCGGAGCCATAGGGGGCTGTCAGGTTCCGAATGAAGGTACGGATGGTTTCGCCCTCTGAGATTTCCTCATCTATCTCCGCTACACTGGCTGTGTACCGCTGGTAATAGTGAGCCAGCGATTCGTCGGGTCTTTGCACCACCTGGGTCAGGGACCTCACGCTTTTCAATAAACGCCTCCGACCCTGGTACTGCTGAATGAATCGGTCGTGCATGTCTGCCCAGCAAGTGATGCAGCCTGGGGGCAGACTAAAGAACCAGGTCAGGGCCCTTTCTCCCAGTGTGTTCGGGAACAACGTACACACTATGTCTTCACTTGGGGCTCTTCCCAGACACGCCATGAGGTGCTTCTGGACATGGCGAACTGGATCTCCTTCGCCATCATACTCCTTTATTGTGGGGATGCCCAGCCCAGGCGGGGCTAGGGTGTCAATTAGTCGGGGGACGAAGGGATGAGTGGATCGGTCCCTTAGCTCCGACACCAGTGGCTTCTGCTCTCCCATACAGATGTTCACGATCTTTACCACCTGGTCGGGAGTGATGGGACCATTCAGGGGAATGGTCATGTGCTGTACTGGTCCTTGCCCATCAACCACGAACCTTTCCGGCTGACCGGTTGCCCTACCTCTGTCCTGGCCTCGGGGCGGGGCTTCCTGTGCGTTCCGACCCTCTGTTGGCGGGGTCGCTTCCTCCAACGGGGGCATCTCCTCCTGCCTCCTTGCAGCCTCTCTTCTATCCAAGAGAGCCTCTACAGCCGCCAGAAACATGGGCATAGCTTCCGCCACGGCCCTCGTCAAGTCTGTAGCTGGGGGAGCCTCCTGCCCCCTATTGCCCTGGTGCTGAGGAGCAATATCTTCGGGATCTCCGTTGTGCCCCCCTTTCTGGGAGAGCTCAGCCGGGGGATGGTTCTGGTTTTCCTCTTGTTCCGGTACTGAATCCAAGTTTGTTGCAGCGGGGTGACGGGAACCACCGGATTGTCCCCTTCTGTTCTTGCCAGCCGCCATCGATCGAGTAGAAGGCATATCAGCTTTTTGTTTGGTTCCCACAGACGGCGCCAATGTTGGATCACGGTGGAACTCCGGTATGGACTTGGACGGCAATCCTAGCTCCTTTGCTCCACGCAATCCTGCAAGAGGGGATAGACCGGGCGGTGACCCAGAATCCCTCTCCGATGCTTAAATGAGTATTTCGTATGACTGGCAAATAATAATCTCAGAGTGTATTCAACTCAACGTAAGTCTTTATGAGGTGATCTCCTGCCCTTTTATAGGCAAAGAGATGCCTCAGGTACCTGGCGAACCGTTAGGGGTGGTTAACCCGTATCCCGCATATCTCGGACGTGATCTCGCGTATCTTAGCCATGCCCCGCGTATCTCGGCCACGCTCCGTGGATCTTAACCACGTTCCGCGTATCTCGGCCACGCCCCGCATATCTTGGCCTTATCCTCTGATAACGAGTCCCGACTCCCGTCGGGGACTCCAGAGTTATCTCGTTGTGTCACCGCTCGGGGCCCCTCGTCATCGTGACAGGGCCAATCATTCTCAGGGATTCATCATCGGGGCCTACTTAAAGGCTTCTCATCGGGAGCTTCTAGCTCAACCATCGGGATCGACTCTGTCGGGACCTTGCTTCGTCGGGACTCCCTTCGTCGGGACCCTTCTCCTAAGTCATCTTGACCCTCCCTTCGAGCCTGCTGGGCCTGTTTGCCGTTTCCTCGCCGTTAAAGGGCCTGACGGCTGTAGTCGAACCCATCAAGAGGGAAGGTTTCTTTAGAGACGTGATGACAAGTAGGTCGTCACCCGACCCTTTTCCATAAGAGGAAGGTTTCTTCATGAGACTGAGTCGTCGCCTTTTCCCGTTCCTTGAGAGGAAGGGTTTTGTTGAGGGATATTTCCATTGGCTCATATGTCGTCTTGGTTGTCGCGATCTATTAAGAAAGGTGTGTCAACATTTCGTTTTCGGGTCTTCATTCTGGATACAAAGGTCGTCGAATTTTACTTGGCGGTTATGATTTTGATGATCCCGACTTGCTAGTTTTCGACTTCAAAATATCTTGAATCATAACCCAACACTTGCCCCCGAGACCTGAGTCGACCTTATTTTAATAAGGAGAGGGGCTTAGGTCGACTATTGCTATGGTATCTGCGAAATCCGTTGTTGGTGGAATCCATCTCAAAGAATCGAGGCGTCTTGTGTTTCCTTTATCCTTGTGATTGTTGGAATGGCTAGTTAAACTGAAGAGTCACCTCCTTTCGTATACCAAATTTCCAACGGTAACTTTTTGGGGAATCTTCATGAGGAAACTTTACCCGAGGTCTCTCTTCATTTGTGAGTAATATCAGAGGTTACCATTTGTCGTTTGCTTCTAGTAAAAATACCACAGATCATCCCATATTATTGTTCACTTGTTCCTTGCTTCCTCAAGTTTATTCTTGGTTTATATATTTTTTTCAAGAGTTCCCATGGCAGCCGGTATTCCTACAGGTGATGTATCCATCTTTATCCCCGTTTCTTCTAAAAACCTTGGAATTTTAACAAAGTTCTCGTGGGCGGCTAAGAGACATATAATGTCGATCGAAAGGATCGGTGTTTCCTCTTTCATGTTGGTGTTTCTTGGCTCACTACTCCTATCTGTGGTGTCGATGGCTCTCTTTCTTTGGAAAAATTTTTCAATGAAGACTTCGAAAAAATCCATGTTGATCTTTAGTAAAGGCTTTGAATCTGGAAATTCAGTCGTCAATACTGCTGACCTAGCCCTTATTTGCTCCGAAATTTATATTTATATAGAAGATGTTTGAATTAACTGGAAAATTCTTTCCTCCTCTTATATGCCTCTTCAAGACGCTATTTTGAACCAGAATCCCCCCTTATGTTGTCATTCCTAATGAGAATATAGGCGTGACATCTTTTGAGGTTCCGATCGAACTTGAAGCTACCTCAGCAGATGTAGAGGCGCATGCTAAAGCTTTTAAGAAGAAAGGGCTGGTGAAAACGACAGTTCGTGATTATCCTTCCAGGAGAATTGATGCCACACCTTCTGAGTCTTCTTAGAAAATGAAGAGGACTGAAGATCCTTTTACAAATCTTTCTGATGTTCCCATTGATAAGATCTTGAGCACCTCTTTCGATGTTGTAGGTATTAGTCTCTCTCAACTTCTGTCTATTTTTTAAGGTAAAAATTATTCTTATTTTTAGTTTTTTTTTTCATAGGTGGCAATTCGAGGGGAAAGAATTTGTCCGAACCTTCCCAGACATCAACATTGACAGGCTTAAAGTATGGAGGTCCGTTCTTTAGCTTACAAACTTTACGTTCGATTCCAGAGGATAAGAAACCCTCTGGTTGCTCCATGTAGATCTCTTCCTCCAAGTTTACGTGAAGGAAGGCTGTCTTAACATCCATTTGGTGCAGCTCTAGATCGAGGCTAGAAACCATGGCCAAAATAGTCCGGATCGTGGTATAATATACATTTGGTGAGTAAGTCTCATCAAAGTCCACTCCGTGGAACTGGGTATATCTTTTCGTGACAAGTCGAGCTTTTTATCGCTCAACATTTCCATCAGTAGTGAGTTTCAATTTCAGAACCCACTTAGCCCTGATTGCTCTGCGATTAGCAGGCAAATCAACTAACGTCCAAACTGAATTGGCTTCCATTGAAGCGATTTCTTCCTCTATTTCTTTCCTCCATTCCTTCGCAGGATCTTCCAGATCTGGTTTTACCTTTAACGGTTCATCAACCAAAATAAATCACCCTTCTCGATGGGATACTTCTTGGGAGAAGTTCTCTTCCTTTGACTACGTCTAGGCTCCTTATTCTCATCTTGAACTATGCTCCCACTAGGAACAATGCTCCCACTAGGAACAATGCTCCCACAAGGAACAATGCTCCCACTAAGATTGATGGTGTTACTGGAACCTTCTCCTACAACCTTTCTTGGATGACCTCTTGGTCTCGGGATTCTACCTCCGAGATGAAATCTATGGTCACTCAAACCAGGAACCAAGTTTGTTGTCCCACTCCCACTGTTGCCAAAAAGTAGTTGAGGAATTATAGGATTCTCATCCAACAGTTCAGCAAATGGATTTTCAAGTACTTCTTGATACGCACCAGGAGCAACTATGATCTATGTGGTTGGATTGACTCCTCCCACTGGATTTACTATAAAAATATTCTCATTCTCATTTAACATTTCATTCACAGTTGTTACTCCCTCAATTCTCCTACTCGAAGTAAGTGGGACCTGATTATCCTCATCCTGATCAAGTTCTTTTAAGAATTCATTTGTGTATTTATCACCAAGCTTAGAAAATTCATCCTCAATAAAGGTAACATCCCTGGTCTCCTGTTCCACCACGCCACCATTTCCTTGAGCCGCCACAAACACGTATCCCTTATAGTTTTCCGAGTATCTTATAAAGAAACTTTTAAATCCTCTAGGTCCCAACTTGCCGAATCGGCTATTGTTCTGATGTGTGTATGTTGCGCACCCGCAAGGATGTAGCCTGGTAAGATCCACCTCTTTACCGGTCCTCAACTCCTACGGTGTCATGTCAACCGATTTTGTAAGAACACGGTTTACTACATGAGTAGCAGTCAAGAGCGCATCACCCCAATAGGAGATCAGAAGTTGAGCTTGCGAGATCATGGTTCTTACCATGTCCAAGAGTATACGATTACGTCGCTCTGCCAAAACGTTCTGTTGTGGCGTATAAGGGATCGTCGTTTGACGAATAATGCCCTCTCATTGCATAACTTATCAAACTCATTCGAGAGTGATTCACCACCTCTGTCAGTGTGTAAGGTTTTCACCTTCCACTCCAACTGATTCTCTACGATATTGAGAAAACTTTTAAAGCACTCAATGACCTCGTATTTACATGTAATCAGATGAGTGATCCCATAACGGGTAAAGTCATCAATGAAAGTTAATTTGAGCTTTAAATGTTACATCTTTATATTAAATTTATACTTCGAACAGATGTGTTCCGATTTTACACGGAACTTATGTGCAATGCGCGCCACACTTGGGGTTTTCCCCTAGGTGAAATTGTTTCGTTTCCATTATTTAATTATCGGTTTCATACATGTTCGTCGTTACGATATCAATTATATTTACGGAGTACTAACAAATAAGGAACATAATCGTTCGATCTAGTTGCGCAATCGATGGCTTACTAACTATGATAGTATGTGTTAATCGTTTCTTTCATTCGACCTCTTGTCCTGGCCGAAAATTTGGGTGTTATTACACATTAGCGGATTTTGTTTGAATCGATCCCTTTGACCGGGTCGATGGATTGATAAGTTAATTACATTTCGAATCGAATTTCATTCAATCTCTATGACAATCACTTTATTCAATAATCTGAAGCCTAAACAACCAAAATTATTAATTCAAATGAGCAATGAAAGTTTAAAACGACAATAATAAGGTCTTGATCACAATGCAGCAACAAAGAGAGAGATTGATAGTCGAGAACTCCAAGCCATGCCGAACACCACAACTGAAAAAATTCTCACGTAAATCACATCAGATGATCTGTGTTTGAATAAAACGTTTTACAGCTTTATATAGATGGAAAACGAGGAGTACATGAGACGCACTTCATCAACGGTGCTTTGACCCACCATATTTTCGTTTAAGCATTTTGTTGCTCGATTCTTTCTACAGTTTGCGCATATGAGTGATGTTGACCTTCGACTCATGGGATTCATCTGAAATGGAGGATTCTCTATCGTAGTCACCTTCAAACAGAAACACAATCGTCTTAATCGATTTGATCAGACGTGTGAGTCCATATCGTCGATGAACCACAAGAGAGGGAACCTTTTCATTATACGATGTATCCTCTTCCACGCATCCCCTGTTAGATTACGGGGAGTAATCACTACCCGAAATTAAATCATGGTACATGCTAGTAATCGAAATTACGCAGCAAAAGATTCACACATACCTCAACAGTAGTCCTTAGTCCCAAGATCTTTGCAGGAGGGAGTTCACGATCCTCCGTTCGGCACCCGTAGGGGTTCTTGTAAAGGAAGCCCTACGTGGTATATTCTTCACAGCAAAGCCTCTGATCGATTCTTGGCAAGGGACAGATCTCTGGAGTGTTTGCTCGAAGGCAAATTGGCACACCCTCTGTGGATGCTAAGTTCGGCAGATATAGGTGTATTTGAGGGGAGGGTTTTATCTCAAATCACCATTTGAAGGGAATTGTGACTAACCTTAATAGAACCCCTAACTCCCAAAATATATAGGAGGAGTAAAGTGGAGAAAAGTCCACTTTATCCCCTCCTAAAATTCGGCCGGCCAAGCATGTATAGGGAGGCCCAATTTTGGGCCTCTTATTTCAATTGGGATTTGGGTCTGGCCCAATTTTCTAATGTGACATTTACTTAATTAACTTAGGTAACATATACATATAATGGGCTTCCATTTACGACGTCCATCACCATATGCTTACAGCTCCCACTCGCCAGAATGGAGGGTGCCTGTTAATGTATTGTCTTCCAAATTTGCATCAACATTTCATTCCTTCAAATTGGTCCTTGCTTCTGAATAGTTCATACGAGGTTTTCCGTGCAACCGGCGGACACGACGGGCATCGTGCTACTCATCTGTTAGGAGTGTTGTAGCGCCCGCGGAACATGGATTCCCTTTTCTCCAATCAAGCTGTTCAAAACAACATTTATATAGTGTCGCGTTGTATCCTAGGTCAACTGATAATTATCCTTTTGCCTCGTTTCCTCATAGGAACACTTCTCCAAGGCATCCGTACAAGTATTCACAACCTTCAACTAATATCCGGTTGGTGGCCACCTTAGTGAATACAAGAGTCAGTTAATTACAGATGAACTTGACCATCCCCACGCTCATATCCTTATTCAAACCCAACCGGTTTCCAAAGACGTGGTCACTGAGCCTTTTTTTTTTCAGCACTAAGCTCGTACGCCTGGAAGCGAACATTGAGCCTGACCTTATATATGAGTTCTGATTTCGTGAGGATACATTTGGTGCCTCTTCATAAGGCTCACGGGATCAATCACACGCTCGAGGTGAAGAAGTTTGCGCCCGCCAGAATCACGAAGATTCTTTCCTAGCACAACTGAGCTGTGACCCCGTGGTCGAACGTGGCACGCATAGTATGAAGCACGCGTCGATAGCATACCTGAACTTTTAAGTTCAAAGGAATGGGGCATGTCAAATCATGCTATCGCAGATTCTCATCAGACCCAGAATGTGGATTAATGACGAACAAAGTTCATCACAACGATTTGCAAAACGAAGATCATATCGAGTTACTTCGACATTAGATGATATTTCCGGACCTCTCGGGATCCTCTCGTTACTCCCGGACGGTCTGGATTACTCCTCTTGGTGACGTACAAACCCCTACGCAAACACTAGACGTGCAGACCCTCCCGATGTCAGCTTTACCCCCGTCTACACCCGGTTCGTACTGAGATGACAGAGCACGTGAATCGTTTCGTTTTATTCGACCACTTTTACCTGGCCGAAATTTCATTTCGGATCGATCCCGTTTAACTGGGTTGATTAATTTTGACAAGTAGATCTCATTTCGAATCGAATGGTAACTACTTTATTCAATAAATCCGAATCTCGAAATAACCAAAATTTTAGTAACGCAAACAAACGATAGATGACAATAGTAGGGTTCTTGATCTGAGGATCGTGTATTTGATCCATGATTGTCATATAGATAGTCGAGAAATTTAAGCCATGTTGAACATCACATCTAAGTAAATTCACTAGTGAATTACGTCAAACGATCTGTCTGTATAAAACATTTTACAACTTTATACACATGACCTACGAGGCGTACTTGAGACGCACTTAATTAACATGGTTTAACCTAACGTATTATCGCATAAGACCTTTATATCCAAGTTCTTTCTATAATATGCAGATCATGGTTGACTTATTTCAAATCCAGTATTGAGCAGAGAAGGTTTCCCTTTTACTGCAGTGGTTACTGTACTTGATTAGGATCAAGGTCATTGAGTCCTGTCAATATCAGACAACCATATACATCTTTTCCATGTTGACCTTTCATTCTGAAGATCTGATGCGGGTTTTACGCCAACATCCATGAAAAGAGAGAAGACCATTACGTTTAACCGAAATGTTTAGCTTTTGCATTCTTGCTTCCACCGAAGCGGATGCAAAGGGATACTAAGCAGCAACATTGCCTGGTCGCAATTGAAGTCTTCTTCAACCCCCTTTTACCAAGGTTGAATGTATCACCACATACGCGTTGAGATCATCAAAGAACCTACTCCTATTCTTGGTGAAATAAATTATTACATTCTTTTCTCATTGTAAAAATCATACAGACTACCATATTCATCTGTAGTTGTCCTCTCCACTTTTCAGAATCGTAGTAGAGAGTTCAACACGTACTGTATTTATTTCATCATTCACACCATCAAGATTGCGAGGAATATCGAATCACATTAATTCAACCAATTCATACTAACACATCGATGATTATGCAAAAATCAGGGAGACAATAACATTTTGAGAAAGAACTGCATACATCAGATATCTATTAAGATAGAATCCGACAAGTAACGATTCCTCATTCACCTAAACCAACCGACCAACTAGTAAACCAATGGAAGATGGTTGTGAAAGATTTCACATTATCGTCTTCTTCCATCCAATAGACCAGTCTTTTAAAATGGTTTTAATCGCAAATTACCGGAAATTTTGAAATAAGCATACCCGATATTGGATTTCCCAAGGCCCTTTTATTTTGGAAAAAATATTCTGATGAATTTACGTATGCATAACATAATTCTACTATCCATGAAAATTATCATATGCCAGTAACATTCAACACAGAAACCACACTCATGCTTACGCGTCATGCGTCTAATGTTCCGAAGAACTCATGCTTGCATACATAATTCTACTTCCAAGAAAATTATCAAATGAAACTACATCCTCAACATTCTAGCATACGTGTCAAACATGTAATATTCACATCCAACATACACATTTGGTGACTGGTTTTTTATTTTAAAATAATTTTAAACATTAGGGGTTGATTTGCAATTCATGCTTATATTCAATCACGCAACATTCTAGAAAAGAATTCTAGGTTTTTTCAACCATCTCAGCATGTCTATCCTAGTGCGCATTCCATGTATTTAATAAAGGCTCAGCCCATAATATGCAATATCCAGCTAGCTTGACTCAGTCAAGACAACATTTCTAATCATGCATAAATATATATTGAATAATAAACAATTGCAATTTAGCCCATTAATTATACCATTCCCAAAAACATGTATCTCTGAGATCCATCCCCATAATCGAAACAAGGCATAAAAGTTATCAACCCTTGAGCACTGTGTAGGCCTATTGAGGTCCAAAAATATTTGGATTTTAAAACTTGACCTCCCCATATTAATTAACTTGAAATCGGTTTGAAAATACGGTTCGGTTCAGTCAATTTAGGTATGATTTGATCCGGTTGGGTTCGGTCTAGAAAATCCGGTTCGGGTCCGGTCCGGAAAATCCGGTTCGGTCCGGTTAAATTCGGTTCGGTTTTAAATTTTAAAATATGCTTTGGTCCGAATCGGTCCAATAAAAATAGGGTTCGGTTCAACACACAAAACCGGTTCGGTTAGATCCACTTAGTTACCCCGGTCCGACCCGATTGAGAAAATCCTGTTCGGATTTAATTCTTCCCGGTTTGACATATTGGACCGGCCCAATAATTAAAATATAAAAGGTTGGGCCGAAATGTTTACTTGTGGCCCAAGTAGGGCTTTAAAGTCCAAAAATATTTAACTTAGCCACCAAGTAACATTAACTATAAAAAATAATTTCCAATATTAATAGTATATATATAAATTCCGGACCTATTATAAACGTATATATTTATTGCTAAGATTCTATCCCAAGATTAAATCAATCAACAATATATTTATATATATATATATGTAAAAATCGACACCTATATATAAATATATATATATATTATTTATTGTCAATATCTTAAATAGGAAAACATATATTAACAATATAGTTTCTAAAGCTTTTAGGTAACTAAAATCTATCAATAATATCTTTAACCTATTTAAATATTTAGATATATTTATAGTTATACATATTTCTATATATTAATTTGAATCTATCCTAATGTTCCCAATTATATATATATTGTTACCTAGAATAAAAATTAAAATATGGTAAACAATATTATTAAAAAGTTTCGACCGAATTTTGTTTCTTGGTGACTAAGAAATTAAAAAATCTACCTTGTAATTCACCTAGGGTTTCGACCAAAAACACATAATTGGGAACAAGTGCTCAAACTTCATGATCAAATTTTAATAAGATCTACATTCAAATGTTTGATTTTGATAAATATCATCTTTTTCTTGAAGATCATGAACATCTAATTTCCGAAGAACATCATGAAAATTTCAGACTACCTTTAACTTAAAAATTCGAAAATTTTAGAATTTCCTTTTAAAAATTACGGTCTAGAGTTTGAATATTCAAGAACATCAATTTATTAAAATCATGAACTCCTAACCTGGCTCTGATACCACTGTTAGATTACGGGGTGTAATCACTACAGAAACTAAATCATGGAACATGCTAGTAATCGAAATTACGCAGCGGAAGATTCGCACATACCTATACAGTAGTCCGTAGTCCCAAGATCTTTGCAGGAGGGAGTTCACGACGCTCCGGTCGGAACCCGTAGGGGTTCTTGTGAAGGAAGCCCTACGTGGTATATTCTTCACAGCAAAGCCTCTGATCGATTCTTGGCAAGGGACAGATCTCCGGAGTGTTTGCTCAAAGGATAATTGGCACACCCTTGGTGGATGCTAGGTTCGGCCGATATAGGTGTATTTTGGTGGAAGTTTTTCTCTCAAATCACCACTTGAAGGGAATTGTGATTGACCTTAATAAACCCCTAACTCCCCATATATATAGGATTAGTAAAGTGGACAAAAATTCCACTTTATCCCTTCCTAAAATTCGGTCGGCCAAGCATGTATAGGGAGGCCCAATTTTTGGCTTCTTATGTCAATTGGGATTTGGGTTTGGCCGAATTTGATAATGTGACATTTACCCAATTAACTTAGGTAACATATACATATAATGGGCTTCCATTTACGGCGCTTATCACCATATGCTTACATCCCTTTCATCATTAGGTTCAGGATCGGTTGTAACACCGGAATCCATGCAAAGAGTACCATCATATTTTACCATGAGGTTTCTAGATTCGACGGCCTTTCCTTCACCGAAACGAAGTTATAAGGCACACCAAATGTGTAATGCACTGACGTTCATGAACTGCTCCTCAATTTCACCTGTAAATGTTGAAAAGATCAACCCTTTTGCAATATGATCCTTGTGTGACCTTTCGACGTCAAAGGAGTATGGACTACCATATTCATTTGTCGGTGTCCTTTCCGATTTTGGATTTATGCATACCTAAACATCCGCAGCGGAGAGGAGTTTCAACACATACTTCTCTCATTTATCATATCTCATACAATCAAGATTTCGAGGAATATATAATCACACTATATAAGCCATCGAAACTAACACATTGACAAACCATACGAAAACCAGGGTGAAAATTTAAAACATTTTTTAAAAAATTGCTTACATCAGATATATATGATAGGAGGCGACAAAGAATGATTCCTCATTCATCTAGCCTAACCGACCACCTAGTAAACCAATTGAAGGGGGCCGTGTAAAGAGTTCACACCGCCGACGTCTCCTTTCTAGTAGATCGATCTAATTTGAAAACGGTTTAATCGCTAATTTAACCGGAATAGGGAGTTTTTACGTACACCCGATCTTGGCTTTTCCAAGGCCCTTTTGAAATATTTGAGGATTTCTCATTCAAGTATACCTAATTCTACTTCACTAGAAAATTATCTCATGCGATCACAACCTCAAACTATCATGCATAAGCATCATGCGTAGACACTCCACATGAAACATGCATAGTTAGCGACTGAATATCGTTTTAAAATATTTGGGGCTGACTTGCTATTCATGTTATCAAACTCATGCGTACTTCTATAGATGGATCCTATCAAGATCACTCAGCATAACATGTCTATCCTAGTGCGCAACTCATTAATTGACAACTGGGCTCTGCCCCCAAGCATGCAGTATTCAGTTAGCTTGAAATAATCAAGACTCAATTCTAACATGCATCCATATCAATATATAACAATTACAATCCAGCCCAAAAAATGATTTAGTCCCATAATCATGCATTTTCCGAGATCCATCCCCAAAAACGAATCTAGGCATCAAGTTTGATTAAAACGTTGAAAGTATCAAACCACTTAGCACTGTGTAGGTAATTTTAAAGTTAAAAAAAAATGGATTTTAAATTTGATCTAACCTAGGTTCAGTTGACCCGAACCGTTCTGGTCAAACCAGTTCGATTTAGTCAGCCCAGTCGGATTAACCAGGTCCGACCGGTCCGGCTTGGTTAGGTGAATTCGGTACTTTTTTCTCGAACCGGGTTGGGTTTCACCTGACCCATTAGCCCACCTGGTCCGAGCCGACCCGATCCGGGTTGGTCCGATTGAGAAATCCGGGTCGGTCGACCCGACCAATTTAAATCGGTGGAACTCGACCCGAACTGATTCGGATCCCACTGGTTATCTGGGCAGGTCTGTAAACATATAGTGATGGGCGCCGTAAATGGAAGCCTGTTATATGTATATGTTACCTAAGACAATTGGGTAAATGTCACATTAGGATATTGGGCTAGACCCAAATACTAATTGACATGAGAGGATCAAAATTGGGCCTCCCTTATACACCTAAGTGGCGACCGAACTATGTAGGGGCAAAGTGGACTTTTGTCCTCCTATATATATGGGGTGTTAGGGGTTTTATTAGGGTGAATCGTAATTCCTCTCTAGTGGTGATTTGAGAGAAATCCCTCCCATAAAACCACATAGTTCGGCCGAACCCACTTCTTCACCAAGGGTGTGCCAATTTGCCTTCAAGCAAACACTCTGGAGATCCGTCCCTGTCAAGAATCGATCAGAGGCTTTGCTGTGGAGAATATACCGCATAGAGATTCCTTAACAAGAACCTCTACGGGTGCCGACCGGAGGACCGTGAACTCCCTGCTGCAGGATCTTGGGAGTACGGATTACTTCTGAGGTATGTGTGAATCTTCCGCTGTGTAATATCAATTACTGGCATGTACCATGTTTATAGTATCCGTAGTGATTACTCCCCGTAATATAATAATGGTATCAGAGCCTGTGTTAGGAGTTCATGATTTTGATAAATTGGTGTTCTTGAAAGTTTGTTTTTTAAGATTTTGGGCCGTAAATTTTAAGATAAGAAAATTTAAAATTTCCGAATTTTTGAGATGGTAATGGTTATGATGTTCTTAGCAAAATTTGATGTTCATGATCTTCAAGAAAAACATGATTTTATCAAAACTGAACATTGGATTACATATCTTATTAAAATTTGATCTTGAAATTTGACCACTTGTTTCCAATTTTATGTTTGTGTCGAAACCCTAGTGAAATTAAAAGGTAAATTTTTTTAAATTTATTAGGAACCAAGTTATTAATTTCGGCCGAATGTGCTAGTTATACTGTTTACCATATTTTAATTTGTATTCTAGGTAAAAATATATCTATAATTGGAAACATAAGGATAGATTCACAATAATATATAGAAATATATATAACTATCAATATATCTAGATAATTAATAGGGTTAAATATATTATTGATAGATTTAGTTACCTAAAAGATTAATAAAATATATTGTCAGTATATGTGTTACGCTATTTAAGATATTGACAATAAATAAAATATATATGTGTATATTAAGTGCCGAAATTTTACATATATATATATAGTTGATTGATTTAGTCTTAAAGATATAATCTTGGCAATAAATATATATATGTTTAATGTATGGCCGAAATATATATATATAGTAGCAATATTGGAAATTATTTTACATAACTAATATTTCTTGGTGGCTAAGTTAAGTTTTTAGTGGACATTAAAACCCTACTTAGCCCACAAGAATATTTCGGCCCAAACCCTAGGGTAAATGGGCCGGTCCAATTTGCTAAACCGGTCTGAGTTAAAACTGAACCGGATTTTCTTAATCGGTTCGACCTATTCCGGTCGGGTAGGAGCGGGGTAACTAAGTGGATCTAATTGAACCGGTTTTGAGTGTTGAACCGAACCGAACCCAATTTTTGGAACGGTTCGGACCGAACAATTTTTTTAAAAATAAAACCGGACCGAACAAAACTGGATTTTACTGAACCGGACCCGAACCAGATTTTTCTGGACCGAACCGAACCAAACCGGACCGATATTGAGTTAACCGAACCGAATTTTCAAAACCGAATTCAAGTCAATTAAAATAGGGTGGTCATGTTTTAAAATCCAAATGTAATGAAACTTAAAATGGCCTACACAGTGCACAAGGGTTTCTTATTATTCACATAACAATTAAACATTAATGACTTGTTTCGATTATTGGGATGGATCTCAAAGATACATGTTTTTGGGACTGGATTAATTAGTGGGCTGAACTGAAATTGTTTATTATTGGTTATATATTTATGCATGATTATAACTTTCGTCTTGACTGAGTTAAGCTAGCTGGATATTGCAAATTGGGGGCAGAGCCCTGGTTAAATATATGGTATGCGCACTAGGATAGACATGCTGTGAAGGTTGAAATTGCCTAAAATTCGTGTCTAGAATGATGCGTAAATGAATATAAGCATAAATTGCAAATCAGCCCCCTATGTTTAAAATATTTAAAATCTAAAATCAATTACCAAATATGTATGATTGATGTGGAAGTTTCATGTTTGACATGTATGCTAGAATGTTGAGGATGTAGCCGCATTTGATAATTTACTTGGAAGTAGAACTATGTATGTAAGCATGATTTCCTTGGAACATTAGACGCATGACGCGTAAGCATGAGTGTGGTTTGTGTGATGAATGTTACTTGCGTATGATGATTTATATGGATGGTAGAATTATATATGCATGAGTAAGTTCATCGGAATATTTTTCCAAAATAAAAGGGACTTGCGAAAGCCAAGATCGGGTATGCTTGTTTTAAAATTCCCGTTCCGGTAATTTGCGATTAAAACCGTTTTTAAAGACTGATCTATTGTATTGAAAACGACGGTGATGTGAACTCTTTCATAACCATCTTTCATTGGTTTACTGGTGGTCGGTTGGTTTAGATGACTCAGGAATCGTTACATGTCGCATTCCATCTTAATAGATATCCGATGTATGCAATTTTTTCTCGAAATTTTATTGTCTCACTGATTTTTTTGCATAATCATCGATGTGTTAGTATGAATTGGTTGAATTAGTGCGATTCGATATTCCTTGCAATCTTGATGGTGTGAATCATGATGAATAAAAGGAATAAGTGTTAAAATCTCTACTACGATTCCGAAAAGTGGAGATGACAACTACGGATGAATATAGTAGTCTGTATAATTTTGACAATGGGAGAAAAATGTAATAATTTGTTTCACCAAGCATGGGAATAGGTTCTTTGATGATCTGAACGCATATGTGGTGATACATTCTACCTTGGTAAAAAGGGGTTGAAGAAAACTTCAATTGCAACAAGGCAATGTTGCAGCTTAGTATCCCTTTGCATCCGCCTCGGTGGAAGCAATGATGAAAAAGCTAAACGTTTCCGTTGAATGTGATGGTCTTCTCTCTTTCCATGGACGCTTGTGTAAAAGCCGCTCGAGACCTTCGCAATGAAAGGTCAACATGGAAAGGATGTATATGGTTGTCTGATGTTGACGGGACTCAATAACCTTGAGCCTAATCAAGTACAGTAACCACATTAGTAAAAGGGAAACCTTCTCTGCTCACCATACTGGGCTCGAAAGAAGTCAACCATGATATGCATATCATAGAGAGAACTGGACCATAAACGTCTTGTACGATAATCCGGTGGGTTAAACCATGTTGATAAAGTGTGTCTCAAGTACGCCTAGTAAGTCATGTGTATGAATCTGTAAAAATGTTTTAATCGACCCGGTAAAATAGGATTGATCCGAAACGAAATTTCGGCCAGGTAAAAGTAGTCGAATAAAACGAAACGATTCACGTACTCCTTCATCTCAGTTGGGACAACTGAACTGATCATACACATCGATTGCGTAGCTAGATCGGAAGATTTAGTATTTCATAATTGTTAGTACTCTATTGAATGAATTAATCAGTAATAATAATCACGTGCGAAACTGATTGGATTAATTTGAATTAAATTCAGAAATGAAACGATTTAGCCATGGGTTAAAACTTCAGTAAATAGCGCCACGCGCGCGTGGGCCTCGAAAGACGGAACACATCGTTTCAAAATACGAATTTAATGATGAAGTATTTTTAATGATTAAGTGCTAAATTTTCGTCTGCGTCCCTTCATAAACAACTTATTGATAACATTTACATCGGTAAGAAGTATGCTTCATAAGCTACCACAACCTTATAAAAGTATCAACTGACGCATAAGGAGAAAACCCAAAATGCTCAGTTCAGAGATGGGATAAAATCTTTGAGATAAGTTTGCAAACCAAGAAGGATGAAGTCGGTTAAACAATTTTCCTTCAATACGCCTTGAACGATAATTCAGGCTAGGCATTCAAATCAAATGTCACACTTCAAGAAGTACAGTTCATAAACATAATGTTAGAGTCAATCTATCAGCTGTTCCCTATGGGATGAAGAGAGGTGATTCACATATATGTAAAACTTGTTAGCATATGGTGACGTGGCACCGTAATTGGTAGCCCGTTAATATATGTGGTTACCTAAGACAATTAGGTAAATGTCACATTTGGGCTAATTGGGCTCGACCCAATTCCCATGTGACATGGGAAGCCCAAAATTGGGCCTCCCCACCCACATAGGTCGGCGCCGAACCCTAGAGGGGAAGGGAGAGGATTTTCTCCTCCCCCACTATATAAGGAGGTCTTGGGGTCACCTCCAAAGACACACCATGATCACAACTCCTTCTAAGTTGTGATTTGAGAGAAATTCCTTCTCTCTATAGTTATATTTTGGCCGGCCCACATGAACCACCATTGGTGTGCCAAATTGATTCCGAGCAATCAGTCCCATGTTTTTTCCCCGTTGAAGAATCGATCAGAGGATTTGTTGTGGAGCTTATACCGTGTAGGACTTCTTCTCATGAAGAACTTGTACGGGTTCCGACCGGAGGATCGGAAATTCCTACACATCGCCTTGGGCAGGAAAGCTATTGAGGTATGTGTACATTATTACGCTGCGTAATTAGTTTCCTTGCATGTACATGTTTAGCATTCCGTAGTATTACGTCTCTTTAATCCAACAGTGGTATCAGAGCAAGGTTAGGAGTTCTTAATTTTTTTGATAAACTGATGTTCTTGAAGTTTTATAAAAAACCGATTTTTTTCATCATGAACACCGAAATTTTTAAACATAATTTCATGTTTTTGATCTGTAAAAACATAAAATTTTCGGATTATACATGTTTTTAAAGATTGGTGCCGAAATTTTACTTTAAATCTAAGTTTGATGTTCATGATCTTCACAAGAACACGATGAGTTTTATCAAGAACAATATTTGGATTCGTGATCAAGATAGTGTTTGATCTTAAAATTTGACAACTCTTTCCAATTTCTTGTTTTTGTCCGAAAACCATAGTGGCATATTAGGTAAAAAATTAATTTTCTTGGGCACCATGTAATTAAAATTTCGGCCAAATAAATAATAGATATATATAAACACCTAATTTTGGCCCGCGCGTAGCACGTTCAAAATGTCATATGTGACGCGTCAAAAAAATGAAGAAATTAAATATGGAAGGTCGGTAAGTTTCTAAAGATAAGACTGGCTTAAAATAGGATAGTGTATATGCATTATTTATTGTAAAATATTTAGAAAATATATTATGTGTATTTATGGTAAAATACATAAATATATATTTATATTTTCAGAATATTAAATGCATATATTTTTCAGATTTTATTTTCCTAGTTTAGGGATCCTAGTTTAGCTATAAATAGGCTAATTTTACATGTAAAAAATACATCACAGAAAATAAAAACACCTGATCTCGAAATTCGTGCATTTTTGTCTCCTAGTGAATAAATATTTTTTTTTTCTGTCAGTAGACTCCCAGCCCCCGCCAGAGTGGGCTCGGCCCGCCGGTGGCCTGCCGTGGCCGCCCGTCCGCCGGTGACCATCCATCCGCTGCCCCTGCGCCCGGCCACGCTGCCCGAAACTCGACCAGCCCTGCCCCGGCAACCACCTCCGACGAGCACCCGGTGGCCGGCCCCTCTCTCTCTCTCTCTCTCTCTCTCTCTCTCTCTTCTTCTTCTTCCCTCCGCCCGCCGTCGCACCTGACCAGCAGTCCACCGGTTTCCACCGCCTGCCGTCCGCCTCGCGCAGCCCGTTCTGATCTCGTGCCGCCGGTCCCATCTTTGCACCGCCTGCTTTGTCCACAACCACCAGCCCTTTCCGTCTGATCTCGTCGCTCCGCCGGTCCTCCTGGCCGTCGTCCTCCTTTGGTGGCTGTCAGATCCGTCCCTGCTGCTGTCCTCTGATTCTACCGGTGCTGCAGGTTTTTTTTTTTTTTTTGCTTTAATATAATAATTCATGATTATTATTTGATAATTAGTTTATTTATTTATTTTATGTTTATTCTTTATTACTATTATATTGTATTGGCTAGATAATTAAAATGGAAATATAATTAAATAACATGTTTTTATGTGTATGATATGTAATTACTAAATTGTATCATGTTTGGAGCATGTTTAGTTTTGTTTAGATTTTATTTCAATTAGGAGAATTAGATGCATAATAGATTTTTTTTAGGTTTATATTTATTGTTAATGATAGCTTTTGCGTAAAAAATGAGTTTAGTTTTTTATAACGTTAGATTAATTTAACGTAACGAATGTTTAAAATTTTAAAATGGCAATTAAGTGAATTGAGTACCGAAAGGGCGTAATTAAAGATCTATATTTTTAATTCGTAATAGAAATCCCGAACATGAATTTCTGATCGTAGACTGATTTAATACCTAGGTGTTTAATTCGTTATTCACTTAGGTAATTTATGATTCTAGTTAGCTGATGGGTTCGATTACAGCCGTCAGGCCCTTTAACGGGTAGGAAACGGCAAACAGGCCCACCAGGCCCAAAATGAAGGTCAAGATGACCTAGGAGAAGGGTCCCGACGAAGGGAGTTCCGACAAGGCAAGGTCCCGACAGAGTCGGTCCCGACAGTGGAGCTGGAAGCTCCCGATGAGAAGCCTTTAAGTAGGCCCCGATGATGAATCCCTGAGAATGATTGGCCCTGTCACGATGAAGAGGGGCCCCGAGCGGTGACACAACGAGATAACTCTGGAGTCCCCGACGGGAGTCGGGACTCGATTATCAGAGGATAAGGCCAAGATATGCGGGGCGTGGCCGAGATACGCGGAACATGGTTAAGATACACGGAGCGTGGCCGAGATACGCGGGGCATGGCTGAGATACGCGAGATCACATCCGAGATATGCGGGATACGCGCTAACCACCCCCAACGGTTCACCAGGTACCTGAGGCATCTCTTCGCCTATAAAAAGGCAAGAGGTGACCTCAGAAGGTTTACGTTGAATTGAATACACTTTGAGATTACTGTTTGCCAGTCATACGAGATACTCATTTAAGCATCAGAGAGGGATTCTAGGTTACCGCCCGGTCTATCCCCTCTTGCAGGATTGCGTGGAGCAAAGGAGCTAGGATTGCCGTCAAAGTCCGTACCAGAGTTCCACCGTGATCCAACATTGGCGCCGTCTGTGGGAATCAAACAAAAAGCTGATATGCCTTCTACTCGATCGATGGCAGGTGGCAAGCACAGAAGACAGGGACAATCCGGTGGTTCCCGTCACCCCGCTGCAACAAATCTGGATTCAGTACCAGAACAAGAGGAAAACCAGAACCATCCCCCGGCTGAGCTCTCTCAGACAGGGGGGCATAACGGAGATCCCGAAGATATTGCTCCTCAGCATCCGTACAAGTATTCACAACCTTCAACTAATATCCGGTTGGTGGCCACCTTAGTGAATACAAGAGTCAGTTAATTACAGATGAACTTGACCATCCCCACGCTCATATCCTTAGTCAAACCCAACCGGTTTCCAAAGACGTGGTCACTGAGCCTTTTTTTTCAGCACTAAGCTCGTACGCCTGGAAGCGAACATTGAGCCTGACCTTATATATGAGTTCTGAGTTCGTGAGGATACATTTGGTGCCTCTTCATAAGGCTCACGGGATCAATCACACGCTCGAGGTGAAGAAGTTTGCGCCCGCCAGAATCACGAAGATTCTTTCCTAGCACAACTGAGCTGTGACCCCGTGGTCGAACGTGGCACGCATAGTATGAAGCACGTGTCGATAGCATACCTGAACTTTTAAGTTCAAAGGAATGGGGCATGTCAAATCATGCTATCGCAGATTCTCATCAGACCCAGAATGTGGATTAATGACGAACAAAGTTCATCACAACGATTTGCAAAACGAAGATCATATCGAGTTACTTCGACATTAGATGATATTTCCGGACCTCTCGGGATCCTCTCGTTACTCCCGGACGGTCTGGATTACTCCTCTTGGTGACGTACAAACCCCTACGCAAACACTAGACGTGCAGACCCTCCCGATGTCAGCTTTACCCCCGTCTACACCCGGTTCGTACTGAGATGACAGAGCACGTGAATCGTTTCGTTTTATTCGACCACTTTTACCTGGCCGAAATTTCATTTCGGATCGATCCCGTTTAACTGGGTTGATTAATTTTGACAAGTAGATCTCATTTCGAATCGAATGGTAACTACTTTATTCAATAAATCCGAATCTCGAAATAACCAAAATTTTAGTAACGCAAACAAACGATAGATGACAATAGTAGGGTTCTTGATCTGAGGATCGCGTATTTGATCCATGATTGTCATATAGATAGTCGAGAAATTTAAGCCATGTTGAACATCACATCTAAGTAAATTCACTAGTGAATCACGTCAAACGATCTGTCTGTATAAAACATTTTACAGCTTTATACACATGACCTACGAGGCGTACTTGAGACGCACTTAATTAACATGGTTTAACCTAACGTATTATCGCATAAGACCTTTATATCCAAGTTCTTTCTATAATATGCGGATCATGGTTGACTTATTTCAAATCCAGTATGGTGAGCAGAGAAGGTTTCCCTTTTACTGCAGTGGTTACTGTACTTGATTAGGATCAAGGTCATTGAGTCCTGTCAATATCAGACAACCATATACATCTTTTCCATGTTGACCTTTCATTCTGAAGATCTGATGCGGGTTTTACGCCAACATCCATGAAAAGAGAGAAGACCATTACGTTTAACCGAAATGTTTAGCTTTTGCATCCTTGCTTCCACCGAAGCGGATGCAAAGGGATACTAAGCAGCAACATTGCCTGGTTGCAATTGAAGTCTTCTTCAACCCCCTTTTACCAAGGTTGAATGTATCACCACATACGCGTTGAGATCATCAAAGAACCTACTATTATTCTTGGTGAAACAAATTATTACATTCTTTTCTCATTGTAAAAATCATACAGACTACCATATTCATCTGTAGTTGTCCTCTCCACTTTTCAGAACCGTAGTAGAGAGTTCAACACGTACTGTATTTATTTCATCATAATTCACACCATCAAGATTGCGAGGAATATCGAATCACATTAATTCAACCAATTCATACTAACACATCGATGATTATGCAAAAATCAGGGAGACAATAACATTTTGAGAAAGAACTGCATACATCAGATATCTATTAAGATAGAATCCGATAAGTAACGATTCCTCATTCATCTAAACCAACCGACCAACTAGTAAACCAATGGAAGATGGTTGTGAAAGATTTCACATTATCGTCTTCTTCCATCCAATAGACCAGTCTTTTAAAATGGTTTTAATCGCAAATTACCGGAAATTTTAAAATAAGCATACCCGATCTTGGATTTCCCAAGGCCCTTTTATTTTGGAAAAAAAATTCTGATGAATTTACGCATGCATAACATAATTCTACTATCCATGAAAATTATCATATGCAGTAACATTCATCACATAAACCACACTCATGCTTACGCGTCATGCGTCTAATGTTCCGAAGAACTCATGCTTGCATACATAATTCTACTTCCAAGAAAATTATCAAATGAAACTACATCCTCAACATTTTAGCATACGTGTCAAACATGTAATATTCACATCCAACATACACATTTGGTGACTGGTTTTTTATTTTAAAATAATTTTAAACATTAGGGGCTGATTTGCAATTCATGCTTATATTCAATCACGCAACATTCTAGAAAAGAATCCTAGGTTTTTTCAACCATCTCAGCATGTCTATCCTAGTGCGCATTCCATATATTTAATAAGGGCTCAGCCCATAATATGCAATATCCAGCTAGCTTGACTCAGTCAAGACAACATTTCTAATCATGCATAAATATATATTGAATAATAAACAATTGCAATTTGCCCATTAATTATACCAGTCCCAAAAACATGTATCTCTGAGATCCATCCCCATAATCGAAACAAGGCATAAAAGTTATTAACCCTTGAGCACTGTGTAGGCCTATTGAGGTCCAAAAATATTTGGATTTTAAAACTTGACCTCCCCATATTAATTAACTTGAAATCGGTTTGAAAATACGGTTCGGTTCAGTCAATTTAGGTATGATTTGATCCGGTTGGGTTCGGTCTAGAAAATCCGGTTCGGAAAATCTGGTTCGGTTCGGTCCGGTTAAATTCGGTTCGGTTTTAAATTTTAAAATCTGCTTTGGTCCGAATCGGTCCAATAAAAATAGGGTTCGGTTCAACACACAAAACCGGTTCGGTTAGATCCACTTAGTTACCCCGGTCCGACCCGATTGAGAAAATCCCGTTCGGATTTAATTCGTCCCGGTTTGACATATTGGACCGGCCCAATAATTAAAATATAAAAGGTTGGGCCGAAATGTTTACTTGTGGCCCAAGTAGGGCTTTAAAGTCCAAAAATATTTAACTTAGCCACCAAGTAACATTAACTATAAAAAATAATTTCCAATATTAATAGTATATATATATAAATTTCGGACCTATTATAAACATATATATTTATTGCTAAGATTCTATCCCAAGATTAAATCAATCAACAATATATTTATATATATATATGTAAAAATCGACACCTATATATAAATATATATATATATATATATTATTTATTGTCAATATCTTAAATAGGAAAACATATATTGACAATATAGTTTCTAAAGCTTTTAGGTAACTAAAATCTATCAATAATATCTTTAACCTATTTAAATATTTAGATATATTGATAGTTATACATATTTCTATATATTAATTTGAATCTATCCTAATGTTCCCAATTATATATATATTGTTACCTAGAATAAAAATTAAAATATGGTAAACAATATTATTAAAAAGTTTCGACCGAAATTTGTTTCTTGGTGACTAAGAAATTAAAAAATCTACCTTGTAATTCACCTAGGGTTTCGACCAAAAACACATAATTGGGAACAAGTGCTCAAACTTGATGATCAAATTTTAATAAGATCTACATTCAAATGTTTGATTTTGTTAAATATCATCTTTTTCTTGAAGATCATGAACATCTAATTTCCGAAGAACATCATGAAAATTTCAGACTACCTTTAACTTAAAAATTCGAAAATTTTAGAATTTCCTTTTAAAAATTACGGTCTAGAGTTTGAATATTCAAGAACATCAATTTATTAAAATCATGAACTCCTAACCTGGCTCTGATACCACTGTTAGATTACGGGGTGTAATCACTACAGAAACTAAATCATGGAACATGCTAGTAATCGAAATTACGCAGCGGAAGATTCGCACATACCTATACAGTAGTCCGTAGTCCCAAGATCTTTGCAGGAGGGAGTTCACGACGCTCCGGTCGGAACCCGTAGGGGTTCTTGTGAAGGAAGCCCTACGTGGTATATTCTTCACAGCAAAGCCTCTGATCGATTCTTGGCAAGGGACAGATCTCCGGAGTGTTTGCTCAAAGGATAATTGGCACACCCTTGGTGGATGCTAGGTTCGGCCGATATAGGTGTATTTTGGTGGAAGTTTTTCTCTCAAATCACCACTTGAAGGGAATTGTGATTGACCTTAATAAACCCCTAACTCCCCATATATATAGGATTAGTAAAGTGGACAAAAATTCCACTTTATCCCTTCCTAAAATTCGGTCGGCCAAGCATGTATAGGGAGGCCCAATTTTTGGCTTCTTATGTCAATTGGGATTTGGGTTTGGCCGAATTTGATAATGTGACATTTACCCAATTAACTTAGGTAACATATACATATAATGGGCTTCCATTTACGGCGCTTATCACCATATGCTTACATCCCTTTCATCATTAGGTTCAGGATCGGTTGTAACACCGGAATCCATGCAAAGAGTACCATCATAATTTACCATGAGGTTTCTAGATTCGGCGGCCTTTCCTTCACCGAAACGAAGTTATAAGGCACACCAAATGTGTAATGCACTGACGTTCATGAACTGCTCCTCAATTTCACCTGTAAATGTTAAAAAGATAAACCCTTTTGCAATATGATCCTTGTGTGACCTTTCGACGTCAAAGGAGTATGGACTACCATATTCATTTGTGGGTGTCCTTTCCGATTTTGGATTTATGCATACCTAAACATCCGCAGCGGAGAGGAGTTTCAACACATACTTCTCTCATTTATCATATCTCATACAATCAAGATTTCGAGGAATATATAATCACACTATATAAGCCATCGAAACTAACACATTGACAAACCATACGAAAACAGGGTGAAAATTTAAAACATTTTTTAAAAAATTGCTTTCATCGGATATATATGATAGGAGGCGACAAAGAATGATTCCTCATTCATCTAGCCTAACCGACCACCTAGTAAACCAATTGAAGGGGGCCGTGTAAAGAGTTCACACCGCCGACGTCTCCTTTCTAGTAGATCGATCTAATTTGAAAACGGTTTAATCGCTAATTTAACCGGAATAGGGAGTTTTGACGTACACCCGATCTTGGCTTTTCCAAGGCCCTTTTGAAATATTCGAGGATTTCTCATTCATGCATACCTAATTCTACTTCACTAGAAAATTATCTCATGCGATCACAACCTGAAACTATCATGCATAAGCATCATGCGTAGTCACTCCACATGAAACATGCATAGTTAGCGACTGAATATTGTTTTAAAATATTTGGGGCTGACTTGCTATTCATGTTATCAAACTCATGCGTACTTCTATAGATGGATCCTATCAAGATCACTCAGCATAACATGTCTATCCTAGTGCGCAACTCATTAATTGACAACTGGGCTCTGCCCCCAAGCATGCAGTATTCAGTTAGCTTGAAATAATCAAGACTCAATTCTAACATGCATCCATATCAATATATAACAATTACAATCCAGCCCAAAAAATGATTCAGTCCCATAATCATGCATTTTCCGAGATCCATCCCCAAAAACGAATCTAGGCATCAAGTTTGATTAAAACGTTAAAAGTATCAAACCACTTAGCACTGTGTAGGTAATTTTAAAGTTAAAAAAAAAATGGATTTTAAATTTGATCTAACCTAGGTTCAGTTGACCCGAACCGTTCTGGTCAAACCAGTTCGATTTAGTCAGCCCAGTCGGATTAACCAGGTCCGACCGGTCCGGCTTGGTTAGGTGAATTCGGTACTTTTTTCTCGAACCGGGTTGGGTTTCACCTGACCCATTAGCCCACCTGGTCCGAGCCGACCCGATCCGGGTTGGTCCGATTGAGAAATTCGGGTCGGTCGACCCGACCAATTTAAATCGGTGGAACTCGACCCGAACTGATTCGGATCCCACTGGTTATCTGGGCAGGTCTGTAAACATATAGTGATGGGCGCCGTAAATGGAAGCCTGTTATATGTATATGTTACCTAAGACAATTGGGTAAATGTTACATTAGGATATTGGGCTAGACCCAAATACTAATTGACATGAGAGGATCAAAATTGGGCCTCCCTTATACACCTAAGTGGCGACCGAACTATGTAGGGGCAAAGTGGACTTTTGTCCACTTTGGTCCTCCTATATATATGGGGTGTTAGGGGTTTTATTAGGGTGAATCGTAATTCCTCTCTAGTGGTGATTTGAGAGAAATCCCTCCCATAAAACCACATAGTTCGGCCGAACCCACTTCTTCACCAAGGGTGTGCCAATTTGCCTTCAAGCAAACACTCTGGAGATCCGTCCCTGTCAAGAATCGATCAGAGGCTTTGCTGTGGAGAATATACCGCATAGAGATTCCTTAACAAGAACCTCTACGGGTGCCGACCGGAGGACCGTGAACTCCCTGCTGCAGGATCTTGGGAGTACGGATTACTTCTGAGGTATGTGTGAATCTTCCGCTGTGTAATATCAATTACTAGCATGTACCATGTTTATAGTATCCGTAGTGATTACTCCCCGTAATATAATAGTGGTATCAGAGCCTGTGTTAGGAGTTCATGATTTTGATAAATTGGTGTTCTTGAAAGTTTGTTTTTTAAGATTTTGGGCCATAAATTTTAAGATAAGAAAATTTAAAATTTCCGAATTTTTGAGATGGTAATGGTTATGATGTTCTTAGCAAAATTTGATGTTCATGATCTTCAAGAAAAACATGATTTCATCAAAATTGAACATTGGATTAAATATCTTATTAAAATTTGATCTTGAAATTTGACCACTTGTTTCCAATTTTATGTTTGTGTCGAAACCCTAGTGAAATTAAAAGGTAATTTTTTTTTTAAATTTCTTAGGAACCAAGTTATTAATTTCGGCCGAATGTGCTAGTTATACTGTTTACCATATTTTAATTTGTATTCTAGGTAAAAATATATCTATAATTGGAAACATAAGGATAGATTCACAATAATATATAGAAATATATATAACTATCAATATATCTAGATAATTAATAGGGTTAAATATATTATTGATAGATTTAGTCACCTAAAAGATTAATAAAATATATTGTCAGTATATGTGTTACGCTATTTAAGATATTGACAATAAATAAAATATATATGTGTATATTAAGTGCCGAAATTTTACATACATATATATATATATATATATATATATATATATATATATAGTTGATTGATTTAGTCTTAAAGATATAATCTTGGCAATAAATATATATATGTTTAATGTATGGCCGAAATATATATATATAGTAGCAATATTGGAAATTATTTTACATAACTAATATTTCTTGGTGGCTAAGTTAAGTTTTTAGTGGACATTAAAACCCTACTTAGCCCACAAGAATATTTCGGCCCAAACCCTAGGGTAAATGGGCCGGTCCAATTTGCTAAACCGGTCTGAGTTAAAACTGAACCGGATTTTCTTAATCGGTTCGACCTATTCCGGTCGGGTAGGAGCGGGGTAACTAAGTGGATCTAATTGAACCGGTTTTGAGTGTTGAACCGAACCGAACCCAATTTTTGGAACGGTTCGGACCGAACAATTTTTTAAAAATAAAACCGGACCGAACAAAACTGGATTTTACTGAACCGGACCCGAACCAGATTTTTCTGGACCGAACCGAACCAAACCGGACCGATATTGAGTTAACCGAACCGAATTTTCAAAACCGAATTCAAGTCAATTAAAATAGGGTGGTCATGTTTTAAAATCCAAATGTAATGAAACTTAAAATGGCCTACACAGTGCACAAGGGTTTCTTATTATTCACATAACAATTAAACATTAATGACTTGTTTCGATTATTGGGATGGATCTCAAAGATACATGTTTTTGGGACTGGATTAATTAGTGGGCTGAACTGAAATTGTTTATTATTGGTTATATATTTATGCATGATTATAACTTTCGTCTTGACTGAGTTAAGCTAGCTGGATATTGCAAATTGGGGGCAGAGCCCTGGTTAAATATATGGTATGCGCACTAGGATAGACATGCTGTGAAGGTTGAAATTGCCTAAAATTCGTGTCTAGAATGATGCGTAAATGAATATAAGCATAAATTGCAAATCAGCCCCCTATGTTTAAAATATTTAAAATCTAAAACCAATTACCAAATATGTATGATTGATGTGGAAGTTTCATGTTTGACATGTATGCTAGAATGTTGAGGATGTAGCCGCATTTGATAATTTACTTGGAAGTAGAACTATGTATGTAAGCATGATTTCCTTGGAACATTAGACGCATGACGCGTAAGCATGAGTGTGGTTTGTGTGATGAATGTTACTTGCGTATGATGATTTATATGGATGGTAGAATTATATATGCATGAGTAAGTTCATCGGAATATTTTTCCAAAATAAAAGGGACTTGCGAAAGCCAAGATCGGGTATGCTTGTTTTAAAATTCCCGTTCCGGTAATTTGCGATTAAAACCGTTTTTAAAGACTGATCTATTGTATTGAAAACGACGGTGATGTGAACTCTTTCATAACCATCTTTCATTGGTTTACTGGTGGTCGGTTGGTTTAGATGACTCAGGAATCGTTACATGTCGCATTCCATCTTAATAGATATCCGATGTATGCAATTTTTTCTCGAAATTTTATTGTCTCACTGATTTTTTTGCATAATCATCGATGTGTTAGTATGAATTGGTTGAATTAGTGCGATTCGATATTCCTTGCAATCTTGATGGTGTGAATCATGATGAATAAAAGGAATAAGTGTTAAAATCTCTACTACGATTCCGAAAAGTGGAGATGACAACTACGGATGAATATAGTAGTCTGTATAATTTTGACAATGGGAGAAAAATGTAATAATTTGTTTCACCAAGCATGGGAATAGGTTCTTTGATGATCTGAACGCACATGTGGTGATACATTCTACCTTGGTAAAAAGGGGTTGAAGAAAACTTCAATTGCAACAAGGCAATGTTGCAGCTTAGTATCCCTTTGCATCCGCCTCGGTGGAAGCAATGATGAAAAAGCTAAACGTTTCCGTTGAATGTGATGGTCTTCTCTCTTTCCATGGACGCTTGTGTAAAAGCCGCTCGAGACCTTCGCAATGAAAGGTCAACATGGAAAGGATGTATATGGTTGTCTGATGTTGACGGGACTCAATAACCTTGAGCCTAATCAAGTACAGTAACCACAATAGTAAAAGGGAAACCTTCTCTGCTCACCATACTGGGCTCGAAAGAAGTCAACCATGATATGCATATCATAGAGAGAACATGGACCATAAACGTCTTGTACGATAATCCGGTGGGTTAAACCATGTTGATAAAGTGTGTCTCAAGTACGCCTAGTAAGTCATGTGTATGAATCTGTAAAAATGTTTTAATCGACCCGGTAAAATAGGATTGATCCGAAACGAAATTTCGGCCAGGTAAAAGTAGTCGAATAAAACGAAACGATTCACGTACTCCGTCATCTCAGTTGGGACAACTGAACTGATCATACACATCGATTGCGTAGCTAGATCGGAAGATTTAGTATTTCATAATTGTTAGTACTCTATTGAATGAATTAATTAGTAATAATAATCACGTGCGAAACTGATTGGATTAATTTGAATTAAATTCAGAAATGAAACGATTTAGCCATGGGTTAAAACTTCAGTAAATAGCGCCACGCGCGCGTGGGCCTCGAAAGACGGAACACATCGTTTCAAAATACGAATTTAATGATTAAGTATTTTTAATGATTAAGTGCTAAATTTTCGTCTACGTCCCTTCATAAACAACTTATTGATAACATTTACATCGGTAAGAAGTATGCTTCATAAGCTACCACAACCTTATAAAAGTATCAACTGACGCATAAGGAGAAAACCCAAAATGCTCAGTTCGGAGATGGGATAAAATCTTTGAGATAAGTTTGCAAACCAAGAAGGATGAAGTCGGTTAAACAATTTTCCTTCAATACGCCTTGAACGATAATTCAGGCTAGGCATTCAAATCAAATGTCACACTTCAAGAAGTACAGTTCATAAACATAATGTTAGAGTCAATCTATCAGCTGTTCCCTATGGGATGAAGAGAGGTGCACATATATGTAAAACTTGTTAGCATATGGTGATGTGGCACCGTAATTGGTAGCCCGTTAATATATGTGGTTACCTAAGACAATTAGGTAAATGTCACATTTGGGCTAATTGGGCTCGACCCAATTCCCATGTGACATGGGAAGCCCAAAATTGGGCCTCCCCACCCACATAGGTCGGCGCCGAACCCTAGAGGGGAAGGGAGAGGATTTTCTCCTCCCCCACTATATAAGGAGGTCTTGGGGTCACCTCCAAAGACACACCTTGATCACAAATCCTTCTAAGTTGTGATTTGAGAGAAATTCCTTCTCTCTATAGTTATATTTTGGCCGGCATGAACCACCATTGGTGTGCCAAATTGATTCCGAGCAATCAGTCCCATGTTTTTTCCCCGTTGAAGAATCGATCAGAGGATTTGTTGTGGAGCTTATACCGTGTAGGACTTCTTCTCATGAAGAACTTGTACGGGTTCCGACCGGAGGATCGGAAATTCCTACACATCTCCTTGGGCAGGAAAGCTATTGAGGTATGTGTACATTATTACGCTGCGTAATTAGTTTCCTTGCATGTACATGTTTAGCATTCCGTAGTATTACGTCTCCGTAATCCAACAGTGGTATCAGAGCAAGGTTAGGAGTTCTTAATTTTTTTGATAAACTGATGTTCTTGAAGTTTTATAAAAAACCGATTTTTTTCATCATGAACACCGAAATTTTTAAACATAATTTCATGTTTTTGATCTGTAAAAACATAAAATTTTCGGATTATACATGTTTTTAAAGATTGGTGCCGAAATTTTACTTTAAATCTAAGTTTGATGTTCATGATCTTCACAAGAACACGATGAGTTTTATCAAGAACAATATTTGGATTCATGATCAAGATAGTGTTTGATCTTAAAATTTGACAACTCTTTCCAATTTCTTGTTTTTGTCCGAAAACCATAGTGGCATATTAGGTAAAAAATTAATTTTCTTGGGCACCATGTAATTAAAATTTCGGCCAAATAAATAATAGATATATATAAACACCTAATTTTGGCCCGCGCGTAGCACGTTCAAAATGTCATATGTGACGCGTCAAAAAAATGAAGAATTTAAATATGGAAGGTCGCGAAGTTTCTAAAGATAAGACTGGCTTAAAATAGGATAGTGTATATGCATTATTTATTGTAAAATATTTAGAAAATATATTATGTGTATTTATGGTAAAATACATAAATATATATTTATATTTCCAGAATATTAAATGCATATATTTTTCAGATTTTATTTTCCTAGTTTAGGGTTCCTAGTTTAGCTATAAATAGGCTAATTTTACATGTAAAAAATACACCACAGAAAATAAAAACACCTGATCTCGAAATTCGTGCATTTTTGTCTCCTAGTGAATAAATTTTTTTTTTCTGTCAGTAGACTCCCAGCCCCCGCCAGAGTGGGCTCGGCCCGCCGGTGGCCTGCCGTGGCCGCCCGTCCGCCCGTCCGTCGGTGACCATCCATCCGCTGCCCCTGCGCCCGGCCACGCCGCCCGAAACTCGACCAGCCCTGCCCCGGCAACCACCTCCGACGAGCACCCGGTGGCCGGCCCCTCTCTCTCTCTCTCTTCTTCTTCTTCCCTCCGCCCGCCGTCGCACCTGACCAGCAGTCCACCGGTTTCCACCGCCTGCCGTCCGCCTCGCGCAGCCCGTTCTGATCTCGTGCCGCCGGTCCCATCTTTGCACCGCCTGCTTTGTCCACAACCACCAGCCCTTTCCGTCTGATCTCGTCGCTCCGCCGGTCCTCCTGGCCGTCGTCCTCCTTTGGTGGCTGTCAGATCCGTCCCTGCTGCTGTCTTCTGATGCTACCGGTGCTGCAGGTTTTTTTTTTTTTGTTGCTTTAATATAATAATTCATGATTATTATTTGATAATTAGTTTATTTATTTATTTTCTGTTTATTCTTTATTACTATTATATTGTATTGGCTAGATAATTAAAATGGAAATATAATTAAATAACATGTTTTTATGTGTATGATATGTAATTACTAAATTGTATCATGTTTGGAGCATGTTTAGTTTTGTTTAGATTTTATTTCAATTAGGAGAATTAGATACATAATAGATTTTTTTTAGGTTTATATTTATTTTTAATGATAGCTTTTGCGTAAAAAATGAGTTTAGTTTTTTATAACGTTAGATTAATTTAACGTAACGAATGTTTATATTTTTAAAATGACAATTAAGTGAATTGAGTACCGAAAGGGCAAAATTAAAGATCTATATTTTTAATTCGTAATAGAAATCCCGAACTTGAATTTCTGATCGTAGACTGATTTAATACCTAGGTGTTTAATTCGTTATTCACTTAGGTAATTTATGATTCTAGTTAGCTGATGGGTTCGATTACAGCCGTCAGGCCCTTTAACGGGTAGGAAACGGCAAACAGGCCCACCTGGCCCAAAATGAAGGTCAAGATGACCTAGGAGAAGGGTCCCGACGAAGGGAGTCCCGACAAGGCAAGGTCCCGACAGAGTCGGTCCCGACAGAGTCGGTCCCGACAGTGGAGCTGGAAGCTCCCGATGAGAAGCCTTTAAGTAGGCCCCGATGATGAATCCCTGAGAATGATTGGCCCTGTCACGATGACGAGGGGCCCCGAGCGGTGACACAACGAGATAACTCTGGAGTCCCCGACGGGAGTCGGGACTCGATTATCAGAGGATAAGGCCAAGATATGCGGGGCGTGGCCGAGATACGCGGAACGTGGTTAAGATACACGGAGCGTGGCCGAGATACGCGGGGCATGGCTGAGATACGCGAGATCACATCCGAGATATGCGGGATACGGGCTAACCACCCCAAACGGTTCACCAGGTACCTGAGGCATCTCTTCGCCTATAAAAAGGCAAGAGGTGACCTCAGAAGGTTTACGTTGAATTGAATACACTTTGAGATTACTGCTTGCCAGTCATACGAGATACTCATTTAAGCATCGGAGAGGGATTCTAGGTCACCGCCCGGTCTATCCCCTCTTGCAGGATTGCGTGGAGCAAAGGAGCTAGGATTGCCGTCAAAGTCCGTACCAGAGTTCCACCGTGATCCAACATTGGCGCCGTCTGTGGGAATCAAACAAAAAGCTGATATGCCTTCTACTCGATCGATGGCAGCTGGCAAGCACAGAAGACAGGGACAATCCGGTGGTTCTCGTCACCCCGCTGCAACAAATCTGGATTCAGTACAAGAACAAGAGGAAAACCAGAACCATCCCCCGGCTGAGCTCTCTCAGACAGGGGGGGCATAACGGAGATCCCGAAGATATTGCTCCTCAACACCAGGGCAATAGGGGGCAGGAGGCCCCCCCAGCTACAGACTTGACAAGGGCTGTGGCGGAAGCCATGCCCATGTTTCTGGCGGCCGTAGAGGCTCTCTTGGATCGGAGAGAGGCTGCAAGGAGGCAGGAGGAGATGCCCCCGTTGGAGGAAGTGGCCCCGCCAACAGAGGGTCGGAACACACAGGAAGCCCCGCCCCGAGGCCAGGACAGAGGTAGGGCAACCGGTCAGCCGGAGAGGTTCGTGGTTGATGGGCCAGGACCAGTACAGCACAGAACCATTCACCTGAATGGTCCCATCACTCCCGACCAGGTGGTGAAGATCGTGAACATCTGCATGGGAGAACAGAAGCCGCTGGTGTCGGAGCTAAGGGATCGATCCACTCATCCCTTCGTTCCCCGACTTATTGACACCCTAGCCCCGCCCGGGCTAGGTATCCCCACGATAAAGGAGTACGATGGCGAAGGAGACCCAGTTCGCCATGTCCAGAAACACCTCATGGCGTGTCTGGGAAGAGCCCCGAGTGAGGACATAGTGTGTACGCTGTTCCCGAACACACTTGGAGAAAGAGCCCTGACCTGGTTCTTCAGTCTGCCCCCAGGCTGCATCACTTGCTGGGCAGATATGCATGACCGATTCATTCAGCAGTACCAGGGTCGGAGGCGTTTATTGAAGAGCGTAAGGTCCCTGACCCAGGTGGTGCAAAGGCCCGACGAATCACTGGCGCACTATTACCAGCGGTACACGGCCAGCGTAGCAGAGATAGACGAGGAAATCTCGGAGGGCGAAACCATCCGTACCTTCATTCGGAACCTGACAGCCCCCTACGGCTCCGACCTAATGCACAGCGTGGCTGAGAAAGCTGTGTGGAATATGGAGGCATTACAGAAGAGGGTGAAACGGCAGATCGATGTCCAGGAGTCAAAGATAGCCGCGGGAGAACTGGAGCCCCCAAAGTCGAACAAAGGAAAGCAGTCGGTTAAACCCTCCGACGATCGTAAGACAAAAGGCAAACCCGAGAGTAGTCGGAACCAAGGCCGACCTGATCGAAGGGACGATAGACGTTCTTCAAGGAAGGATAAGCAGGAGGATCTCGACATTCCTCTCAACTGCTCCATGGCGGAAGTGCTGACAGTCATGGAACGACAAGGTATCTCCAGGTATCCCCCGAAGAAAGATGGAGAATTCTTGGGATCCCGCACGGATCGCTACTGTCGATTTCACCGCGCAAATGGTCACGACACCAATCAGTGTCGGGAACTGAAGAAGGAGATTGAAAAACTGATCCAGAAGGGGAAGCTCAAGGAATTCGTCGGGGATAAGCGGTGTCGATCCCGCTCTCGGTCCCGATCGCGGTCCCGTTCCCGATCCCGCGATCGGTCCCCAAAAAAGAAGAGAACTGATCCAGAGTCATCCGGTGCTCGCAAGGAGAAACGGGTTATCAACGTGATTCATGGAGGATTTGCTGCTGGAGGTGATACCTCATCCGCCCGAGAGGTCTATGCCTCTAGAATCCCTACAGCAGTGGTGTTGGGTAAGAGGTCCCGATCCTGGACCTTGAAAGAGGAGATGGTAATCTCCTTCTCGTCGGAAGACCTCATAGGCGTGGAGACTCCGCACGACGATGCCTTGGTGGTAACCTTGGATGTAGACGGGTTCGAGATGAAGAGAATTCTAATCGACGGAGGGAGCTCCTCCGACATTCTATTCATGGACGCGCTGGAGGCTATGGGGAAGACGAAGAAAGACCTAAAAGAGGCAAACTTCCCGATGGTCGGGTTCTCTGGCTCAACCTCCTATCCGCTAGGAGTAATCACCTTACCAGTGGAGTTTGGTAGCTGGTGGAAATCAGAAAGGTGGAACGTGGAATTTGTCGTGGTTGATTTTGCGGGGACCTAGAACGCGATTATCGTGAGAACCACCATTAATCCCCTGATGGCAGTCGCCTCGACAGTGCACCAAAATATGAAGTTCCCGACCGACCACGGAGTCGGAGAGGTCAAGGGCGACCAGGTGGCTTCCCGAAAATGCTATGTTAATGCCACCCGGAGGAGGAGGCGAGAGGCCATGACTGTCCTCTAGACAGACACAGATCCCAGAGAAGAGTTTGGGCGTCCCGCCCCCGTAGAAGATTTGAAAGAAGTCGAGATTGACGGACCCCAGAGGAAGGTGAAAATCGGGTCTGCTCTGACTGAGGAGACAACCCAAAAATTGGTAGAGTTGTTGAAGGAGTTCAAGGAGCTGTTTGCCTGGTCCCCGAGCGATATGCCAGGAATCAGCCCCGATGTGATCATACACGAGTTGAAGATAGACCCCGCGATCAAGCCTATCACACAGAAAAGGCGTCCGATGGGCACGGACAAGAAGATCGCGATCCAGCAAGAGGTGGGCAGGTTGCTCGATGCTGGGTTCATTAAGGAGCTCCGATTCCAGACTTGGGTTGCCAACCCAGTGCTGGTGAATAAGACTAACGGGAAATGGAGAATGTGTGTGGACTTCCGCGACTTGAACAAGGCTTGCCCAAAGGACTGCTACCCACTCCCGAGAATCGACCAATTGGTGGATGCTACATCGGGACACGAGCTGTTAAGTTTCATGGATGCGTATTCAGGCTACAACCAGATCAAGATTGCCAAGGAAGACGCTCCCCATACAGCGTTCTACGCAGACAGTGACATCTATCACTACGATGTCATGCCTTTCGGGTTGATCAATGCTGGGGCCACCTACCAACGGATGGTGAATAAACTGTTTGGAGATATGCTGGGAGAAACCATGGAAGCTTATGTGGATGATATGCCGGTGAAGTCCCGACAAGCCGAGGATCATGTGCACAACCTAACCATGGCATTCGAGCGGATGAGGCTCCATCAAGTTCGCTTGAACCCGACGAAATGCGCCTTCAGAGTCCACTTAGGGAAGTTTTTGGGCTTAATGGTGAGCCAAAGAGGAATTGAAGTGAATCCTGAGAAGCTGAGGGTAATCGAGGAGATGCAGTCTCCGATAAACCATCGGGAGGTACAAGTGCTGAATGGCTGACTAGCTGCAATGAATCGCTTCTTGTCCAAAGCCAGCGACCGATCAATGCCGTTTTTTGAAGTCCTGGGGGCCAACAAGAAATTCGAATGGACCGCCAAATGTGAAGAGGCGTTCCTAGCACTCAAGCAGCACCTTCGCACACTCCCGCCGTTGGCGAAACCGGTTCCAGGCGAGCCGCTCTACCTTTATTTGGCTGTTTCTGAATTTGCCATTAGCTCTGTGTTAGTAAAAATTGTCGAGGGTAATCAATCCCCGTCTATTATGTAAGCAAGGCGTTTGCCAAGTCTGAATTAAACTATCCCGCCGTTGAGAAGTACCTCTTTGCGTTGATTATTACTGCTCGGAAGCTAAGGCCTTATTTCCACGCACACGAGATTACTGTGCTGACGAACCAGCCTTTGAAGCATTTTTTGAACCGACCGGATGCGTCAGGAAGATTAGTGAAGTGGGCAGTAGAGCTTAGTGAATTTCGAATACACTTCGCTCCAAGAACGGCTATTAAGGGCCAGGCATTGGCGGATTTCATAGCAGAATCTACAGCCCCCGATCTGGAAGAAGCGGGCCCTGTAGAGGGGGCAACCATGGAGGTCCCAATAGAGGAACAACCAGAGAGGGCAGAGCAATCAGAACAGCCAAACAAGGAAAATACCTGGGAGATGTACACGGAGGGCTCCGCGAGTTCGGAAGGATCAGGAGCGGGCTTTTTATTAATACCACCGGGTGAAGGTGAACCGCTCCGATACGCCTTGGCTTTAACATTCAAGGCCACAAACAACGAAGCGGAATATGAAGCTCTTATCACGGGCCTAAAAATTGCTAAAGGTACTGGAATGGATCACTTGAGAGTGAAGTGCGACGCAGCTTTAATCGTGAACCAGGTTCAAGGGCGATACGAAGCAAGGAGTCCGATAATGAAAAAGTATCTGCGAGAGGTACAAGTCCTGAAAGAGAGCTTCAAAAGCTTCGATATCGAGGCAATTCCAAGGGAGGAAAATGTAGAGGCAGATGCCTTGAGCAAATTTGCCTTGGGGGCACCCTCGGAAGAAAATCGGAAGGTGCACTTCTTGGAGAAGGTGATCTTATCAAACATCGAACCAACACAGGTGTGCGCCGTTGAAGCAAGATCGGAGGAGGAGCCAATCTGGATGACCCCGATAGTCGCGTACCTGACTACGGGGGCAGTCCCCGATGATCAAGTGGCAGCGGACAGGATACATCGAATCGCGGCCAATTATGTGATGCTGGACAATCAGCTATACAAGAAGGGCTGGTTCTCGACTCCGTACTTGAAGTGTGTAGCAGAACCCGACACCAGTTGAATCCTGAAGGAAATGCATGAAGGGGTCGCGGCTTGTCACGAAGGGGCCCGATCCATTATGAGGAAGGTGTTGAACTTAGGCTACTATTGGCCCATGATGAACGAAGAAGCAACGGCGTTGGTCCGATCCTGCGACGCGTGCCAGAGGTACGCCCCGAGTATCGTGGCTCCGGCCGCTAATCTGACATCCATCAAGAGTGCGTGGCCCTTCGCGCATTGGGGCATCGACTTGGTGGGACCTCTTCCACAAGCACAAGGACAATGTAAGTATTTACTTGTAGCAATCGATTATTTTTCGAAATGGATAGAGGCGGAGGCATTGGCCAGAACAACGGGGAACCAGATCGTCAAGTTCCTCCAAACCCACATCGTGTCCAGATACGGAATTCCTAAGGTGGTGATCAGCGATAATGGCCCACCGTTTAACGGCTCTCAGGTGAGGGAGTATCTGGAGGAATTGAACATTGAGCATCGGACCGCCTTCGTACGCCATGCTCAGACTAATGGCCAGGTGGAGTCAGCCAACAAAATCGTGATGGATGGCCTGAAGAAGAGGGTCTATGCCTTGAAGGGCAAGTGGCTGAACGAACTGGAAAATGTGCTTTGGGCTGTTAGAACGACACCCAAGCGATCAACGGGGGAGACTCCGTTTGGCCTCGTTTATGGCACGGAAGCTGTCGCCCCTGTGGAGGTAGCTGTGGCGTCCCATCGGATGAGGTATTACGAGCCCCTGACGAACGATGAAATGAGACGTCTGGACTTGGACTTACTCGAAGAGAAGAGGCGGGAAGCCGATGAAGTCCAAGCTCGAATGCGTTTGGCGATGGCCAGGTACTACAATCGGCGAGTGAAATCCCGACAGTTCTTCGTTGGGGAGCTGGTTTGGCGTCGCAACGAGTTCACCCTTTTGGATCGAGTCAACAAGATGTCACCAAAATGGGAAGGACCTTATAAGGTCGTGGGGATGCCAGCTCCAAATGCGTACAAATTGGAAGACCTCGATGGCAGAACGTTAAAGCATTCTTTTAGTGGCGAACACTTGAAGAAACACCATGCTTGAAGAAAGTCGCCTTAAGTGGTGCCCGATAAAGTCGCCTTAAGTGGTGCCCGATAAAATCGCCTTAAGTGGTGCCCGATGTAAAAATCGCCTTAAGTGGTGTATGCTGTTTATCGTTTAATTCGATGTAAGCCAATTTCATGCTATCAATAAAGAGGTTGCTTCCAATAAGAGTTATCCTTAGATTTATTCTAAGTATCAAAAAGTCGCCTTCAGTGGTGCACGGGAAGTCGCCTTCAGTGGTGCACAAGAAAAGTCGCCATAAGTGGTGCACGAGAAAAGTCGCCTTAAGTGGTGCACGAAAAGCCGCCTTGAGTGGTGCACAATCCTTAGATTTATTCTAAGTATCCAAAAGTCGTCTTAAGTGATGCGAGGGACTAAGTCGCCTTGAGTGGTGGACAATCCTTAGATTTATTCTAAGTATCCAAAAGTCGTCTTAAGTGATGCGCGGGACTAAGTCGCCTTGAGCGGTGCACAATCCTTAGATTTATTCTAAGTATCAAAAAGTCGCCTTAAGTGGTACACAATATAAAGTCGCCTTGAGTGGTGCATGATACTAAGTCGCCTTGAGTGGTGCACGATCTTTAGGGTTATCCTAAGTAATAATTAAGTCGTCTTAAGTGATGCATGGAACTAAGTCGCCTTAAGTGGGACAAGTTATTAAATCATCGAGACGTGCGAGAATGTCTTAAGTGTCGAGGTTTCGACCTAAGCACGTATAGTAAAGTCACTCGGAGAAGTGCAACGAAGGAATCGGAACTAAAGAAGTCTGATATTGATAAGGGCTCAAGGGCCCGACAACGACAAAAGAGAAGAAGATACAAGGACTCTAAAAGTAAACATTCAAGCTTGGTCCTTGTCGGCAGCGTTGGCAGCAGCTGGGTCCGCGAAGTCGGTAACAGAAGGATCCACAAGGTTGACTTCGGAAGGATTGGCTATCGGGGCGTCCGCACTTGGAAGTTCAGAAGCGTCTTCGACAATTACGGGGGTACTCCCCCCATCACTCTCCTCGGAAAGAGCAAAATACTTCTTCGCAAAGGGAGCGAGGGAAGGAGACTTGTCGAAATTGATAGCGTCCCCGTACTCCAGGTGGAGCTCCTCAACCGCGTTGAAGAGAGTGTTCTCCACCTCCGCGCCAAAGAACTTCATGGCATCGGCTTGAAAGTCCTCGGACCTCCGATAGTCCTCCCGACCCTTCACCTCCGCCTCAGCCAGCTGCGCAGGAAATCCCGCAATTTGCTCCTCCAGAGCCTTCTTCTCGAGGACCAGTTTGTCCTCGGCAGCTTTCTTCTCCTGGGTCAGCCTGCCCACAACTGCCTCCCGCTCCTGCCGCTCTTGCCTCAAGAGCCCCTCGAAGTCCCCGATCTGCTGCTGGAGGTCCTGAACCTTCTGATTGAGGACAGCCTGTTCCTTGACAAGCTTTCCCCGCGAAGACTGGGAGGCCTTGAGATCCTCCTGAAGCTGTTCACGGATCCCTCGGTCCCGCTCCCGGGACTCATCGTAGGCAATGACATACCCGATGAGGCGGTTGAAGTCCCCGAGCTCCTGCAATAATAAAGAAAAGTGTTAATGGACAAACAACCCGATTTATCATCAAAGATGAAGAAGCGAAGTCTTACCTGTATACGGCGCATGGCCATATTCCTGACATCCCGCTGCATGTGCGTCTGATTGAGGCAAATCGGATGCCGCATAGTAGGCAGGATCGAGCCTGCCAGCAGATGCAGGGCCAGCTCCTGGTCCTGCTCCCCTTGTGTGAGCGGGACTCCTTGAAGCGTCTAGATAGGAGTCCAGGGGGCATTCTCTTGTGAAGAATCAAAGGGCCTGTAGAAGTTCCCATCAAGAGCAAGAAGAGAAAGAGGACGATGAGTGGAAGGGCATGCCTCTGTCTCGGCCCGAACAGGGGAAGGAGTGAAGTCATGGATGGGCGAGGGCGAGGGCTGCCGCTGCTGCGGAGAAGATGAAGGAGGCGGCCCTTGAGGGGTTGGTTTCAAGGGGGATTGCCCCGCCTTCCGACGCTGACGAAAAGAGCCACCCTCGTCAGTCTCCTCGGAGGAGTCCAAGGTTTCCACCTGACGAAATTGTTCGCCAGTCGGTGCCTTCTCTCCAGCTGAGGAAGGCATCCCCCGCTGAAGACAGTGTATCTGCGGAAGCTGCGGCACCTGATGGAGCTCCGGAGCGACCTGCACCTGGAGGATGAGAAGCTTCAGAAAGGTAGTCAGGAAGTTCATCGGGATTCTTACACCAAATGATACGTCGGGAGACGTATTGATCCTTCCCACGATAATGATAGTAGCCCGCCTTCAAGACTCGGGGAGTTTCGCCTCGAAGGATTCTTTTGACGTCAGCGATGCGGGCTTCCTTGGTCGAGGAAATCAAATCCTTCGGGACCATCCTCTTGTATGATTTAATAGCAAGTCAGAGTTTTTTACCTTCTTCAGCATTCTGGACATCAAAAAGCTGGTCCAGATCCACCCGCTTCCGCTTGGGTTGCTCCGCTGAAGGAGACCCCGACCTAGCAGCAGTCTTCTTGGCGGACTTCCTCTTCCGCGAGGGGCGGACAGCATCAGTCTCCCCCTGCTTAAGGGACAGATCGGTCAGCAAAGATACCTTCTTGGCTGCAAACAGTAAACAAAGAAGAGTTAGAAGTTTACCCAAGGGACCATATTAGAAGGGTCGTCGAAGAGCTGCCCCCCAGAAACAATATCGAGGAGTCGGATCCCGGCGTGCACCAGGTCCCGCTCCACGAGTGAGTTGGCGTTGAGAGGAGTGTAAGACTCCCCCCACCGATAAAGCTGGATAAGTTGGAGAGTTTCAAAATCCTCGTCGGCATAAGTGTGGAAGGCAGGCGGAGGGTCTGCTACCACCTCCCACCGAGGCCAGGGAATTGAGGAGTGACAGATGAAGAAGTAGCTCTTCTTCCAGCTACTGTTGTCGAACCCTGTATCAACCAAGAGTCCCCGACCTTTGACCACCTTCCAGGTGTCACTGGTCCAACCGTACCGGGCAAGCTGCTGCTTACTCCACTTGGGCATCCGAGGGTAGAAGGCGCAAACCCCCGCCTCATTGCACTTCATCCCATAGAAGGTTCTGAAGAGCTGGAGACTGTAGACCCACTTCTGTCGGAAGCAGAGAACTTGAAAAGCGTTCCAGAGACGGATGGCATGGGGAGAAAAGGTAGTGGGATGTGTCTTGTAATGCTGGCACATCTCGACCAGATTTCCGCAAAAGGGGAATCTGATCCCCGCTGATACTTGTCCCGTAGAGACAAATACCTCCCTTTTCTGGGGACGAGTAACCTCAGGGTTACTCGAGGGGCGAGGCCAAGGATACGGGAAACGAGGTTCCCTGGTGATGGTGATACAACCCTCTCGGAGGGCTGCATCATAAGCAGTATTGGAGATCTCATTTGGAGCATAATCAAAATTAAAGGGTTTTCTCCCCTCAGAGCTGGAACCGCTGTCTGAAAAGAAACCATGGCAAGAAAATACAGTGGGACTCTTGGAAATCTATAAAAAAGGAAAGGACGAACAAGCAACAAAGGGGAATCCCTTACCAGACATGATGAAGTAGAGGTTGAAGGAGTTGAACGAAGTGTCGCCGGAAAGATGATCGGAGAAACTCCAAAGACCTTCGAAATCACAGAGCTTAGGATCGCAGAGAAATCACAGAGAAATTGCAGAGAGCTTTTGAGAATTCGAAGACGGTAAAAGTTAAATTATGAACAGGGCTAGGGTTTTATAGTCGAAGAAGACGGTTGAAAGGACACTTTGATCCGAGTCGTCGAAGTCGAAGAGTCTTAATCTGGGCCGTTGAGATGAAACGTGCAGAAGGACAACAGATGTAATGATGAAACGGCCTGAAAAAGCACTTTTCAGAAAAGGACAGGCGCGAAAAATCAGGCACGTGGGCTGAAAACGTCACTCCATTATCTACTGCATTTAATGCACTGGGGAACCGAGGAGACCCCTAGGATTTAACAGTTATCCACAAAACATTGAGGAAACGTGAAGGAGAAGACTGATAATTGAGTAACTAAACCAAGGGAAAGATCCCCGACTCCAGCATCGGAAGATCGGGAGTTGGAAGACACGACGAACTAAAAGTCCCTCATGTCTTGGGGGAAAATGATGGGTTCGATTACAGCCGTCAGGCCCTTTAACGGGGAGGAAACGGCAAACAGGCCCACCATTCCCAAAATGAAGGTCAAGATGACCTAGGAGAAGGGTCCCGACGAAGGGAGTCCCGACAAGGCAAGGTCCCGACAGAGTCGGTCCCGACAGAGTCGGTCCCGACAGTGGAGCTGGAAGCTCCCGATGAGAAGCCTTTAAGTAGGCCCCGATGATGAATCCCTGAGAATGATTGGCCCTGTCACGATGACGAGGGGCCCCGAGCGGTGACACAACGAGATAACTCTGGAGTCCCCGACGGGAGTCGGGACTCGATTATCAGAGGATAAGGCCAAGATATGCGGGGCGTGGCCGAGATACGCGGAACGTGGTTAAGATACACGAAGAGTGGCCGAGATACGCGGGGCATGGCTGAGATACGCGAGATCACATCCGAGATATGCGGGATACGGGCTAACCACCCCCAACGGTTCACCAGTTACCTGAGGCATCTCTTCGCCTATAAAAAGGCAAGAGGTGACCTCAGAAAGTTTACGTTGAATTGAATACACTTTGAGATTACTGCTTGCCAGTCATACGAGATACTCATTTAAGCATCGGAGAGGGATTCTGGGTCACCGCCCGGTCTATCCCCTCTTGCAGGATTGCGTGGAGCAAATGAGCTAGGATTGCCGTCAAAGTCCGTACCAGAGTTCCACTGTGATCCAACATTAGCCTTTATTAACTAGTGGCGACTCTTTTAAAATTGCACGTTTTCAAAACGTAATTCGCCATAGGTCAGATTTTTAGGGTCTGAAAATTTGGCGACTCTGCTGGGAATGTTTAGAGGGTTCGGGCTCATTGTATTCGTTGATTGCCATGTTTTTTAGTTTTCATATTTTATTATCTTCACCATTCTAACTTTGTTTTTTTGTGTGACAGGTACATATTTTTAGAGTAATTAATTGACATTTTCTTTTTGTGGCATTATTTGAACTCGCACACCCACTTTAGTGTAATATCGAAAATGCCTAAATCCCAGGGCAACTAGGATCCCCGGAGAGTTAGTAAGGATAAGACCGCGCGGCCGAGCCGCCGGAACGACTCGGAACAACTCCACTCGCTTCTGAAGGTCTTATGATCCCTGTGATGGGGTGAGGAAACCACCTTGTCGGGAACCTATCAGTGGAACCTACCTTGTAGAGAAAAGCCACACATTTTTTACCCCCTAACATGTTGTGTTTATCCGTGTTTTTTTTTTGTTGTAAAAAAGAGTCGTCAGGAAAACTGTAAGTTTTTTTTTAACTGTGTAATTTTTATTCTCATGCATTCATCTTCTTGCATTTTCTTTTTTTTTTTTTAAAAAAAAACTTTTTTCAGCTTAGTAGTTAGTCATTTAGAAATTTTCTTTCCGAACATGCATTTTGTATGCATTGTTTTTTTTAAAAACCTCTTATCTGAAATTTTTTTTATTTCAAACTTGCGTTTCAGACGCATTAATTTTTCTTAAAAAAATCTTCAGGTAAGTTGTGATTTTGGTTAGCGCGTCGCGCATGCAAAAAAATATTTTAGGAAAAATAGTAATTCCTCTTTAGCTATTAGAGCTTCTAATTTTGAACGTGCATTTCATATGCATCATTTCAAAAAAACTTTTTACCCGAATTGTTTTATTTTTAAGTAATGCATCAAATATGCATTAATTTTTTTAAAAAAAAACTTTTTAGATAAATCGTAAGCTCTCTTAGTTTTAGAGCTCTTTGTTTAAAAAAACCTTTTACCTGATTTTTTTTAAAATGTGCATCTCATATGCATTATTTTCGAAAAAACCTTTCAGGTAAATTGTAAATTTCTTAGTTGTGGAACTTTTATTTTTAAGTATGCATCTTGTATTTATTGTTGTGCATTTATGCATTCTTTTAAAAAAACTTTTCACCTGATTTTTTAATCTTGAGCAACCAAGATGCATATTTTTTCCTCGTTAAAAAAAAAAACAAAAAAATCTTTTCAGATAGCTTGTAAGTTTTCTTAACTGTACAACTTTCATCTCATGTACATCTCATAGGCATTGATATAGGAAAAACATTTTTTAGATAGATTGTAAATCTCTTCTTAGTTGTTGAGCTTTTAATTCCAAGCATGCATCGCATTTGCATTTCTTTTTATAAAAAACTTTACCTGAATTTTTCATTTTGTACATACATTCCATATGTATCATTCAGCTAAACTGGTTGTAAGTTGTAAGTTTCTTATCAGTAGAACTTTAACTTTCGAGCATGCATGAACATTTAAAAAAAAAAAAAAAACTCAAAGTGTCATTCGTTTTTATTCAATGTGTATTGCACTCTTTCGGCAAGATCATCTCAACATTTGCATGAGCTAGCGTTTTGAAAAAGAGATTTGATTCTGATTTTGAATTTTTGAAAAAACAGTTTAAATGTTTAGTTGAGTGTGACTATTCGAGCTTACACAAAGGACGGGAAAATTCTTTTAAAAAACTTCATTTTGAACATCTATCGCGCGTTCGAGCCAGATAGTGCACTCAGCGAACTCATTAAACTCTAAGCTAGTGCAAAACACCTTAGATCATACATTTTGATTATTTCTGAAATGTAATCAAAATTATGAAATGAATGATATTAGATGTTTTCCGAAAAATCATGCATGACTCATTTGAGTGTCCCTACTCTTTTGCAGATCAGATGACCACTTCGACGAGGTCGCATCCACGTGAAACGTGACCGCTTCAAAGAACTTCCATCCCAAAATTTCACCTACCATGTGTGGAATTCATACGTGTCCCCGAACCAAGCCGTACATCTATTTTACGGTGAGGTCTAATCCAATCGGTGGTAACCAAGGGGCATCTTTCATTGAGATCGGTCATGTCCGAATATGGAGAATATCAAGAGATCATCAAGCGTCCCCAAAAGATTAATGTGCCGATCAATGAGCATTTGAGATGTCAAGCAAAGAAAACATTATTGTTGGTGCCTTCCATCAGAGGTCCAGGGGCATTTACTTTCCGACAGGAGTTCATATACAAGTTGTGTTTTCTAGATGGAGCAGGAAAATCAGGACATGCAGCAGGTCCAGTCGCATAGCGAGCACATTTCCCACTAGAAAAAACCCAACACCCAGGTAAGAAAAGTTGTGATCATTTTTATCCCCGAAATTTGAGTTTTTCCTTAATCATTGTGCAGTTTGGATAATCATAATCAAAGCCCTGAAGAGCGCATCTCGTGCGCGGCCCTTTGCTCGCCGCAAGCTGTCGAATTTATCCCAGATACCTGATGCGATATCTATGCCCAAATTTACCATTTGCGGGCTACTATGCTAAACTCAACACCATCCATGTGTGTTCATCAACTAGACCATTCATACATAATGTGACGAGCCTAACCCGATTGGTGCTAGCTCTGGGGCATCTCCAGACGAGATTGAGCAATAGCCGGGGCACTTGAGAAGCCGAGATTAGAAATCACTGCCGATGTCATCCATTGTCGTAAGGTCCATCCAGGGTGTCGACACGACCGGCGTTTAGACTCAATTAACTGAGTCGTTCTCTAGAAGGTTTTTTTTTCCAATCTGCCGCTAGGGGCATGTACGTAATTGTTGTTGATTATTTTCGTTAAATTTTCTTTTCCAAAAAAAAAAAAGCAAAAAAAAAAAAAATTACATTTTTCTTTAGGGTCGAAGCCACCCTTTAATTGGCTACCGATAAAAATAAATAGAGTGCTCATGCATATTTTGTGAGAGCAGTGAATAAAATGATCACAGTTGGTCCGTAAATCAACTACAAATAAAAAGGGTCGCAGTCGTCCCTAAAACGACTACAAAGAAAGGGCCACAGCCACCCTTCAAATGGCTACAGATAAAGAGCGCTCCTGCAACATCAAAAGCGGGAAATAAGTGAAAGGGCCACAGCTACCCTCCAAACGGCTACGAATAAAAAAGTGACACCGCGAACCCTGCGAGGGCGGGAAAATAAAAGAAAGGGTCACAGCCGTCCCTCAAACGGCTACAGTCAAAAGAGCGATCCCGAAATATCAATAGCGGATATTAAGTGGAAGGGCCATGATGGGTTCCGATTGAATCGTTAGCCCCGTTAACAGCTAATGGACGGCGAGTAGGTCCAGTGGGCCTCACGAAGGGCCGGGAAGGCCCAAAGAGCCCAGTACGAAGGGTTCCGACCCTAGCAGTCCCGTTGTATGAGCTGAATGCTCTCGATGAGAAGCCTCTGAGTAGGCCCTGATATGCCTTAGTAAAGGCCCCGATAGCAAAGCCCCGCGGAGGCTGGACCTGTCTCGTGAGACAATGGGTCCTGGGTGGTGACTTAGAATGAGATAACTCTGGAGTCCCCGACAAGAGTTGGGACTTGTGATCAGAGGATAAGGCCGAGAAACCCGCCTACTAGATAAGAGTAGTGGGAGACGGTTGAGATATAGATAACCTCCCCCGAGATACGCAGGGCGTGCCCGAGATACGCGGTGTATGGGCAAGATACGCGGAGCGTGGGGCGAGATATACTGAATCCCGAACGAGATATGCGGAATCATGAGTACAACGGCCAGTCACGGCCACATGTAACTGAGTAACTTCCCCTCCTATATAAAGGAGGAAGTTACCTCAGAAAACACATCATCTAATACGCACTTAGATTACTGCTGCCACCCCATTGATCATATACTCATTTAAGCATCAGAGAGGGATTCTAGGTCACCACCCAGGTCATCCCCTTTTGTAGGATTACGCGGAGCCCAGGAGTCCAAGCTTTCCATCAAGGACGTAACGAAGCTTCACCCGTGATCCAACATTGGCGCCGTCTGTTGGAAACTAACAAAAAACCAAAATAGTTTCTACCAGATCAATGGCCGGTGGTGGCAAGAAGAAACAAGTTCAAGCCGGAAGTTCTCGCCCCGCTGGAACTGTGAATTCCCCGTTGCCGGAACATGTTGCTGAACAAGGTGAGTACCCTGCTGTTTCTCAGACAGGGGGGCATGGCGATGAGGAGGTCTCAATCCGAGACACGACGATTGAACAGGCAAGATATCCCGCGAAGGGAGGTGGATGCTCCCCCAAACCCGGTGGGGCACAGAGAGGAGGTCCCGCAAAGGGAAGTAGGCTCTTCTTCAAACTCAGAGTTGGCCAAGGCAGTAGCAGATGCCATGCCTATGTTCTTGGCGGCCATGGAGGCTCTGTTGGATAAGAGAGAGGCTGCCAGGAGAGCGGAGGAGTTACCTCCGCGAGAAGAGCTGCCCCCACCCCCTCCGAGGGCGGTTCCGGAAGAACAGGAGGTTCAGGAGGTTCAGCCCACGAATAGGGGTAAGGAACCCGCGCACTTGGAGAAGTTCGTGGTCGACGGCCCGGGACCAGTGCAAAACAGGACCATTCCCCTGAATGGCCCCATCACCCCCGATCAGGTGGTAAAGATCGTCAACATCTGCATGGGCGACCAGAAACAGATGACATCGGAGTTGAGGGATCGATCCAGCCATCCTTTCGTTCCGCGGCTGCTGGATACTGTCGCCCCGCCAGGGCTAGGCATCCCGACCATCAAGGAGTACGATGGTGAAGGAGACCCGGTCCGCCATGTTCAGAGACATGTCCAGGCTTGCATGGGAAGAACCTCGAATGCTCACTATTCCTGATCACCCTAGGAGAAAGGGCCATGACGTGGTTTATTAGCCTACCACCGGGGAGTATTACGTGCTGGGCTGACATGCATGATCGATTCATTAAGCAATATCAAGGCCGTAGGCGCCTCCTGAAGAGTGTAAGGTCCTTGACCCAGGTGGTGCAGAGATCCGACGAATCATTGGCATACTACTACCAACGGTTCACTGCCAGTGCCGCGGAGATCGACGAGGAAATATCGGAGGGAGAGACCATCCGCACTTTCCTTCGGAACCTATCTGCTCCATATGGGTCCGATCTGATGCATAGTGTAGCCGCGAAGGTTGTGTGGAGTATGGAGGCCCTGCAAGCGAGGGTGAAACAGCAAATCGACGTCCAGGAGTCGAAGATTGCTGCCGGAGAGCTTGATCCTCCGAAGTCGGGGAGAGGAAAGCCATCGTCCAAGTTGTCGGATGATCGCAAGGGGAGCGACAAGTCGGAGGGGAGTAGGAACCGTGGTCGCCCCGAGAGAAGGGAGGATAGACATCCTCCGAAGAAGGATAACCGCGAAGGTCGTAGTGTTCCCATCAACAGCTCGATGACCTCCGTGCTAGCTGTGATGGATCGGCAAGGTCTCGCTCGGTACCCCCCGAGGAAGGAAGGAGAGTTCTTGGGAGGCCGCTCTGATTGTTATTGTCGGTACCATCGAGCCAATGGTCACGACATAGATAACTGTCGGGAGCTGAAGAAAGAGATATAGAAGCTGATCCAGAAGGGGAAGCTTAAAGAATTCGTCGGAAGGGGAAGGTGCCGATCCCGCTCCAAAAGTCGGTCGCGGTCCCGCTCCAAGTCCCGTGATCGATCCCCGAAGAAGAAGAAGGTTGAGTCGGAGCCCTCTGGTTCCGGTGCCCGTAAGGAGAGACGGGGGACCATTAACGTCATTCACGGAGGAATGGCAGCGGGAGGTGACACCACTGCTTCTAGGGAGAATTATGCTTCTCGCATCTCCGCCGCTGTGGTGTTAGGCAAGAGGTCTCGGTCGTGGACTCTAAAGAAGGAAATGGTGATTTCTTTCTCAGCGGAGGATTTGATAGGCGTGGAAAGCCCCCACGATGAGCCTTTGTCGTGACCCTGGACGTGGACGGATTCGAGATGAAGCGGATCCTGATAGACGGAGGGAGCTCCTCCGACATTCTTTTCATGGATGCCTTGGAGGCCATGGGTAAGACGAAGAAGGACCTGACGCAGGTGAACTTCCCGATGGTGGGCTTCTCCGGATCGACTTCCTATCCGTTGGGGATGATTACCTTACCGGTGGAGTTTGGTAGTGGCTGGAAGATGGAACGACGGAACGTGGACTTCGTCGTGGTAGAATCCGCGGGAACATACAACGCTATCATTGGGAGGACCACCATCAACCCCCTCATGGCGGTTACTTCAACCGTCCACCAGAAAATGAAATTCCCGACTGACCATGGTGTCGGAGAGGTTAAGGGCAACCAGGTGGCGTCACGCAAGTGCTATGTTAACGCCACTCGAAGAAGAAGGAGGGAAGCCATGGCTGTCCTGCAAACCGATGCCGATCCTCGAGAGGAGTTTGGGCGGCCTGCCCCCATGGAGGATCTGAAGGAGGTTGAGATTGATGGACCTCGAAGGAAGGTGAAGATCGGGTCTGCTTTATCAGAGGAAAGACCCCGAGAGTTGATCGAACTCCTGAAGGAGTTCAAGGAGCTGTTTGCCTGGTCACCGAGTGATATGCCAGGAATCAGCCCCGACGTAATCGTACACGAGCTGAAGATTGACCCCGCAATCAAGCCTATCGCACAGAGGAGGCGTCCGATGGGCGCAGACAAAAGGATCGCGATCCAGCAAGAGGTGGGCAGACTGCTCGACGCTGGATTCATCAAGGAACTCCGATTCCAGACATGGGTCGCTAACCCAGTCCTGGTGCGAAAGAGTAATGGAAAGTGGCGGACGTGTGTCGATTTCCGCGACTTGAACAAGGCCTGTCCGAAGGATTGCTACCCACTACCGAGGATTAACCAGTTGGTGGATGCTACATCGGGACATGAGCTGTTGAGCTTCATGGATGCCTACTCCGGATACAACCAGATCAAGATGGCGAAGGAGGACGCCCCCCATACAGCTTTCTATGCTGATAGTGACGTCTACCACTACGACGTAATGCCCTTGGGATTGATCAATGCCGGAGCAACTTACCAGCGGATGGTGAACAAGTTGTTCGGAGACATGCTGGGAAAGACGATGGAGGCGTATGTGGATGACATGCTCGTAAAGTCCCGACAGGCAGGAGACCATGTCCAAAACTTGGCGGCGGCGTTTGAGCGGATGAGGTTTCATCAAGTTCGGTTGAACCCAGACAAGTATGCTTTCGGGGTGAACTCGGGGAAGTTCCTAGGGTTCATGGTGAGCCAGAGAGGAATCGAGGTGAATCCTGAGAAGCTGCGAGCAATCGAGGAGATGCAGTCCCCGAAGACTCATCGGGAGGTTCAAGTGTTGAATGGCCGGTTGGCCGCGATGAATCGATTCCTTTCCAAGGCGAGTGACAGAGCCATGCCATTTTTCGATGTGTTAAGGGCCCACGAGAAGTTTGAATGGTTCGACAAGTTCGAGGAGGCATTCCAGGCACTCAAGCAGCACCTCCGTACTCTCCCGCCGTTGGCGAAACCGGTTCCAGGCGAGCCGCTTTATCTCTATTTGGCTGTTTCTGATGTTGCTGTTAGTTCTGTCTTGATTAAGATTGTCAAGGGCAACCAAGTGCCTGTCTATTATGTAAGCAAGGCATTTGCCAAATCAGAATTGAATTATCCCGCTATTGAGAAGTATCTCTTTGCGTTGATTGTTGCCGCTCGAAAGCTCCGACCTTACTTCCATGCCCACGAGGTTACGGTGTTAACCAATCAGCCCCTGAAACACTTTTTGAACCGACCGGAGGCGTCGGGGAGATTGGTGAAATGGACCATCGAGATTACGGAGTTCCGAATACATTTTGCTCCGCGAACTGCTATTAAGGGCCAGGCATTGGCGGATTTCATAGCTGAGTCTACGACACCCGATCTAGAAGCAACGGGTCCCGCAGAGGGGGCAACCACGGAGGTCCCGACAACAGAACAGGTCTCGATAACAGAACAGCCAGAAAAGCCAAATGAGGAGAACACTTGGGAGATGTACACTGATGGTTCATCAAGTGTAGAAGGATCGGGGGCAGGATTCGTATTGATACCGCCCGGTGGAGGCGAGCCCCTGCGATACGCTCTGGCCTTGACATTCAAGGCCACCAACAATGAAGTGGAGTACGAGGCTCTCATCACGGGCCTTAAGATTGCCAAGGGTACGGGGGTCGACCATTTGAAAGTAAAGTGCGATGCCAGCTTGATCGTGAATCAGGTCCAGGGGAACTATGAAGCCAAGAGCCCAACGATGAGGAAGTATTTGCACGAGGTGCAGACTTTGAAGGGAAGCTTCAAAAGCTTCGATATCGAGGCAATCCCGAGGGAAGAAAACGCGGAGGCAGACGCCTTAAGCAAGTTTGCTCTAGGAGTGGCCCCTGAAGAGAATCGGAAGGTGCATTTCCGGGAAAGAGTAATTCTCTCAACCATCGATCCATCGGAGGTTTGCGCTATTGAAGCAGGATCAGAAGAAGAAGAGAAGCCCACCTTGATGACCCCGATGGTTACATACCTGACTACGGGGGCACTCCCAGATGATGAAGTGGTAGCTGTCAGGCTACGTCGAATCACGAACGATTATGTGATGGTGGACAACCAGTTATACAAGAGGGGGCATGTAAAGCCTTTCTTGAGATGTGTGGCGGAGCCTGATACGAACCGAATCCTGAGAGAGCTACACGAGGGAGTCGCGGCCTGTCATCAAGGGGCCTGATCTATCGTGAGGAAGGCGTTGAACCTAGGCTACTATTGGCCTTCGATGAACAAGGAAGCGACAGCGATGGTCCAATCCTGTGATGCATGCCAGAGGTACGCTCCAAATATCGTGGCTCCCGCCGCGGACTTGATGCCCATCAGGAGTGCTTGGCCCTTCGCGCAATGGGGCATTGATTTGGTGGGACCTCTTCCCCAAGCGAAAGGTCAGTGCAAGTATTTACTCGTGGCTATCGATTACTTCTCAAATTGGATAGAGGCTAAAGCATTGGCCAAGACGACGGGACAGCAGATCCTCAAGTTCCTTCAAACTCGGATCATATCCCGGTATGGGGTTCCTCGAGTGTTAATCAGCGACAATGGCCCTCCGTTTAATGGGGCCCAGTTGAAGGAGTACCTAGAGGAGTTGAACATTGAGCATCGGACAGCTTCAGTCCGCCATGCTCAGACCAATGGCCAAGTAGAATCAGCCAACAAGATCGTGATGGATGACTTGAAGAAGAGAGTCTACGCCTTGCAGGGCCATTGGGTGGATGAGCTTGAAAATGTGCTGTGGGCTGTTAGAACAACACCCAAGCAATCGACGAGGGAAACTCCGTTTGGCCTGGTCTATGGCGGTGGCGTCCCATCGCGTGAAATATTACGAACCTCTGACGAACGAGGAAATGAGACGTCTAGACTTAGACTTGCTCGAGGAGAAAAGGTGGAAGGCTGATGAAGTTCAGGCTCAGATGCGTCTGGCAACAGCCCGATATTATAATCGGCGTGTCAAGTCCCGACAATTCTTCGTTGGAGAACTTGTCTGGCGGAGGAACGAGTTCGTTCATCAAGATCGGATCAACAAGCTATCGCCGAAATGGGAGGGACCTTACAAGATCGTAGGGATGCCAGCCCCGAATGCGTACAAGCTAGAGGACCTTGATGGCAAGACGTTGAAACATTCCTTCAGTGGCGTACACTTGAAGAAGTATCATGTTTGATATTAAGTCGCCGCGAATGGCGCAAGTTATCTATCAATTCGATGTAAGCAAAGCTTTGAGTTATTAATAAAAGAAGTTGTTTCCGATCAAATTGTTCTTAGATTTATTCTAATTATTAGTAAGACGTCCCGAAGGACGTGACAAAAGCCTTCCGAGGTACGATAAAAAGCCTTCCGAGGTACGAGAAAAGCCTTACGAGGTACGAGTAAGTCGTCTTTATGGCGCGACAAAAAGCCTTTCGAGGTACGGACAAAAGCCTTACGGGGTACGAATAAGTCGTCTTTATGATGCAACCAAAAGCCTAGGTACGAAAAGGCCCCAATGGGTCCGCGTAAGTCGTTTATATGATCCGGCCAAAAGCCTTAACGGTTACGAAAAGGCCCTAATGGGTCCGCGTAAGTCGTCTATATGATGCGGCCAAAAGCCATAACGGGTGCGAAAAAGCCTTAACAGGTCCGCGTAAGTCGTCTATATGATGCGGCAAAAAGCCTTAAAAGGTACGATTAAGTCTTCTGGCAGGACGCGATAAAAGCCCTTAAAGAGTACGATTAAGTCGCCTGGTAGGACGCGATAAAAGCCCTTAAGGGGTGCGATTAAAGTCATCCGATTCGGCGCGGTAAAAGCCGTAAGGGGTGTGAAAAATCATCTTAAGTGACGTGTAAAATGGCCTTGAAAGGCAGGGATGAGAAACCTTAAGTGGTGAAGTCCCGAACTGGATAAGAAACCTTAAGTGGTGAAGTCCCGAATTGGATAAGAAACCTTAAGTGGTGAAGTCCCGAACTGGATGAGAAACCTTAAGTGGTGAAGTCCCGAATTGGATAAGAAACCTTAAGTGGTGAAGTCCCGAATCGGATGAGAAACCTTAAGTGGTTAAATTCCGATAGGACGAGAAACCTTAAATGGTAAAGTCTCGAGTAAAGCGTCGGAAGGACGTATGAAGTCATCTCAAATGGTGCATCGGAACGTTCTAAGTAACGAGTCTAAAGTCGCTTCAAAAGGCACAAGCGATTATCGGGACTAAAATAGATGGAAAAAACTGCTTATATAAAGGCTCAAAGGCCTAAAGGTTTCGATACAAAGAGATAAAGGAGAAAAACTACAAGGACTAAAAGATAGAGCATTAAGCTTGGCCCTTGTTGGAAGTCGGGTCCTCAGCAGCGTTGGAGGGAGCAAGGTTCGGAGGGGCCTGGGCAGAAGGCTCCGCAGTCCGTGAAGTCGGGTCCACGACATCAGTCTTGTCTCTCTCCGCTGGGAGGTTAAAGTACTTCTCCACGAAAGGAGCGAGAGTCTCGGACTTCTTGAATTCGATGGAATCCTCGTAGGCTGTGTAGAGTTCTTCGACGGCATTGAACAGGACGTTCTCCACCTCGGACTTGCAGAACCCTACAGCATCCACCTTGAAGTCTTCAGAATTCCAGTACTCCTCGCGGCCTTGTAGACGACCCTCCTCGCGACCCTGCAGGCGACCTTCCTCGTGACCCTGGGCCTTAGCCTCAGCAAGCTTGGCCTCGAGCCCCGCCTTGGCCTCAGCGAGGGCTTCCGCGAGAACACCCTTCTCGTGGATCAGCTGCCTCCTCTCCGACTCGTTCCGTTGCTGATCCGCCTGGACCATCTTCCGCTCCCGACGCATGACAGCCTCGTGATCCTAAACCTGCTTAAGCAGGCCCGAAGCCATCTCGTCAAGGAGAGCTTTCTCCTTGGCCATCTTATTCCTGGCCGCCACCGCCTCATCGAGGTCCACCTGGAGCTTGGCTAACGCGTCAGGGTCCGACTTAGCTCGAGCTTCCTCCAAAGCACCCTGGAGAGCCAGAATGAAGCCGAAGCAGCGCTGCTGGTCCGCGGTTTCCTAAGATGGAAGGAAAAAAGCATTAGAATCCGATGGTCGAAAGCAAAGAACAATGACGAAAAAACAGCAAAGGTAAAAGTTTTACCTCCATCCGACGGATGGCCATAACACGGAGTTCCTCCTCGATGTCCTCCCGCGCCAAGGATATGGGCCGCCTCAAGGCTGGAGGAATTGACCCCGCCAGCAGATGCAGGGCATATTCAGGCTCAAGGTTGCCCCGTTGGAGCGGAACCCCTCGGAGAGACTCGATCGGGTTCCAGGGAACCGTCTCCTGGTCGGGGGTGAAAATCTTGTAAAGATTTTCATCCACGGGGAGAGGAAGGATGACCCCAGAACTTTCAGCCGGAGGAGCCACCTCGGTCGGTGGCTCGGGAGTCGGAGTGCGAAGCTCGGGAGTAGGACTCCGGGACACATCCTCCACGACGGGCCTCAGGATGCTCCGGCCTGGCTTGCGGCGGAGCAGGACACCTTCAACGGGCTCCTCGGAGGAAGGAGAAGCCTCCAAATCAGTCACCTGACGGAACTGACCTTCCGTCGGGGTTTCCTCCGTCGTCGGCGCCTGTGGAGTTGTGGCCCGGGCTGGAGTAGCAGCTCGCCTTGGAGTGACAGCCTCCGATGGACCTGCGGTGGCGGGACGAATAAAGTCAGGAAGAGTATCCTTAGGGCACCAGATGATTTGACGATCGAGGTGTTGGTTCTTTCCAAAGATGTTGTAATATCCCGCCTTGAGAACGCGGGGGGTTTCTCCTCGAAGGAAGTACTTGATTTCTCAAACCCGTGATTCCCGATCAGCGTGGATAAACTCCTTGGGAACCAGTTTCATATATCTTTTAATAGCACGACGGAAACGCTTACCTTCCTCGGTGGTAGTGACCCCGAAGGCTTGGTCAATTTCCTCCCTCCTGGCTCGCTTGGCCACGACCTGCTCCTCGGTCGGAGGGGCAGCAGAAGGAGTGGCGGAAGAAGAGGCTCCCTTCTTCAGCGACTTTCGCTTCCTCTTGGAGCCACCTGGGACGGCATCAGTCTCGCCCTGCTTCAACATGAGATCAGTCAGCAGAGAAGCCTTCTTGGCTGCAAAAATAAAAAAACAAAGTGGTTAGAAGAATTACCCAGATGACTAAATATTTGGAAACAGAATCGCGGAGCCGGACTCCGATGTGAATCAAGTCCTTCTCCATGAGCTTGTTGGCGTCGAGGGGTATGAAGGAGTCCCCCCAAACGGTAAAGCTGAACCAGCTGGAGTGTGTTGAGGTCATCTCGCTGTAGACCTCGAGCTTGGGGGCAGGGTCCGCCACGACCTCCCATCGGGGCCATGGGACAGAGCTATTTTGGATTAAGAAATAATACTTCTTCCATCCACTATTATCCGACCCCGAATCACGAATCAACACCCGATCCTTGTGGAACTTCCAGGTTTCGCTGTCCCGGCCGAAACGTGAAAGTTGTTCCTTTGTCTACTTGGGGAGTTGGGGGGAGAAGGAGCAGACACCAGCCTTATTGCACTTCATTCCGTAGAAGGTGCGGAAGAGTAGTAGACTGTACGTCCACTGCTGGCGGAGGCATAGAAGCTGGAAGGCATTCCACACGCGGATGGCGTGTGGAGAGAAGGTACAAGGGTGCATCTTGTAGAAATTGCACATCTCCACCAGGTTCCCGCAGAAGGGGAATCGAATCCCCGCGCTTATCTGTCCGGCGGAGACGAACACTTCTCCCTCTCGAGGACGCGTGACGATTTGCTTCCTCTTGACAGCAGGCTGAGACTCATAGGGGAAACGAGGCTCCCAATCCGAGGTAATGCAGCCCTCTCGGAGAGCAACCTCATACGAAGTCTACGAAATCTCATTAACAGCGAGTTCAAAGGTGAAGGGGTCCTAGCCTCAGAACTAGCCTCGTCTAAAACGGTTACAGACAGAAAAATTCAAGAAAAGTAGAGAGGATAGTATCAGCAAATCACGAGAACAAAAAAGGGAAGTCTTACCAGACATTGTCGATAGATGCTTGGTGAAAATGAAGAAGGATCGGGGAGACTGAAGGCCTTGGATCACTTGAAGAGCAGAAGAACTTTGAAGAAGAAAACTTCGAACTCAAGAATGGCGGAATTTCCAGAAACTGAGAGGGTGAAGAAGAAGTGAATAATGCCAAGGTTTCAGCTTTTATAAGCAAGAAGACAACTGGAAGGATTTAATCTTGACCGTAGAAGACGAAACGATGGTACGGAAGAGACGTGGTGACGTAATAAGTGCTTTTTCAGAAAGTAACAGTCACGCCGATTTAAGCGTCGTTTCCCAATCCCTAGAATTCAATGCTACAATAACCGAGGGGTCTCCTCGGATTTGGCAACTGCCCATAGAGTCTAGTGGGCCCAAGGTAATCATGAGTAAGAAACTCTGCCATACGATAATCACGCGCAAGGCAAAATCCTCCGATTGAGATATCAAGAAGCCTGAAGGCAAGAGCCTCCGATGGCAATATCGGGGGGTATGAACGAAAAAGCCTCCGACAGAGAGGTCAGAAGATCTGGAACTGGAAGACACGATGGACTAACAGTCCCCCATGTCTTGGGGGCAAATGATGGGTTCCGATGGAATCGTTAGCCCCGTTAACAGCCAATGGACGGCGAGTAGGTCCAGTGGGCCTCACGAAGGGCCGGGAAGGCCCAAAGAGCCCAGTACGAAGGGTTCCGACCCTAGCAGTCCCGATGTATGAGCTGAATGCTCCCGATGAGAAGCCTCTGAGTAGGCCCCGATATGCCTTAGTAAAGGCCCCGATCGCAAAGCCCCGCGGAGGCCAGACCTGTCTCGTGAGACGAAGGGTCCTGGGTGGTGACTTAGAATGAGATAACTCTGGAGTCCTTGACAAGAGTTGGGACTTGTGATCAGAGGATAAGGTCGAGAAACCCGCCTACTAGATAAGAGTAGTGGGAGACGGTTGAGATATAGATAACCTCCCCCGAGATACGCAGGGCGTGCCCGAGATACGCGGAATATGGGCAAGATACGCGGAGCGTGGGGCGAGATATACTGAATCCCGAACGAGATATGCGGAATCATGAGTACAACGGCCAGTCACGGCCACAGGTAACTGAGTAACTTCCCCTCCTATATAAAGGAGGAAGTTACCTCAGAAAACACATCATCTAATACGCACTTAGATTACTGCTGCCACCCCATTAATCATATACTCATTTAAGCATCAGAGAGGGATTCTGGGTCACCACCCAGGTCATCCCCTTTTGCAGGATTACGCGGAGCCCAGGAATCCAAGCTTTCCGTCAAGGACGTAACGAAGCTTCACCCGTGATCCAACAGGCCACAACCACCCTCAAAATGGTTACATACAAAGAGTGTTTCCCGGATCAGAGACGAGGAATGAAGGGCCGCAGCCACCCTCCAAATGGCTACAATCAAAAGAGCTCCCGCAACATCGAAGACAGTGAGGAAAAGGTCACAATCACCCTCCAAATGGCTACAAATATTCCCGCATCGAGGCGGAAAATAAAGTACGGTTCACAGCCACCGTTTAATCGGCTACCAAATAAAGAGTGCTTCCGCTAGGTTGAAAACCCGAAAGGGCGGCCTAGGCAAAATCAGGAAATGAGGGGCATGGTTGCAAATCCGTAAATTGCAATCATGGAAAAAGGAAAGAAAATAAAAAAACCGAGGGGCACGGTCGAAAATCTCTCAATCGGCCATGGCAAAAGGAGAGAAAAAAGAGAAATTATAATAATAAAAAAAAGATCCCGCTAGGTTGTCGCACAATGCACAATTTAGGCAAAAATTAGGGACAAACACTCATGCCCAAGCAGCGTCTTCTAAAGTGAACTTCACGGCAAGCGGGACGGTTACCGTCTGTTCTCACGAGTCACCATTCAAGGATGAGTAAGACTGTTACAGTCTGTTCCTACGAGTCAAATTCACGGAAAACGGGACGGTTACAGTCTGTTCTCGCAAGTCACCACTCAAATGATGAGTAGGACTGTTACAGTCTGTTCCTACAAGTCACAACCGACAATCAGGATCTGGAGTTTTCCAGCTTCCTGAGAGTCAACCCCGACGAACGAAGCCTTAGTATTCAGCCTTCGCAAGTCACACCACTAGAGGCACTTCCCCAATGGACGCCACTAGAGGCTCTTCTCCGACATACGCCGCTAGAGGCATCGCCAAAGGGTCTCCGGTACGGTCTGACGTAGAGGTCTTTCGCCACCAGAGGTTTTCCGATACGGCCTAACGTAGAGGTCTTCCGTTACCACTCGCCACTAGAGGCATCACCAAAGGTTCTCCGGTACGGTCTGATGTAGAGGTCTTTCGCCACCAGAGATATCATCAGAGGTTTTCCGGTACGGTCTGACGTAGAGGTTTTTCCGTTACCACTCGCCACTAGAGGCGTCACCAGAGGTTGTTGGTACTGTCTGACGTAGAGGTCTTCTGTTACTAATCATTACCAAAGGTTTTACTTTATTACACGCCACTGGAGGCTTTTCCTTTTCGCTCGCCACTGGAGGCAACGTCGATTGAGGTTTTACTTTACTGCACGCCACTGGAGGCTTTACTTTTCCGCATGCCACTGGAGGCTTTACTTTTCTGTACGCCACTGGAGGCTTTACTTTTTCGCACGCCACTGGAGGCTTTACTTTATGCACTACCAATGGAGGCACCGCCAACAGGGGCACCACCGACGGAGGTTCTATTTTCTGCATTACCAATGGAGGCACCGCCAACAGGGGCACCGCCAACGGAGGTTCTATTTTCCGCACGCTAATAAAGGCACCGCCAACAGGGGCACCGCCGACAGAGGCTGTACTTTTTTTGCACTTTCCGAAGTAAGCCAGGAGTTTCCTTGAAGATTCGAAGACTCGAAAGAAGATATACTTCCCAACCAAAATTAGTGTTTACTCCTCGAACTTGTTCTACGGGAATTCGCCCAAAGAGGGGCAAGCTGTAAACACCTAATTTTGATCCGCGCGTAGCACGTTCAAAATGTCATATGTGACGTGTCAAAAAAAGGAAGTATTTAAATATGGAAGGTCGCGAAGTTTCTAAAGATAGGACTAGCTTAAAATAGGATAGTGTATAGGCATTATTTATTGTAAATAGATAATCCGATGTTTGCAATCCTATCAAAATGTTATTGTCTTCCTGATTTGCATAATCATCAATGTGTGAGTTGGCTGAATTAGTGCGATTCGATATTACTCGCAATCTTGATGGTATTAATTATGATGAATAAAATTGAAGTGTGTGTTGAACTCTCTACTACGATTTCGAAAAGTTGGGAGGACAACTATAGATGAATATAGTAATCTGTATGATTTTGACAATGAGAAATGAATGTGACAATTTGTTTCCCCAAGAATTAGAGTAGGTTCTTTGATGATCTGAACGCATATATGGTGATACATTCGACCTTGGTAAAAAGGGGTTGAAGAAGATTTGAATTGAAACCAGACAATGTTACAGCTTAGTATCCCTTCGCATCCGCCTCGATGGAAGCAAGGATGCAAACCTTAGAAATGTTTCGGTTGAATGTGATAGTCTTCTCTCTTTTCATGGATGTTGGCGTAAAACCCGCATCGGATCTTAAGGATGAAAGGTCAACATGGAAAGGATGTATATGGTTGTCTGATATTGACAAGACTCAATAACCTTGAGACTAATCAAGTACAGTAACCACAGTAGTGATAGTGAGACCTTATCTGCTCACCATAGTGAGTTCGAAAGAAGTGAACCATGATCCGCATAGCAAGAAAAGAACTGGACCGAATATGTCCTATACGATAATCCGGTGGATTAAACCCTGTTGATAAAGTGCGTCTCAAATACGCCTCGTAGGTCATGTGTATGAAGCTGTAAATGTTTTATACGGACACAGATCATTTAAAGTGATTCACTCGTGAATTTACTCAGATGAGATGTTCAACATGACTCAAAGTTTATGACTATATGCGCGGCAATCATGGATCAAATATTCGAAATTCAGATCAAGAGCTATACCATTGCCATTTATCGTTCGTTTTTCGTTACTAAAATTTTGGTTATTTTGAGATTCGGAGTTATTGAATGAAGTAATTGTTGCTCGATTTGAAGCTCAATTTGCTTATCAATTTAACGTCTCGGTTAAACGAGAACGATCAGAAACGAAAATACAAATAAAATACCTACGGGTTAGAACCAAAATTTTGGCTAGGTAAAAGCGGTCGAATAAAACGAAACGATTCACATACTCCGTCATCTCATTCAGGACAACTTAACTGAATAAACCCATCGATTGCGTAGCTAGATCGAAATATTTATTATTTCTTATTTGTTAGTACTCCATTGAATGTAATTTTCCGTAATGATTGAACATGTTCGAAACCGATTGGATTAAATTGATTTGAATTTGGAAACGAAACGATTTAAAACCACGGGATAAAACTAGTTTTAAGGCGCCATGCGCGAGTGTACCTCGAAAGACGAAACACATCGTATCAAAGTACAAATTTAATAATGAAATGTTTTAATGAATGAATGCTGAATTTTCATCTATGGCCATTTATGGAATAACTCATTGATTACTTATACGAAAGTCAGAGGTATGCTTCAAAAGCTACCACGAATTTGTATAATATCAACTATCGCATAGGCGAAAGCTTAAAATGCATAGCTCAAGAGGTGGATAAGTCTCTGAATGAGTTGACGAACGAAAGGAAGTAGTCAGTAAAATGACTCTCCCACTATAAGCCTTGAATGATAAGTCTGGCTGGACATTCATTTCAATAAAAACAATTCAAGAAGCATAGTTTAAAATTATATAATGTCAGAGTTCAACAACTACGTTCCCTATGGGATGAAAATCAGTTGAATCACATAAAAGTAATACTATGTTACGAATAATTGGTTGGACACGCTACCATAATTAGCTAAAAGGAATGATAAGGGTTGCACCTTGTCAGCTTGCGACGTTAATTTGTGCATTAAACAAGTATTTGGATAAAAGAGTACGGACTACTCTCGAGTGATACATGTTTAATTAGCTTAAATTATGAGGCCGTGGTCGAACATGTATCATTACAAAGCTTGAGGACGAAATTCCAACGCTTAGAAACAGACGAAGTCTTGATCGATCTGGAAAAGGATAACGATGATTCCAGGTCCCACTTACTTCGAGTGGGAGATTTGACACAGCACAAATGAATTTCATGGTAAATGATGATGGAAACATTATCATAGTAAATTCAGTGGGAGTGCTCACTCCCCCCCCCCCCCCCCCCCCACAATCAAATCACTAATGCTGCTAATGCGAATCAAGTTGAAACCTGATAATCACGTCGCCGAATCGTTGGATGTAAATCCAATAATGACACAACTACCCATTGTTCTCAGTGGGAATGGTACGACATATCCTAGTGATCAAGGAATTAATCTCGAAGGTAGAATCCCGAGACCAAAAGGACGTCCAAGGAAAGTTGTTAGTCAAGGTTCCAGCACTGTCATTATTCCCAGTGGGTGTGATGCTCTAATAAGAAGCATGATTCTGAGTGGGAATATCGATCAGACTCAAGATGGGATTAACGAGCCTAGACGTAGTCAAAGGCAACGAACTTCTCTCAAGAAGTATCCTATCAAATGGAGTGAGATTCTCACTCTAACGTCTATTGACGAACCAGTAACGGTTAAGCAAGCGATGGGAGGACCTCAAGCAAAGGAATGGAGGAAAGAAACGGAGGAAGAGATCGCCTCAATCAAATCCAATTCAGTTTGTTCTTCAGTTGATTTACCTACTAACCGCAGAGCTAGAAAGTGAAATTTTAGAATTCACCACTGATGGAAAAGTCGAGCGATACAAAGCTCGATTGGTTCCGAAAGGATATACCCAAATTAACGGAGTAGAATTTGATGAAACATACTCACTAACTGTGCGTTATACCAAAGTCAGGGCCCTCCTTGCCCTTGCTGCATGACTCGATCTAGAGCTGCACCAAATGGATATTAAGACCGCATTTCTCCACGGAAACCTGGAGGATGAGATTTATATGGAGCAGCCAGAGGGTTTCATTATTCCTGGTTAAGAACATAAAATTATGCAAACTCCAAAGATCTATCCATGGTCTTAAACAATCGTCTCAGCAATAGTATCGCAGGTTCCACGAGGAAATCGTTGGAAACATATTTGTGAACCTCCATGAGGATCCCTACGTATACACTAAGACCTCCGGGTCTAAGTACGTCATCTTAACCTTATAAGTGGATGACCTACTCATTGCTGAAAACGATGTGAGTTTTATGAAACAGTGAAAGTCCTGGAAGGCATCAATATACAAGATGAAAGACATGGGAGAGGCTACGTACATCTTAGGCATTAAAATCGCCAGAGATCGTGCCGCTCGCAGATTGTATCTATCTCAAGAATCTCATAACAATAAATTGTTAAAGAGATTCAGAATGCTGAATGCCAAACCTGTGGAAACACCGGTTGTACTCGGGTGCGCGTTGTCAAAGCGTGATGGCCCGAAGAACCTGCAAGAGCGTGAACAGATGAAGAGTGGCGAGTATTTGAGCATGGTAGGAAGCTTACTGTATGCCATGCTCTGCACTCGTCCGAACATCTGTTACGCTGTGGGCCTAGTAGCATGATTCCAATCAAACTTTAGCTATCAACTTTTAAAGACCGTGAAGCGAGTCATACAGGTACTGCCGACTACGTACAGTGTTATGAGGGCAGGAAGATAGAATTGACCGATTTCAGTGACGCCGACCATGGTGGTGATCCAGATGATCGTAAGTCCACCACAGGAGGGGTATTCCTCCTTGCTAATGCCGCCATTTCATGGACGAGCAAGAAGCAATCATAGGTCGCGGTGTCTACGATAGAATCAGAATTCGTTTCCCTCTCCAAAACGCACAGGAAACGGTCTTGCTGAAAAAGGCTTCTTACTGCATAAATTGGCGCTGGCAAGGAGAGTAAACCCGTGAAAGTATACTCCAACAGGAAGGCAGCCATTGCAGTAGTTAAGAATCCAAATTACCACAGCAGGACAAAACACATCGATATGAAATACAATTATGCTAAATATGTTATTGAAGACAATATAATCACTTAAGAATACTTGTCCACAGACAATATGGTCGCGGACCCATTAACTAAGCCATTACGTAGAGAGATTTTCGAAAAGCACGTAAAACTAGTTGGATTAGTAGGGCTTAATAAGTGGCATGCATAAGTGATAGCATTTTGACTTTTAAAATAATATTTCGATTGAATAAAAGAATTGCAAATTGAGTATATGATCCATCGACGTCATAATGATAACTAACATCGGATTTTACGGTTAATAAACTAAGTCGTAGGAAGAGGCAAAATTCATCCGCCAAAATTATGTCGAATGTGAACCATGCCTCATCACACAGGAACGGTCATCTTGTAGGAGAGGGGAACCACTACCACAACAAGATTGGCTAAGAACCAGGGGGATAAACCTGGTTAAACGAAACGATAAATTGGTCACGCCTAAAAGCATGACTTGATCTTCGTTTTGTAAATCGCCGTGTAGGACTCTGTCCATCATTAAAATCACATTCAAGGCCAGATGAAAGATTCTGCGATAGCATGATTGACATATCCCATCCCTGGCTTGTCCAGGTGTGCTATCGACGCGTGCTTGATAGTGCACGTGCCATATTAGACCACGGGGTCATGTTCGGTTGTGCTAGCTAGAATCCTTGTGATTCAAAGGGCCCATGCTTCTTCACCTTGAGCGTGTGATTGATCCCGGATGTCTTATGAAGAGGCATCCAAAGTATCCTCTCGGACTCAGAACTTATACCTTAGGTCTGGCTCAATATTCGCTTCCTGGCGTACCAGCGTAGTGCCAAAGAAAAAGGCCAAGTGACGACGTCTTTGGAAACCAGTTGAGTTAGAATAAGGGTATAAGTGATGGGTATGGTCATGTTCACCTATAATTCACTGACTCTTGTGTTCACTAGGTGGCCACCAACCGGATATTAGTTGAAGGTTGTGAACACTTGTACGGATGCCCTGGAGAAGTATTCCTACGTGGAAAACTGGGCAATTGGAGAATTATCAGTTGACCAAGGATACAGTGCGGTACATATTTTGTTTTTAACAGGATTGATTTACGACAGGGAATCAACATTCTGCGGGCGCTACAATACTCCTAACAGATGAGTAGCACGATGCTCGTCGTATCCGCCAGTCGCATGGCAAACCTCGTATGAACTATTCGGAGACGGAGACAATAACTGAAGACTGAAATGATGATGCTATTGGATGACAATACATTAGCAGGCACCATCCCATTTCGGCGACTGGGAGCTGTTAGCATATGGTGACGTGACGCTGTAACTGGTAGCCCGTTAATATATGTGGATACCTAAGACAATTAGGTAAATATCACATTTGGGCTAATTGGGCTCCACCCAATTCCCATGTGACATGGGAGGCCCAAAATTGGGCCTCCCCACCCACATAGGTCGACGCCGAACCCTAGAGGGTGTTGGATTACGATGGAACTCCGGTACAGACTTTGACGGCAATCCTAGCTCCTTTGCTCCACGTAATCCTGCAAGAGGGGATAGACCGGGCGGTGACCCAGAATCCCTCTCCGATGCTTAAATGAGTATCTCGTATGACTGGCAAGTAATAAACTCAGAGTGTATTCAACTCAACGTAAGTGATCTGAGGTGACCTCCTGCCCTTTTATAGGCAAAGAGATGCCTCAGGTACCTGGCGAACCATTAGGGGTGGTTAGCCCGTATCCCGCATATCTCGGACGTGATCTCGCGTATCTTAGCCATGCCCCGCGTATCTCGGCCACGCTCCGTGTATCTTAATCCACGTTCCGCGTATCTCGGCCACGCCCCGCATATCTTGGCTTTATCCTCTGATAACGAGTCCCAACTCCCGTCGGGGACTCCAGAGTTATCTCGTTATGTCACCGCTCGGGGCCCCTCGTCATCGTGACAGGGCCAATCATTCTCAGGGATTCATCATCGGGGCCTACTTAAAGGCTTCTCATCGGGAGCTTCCAGCTCCACTGTCGGGACCGACTCTGTCGGGACCTTGCCTTGTCGGGACTCCCTTCATCGGGACCCTTCTCCTAGGTCATCTTGACCTTCACTTTGGGGCCTGATGGGCCTGTTTGCCGTTTCCTCGCCGTTAAGGGGCCTGACGACTATAGTCGGACCCATCATTTGCCCCCAAGACATGAGGGCTTTTAGTTCGTCGTGTCTTTCAACTCCCGATCCTTCAATACTAGAGTCGGGGATCTTTTCCTTGGTTCAGTTACTCAGTTTATCAGTCTCCTCCTTTACGTTTCCTCAGGGTTTTGTGGATAACTATTATATCCCAAGGGTCTTCTCGGTTTCCTAGTGCATTAAATGCAGTAGATAATGGAGTGACGTTTTTGACCCACGTGCCTGATTTTTCGCGCCTGTCCTTTTCTGAAAAAGTGCTTTTCAGGCCGTTTCATCATTACGCCCGTTGTCCTTCTGCACGTTTCATCTCAACGGTCCGGATTAAGACTCTTCGACTTCGACGACTCGGATCGAAGTGTCCTTTCAACCGTCTTCTTCGACTATAAAACCCTAGCCACAGTCACAATTTAACTTTTACCGTCTTCGAATTCTCAAAAGCTCTCTGCGATTCCTCTGCAATTCCAAGCTCTGTGATTTCAAAGGTCTTCGGAGTCTTCCCGATCATCTTTCCGGCGACGTTTCGTTCATCTCCTTCAACCTCTACTTCATTATGTCTGGTAAGGAATCCCTCTTCGTTGCTTGTTCGTCTTTTCCTTTCTAATTTCTCCAAGAGTCCCACTGTATTTTCTTGCCCTGGTTGCTTTTCAGACAGCGGTTCCAGCTCTGAGGGGAGAAAACCCTTTAATTTTGATTATGCTCCAAATGAGATTTCCAATACTGCCTATGATGCAGCTCTCCGAGAGGGTTGCATCACCATCACCTGGGAACCTCGTTTCCCATATCCTAGGCATCGTCCCTCAAGTGACTCTGAGGTTACTCGTCCCCAGAAAGGGGAGGTGTTTGTCTCTACGGGACAGATATCAGCGGGGATCAGGTTCCCCTTCTGCGGTAGTCTGGTCGAGCTGTGCCATCATTACAGAACACATCCCACCACCTTTTCTCCCCATTCCATCCGCCTCTGGAACGCCTTTCAAGTCCTCTGTCTCCGACAGAAGTGGGTCTACAGCCTCCAACTCTTCAGAACCTTTTATGGGATGAAGTGCAACGAGGCGGGGGTTTGCGCCTTCTACCCCCGGATGCCCAAGTGGAGTAAGCAGCAGCTTGCCCGATACGGTTGGACCAGTGACACCTGGAAGGTGGTCAAGGGTCGGGGACTCTTGATCGATACAGGGTCCGACAATAGTAGCTGGAAGAAGAGCTACTTCTTTATCCGTCATTCCTCCATTCCCTGGCCTCGCTGGGAGGTGGTAGCAGACCCTCCGCCTGCTTTCCACACTTATGCTGACGAGGATTTCGAGACTCTCCAACTTATCCAACTCTATCGGTGGGAGGAGTCTTACACTCCTCTCAATGCCAACTCACTCGTGGAGCGGGACCTGGTGCACGCCGGGATCCGACTCCTCGATATTGTTTCTGGGGGGCAGCTCTTCGACGGCCCTTCTAACATGGTCTCTTGGGTAAACTTCTAACTTTCCTTTGTTTATTGTTTGCAGCCAAGAAGGTATCTGTGCTGACCGATCTATTCCTTAAGCAGGGGGAGACTGATGTTGTCCGCCCCTCGCGGAAGAGGAAGTCCGCTAAGAAGGCTGCTGCCAGGTCGGGGTCTCCTTCAGCGGAGCAGCCCAAGCGGAAGCGAGTGGATCTGGACCAGCTCTTCGATGTCCAGAACGCTGAAGAAGGTAAACAACTCCGTCTTGCTATTAAATCATACAAGCGGATGGTTCCGTCAGATTTGATTTCCTCGACCAAAAAAGCCCGCATTGCTGATGTCAAAAGAATCCTTAGAGGTAAAACTCCCTGAGTCTTGAAGGCAGGCTATTATCATTACCGCGGGAAGGATCAATACGTCTCCCGACGTATCATTTGGTGTAAGAATCCCGATGAACTTCCTGACTACCTTTCTGAAGCTCTTCATCCTCCAGTGCAGGTCGCTCGGGAGCTTCCTCGGGTGCTGCAGCTTCCGCAGATGCACCTCTTTCAGCGGGGGTGCCTTCCTCAGCTGGAGAGAAGGCTCCAACTAGCGAACAGTTTCGTCAGGTGGAAACTCTGGACTCCTCCGAGGAGACTGGCGGGGTTGACCCCCCTCAACAGCGTCGGAAGGCGGGGCAATCCCCCTTGAAACCAACCCCTCAGGGGCCGCCTCCTTCGTCTTCTCCGCAGCAGCGGCAGCCATCCCCTATTCACGAGTTCACTCCTTCCCCTGCTCGGGCCGAGCCGGAGGCGTGCCCTTCCATTCCTCGTCCTGTTTCTCCCCTTGCTCTCGATGGGAATTTCTACAAGCCCTTCGACTCTTCTCAGGAGAATGCCCCCTGGGCTCCTATCCAGACGCTTCAAGGGGTCCCGCTCACACAAGGGGAGCACGACCAGGAGCTGGCCCTGCATCTGTTGGCGGGTTCTATCCTGCCTTCTATGCGGCATCCGATTTGCCTCAATCGGACGCACATGCAGCGGGATATCCGAAATATGGCCATGCGCCATATACAAGTAAGACTTCGCTTCTTCATCTTTTGATGCTAAGTCGGGGACGTCAACCGGCTCATCGGGTATGTTATTGCCTATGATGAGGCCCGGGAGCGGGACCGAGGAGTCCGCGAGCAGCTTCAGGCGGATCTCAAGGCCTCCCAGTCTTCACGGGGGAAGCTTGCCAAAGAGCTGGCTGTCCTCAATCAGAAGATTCGGGACCTCCAGCACCAGATCGCGGACTTCGAGGGGCTCTTGAGGCAAGAGCGGCAGGAGCGGGGGGCAGTTGTGGACCGGCTGACCCAAGAGAAGAAGGCTGCCGAGGACCAACTGGTCCTTGAGAAGAAGGCTTTGGAGGAGCTGATCGCGGGATTTCCTGCGCAGCTGGCCGAAGCGGAGGCCAAGGGTCGGGAGGACTATCGGAGGTCGGAGGGCTTCCAAGCTGATGCCATGAAGTTCTTTGGCGCGGAGGTGGAGAACACTTTCTTCAATGCGGTTGAGGAGCTCCACCTGGAGTACGGGGATGCTATCAATTTCGACAAGTCTCCTTCCCTCGCTCCCTTTGCGAAGAAGTATTTTGCTCTTTCCGAGGAGAGTGATGGGGGGAGTACCCCCGTAATTGTCGAAGACGCTTCTGAACTTCCAAGTGCGGACGCCCCGATGGTCAATCCTCCCGAAGCCAATCCTGCGGATCCCTCTGCTACCGACTCCGCGGACCCAGCTGCTGCCGATGCTGCCGACAAGGACCAAGCTTGAATATCTTTATCTTTTAGAGTCCTTGTATTTTCTTCTCTTGTGTCGTCGTCGGGCCCTTGAGCCCTTATCAATATCAAACTTCTCTAGTTCCGATCTTTTGTTGCACTTCTCCGAGTGACTTTACTTATACGCGCTTAAGTCGAAACTTCCACACTTAAGACATTCTCATACGTCCTTCCCGACGATTTAATAACTTGCACCACTTAAGGCGACTTAATATCGAGTGCATCACTTAAGACGACTTAATTACTACTTAGGATAAACCTAAAGATTGTGCACCACTCAAGGCGACTTAGTTCTTAGCAGTCGAAACCTCGACACTTAAGAAATTCTCGTACGTCTTTCCCGACGATTTAATAACTTGCACCACTTAAGGCGACTTAATATCGAGTGCATCACTTAAGACGACTTAATTCTGCGCACCACTTAAGGCGACTTGGTTTCATGCATCACTTAAGACGACTTTTCTCGGGCATCACTTAAGACGACTTTCGGATACTTAGAATAAATCTAAGTATTGTGCACCACTTAAGGCGGCTTTCATCGTGCACCACTGAAGGCGACTTTTCTCGTGCACCACTGAAGGCGACTTTCATCGTGCACCCCTGAAGGCGACTTTCATCGTGCACCACTGAAGGCGACTTTTCTCGTGCACCACTGAAGGCGACTTTCATCGTGCACCACTGAAAGCGACTTTTACACTTAGCATAAATCTAAGGACAACTCTTATTTGGAAGCAACCTCTTTATTTATTGACGGCATAAGATTGGCTTACATCGAATTAAACGATAAACAACATACACCACTTAAGGCGATTTTACATCGGGCACCACTTAAGGCGACTTTTTCGGGCACCACTTAAGGCGACTTTCTTCAAGCATGGTGTTTCTTCAAGTGTTCGCCACTAAAAGATTGCTTTAATGTTCTGCCATCGAGGTCTTCCAACTTGTATGCGTTCGGAGCTGGCATTCCCACGACCTTATAAGGTCCTTCCCATTTTGGTGACATCTTGTTGATTCGATCCAAAAGGGTGAACTCGTTGCGACGCCAAACCAGCTCCCCGACGAAGAACTGTCGGGACTTCACTCGCCGATTGTAGTACCTGGTCGTCGCCAAACGCATTCGAGCTTGGACTTCATCGGCTTCTCGCCTCTTCTCTTCGAGTAGGTCCAAGTCCAGACGCCTCACTTCATCGTTCGTCAAGGGCTCGTAATATCTCATCCGATGGGACGCCACAGCTACCTCCACAGGGGCGACAGCTTCCGTGCCATAAACGAGGCCAAACGGAGTCTCCCCTGTCGATCGTTTGGGTGTTGTTCTAACAGCCCAAAGCACATTTTCCAGTTCGTTCAGCCACTTGCCCTTCAGGGCATAGACCCTCTTCTTCAGGCCATCCATCACGATTTTGTTGGCTGACTCCACCTGGCCATTAGTCTGAGCATGGCGTACGGAGGCGGTCTGATGCTCAACGTTCAGTTCTTCCAGATACTCCCTCACCTGAGAGCCGTTAAACGGTGGGCCATTGTCGCTGATCACCACCTTAGGAATCCCGTATCTGGACACGATGTGGGTTTGGAGGAACTTGACGATCTGGTTCCCCGTCGTTCTGGCCAATGCCTTCGCCTCTATCCATTTCAAAAAATAATCGATAGCTACAAGTAAATACTTACATTGTCCTTGTGCTTGTGGAAGAGGTCCCACCAAGTCGATGCCCCACTGCGCGAAGGGCCAAGCGCTCTTGATGGATGTCAGGTTGGCGGCCGGAGCCACGATACTCGGGGCGTACCTCTGGCACGCGTCGCATGATCGGACCAACGCCGTTGCTTCTTTGTTCATCGTGGGCCAATAGTAGCCTAAGTTCAACACCTTCCTCAAAATGGATCGGGCCCCTTCGTGACAAGCCGCGACCCCCTCATGCATTTTCTTCAGAATTCGATTGGTGTCGGGTTCTGCTACAAACTTCAGGTACGGAGTCGAGAACCAGCCCTTCTTGTACAGCTGATTGTCCAGCATCACATAATTAGACGCAATCCGACATATCCTGTCCGCTGCTACCTTATCCTCGGGGACTGCCCCTGTATCGCCCTTGAACCTGGTTCACGATTAACGCCGCGTCGCACTTCACTCTCAAGTGATCGATTCCAGTGCCTTTAGCGATTTTTAGGCCCGTGATAAGAGCTTCGTACTCCGCTTCGTTGTTTGTGGCCTTGAATGTTAAAGCCAAAGCATATCGGAGCGGTTCACCTTCACCCGGTGGTATCAACAAGAAGCCCGCTCCTGATCCGTCTGAACTCGCGGAGCCATCCGTGTACATCTCCCAGGTATTTTCCTTGTTTGGCTGTTCTGATTGCTCTGCCCTCTCTGGTTGTACTTCTGTCGGGACATGGTTGCCCCCTCTTCAGGGCCCGCTTCTTCCAGATCGGGGGCTGTAGACTCTGCTATGAAATCTGCTAATGCCTGGCCCTTAATGGCTGTCCTCGGAGCGAAGTGTATGCGAAATTCGCTAAGCTCTACTGCCCATTTCACTAATCTCCCCGACGCATCCGGTCGGTTCAAAAAATGCTTCAAAGGCTGGTTCGTTAGCACAGTGATCTCGTGTGCGTGGAAATATGGCCTTAGCTTCCGAGCAGTAATAATCAACGCAAAGAGGTACTTCTCAACGGCGGGGTAGTTCAATTCAGATTTGGAAAATGCCTTGCTTACATAATAGACGGGGACTTGAGTACCCTCGACAATCTTTACTAACACAGAGCTAATGGCAAATTCAGAAACAGCCAAATAAAGGAAGAGCGGCTCGCCTGGAACCGGTTTCGCCAGCGGCGGGAGTGTGCGAAGGTGCTGCTTGAGTGCTTGAAACGCCTCTTCACATTTGGCGGTCCATTCGAATTTTTTGTTGGCCCTCAAGACTTCAAAAAACGGCATTGATCGGTCGCTGGCTTTGGACAAGAAGCGGTTCATTGCAGCTAGTCGGCCATTCAGTACTTGCACCTCCAGATGGTTTATCGGAGACTGCATCTCCTCGATTGCCCTTAGCTTCTCAGGGTTTACTTCAATTCCTCTTTGGCTCACCATGAAGCCCAAAAACTTCCCTAAGTGGACTCCGAAGGCGCATTTCGTCGGGTTCAAGCGAACTTGATGGAGCCTCATCCGCTCAAACGCCATGGTAAGGTTGTGCACGTGATCCTCGGCTTGTCGGGACATCACCAGCATATCATTCACGTAAGCCTCCATGGTGTCTCCCAGCATATCTCCAAACAACTTATTCACCATCCGCTGGTAGGTTGCCCCGGCATTGATCAACCCGAAAGGCATGACATCGTAGTGATAGATGTCACTGTCTGGGGGGCGTCTTCCTTGGCCATCTTGATCTGGTTGTAGCCTGAATACGCATCCATGAAACTTAACAGCTCATGTCCCGATGTGGCATCCACCAGCTGGTCAATCCTCGGGAGTGGATAGCAATCCTTTGGACAAGCCTTGTTCAAGTCGCGGAAGTCCACGCACATTCGCCATTTCCCGTTGGTCTTCTTTACCAGCACTGGGTTGGCCACCCAAGTCTGGAATCGGAGCTCCTTAATGAACCCCACGTCGAGCAACCTGCCCACTTCCTGCTGGATCGCGATCTTCTTATCCGTGCCCATCGGACGCCTTTTCTGTGTGATAGGCTTGATCGCGGGGTCTATCTTCAGCTCGTGCACGATCACATCGGGGCTGATTCCTGGCGTATCGCTGGGGGACCAGGCAAACAGCTCCTTGAACTCCTTCAACAATTCCACCAATTTTTGGGCCGTCTCCTCAGTCAGAGCAGACCCGATCTTCACTTTACTCTGGGGTCCGTCGATCTCGACTTCTTTCAGATCTTCTACGGGGTGGGACGCCCAAACTCTTCTCTGGGATCTGTGTCTGTCTGGAGGACAGTCATGGCTTCTCGCCTCCTCCTCCGGGTGGCATTAACATAGCATTTTCGGGAAGCCACTTGGTCGCCCTTGACCTCTCCGACTCCGTGGTCGGTCGGGAACTTCATCTTCTGGTGCACAGTCGAGGCAACCGCCATCAGAGGATTAATGGTGGTTCTCCTGATAATTGCATTGTAGGTCCCCGCGGAATCAACCACGACAAACTCCACGTTCCTCCTTTCTGATTTCCACCCGCTACCAAACTCCACTGGTAAGGTGATTACTCCTAGCGGGTAGGAGGTTGAGCCAGAGAACCCGACCATCGGGAAGTTTGCCTCCTTTAGATCTTTCTTCGTCTTCCCCATAGCCTCCAGCGCGTCCATGAATAGGATGTCGGAGGAGCTCCCCCCGTCGATTAGAATTCTCTTCATTTCAAACCCGTCTACATCCAAGGTTACCACCAAGGCATCGTCATGCGGAGTCTCTACGCCTATGAGGTCCTCCGACGAGAAGGAGATCACCATCTCTTCTTTCAAGGTCCAGGATCGGGACCTCTTACCCAACACCACTGCTGTAGGGATTCTAGAGGCATAAACTTCTCGGGCGGATGAGGTATCACCTCCTGCAGCAAACCCTCCATGGATCACGTTGATAGTGCCCCGTCTCTCCTTACGAGCACCGGATGACTCTGGATCGGTTCTCTTCTTCTTTGGGGACCGATCGCGGGATCGGGAACGGGACCGTGATCGGGATCGACACCGCTTATCCCCAACGAATTCCTTGAGCTTTCCCTTCTGGATTAGCTTTTCAATCTCCTTCTTCAGCTACCGACAGTGATTGGTGTCGTGGCCATTTGCGCGGTGAAATCGACAATAGCGATCTGTGCGGGACCCCAGGAATTCTCCATCTTTCTTCGGGGGGTACCTGGAGATACCTTGTCGTTCCATGACTGTCAGCACTTCCGCCATGGAGCAGTTGAGAGGAATGTCAAAATCCTCCCGCTTATCCTTCCTTGAAGAACGTCTGTCGTCCCTCCGATCCGGACGACCTCGATTCTTGCCACTGTCGGGTTTACCCTTTGACTTACGATCGTCAAAAGGTTTAACTGACTGCTTCCCTTTGTTCGACTTTGGAGGCTCCAGTTCTCCCGCGGCTATCTTTGACTCCTGGACATCGATCTGCCGTTTCACCCTCTTCTGTAATGCCTCCATATTCCACACAGCCTTCTCAGCCACGCTGTGCATCAAGTCGGAGCCATAGGGGGCTGTCAGATTCCGAATGAAGGTGCGGATGGTTTCGCCCTCCGAGATTTCTTCGTCTATCTCTGCTACGCTGGCTGTGTACCGCTGGTAGTAATGAGCCAGCGATTCGTCGGGCCTCTGCACCACCTGGGTCAGGGACATCACGCTCTTCAATAAACGCCTCCGACCCTGGTACTGCTGAATGAACCCATCGTGCATGTCTGCCCAGCAAGTGATACAGCCTGGGGGTAGACTAAAGAACCAAGTCAGGGCCCTTTCTCCCAGTGTGTTCGGGAACAACGTACACACTATGTCTTCACTTGGGGCTCTTCCCAGACACGCCATGAGGTGCTTCTGGACGTGGCGAACTGGATCTCCTTCGCCATCATACTCCTTTATCGTGGGGATGCCTAGCCCAAGCGGGGCTAGGGTGTCAATGAGTCGGGGGACGAAGGGGTGAGTGGATCGATCCCTCAGCTCCGACACCAGCGGCTTCTGTTCTCCCATACAGATGTTCACGATCTTTACTACCTGGTCGGGAGTGATGGGACCATTCAGGGGAATGGTCCTGTGCTGTACTGGTCCTGGCCCATCAACCACGAACCTTTCTTGCTGACCAGTTGCCCTACCTCTGTCCTGGCCTCGGGGCGGGGCTTCCTGTGCGTTCCGACCCTCTGTTGGCAGGGTCGCTTCCTCCAACGGGGGCATCTCCTCCTGCCTCCTCGCAGCCTCTCTTCGATCCAAGAGAGCCTCTACAGCCGCCAGAAACATGGGCATGGCCTCTGCCACGGCCCTCGTCAAATCTGCAGCTGGGGGAGCCTCCTGCCCCCTGTTGTCCTGGTGCTGAGGGGCAACATCTTCGGGATGCGATCCATTGTGCCCTCCTGTCTGGGAGTGCTCAGCCGGGGGATGGTTCTGGTTTTCCTCTTGTTCTGGTACTGAATTCAGATTCGTTGCAGCGGGGTGACGGGAACCACCAGATTGTCCCCTTCTGTTCTTGCCAGCCGCCATCGATCGAGTAGAAGGCATATCAGCTTTTTGTTTGTTTCCCACAGACGGCGCCAATGTTGGATTACGATGGAACTCCGGTACAGACTTTGACGGCAATCCTAGCTCCTTTGCTCCACGTAATACTGCAAGAGGGGATAGACCGGGCGGTGACCCAGAATCCCTCTCCGATGCTTAAATGAGTATCTCGTATGACTGGCAAGTAATAAACTCAGAGTGTATTCAACTCAACGTAAGTGATCTGAGGTGACCTCCTGCCCTTTTATAGGCAAAGAGATGCCTCAGGTACCTGGCGAACCGTTAGGGGTGGTTAGCCCGTATCCCGCATATCTCGGATGTGATCTCGCGTATCTTAGCCATGCCCCGCGTATCTCGGCCACGCTCCGTGAATCTTAATCCACGTTCCGCGTATCTCGGCCACGCCCCGCATATCTTGGCTTTATCCTCTGATAACGAGTCCCGACTCCCGTCGGGGACTCCAGAGTTATCTCGTTATGTCACCGGTCGGGGCCCCTCGTCATCGTGACAGGGCCAATCATTCTCAGGGATTCATCATCGGGGCCTACTTAAAGGCTTCTCATCGGGAGCTTCCAGCTCCACTGTCGGGACCGACTCTGTCGGGACCTTGCCTTGTCGGGACTCCCTTCATCGGGACCCTTCTCCTAGGTCATCTTTACCTTCACTTTGGGGCCTGATGGGCCTGTTTGCCGTTTCCTCGCCGTTAAGGGGCCTGACGACTATAGTCGGACCCATCAGAGGGGAAGGGGGAGGATTTTCTCCTCCCCCACTATATAAGGAGGTCTTGGGCTCACCTCCAAAGAAACACCTTGATCACAACTCCTTCTAAGTTGTGATTTGAGAGAAATTCCTTTCTCTCTATAGTTATATTTCGGCCGGCCCACATGCACCACCATTGGCGTGCCAAATCGCTTTCGAGCAATCAGTCTGAGGTTCTGTCCCCGTTGAAAAATCGATTGGAGGATTCCCTGTGGAGCTTATACCGCGTAGGACCTCTTTTCACGAAGAACTTATACGGGTTCCGACCAGAGGATCAGAACTCCCTCCACATCGTTCTTGGGCAGGAAAGCTATTAAGGTATGTGTACATTATTCCACTGCGTAATTAGTTTACTTGCATGTACATGTTTAGCATTCCGTAGTATTACGTCTCTGTAATCCAACAAAACTGTGTTCCAATGAAATCGATAAGACACGTTGCCATAAAATCTAAAGAATGATAATGAGTTAAATCATATCATCATGTGACAATAATATGCGCATTAAACACGTATTTGGACTAAGAGTATGTTGACTGGTCTTAGAAAATACCTGTTCAAATATTTGAAAAATGGTGCCACGGTCGAACATGCGACACTTGAGGAGGAATTTCCGAATGCATAATCCGTTTCAAATAAACGTAGTCTTGATCGAATCAAAGCAGGATTACACTGACAATCAGGTTCCACTTACTTCGAGTGGGAGATTTGAACCGGTAACACAAGTGAACACAAGTGAACGACATGGTAAATGATAAACCCGTGGTAGGAATAAAACCTACCAGATGGGAGGAACAAACAGTTAGCCTATGGTGACGTGGCGCCGTAATAGGAGCCCGTTAATTAAGGGAATTACCTAAGTTAATTAGGTAATTGTCAATCTGAGCTAATAGGGCCAAATCCAATTAGTAATTGACAAGGGAGGCCCAAAATTGGGCCTCCTCCTTGATGGGTTCGACTACAGCCGTTAGGCCCTTTAACGATGAAGAAACGGCTGATAGGCCTGGTGAGCCCAAAACGAAGGCCAAGATGGCCCAGACAAAGGATCCCGACGAAGGGAGCCCGAGGATGAGAGGTCCCGACGGAGTCGGACTTGACAAGTGAGCTGAACGCTCCCGATGAAATGCCTCTGTGTAGGCCCCGATGAAGAATCCCTAAGAACAATAGGCCCTGTCACGATGACGAGGGGCCCCGAGCGGTGACACAACGAGATAACTCTGGAGTCCCCGATGTTAATCGGGACTCGTTACCAGAGGATAAGGCCGAGATACGCGGGGCGTGGCCGAGATAAATGAGATCATGGCCTAGATAGGCGGGATCACATCCGAGATACGCGGGATACGGGCTAACCACCCCCAACGGTTCACCAGGTAACTGAGGTATCTCTTCGCCTATAAAAGGGCAAGGGGTCACCTCAGATGTTTTAGGTTAAAAATACTTACTTGAGATTACAGCTTGCCAGTCCATACGAGATACTCATTTAAGCATCGGAGAGGGATTCTGGGTCACCGCCCGTTCTATCCCCTCTTGCAAGATTGCGTGGAGCGAAGGAGCTAGGATCGGCGTCAAAGTCCGTACCGGAGTTCCACCGTGATCCAACATTGGCGCCGTCTGTGGGAAACAAACAAAAAGCTGATATGCCTTCTACTCGATCGATGGCGGCTGGCAAGCAAAGAATACAGGGACAATCTGGTGGTTCCCGTCACCCCGCTGCAACAACTCTGAATTCGCTACCAGAACAGGAGGAAAACCAGAACCATCCCGCTGCTGAGCTCTCCCAGACAGGGGGGCACAATGAAGGTCCCGAAGAGATTGCCGCTCAACACCAGGGCAATAGAGAGCAGGAGGCTCCCCGAGCTACGGACCTGGCAAGAGCCGTAGCAGAAGCCATGCCCATGTTTTTAGCAGCTGTGGAGGCTCTCTTGGATCGGAGAGAGGCTGCGAAGAGGTAGGAGGAGATGCCCCCATTGGAAGAAGCACCCCCACCAGCAGAGGTTCAGAACGTACAGGAGGCTCCGCCCCGGGGCCAGGACAGAAGTAGGGTGTCCGATCAGCAAGAGAGGTTCGTGGCTGATGGGCCAGGGCCAGTACAGCACAGGACCATTCCCCTGAATGGTCCCATCACCCCCGACCAGGTGGTAAAGATCGTGAACATCTACATGGGAGAGTAGAAGCCGCTGGTATCGGAGCTGAGGGATCGATCTACTCATCGCTTCGTCCCTCGACTCATAGACACCCTAGCCCCGCCAGGGCTAGGAATCCCCACGATAAATGAATACGATGGCGAAGGAGATCCGGTTCGACATGTCCAGAAGCACCTCATGGCGTGTCTGGGAAGAGCCCCGAATGAAGACATAGTGTGTACACTGTTCCCGAACACACTTGGGGAAAGAGCCCTGACCTGGTTCTTTAGTCTGCCCCCAGGTTGCATTACTTGCTGGGCAGATATGCACGACCGGTTCATTCAGCAGTACCAGGGTCGTAGACGTTTGCTGAAGAGCGTGAGGTCCCTGACCCAGGTGGTACAAAGGCCCGACGAATCACTGGCACACTATTACCAGCGGTACACTGCCAGTGTGGCGGAGAGTGACGAGGAAATCTCGGAAGGCGAAACCATCCGTACATTCATTCGGAACCTAACGGCCCCCTACGGTTCCGACCTAATGCACAGTGTAGCTGAAAAAGCTGTGTGGAATATGGAGGCACTACAGAAGAGGGTGAAACGGAAAATCGATGTCCAGGAGTCAAAGATAGCCGCGGGAGAGTTGGAGCCCCCAAAGTCGAACAAAGGGAAGCAGTCGGTTAAACCTTTCGACGATCGTAAGTCAAAGGGTAAACCCGAAAGTAGTCGGAATCGAGGCCGCCCTGATCGGAGGGACGATAGGCGTTCTTCAAGGAAGGATAAGCGGGAGGATCTCGACATTCCTCTCAACTGCTCCATGGCAGAGGTACTGACGGTCATGGAACGACAAGGTATCTCCAGGTACCCCCCAAAGAAGGATGGAGAATTCTTGGGATCTCGCACGGATCGCTACTGCCGATTTCACCGCGCAAATGGTCACGACACCAACCATTGTCGGGAGCTGCAGAAGGAGATCGAAAAGCTGATCCAGAAGGGGAAGCTCAAGGAGTTCGTCGGGGATAAGCGGTGTCGATCCCGCTCTCGGTCCCGATCGCGGTCCCGTTCCCGATCCCGCTCTCGGTCCCGATCGCGGTCCCGTTCCCGATCCCGCGATCGGTCCCCAAAGAAGAAGAGAACCGACCCAGAGTCATCCGGTGCTCGTAAGGAGAGACGGGGCACTATCAACGTGATTCACGGAGGATTTGCTGCTGGAGGTGATACTTCATCCTCCCGAGAGGTTTATGCCTCTAGAATCCCTACGGCTGTGGTGCTGGGTAAGAGGTCCCGATCCTGGACCCTGAAGGAAGAGATGGTGATCTCCTTTTCGTCGGAAGATCTCATTGGCGTGGAGACTCCACACGATGACGCCTTGGTTGTAACCTTGGATGTAGACGGGTTCGAAATGAAGCGAATTCTGATCGACGGCGGAAGCTCCTCCGATATCCTATTTATGGACGCGCTGGAGGCCATGGGAAATACGAAGAAAGATCTGAAGGAGGCAAACTTCCCGATGGTCGGGTTCTCTGGTTCAACCTCCTATCCGCTAGGAGTAATCACCTTACCAGTGGAGTTTGGTAGTGGGTGGAAATAAGAAAGGAGGAACGTGGAGTTCGTGGTAGTTGATTCCGCAGGGACTTACAACGCGATCATCGGGAGAACCACCATCAACCTCCTGGTGGCGGTTGCCTCGACAGTGCACCAGAAGATGAAGTTCCCGACCGACCACGGAGTCGGAGAGGTCAAGGGCGACCAGCTGGCTTCCCGAAAATGTTATGTTAATGCCACCCGGAGGAGAAGGCGAGAGGCCATGACTGTCCTCCAGACAGACACAGATCCTAGAGAGGAGTTTGGGTGTCCCGCCCCCGTAGAAGATCTGAAAGAAGTCGAGATCGACGGACCCCAGAGGAAGGTGAATATCGGGTCTGCTCTGACTGAGGAGACAGCCCAAAAATTGGTTGAGTTGCTGAAAGAGTTCAAGGAACTGTTTGCCTGGTCCCCGAGCGATATGCCAGGAATCAGCCCCGATTTAATCGTACACGAACTGAAGATAGTTCCCGCAATCAAGCCTATTACGCAGATAAGGCGTCTGATGGCCACAGATAAGAAGATCGCGATTCAGCAGGAAATGGGCAGGTTGCTCGATGCTGGATTTATTAAAGAGCTCCGATTCCAAACTTGGGTCGCTAATCCAGTGCTGGTGAAGAAGACTAACAGGAAATGGCGGATGTGTGTGGATTTCCGCGACCTGAACAAGGCTTGCCCAAAGGACTGTTATCCACTCCCGAGAATCGACCAGTTAGTAGATGCCACGTCGGGAGATGAGCTGTTGAGCTTCATGGATGCGTACTCAGGCTACAACCAGATTAAGATGGCCAAGGAGGACGCTCCTCACACAGCATTCTATGCAGACAGTGACATCTATCACTACGATGTCATGCCTTTCGGGTTGATCAATGCTGGGGCAACCTACCAGCGGATGGTGAATAAGCTGTTCGGAGATATGCTGGGGGAGACCATGGAGGCTTACGTGGATGATATGCTGGTAAAATCCCGACAAGCGGAGGATCATGTGCACAACCTAACCCTGGCGTTTGAGCGGATGAGGCTTCACCAGGTTCGTTTAAACCCGACGAAATGCGCCTTCGGAGTCCACTCGGGGAAGTTTCTGGGCTTTAAGGTGAGTCAGTGAGGAATTGAGGTGAACCCCGAGAAGCTGAGAGCGATTGAGGAGATGCAGTCTCCGATAAACCATCGGGAGGTGCAAGTGCTGAATGGTCGACTAGCTGCAATGAATCGCTTCCTGTCCAAGGCAAGTGACCGATCAATGCCATTTTTTGAAGTCCTGAGGGCCAACAAGAAATTTGAGTGGACCGCTAAGTGTGAAGAGGCGTTCCAAGCACTTAAGCCATCTTAAGTGATGCACGAGAAAAGTCGTCTTAAGTGATGCACGAGATTAAGTATTCTTAAGTGATGCATGTGTTTTAGATTTATTCTAAGTATTGAAAAGTCGCCTTAAGTGGTGCACGATATTAAGCCGTCTTAAGTGATGCACGAAATTAAGTCGCCTTAAGTGGTGCATGATGATAAGTCGCCTTAAGTGGCGCAAATTAGTAAATCGTCGGGAATGACCTACGAAAATGTCTTAAGTGTCAAAGTATCGACTTAAGCAAGTACAGTAAAACCACATGGAGAAGTGCATCGAAAAAATCGGAACTGAGAAAGTCTGATAATTGATAAGGGCTCAAAGGCCCGACGATGACAAAAGAGAAGAAAATACAAGGACTCTAAAGATAAACGGTTAAGCTTGGTCCTTGTCGGCAACATCGGCAGGAGCTGGGTCCGCGGAGTCGGTAGCAGAAGGTTCCATAGTGTTGGCCTCGGGAGGATCGACTATCGGGGCATCTGCTGCGTCTTCGGCAACTGCGGGAGTACTCCCCCCATCACTCTCCTCAGAAAGAGCAAAGTATTTTTTCGCGAAGGGGGCGAGGGAAGGAGACTTGTCAAAATTGATGGCGTCGCCATACTCCAGGTGAAGCTCCTCAACCGCATTAAAGAGAGTGTTCTCCACCTCCGCGCCAAAGAACTTCATAGCATCGGCCTGGAAGTCCTCAGACCTCCGATAATCCTCCCGGCCCTTGGCCTCCGCCTCGACCAGCTACGTAGGAAACCCCGCGACTTGCTCCTCCAGAGCCTTCTTCTCGAGGACCTGCTTGTCCTTAGCAGCCTGCCGCTCCTGGCGCTCCTGCCGCTCCTGTCGCTCCTGCCTCAGGAGCCCCTCGAAGTCCCCGACCTGCTTTTGGAAGTCTTGAACCTTTTGGACAAGGGCGGCTTGCTCCTTGGCAAGTTTCCCCTGCGAAGACTTGGAGGCTGCAAGATCCTCCTTAAGCTTGTCAAGGGTCGCCCGGTCCCGATCCCGGGACTCATCATAGGCGATGAGGTACCTATGAAAAGAGAGAGGCGAAGTTTTACCTCTACCCGACGCAGGGACATCTCTCTGACATCCTGATGCATAGCAGTCCGATTCAGGGAAATCGGGTACCGCATGGATGGGAGTCCGGGGGCATTCACTTGGGCGGGGTCGAAGGGCCTGTAGAAACTCCCATCGAGAGGGACAGGAGGAGGAGAACGAATCGTGGAGGGGCACGCCTCCGGCTCGACCCGGACAGGGGAAGGAGTGAAGTTGTGGATGGGCGACGGCTGTCGCTGCTGCGGAGAAGATGAAGGGGGCAGCCCCTGAGAGGCTGGTTTCAAGGGAGACTGCCCCGTCCTCCGACGACGACGGAGGGAGCCACCCTCATCGGTCTCCTCGGAGGAGTCCAAGCTTTCCACCCGACGAAACTGTTCACCGGTCGGGGTCTTCTCCCCAGTTGAGGGAGGCGCCCCTGTTGAAGACGGTGCACCCGCAGAAGCTTCAGCACCCGATGGAGCCCCTGAGCGACCTGCACCTAGAGGACGAGAGGCTTCAGATATGTAGTCAGGAAGTTCATCAGGATTCTTACACCAAACAATACGTCGGGAGACATATTGATCCTTCCCGCGGTAGTGGTAGTAGCCCGCCTTCAGGACACGAGGAGTTTAGCCTCGAAGGATTCGTCTGACGTCAGCAATACGGGCCTACTTGGTTGAAGGAATCAAATCCTTCGGGACCATCCTTCTATATGATTTAATAGCAAGTCGGAGCTTTTTACCTTCTTCAGCATTCTGGACGTCGAAGAGTTGGTCCAGATCCACGCGTTTCCGCTTAGGCTGCTCCGCAGAAGGAGACCCCGATGGAGCAGCAGCCTTCTTGGCAGACTTCCTCTTCCGCGAGGGGCGGACAGCATCAGTCTCCCCCTGCTTAAGGAACAGATCGGTCAGCACAGATACCCTCTTGGCTGCAAACAGTAAACGAAAAAGAGTTAGAAGTTTACCCAAGGAACCACATTGGAGGGGCCGTCGAAAAGCTGCCCCCCAGAGATTATATCGTGAAGTCGGATCCCGGCGTTCACCAGGTCCCGCTCCACGAGAGAATTGGCGTCGAGGGGAGTGTAGGACTCCCCCCATCGGTAGAGCTGGATGAGTTGAGGAGTTTGAAAATCTTCGTCGGTGTAGGTGTGGAAGGTAGGCGGAGAATCTGCTTCCACCTCCCATCAGGGCCAGGGGATCGAAGAATGTTGGATAAAAAAGTAGCTCCTTTTCCAACTGCTGTTATCGGACCCCGTATCCACCAGGAGTCCCCGACCCTTGACCACCTTCCAGGTGTCACTGGTCCAGCTGCATCGTCCGAGTTGTGCCTTGTTCCACTTCGGCATTCAAGGGTAGAAGGCGCAAACCCCCACCTCGTTACACTTCATCCCATAGAAGGTCCTGAAGAGCTGGAGGCTATACACCCACCGCTGTCGGAAGCAGAGGACCTGGAAAGCATTCCACAGGCGGATGGCGTGCGGAGAGAAGGTGGTCGGATGAGTTTTATAATGCTGGCACATCTCGACTAGATTACCACAGAAGGGGAATCTGATCCCCGCTGATATTTGCCCCGTAGAGACAAATACCTCCCCTTTTCGGGGACGAGTAACCTCAAGGCTACCCGAGGGGCGAGGCCAGGGATATGGGAAACGAGGTTCCCAAGTAGAAGTGATGCACCCCTCTCGGAGAGCTGCATCATAAGCAGTGTTGGAGATTTCATTCAGGGCATAATCAAAGTTGAAGGGCTTTCTCCCCTCAGAGCTGGATCCGCTGTCTGAAAAGTAGCAATGGCAAGGAAGGCACAGTGGGATTTTCGGAAAGCTGTAAACAAGGAAGACATGAACGAACAATAGAGAAGAGACTCTTACCAGACATGGCGATTGGAGGCTGAAGGAATAAACTTGGCGTTGCCGGAAAGATGACCGGAGAAACTCTGAGACCTTCGGAATTGCAGAGCTTGAATTCGCAGAGAAGTTACAGAGAGCTTTTGAGAATTCGGAAACGGTAAAAATTAAACTGTGCCCATGGCTAGGGTTTTATAGGTGAAGAGGACAATTGAAGGGACACTTCGATCCGAGTAGTCGAAGTTGAAGAGTTTTAATCTGGACCGTTGAGATGGAACGTGCAGAAGGGTAATGGGCGTAATGATGAAACGACCTAAAAAGCACTTTTCAGAAGAAACAGGCGCGAAAAATCAGGCACGAGTACAGAAGACGTCGCTTCACTAGCTGCTGCATTTAATGAACCGGGGAATCGAAAAGCCCCTCATATTTGGCATTTATCCACAAAGCATCGAGGAAACGTGAAGGAGAAGACTAGTATTGAGTGACTATGTCAAGGGAAGGATCCCCGATTCTAATGTCGGGAGGTCGGGAGTTGAAAGACACGACGAACTAAAAGTCCCTCATGTCTTGGGGGCAAATGATTGGTTCAACTACAGCCGTTAGGCCCTTTAACGATGAAGAAACGGGTGATAGGCCTGGTGGGCCCAAAACGAAGGCCAAGATGGCCCAGACAAAGGATCCCGACGAAGGGAGCCCAAGGATGAGAGGTCCCGACGGAGTCGGACTTGACAAGTGAGCTGAACGCTCCCGATGAAATGCCTCTGTGTAGGCCCCGATGAAGAATCCCTAAGAACAATAGGCCCTATCACGATGACGAGGGGCCCCGAGCGGTGACACAACGAGATAACTCTGGAGTCCCCGATGTTAGTCGGGACTCGTTACCAGAGGATAAGGCCGAGATACGCGGGGCGTGGCCAAGATACGCGGAACGTGGTTAAGATACACGGAGCGTGGCCGAGATACGCGGGGCGTGGCCGAGATAAACGAGATCATGGCCTAGATAGGCGGGATCACATCCGAGATACGCGGGATACGGGCTAACCACCCCCAACGGTTCACCAGGTAACTGAGGTATCTCTTCGCCTATAAAAGGGCAAGGGGTCACCTCAGATGTTTTAGGTTAAAAATACTTACTTGAGATTACTGCTTGCCAGTCCATACGAGATACTCATTTAAGCATCGGAGAGGGATTCTGGGTCACCGCCCGGTCTATCCCCTCTTGCAGGATTGCGTGGAGGGAAGGAGCTAGGATCGCCGTCAAAGTCCGTACCGGAGTTCCACCGTGATCCAACATTCCTTATACATGCAATTCGGCCGGCCACCCTATACCACATTGGTTGGAGTTGCCTTTGGGCAACTCCATCAACACTATATATAGGGGTGTCTGCTAAGGTTTTATTCACTCATTCATAATAACAAGGATCTCCATTGAGAACACTTGTTTCCCTTAGTTAAATTTCGGCACCATCACATCTGGTCTGAGGTTCCATCTCCGTTGAAGAATCGATCAGAGGTCTTATTTTGGAGCTACATCGCGTGGGACTTCTTCTAATGAAAAACTTGCACGTGGTTCCGACCGGAGGATCTGAACTCCCTCCACATCGTTCTCGGGCAGGAAAGCTAAAAGGTATGTGTACTAATTCCGCTGCGTAAATTAGATTTCTTGCTAGTACACGTTTAGCATTCCATAGTATTACGTCCCCGTAATCCAACAGTGGTATCAGAGCCAAGTTAGGAGTTCTTAAAATTTTGATAAACTGATGTTCTTGACGTTTATAAAAACCGAATTTTTTGATATTCATGAACACCATGAAAAATCAGAAATTTTTAAGTAGATTTCATGTGTTTGATCTTTAAAAACTTAAAATTTTCAAATGTACATGTTTTTCTAGATCAAAACCGAATTTTTCATTATCAATTTAAGTTTGATGTTCATGATCCTCAAGAACACCATGAGTTTTATCAAGAACATGTTTTGGATTCATGATCAAGTTAGAGTTTGATCTTAAAATTTGACAACTTTTCCAATTTTCTTGCTAGTGCCGAAAATTCCTAGGGGTGTTTTAGGTAAAAGTTTAAATTTTCTTGGCCACCAAGCAATTAAAAATTCGGCACAATATATAATAGATATAGGTTGCCATTTTTAAATTTTATTAATAGGTAACTATATCTAGAAGTTGGAAATAAGGATAGGTTCTAATATAATATTGTAAAAGATATTAACTATCAATATATATGGATTTTTTTTTTTTTGGCCAACGAATATATATGGATTAAAATAAGGTTAATATATATATTGATAGATTTAGTTACTATTAAACAATTAAGAATATATATTGTCTACATATTTTAATCCCTAAAAGTTCGACAGTATTTATATCTATTATATAATGGCCGAAGGCTATTTTGTAACCGCCAAATTTCTATATGATTATCTATATTACTAAGGCAGAACTTGGTTTTACACAAATACCCTTCTGAATATTTGCTGGATTAATTAATGTAATCAATTAACGTAGGGTTTTGTAGTAATTTATTATTTCTAAATATTTGAAGAAAAAACATAACAAATTGTCACTACAAAGAATCGAACTTATGATTTAATGCATAAAAGCCAAAAATCTTTACCATCTATGCTAATAAAGTATTTACTACTCTCTTAATACTTAATTGTATTAAACGGTTCGAATACTAAAATTAACTTAAATTATGAAAAAAAAAATTATATCAAGTTTAAATATAATTTAAAAATTTAAAATAAATTCTAGATGGACCGAGAGAAAAAAAAAATCATCAGAATCGCATGATGATCATGTTTTGAAATTTAACTAACAATATTAATGTATTTCTAATGCATATCGTTGTAAGTTCATGATGATACGTTAAGAACCACTATTATTAATACATTTTCACGAATAAATGTTATGATACAAATCATGATTTATTGTTGAAAAGTGGTTCTTTGATTTTCCTTTTCCACTTTTAGCGTATTTTTATTATTTCAAAATTTTTTTATTGATTTTGAATAGTGACATAAATATTAGCCCTACTATTATGTGCATATACATCTACAATTGCAAAATATAATCAAATTAACTTTTTCTTAATTGGCTTAAGTGGTTTTTCCTAATGTGTATATTAATATTAAATATACTGGTATATGCTAGAAGTGTGTGTATTGTCGTCTTGGGACATAATGAGTCTGGCTTTATGGAATTACAAATGCATCATTAGCTCTGATAATATAAGAATAGAACTTGATTAAAAAAAAATTACGCACCAAGGGATTCTTTGTTGTTCAACGAAAAATGAGCAAAAACATATACCCACCTACAATTTAATGCATAAAAGCCATACGTCTTTACCATATATATATGTTAATGAACTTTTGTTACTATCTTAATACTTAATTGTATTAACAAGTTCCGAATACTGAAATTCACTTAAATTGTGAAAAATAATATTATATCATGTTTAAAAATAATCTAAAAATTTAAAATAAATACTAGATGGACCGAGAGAAAAAATTATCGGAATCGCATGATCATATTTGGAAATTTAACTAATAATATTAATGTATTTCTAATGCATATCGTTGTAAGCTCATGATGATACGTTAATAGCCAATAATATTAATATATTTTCACGAATAAACGTTATGATACAAAGTATGATTTATTGTTGAAAATTGGTTCTTTCATTTGTTTTTCCACTTTCAGCGTATTTTTATTATTTCAAAAAAACTTAGTTAATTTTGAATAGTCATAACTAAATTAGCCCTACTATTATGTGCATATAAATCTACAATTGCAAAATATAATCAAATTAACTTTTTCTTAATTGGCTTAAGCGTTTTTTTCTAATATGTATATTAAATATACTGGTATATGCTAGAAGTGTGCGCATTGTCGTCTTGAGACATAATGAGTCCGGCTTTAAAGAACTACAAATTGCATTATTAGCTCTGATAATATAAGACCAAAACCTGATTAAAAAAAATCACCCACCAAAGGGCTCTCAGTTGTTCAACGAAAAAGAAGCAAAAACACATTAAATGATTCTTAGTCTCTCGAGCATTATTATAATTTTTTAACAATTTGTTCAAAACTTTATATAATATGTTATATTTTACATAAATTAAGTCAATTTTTTTTGCAATGCTCACGTATGTCTATAATCATAAACAAAAGTAAATTGATATTTTAATCCACTTAAGTGGATTTCCCTAATGCTTATACTAGATACCTGCGCGCGCTACGCGCGTCCGCGTTGTCTTCATGAGAGTGTTATAATGACATCATTAGAATGACTCCGAGAATGATACAAGATCGGCTCGATTCGTAGGATGATACAAGAACATAACCGTATTTTCTTAAAAAAAATTCAATAAAACTATGTAACATATTGTTATAATGAAAATAAAAAAAAATTCTAGAAAATTTAAAGTAAAATGCTCAAGGGACCGGGAGCTCTATAGTGAATGTTCTTGCTCCCGGTCCCTCGAGCATTTTACTTTAAATTTTTTAGAATTTTTTTTTTATTTTCATTATAACAGTATGTTACATAGTTTTATTGAATTTTTTTAAGAAAATACGGTTATATTCTTGTATCATCCTAGGAATCGAGCCGATCTTGTATCATTCTCGGAGTCATTCTAATGATGTCATTACAACACTCTCATGAAGACAACGCGCACGCGCGTAGCGCGCGCAGGTATCTAGTATATATAATTCGGCTGAAAATATATTAATATATATATTTATATTGTTGATTGATTTGGATCTTAAAGATAGAATCTTGACAATATATATATATAAGTACCGAATTTATATATATAATTCGGCCAAAATTGTATATTAATATATTTTTATATTGATGATTGATTTACATCTCAAAGATAGAATCTTGACAATATTTATAAAAATATATATACATATGCCGAATTTTTATATATATATAAGCATTATTGGAAATTATTTTATATAATTAATAATTTTTTTATGGCTAAGTTAAGTTTTATGGTGGATCTCAAAACCCAACTTAGCCTATAGGATTATTTCGGCCGAACCCTAGGGTTCATGGGCCAGTCCAATTGCTAAACCGGATCGAGATAAACCTATCCGGGTTTTCTTAATCGGGTCGGGTCGGACCATAGTAACTAAATTGAACCTAACCTAACCGGTTTTGAGTGATAAACCGAACAACTATCTTATTTTATTGAACTGTTTCGGACCAAACCGGAATTTTAAAAAACAGACCGAGTTGAACCGGATTTTAAAATTTGGACCGAACCTCTTTAAAATTTTCGGAAATTTTAAATTGTTCAATAAAATAGGATGTCAAATTTTAAATCTAAAATGTTTTCGAACTTTAAAATTAGCCTAAACAGTGCTCTTAGGGTTTGTGTTTTAATACACGGTTTCAATCAAAACCTTAATGCATGGTTTCGATTATGGGGATGGATCTCGGACTTGCATGTTTTTGGGACTGGATTAAATTAGTGGGCTGATTTGCAATTGTTTACTTTCTGCATCATAAATTTTGATATAATTAGAACTGTCGTCTTGACTTAGTCAAGCTAGCTGTATATTATATTGCGAGCATTGATATCTGGGATTTAAATATATGGTTTGCGCAATAGGATAGACATGCTATGCTGATTGAAAGTGCCTAGAATCCATGCCTAGAAATTCGCATGATTGATTGTAAGCATGAATTGCAAAACAGCCCCTAATATTTTCGAAGCGTTTTATAAAACCGAAAATTCCAGTCACCAATTATGAATGACGTGTGCGGATATTGCATGTTTTGACGCATAAGCTAGGATGTTCACAATAGAACGCATGTGATAATTTACTTTACGTAGAATTATGTATTCTAGGAATATTAGACGCATGACACGTAAGCATGTTTTGTTCGATATTTATGGCATGGTATGATGATTCGCAAGATGTAGTATAATTATAAATATGCATGCGTAAATTATCGGGTAATTTTACAAAATCATAAGGGCCTTGGGAAAACCAAGATCGGGTATGCTTATTTGAAAATTCCCGTTCCGGTAATTTGCAATAGGATAACCGTTTTCAAAAGACTGATCTATTAGATTGAAAATGAAAATAGTGTGAATTCTTTCACGACACCCCCTGTTGGATCACGACAGAACTCCGGTACGATCTTTGACGGCGATCCTAGCTCCTTCGCTCCACGCAATCCTACAAGAGGGGATAGACCGGGCGGTGACCCAGAATCCCTCTCCGATGCTTAAATGAGTATCTCGTGTGGGCTGGCAAGCAGTAATCTCAAATAACGTATCTCAAAAACGTAATCGATCTGAGGTGACCTCTGCCCTTTTATAGGCGGAGAGGTACCTCAGTTACCTGGTGAACCGTTGGAGTGGTTAGCCCGTATCCCGCGTATCTCATGCACAATCCCGCCTATCTAGGCCATGATCTCGCTTATCTCGGCCACGCCCCGCGTATCTCGGCCACGCTCCGCGTATCTTAACTACGCTCTGTGTATCTCGGCCACGCCCTGCGTATCTCGGCCTTAACCTCTGATGGCTAGTCCCGACTAACATCGGGGACTCCAGAGTTATCTCGTTGTGTCACCGCTCGGGGCCCCTCGTCATCGTGACAGGGCCAATCGTTCTCAGGGATTCGTCATCGGGGCCTACTTAAAGGCATCTCATCGGGAGCGTCCAGCTCACCAATCGGGACCGACTCTGTCGCGACCTTTCATCATCGGGACTCCCTCTGTCGGGACCCTTCGCCTGGGTCATCTTGACCTCCATTTAGGGCCCAGTGGGCCTATTCACCGTTTCCTCACCGTTAAAGGGCCCAACGGCCATAGCGGAACCCATCATTTGCCCCCAAGACATGAGGGACTTACAATTCGTCGTGTCTTTCCAACTCCCGACCTCCCGACGTCGGAGTCGGGGATCTTTCCCTTGGCACACTTAGTACAAGTCTTCTCGTTCACGTTTCCTCAATACCTTGTGGATAACTGCCCAATCCGAGAGGACTCCTCGGTTCCCCAGCCATCAAATGCAGTAGATAACGAAGCGACGTCCTCAGTACCCGTGCCTGATTTTTCGCGCCTGCTTTTTCTGAAAAGTGCTTTTCATGCTGTTTCATCATTGCGCCCGTTGCCATTCTGCACGTTTCATCTCAACGGTCCAGATCAGAACGCTTCAACTTCGATGATTCAGATCAAAGCGCCCCTTCGACCGTCTTCTTCGCCTATAAAACCCTCACCCAGGGTACAATTTCCTTTTACCATCTCCGAATTTTCAAAAGCTCTCTGCAACTTCTCTGCGAATTCAAGCTCTGCAATTCCAAAGACCTTAGTGTTCCTCCGATCACCTTTCCGGCAACGTCAAGTTTGTTCTTCCAACCTTCAATCATCATGTCTGGTAAGGGTTTCTTATTTATTGTTCGCCTATCTCCTTCCTTCATCTCTGCTTGGTTTGTTTGTAATTTCCTGGGAAAACCCAATGTGCCTTTCCATGCCTGATTTCAGACAGCGGATCTAGTTCCGAGGGGAGGAAGCCTTTCAACACTGCTTACGATGCAGCTCTCCGGGAGGGATGCATCATCTACACCAGAGAAGCCGATGCTCAAGGCAGGAAATGCATACCACAAGTTCAGAGTGAAGAGGAGCTACTTCTTCATCAAAAACTCCTCGATCCCATGGCCCCGATAGTCGACCCTCCCGCGGCTGACCCTGTGGAGCCTTCTGCCACAGACCTCGTGGACCCTGCTCCCGCTGATGCCGCCAACAAGGACCAAGCCTAACTGCTTATCTTTAGAGTCCTTGTATTCTCCTCCTTTTGTAATCATCGGTCCTTCGAGCCCCATTAATATCAGACTTTCTTAGTTTCGATTTTCCATTGCACTTCTCAAAGTGACTTTACTATACTTACTTAAGTCGAAACCTCGACACTTAAGATATTCTCATACATCACTTAAGACGATTTACTAACTTGCACCACTTAAGGTGACTTACCATCATGCACCACTTAAGGCGACTTTCCAATACTTAGAACAAATCCAAGAATCATGTATCAGTTAAGACGACTTAATCTCGTGCATCACTTAAGACGAATTTAACAACACTTAGAGTAAATCTAAGAATCATGCATCACTTAAGACGACTTAATCCCATGCATCACTTAAGACGACTTAATCTCGTGCACCACTCAAGGCGACTTTTCTCGTGCACCACTCAAGGCGACTTTTCTCGTGCACCACTCAAGGCGACTTTTCTCGTGCACCACTCAAGACGACTTTATAACGCTTAGAATAAATCTAAGAATAACTCTAATTGGAAGCAACCTCTTTATTTATTGATGGCACAATATTTGCTTACATCGAATCAAACGATAAATAACATACACCACTTAAGGCGATTTTACATCGAGCACCACTTAAGGCGAATTTTCATTAGGCACCATTTAAGGCGACTTTTCATCAAGCATGGTGTTTCTTCAAGTGTTCGCCACTAAAATAAGGCTTTAACGCTCTGCCATCGAGGTCTTCCAACTTGTACGCATTTGGAGCTGGCATCCCCACGACCTTGTAAGGTCCTTCCCATTTTGGTGACATCTTGCTGATTCGATCCAAAAGGGTAAACTCGTTGCGACGCCAAACTAGCTCCCCGACGAAGAATTGTCGGGACTTGACTCGCCGATTGTAATACCTGGCCGTCACCAAACGCATTCGAGCCTGGACTTCGTCGGCTTCTCGCTTCTTCTCTTCGAGCAAGTCTAAATCTAGACGTCTCATCTCATCATTCGTCAAAGGCTCGTAATATCTCATCCGATGGGATGCCACAGCTACCTCCACGGGAGCAACAGCCTCTGTGCCATAAACAAGGCCAAACGGAGTCTCCCCAGTTGCTCGTTTGGGTGTTGTTCTAACGGCCCAAAGCACGTTTTCCAGCTCGTTCAGCCATTTGCTCTTCAAGGCATAAACCCTCTTCTTCAGGCCATCCATCACGATTTTGTTGGCTGATTCCACCTGGCCATTAGTCTGAGCATGTCGTACAGAAGCTGTCCGATGCTCGATATTCAACTCCTCCAGATACTCCTTCACCTGAGACCCGTTAAACGGTGGACCATTGTCGCTTATCACCACCTTAGGAATCCCGTATCTGGACACAATATGGGTTTGGAGGAACTTGACGATCTGGTTCCCCGTCGTTCTGGCCAACGCCTTTGCCTCTATCCATTTCGAAAAATAATCGATAGCTACAAGCAAATACTTACACTGACCTTGTTGTTGCGGAAGAGGTCCCACCAAGTCGACGCCCCACTGCGCGAAGGGCCAAGCGCTCTTGATGGACGTCAGATTAGCAGCCGGAGCCACAATACTTGGGGCGTACCTCTGGCACGCGTCACAGGACCGGACCAACGCCGTTGCCTCTTTGCTCATCGTAGGCCAATAATAGCCCAAGTTCAGCATTTTCCTCATAATGGATCGGGCCCCTTCATGACAAGCCGCGACCTCTTCATGCACCAATTTTAGGATTCGGCTTATGTCGGGCTCAGCCACACACTTCAAGTACGGAGTCGAGAACCAGCCCTTCTTGTATAGCTGATGGTCCAGCATCACGTAATTAGCCGCGATTCGACGCATCCTGTCGGCTACTACTTTGTCATCGGGGACTGCCCCCGTAGTCAGGTACGTGACTATCGGGGTCATCCAAGTGGGCTCCTCCTCCGATCCGGCTTCAAAAGCACACACCTGTGTCGGGTCGGTGGTCGACAAGATCATCTTCTCCAAGAAGTGCACCTTCCAACTTTCCTCCAAGGGTGCCCCTAGGGCAAATTTGCTCAAGGCGTCTGCCTCCACGTTTTCCTCCCTCGGGATCGCCTCGATGTCGAAGCTTTTAAAGCTCTCCTTCAAAGCTTGTACCTCGCGCAGGTACTTCCTCATTATCGGGCTCTTCGCCTCGTATCGCCCTTGAACCTGATTCACAATCAAGGCCGCGTCACACTTCACTCTCAAGTGAGCGACTCCCGTACCTTTGGCAATTTTCAGGCCCGTGATAAGAGCCTCATACTCAGCTTCGTTGTTCGTGGCCCTAAATGTTAAGGCCAAAGCATATCACAGCGGTTCACCTCCGCCTGGTGGTATCAATACATACCCCGTTCCTGATCCATCTGAACTCGAGGAGCCATCCGTGTACATCTCCCACGTATTTTCCTCGTTTGGCTGTTTTGATTGCTCTGCCATCTCTGGTTGTTCTGCTATCGGGACCTCCGTGGTTGCCCCCTCTACAGGGCCCGCTTCTTCCAGATCGGGGGCAGTAGACTCTGCTATGAAATCTGCCAATGCCTGGCCCTTAATAGCCGTTCTCGGAGCGAAGTGTATGCAAAACTCACTAAGCTTGATTGCCCATTTCACTAACCTCCCCGACGCATCCGGTCGGTTCAAAAAATGTTTTAGAGGCTGGTTCGTCAACACAGTAATCTCATGCGCATGGAAGTAAGGCCTCAGCTTCCGAGCAGTAATAATCAACGCAAAGAGATACTTCTCAACAGCAGGATAATTCAATTCAGACTGAGCAAACGCCTTGCTTACATAATAAACGGGGACTTGATTACCCTCGACAACCTTCACTAACACAGAGCTAATGGCAAATTCAAAAACAGCCAAATAAAGGTAGAGCGGCTCGCCTGGAACCGGTTTCACCAACGGCGGGAGAGTGCGAAGGTGCTGCTTGAGTGCTTGGAACGCTTCTTCACACTTGGCGGTCCACTCAAACTTCTTGTTAGCCCTCAGGACTTCAAAAAATGGCATTGATCGGTCACTTGCGTTGGACAGGAAGCAATTCATTGCAGCCAGTCGGCCATTCAGCACCTGCACCTCCCGATGGTTTATCGGAGACTGCATCTCCTCGATCGCCCTCAGCTTCTCGGGGTTCACCTCATTTCCTCTTTGGCTCACCATAAAGCCCAAAAATTTCCCTGAGTGGACTCCGAAGGCACATTTTGTTGGGTTTAAGCGAACCTGATGAAGCCTCATCCGCTCAAACGCCATGGCTAGGTTGTGCGCATGATCCTCAGCTTGTCGGGACTTCACCAGCATATCATCCACATAAGCCTCCATGGTGTCCCCTAGCATATCACTGAACAGCTTGTTCACCTTCCGCTGGTAGGTTGCCCCGGCATTGATCAACCCGAAAGGCATGACATCGTAGTGATAGATGTCACTGTCTGCATAGAATGCTGTGTGAGGAGCGTCTTCCTTAGCCATCTTCATCTGGTTATAGCCCGAATATGCATCCATGAAGCTCAACAGCTCATGTCCCGACGTGGCATCCACCAGCTGGTCGATTCTCGGGAGCGGGTAACAGTCCTTCGGGCAAGCCTTGTTCAGGTCGCGGAAATCAACGCACATTCGCCACTTCCCGTTGCTCTTCTTCACCAATACCGGATTAGCAACCCAGGTCTGGAATCGGAGCTCCTTGATAAACCCAGCATTGAGCAATCTGCCCACCTCATGCTGGATCACGATCCGCTTGTCTGTGCCCATTGGACGCCTGTTTTGCGCGATAGGCTTGATCGCGGAATCAATCTTCAGCTCATGCACAATCACGTCGGGGCTGATTCCTGGCATGTCCCTCGGGGACCAGGCAAACAGCTCCTTGAACTCCTTCAGCAGCTCAATCAATTTTCGGGCTGTCTCTTCGGTCAAAGCAGACCTGATTTTCACCTTCCTCTGAGGTCCGTCAATCTCGACTTCCTTCAGATCGTCCACGGGGGCGGGACGCCCAAACTCCTCTCTAGGATCAGCATCTGTCTGGAGGACAGTCATGGACTCTCGTCTCCTTCTTCGGGTGGCGTTGACATAACATTTTCTAGAAGCCACCTGGTCACCCTTGACCTCTCCGACTCCATGGTCAGTCGGGAACTTCATCTTCTGATGAACAATCGAGGCAACTGCCATCAGGGAGTTGATGGTAGTTCTCCCAATAATCGCGTTGTAGGTCCCCGCGGACTCAACTACCACAAACTCCACGTTCCTCCTTTCCGATTCCACCCACTACCAAACTCCACTGGCAAGGTGATCACTCCTAGCGGATAGAGGTAAATCCAGAGAGTCTGACCATCGGGAAGTTCGCCTCCTTCAGGTCTTTCTTCGTTTTCCCCATGGCCTCCAGTGCATCCATGAACAGAATAACGGAGGAGCTCCCTCCGTCGATCAGAATCTGTTTCATCTCGTACCCATCCACGTCGATGGTCACAACCAGAGCGTCATCGTGCGGAGTCTCCACGCCAACGAGATCCTCTGATGAGAAGGAGATCACCATCTCTTCCTTCAGGGTCCAGGATCGGGACCTCTTACCCAGCACCACGGCAGCCGGAATTTTGGAGGCGTAAACCTCCCGGGAGGACGAGGTATCACCCCCCGCGGCAAACCCTCCCGGGAGGACGAGGTATGCCCCGCTTCTCCTTTCGAGCACCAGATGACTCTGGGTCGGACCTCTTCTTCTTTGGGGACCGATCACGGGATCGGAACGGTACCGTGATCGGGATCGAGAACGGGATCGGCATCGTTTCTCCCCGACAAACTCCTTAAGCTTCCCCTTCTAGATTATCTTTTCGATCTCCTTCTTAATTCTCGACAATGATTGGTGTCGTGGCCATTCGCGCGGTGGAACCGACAGTAGCCATCGGTGCGGGAACCCAAAAATTCTCCTTCCTTCTTCTTGGGGTACCTAGAGATACCCTGTCGCTCCATGACCGTTAACACCTCCTCCATAGAGCTGTTGAGAGGAATGTCATGATCCTCTCGCCTGTCCTTTTTCGAGGAACGCCTATCATCCCTCCGATCAGAGCGACCGTGACCCCGGCTGCTCTCGGTCTTATCCTCCGACTTACGCTCATCTAAGGGTTTGACCGACTGCTTTCCCTTATTCGACTTCGGGGGCTCGAGCTCTCCAGCGGCTATCTTCGATTCCTGGACATCGATTTGCCGCTTTACCCTCTTCTGCAGTGCCTCCATATTCCACACAGCCTTCTCAGCCACGCTGTGCATCAGGTCGGAACCGTAGGGGGCTGTTAGGTTCCGAATGAAGGTGCAGATGGTTTCACCCTCCGAAATTTCCTCGTCAATCTCCGCCACGCTAGCAGTGTATCGCTGGTAATAGTGCGCCAGCGACTCATCGGGCCTCTGTACCACCTGGGTCAGGGACCTCACACTCTTTAGTAGACGTCTGCGACCCTGGTACTGTTGAATGAAGCGATCGTGCATATCAGCCCAGCAAGTGATGCAGCCTTGGGGCAGACTGAAGAACCAGGTCAGGGCTCTCTCACCAAGTGTGTTCGGGAACAGCGTACACACGATATCTTCATTCGAGGCTCTGCCCAGACATGCCATGAGGTGCTTCTGGACAAGACGAACCGGATCTCCCTCACCGTCATACTCCTTAATCGTGGGGATACCCAGCCCTGCCGGGGCAAGGGTATCAATGAGTCGAGGAACGAACAGATGGGTGGATCGATCCCTCAGCTCTGACACCAGCGGCTTCTGCTCTCCCATGCAGACGTTCACGATCTTCACCACCTGGTCGGGGGTAATGGGACCATTAAGGGGAATGGTCCTGTGTTGCACTGGTCCTGGCCCGTCGACCACAAATCGCTCTGGCTGAACGGACTCCCTACTCCTGCCCTGGCCTCGGGGCTGAGCCTCCCCCACGTTCTGAACCTCTGCTGGTGGGGACGCTTCCTCTTCTATTGGGGGCATCTCTTCTTGCCTCCTCGCAGCCTCTCTCCGATCTAAGACAGCCTCCACGGCTGCCAAAAACATCGGCATGGCTTCCGCCACAGCCCTTGGCAGATCCGCCGCTGGAGGAGCCTCCTGCTCCCTATTCCGCTGATGTTGAGCAGCAGCATCTTCGGGACCTTCATTATGCCCCCCTGTCTGGGAGACCTCAGCAGCAGGAAGATTCTGGTTCTCCTCATGTTCCGGTGGTGAATTTAGAGTCGTCGCAGCAGGGTGACGGGAACCACCAGATTGTCCTTGTCTTATTTGCTTGCCAGCCGCCATTGAACGAGTAGAAGGCATATCAGCTTTTGTTACGTTCCCACAGACGGCGCCAATGTTGGATCACGACAGAACTCCAGTACGATCTTTGACGGCGATCCTAGCTCCTTCGCTCCACGCAATCCTGCAAGAGGGGATAGATCGGGCGGTGACCCAGAATCCCTCTCCGATGCTTAAATGAGTATCTCGTGTGGGCTGGCAAGCAGTAATCTCAAATAACGTATCTCAAAAACGTAATCGATCTGAGGTGACCTCTGCCCTTTTATAGGCGGAGAGGTACCTCAGTTACCTGGTGAACCGTTGGAGTGGTTAGCCCGTATCCCGCGTATCTCGTGCACGATCCCGCCTATCTAGGCCATGATCTCGCTTATCTCGGCCACGCCCCGCATATCTCGGCCACGCTCCGCGTATCTTAACTACGCACCGCGTATCTCGGCCTTAACCTCTGATGGCAAGTCCCGACTAACATCGGGGACTCCAGAGTTATCTCGTTGTGTCACCGCTCGGGGCCCCTCGTCATCGTGACAGGGCCAATCGTTCTCAGGGATTCGTCATCGGGGCCTACTTAAAGGCATCTCATCGGGAGCATCCAGCTCACCTATCGGGACCGACTCTGTCGGGACCTTTCATCATCGGTACTCCCTCTGTCGGGACCCTTCGCCTGGGTCATCTTGACCTCCATTTAGGGCCCAGTGGGCCTATTCACCGTTTCCTCACCGTTAAAGGGCCCAACGGCCATAGCGGAACCCATCACCCCTTTCCTCTATTTACTAAAGGTTGGTTTGGTTTAGTGTCTGAAGAATCACTATTCGTCGTACTCCATCATCATAGATAATCCGATGTTTGCAATTCTGTCAAAATGTTGTTCTCTTCCTAACTTTACATGATTGTCATCATAATAGTTCTAAATGGCTCGGTTGGATCGTTTTAAGAAATTATGCAAACTGGATAACATTAATTATGATGATTGGACAACTAGAGTTAATAATGATCTAATTCCCGTGGGAGTTGAGGGTCGCGTTGATCCCAAGGACAAACGGATATATGTGGACGAGAATTGGGAGCCCTACAGATACAATGGTGCAAATAGGTTATGGAAGGATCAAAAAGCACGCGAGATTATTTGCTCGCATATTACAACTGAAATGGAAGAAAGCATCGTCAAAAGGAGCGCATTGCATCTTTGGTGCACCTTACACCTTCGGTACGGCAAGGGAAAGGCGGCTGAAGCAAGAGAATTAATGGTCTCGTACCATGAAATTCTATGCAAGGAGAATGGGATAGAAACCGTCCTAGACTCCGCGGATGAATGGGCAGAAATTCGGAAGGTGATGGACATGTTTCCTCTTTCATGGTTTGCTGATGATAGCGGACTTACACGTCTGATCACAACAATTAAAATGGCAATAAACTTGTATGATGCCGACCATAAAGATAGAAATATCTCCAAACTTCCTGATGTGTCGGAGACCAGATTTGCTGGACTTCGGAATTGTTTGGCTAAACCCAACAAAAGGTCTAAACGATGATCCAGTGCGACAACCACTGTTGATTCATGTGTCGTAAAAGGTACGCCTCGTTTACCATAATACATAAGACGGTTACACTTTTTAATTTATGCAAAAAAACATCTGACATAATTCTATTCTTGAATTAATTTTCAGGTGGACTGCTCAAAGTGGTGAAGACTTCCTGCCATATATATATGTGACTTTCTTTGCTTAGTTGTAATTATTGATCCGTGAAATCTGTCGTTGTTTTTGTTGGGACCCTTATTTCTCGTCTATTTGTTGAACGTAATTCGGAATTATTGAATGAGGTAGTAACCATTCATTTTTTTAAAATGGTATGCCTTTCGAAATTAATCGGCCCGGTTAAACGGGATCAATCCGGAACAAGTAACTAAAATTCCATCAGTAGAATGATTGGATTAAACAGTTATCCGAACTCATATCATCATTTTAAATACATACATAACTCGCATAATAAACGTAAAACGAACCGATCGATATTAATTCTTATTTGTTAAAATACTCCATTATAAATTGTATCCCAAAATAATATACATGTTAAAACCGAGTTTCTTTTAAATTTGGAGACTAAAACGATTCTCAAAACCACGGTTTTTAACCGAGTATGCGCGTGGCGCATGTCACCTCGAAAGACGGGACACATCGTTTTAGAATACGAATTTAATAATCAAGTATTTTTATGAATGCGGAATTTTCGTTTCTAATTCTACAGAAATAACTCATTAATAACTACTTAGATTTTATGTAAGCCTTCCAGCTACTACAACCTAATTAGAATATCAACCATGACATTAAAAGCGACAGCTTAAATGCATGGTCCAAAAGATAGATAAATATATGAATGTGTTAAATAAACGAAAAGAAGTAGTCGGTAAAACGACTCTCCCACCCTTAGTCTTGAACGAAGAGTTTGGCTAAAAGGCATTCATTAAAACACTTCAATAAACATAGCTTAGAATTACATAATGTTAGAGTTACACATTAATTGTTCCTGCGAGATGAGATTAATTTAACTCACATTAATGTAAAACACTATGTTCTGACAAAATCGGTTAACACGTTACCATAAAAGCCAATGAATGATTCGGGTAAAACCTTATCACAAAGACACATTAATTTGCGCATTAAAACGAGTATTCATTAAGAGTACGCACTACTCGCGAAGAATACGAGTTTTAAAATTAGCTTGGAACAATAGTTTCGTGGATAAACATGACACATTATAAAGGTTTGAGAATGAATTTCCAACGCTTTGCAGAACGAAACAAGCTAGCACTGATTGAGCTAACAGATGGTTGATGGAGATCCTCAAGTCCCACTTACTTCGAGTGGGAGAATTGATGATTGATTTGGTAAATGATGATGGAAACGTCTTCATAATAAATCCAGTGAGAGGGCTCACTCCCCCTCACACATAATCATCACTAAATTTCAAAATGCGAATTAAGTCGGACCTGATAATCATGATAATGAACTATTTCAACTACCCATTTTTCCTAGTGGGAGTGGAACAACCAACTTGGTTCCAGATCCTAGTGATCGAGGAATACATCTCGGAGGTAGAATCCCGAGACCGAGAGGATATTCCAAGTAAGTTCAACCACCACCATTGTTCCCAGTGGGAGTAATGTCCCAATAAGAAGCATTATTCCGAGTGGGAATAACGATCAGACTATAATGTGGGATTAACGTGCCTAGACATAGTCAAAGGCAACGAACTTATTTCGAGAAGTATCCCATCAAACGAGATGTGTTAAACATCTTGATGTTCATTCTTGAACCAGTGACGGTTCAGCAAGCAAAGGAACGACCTCAAAACGGTGGAATGGAGGAAAACAGTGGAGGATGAAATTGCCTAAATAAGAACTAATTCAGTTTTAGTCTTTAGTTGATTTATCTGTTAACCACAGAACTAGAAAGTGAAATCTTAGATTCACTTCTGGTGGAAATTTCGAGTGATGCAAAACTCGAATAATTGCGAAAGGATATACCCAAATTCACGGAGTGAACTTTGATAAAGACGGACTCACCGACTATACGTTACACCATAGTCAGGGCCATCCTTGCCCATGACTGCAAGTCTCGAACTCGAGCATTCATCAAATAGACATTAAGACCAAACCTCTCCAAGTAAAACTGGAGAAAGAGATCTATATAGAGCAGCCGGAGAGTTTCATTACTCCTGGCAAAGAACACAAAGTTTGCAAACTCTAAAGATCGATATACGGTCTTAAACAATCGTCTCGGCAATGGTATCGCAGATTCCACGAGGAAATCGTTGGAAACGGATTCATGAATCTTCACAAGGATCCCTGCGTATACACTATGACCTCCGGGTCTAAGTATGTCATCATAACAATATACGTGGACGGTATACTCATTGCTGCGAACGATATGAGTTTCATAAATAAATCAAAGTCCTGGTTAGCATTAGCATTCGAGATGAAAGACATGGGAGAGGCCACGTACATCTTAGGCATCAAAATTGGCCGAGATCGTGCTGCCCGAAGATTATGTCTATCTCAGGAATCATATATCAACAAACTGTTGAAAAGATTCAGAATGCTGTATGCTAAACCCGTAGATACGCCGGTTGTGTTCGGGTGCGCACTATCGAAGCGTGATGGCCTAAAAAACCAGCAGGAGCGTGAACAGATGAAGAATGCAGAGTATATGAGCATGGTAGGGAGTCTAATGTACGCCATGCTCTGTACCTGGCCAGATATCTATTACGCTGTGGGCCTAGTAGCAAGATTCCAATCAGATCCAAGTTATCAACATCTAAAGGCCGTAAAACGAATTATCAGTTATCTGAAAGGTACAGCCGACTACGTTCTGTGCTATGAGGGCGATCGGCTCGAATTGACCGATTATAGTGACGCCGACCACGGTGGCGATCCGGATGATCGTAAGTCCACCACAGGAGGAGTTTTCCTCATTGGTAATGTTGCCATATCACGGGTAAGCAAGAAGCAATCTTGTGTCGGGCTTTCCACTATGGAATCAGAATTCGTTCCCTCTCCAAAAACGCACAAGAAGCAGTCTGGCTGAAATGGTTTCTTACTGCATTAATTGGCACCGACCAGAAGAGTAAACCTGTGAAGGTGTACTCCGACAGTTAGGCGGCCATTGCGGCAGTTAAGAATCCAAAGTACCATAGTAGGACTACACACATTGATGTGAAATACAATTATGCTAGTTCGGTTTTAAAAGACAACATAATCGCTTTAGAATACTTGCCTACAAACAATATGGTCGCATACCCTTTAACTAAGCCGTTACGTAGGGTAATTTTTGAAAAGAACGTAAAACTGCTTGGATTACGTAGGGCTTAAATTGTGTGGCATGTAAAAGTGATAACATTTTGACATTTGAAATTATGTTTCAATTGAATAAAAGAATTGCAATTTGAGTTTATGATTTATCGACGTCATAATGATTAACAACATCTGATTTTACAGTCTATAAACTAAGTTGTAGGAAGAAGTAAAATTCTTCCACCGAAATTATGTCGAATGTGAACCTTGCCTCGTCACACAGGCACGGTCATCTTGAAAGGAGAGAGGGACCTCTACCATAACAAGATTGGCTAAGAATCAGGGGGTAAACCTGATTAAGCAAAACGATAACATTGTCACGCTTAACAACATGACTTAATCTTCGTTTTGTAAATTGCCGAGTTGGACTTTGTCCATCACTATATCACATTCAAGGCCAGATGAGAGATTATGCGATAGCATTATTGACATATCCCATCCCTGGCTTTACCAGGTGTGCTATCGATGCGTGCTTCATACTACGCGTGCCATACACAAACATGGGGTTGTGCTAGCTAGAATCCTTGTGATTCAAAGGGCGCATACTTCTTCACCTTGAGCGTGTGATTCATCCCGGATGTCTTATGAAGAGGCATCCAAAGTATCCTCATGGACTCAGAACTTATACCTAAGGTCTGGCTCAATGCTCGATTCCCGGCGTACGAGCGTAGTGCCAAAGAAAACGGCCAAGTGACCACGTCTTGGAAACCGGTTGAGTCAGTCTAAGGGTATAAACGATGGGGACGGTCAAGTTCACCCATAATTCACCGACTCTCGTGTTCACTAGGTGGCCGCCAACCGGATATTAGTTGAAGGTTGTGAACACTTGTACGGATGCCCTGGAGAAGTATTCCTTTGTGGAAAAAAGGGCAATTGGAGAATTAACAGTTGACCAATGACACAGTGCGGTACATATTTTTATTTCAAACAAGTTTGGTTCATGAAAGGGAATCAACGTTCTGCGGGCGATACAATAATCCTAACAGATGAGTAGCACGATGCCCGTCGTATTCGCCGGTCGCACGGCAAGCCTCGTATGAACTATTCGGAGACGGAGACTGAAGACTGAGATGTTGATACTATTGCGTAACCGTATAGATTAACGAGCACCCTCCTATTCCGGCGAGTAGGAGCTGTTAGCATATGGTAACGTGGCGCCGTAATAAGAGCCCGTTAATCAAGGGAATTACCTAAGTTAATTAGGTAATTGTCAATCTGGGCTAACTGGGCCAAATCCAATTAGTAATTGACAAGGGAGGCCCAAAATTGGGCCTCCCCCTTATATATGCAATTCAGCCGGCCACCCTATACCACATTGGTTGGAGTTGCCTTTTGGCAACTCCACCAATACTATATATAGGGGTGTCTGCTAAGGTTTTATTCACTCATTCATAATAACAAGGATCTCCAATGAAAACACTTGTTTCCCTTAGTTAAATTTCGGCACAATCCCATCTCGTCTGAGGTTCCATCTCCGTTGAAGAATCGATCAGAGGTCTTGTTGTGGAGCTACATCGCGTGGGACTTCTTCTAACGAAGAACTTGCACGTGCTTCCGACCGGAGGCTCAGAACCCCCTCCACATCGTTCTTGGGCAGGAAAGCTAAAAGCTATGTGTACTAATTCCGCTGCGTAGATTAGATTTCTTGCTAGTACACGTTTTGCATTCCGTAGTATTACGTCCCCGTAATCCAACATAAACCCTACCTCATGAAATCATTGTTGCCGAGACGAATCAATTAAAACCTGATAGTCATATTGTTGAACCAGTAATGTCACAACTAACTAAACCACCCATTGTTCCCAGTGGGAGTGAACCGACCAACTTGATTCTAGGTCCTAGTGATCAACGAATTCATCTCGGAGGTAAAACCCCGAGTCCGAGAGGTCGTCCAATGAAAGTTGTAGGTCAAGGTTCAAGCACTGCGTTTGTTCCCAGTGGAAGTAATGCTCCGATAAGAAACATTATACTGAGTGGGAGAAACGTTCAGACTCAAGATGGGATTAACAAGCCTAGACGAAAATCAATTGCATTGAGCTTCTCCCAAGAAGTATCCCATTGAGAAGGGTGAAAACCTCACTCTAACAACTGTTAGTGAGCATTGGAAATGCCTCAAGTGGAGAAATGGAGGAAAACATTTAAAGGAGAGAGATCGCCTAAATGAAAGTCATTTTAGTCTATAGTTGATTTACCTGCTAACCACAGGGGCACTAGGATGCGGTGAGTCCTGAAAAAAGGCTCACCACTAATGGAAAAGGTCGGGCGGTTCAAAACCCGACTTATTGCGAGAGGACATACCCAACTTCACAGAGTGGACTTTGACGAAACATACTCATCGACTGTGCGTAAAACCACGGTTACGGCCATTAATGGTTCTGGTCGCAGGTCTCGATTTCGAGCTGCACCGAATGAATGTTAAAGACCACATTCCTCCATGGAAACTTGAAGGAAGAGATCCACGGAAACGAACGTAAAGCCTGTAAACTCCAAAGTTTCATTTACGGTCTTAAACAGTCGTCTCGTCAATGGTACCGCAGATTCCACGAGGAAATCATAGGAAACGGATTTGTGAATCTTTATGAGGATCCGTGCGTGTATTTTAAGACCTCCGGGTCTAAGTATGTCATCTTAACCTTATACGTGGACGACATACTCATTGCCGTAAACGATGTGAGTTTTATGAACAAGTTAAAGTCCTGGTTGGCATCTGTATTCGAGAAGAAAGACGTGGGAGAAGCCACGTACATCTTAGGCATTAAAATTGCTAGAGATCGCGCTACCCGGAAATTATGTCTATCTCAAGAAGCTTATATCAACAAATTGTTGAAAAGGTTTAGATAACAAGATGCCAAACCCGTGGATACGCCGGTGGTGTTTGGGTGCGCACTGTCGAAACGTGACTGCCCCAAGAACCTGGCAAAGCGAGAACAGATGAAGGGTTTAGAGTATTTAAGCATGGTAGGTAGTCTCATGTACGCCGTGGGCCTAGTAGCGCGATTCCAATCAGATCTTGGCTATCAACATTTTAAGGCTGTAAAACGAATTATTCGTTATCTGAAAGGTACTTCCGACTATGCATTGTGCTTGAGGGCAGGACGTTAGAATTGACCAGTTATAGTGACGCCGACTATGGTGGCGTTCCGGATGATTGTAAGTACACCACATGAGGAGTCTTTCTCCTTGCTAATGCTGCCATTTAATGGACGGGCAAGAAGCAAACCTGTGTTGCGCTGTCTACAATGGAATCATAATTCTTTTCTCTCTCCAAAAACGCACAGGAAGTGATCTGGCTGGAAAGGCTTCTTACTAGACTTCCTAGTGACAAAGACGTGAGTAAACCCGTCGTGGTACACTCTGACAGTCAGGCAGCTATTGCGGCAGTTAAGAATCCAAAGTACCATAGTCCGACTAAACACATTGATGTGAAATATTTTTATGCTAAATCTATGGTAGAAGACAATACAATCACTTTGGAATACTTGTACATTGATAACGTGGTTGCGGACCCATTAACTAAACCACTACGCAAAGAGGTATTCGAAAAGCATGTAAAACTGCTTGGATTGCGTAGGGTTTAAAAGTGGCATGTATCTGTGATAACGTTTTGATAATTGAAAGTTACATTTTTAATAAAGGAGAGAATTGCAATCGAGTTTATGATCCATCGACGTCATAATATTTGAATACATCTGACTTGCGGTCTATAAACTAAGTCGTAGGAGGATGCAATCTTCTGCCAAACTATGTCGAATGTGAGCCTTACCTAGTCACACAAGTACGGTCGTTTTGCGGTGGAGGGAGGCCTTTACCAAGCAAGTCTGGCTAAGAATCAGGGTGATAAGCCTGATTACGCAATACGATAATTTAGTCTCGAAGTAACTCGACATGATCTTTGTTTTTGCAAATCGCCGTGATGAATTCCGTTCGTCATTAAACCACGTTCTAGGCCAAATGAAAATCTGCGATAGCATGATTGACATATCCCATTCCTGTCAACTTAAAAGTTCAGGTATGTTATCGAAGCGTGCTTCATACTGCGCGTGCCATGTTAAACCACGGGGTCACAGCTCGGTTGTACTAGATAAGAATCCTCGTGATTATAATGGGCGCAAACTTCTTCACCTCGAGCGTGTGATTGATCCTGGGAGCCTTATGAAGAGGCACCCAAAGTATCCTCATGGACTCGGAACTCATATCTAAGGTCAGGCTCAATGTTCGCTTCCCGGCGTACTAGCATAGTGCTGAACAAAAAGGCCATGACCACGTCTTTGGAAACGTTGGGTTTGAGTAAGGATATGAGGGATGGGGATGGTCAAGTTCATCTGTAATTCACCGACTCTTGTATTCACTAGGTGGCCACTAACCGGATATTAGTTGAAGGTTGTGAATACTTGTACGGATTCCTTGTAGAAGTGTTCCTATGTGGAAACTGGGTAAATGGAGAATTAACAGTTGACCTAGGATACAGCGCGACACTATATTGTTTATAACAGGTTGATTGAAGAAAAGGAAATCAACGTTCCGCGAGCGCTACAAGACTCCTAACAGATGAGTAGCACAATGCCCGTCGTGTTCGCCGGTCGCACGACAAACCTCGTATGAACTATTCAAAAGCAAGGGCGAGATCGAATGAGTGAAATGTTGATGCTAACAGACACCCTCCCATTCCGACGAGTGGGAGCTATAAGCATATGGTAATGGGCGCCGTAAATGGAAGCCTTTTATATGTATATGTTACCTAAGACAATTGGGTAAATTTCACCCAAATCCCAATTGACATGAGAGGCCCAAAATTGGGCCTCCCTTATACACCTAAGTAGCGGCCGAACTATGTGGGGGCAAAGTGGAATTTTGTCAACTTTTCTCCTCCTATATATATGGGGTGTTAGGGGTTTTATTATGGTTAATCTTAATTCCTCTCTAGTGGTGATTTGAGTGAAAATCCTCCCCCATAACCACATAGTTCGGCCGAACCCACTACTTCACCAAGGGTGTGCCAATTTTCCTTCGAGCAAACACTCTGGTGATCTGATCCTGTCAAGAATCGATCAGAGGCTTTGCTTTATAGAATATACCGCGTAGGGCTTCCTTAACAAGAACCTCTACGGGTGCCGACCGGAGGACCGTGAACTCCCTGCTGCAGGATCTTGGGACTACGGATTACTTCTGAGGTATATGCGAATCTTCCGCTGCGTAATATCGATTACTAGCATGTAACATGTTTATAGTATTCGTAGTGATTACTCCCCGTAGCTAACTGGTCGAACCGACCCGGTTGCGCATTTGGTCCGGCCCAGTACCCCTATGGTTTCAGCCGAATTATTCCTTGGTGGCTATATAGGTTTTAAAATCCACCAAAAACTTACTTAGCCATCAAGTAGCAATAAATATAATGTATATTTCTCATAGTTAATTAATGCGCAATATATATTTATATAATTGATTAGATTTTATAGTAGGTATAAAATCTATCAGTATATATTTTATCAATCTTTTAGGCAATAAATTAATCACAATATATATACCTAAAATCATGCATACAATATATCAGTAATTAATGTCACGATTTTACTGTGACTAGCCACAGGGCTGGCCAAATTTCGCCGGAAAAAGTGGGCGTGGCTTGGCCGCGGGAGACTATCGGCTAGCCACGACCAAGATGCGGTTATGTCACGGCCCTAGGTTCAGTGGGAAATTTCAAAATCAAATTTACCTCAATAAAAAAAACCCAAATTTAAATTTTGATAAAAATCACGTTTTTATTAAATATCACGAACACTGTTTCAATAAAAGTCATGAACACCCTACACATGCTCTGATACCACCGAAGGAAAATTATGTGGATAATTTATACGGATCAAACATAGGCACATGCTAGGTAAACTAATTACGCAGCGAAAAAGATCGTAGATAACTATTTACACGATCTGATCGTCAGGACTTCAATGAGGGAGTTCACGATCTGTCAGACGGTGTCCTGCGGGAACTCTGACTAAGGAGCAATCCACATTCAATGGTATCCACAACAAAGCCTCTATAAACCGGTTGTATGATGGATCTCCTGGGTGAATTGCTTGTCACAATTCGGCACCTCCTTGTGTGAGGAAGGTTTCGGCCGAACCCTTTGATGTAAAAGGAGAGGGAGTTCTTTCGGAAAACTAAAAGGGAGAGAGTGATCAACCCCTAGAAATCCATAACACCTCCTATTTATAAGAGGAGGTGAGCAAAACCCACCTACGGTTTCCACTCTATTTTGGCCGAACCTACTAAGTATTTGGGCTGGCCCTTTTTTTGGGCCATGTATGGCTCATAGGGATTTTGGCCTGACCCAAAATCTCCTATGTTTCATACCCCAATTTTTCATATTATTTTGGGCTTATATTAATGGGCTCATATTACGGTAGCCCATTTACACTAAACGCCAATAGTTGTTTGTTGGGGTTGTTCTAATTTTAACTGGTTTTCTCTTGATAACTGCTTCGGACCTGCTTTTCACGTCTTTTTCCGATGTTGTGGAATCTGTTAAAGCTTATCAACCTGACTTCCCATTATCTACAGTGCCTCTTCTTCAAGAATATTTAGACGTAGTTGCGGGAAAGAGAGACGATTCTGGAGGAGACTCTTAGGCTTGAATGTTGTATTTGATTTATTCATTTCAATTGTAAACCGCGACTCTGTGGAGACAAATCCTTGTAGGGCTTCCTTAACAAGAACCCTTAAGGGAACCGTCCGGCGGATCGTGAACTCCCCTAGAAGAACATGGATTACGGTAAATTTCGAATAGGTGTGTGCCCATTATTCCGCTGCGTGATATGTTTACTAGCATATACCTTGTTAATTTTCATAGTATGTATTATCCATATTCCTACAATTATGACTGATCTCCTTTGTAGATGACGACTATAAGGAGTCGAGGAGTCAGTATTATGACTGATCTCCTTTGTAGATGCCAACTCTAGGGAGTCGAGGAGTTAGTATTATGACTGATCTCCTTTGTAGATTACAACTATAGGGAATAGATGAGTCAGTATTATGACTAATCTTATTTGTAGATGCCGACTATAGGTAGCCGAGGAGTCAGTATTATGACTAATCTCCGTTGTAGATGCCGACTACAGGGAATCTAGGAGGCAGTATTATGACTGATCTCCTTTGTAGCGCCAGTATCTTTTGTAGATTCCAACGAGTCAAGAGTCAGTATTATGACTGATCTCCTTTGTCCTCAATGCCTCTTTATTTTTTTCTTGTCGTCAACAAGCCTAGGTATTATGACCATTTTGGGCTTATAATGTCGACGCTGATTAAATTCCTCAATCTCGACGCTTTGATTGATAATTGACTCGGATGTTTGTATGAAAATGCCTCAGGGGTCTACATATATTAACAATCCGGAGTATTACATCAAAATCAAAATTCAAAATATTAGCCACACAAGAAATATAAAGATATTTAATATGGCATTATCTCGATGACTTCTCTTTGATTGTAGCGTCGCACTGAATTGACATAACAGTGTCGAGACGTCGTCTGGTCTCCTCTGACTTCTCCAATCCCATACGGGGTTGGGAACTTCATAACTTGATGAGAAACCGTAGTCATTCTGATGATGGCGTTGTAGGAAGAGGTGACGTCAACAACTACGAAAAATATGTCATTCCTCAAGACGTTTTCTTCATTTCCAAATGTTACTAGGAGTCGAATGACACCCATAGGATATGTATTTTTTCCCGCAAAACCTACTAAGTGGAAATCAATATTCCTTAGGTCTTTCTTGATGAGTCCTAGGTTTAGGAATGCCTCCTAGAAGAGGATGTATGTGGAGCTCCCATAAAAAATGAGGACCCTTTTGACCTTGTACTCTACCATTGTTCTGTGATTACTAAGGCATCCTCGTGAGGTCCAGTCACCATCATGAAATCATCACTGATGGAGTTGATGACTACTAGGTCGGGATCACGAGGCCTTTTTTCCATTATAGCCGCCGTAGATATTTTCATGGCGTATACTTCTCTGGCTGCACCCATCTCCCCTCCCGGCACAAATCCCCCCTGCAATGACGGTTACAGTCCCTCTTTGAGCAGGGGCAGGGTTGTTAGGTGGCGGAGGAGAACGAGATAGCCTTCTAGGATTTCTGCTTCTTTTCCTTAGAGCCTTGGAAGGCTTTTCCACGAATTCTTTAAGCTTTCCCCTCTGAATGAGGGCATGTATATCTTGTTTCAAAGTGATCTAATCATATGTGTCGTGACCCTTAACCCGATGATAACGATAGTAGTCGTTTATGTCTGATTACGGGGTTGACTACTACGGAAACATAACCATAGGTACATGCGAGTAATCAGAATTACGTAGCGGAATATGTGCAGATACCTTTAACCTTTTCCGTAGTCCCAAGGATCCTGCTGAGGGAGTTCACAATCCACCGAACGGAACCCGTAGAGGTTCTTGTTAAGGAAGTCGTACGCGGTATTAGCTCACAACAAAGCCTCAGATCGATTCTTGGCAGGGACGGATCTCCAGAGTGTTTTGCTCTAACAAAATTGGCACACCCTTGGTGGTGCAATATGGTTCGGCCGGAATAGTACCTTTAGGGTGGAGGGTTTTCTCTCAAATCACCACTTAAGAGAAATTGTGAATTACCCCAAATAAAACCCTAACAGCCTCTATTTAAGGGAAGAGCACAGTGGAAAAAAGTCCACTTTGCCCCTACCACCAATATTCGGCCTACCATGTATAAGGGAGGCCCAATATTTTGGGCCTCTCATGTCAATAGGGATTTGGGTCAAGCCCAATTTCCCTAATGTGACATTTACTCAATTTCTTAGGTAACGTATACATATTAATGGGCTACCAATTACGGCGCCCAATCACCATATGCTAACAATTTATATGTTGCCTCATAGGATTCTTCCTTACTAGAGGAGGTTTTTCCAAGTTTAGCTTTTCCATCTCTCGTAAAACAACAGAGATGTTACGTGTAAGGGGTGTATATCGTGCCAGGCAAGGATTGATATCCCTTTTTTTTTATCCTGTCGGGAGCCTTTTCGAAAGTTTCCATCCCGCACGTCTTCCTTTTTCTAAGGCCTGGAGCGTGAATACTTTTCTTTCTTGGGCGGAACTATTTGTTTCCATGTATCTGAAAGGGGTTTTTCATGCGATCTTTCAAGATAAATGTATCACTTTACCCTGATGGCGAGAGCATCAATTTTTCTGATGGGCTTCATTACCATGATATCCTTCAATTCTTGGATTTGCAGCCTTAGAGCCCTTCAGAAGGCTCTGATAAGCTCGCATCAATAGCGTCTTCATTCAGTTCTTGCAACGTCTTATGATATCTAGTACAATAGCTAGCTAAAGTCTCGTTGGGACCTTGCTCGATCCTAACCAAGAAATCCATATTTGTTAGGTGTTGCCGTTGTTCAAAGCGCCCCTCTATGAATTTAACCTTCAGTTCTTCCCATGAGTCTATGGAGTTTTCGGGAAGTCCATAAAACCAAGTGGAGGCTTCTTCCTTGAGGGTAGTCGGGGACAGTGCCGCATAGTGATCTGTCGTTGCCCCTGTTCCAAAGAAAGAAGAATTGTGGGCATTGATGCGGCGCACCGGATCAACTTCTCCCGTATAGTCATCAATGTTCCTTGCAAAGACTTGAGGCAGTACTCGAGTATCCTGTAGTCTTTTAGAGAACAGATGAGAGGCGTATTCTCTGATGGTCACCATATCTCTGGATCCCTTTCTTATTTTCTCCAACAACTCTTCTAATTGACCTAGCGTAACGTTGTTCCATTGAATTGGGCGTCAACTGCTGTCTCCTTTTTTGCTTCTTGCTGGGCTGGGTGTTTTGTCCCAGTGGCCTTCATACTTGAAGCTTCTTCTTTTCTCTTAGATGCTATTAGTGCTGGCTACTTGAAGATTCTTATTCTCTCTGAGATACTTCTAGTTCTGGATCCTTAGTGACAGGGATAGTCCCAGCTTGGGCCTGATTCCAGAACACCATATATGCTGCCAGTACCTCTGGGGGAGACAGCTACATGTGTTGGCTTTGCTTCTTCTGGATTTGAGGGCGTCACAGAGTGAGGAGGTTGTTTCTTATTTGTGGTGTCATTGTTGTATGGGGGAGGGTCCTGCCTTTCTTCTTTAATCACCTGTTTGGAGTTGGTAGGATCTGTCTGATGTTTTGATATCTTCTCCTTTCGTAAAATATTTCAACCGGGCCATGACTTCTCGATCTGCTCCCATAGACGGCTACAAATGTTGGATCAAGGATCGTCAAGGCATAGATTTCGGGATTAAACTTCAGGATGTTGCATTGGGCTATCTTAGGTGTCTATCTTAACCTTTCTAGGTACGTGTTAGGTTATGAGATCTAGGTCAACGGATGGTCGGCTTTGATCTCGCTCCTTACTGGGGATGTGTGTGATCCGGTATTCCTGAATTGCCCTGCCTTAGTCTATGTCCTTCCTTCTTTCCTTGGCTTCTTCTCTCCTTCTACCCTGCAGAAGGGGCAGTACCAGACACGGAGGGGGGGGGGGGTGGTGCCTGGTGAACCCTCTCCGATGCCTAAGTCAGTATTTTTCTAGAGAGATAAAGCTAGAGAGATGTCAGAGCTAAATTGTCCAAATGGCCAAGATGATCAAATGAGTTGTGAAGGTGGGGTATTTATAGGCAACGGTGTCATTAAGGTGACTTAATGACATCTTTAACCTTTAAACACAATTAATTAACCTTTAAGCGCATAATTAAGACCTTAGGATTCGGAGAAGGTAGGCGGAGTGGACCGAGTGTGGGAGTCTGAAAATGGTGTCGGGGCCCTTGGGGGGAGGAGAAATCCGACCCCCAAGGGTAGGGGTTGGGTGAGGGCACCCAACCCCTCCTAGGGAGGATGGGGTTGGCCAACCCCATCCCTCCTAGGAGAGATCGGGTTGGCCGACCCGATCTCTCCTAGGAGAGATCGGGTTGGTCCACCCGATCTCCCCTAGGAGAGATCGGGTTGGCTGACCCGATCTCTCCTGGGGGAGGTCGGGTGTGGCCACCCAACCTCACCTAGGTGAGTTTGCCTCGGCCGGACGAGCGCTCCGGCCTCGTCCGAGCCGTTGATGTGTTTGCGAAGTGTTCGGGTTGAAGTTTCGATTTACAATCGGTAATGGGACGATAAAAATATAACGGTTCGGAAGTCAACGGGTTCAAATTGGGCGTATATCCATCACATGCCCCCGAGTCAACCAATGGCCTAACCCTTGATTGACTCTATTTTAGGATGGTATGACACGCGCAATTTGAAACCGGGGTTTTACCTTCTTGTCTGAATGCTCGCTTACCCATAGATGCGTGCCTCTGACTCTGCCCCCTGCCTTATGAGATAGAGGAATTGTAAACGTCAGAGTAGCACGGACGTGTGCCTAGGCACGCGTCCGTCTGAGGTAGGAGTAATAAATTTATCTTTGCTACAGGTGTATACTCAAAAAATGCACACTTGCACAGGGGTGTGATACGAATGCAACTAAATAACTTATGCTTCAATTTCGTGCCGGGATTCTATCTAAGTGAGGAAAAATTTTCAATTTTGGTCCAAAATTTTTCTAAGTATGGGATACTAGAAAATAAATCTATGGGATGTTAACTAGGGTGAGTGTGAGTTTAACCGTGGTTAATAGGAACTAGTTTTTGAATCTGTCCCTTGAAATTTTCCTTTCTAAAAATCAACGGTGTTGATTTGGCGACTTTGAAAAACCCTAACCCTTTGTACTATAAAAGGGGAAGTGGTTACCTCATTCTCATTGTCCTTTTCTCTTCTTTTCTTTTTGGCGGTGGGATTTCTGGTCAGGCTTGTTTCTCGGGGCGTGCGACGCATTGAGGTACGTGTTTTCTCTTTTTGTGTAAGCATTGCCTTTGAGGGATTTAATTCTGCTTCTCCTTCAATCGTTTCCTTACTCGTCTCATTCTTGATTTGTATGTCTTCATGGTAATGTAGCCCTATTTGATTCGTCATTTTTCCATCTTTTTACCTTCATGTTTTCGCTTACTGACGGGCGAAGTCCTCCATATTGGGATTGTAATTATTTCCTTTTGCCCCCTGTCTTTGCTAGTTGGCCAGTGGGGTCTCTCTCCTTATGCTGGGGGTTATTACTATCTCCCCCTGCCCCGCTGCCTCTGTCTGTTGGCTGGTGGGGTCTCCTTATGCTGGGGGTTATTAATATCTCCCCCTGCCCCCCTGCCTCCGCCTGTTGGCTGGTGGGATCTCCTTATGCTGGGGGTTATTACTATCTCCCCCTGCCCCCTTGCCTCTGCCTGTTGGCTGGTAGGGTCCCCTTATGCTGGGGGTTATTACTATCTCCCCCTGCCCCCTTCCTCTGCCTGTTGGCTGGTGGGGTCCCCTTATGCTGGGGGTTATTACTATCTCCCCCTGCCCCCTGCCTCTGCCTGTTGGCTGGTGGGGTCCCCTTATGCTAGGGGTTATTACTATCTCCCCCTGCCCCCTGCCTCTGCCTGTTGGCTGGTGGGGTCTTTCTTGTCGTCTTTCTATTCTTGTCTTTTGACCTTGTGTCCATCTTTTTAGAGGAACGAGTTTGTATCTCTTGTCCACTGTTCACTTTCTGTTTTCTTTAGGCTAAGCCTTGTGTTTTTTCCGATCAGCAGAACTCTCCGGTGATTGATGAGGAGTAAGAGGCCAGTACGTGTGGGAGTGGTTAATTCTGGGACCGGACCTTCGATTACAAAAAGATCGGTTTTCTATGGTGCGGGGAGGTGTCCTCTAACTAGAGGTAAGGGTGGTGACGTTAGGGTGCCATCTTCTTTCTATATCGATGACCCCAATCGATGGTCCGGGAGCCATCTTTTCCTTCTTCCTTGTTTGGTGAGTCCTTGAGCATCTGAGTTTCCTTAGTGTACATTGGTATTTACTCTGTGCTTTGTTATAGGTAGACTTCGTCTTCCGCGTCTGAGTCGGAAGGAGCTGTCTCGTCCACCTGTTGATGGAATTGTTGGGTCTGAGTGGGCGCCTTATTATGGGCGTGGGGCTCGTTTTGACAATCAATCTTCTTTGCAAACTCCTGAGGTTGGAGTTCGTGTTCTGCAGTCTGCTGTTCCTCCTGCCGATCGTGTGTTCCTGTCCAAAGGGTCGGAGGCAACTTATGAGTTGGCTCGTGATGTGTTGGCTCGCTATGCTCCTGTAATGTTATTAACCGTTTTTATCCTTTAGCATACTTCTTCTCCGTGCGTTATCCGTCTCATCTTTTGTTTTTGTTGCAGGGTATGGCCGACCTTGTTAACTTATCCACCCTTGCTATTGATCTTGCTGAGGAGATGAAGGTGTACGAGGACATTTGTGTCTCCCTTAACTCCAGTCTTATTAGCTGTTTGGAGCATAGTCGCATCACCGATTTGCGGTGCCGAGACTTGGAGGGTCGCATTGCTCTTCTCAATGAAGAGGTTGAGGCGTTGAGACAAAGGTCTTATCGTGATGAGACACTCCGGGCTGCTGAGTTAATCTCTCTGGAGGAAATGTTTCGTATGGAGGCGAAGGAGTGTGCCATTGCTGAGTATAAGGCCTCCTCCGCTTATCAGGCTGCTATCGACGTTTGCTGCTCTGTGGCGAAACGTATTTCCTTGAAGGAGATTCTCGAGCGTATTCACATGATTGCTCCTGACTTTCCTTTCTCTCGACTTGGTGATTTGTCAGACTTTGCTATTAAGCATATTGCGAAGATGAGGGAATAGTACCCCTATTTCTTGTGGTAGTCTCGTGTGTTTGTGAGTTGTGGTTGTCTTTAGAGTTTAAAACTCCACCTTTCTTAGTGTTGCCATCTTTGTCTGATACACTTGTCTTTACTTGTTGTATACATGGTCGTGTGCTTATATCTCTTCCCATGATGTCTCCCTATGCCTTGTGTATGGCTCTTTGGTTATGGACCCTTCCCTTGGTGTGTTTCCTTTACTTATCCTTCTTTCGTATTTTCCTTCATGTCATACCTGCCATTTCATAAAGAAAAAACATTACTTGTTCTTCACATTACTTTACATTACGTTGTACTGTTAGACCAAAGATACGCTCTTGGTGGGCGTCGAAATCTGTTCACGAGACAGGCTCTCGGACGGCACTTAACGTTTCATAGGATAGGCTCCCGGAGGGCTCAGGTTAGACCAAAGATACGCTCCTGGTGGGCGTCGAACTGGTAGTGTTTTTTCTACCTCAAGATACGCTCTTGGGGGCGTCGAATCTGGTAGGTTGCAAATCTACCTCAAGATACGCTCCTGGGGGCGTCGAATTCGTAGTTTTTGGAAACCACTCTCAAGATACACTCTTGGTACGTCGAAATTCGTAGTGTAATAACTACTCTCAAGATACGCTCTTGGGTGCGTGGAAGGTCGTAGTATGAACACTACTCTCAAGATACGCTCCTGGGGGCGTCGAAGTTCGTAGTTTTTGGAAACCACTCTCAAGATACGCTCTTGGTGCGTCGAAGGTCGTAGTGTAATAACTACTCTCAAGATACGCTCTTGGGGGCGTCGAAGGTCGTAGTATGAATACTACTCTCAAGATACGCTCTTGGGGGCGTCGAATGTCGTAGTATGAAAACTACTCTCAAGATACGCTCTTGGGGGCGTCGAATGTCGTAGTATGAAAACTACTCTCAAGATACGCTCTTGGGGGCGTCGAACCTGTCATTGACTTGAAGTCATATCTGGGTAAGGATAGCTTCGTGATTATACCACTACATTCACTGGAAAATACTTTTGAGCAACTTCTGCTCCCTTAGGAGCATTCATGTTTTTGTACACGTGGGATGCCTTGGTGCACCAAGACATCCTTTGTAGGAAATCAAAGATAGTGTAGAGTTGGAGTAACTCCTTGAGTTCTCCTTCTCAAAAGTTGTTTTTTGAAAATTTGGAAAGCTGGAACATGCAAAATGTGAAATATGAAACTAAGGATATGGACTTTTGCTTGTGCTTTCTTCTTATACGTAGTACTTCTTTAGGTGCTCTCCACTGAAGGTGTTTGTGGAGATATACCCCTCCCCATCTTCGAGGCGGTAAGCGTTTACATAGGGAACTGACGCTATCTTGTATGGTCCTTCCCACTTCGGAGATAATTTTCTGACTTGGTCTAAGTGTGAAAACTCATTCCTTCTTAGTACCAGTTCTCCTACGTGGAATTGTCTCTCCTTGACTTGGCGGTTGTAGTATCTTGCTGAGACAAGGCGCATTCGTGTCTGTGCTTCTTCTGAATTCCATCTTTTATCCTCCACCATGTCTAAATCTAAAAGCCTTGCTTTGTTGTTCTCATGCTCCTCAAAGTACTTGGTCCTCAGTGATTGTACAGCTATTTCTGCTGGTGCCACCGCTTCAGTTCCGTACACTAGGCCAAATGGCGTTTCTCCTGTGGATATCTTTGGTGTTGTCCGTACTGCCCATAGAACATTTTCCAGCTCATCTACCCAACTTCCCTTGGTGGCGTGGAGTCGTTTCTTTAGGCCATCTAGCACTATCTTGTTTGCTGATTCTACCTGTCCGTTTGTCTGAGGGTGCTTTACTGATGCGAAACGGTGGTCTATATTCAGTCTTTCGCAATACCACTGCAATTTCTTGCTCTTGAATTGTGGGCCATTGTCACTTATTATTGCTTTTGGCACCCCGTACCTTGAGACAATGTGAGATTGGATGAAATTGACGACTTGGTCGTCTGTTGTCTTCCCCATTGCCTTTGCTTCTATCCACTTGGAGAAGTAGTCTATTGCAACGATTATGCAAGTCTTCTGACCTTTTGTTTTCGGTAGGGGGCCTATCAAATCAATCCCCCATTGCGCGAAAGGCCAAGCTCCTGAGATGGAGCTTAGCTTTGCTGGTGGGGCTGTTATATTTCTAGAGTACCTTTGGCAGTGATCACATTTTTGTACCAAGTCTGCTACTTCTTTGCTCATTGATGGCCAATAGTATCCTAGGTTGTAGCCCTTTCGGCTTATTGACCGTGCTCCTTCATGGCACCCCGCATCTCCCTCATGGAGTTCTGCAAGCACTCTCTCTGTTTCTGGGTATGCTATGCATTTGAGGAAAGGTGTGGAGTATCCTTTCTTGTAGAGTTCATTGTCCATCACTGCGTAATTCCTAGCCATCCTTTCAATCTTGACTGCTTCCACCTTATCTTTTGGGAGCTTTCCTACCATGATGTATTGTCACATTGGCGTCATCCAGACATCTGCTTCATCTATTGCTAGAACCTCCATTTGTTCTATCACTGATTGCATTCTTTGCTCTACGAAGTGAACATCTTTGCATGCTTCTGCCCCTAAGGCTAGTTTACTTAAGGCGTCTGCCTCTTGGTTTTGTTCTCTTGGGACTGACTCAATGTCGAAGCTTTGGAAGCTCTTTATCAAGTCCTTGGCTTGCTGTAAGTATCTCTGCATGTTTTCGGACTTTGCAGTGTAGATTCCTTTCACTTGATTGACAACCAGTTGAGAATCACACTTGACCCTTAAATGTTTTGCCCCTACTCCTTTGGCTATTCTCAGGCCAGTTATTAGTGCTTCGTACTCAGCCTCATTGTTTGTTGCCTTAAAGGTGAGTGCCATAGCATAGCGCATAGGTGTATCGCTGTTTGGTGGGTATAGTAAGAGGCCTGCACCTGAACCTCCTCCGTTGGATGACCCATCAGTATGCATCTCCCATAATTCTTCTGGTTGTTTCTCCTGACTACTACTTGCCTCGCATGTAGTTTTGATTTCTCCCAAGTCGTCGTCTGGATTAATTCCGGTGAATTCGGCAATAAAATCTGCTAGAGCCTGACCCTTTATGGCTGTTCTTGGGGCAAAATGAATGCGAAACTCACTTAGCTCAATTGCCCATTTTGTCAGTCTTCCCGATGTGTCTGGTCTTTGGAGGAGGTGTTTCAATGGTTGGTCTGTGAGGACTGTTACTTCATGCCCATGAAAATACGGTCTCAACTTTCTTGCTGATATAATCAGTGCATAGAGGTACTTTTCTATTGGCAAGTAGTTGATCTCATACTTTGCCAATGTTTTGCTTACGAAGTATACTGGCAATTGTGCAGCGTTTTCCTCTTTAATTAGCACTGAGCTTACTGCCACGTTGCTCACGGAGATGTAGAGGTAGAGGGGCTCCTCTGGTGTAGGCTTTGCTAGGGGTGGTAGTGTCTTTAGATGTTGTTTGAGTTGCTGGAAGGCTTCCTCACATCTCGGTGTCCATTCGAATTTCTTGTTCGCCCTTAGTACCTCAAAGAAAGGTAATGCCTTGTCTCCTATTTTGGATAGGAATCTGTTAAGTGCTGCCAACCTCCCGTTCAGTCGTTGAACCTCTTTGTGCTTCGTAGGTGACTGCATTTCTTCAATTGCTTGAAGTTTTTCGGGGTTTACCTCTATGCCTCGCTGGCTTACCATGAAGCCTAAAAACTTTCCTGATTGCACCCCAAATGCGCATTTTTTCGGGTTTAGACGGACTTGGTATTGCCTCATCCTTTCAAACGTTGAGCGAAGGTTCTCCACATGGTCCTTCTTCTCTTTAGATTTGACTATCATGTCGTCCACATATGCCTCCATTGTCTTCCCTATCATGTCCCCAAAGATTTTGTTGACCATTCTTTGGTATGTCGCTCCAGCATTTATGAGTCCGAAAGGCATCACTGTGTAATGGTATATCTCGCTATCAGCGTAGAATGCTGTGTGAGGGGCGTCCTCAGGGGCCATTTTTATCTGGTTATATCCTGAGTATGCATCCATGAAGCTCATTAGTTGGTGACCCGATGTTGCATCCACTAACTGATCTATTCTTGGTAGTGGGTATGAGTCCTTAGGGCATGCTTTGTTTAGGTCGCGATAATCGATGCACATTCTCCAACTTCCTCCTGCTTTCTTCACCAGTACTGGGTTTGCCACCCATGTTTGAAATCTGATCTCCTTGATGAAATTTGCCTTCAATAGCTTTTCCACTTCTTCCTGGATAGCTATCTTTTTGCTTCCTCCCATTGGCCTTACCTTTTGTGTTATTGGTCGCGTTGCCGCGTCTATGTTGAGCTTGTGTGAGATTACTTCTTCTGATATTCCTGGCATGTCGCTTGGTGACCAGGCGAACAGATCCTTGTATTCCCTTAGTAAAGCTACTAAGTGGTTTTCCTCTTCCTGAGATAAGGCTGTCCCGATTTTGGCCTTCCTATCGGGTTCTTCTATGAGTATCTCTTTTAGTTCCTCCATGGGGGCTGGTCTTCCGTGATCTTCCCTTGGGTCTTCATCTATTAGAAGGACCTCTCTTGTTTTCTTCTTCTTGCTTAGTGCGATCCTTGCACATTTCCTTGCTACCTTCTGGTTACCCTTTACTTCCCCTATTCCTTGGCCTGTGGGGAATTTCATCTTTTGATATAGTGTTGATGGTACCATACCCCACTTGATTGTAGTGGTACCCAGGACTCCATTGTACTCCTCCATTTCTTCTATGATGAAGAAAGGGATATCAATCTTTAGTTGTCTCTGACCTGTACCCAATGTCACAGGTAGTGTTACTGCCCCCAGTGGGTATGTTGGCTCTCCTGAAAATCCCACCAAGGGGGAGTGAACCTGTCTTATACTGCTTGGCCTTACTCCTAGTATACTGAGGACTTTCTTGCTAATGATGTTGGGTGAGCTTCCACTGTCTACTAGGATTCTTCCAATGTCCATATCGGTGATCTTCATTGTTATGACTAGTGCATCCTTGTTGTCTGGTAACACATGCTCCATGTCACTTCTTGAAAATTGTATTACATCTTCCCTCTTTCCTGCTGCTTGTTCACCCTTTGGTTCATGGTCCTTTAACTGTGCCATGTACGCTTCTCTAGCATTTGCTGACTCTCCTCCAGCTCCGTAACCTCCATGGATGATATATACGCTTGCCATCTTGCTAGTGATAGTTAGGCTTTCTGTCCGAAGCCCACAGACGGCGCCAAGTGTTAGGTTATGAGATCTAGGTCAACGGATGGTCGGCTTTGATCTCGCTCCTTACTGGGGATGTGTGTGATCCGGTATTCCTGAGTTGCCCTGCCTTAGTCTATGTCCTTCCTTCCTTCCTTCTTTCCTTGGCTTCTTCTCTCCTTCTACCCTGCAGAAGGGGCAGTACCAGACACGGAGGGGGGGGTGGTGCCTGGTGAACCCTCTCCGATGCCTAAGTCAGTATTTTTCTAGAGAGATAAAGCTAGAGAGATGTCAGAGCTAAATTGTCCAAATGGCCAAGATGATCAAATGAGTTGTGAAGGTGGGGTATTTATAGGCAACGGTGTCATTAAGGTGACTTAATGACATCGTTAACCTTTAAACACAATTAATTAACCTTTAAGCGCATAATTAAGACCTTAGGATTCGGAGAAGGTAGGCGGAGTGGACCGAGTGTGGGAGTCTGAAAATGGTGCCGGGGCCCTTGTGGGGAGGAGAAATCCGACCCCCAAGGGTAGGGGTTGGGTGAGGGCACCCAACCCCTCCTAGGGAGGATGGGGTTGGCCAACCCCATCCCTCCTAGGAGAGATCGGGTTGGCTGACCCGATCTCTCCTAGGGGAGGTCGGGTGTGGCCACCCAACCTCACCTAGGTGAGTTTGCCTCGGCCGGACGAGCGCTCCGGCCTCGTCCGAGCCGTTGATGTGTTTGCGAAGTGTTCGGGTTGAAGTTTCGATTTACAATCGGTAATGGGACGATAAAAATATAACGGTTCGGAAGTCAACGGGTTCAAATTGGGCGTATATCCATCAGTACGTAGTTTCTTTTAGGAAGCTGGTGGCGTTAACCTGAAAAGTGATGGGGATTTGCCCCTGATTCCGATCCTAAGCTTTATTCAGTAATGAATTATTGGAATAATAATGTATGGAAAACCTCTGGGTATTTAGAGGGAAAGTTTACCGACTTTAAATGACGACAACCCTTTGGAAGGGGTTTTTGTTGGCATTTGGTGAATGGACCGCCGCAATAGGAGCCATTTAATATAATTCCAACATCCTAAGAATAATTGGGTAATTTAACATTAAAGATTTTGGGCTAGGACTAAATCCCAATTGACATGAGAAACCCAAAATAGGCCTCCCCAATTATGCTAGGCCGGCCGAAACTAGGGATTAATTCACTAGGTGGATTTTAACGGACCACATCTTATAAATAGAGAGTGTTTTGGATTTCTTTAAGGTTAATCACATTCTCACTTCAAGTTGAGACAAAAGAAATCTCTCTCCCTATTTCTAGCGAGGTTCGGCCGAAACTACCTCAACACAAGGAAGTGCCGAATTGCTTCAAGCAATTACCCCGGAGATCCATCCCAGTGACCATATTGAAAATAGGCTTTGCTGTGAAGACTATAGCCTGTAGATTTCTCCTTCACAAGAGTTCCTACAGGACCCGTCCGGCAGATCGTTAACTTCCTGTGACGCTCCTGGGCTACAGAAAGCAATATTGGTATGTGTCTTCTTTCCGCTGAGTAATTTGGTACATAGCATGTACCACGTGGTTTTATTTATGTAGTTATCGTCCCCTAATTCCATCATTGGTATCAGAGCCTGTGTAGGGAGTTCATAATTTTGATAAAATTGGTGTTCTTGAGTTTAGTGTAGAACTGATAGTTCATGAATTTTTATTTTAGTAAAACTTGGTGTTCGTGCTCTTGAAGAAAAACATCACCTTTATAAAACTAAACATTGTATTATCGATCTTAGTAAAATTTGCTCAAGAAATTTGACTACTAATCCTAAAATTTATATTTTTGGCTGAATTTAACATGTAATTTTTTTTTTAAATATTTTGGTCCCATGTTAATGTATTTGGCCGAACTTTAGGGTTAGGTACACATGAAAATTGTGAATCGATACATTTGAGCATAATTTTAGGGAATTTAGAATATTTATTGATATATATTAGTAACTTAAGATTGAGAAAATATATTGTGTAGATTTTATCCCTAAATATAGAATGTTGACAACATATATATATAGAGGTGGCCGAAATTTATATATATAGTGCAAATATATTTGGAAATTATATATATAGTTAATATCACTTAGGGGCTAATTTAAGTTTTTAGTGGATTTTAAAACCCTACTTAGCCCCTATGTAATATTTTGGCCAAAACCTATGGGTAAATAGGCCGGTCCAATTTTCACATCCGGGTCGGGTCGACTGACTCGGGTAACTAGTGGAACTTGAACCGATCCAACCGTGTCGGGTCGAGTTCCACCGGTTCAACTGGGTCGGGTCGACGGACCCGCGTTTTCTCAATTGGTCTGACTCTTTTTGGTCGGGTAGGACCGAGTACACTAATGGGTTGGACCAAACCGACCCGGTTTGCGTGAAGAATCGAACCGAATGAGATACTTAACCGAACCAGACCGGCCGAAATTGACTGAACCAGTTCAGTTTGATCGGACTGACCCGAGTCAACTGAAAATAGGTTTGTCAAATTTTAAATTCCAAACTTTTTTCACTTTAAAATTACCTACACATCGAGAATTGGTTTGATATTTTTACAGTTTAATCAAACCTGATGTCTAGTTTCGATAATGGGGATGGATCTCGAAATGCATGATTATGGGACTAAATCAATTTGTGGGCTGAATTGCAATTGTTATATATGATGATATAAATGTATGTTTAGAATTGCGTCTTGACTATGTCAAGCTAGCAGGATATTGCATGTTAGGGGCGGAGCCCTATTTTCAATTAATGAGTTGCGCACTAGGATAGACATGCTATGCTGAGTGATCTTGACTAGGATCCATGTCTAGAAGTTCACATGATTAATTGATATATTGCAAGTCAGCCCCAAATATTTTAAGTCGAAATCCAGTCGCCAAATATGCATGATTAATGTGGTCTGATTACGCGAGATGCGTATGCATGATAGTTTCAGGATGTGGCCGCATATGATAATTTTCTAGAGTAGTAGAATTATGTATGCTTGCATGAGAAATCCTCAGAACAATTTTAAAAAAGGGCATCGGGAAAGCTAAGATCGTGTGTATGTATAAAATCCCCGTTCCGGTGAAAGCGATTAAACCGTTTTAAAAAGACTGATATATTAGAAAAGAGACGTCGACCGTGTAAACTCTTTTGACGGCCTCCTTCCATCGGTTTACGGGTGGACGGGTTGGTTAGATGTATGATGAATCATTGTTTCTCGCATTCTATCTCATAGATATTTGATGTAAGCATTCGTTTTCAAAATATTTAAATTGTCTCCCTGATTTTCGCATGATTATCAATCTGTGATTTTAGAAGGATGGCATAGTGCATTTGTATACTCTACTCAATTTTGATGGTGTGAACTATGGGACTCCTCTGGCACATTTACCAGTCTAGAAGGGAGACCAACTTCATAAATCACCAAAAAAACATCGAGGGAAGTCTACAATGATATTCATACATCGTGGATGAACCAGACCTAGAGGTCTCAAACGAACATCCGGTAGGTCAAGGCATCGTTGATTAATAGTTTCTCTGGTACGCCTCGTTTTCCATATACATAAAACCGTAAAACGTTTTATACAAACACAGATCATCTAATGTAATTCACTTATGAATTCCTTTCAGGTGTTGTGATTCGATATGGCTAGAAGTTCAAGACTATCAGATTCTCTCATTGTTGTTGCTTTATGATTGAAACCTTGTTATTATTCTTTTAATGGTTCTTTTAATTGTTAAATTTTGATAATTTAAGATTCATAATTGCTGAATAAAGTAATTTTATTGAGATTTAATACCATGGATAACACCTGAGTGTCGCACGCGTAGCGCTTATGTCCCTCGACAGACCAGACACATCGATTCGAAGTAAAATTTTAATGAGAAGTGTTTGATTTGAAGATTGAAATAAAATTTCATTTGAAAATATATCCATTTCGAATTTACTCGTGTAATTTCTCATAGAGAATACATTCAAGCAAAAGGTGAGAACCTAATGCACGATCAGAGGTGGACAACATCTATGAAATGAGTGTGAAATATTGTCCGTCAAACGAAAATTCCTAATACGCAATTACAGTAAATGTATGGGGGAGCATCTTAATCATACACTTCTCCGACATGGTTAGAACCATGTCGCATGCTCAACTTCCGATCTCAATTTAGGAATGATGCGTTGTTGACATCCACTCATGTAGTAAACCTTGTTCCTTCAAAATTGATGGACATGACACCATATGAGTTGTGAATTGGTAAAGAGATGGATCTTGCCAGGCTGCGACCTTGTGGTTGCGCAACATACACGTATCAAACCGACAGCCGATTCGGTAAGTTGGGACCTAGAGGTCTGAAAAGTAACTTTATAAGGTACTCTGAAAACTCTAAGGGATATCTATTTGTGGCGGCTCAGGACAATTGTGGTGCGGTCGAACATGAGACGTTACGTTTCATGAGGATGTATTTCCTAAGCTTGGTAACATCAAAATAGACGAAGTATAAATAGAACTTGCACAGGATGATGATAGTCATGTCCCACTTACTTCGAGTTGGAAATTTGAGGCAGCAATACCAGTGAACGACATGGTATATGAGAATGCTGAAATTTTTATAATAAATCCAGTGGGAGGAGACAATCCATCCACACAGATCATAGTGGCTGCAGGTGCGAATCGAGTAGAACCTGATCATCATTTTACTGAACCGTTGGATGAGAATCCTATAATTCCTCAACTACCTACTGGTAATAGTGGGAGTGGGACAACCAACTTAGTTCCTAGTCAAGTGACCGCGGAATTCATCTCGGAGGTAGAATCCCGAGACCAAGAGGTCTCCCAAGAAAAGTTGTAGGTGAAAATTCAAGTAATGCCCTGATTCCCAATGGGAGTGTAATTCCTAGTGGGAGCATTAATCCTAGTGGGGGTATAATTCTAGATGGGAATAATGAGCCTAGACGTAGTCAAAGGCAAAGAGCTCATCCTAAGATGTATCCAATCAAGAAGGGTGAGTTATTCACTCTAACTTCGATTGATGAACCGGTAATGTTTAAAAAATATTTGGAAGGAACTCAAGCAAAGGAATGGAGGAAGGGACTGCCTCTATGAAAGCCAAATCAGTGTGATCATTATTTGATTTGCCTGCTAACCGCACAGCAATTGGGGCAAAGTGGGTTTTGAAATTGAAACTCACTGCTGATGGAAACATTGAGCGGTACAAAGCTCGACTTGTTGCAAAAGGAAATACCCAACTCCACGGAGTGGACTTTGATGAGACATACTCACCGACTGTGCGTTACTCTACGGTCCGGGCTATCTTGGCCCTGGTTGCAAGACTCGATCTTGAGCTGCACCAAATGGATGTTAAGACCGCATTTCTTCATGCGAACTTGGAGGAAGAGATCTACATGGAGCAACCAGAGGGTTTCATATCCCTTAGAAACGAATGTAAAGTTTGTAAACTCCAAAGATCGATCTATAATCTTAAACAATCGTCTCGACAATTGTACCGTATGTTCCACGAGGAAACTGTTGGCAACGGATTCGTGAATCTTCACGATGATCCCCGCGTGTACATAAGGACATCTAAGTCGAAGTATGTTATCTTGACGTTATACGTCGATGACATACTCATTGCCGCGAACGATGTGAGTTATTTGAATGAATCAAAGTCTTGGTTAGCATCTGTATTTGGGATGAAAGACATTGGAGAAAGCCACGTACATCCTGGGCATTAGGATTTCTAGGGTTCGAGATGCTCGTAAACTATGTCTTCCTCAAGAAGCCTATATCTACAAACTATTGAGAATGTTCAGTCTTTAAGATGCTAAACCCGTGGATAAGCCGGTTGTGTTTGGAAGTGCGCAGTCAAAGCGTGAGGGCCCAAAAGACAAGGCTGAACGTGAACAGATGAAAAGTGCAAAGTACCTCATTATGGTAGGTAGTTTGATGTACGTCAGGCAATGCACTCGTCCATACATCTGTAACGCTGTGGGCTTAGTAGCATGTTTCCAAAAAGACCCTAGTTATCAATATTGACGAGCCGTGGAATGAATTATTCGATATCTGAAAGGTATGGCTGACTATAGACTGTGCTAAGAGGGAAGTATGCTTGAATTTACTAGGTACAGTGACACCGACCATGGTGGCGATCCAGATGATCGTAAGTCCAACTCTGGAGGAATATTTCTCCTTGCTAATGTCGTTATTTCATCAACGAGCAAGAAGCAAACATATCTCGCGCTATCTACGATGATTGTTGCTCTCTTTAAGAATACACATGAAGCTTTTTGGCTAAAGAGACTCTTTACTGCCCTGCTTGACGTCGAGGACGGGAGTAAGCCTTTGCGCATTTACTCTGAAAATCAAGCAACAATAGGGGCAATTATGAATCCTAAGTACCATAGTAGGACGAAACACATTGACGTTAAATACAACTATGCGAAGAGTATCGTAGAAGACAAGCTGATCACAATTGAATACTTTTCCTCTGAGAGTATGGTGGCAGACCCATTGACAAAACCTTTACGCAAGGATATTTTTGAAAAGCACGTCCAAATTCTTGGACTGCATAGGGTTTAGGAGGCTTGTAATGTGTTAGTAACATTTTTGAAATTTGAAGTAATATTTGAATGATAGAATTGCAATTTGAGTTTATGATTTTACGATGACATAATGACTAAATTACATCGGATGCACAGTCTATAAACTAGTCGTAGGAGTGTAAATCCTCCCAACAAAATATGTCGAATGTGGATATTACCTCCTCACTCAGGTACGGTCTTCTCGTAGGAAGGGAAACCTGAGCCATTTCAAGACCGGGTAAGAACCATGGTATTTCAAAAGTTAAACCTGGTTAAGCAAAACGATCATTTGGTTTCAGGGTTACACAACATGATCATTGTTTTGCGGATCGCTGTGATGAACTATGTTCGTCAATCACCATATTTTGGGCTAGATGAGAATCTACGATAACATATGACATTTCTCATTCCTGACAATATGTAAGCTCAAGTTATGCTATCCACGTGCACTTCATACTACGCGTGCCATGTTCGACCAAGAGGTCAGGCTCAGTTGTGCTAGGTAGAAAGATTCTGATGGGCGCAAACTTCTTCACCTTGAGCGTGTAACTGATCCCGGGTGCTTGCTAAAGGAGCACCTAAAGTATCATTACCACTAAGAACTCACATCCAAGGTTGGTCTCAATGTCCGCCTCCAGGCGTACGAACGCAGTGCTGAACAAAAAGGCCAAGTGACCACGTTTTAGAAACCGGTTGAGCCTGACTAAGGATATGAGGAATGGGGATGGTCATGTACACTTGTAATTATCCGAATCTAATATTCACTAGGTGGCCACAAACCATATATTAGTTGAATGTTGTGAATACTTGTACAAATGTCTTGTAGAAGTGTTCCTTTAGGGAAACTAGGCAATTGGAGAATAACAGTTGACCAAGGATACAGTGCGGAACAAAGATGAAACAGGCTGGGAATCAACATTCCGCGGACGCTACAACACTCTTAACCGATGAGTAGCACGATGTTCGTTGTGTCTTCCGGTCGCACGACAAACCTCGTATGAACTATTCGGAACTGGACTGGATTGAAGGAAATTTTTTGATGTGTTGGTCGACAGCATATTAACAGGAACCCTCTCATTCCAACGAGTGGGAGCTGATGGCATTTGTTGAATAGGCCGCCGAAATAGGAGCCCTATAATATAAACCCAACATTCAAAGCATAATTGGGTAATGTCACATTAGGGGTTTTGGGCAAGGCCAAAATCCCAATTGACATGAGAGGCCCAAAATTTGGTCTCCCCAATTATGCTAGGCTGGCCGAAACTAGGAATTAATTTCATAGGTGGGTTTTAACCCACCACCTCTTATAAATAGAGAGTGTTAGGGAATTCATTAAGGTTAGTCACTTTCTCACTTTAAGTTGACACAAAAGAAAACCCTCTCCCTATTTCTAGTGAGTTTCGGGCGAAACAACCTCAACACAAGGAGGTGCCGAATTGCTTCAAGCAATTACCCCGGAGATCTATCCCAACGACCAGATTGAAAAAAGGCTTTGCTACGGAGACAATAGCATGTAGATTGATGCTTCATAAGAGTTCATACATGACACGTCTTGAAGATCGTGAAATCCCCGTGACGCTCCTGGGCTACGGAAAGCAATATGTCTTCTTTTTGCTGCGTAATTTGTGACATAGCATATACTATGTGGTTTGTGTTTCAATAGTTATTGTTCAGTCTCGCGTATCGGGTCGACGGGTCGTCAATCCGAATGGATAACTTGCGGGTAGATTTCCTTCCTTCGTGATCCGACAATCTCTTTCCATGATCCGTTTCCTTGCACTTTCTTCGCGGTCCGTCCTCTTGCGAACCTGCACGAGGGGTAAGCTGGGGGTGGTAACGGCGAACCCTCTTTGATGCTTAAGTTAGAACAATGTAGAGAGAGAAAGTAGAGAGAAGGGAGAGCTCAAATCTTTCAAGTGATATCAACTTAGTAAATGAAAATAGATGAAGTTATATATATAGGCTCAAAGTAGATTAAGGTGGTTAATGACACCGTTAACTCCTAAACGAGCTCAGTTAACATGTGATAAAGGGATTAAGCCCTTAGCAAGCATGGAGGGGTTCGTGATATTTTATAAGTGTCGGACGTGCAAACTGAGGTCGGGTCGTCGCGAGGGATAGTTTTGATGACAGTGTTCCGGACTTGGAGTACACCCCTTGGGCGGGAATACTACACGTTTGAAGGGTGTCAAGACCTTCGGGATCAGACGGGAGGTCCGACCCCGAAGGCTTGGGATTGGACTAGCATGTCCGATCTCTCCCTTGGTGGGATTTGACCAGCAACGCGTTCGGGAGGGCGTTTTTCTCGTCCAGACCGTTTTGCTGTGGGTGACGTGTTCGAGTCAAAGTTTCGATTTACAAACGTTTGTGGGGTAATTAAAATAATACAATCCGAATGAAAACGATTCTAAATTGAGCGTATATCCATCACGTGCCCCCGAGTCAACCATTGGCTTAACCCTTGATTGACTCTATTTTACGATAGGATAACACGCTCAATTCAATCCCGTGATTTTACCTCTTGATGAATCTGTCGTATGTCCATGATCGTATTGCCGCTTCTCATCCTCATTTCTCGGGACAAGGAAAATACAGATGCTAGTACAGACATGTATATATTCAAATATGTATCCGATATATGCGGGTATGACGAGAACCGTGCTTCTCCATCTCTGTGTTCCAAACACACAAGTTTAGAAAAGTGAGTAACGGAATCATGATAATAGATAAAGGAAAATCTACCTCATGTCGGTATGTATGTACGGGGTAATTCTAAATGCAAAAAATATACTAATTATGTGTGAGAAAATTCTAAGTATAGGATGGATGGTAAATGAACATGGGAATACTAACATGGGTGGAGATGTAGTTAACTATAGTTAAAAAAGAGTAAAGTTTTCATCTTTAATCCTAGCCTTTAGATTTTCTCAATTTGAATTAATGGTGGAGATTAGAGCATTTCTAGAAAACAGTACCATAATTATTATAAAGGAGAGAGAAGGGATTACCATTCTTAGTAGCTACCACCTTCTTCTCCACTAAGCAAGCTTTTTCTTGATGACCAAGTTATTTACTTAGCTCGACTTTTAAGGTGTGGCCGGAATTACTCACCACGGTGGGGAGGAATCTCCGGCGCGACGACCGCAGAGCAGGACAGCTTGGCGGCGCGGTGGGGAGTGACTGATTTAACTCGGACAGCCACTACTGGGATTTTAATCGCCGGCGGCTTGGATTTCGACGGCGGGAGGAAGACGCGGCAATTTTAAACGCCGACGTAGGGCAGCAAACCTCCGACTTAGGAGGGCGAAGGCCAGTGGCGCAGCAGACGAAGGCGTAGCGGGGAAAAGGATCTCCAGGGACTCTACGGCGACGGCGGACGGCAGGAAAGACTGCTCCTTACCGGCGACGACTTCTCTCCGACGAAGGCGTGACACGAATTTTGAGCCAACCATTCGTATCGGCTCGGGTTTTCCCAAGGTTCGAACTTTTTCCCTTTTCATACATGTATTGGATGCTCGTATTTTGATTGCCCATATTTGACTTGTGATAATCCCCTGATTGTTTGCATTGTGGTTACCGTCTTGATTGGATATTCATTTTGCTCTTGAATACCCTTTGCACGTGTATGTAGTTTTTACTTGCATGATCACATCGTTTTTGATTCATACGTGTGCGGCCATTTTCGTTTGTGAACATAGTTGCATGTGCGCGGTCGTTTTCGTAACAAAAATGGTTGTTCGTATACGGACGTCATTATTGACGTGGTTGTAAATATGCGGTTCTCCTTTTAGGAAGTTACTTCTTGATTGTTAGTGATGTGACTGTCGATACGTTGGTGTTAGATCATTTTGGGATCGCTTTGGGATGTTGCTCTACTTTGACCTTGTAGGGGCTATACTCGTGGTGGTGTGATAAAACTCAGACTCTCCAAAGGCGGTATATCCTGAAGAGGATAAGTAAGTTCTTCGTTCCTTCTATTCGTCACCTTACTTTCTTTCCTGACGTTCGCTCGGAGTCAAGCTTTGAGTCAAAATCTGTGTCCGAGTATTCGTCCGAGTCGAATTCCATTCTGAGTCTAGAAACTATTTCTGATTCTGAGTTAGTTTCTATTCATGTATCTGTGAATCAACTGAAGCGACCGGAGTATGATCAGCATGTTGAGTTAGGTGATCATAGTCCTCTAGATGGACCGTTGTACCCTTTCCGCCTATCCTTGGGCAATATTCGTGGAACTGTGACCCCAGATGGGATGTTCTCCGTATACACGGCCCAAATTCGATACGACCTGCGTTTCCCATATTGTGATGAGCTCGTGGAGCTCTGCCAGTTTTTTGAAGTCTCTCAAGTCAATCTAGCCCCTACCGCTATTCGGGCTTGGGTCGGGTTTAAGGCGTTATGTCAATGGTACTCTTGGAAGTACTCTCTTGTCTTGTTCCGGTGATTTTACCGATTCCAGTATAGTAGTGCGACTAGGATGGCGACAATGGTGACCCGTCAACATTTGTTGAAGGATTCTCGATTCGAGGAACTGGGATGAGGTGAGAATTCATGGGATACGGATCTCCATTTCATGACTCTCGTGGACCGTTCAATGGGTTATTGGGCAGTCATTACTTCTTTATCACTGATCAGTACGCCACTTGGGACATCGTCCGTACCAATCGTTGGCCTACTTTTAGTGATTTTTCTTCCTCTGATAAGGAGACCATGAAGATCATTTATCGGAGTAACCAGACCAAGTCTTACTGCCCCGTATCTTGGATGTCAGAGAGGGACTTGTATGATGCGGGGATCCGACTCACCCCTCCTTCCAAGGATTTGGTATGTTATTGATTCCCTTGTTTTTATTCACTCTCTTTGTTTCGCCTTGTAGGTCGGTTTCACGGAAAATCGTATGATATGCAGGCGGATTGTTATGACCGCACTGTGGTCAACAAGAAGAAAGCATCATCGGCTCCGCACCTCAAGCAGTGAAATCATCTAAGTTTGGAAAAGCGACTGAGGCTTCCCGTATGTTCTTTTTCTCGTTTTTTCTATATAACTTGCATACGATTGTCTTGATATTGTTTCATTTTTGTTGTTAGGGTGATCTCATCTAGTGACTGAGCGAGTCATTGCTGAAGATAAAGGCTCAAGCAAATCCAAGACGCGAAAATCCAACTCTGAGGCCGGACCCTCGATTACAAAAAGGAAGAAGGATTCCCTCGATGCTGCTCACTTGCCAACTCCTTATCGCGATAAAGAGAAGGTAGTTGAAGAGGCGTCCCCTTTACCTGATAAAAGGAAACGACCTACAGAAGGTGGTGGGGTGGCTATTGATGTCGATGCGTCTCCTTTACATCATGCCCCCTAATCGAGGGGACGAACCTCTGCTGACGAGACTAGTCATTCAGGTATGTAATTCTAAAATTCCCTAGTTATACTTTGTTATTGTATCTTATTTGTCTTATTCAATTGCAGGGAAGACCCGGCTTCCTGCCTTGAGCCGGAAGGATCTAGGTCGTCTCACCAATGAAGACATCGTTGGTGCTGACTGGACTCCTTTCTCTGGCTTGAAGGAGTATCATTTGGATATTCATTCATCTCTGCATACTCCTGAGGTTGGGGTTCAAGTGTTGCATAGTGTTGTTGCTCAAGGCAATCGTCTTCCAAGTCCAAAGTCTCCCAAAGAGATTTGGCGTTTTTTTCAGGGAGTGTTATCTCACTTTGCTCCCGTGAGTCTTTTGTATATTTCCTTGTCTCTGGCCTATGTGTTTTCGATATATGTTTCAGGGTATGGCTGACATGGTAAACCTGTCCTCCCTTGCTATTGAGTTGTCTGAAGAGAAGAAGGCGCTTCAGGATGGCTAGATTTCCCTGAAGGCCGAGCTTGTTGATACATTGGAGAAGACACATCTTTCCAACGTGAAGGTTCAGTAACTTCGAGATCAAGTTACTTCTCTTGAGGGTACTCTTGCCGACGTTCGCCGACATGCTGAAGTTGATGCTTCACTCCATGCTGCGGAGTTGAAGAATGTTGAGGATAAGTGTCGTGCGGAGGAGAAGATATCAGCCGTGGCCGAGTAAAAGTCTTCCCCTGCTTATGCTACTGAGTTTGATGTTCGATGCAATACTGAGATGCGTCAGTTCGGGGAGTATCTTGTTGAGCGCATCCATAACATCATGCCTGACTTTCCTTTTGGTGAGTTAGGTGATTTCTCTACTTATGCCTTGGGATATGCTGCTGTTTTGAAAGGAAAGGTCACGGTAGCTGACAGTGAGGTTGTTGCCCCCGTGCCTGATAATGCCATTCCTGTTGATGATGAGTTGGGTACCTCCTCATCGTCTTCAAGTTCGATTGGAAGGTCATCCTCCAAACATCAAGATCGGGAGGATTCCCAAGTTGCATTTGTTTGATCATTTGCTTACATTTCCGTCTGTATGTAAGCACTTGCTTTTACTCCCCGTGTTGGGTTGAGTCTATCTTTCTGATTTCGTACTTGGTTGTTTATGGTTTGTTACTTGACGTATGTGTCATAGCTTCTCTATTTTTTTGTTTTTTGTACCGAATGCCAGACATTGTTAACTTTGAGAAATCGTTTGCTTTGGTATCTTGGGAGATTGCATCTTTTCATGTGGTTGTGTAGTTATGTCATGACATGCTTGTCTTGTCATGGTACTGTTGATCGTTTTGTTCACAAGTTCAATCTTCTTGAGTTAGTTTTGGTTGGAAGTCTCTTTGTATCCTGTTTCTTCCTTGTCATACCTGTATCATCATCATAGTTATTCATGCATATATTATATAGCCTTGCTTGTATGAAAGATGGTTTGTTCAAGATACGTTCTTTGGAAACGTTATGATTATTTCCTTGAGATACGCTCCTAGGTGAGTCGAGTGTGTGCGCGGGATATATTCTCGGGTGTACTTAAGATTGTTTTACATTGTCACCTTTTGAAAATGGTTGTGTGGTCACAAGATACGCTCTAGGGTGCGTTGAAAACTATTCACAGGATAGGCTCCTGGATGACACGGATCGCAGGTGGGCTCCTGGAAAGCGCAGTTTTCTGGTCGCAGTGTCTGAACTGCTTTCAAGATACGCTATTGTGGGCGTCTAACATTATTCGCAGGATAAGCTCCTTGAAGGCACAGATCGCTGGATAGGCTCCTGGAAAGCGCGGAGTGTGGTCGCAGTGTATGAAATGCTTTCAAGATACGCTCTTGTGGGCGTCGAAAACTGTTCACATGATAGGCTCCTGAAAGGCACAGATCGCAGGATAGGCTCCTAGAGGACGCGGAGTGGGATCGCAGTGTATGAACTGCTTTCATAATACGCTATTAGTGGCGTCAAAAGTGACATACACTTGATTGTCATGTCTGAGTAATGTTTGCCCAGTGATTGTGTCATCCGAACTTGTAAGTATTGGAATAAACCTTCATTTTTTTATGCATGCATGCGTTATTTACAAAAAAGCATGCGGGTTGAGTCCTAAGACATCCTTTGGAAAGAGTTTCTGAATGCATAAATTGAAAAACTAGGATAAGTCTTTATGAGAAACTAGAGAGATAGATATGTTTCTGACGAAACATAGATCCAAGGATATGGTTTTTGTTGTTGGGGGTGGCATCTCAATTGCGCTTGTCTGTTTCAAGAGCTATGTAGTCCTTGAGTTCTCCTTTGTGGATCATTTATTCAATTTCAATCTTCAACACTAGGCAATTGTTTGTCATATGCCCCCACTTCTCATGGTAGTAACACCATCCCTTGGTATCTTTTCCAACGAAAGCTCTTCTTTCTCCCTTGTATGGTGGTATCTCCTTGATCAACACTTCCTTGTACCACTCGTCCACCTTGACATTGAGAGGCGTGAAATTAAAGTTCACCCCTCCTCCCATGATTTCCACTTCTTTTCCTTCCATCTTCATGTAATTCTCCTTGGTTTCTTCTCCATGCTGCCTCCTTTCCTTGTCAAGTGCATCCAGCAGTTTTGCTTTGAGATCGCTCATTGTATATTTTGTTACTACTCCATACGATCCTCCGAAAACTTCTAGAGAGGTTGAGTTCATGTTCCTGAAGAATGCTCTTATTGCCTCCATTTTGGATGCCTCCACAGTGGCTCTGTTTCTTACAAATCTTTCAAAGTAACTCAATGTTGATTCTCCTGGAATTTGATGGATGTCGATGATATACCTAAATCCACATTCAATAGGTTGCCTTGTCCTCCTCCCTTGTACAGTGTCTGGCTGCCAAGGTATGCTAGTAACCTTTACAACCTTTTCAGCTCCCGTTTTCTTTGCAAACCTTCCGATGATCTGTTTTCTCAAACGAAGTGCAATTCTAACATTCATCTTCTTGGTAACTTGTTTCTTTTTCCCTTCTCTAAAAGACATTACATTCTCAACCTTACCCGTTTTCACCATCGCAATGGTGTCGGGTTGTTGTGTCTTAAGCTTCATAGCGTTTACATAACATTGCCTTGCCATACGCTGATCACCCAAAACTTCCCTATCCCATTCTCAGTTATGAACTTCATTTTCTGGTGTACCGTTGACGGCACTATCTCATATGGATTGATTGTGGTTCTGCCAAGGATCCCAATGTAGGCTCCCAAGCTTTCCACGACCAAGAAATTCACGTTAATCTTTATTTGTGCCCAACCATGCCCCAAAGTCACTGGCAAGGTGATCATTCCCAAGGGATAGCTTGTCGCTCCTGAAAAGCCAACAAGAGGGAAGTCCACTCGTCGTAGATCCATCTTTTTTTTTCTTAATTTCCTTCAGCACTTGCATTTGCAGTAAGTCAGCTGAGCTATCTCCATCAACTAGTATTCTCTTTACATCGTAGTTGTCGATGTCTAGAGTTACTACCATGGCATCGTCATGTGGAAAGACAATCGGGTTCTTATCTTTTTCAGAGAACTCGATCACCACCTCTTCTACCTCTCTTGGTCTTTTCCTCCATTTCGGCGTAAATTCAATTTTGGTGGAATTCACCTCTCTTGCGTTTCCTATTGAACCACCTGCTCCTTCTCCTCCATGAATCATGTTTATTGTTCCTCTGTTGTTAGGAGGAGTATTGTATTCAACCTTCTCTTTTCCTTTATCTTTGGCTGTAAATTTTGCGGGCGTACTATTGCCCCCGTGATCGACGAATTGCTTCAGCTCTCCCCTTTGTATCGCATTGTTAATTCTTAATTTCAAACTAAAGAAATCTTTTTTGTCGTGACCGTGTACTTCATGGTTATCACACCATTTATCATTCACATTCCTAATCACTGGGTTTCGACACTTTGCTGGAGGTGTCCAGATCTTTAGTTATCTCGTCTATTTCAGAACGACTATTGGCGGTGCATTTATTGGCACAAACTTGATGACATTAACATCCCTTGCCCTTTGGAAGTCTTTTGGTTGATTTCTTCCTTGGAGAGGACGCCAATCATTTTGTCTGATGGGTTGGGGAGCTTGGGGTGGTTTTCCCTTGCTTTGCTTTAAATTCTCCTCCTTGGAGGCTTGAATCTTTGCCTTTTTGTTCGTCCTATGCCTTTCCAAGTCTATGTGAATTTTCACCCTTGCTGCCAGCTCTTCCAAATTGTTTGCAGGATTTTTGGCCATCTTTTCAGCTAAAGCTGAACCAAAACGCCCTAGATTCATTATGAAAGCTTTCACTATTTCGCCCTCAGTCATATCCCGTTTTATGTCCGCCAAATTCTGATTGAATTTGGTACAATAGCTTGCCAATGATTCATCGTTTTCCCGCTTGACATCATCGATCGAATTTGTCCCCTTTATCAAATTTCGCTCTCCCAAGTATCACTGGAGGAACTTTGATTTTGGGTATGACCACGAGTGGGAACAAAAGCGCGGTGTGTCGGTCATCACTTCTCCTTCCCAGGAGATATCCCTCATGCTGTTGTATGTGTTCAAGGGGATAACCCTTTTCATTGTATTTTTCGATCTTTATCAGGTTCAACGAATCCGAGACTTTGTTGAGTATTATCTCCCTTGTGAAAGGGTGAGTGGCGTTGTCGCTCAGGGTTTGTATCACCTTCGTCTTAAATTCATTCATCTTCCTTGTTATTATAGCATCAACTTCCTCCTGAGTTATGATCATTGGTAATATGCTATGATTCCTTTGTGGCATGTTATAACTGACAACATGGCTTGGAGGGATTCCATGTCCTTGGTAGTACGGACTATAGGTGTGTGTAGGAAATCCTTGTTGGGGTGGTTGTTGGAATTCTTGTCTACAGGGTTGTTGTGGATGCAGGTGTTCTCTCAAAGGGGTATATGCCCATGCACCTTGCGGCGCTTCGTTATGTTGTTGCCTTGGAGGAGCGGATTGGTTCCTTCCCATTGGAGGTGGCACTTGTTCATTCCTTCTTTGATTTTCCTGCTGTCTCATCGGAGCGTGTGGGTATTGCTCCGCTTGTGGCATCGGCCTCTCCTGTCTGTTCCTTACAACCTCCCTTTATGCCAATAGATCATCAAGTGCTGACATGAATTCCAGAGTTACTGTATGTGCTCCTTGTGAATACATTAGTCTGGGATTAGTTGTGTGAGCACGCTGGTTGTATGCTGGCATATTCTGAGATGTCATTCCATACAGGTATTCTTGCGAGTGCATTCCGTAATGGTATCCCTGAGGAGGTGCGGTGTATTGGAACGCTTGGGGTGGCATTTCCTGTTGCGTTCCTTGTCTTCGTGGCGTCAGCCCGCCATTGGTGTTGACGCTGTGGAGGACTGAGCCCCAACTGGGCGTGGCGGTCCTCCTTGGTTTGTTTGCGGTACCTATGGCATTGGTTGTCAGACCGGAGGCACCGGCGGTCTTTCACGGTTGTTCTGTGGTGGAATGTCTTCAGGAGGGGGATTCTCCCTTGATTGCTGACTGTTTTCCATCGATCTTGTGATAGCCAGGCTTGTTTGTTCAAAACCCATGGACAGCGTCAAGTGTTAAGTCTCGCGTATCGGGTCGACGGGTCCTCAATACGAATGGCCAACATGCGGGTAGATTTCCTTCCTTCGTGATCCGACAATCCCTTTCCGTGATCAGTTTCCTTGTACTTTCTTCGCAGTCCGTCCTCACGCGAACCTTCACGAGGGGTAAGCTGGGGGTGGTACCTCTCTGATGCTTAAGTTAGAACAATGTAGAGAGAGAAATAAGAGAGAAGGGAGAGCTCAAATATTTCAAGTGATATCAACTTAGTAAATGAAAAGAGGTGAAGTTCTATATATAGGCTCAAAGGAGATTAAGGTGGTTAATGATATCGTTAACTCCTAAACGAGCTCAGTTAACAAGTTATAAAGGGATTAAGCCCTTAGCAAGCATGGAGGGGTTCGTGATATTTTCTAAGTGTCGGACGTGCAAAGTGAGGTCGGGTCGTCACGAGGGACGGTTTGGATGACAGTGTTCAGGACATCGAGTACACCCCTTCGGCGGGAATACTACACGTCGGAAGGGTGTCGGGACCTTCGGGGTCAGACGGGAGGTCCGATCCCGAAGGCTTGGGATTGGACTAGCAGGTCCGATCTCTCCTAAGGGGAGATCGGACCTGGACGATCAGATCTCTCTCTAGGAGAGATCGAACCTGGCCGGTCCGATCTCTCCCTAGGAGAGATCGGACCTGGCTGGTCCAATCTCACCCTTGGTGGGATTGGACCAGCAACGTGTTCGGGCGGGCGTTTTTTTCTCGTCAGGACCGTTTTGTTGTGGGTAATGTGTTCGGGTTAAAGTTTCGATTTACAATCGTTCGTGGGGTAATTAAAATACTAAAATCCGAATGAAAACGGGTCTAAATTAACCGTATATCCATTAATTATCGTCCTCTAATTCCAACAGTTTTCTCTTGATTCGGTATATGCAGGTGACAAGCACGGCGCCACCTCATTATTCCTTAAGAGGGATGGTTTGGTGAAGTCGGTAAAAGCTGCTTGCCACCTCATTATTCCTTAAGAGGGAAGGTTTCTTTTGAGAGGTGATGACAAGTAGGTCGCCACATAGCCCTTTTCCTTAAGAGGAAGGGTTTATTCATGAGTCTGGGTAGTCGCCTCTTCTCGTTCCTTAAGAGGAAGGGTTTTGTCAAAGGATATTTCCCTTTGCCCAGATGTCGTCTTGGTTGTCGCCATCTATTATGAAAGAAGTGTCGATATTTTGTTTTCGTCTATTCATCCTGGATACAAATGGTCGTCGACTTTTACTTTACGGTTCTGTTTTTTATCATCTCGACTTACTAGTTGTCGACTTCAAACTATCTTGAATTGAAACCCAACAATTGTAACACTAGTATAAGTTAGTAGGTCTTGATTTTGATACTTTTAGAACATTGTTCGTTTACTTTGATTTAAAATGTATTAGACGACATTTTGAACAGGTGACTGAAGAAGATATCAATTACCATTTGTTGGATCGTCAAAGTCTTACACCTGAAATTAACTATTATGGGTCTTTGCCTAGGCATCTCTCTGAAGTTTAGAGCTTTTTGGATAGCTTCGACCTTCTTGGCGTTACTCACCTGGCGTGACCTGCAAGACTGATCACGTGGGGTCTTACCCTGGTTCCACTCTAAAGCTTAAATTAGAATAAGTGGAATGTAAAATATGAATCTTGTAAACAAAGTATCCTACTATTTATAGAGGTCTTTAAACCGACTTTGATTGGTAGGGAGTAAGTTATTGATAAGCAAGTCGCCACCTTACATTCCTTAGGAAGAAGGGTTTCCTTTAAAGCTGGTAACAAGCAGGTTACACCAGACCTTACTTAGGAAGAAGATTTTCGTATTGGCAGGTAGCGAGTAGGTCGCCATCTTTCATTCCTTAAAAGGAAGTGTTTCTTTTGGCGTCGCCCTTTCTGTCTTTTTTCCTTTTGTCTAGCCTCTTTAAGTCGTCGACTTAAGCGTTAGACTTTTGCAGAGTGCTTACTTTTATTGATGTGGAGTCGCCATTTTGGGATGATGCCTTCACCTTTGGTTTAAGTCAATTCCAGTTTTTAGAGGTGAACTTTTCTGTCACCATCCTTTTCTTACTTTAGTAGGGGTCCAAACACTTGCCCTCGAGACATTTGTTATTGACGAACTTCGAGGAGATAACATGTGTTAAGTTGGTTCCCCTTGTTCTATAGATGGTGGCAATGTTTTGCTTATTTCGAAGTTGATCGATTGTTATGATTCTGAGGAGTTAGTTTTGAAGAATAATCTCCTTTATAAGCATCAACAACTTTCATTACATGTGTTAGTTTTATGACTAATTTCCTTTGTAGGCATCGACGAATTTCATTAGTCTAGGAGTTAGTTTTATGACTAATCTCCTTTATAAGTGTCAGTGACTTTTATTAGTTAAGGAGTTACTTTTATGAATAATCCCCTTTGTAGGCGTCTGTTGGATCAAGTTTGTCCGGCACTACACGAGAGTGAACTTAAGGATTTCGCCTTCGGTTTCCCTTAGTGTCTTTGTGACTTCAAACGAGCACCTAGCTTCTTCTAGGGACTATAGTTTTGGCGAGGACCTGAAGATGGGGTGTGGATTATTCCCATGATTCCACTCTGAAGCTTAAGTCAGTGTATGGAATATATGAGAGTTAAAACGTATGTAATAATGTAAAACATATTGCTATTTATAGTATAGTTTACCGACTTCAAGTGGGGGCGTGACCCATAAGGAAGAGTTTCCTTCCGGGGCAGTTAGAGTAGGTGACAAGTAGGTCACTCACTCTTCCCCTCTGTAGGCGGTGTAAGCAGGTCGCCACTTCACATTTCCGTAGGAGGGAAGGTTTGTATGTAGATGGTGACGAATAGGTCACCACCTCACCTTTCTTTAAGAGGGAATGTTTCTCTGTAGCTGGTGACGACTAGGGTGCCATCTCACATTTCCTTAGGAGGGAAGGTTTCTACGTAGCTAGTTACAAGTAGGTCGCCACCCCACCCTTCCTTAGGAGGGAAGTTGATGCAGCGTGATGTGGATAGATGGGACAAAAACTCGTTGATTCAAGGGAATGCCGAGAATTTGTTGGATAGAGGCGCAATAATTCGTTGATTCAGAGGAATACCGAAGTATTGACGCAGGGTTGAGAAAAACCTCGAATTTTTCATTAATAATACATCTGAATACAAACAAAGGCTAAGAGAGTCTTCGATAAAGAAAAAAAACCCTAACCCTTTGAAAATTTTGAAATTAACAACTAAATCTAACTAAAAATGAAAATTGCTAAAAAAGACCTGAAGAATTATAAAAACCCGATTTTAACCATCTTAACATCGGAATTTTCCCTAAAAACATTAAACTCCATAGTAAACTATAGGTCTTGCTCATATCGCCAATCTCACATGAAAAAACGTACTTACACGCCAAAATATAACACTTCAAAATCTCCCACATAATTCTCTCCGGGGAAGAGAAGATTCACGCTCGAATCTTGCACAATGAATATGAAGCAGGAAGAAGAACACGCTTAGCCACAACATCATAAATTTTTTCACGTAAATTGGGAGGGTCAGGTGGTAAAAACTCAGGAAACACATAAGCAAATTCTTATGGCAAAAGTTGAATTCCAATCGGCAGGACCTTCTTCTCATTAAAGATAAATGAATAAGTATTGGAACAGTCACCATGCCGCACATCAAAATCATATTGCAATGGGCGGTCAAGAAGTAAATTACAAGTATCCATAGGAACCACCGTAAGACCCGATTTCCTAACAGCCAGATCTGAAATCACATTCTCACAGCTGCCTGAATCAGTTGTGAAATTGGTATCCCCAGTGATATAATCCTCACTCACTTCATCGTCGTCATCATCGTAGTCATCTTAAACAGGATTATCAAAAATAACAAAATCTACCTCGACATTATCATAAATAGGATTGTCGAAAGAGTTCACATCTAAACATCAGAATCTACCTCAAACAAGAACTCATCCTCTTAAAAATCGAATTGACGTTTTTGTTCTTAAATTTGATGTTATATGAACTGATATAGCCATCTTCCGTTCTCACGGTGCAGTTCGTCGAGCCGACATCGCATCGGTTCTAGGATCAAACGCCGCAGTTCGTTCTTCTCTACCGCTTGTAGAGGTCTTCGGGGTGGCATCGCACATGACCGAATGACTCTGATACCAATCAGATGCAATGTGCTGGAGATAGATGGGACAAAAACTCGTTGATTAAAGGGAATGCCGAGAATTTATTGGATAGAGGCGCAAGAATTCGTTGATTCGGAGGAATACCGAAGAATTGACGCAGGGTTGAGGCAAACCTCGATTTTTTCTTAAAAATTCAACTGAATACAAACGACGACTAAGAGAGTCTTAAATAAAGTAAAAAAAAAAACCCTAACCCTTTCAAAATTCCGATATTAACAACTAAATCCAACTAAAACCGAAATTGCGAAAAACACCCGAAGAAATTAAAAAAAAAATGCAATTTTAACCATCTAAACATCAGAATTTTCCCTAAAAACGTCAAACCCGATAGTGAATTATGGGTCTTTCACAAATCTCCGTTTTCACATGAAAAAAAGTACTCGCACGCCAAAATACAACACTTCAAAATCTCCCACATCAGAAGGTTTGTTTGTGATAAGTATGTTTTCGCTTCTCCGCCTTCCTTAAGAGGATGGATTTAACGAGCGGTATTGTACTCACTTGTGGTTATCCACTTGGTTGGCGTCGACCCTTCAAAAAGGGTTGCTGACCTTATGTATTCATCTCTTCATGGTGAATATTTTAATTCTTCGACTTTGGAGTCACGACTTTTGAAGGTCTCGACTTATCAGTCTTCGACATTATATTCTCTCTTCAAATTAGTGTCTAACACTTGCCCCCAAGACATGAGTCATTAGCCTTTTCTTCAAAGGGGATAAAGGATTGTGTCAAGTATCTCTTCATAGTTAGTTTCCTTGGTTTTGAATAATCTTGGCGAGGTCTTATTTGGGGTCGTAGTGCATCGTCGTTTGATTACTCTTGTGACCGTTGGAATATGGTAGAAGCTTCCTTATCTCAAAGGATTTTCAACATCTACTTTTTGTGAATCTTCACGATGAAATAGATATGTCCTATGCGTATGAGATATTTCAACTCCATGGAGTAATACAAAGAGAGCATGCAACATGTCAATTTGCATGATGAACGAATGACTCAACTGGAAATGTTTAATATGTAGGTGTGAGATGACGTGATCAATTTAACCTTGCAATTTGAGTACTTCCTTCCTTTTTGGGTCTTAGAAAAATATTTCAACCAAGGTACCTAACACGCGATTGCGAGCATGACACCTTGTTCATTGGCCATGCCAGCGTGGATTGTCGACCTTGTCACATATGTTACAAATGGTCTCCCTATCAATGTTCTACCTACCACATGTGGCTTTATATGCGGCGATTCCTAACTGTGTGAGTGTTATTAGTGGGACATCTTTTATTGAGATCGAACATGACATACTCTTAAAAATGATAAAAAATGAATAGCACGCAAAAATTAAATGGACAAGATTGATGATCGTATGAATATCAAACGTGCTAAAGAAAGACACCTTTGAGAAACCAAACAACTAAGTAATTTTTTTGGTGGCTTCCACTTATTATAGGGTCCATCCAAGATGTAGGCACAATCAACTCTTCATTTCTACTCGAGCATCTAACTCTATATCGAGGAGAAGTTATGTGGATTCAATAAAATTCAATATGTCAAGGCATGTAATATATTTTTTCAATTATTTTATGTAAATTTTCTCTTCGTTTGAAAAAAGAACAGAAAAAACAACAAAAATAATCATGCTACGTCGAAAGCATGTGAAGGCGTCTCGGCAAAAATCAGGGATTGAGGGACATGATTGAAAATCCGTAAGGCAATCATGGAAAAATGATAAACAAGTAAAAAGAAAAAGAGAAAATCCATGATCACTCTATGTTCTGAGCAGCAACAATAAAGTAATCGCTACACACCATGCGCTAACTGCATAGGTTTTGACCAAGTAAGTCATTTATGGGTTTAATTCATTCATTGTGCAAAAAAATCATTTGGATTTTTCTACCATGCTTTGAGAGCACCATGCTTTTGGTTTTTTTAATACTATGGTGGACTTAATTATAACATAAGTAAAACTTTAAAAGTATGAAAAAATATGAATTTTTTTAACTACACCTAAGATGTGTATCGTACTATTAATAATATCAATTTCCCTATGGGGTTAACCTTTAGGGAAATAGAAAAATAAAAAAAATTAGTGGCAAAAACATGGTGCTCCAAAAGCATTGTACAAATGTCCAAATCTTTTAACACATTATTTTTAGAGACACGACTACCATTTAATTAATTACCAAAAACTAAAGAGGGAGTTCATGTTAAATTTGCGAGAGCATGAACAATTAAAATGGTAACCGCCACCCTCTAAATAACTACCATTCATATTGTAATCATCATCTAAGTAATACAATCATGTTTCTTGTTCATATTGGATTTGTTAGAATTTATCTCCACATTACTGTGTAATTCTGACATGGTATCAGAGCCATTGATCGCTCAAATCGAACTTATGTTGCAATACATCAATATCCTTCTTGCATTTCAGCTCAGTTCCCTATGATTTAGCTCAATTTGAGCTTGAATCTTCATGTTTCCTGAATTTTAGATTTATTACGGGATATATCTCGTGGATCTTAAAATTCTATGCTCCCGAGTGATCGGTTCCGATGTAATCTTTAGCCCTGTTAACAGTCATTAGACGGCGAGTAAGTCCAGTGAGCCTCGTGAAAGGCCTGGAAGGCCCAGAAACCCAGTATGAAGGGTCCCGACCTTAGCGGTCCCGATATATGAGCTGAATGCTCCCGGCAGTAAGCCTCTGAGTAGGGTCCGATATGCCTTTGAGAAGGCCCCGATAATAAAGCCCCGAAGAGGCTGGACCTGTCTCGTGAGACAAAGGGTCCTGGGTGGTGACCTAGAAGGAGATAACTCTGGAGTCCCCGATATAAATTGGGACTTGTGATCAGATGATAAGGCCGAGAAACCCGCCTACTAGATAGAGTAGTGGGGAAACGGTTGAGATACTGATAACCTCCCCCGAGATACGCAGGGCGTGCCCTAGATACTCGGAGAGTGGGCGAGATACGCGGAGCGTGGGGCGAGATATATGGAATCCCGAACGAGATATGCGGAATCATGGGTAAAACGGCCAGACACGGTCAGAGGTAACTGAGTAACTTCCCCTTCTATATAAAGGAGGAAGTTACCTCAGAAAAAAAATTGTCTAATACGAACTTAGATTACTGCTTACCACCCCATTGATCATATACTCATTTAGGCATCGGAGAGGGATTCTGGGTCACCACCCAGGACATCCCCTTTTGCAGGATTACGCGGAGCCCAGGAGTTCAAGTCTTTGCGTCAAGAACGTAACGGAGCTTCGCCCGTGATCCAACATTGGCGCCGTCTGTGGGAACGTAACGAAAAACCAAAATAGTTTCTACCAGATCAATGGCCGGTGGTGGCAAGAAGAAGCAAGTCCAGGCCGGCAGTTCTCGCCCCGCTGGAACTGTGAACTCCCCGTTGCTGGAACATGTTGCTGAACAAGGTGAGCACCCCGCTGCTTCTCAAACAGGGGGGCATGGTGATGCTTATGAGGTCTCAGTCCGAGACACAGAGGTGAACAGGCAAGATATCCCGCGAAGGGACGTGGATGCTCTCCCAAACCCGGTGGGGCACAGAGAGGAAATCCCGCGAAGGGAAGTAGGCTCTTCCTCAAACTCGGAGTTGGCCAAGGCAGTAGCAGATGCTATGCCTATGTTCTTGGCAGCCATGGAGGCTCTGTTGGACAAGAGAGAGGCTGCCAGGAGGGCAGAGGAGTTGCTTCCGCGAGAAGAGTTACCTCAACCTCCTCCAAGGGTGGTTCCAGAAGAATAGGAGGTTCAGGAGGTTCAGCCCAGGAATAAGGGTAAGGAGCCCGCGCACTCGGAGAAATTCGTGGTGGATGGTCCCGGACCAGTGCAACACAGGACCATTCCCCTGAATGGCCCCATCACCCCCGATCAGGTGGTGAAAATTGTCAACATCTGCATGGGTGACCAGAAGCAGATGACATCAGAGCTAAGGGACCGATCCACTCATCCTTTCGTTCCACGGCTGCTCGATACTGTCGCCCCGCCAGGGCTAGGCATCCTGACCATCAAGGAGTACGATGGTGAAGGAGACCCGGTTCGCCACGTTCAGAGGCATGTCCAGGCCTGCATGGGTAGAACTTCAAATGATGAGCTCATATGTTCGTTGTTCCCGATTACCTTGGGGGAAAGAGCCATGACGTGGTTTTTCAGCCTACCGCCGGGAAGTATTACGTGCTGGGCTGATATGCACGATCGCTTCATTAAGCAATATCAAGGTCGGAGGCGTCTCCTGAAGAGTGTGAGGTCCCTGACCCAGGTGGTGCAGAGATCCGACGAATCGTTGGCATATTACTACCAACGATTCACTACCAGTGCCGCGGAGATCGATGAGGAGATATCGGAGGGAGAGACCATCCGAACTTTCCTTCGGAATCTAACTGCTCCGTATGGTTCCGATCTGATGCATAGTGTAGCCGCGAAGGCTGTGTGGAGTATGGAGGCCCTGCAAGCGAGGGTGAAGCAGCAAATCGACGTCCAGGAGTCGAAGATTGCTGCCGGAGAGCTTGATCCTCCGAAGTCGGGAAGAGGAAAGACATCGTCCAAGCTGTCGGATGATCGCAAAGGGAGCGACAAATCGGAGGGAAGTAGGAGCCGTGGTCGCCCCGAGAGAAGGGAGGACAAGCGTCCTCCGAAGAAGGATAACCACGAGGGTCGTAGCACTCCCATCAATAGTTCGATGACCTCTGTCCTAGCTGTGATGGATCGGTAGGGTCTCGCCTGATACCCCCCGAGGAAGGAAAGTGAGTTCTTGGGAGGCCGCTCTGATCATTACTGTCGGTACCATCGAGCCAATGGTCACGACACAGATAACTGTCGGGAGCTGAAGAAGGAGATAGAGAAGCTGATCCGGAAGGGGAAGCTTAAGGAGTTCGTCGGAAGGGGAAAGTGCCGATCCCGTTCCAAGACTCGGTCACGGTCCCGTTCCAAGTCTCGCGATCGATCTCCAAAGAAGAAGAAGGTTGACTCGGAACCCTCCGGTTCTGGTGCCCGTAAGGAGAGGCGGGGGACCATTAACGTCATTCACGGAGGAATGGCAGCAGGAGGTGACACCTCCGCTTCTCGGGAGAATTATGCTTCTCGCATCTTCGCTGCTGTGGTGCTAGGCAAGAGGTCCAGGTCGTGGACTGTGAAGGAAGAAATGGTTATCTCTTTCTCAGCGGAGGATTTGATAGGCGTAGAGAGCCCTCACGACGACGCCTTGGTCGTGACCCTGGACGTGGACGGATTCGAGATGAAGCGGATCTTGATAGATGGAGGGAGCTCCTCCGACATTCTTTTCATGGACGCCCTGGAGGCCATGGGAAAGACGAAGAAGGACCTGACGCAGGTGAACTTCCCGATGGTAGGATTCTCTGGATCTACTTCCTATCCGTTGGGAATGATTACCTTACCGGTGGAGTTTGGTAGTGGCTGGAAGATGGAACGGCGGAACGTGGATTTCGTCGTGGTAGAATCGGCGGGGACGTATAACGCTATTATCGGGAGGACCACGATCAACCCTCTCATGGCAGTCGCTTCGACCGTCCATCAAAAGATGAAGTTCACGACTGACAATGGGGTCCGAGAGGTCAAAGGTGACCAGGTGGCGTCACGAAAGTGTTATGTCAATGCCACCCGAAGGAGAAGGAAGGAGGCTATGGCTGTCCTGCAGACTGATGCCGATCCTCGAGAGGAGTTTGGGCATCCCGCCCCCATGGAAGATCTGAAGGAGGTCGAGATTGATGGACCTCGAAGAAAGGTGAAGATCGGGTCTGCTTTGTCGGAGGAAAGAGCCCGTGAGTTAATCGAACTCTTGAAGGAGTTCAAGGAACTGTTTGCCTGGTCCCCGAGCGATATGCCAGGAATCAGCCCCGACGTGATAGTGCACGAGCTAAAGATTGATCCCGCGATCAAGCCTATCACGCAGAGGAGGCGTCCGATGCGCGCGGATAAAAGGATCGCGATCCAGCAGGAGGTGGGCAGACTGCTCGACGCTGGATTCATCAAGGAGCTCCGATTCCAGACTTGGGTCGCTAACCCATTCCTGGTGCGAAAGAGTAATGGGAAGTGGCGGATGTGTGTCGATTTCCGCGACTTGAACAAGGCCTGCCCGAAGGATTGCTATCCGCTCCCGAGGATTGACCAGTTGATGGATGCCACATCGGGACACGAGCTGCTAAGCTTCATGGATGCCTATTCTGGTTACAACCAGATCAAGATGGCGAAGGAGGATGCCCCCCATACGGCCTTCTATGCCGATAGTGACGTTTATCACTACGACGTAATGCCCTTCGGATTGATCAATGCTGGAGCAACTTATCAGAGGATGGTGAACAAGTTGTTCGGGGACATGCTGGGAAAGACTATGGAGGCGTATGTGGATGACATGCTGGTGAAGTCCCGACAGGCAGGAGATCATGTCCAAAACTTGGCGGCAGCGTTTGAGCGGATGAAGTTTCATCAGGTTCGTTTGAATCTGGACAAGTGCGCTTTCGGGGTGAACTCAGGAAAATTCCTAGGTTTCATGGTGAGCCAAAGAAGGATCGAGGTGAATCCCGAGAAGCTGCGAGCAATCGAAGAGATGCAATCTCCGAAGACCCATCGGGAGGTTCAAGTGTTGAATGGCCGGTTGGCCGCGATGAATCGTTTCCTATCCAAGGCGAGCGACAGAGCCATGCCATTTTTTGATGTGCCAAGGGCCCACAAGAAGTTTGAATGGTCTGACAAGTGCGAGGAGGCATTCCAAGCACTCAAGCAGCACATCCGTACCCTCCCGCCGTTGGCAAAACCGGTTCCAAGCAAGCCGCTTTATCTCTATTTGGCTGTTTCTGAGGTTGCTGTCAGTTCTGTTTTAATAAAGATTGTCAAGGGAAACCAAGTGCCTGTTTATTATGTAAGCAAGGCGTTTGCCAAATCAGAAATGAATTATCCCGCTATTGAGAAGTATCTCTTTGCGTTGATTGTTGCTGCTCGAAAGCTACGACCTTACTTCCATGCCCACGAGGTTACGGTGTTAACTAATCAGCCCTTGAAGCACTTTTTGAACCGACCGGAGGCGTCGGCGAGATTGGTGAAATGGGCCATCGAGCTTATGGAGTTCCGTATTCATTTTGCTCCAAGAACCGCTATTAAGGGCCAGGCATTGGCGGATTTTATAGCTGAGTCTACAACACCCGATCTGGAAGAAGCAGGTCCTGTAGAGGGGGCAAACATGGAGGTCCCGATAGCAGAACAACCAGAACAACCAAATGAGGAGAACACTTGGGAGATGTACACTGATGGTTCATCTAGTGTAGAAGGATCGGGGGCAGGATTCGTATTGATACCGCACGGTGGAGGCGAGCCCTTGCGATATGCCTTGGCCTTGACGTTTAGGGCCACCAACAATGAAGCGGAGTATGAGGCTCTCATCACGGGCCTTAAAATTTCCAAGGGTACGGGAATCGATCATTTAAAAGTGAAGTGTGACGCCAACTTGATCGTGAATCAAGTCCAGGGGAACTATGAAGCCAAGAGCCCGACAATGGGGAAATATTTGCACGAGTTGCAGACTTTGAAGGTAAGCTTCAAAAGCTTCGACATCGAGGCAATCCCGAGGGAAGAAAATGCGGAGGCAGACGCCTTAAGCAAGTTTGCTCTGGGAGTGGCCCCCGAAGAGAATCGGAAGGTGCACTTTCTGGAGAGAGTGATTATCTCAACCATCGATCCATCAGAGGTTTGCGCTATTGAAGCATGATCGGAGGAAGAAGAGAAACCCACCTGGATGACCCCGATGGTCACATACCTGACTACGGGGGCACTCCCTGATGATGAAGTGGCAGCTGTTAGGTTGCGTCGAATCGCGAGCAACTATGTGATGGTGGACAACCAGTTATACAAGAGGGGCAGGTAAAGCCTTTTCCGAAATGTATGGCGGAGCCTGATACAAATCGGATCCTAAGAGAACTACATGAGGGAGTCGCGGCCTGTCATGAAGGGGCCCCGATCCATCGTGAGGAAGGCGTTGAATGTAGGCTATTATTGGCCTTCTATGAACAAGGAAGCGACAGCAATGGTTCAATCCTGCGATGCATGCCAGAGGTACGCTCCGAATATCGTGGCTCCCGCCGCGGACTTGATGTCCATCAGAAGTGCTTGGCTGTTCGCGCAGTGGGGCATTGACTTGGTGGGACCTCTTCCACAAGCGAGAGGTCAGTGCAAGTATTTACTCGTGGCCATAGATTACTTCTCGAAGTGGATAGAGGCTAAGGCGTTGGCCAAGACGACGGGGCAGCAGATCCTCAAGTTCCTTCAAACTCAGATCATATCCCGGTATGGGGTTCCTCGAGTGTTGATCAGCGATAATGGCCCTCCGTTTAATGGGGCTCAGTTGAAGGAGTACCTAGAAGAATTGAAAATCGAGCATCGGACAGCTTCCGTCCATCATGCTCAGACCAACGGCCAAGTCGAATCAGCCAACAAGATCGTGATGGATGGCTTGAAGAAGAGAGTCTACGCCCTGCAGGGTCATTGGCTAGATGAGCTTGAAAACGTGCTGTGGGCTGTTAGAACAACACCCAAGCGGTCGACAGGGGAGACTCCGTTTGGCCTGGTCTATGGCACGGAGGCAGTTGCCCCCGTGGAGATAGCGGTGGCGTCCCATCGCAGGAGGTATTATGAGCCTCTAACAAACGAGGAAATGAGACGTCTAGACTTAGACTTGCTCGAGGAGAAAAGGTGGAAGGCTGATGAAGTTCAGGCTCGGATGCGTCTGGCAACAGCCCGATATTATAATCGGCGTGTCAAGTCCCGACAATTCTTCGTTGGAGAACTTGTCTGGCGGAGGAACGAGTTCGTTCATCAAGATAGGATCAACAAGCTATCGCCGAAATGGGAGGGACCTTACAAGATCGTAGGGATGCCAGCCCCGAATGCGTACAAGCTAGAAGACCTTGATGGCAAGACGTTGAAACATTCCTTCAGTGGCGCACACTTGAAGAAGTATCATGTTTGATATTAAGTCGCCGCGAATGGCGCAAATTGTCCATCGATAAAGATCCGATGTAAGCCAGCTTTGAAATTTTAATGTATAAAGGTTGCTTTCGATCAAATTGCTTTTAGATTTATTCTAACTGTTAGTAAGACGTCCTAAAGGACGCGACAAAAGCCTTTCGAGGTACGGAAAAAAGCCCTACGGGGTATGAGTAAGTCGCCTTTATGGCGCGACAAAAAGCCTTTCGAGGTACGGACAAAAGCCCCACGGGGTATGAGTAAGTCGTCTTTATGATGAAACCAAAAGCCTAGGTACGAAAAAGCCCTAACGGGTCCGCGTAAGTCGTCTATACGATGCGGCAAAAAGCCTTAAAGGGTACGAAAAAGCCCTAACGGGTCCGCGTAAGTCATCTACATGATGCGGCAAAAAGCCTTAAAGGGTACGAAAAAGCCCTAACGGGTCCGCGTAAGTCATCTATATGATGCGGCAAAAAGCCCCAACGGGTGTGATTAAGTCGTCTGGAATGACGCGATAAAAGCCCTGAGTGGTACGATTAAGTCATCTATATGGGCGCGGCAAAAACCTTAAGGGGTGCGAAATAAATCATCTTAAGTGATGTACAAAATTGCCTTCAGAGACAGGGATGAGAAACCTTAAGTGGTGAAGTCCCGAGTAGATGAGAAACCTTAAGTGGTGAAGTCATGAGTAGACGAGAAACCTTAAGTGGTGAAGTCCCGAGTAGACGAGAAACCTTAAGTGGTGAAGTCCCGAGTAGACGAGAAACCTTAAGTGGTAAAGTTTCGAGTAAAGCATCGGAAGGATGTATGAAGTCATCTTAAGTGGTGCATTGGAACGTTTTAAGTAACGGATCTAAAGTCGCTTTAAATAGTGCAAACGATTATCGGGACCAAAACAGATGAAAGAAATTTCTTATATAAAGGCTCAAAGGCTTAAAGGTTCCGATACAAAAGATAAGGAGGATACAAGGAGGATAATTATAAGGACTTAAAGAATAGAGCATTAAGTTTGGTCCTTGTTGGAAGTTGGGTCCTCAGCAGCTTCGGAGGGAGTAGGATTCGGAGGGGCCTGGGCAGAAGGCTCCGCAGTCCGCGGAGTCGGGTCCGCGACATCAATCTCTTCACTCTCCGCGGGGAGGTTGAAGTATTTCTCTGCAAAGGGGGCGAGGGTCTCGGACTTCTTAAAGTCGATGGAATCTTCGTATGCCGTGTAAAGTTCCTCGACGGCATTGAACAGAACGTTCTCCACCTCGGTTTTGCAGAACCCCACGGCATTCGGCTTGAAATCATCGGAATTCCAATATTCCTCGCGACCCTGAGCCTTTGCCTCTGCAAGCTTGGCAGAGAATTCAGCCTTCTCGGCTTCAAGTCTCGCCTTGGTCTCCACGAGAGCTTCCGCGAAAACGCCCTTCTCGTGGATGAGCTGCCTCTTCTCCGCCTCGTTCCGCCGCTGATCCTCCTAGACCATCCTCCGCTCCCGACGCAAGACGGCCTCATGATCTTGAACCTGCTTGTGCAGGCCCGTAGCCATCTCGTCGAGGAGGGTCCGTTCCTTGGCTATCTTGTCCCTAGCCGCTACAGCCTCGTCGAGGTCCGCTTGGAGCTTGTCCAAAGCGTCGGGGTCCGACTTGGCTTGTGCCTCCTCCAAAGCACCCTTCAGAGCCAGGATGAAGCCGAAGCAGCGCTGCTGGTCCGCAGTTTCCTAAGACAAAAGGGAAAAAGGATTAAAATTCAATAATAGGAGGCAAGAACAAGGAAGGGAAGAATAAAGTAAAGGTAAAGTTTTACCTCCATCCGACGGATAGCCATATTGCGGAGCTCCTCTTGGATTTCCTCCCGCGCCAAGGAGATTGGCCGCTTCAAGGCTGGAGGAATTGACCCTGCCAGCAGATGCAGGGCCAATTCAGGCTGAAGGTCCCCCCGTTGAAGTGAGACCCCTTGGAGAGACTTGATTGGGTTCCAGGGAACCGTCTCCTGGTCGGGGGTGAAAACCTTGTAAAGATTTTCATCCACGGGGAGAGGAGGGATGACCCTGGAAGCCACCTCGGTCGGAGGTTCGGGACACGTCCTCCACGGTCGGCCTCATGGTGCTTCGACCTGGCCTTCGGCGGTGAAGAAGGCCACCTTTATTTGGCTCCTCGGAGGAAGGGGAAGCCTCCAAGTCGGTCACCTGACAAAACTGAGCTTCCGTCGGGGTCTCCTCCATCATCGGCGCCTGTGGAGTCGCGGCCCGTGCTGGAGTAGCAGCCTTCCTCGGAGTGAGAGACTCCGATGGACCTGCGGTTGCGGGACGAATAAAGTCAGGCAGAGTATCATGGGGGCACCAAATGATTTGGCGCTCGAGATGTTGGTCCTTTCCAAAGAAATTGTAGTATCCCGCCTTGAGAACGCGGGGGGTTTCTCCTCGAAGGATGTATTTGATTTCTCGAACCCGCGATTCCCGATCAGCGGGGATAAAATCCTCGGGGACCAGCTTCCTATATTTCTTAATAGCACGACGAACACGCTTACCTTCCTCGGCGGTAGTGACCCCGAAGGCTTGGTCTATCTCCTCCCTTCTAGCCAGCTTGGCCTCGGTCCGCTCTTCTGTCGGGGGAGCAGCAGAAGAAGAAGTTCCCTTCTTCAGCGACTTCCGCTTCCGCCTAGAGCCACCCTGGACGACATCGGTCTCCCCCTCCTTCAACATGAGATGGGTCAACATAGATGCTTTCTTGGCTGCAAAAATGAAAAGACAAAGTAGTTAGAAGTGTTACCCAGATGACCAAATCCTTGGAAACGGAATCGAGGAGCCGGACTCCGATATGAATCAAGTCTTTCTCCACGAGCTTGTTGGTGTCGAGGGGAATGAAGGATTCCCCCCAACGGTAAAGCTGGACCAGCTGGAGAGTGTTGAGGTCATCCTCGGTGTAGACCTCGAGTTTGGGGGCAGGGTCCGCCACAACCTCCCATCGGGGCCATGGGACAGAGCTGTTCTGGACGAAGAAGTAATACTTCTTCCATCCGCTATTGTCGGACCCTGAATCACGAATAAGCACGCGATCCTTATGGAACTTCCAGGTCTCGCTATCCCAGCCGAAACGTGAAAGTTGCTCCTTTGTCCACTTGGGGAGTTGGGGAGAGAAGGAGCAAACACCATCCTTATTACACTTCATTCCGTAGAAGGTGCGGAAGAGCAGCAAACTGTATGTCCACTGCTGGCGGAGGCACAGAAGCTGGAAAGCGTTCCACACGCGGATGACGTGTGGAGAGAAGGTACAGGGGTGTGTCTTGTAGAAGTTGCACATCTCCACCAGGTTCCCGCAAAAAGGGAATCGAATCCCAGGGTTTATCTTCCCGGTGGAGACGAACACTTCTCCCTCTCGAGGACGCGTGATGATATGTTTCCTCCCGGTGGTTGGCTGAGACTTGTAGGGGAAGCGGGGCTCCCAGTCCGAGGTAATGCAGCCTTCTCGGAGAGCAACCTCGTACGAGGTCTCGGAAATCTAAGTAACAGCAAGATCAAAGGTAAAAGGGGTCCTTGCCCCAGAACTAGGCTCGTCTAAAAACGGTTACAAACAGGAAAACTTGAGAAAGGAGGAGAAGGTAACATTAGCAAACCATGAAAACAGAGAAAGAAAACCTTACCAGACATTGTTGATGGTTGCTTGGAGAAGATGAAGAAGGGTCGGAAGGGCTGAAGGCCTTGGATCACTTGAAGAGCAAAAGAAACTTGGAGAAGAAGCTTCGAGTTCGAAAATGGCAGAACTTCCAGAAATTGAGACGGTGAAGAAGAAGTGAATAATGTCGGGGTTTTAGCATTTATAAGCAAAGGGACAACTGGATGGATTCGATCTTGACCGTTGAAGACGAAACGATTCAATCTTGATCGTCGAGATTATGGGGACGGTACGGAAGAGACGTTGATGACGTAATGAGTGCTTTTTCAGAACGTAGCAGCCACGCCGGTTTGGGCGTCGTTTCATAATCCCCAGCATTTAATGCTGCAGTAACCGAGGAGTCTCCTCGGATTTGGCAACTGTCTTTAGAGTCTAGTGGGCCTAAAGAAATCATAAGAGAGAAGCTAAGTTATTCAAAGATCGTGCTCAAGGCAAAAGCCTCCGATGACAATATCGGGAGGTATGAAGACAAAAGCCTCCGATGGCAATATCGGGAGGTACGGAGACAAAAGCCTCCGACGATGAGGTCAAGAGGTCTTGAATTGAAAGACACGACGAACTGAAAGTCCCCCATGTCTTGGGGGCAAATGATGGGTTCCGATGTAATCGTTAGCCCCGTTAACAGTCATTAGACGGCGAGTAAGTCCAGTGGGCCTCGTGAAAGGCCTGGAAGGCCCAGAAACCCAGTATGAAGGGTCCCGACCTTAGCGGTCCCGATATATGAGCCGAATGCTCCCGGCAGTAAGCCTCTGAGTAGGCTCCGATATGCCTTTGAGAAGGCCCCGATAATAAAGCCCCGAAGAGGCTGGACCTGTCTCGTGAGACAAAGGGTCCTGGGTGGTGACCTAGAAGGAGATAACTCTGGAGTCCCCGATATAAATTGGGACTTGTGATCAGATGATAAGGCCGAGAAACCCGCCTACTAGCGTGCTCGAGATACTCGGAGAGTGGGCGAGATACGCGGAGCGTGGGGCGAGATATATGGAATCCCGAACGAGATATGCGGAATCATGGGTAAAACGACCAGACACGGTCACAAGTAACTGAGTAACTTCCCCTCCTATATAAAGGAGGAAGTTACCTCAGAAAACACATTCTCTAATACGAACTTAGATTACTGCTTACCACCCCATTGATCATATACTCATTTAGGCATCGGAGAGGGATTCTGGGTCACCACCCAGGACATCCCCTTTTGCAGGATTACGCGGAGCCCAGGAGTTCAAGTCTTTCCGTCAAGAACGTAACGGAGCTTCACCCGTGATCCAACACCGAGCTTCGTTGCGGCTAACACCTGCAAAAAGAAAGGATGGGATTTTACCCCACGATTCCTCACGAATAAACTAGTATATTTTTTAGAGTCGTATTATTAGTAATGAATGTGACATGCTTAGTATTTATCAAAGATTTTAACCGACATTGGGGCGGGAATCACTTGTTCATGATTGTCCAGCACATGGCGGTGGCACCTGGTCTCTTATTGGTTTAGAGAGGCGACCAGTTGTGATAAGTAGGTTGCCATATTTCTTGGTGACAAGTAGATCGCACCTATTCCGGTGAAACGTAGGTTCCCACTTTAGTAAATAATTGAATATATTATGTAGGCGTCCCTTCCCTATGGGTGTGTTTGAGGCTGAATTCTCTTGGAGATTTTCCTTGCAAGTGGCGTTGTTGCTATTAGAGTTTTCTAGATCTTGTCGTCATGTTTATAAGTTGTACCAAGTCCACTAGTTACCCCGATTCGTTAGTCTCTTTCCTATAAGGAGTGAGAACATGTGTCGAGTATTTTGATAACGTAGAACAGTAAGTAGTTAAATGATTACTGGTGATGACATTTTTGTTGGATTATGGGGATGACTACTAGAGAAACATAAATAAGGCACATGCTTGTAATAAGAATTACGCAGCGCAAGATGTGCACATACTTTTGGATATGCGCCAACCTATCACTAATTGGACCCGACAAATGGGCCATAACCGAATATAATTCGAAACTTAGAACACGGACACCCGAGGCCCTTCGCGTAGGCCCGGAGAACACCCTGAGTGGCGAAATCCACTCGGGAAGACCCCGAGTGGAAAGCCCACCCGGGGGTGTTAAGTTATGAGATCTAGGTCAACGGGGTGTCGGCTTTGATCTCACTCCTTACGGGGGATGTGTGCGATCCGGTGTTCCTGAGTTGTTCTGCCTTAGCCTATCTTCTCCTTTCCTTCCTTCCTTCCTTTGCTTCTTCTCTCCTTCTATCCTGCAGAAGGGGCAATACCAGACACGGAGGAGGGGGGGGTGGTGCCTGGTGAACCCTCTCCGATGCCTAAGTCAGTACTTTTCTAGAGAGATAAAGCTAGAGAGATGTCAGAGCTAAAATGTCCAAATGGCCAAGATGATCAAATAAGATGTGAAGGTGGGGTATTTATAGGCAACGGTGTCATTAAGGTGGCTTAATGACATCGTTAGCCTTTAAACACAATTAATTAACCTTTAAACACATAATTAAGACCTTAGGATTCGGAGGAGGCAGGCGGAGTGGACCGAGCGTGGGTGTCTGAAAGTGGTGCCGGGGCCCTTGGGGGGGGAGAAATCCGACCCCCAAGGGTAGGGGTTGGGTGAGGACACCCAACCCCTCCTAGGGAGGGTGGGGTTGGCCAACCCCATCCCTCCTAGGAGGGATCGGGTTGGCCGACCCGATCTCCCCTAGGGGAGGTCGGGTGTGGCCACCCAACCTCACCTAGGTGAGTTCGCCTCTGTCGGACGGGCGCTTCGGCCCCGTCCGAGCCGTCGATGTTCTCGCGAAGTGTTCGGGTTGAAGTTTCGATTTGCAATCATAAATGGGACGATAAAAATACAACGGTTCGGAAGTCAACGGGTTCAAATTGGGCGTATATCCATCACATGCCCCCGAGTCAACCAATGGCCTAACCCTTGATTGACTCTATTTTAGGATGGTATGACACGCGCAATTTGAAACCGGGATTTTACCTTCTTTGTCTGAATGCCTGCTTACCCATGGATGCGTTCCTCTGACGCTGCCCCCTGTCTAATGAGATAGAGGAATTGTAAACGTCAGAGTAGCACGGACGTGTGCTTAGGCACGCGTCCGTCTGAGGCGGGAATAATAAACTTATCTCTGCTACAGGTGTATACTCAAAAAATACAAACTTGCACAGGGGTGTGATACGAATGCAACTAAATGACTTATGCTCCAAATTCGTGCCGGGATTCTCTCTAAGTGAGGAAAAATTTAATTTTGGCCAAAAATTTCTCTAAGTATGAAATACTAGGAAATAAACCTTAGGGGATGTTAACTATGGTGAGCATGAGTTTAACCTTGGTTAACGGGAACTAGTTTTTGAATCTTGTCCCTTAAAATTTTCCTTTCTAAAAATCAACGGTGTTGATTTGGCGGCTTTGAAAAAACCCTAACCCTTTGTATTATAAAAGGAGAAGTGATTACCTCATTCTCATTGTCCTTTTCTCTTCTTTTCCTTTTGGCGGTGGGATTTCTGGTCAGTCTTGTTTCTCAGGACGCGCGTCGCATTGAGGTATGTGTCTTCTCTTTTTGTGTAAGCATTGCCTTTGAGAGATTTAATTCTGCTTCTCCTTCAATCGTTTCCTTACTTGTCTCGTTCTTGATTTGTATGTCTTCATGATAATGTAGTCCTGTTTGATTCGTCATTTTTCCATCTTTTTACCTTCATGTTTCCGCTTACTGGCGGGTGAAGTCCTCCATATTGGGATTATAATTATCTCCTTTTGCCCCTTATCTTTGCTTGTTGGCCCGTGGGTCTCTCTGTGCTGGGGTTTGTAACTATCTTCCTCTGCCTCCCCGCCTCTGCCTATTGGCTGATGAGGTCTCCTTATGCTGGGAGTTATGACTATCTCCTCCTGCCCCCTGCCTCTGCCTGTTGGCTGATGGGGTCTCCTTATGCTGGGAGTTATGACTATCTCCCCCTGCCCCCTGCCTCTGCCTGTTGGCTGATGGGGTCTCCTTATACTGGGAGTTATGACTATCTCCCCCTGCCCCCTGCCTCTGCCTGTTGGCTGATGGGGTCTCCTTATACTGGGAGTTATGACTATCTCCCCCTGCCCCCTGCCTCTGCCTGTTGCTGATGGGGTCTCCTTATACTGGGAGTTATGACTATCTCCCCCTGCCCCCTGCCTGTTGGCTGATGGGGTCTTTCTTGTCGTCTTTCTATTTTTGTCTTTTGACTTTGTATCCATCATTTTGGGGAGATGAGTTTGTATCTCTCGTCTACTGTTTGCTTTCTGCTTTCCTTGGACTAAGCCTGTGTTTTTCCGGTCAGCAGAACTTTCTGGTGATTGATGAGGAGTAAGAGGCCAGTTCGTGTAGGAGTGGTTAATTCCGGGACCGGATCTTCGATTGCAAAAAGATCGGTTTTCTATGGTGCGGGGAGGTGTTCTCTAACTGGAGGTAAGGGTGGTGACGTTAGGGTGCCATCTTCTTTCTATATTGATGCCCCCCAATCGAAGGTCCGGGAGCCGTCTTTTCCTTCCTCCCTGTTTGGTGAGTTCTTGAGCAACTGGGTTTCCTTAATGTATATTTGTATTTACTCTGTGCTTTGTTATAGGTAGACTTCGTCTTCCACGTCTGAGTCGGAAGGAGCTGTCTCGTCCACCTGTTGATGGAATTGTTGGGTCTGAGTGGGCGCCTTATTATGGGCGTGGGGCTCGTTTTGACAATCAATCTTCTTTGCAAACTCCTGAGGTTGGAGTTCGTGTTCTGCAGTCTGCTGTTCCTCCTGCTGATTGTGTGTCCCTCTCCAAAGGGTTGGAGGCAACTTATGAGTTGGCTCGTGATGTGTTGGCTCGTTATGCTCCTGTAATGTTATTAACTGTTTTATCCTTTGGTATACTTCTTCTCCATGCTCTATCCGTCTCATCTTTTATTTTTGTTGCAGGGTATGGCCGACCTTGTTAATTTATCCACCCTTGCTATTGATCTTGCTGAGGAGAGGAAGGTATACGAGGACATTTGTGTCTCCCTTAACTCCAGTCTTATTAGCTGTTTGGAGCATAGTCGCATCGCTGATTTGCGGTGCCGAGACTTGGAGGGTCGCATTGCTCTTCTCAATGAAGAGGTTGAGGCGTTGAAACAAAGGTCTTATCGTGATGAGGCACTCCGGGCTGCTGAGTTAGTCTCTCTGGAGGAAATGTTTCGTATGGAGGCGAAGGAGTGTGCCATTGCTGAGTATAAGGCCTCTTCCGCTTATCAGGCTGCTATGGATGTTCGCTGCTCTGTGGCGAAACGTATTTCCTTGAAGAAGATTCTTGAGCGTATTCACATGATTGCTCCTGACTTTCCTTTCTCTCGACTTGGTGATTTGTCAGACTTTGCTACTAAGTATATTGCGAAGATAAGGGAATAGTACCCTTATTTCTTGTGGTGGTCTTGTGTGTTTGTGAGTTGTGGTTGTCTTTAGAGTTTAAAACTCCACCTTTCTTAGTATTGCCATCTTTGTCTGATATACTTGTCTCTGCTCGTTGTATACATGGCCGTGTGCTTATATCTCTTCTCATGATGCCTCCTTATGCCTTGTGTATGGCTCTTTGGGTATGGAACCTTCCCTTGGTATATTTCCTTTACTTATCCTTCTTTCGTGGTTTCCTTCATGTCAGACCTGTCATTTCATAAAGAAAAAACATTACTTGTTCTTCACATTACTTTACTTAGAAATTTCTTTCTCATGTTACCCTCCTGAGCATGGTATCCTTCTAAGCATGGTATGATGATCTCTTCTGATACCCCTTACACGGTATACGTTGTACTGTTAGACCAAAGATACGCTCTTGGTGGGCGTCGAAATCTGTTCACGAGACAGGCTCTCGGACGGCACTTAACGTTTCACAGGATAGGCTCCCGGAGGGCACAGGTTAGTCCACCGATATGTTTTTGACGGGTGTCAAAATCTGTTCACGAGACAGGCTCTCGGACGGCACTTAACGTTTCACAGGATAGGCTCCCGGAGGGCTCAGGTTAGACCAAAGATACGCTCCTGGTGGGCGTCGAACTGGTAGTTTGAAATCTACCTCAAGATACGCTCTTGGGGGCGTCGAACTGGTAGTGTTTTTTCTATCTCAAGATACGCTCTTGGGGGCGTCGAATCTGGTAGGTTGCAAATCTACCTCAAGATACGCTCCTGGGGGCGTCGAATTCGTAGTTTTTGGAAACCACTCTCAAGATACGCTCTTGGTGCGTCGAAGTCGTAGTGTAATAACTACTCTCAAGATACGCTCTTGGGGGCGTCGAAGTTCGTAGTTTTTGGAAACCACTCTCAAGATACGCTCTTGGTGCGTCGAAGGTCGTAGTGTAATAACTACTCTCAAGATACGCTCTTGGGGGCGTCGAAGGTCGTAGTATGAACACTACTCTCAAGATACGCTCTTGGGGGCGTCGAAGGTCGTAGTATGAACACTACTCTCAAGATACGCTCTTGGGGGCGTCGAAGGTCGTAGTATGAACACTACTCTCAAGATACGCTCTTGGGGGCGTCGAATGTCGTAGTATGGAAACTACTCTCAAGATACGCTCTTGGGGGCGTCGAAGGTCGTAGTATGAAAACTACTCTCAAGATACGCTCTTGGGGGCGTCGAACCTGTCATTGACTTGAAGTCATATCTGTGTAAGGATAACTTCGTGATTATACCACTACATTCACTGGAAAATACTCTTGAATAACTACTACTCCCTTAGGAGCATTCATGTTTTTGTACACTTGGGATGCCTTGGTGCACCAAGACATCCTTTGTAGGAATGAAATATAGTTGTAGAGTTGGAGTAACTTCGTGAGTTCTCCTTCTCAAAAGTTGTTTTTTGAAAAGCTTGTAAAGCTGAAACAAGCAAAATGTGAAATATGAAACTAAGGATATGGTCGTTTGCTTGTGCTTTCTTCTTATACATAGTATTTCTTTAGGTGCTCTCCACTGAAGGTGTTTGTGGAGATATACCCTTCCCCATCTTCGAGGCGGTAAGCGTTTACGTAGGGAACTGACGCTATCTTGTATGGTCCTTCCCACTTTGGAGATAATTTTCTGACTTGGTCTAAGTGTGAGAACTCATTCCTTCTTAGTACCAGTTCTCCTACGTGGAATTGTCTCTCCTTGACTTGGCGGTTGTAGTATCTTGCTGAGACAAGGCGCATTCGTGTCTGTGCCTCTTCCGAATTCCACCTTTTATCCTCCACCATGTCTAAATCTAAAAGCCTTGCTTTGTTGTTCTCATGCTCCTCAAAGTACTTGGTCCTCAGTGATTGTACAGCTATTTCTGCTGGTGCCACCGCTTCAGTTCCGTACACCAGGCCAAATGGTGTTTCTCCTGTGGATATCTTTGGTGTTGTCCGCACTGCCCATAGAACATTTTCCAGCTCATCTACCCAACTTCCCTTGGTGGCGTGGAGTCGTTTCTTTAGGCCATCTAGCACTATCTTGTTTGCTGATTCTACCTGTCCGTTTGTCTGAGGGTGCTTTACTGATGCGAAACGGTGGTCTATATTCAGTCTTTCACAATACCACTGCAATTTCTTGCTCTTGAATTGTGGGCCATTGTCACTTATTATTGCTCTTGGCACCCCGTACCTCGAGACAATGTGAGATTGGATGAAGTTGACGACTTGGTCGTCTGTTGTCTTCCCCATTGCCTTTGCTTCTATCCACTTGGAGGAGTAGTCTATTGCCACAATTATGCAAGTCTTCTGACCTTTTGTTTTTGGTAGGGGGCCTATCAAATCAATCCCCCATTGCGCGAAAGGCCAAGCTCCTGAGATGGAGCTTAGCTTTGCTGGTGGGGCTGTTATGTTTCTAGAGTACCTTTGGCAGTGATCACATTTTTGTACCAAGTCTGCTACTTCTTTGCTAATTGATGGCCATTAGTATCCTAGGTTGTAGACCTTTCGGCTTATTGACCGCGCTCCTTCATGGCACCCCGCATCTCCCTCATGGAGTTCTGCAAGCACTCTCTCTGTTTCTGGGTATGCTATGCATTTGAGGAAAGGCGTGGAATATCCTTTCTTGTAGAGTTCATTGTCCATCACTGCGTAATTCCTAGCCATCCTTTCAATCTTGATTGCTTCCACCTTATCTTTTGGGAGCTTTCCTTCCATGATGTATTGTCGCATTGGTGTCATCCAGACTTCTGCCTCATCTATTGCTAGGACCTCCATTTGTTCTATCACCGATTGCATTCTTTGCTCTATGAAGTGAACCTCTTTGCCTGCTTCTGCCCCTAAGGCTAGTTTACTTAAGGCGTCTGCCTCTTGGTTTTGTTCTCTTGGGACTGACTCAATGTCGAAGCTTTGGAAGCTCTTTATTAGGTCCTTGGCTTGCTGTAAGTATCTCTGCATGTTTTCGGACTTTGCAGTGTAGATTCCTTTCACTTGATTGACGACTAGTTGAGAATCACACTTGACCCTTAAATGCTTTGCCCCTACTCCTTTGGCTATTCTCAGGCCAGTTATTAGTGCTTCGTACTCAGCCTCATTGTTTGTTGCCTTAAAGGTAAGTGCCATGGCATAGCGCATAGGTGTATCGCTGTTTGGTGGGTATAGTAAGAGGCCTGCACCTGAACCTCCTCCGTTGGATGACCCATCGGTATGCATCTCCCATAATTCTTCTGATTGTGTCTCCTGACTACTACTTGCCTCGCATGTAGTTTTGATTTCTCCCAAGTCTTCGTCTGGATTAATTCCAGTGAATTCAGCGATAAAATTTGCTAGAGCCTGACCCTTTATGGCTGTTCTTGGGGCAAAATGAATGCGAAACTCACTTAGCTCAATTGCCCATTTGGTCAGTCTTCCCGATGTGTCTGGTCTCTGGAGGAGGTGTTTCAATGGCTGGTCTGTGAGGACTGTTACTTCATGCCCATGGAAATACGGTCTCAACTTTCTTGCTGATATAATCAGTGCATAGAGGTACTTTTCTATTGGCAAGTAGTTGATCTCATACTTTGCCAATGTTTTGCTTACGAAGTATACTGGCAATTGTGCAGCGTTTTCCTCCTTGATTAGTACTGAGCTTACTGCCACGTTGCTTACGGAGATGTAGAGGTAGAGGGGCTCCCCTGGTGTGGGCTTTGCTAGGGGTGGTAGTGTCTTTAGATGTTGTTTGAGTTGTTGGAAGGCTTCCTCACATCTCGGTGTCCATTCAAATTTCTTGTTTGCCCTTAGTACCTCAAAGAAGGGTAATGCCTTGTCTCCTATTTTGGATAGGAATCTATTAAGGGCTGCCAGCCTCCCGTTCAGTCGTTGAACCTCTTTGTGCTTCGTAGGTGACTGCATTTCTTCAATTGCTTGAAGTTTTTCGGGGTTTACCTCTATGCCTCGCTGGCTTACCATGAAGCCTAAAAACTTTCCTGATTGCACCCCAAATGCGCATTTTTTCGGGTTTAGACGGACTTGGTATTGCCTCATCCTCTCAAACGTTGAGCGAAGGTTTTCCACATGGTCCTTCTTCTCTTTAGATTTGACTATCATGTCGTCCACATACGCCTCCATTGTCTTCCCTATCATGTCCCCAAAGATTTTGTTGACCATTCTTTGGTATGTTGCTCCAGCATTTATGAGTCCGAAAGGCATCACTGTGTAATGGTATATCTCACTATTAGCATAGAATGCTGTGTGAGGGGCGTCCTCGGGGGCCATTTTTATCTGGTTGTATCCTGAGTATGCATCCATGAAGCTCATTAGTTGGTGACCTGATGTTGCATCCACTAATTGATCTATTCTTGGTAGCGGATATGAGTCCTTTGGGCATGCCTTGTTTAGGTCCCGATAGTCAATACACATTCTCCAACTACCTCCCGGCTTCTTTACCAGTACTGGGTTTGCCACCCATGTCTGGAATCTGATTTCCTTGATGAACTTTGCCTTTAGTAGCTTTTCTACTTCTTCTTGGATAGCTATCCTTTTGCTTCCTCCCATTGGTCTCACCTTCTGTGTTGTTGGTCGCGTTGCCGCGTCTATATTGAGCTTGTGTGAGATTACCTCTTCTGATATCCCTGGCATATCGCTTGGTGACCAGGCGAATAGATCCTTGTATTCCCTTAGTAAAGCTACTAAGTGGTTCTCCTCTTCCTGAGATAAGGCAGTCCCAATTTTAGCCTTCCTATCGGGTTCTTCTATGAGTATCTCTTTTAATTCCTCCATGGGGGCTGGTCTTCCATGATCTTCTCTTGGGTCCTCATCTACTAGTAGGACTTCTCTTGTTTTCTTTCTTTTGCCTAGTGCAATCCTTGCACATTTCCTTGCTACCTTCTGGTTGCCTTTTACTTCCCCTATTCCTTGGCCTGTGGGGAATTTCATTTTCTGATGTAGTGTTGATGGTACCATACCCCACTTGTTGATTGTAGTGGTACCTAGGACCCCATTGTACTCCTCCATTTCTTCTGTGATGAAGAATGGGACATCAATCTTTAGCTGCCTCTGTCCTGTGCCCAGTGTCACAGGTAGTGTGACTGCCCCCAGTGGGTATGTTGGCTCTCCTGAAAATCCTACCAAGGGGGAGTAAACCTGTTTTATGCTACTTGGCCTTACTCCTAGTATGTTGAGGACCTTCTTGCTAATGATGTTGGGTGAGCTTCCACTGTCTATTAGGATTCTTCCTATGTCCATATCGGTGATCTTCATTGTTATCACCAGGGCATCCTTGTTGTCTGGTAACACATGCTCCATGTCTCTTCTTGAGAATTCTATTATGTCTTCTCTCTTTTCCTCTGGTTGTTCTCTTTTTGGCTTAGGAGTCCCTAACTCTGCCACATATGCTTCTCTGGCATTCGCTGACTCTCATCCAGCTCCATACCCTCCACGGATGACATATACGCTTGCCATCTTGCTAGTGATAGTTAGGCTTTCTGTCCGAAGCCCGCAGACGGCGCCAAGTGTTAAGTTATGAGATCTAGGTCAACGGGGTGTCGGCTTTGATCTCACTCCTTACGGGGGATGTGTGCGATCCGGTGTTCCTGAGTTGTTCTGCCTTAGCCTATCTTCTCCTTTCCTTCCTTCCTTCCTTTGCTTCTTCTCTCCTTCTATCCTGCAGAAGGGGCAATACCAGACACGGAGGAGGGGGGGGGGGTGGTGCCTGGTGAACCCTCTCCGATGCCTAAGTCAGTACTTTTCTAGAGAGATAAAGCTAGAGAGATGTCAGAGCTAAAATGTCCAAATGGCCAAGATGATCAAATAAGATGTGAAGGTGGGGTATTTATAGGCAACGGTGTCATTAAGGTGGCTTAATGACATCGTTAGCCTTTAAACACAATTAATTAACCTTTAAACACATAATTAAGACCTTAGGATTCGGAGGAGGCAGGCGGAGTGGACCGAGCGTGGGAGTCTGAAAGTGGTGCCGGGGCCCTTGGGGGGGGAGAAATCCGACCCCCAAGGGTAGGGGTTGGGTGAGGACACCCAACCCCTCCTAGGGAGGGTGGGGTTGGCCAACCCCATCCCTCCTAGGAGGGATCGGGTTGGCCGACCCGATCTCTCCTAGGAGAGATCGGGTTGGCCAACCCGATCTCCCCTAGGGGAGGTCGGGTGTGGCCACCCAACCTCACCTAGGTGAGTTCGCCTCTGTCGGACGGGCGCTTCGGCCCCGTCCGAGCCGTCGATGTTCTCGCGAAGTGTTCGGGTTGAAGTTTCGATTTGCAATCATAAATGGGACGATAAAAATACAACGGTTCGGAAGTCAACGGGTTCAAATTGGGCGTATATCCATCAGGGGGGAACCCAAGCAAGGGATCCCCTTGCTCGGGTAACCCGAGCAAGGCATTGGGGGTACCCCTCCGGGTACCCCCATCCATCCGTACGGGTTCCCTTCATCCGGACCCCCACCCCCGGACGATATTTCGCCTGGGGCTTACCCTTAGAGGTCATATACTTACACTTGGCCATGATAGACTCATCTACGGTCGAACCGGGTTCAAAGGCACCTTATTTATGGTCAAGGCCAACTCATATTACGCAACTTCCACAACCGGACTAGAGAACCACAGGAACCGGGGCGATCCAATAGAAACTCTATAAAGATAGAGCTCATCCCCTCATTAGAAGGTAATCTCTCTCTCTCTCTAAGCTCACCCTCTCTCTAGAAGCTCTCACTGACTTAAACTTCGGAGTGGGCTTACCGGGACCCCCAGTGCCCTTTGCAGGTAAGCGAGGAAAGGATAAGGAGATACGGGAAGAAGAAGCCCATCAAGGAGAAGATCGGGAAGAAGAAGCCCATCAAGGAGAAGATCAAAAAGGAGAAGCCCACAGAGAAGACTCGTATGCAAACACTGGCGCCGTCTACTGGACTCGAACAAGAAGCACGTTGCTACTACTTGCGATCGATGGCATCAACAAAGAGACAAGTTGGGGGGCCGAGCAGGCAGCCACCCACGGGAGAAAACATCCAAGCACCCACATGGGGGAATAGGCAAGTTTCGGTAGTAAACCAACATGCAACCATCGACACAGAACGGGCGGGACCAAGAAACGAGGAAAACCCACCTCCTGAGGAACAAAACTCCTTAACCAATGCCCGCCCTGAAGCAACGGGGAACTAGCCGCAACCCCAGCCACCCCAACAAGAAAGAACATACAAAGGAAGAACATATAATATCACTCCTGAACTAATGGCAGCATTAGAGGAAATTCTAGAAAGAAGGGAGCGTCTAAGAACACACGTAAGACAGGAACAACCAAGGTACCAAGCGTCACCTCCAAGGTCGATGGGAGGATACCGGCAGGCATACTCTAACTCCTTAAACCAGCAACCCCAGGGAAGGGGATATTACCCGCAAAGGAACCCCAGTTACCAGGCAGACAACGTTCAAGGATATGATGGACACCAAAATTACCAAGGGTAAGCGGCACCCCAGAATGACCAAGGGTATGCTTGACCCCAAAATGGGCAAGGGTATGCTGGAACTCAAAACAACCAAGGACATGCGGAGCCCCAAAACAACCAACAAAATATCGGCCATCAAAATGCAAGGCAACAGAACATAGCAGGAATAGCCCTCACGAAGGAGGAAATCGAGGAGCTAATAGTTAAGAGGATAAAGGATTCGAAGGGAAGAGCAATGCACAAACTAAGAGACAGGGCCTCGCACCGAATGTCACGGCTAGTCACGACACGCCTATGCAATGCTATTCCCCTCAACTCTGGCAGGAAATACTTCATACTGGTTCTTCAGTCTGCCACAGGGATCGATCACCCCATGGGCAGACTTGAAGGACAAGTTATACAGTAGTACATAAGGGAAAGGCAGCTCCTGAAGGGAGACTCCACACTGGATGATGTAAAGAAAGGGTACAATGAAAACTTGGCAAGCTACTACACGAGGTTCAACCAAAATATCTCTGACATAGCAACAGTGCTATCTGAAGGGGTGATAGTTCGGGCCTTCGTAAGAAATCTGGGGCGTCGGGGGGCACCTCGGGCGGACAACGTGGACATAATGTCAATCAAATCACTGGAAGATATGGCGGGGAGAGTAAAAGCTTATATCGAATTAAAGCACGCACGCTCAAATCGAAAGAAAGGCTATGAAGCACAGACAAATGAGAACAAACCAACAAAAGGAAAACCCCAACTGCCACATCATCAACAACAGGCCCGAGAAGACAGGCGTGGACGCCCCAGGGAGGAGCAACAACCAATGAGTAATAAAGACCCCAAGGCATTCACAACATCGTCTTTACCCCTCTGACAAAGGAAACTTCAGTAATCTTGCAAAAGATGAAGAGGCTCAACCTATGGACTCCGCCAAAGGAGAAAAGAAGGGGAAGGATGGGAAATAACTTATAACAGTGGTGTGAATACCCAATGTCGATGGACATCACACAGATAACTGCTTCCACCTGTAACGTGACATAGAAAACCTCATCCAAGAGGGCATATTGAAAGGCGTTGTAAAAGATGAAAGGAAAAGAGATAAGAGTCCTCAACCGAAACATCAACAAAGGAAAGGGAAAAGAAAAAAATGGAGGACTTCCCTCCCCAACAGAACAAAAAACTGACCATCAACGTCATCCATATTGGTCTAGCACCGGGGGGAGAAGCCTCCAACTCAAGAGAGGTATATGTGGCCCAAGTCAATGAAATGCCACCATTCGGGAAACGCCAAAGGCCATTCGAGAACATGAAGATAACATTCTCGGAAGAGGATTAAGAGTATCTGGTATATCCACACGATGATGCTTTGGTAAACACGATGGATATTGCCGGCTGCAACGTAAGAAGAATGTTAGTGGACGGAGGCAGCTCCACAGACATCCTTCACATCGACGTAGTCAAAGCATTAGGAAAGACAGAGCGGGACCTCATGCCTGTTAACTTCCCTTAAGTAAGCTTTGCAGGAGCAACCATATTCGCTCTGGGGACCATAACCCTTCCAATAACCTTGGGCGAAGGTTGTACACAAGTCCAATTGAAAATAACCTTTGTGGTGGGTGAAGATTTAGAGGCATACAACAGAATATTGGGCCGCACGACCATCAACCCAAATCGCATAGTCCCATCAACCGTCCACCAAAAGATGAAATTTCCGACACTAAATGGCATTGGAGAGGTACTGGGGGACCAAGCATCATCAAGGAAATGCTACATGAATTCCATGAGGAGAAGGGCACAACACGGACTACCAATCGCATTCTTGGATGCCCCAAGAGGAAATTTGAAGGGAAGGGTCAAGCAAGGATGGAAGAACATGATGGATGTGATGAAAGGAGCAGTAACTCACCTCCTAAATGTGACAATGGAGGTTTTCAAGAAGATGAAAAGGCAGGAGTCTCACGAGCAGGACGTGTAGGAGGTCAAAGAGAATGCAGATGAAGAAAGAAAGAAAAGAAGAAGAGAAAGAAGGAAGAACCGTGCAGGCTTGGATGATATCCAACAAAAAGGAGATGAACTGATAAAAAGCTATTTCGTGAGGCTAGCAACGGTGGCGGCAGAACTCAGAACAACAAGGAATGAATTCGTTAGGGCCTTTTTCAGGAACCTAAGGAGGGACGCCGAGGAATACTTCGGAGGAGAAGAGGGCATTACCGCCATATCTTCATCCGAAGAATTCAACCATAAACTGTGGCAAGCCATACAGATAGAGGAAGAGGAAGAAAGGAGCTACTACAGACTCAGTGACGGGAGGATAGTACACTTCACACCTCTAAGGAACGAGATATAAGAGCTATACAACACAGTCATCTCTGACCGGATTCCACCACCCATGGAATCATCAAGGGCCTTCATCGGAACAGAAGTGGAGGTATGGTGTGAATACCACAAGACCTGGGGTCATAGCACTAAAAAGTGCTTAGCCCTCAGACTGGAGGTCGAAGAGGAAATCCACGCGGGACGCCTGGAGGAGGAGGTTGGATCAGAAGAGCTGGTGTTTGCCCCACTTAGAGTGGAGAATATCTAAACCTTTTTTTATTTTTATGTATTAGAGTACTTGAAGAAGATCCACGAACTACATTTAGACTTTCCTTATGTATGAAGCGACAAAGGAACTTAATGAATGATATGTTTTTCGAGGAATTTACCAGAAACGAAAATGGGAAGATCCAAAAAGACAACCCTGATATATGATAGAGCAATCAAAAACATTTACATATGGATAGGGGAAGATCTATAAGGACAACCATTCCAACCGAAAAGGGACATAAGACCCGACGGGCCACCCTTACAACCGAAAATGGGAAGATCCAAAAAGACAACCCTGACATATTATAAACCGATCAACAACCTTTACATATGGACAGGGGAAGATCTATAAGGACAACCATTCCAACCGAAAAGGGACATAAGACCCGACGAGCCACCCTTACAACCGAAAATGGGACGATCCAAAAATTCAACCTTAACATATGATAAAGAAATCAATAACCTTTACATATGGACAGGGGAAGATCTATAAGGACAACCATTCTAACCGAAAAGGGACATAAGACCCGACGGACCACCCTTACAACCAAAAATGGAAGATCCAAAAAGACAACCATGACATATGATAAAGCGATCAACAATCTTTACATATGAACATGGGAAGATCTATTAGGACAACCATTTTAACCGAAAAGGGACATAAGACCCGACGGGCCACCCTTACTACCAAAAATGGGAAGATCCAAAAAGACAACCCTGACTTATGATAAAGCGATCAACAACCTTTACATATGAACAGGGGAATATCTATAAGGACAACCATTCCAACCAAAAAGGGACATCAGACCTGACGGGCCACCCTTACAAACCAAATATGGGAAGATCCAAAAAGACAACCCTAAAATATGATAAAGCGATCAACAACTTTTACATATGAACATGGGAATATCTATAAGGACAACCATTCCAACCGAACAGGGACATAAGACCCGACGGGCCACCCTTACAAAACGAAAATGGGAAGATCCAAAAAGACAACCCTGACATATGATAAAGCGATAAAAAACCTTTACATATGGACAAGGGAAGATCTATAAGGACAACCATTCTAACCGAAAGGGGACATAAGACCCGACGGGCCACCCTTACAATTGAATATAGAAAGATCCAATAGGACAACCCTGGAATATGATAAAGCAATCAATAACCTTTACATATGAAAAGGGGAAGATCTATAAGGACAACCATTACAACAAAAAATAAAAGGAATGTATGTCCAGGAAATATACGCCATCTGAATAAAGCATCATAACAAAATACGTGCTAAAAGCACACCAAGTTATCCAAATACAACATAGAAAGAAGTAATACAAAAATTGAAAACAAATCAAAATATCTATCCATGGAACAAAATCATCTCCAAAACAAGCAGGAGGACAACGGAAATGCAACAACCGTAAAAACACCGACCGGGTATATAAGCTCAACCGTCCTTCACAAGGGGGATCATCCTCTCCAACAGGAACTCGTGAGGGGACGTTAACCTTAGCAGCTCGAGAAGAAACCACAGTCTTGGTCTTGGAAGAACTATCAGCAACTACTCGCCCAGCTACAATCTTCGCTCGCTCCGCCCGCATGGCAATTTGGGCAATGACGCCCATAGAAAACATAGTATATTCCCTAAGCTGGTCAAAATGGAAGGAGGGACAAAGAGAATGCATCTTCTCAACCATGTTCACTTCAAAGGTGATCATAATGCCCTGGCTGTGCTTCTCAGCATGAGTAGAAAACTCTTCGGAAGCTAGAAACCCCCGGACTCAATAGCTTTGCCTTTCTCAACTCCAAGAGCCTCACCTTCCCTCAGTCCAGAAACCTACCCTCCCCCAGGGCATCTCAAAGAGCACTCTTCATCTTCAACTCCGCAATCAAAGCCTCATCCGCTCGGTCGGCACGAACATCATCAAGTTCTTGCTGAAGAACAGTCAAACGGATAGCCAGGGTAACCTCCGACACCATAAGCTCCTCATTCTCCTCGCGCAGCCGCTCTCCGCGATTTTCTGAGTAGACTCAAGGACCTTATGTGTAGAATCGAGCGTCACAACCATCTCCCCAAGCATATCCCGTTCACGACCAACGATAACCAGGTGAGATCCGAGTTTAACAATAGAAAAGAAACAGGAGTCAAGATAAAAAGAAGATCAAACAAAACAAGGTAAACATAATGTACACACTCATGGGAGCGAACTGGGACAAGGCACCCTTCGCACAGTGATGAATCTCCTCAAGGTCGGCGGGAGGAAGAGATCGATCGACAGCAGGTATAGTGGAGTTCATCATAGGAATAGAAACTTCCGGAATGGAAAGGGAGGCGGATAGGTCATAAAATTGTCGATCAGCATTCTGGAAGGGCAACCAAGAATTCCCCTAAGATCACCATCGACGGGACGGATAAGATCCTCGGGAAAGATCAAAGGCAACTTGATCCTACCTGAAAAAAAAAAATATAAAACGCGACAAGGGCAAGAAAAACACACATGTATAAAAAGTGAAATCGCCATATACCTGGCACAGGAGGTCTATCATCGGAGGACTCACCCCTCGGGGGGGAGACGGGGCGATGAGAAGAATACTCGTCAGCATCATCTGAAGCCTCCTTATTCTCCGGGGAAATGGGAGAACCATCAACGACATCCTCAACAGTGACCTCTCTCTCTCTTTATGGTGAGAGGAGGACCTGGAGGGAGAAAGGAACGAGTTTGTCTTCTGAGCCTTAGAAACAGGGGTCTCTTCCTCTAAGCTAGACCTCTTCCACCTTATCTTAGCTAAGATTTGCACGACCGAGATAGAGGGGGACCTTCTTGAAAATAAAAAAAATATGGGTGAATTCAACATTAGCAAAATAAGAAGAAAAAAAAAGAAAATATAACAAACACAATACCGGAGGAAGGTTTCAAGACCCCAGACGACAATGAAATGGTAGCAGGAGTCTCAGCCACAGGCAAAGGAATAGGAGAAGCGATCGAAGTCTCTCTCTCGGAACGAACGTCCTCACCAACATCATCATCCTCCTAAACAGGGAAGGCCAATATTGAAACCAACCTACAAGAAAAAGCAAGAAAGTTACAAGTATCACAGACTCAAAGACTTGCATACCAAGGGTAACACGTAGGGCGCCGTTCGAATCCCCTTGGCAGATAGCTCCTATTCTGAAATACGATGTACGGATCCGAAGGAGGACGATGTGTTCTCAATATATACCAGCTTCAGGGTCTGCTTGTGGGAAGTGGAAAGTTCGGAAAAGTCGGGACGCGCATCCGTCACCATGGGGGTATCCAGGGACCAAGAAACGTGTTGACCATCAAGGAAAAAGTAGTATTTCTCCCAATGGCCACTACCGCCCTTAAAGGCAGAACAAATCGACGCTTGTTGTTCCACTTAGTAGTTCCCAACGTCAAAAACCTCTTTTGGGACAATAGGAAGAATCGGGTAACTAGAGAATAATACCCCGACTCACCACCGGGCTGGGTGCGATAGAAGCATCGAAACAGAAGAAGAGAATAAGCCCAATGTTGGAGATGGCACAACACCCTAAATTCAACCCAGGCACGGATGGTGGAAAGGGCAAGCTTGAGAGAAGAAATCTGATAATACTGACAGAGCTCCAGAAGGTCAGCACAGTAAGGGATACGGAGTCCCGCCTTGATCTGGTTAATGTATACCACCCACATTCCATCCGGCGGAGGAGTAACGGAGCTGCCACCATAGCGGTATGGCATGGCGAAGGGGAAAAATGATTTTCCCATGCCAATCAACCCAGCCAGCTTAGCATGGAAAAGATACACTTTCAAGTTCAACGAGTTCTTATTATATGATGGGTATACGCCCAATTTGAACCCGTTGACTACCAAATCGTTTTATTTTTATCACCCCGTTAATGATTATAAATCGAAACTTTTGGCCCAAGTATGTTACCCACAAAAAGAAACGGTCCAAACCAGAAAAAACGCGCCGGCCCAAATTTCCGAATTTTCCGACCCGGTCAAACCAAGGTTTGACTGGGTGGGTGCACCCGGTCAAACCAAGGTTTGACTGGGTGGGTGTACCCGGTCAAACATTAGTTTGAGCAGGGGGAAGCCCTCCCAATCTCTCGTAAGAGAGATTGGGAGGTGGCCCCCTCCCGATCTCTCAACTGAGAGATCGGGAGGAGGGAGAGACTCCCAGTCAAACTGGTTTGACTGGGAGGCCTTTCCCACCCGATCTCTCAGCTGAGAGATTGGGTCCTCCCACCCGACCTCTCAACTGAGAGATCGGGTCCCCCCACCCGATCTCTCTATTGAGAGATCGGGTGGAAGGGGAAAGGGAGGGGGCTCCCAGTCAAACTAGTTTGACCGGGCCCATTCGCCCGACCCCAAGTCCTCGGTGTCGGATCCTCGACCCGACCCCGAAGGTTCCGACACCCGGTCCCTGCCCTTAGGGGTCGGATTTTTCATCCGCCCCAAGGGCCCCGGCACCGTTTCCCGACTCCCGCACTTAGAATATTTCACACACCTCTCCATGCTTTAAAGTTCTAATCGTGCAATTACATGTTAAGTGTGTTCAAAGGTTAACGACGTCATTAAGTCACCTTAATGACACCATTGCCTATAAATACCACTCCTCCACCATTCATTTGATCATCTTGGCAAAGTGCATAATTTAGCTCTGACATCTCTCTAGCTTTATCTCTCTACAAATACTGTACTGACTTAGGCATCAGAGAGGGTACATCAATCACCACCCCCCCCCCTCCGTGCTTGGTATTGCCCTTCTTGCAGGGCGAGAAGAGAAGCGAAGGCGAAAGACAGAAAGACACGGGCTAGGACGACAAGACTCAAGAGCACCGAATCCGCAACATCTCCAGTGAGGAATAAGGCTTAGGTCGACCGCCCGTTGACCCGAGACTTAGAACCTAACACTTGGCGCCGTCCGTGGGCTTCGAAAAGAAAGCCTGGCAATAACAAGAGCGATGACGAACAACTTAGCATCTGGGCATCACCGCCCACCTGGGGGCAATAGGCGAGATAGACAGCCTATACCTCCAGCAAGGCAGTCTAACCCAGAGAAACAGCCTGCACACCCAGAGCCTCAGGTAGCCCCACAGGCACCCCAGCCTAACAAGCAGGGAGGAGGACCTTCACGCCCAGCTGGCTAGGATGCTTCCACAGCTTCAACTCCATTGACTAGGAAGCCACAGGGACAGGTGGGCAACAAGGAGTGCCATCTCAATACACGTCACCTCCACAGGGGTACTACTATGAGGCACAACCTAAAGGGTATCCATATGGAGTACTGACTCAAAGGAACGACAATCGTGCCCACACAACCAACATAAGGCCCGCATACTCGCAAGGAGCACAGACAGTGACTCCGAGGTTGATGAACGCATTGGATGACCTGCTAGAGAGAGACTCTGAGGAACAGGCAGAGAAGGCAACACCAGCATGAAGAAGAAGAAGTTCATGAGGAAGAACAAGTCCCAGAAGAAGAACACCACTCGCACCCTCGAACAGGGCAGCGAGAAGAACAAAGGAGAGACAACCAAAGGACACCCCCAGAGGGAAGGCAGCAGTCTGTGCCTCCAAGGCAGAAACAGACACAGCAGGATGCCAGGGCATACACCCCTCTGGGGGCAGATAGACAGGCAAGACCTCCAAGGAGGCAGGAATTCAACCAAGTACCCCAACAGGGACATACACCGCACTAAGGGAGGACATACATACCAGACCAACAAGGATATAGGAGTTCCAACATCCACCCTGGCAATGTACACATACAGTCCGTATCACCACGGACATGACTAAGGGACATCCCAAGGAAAGCTCAAAGGGAGGGACATAGTCCCAACAACACAACAAGGCAACCATCTACCCTTACAAGGGAGGGACATGGCACTGCAAATGAACCAGGAATAAGGATGGAACACATATCCTTACAAGTATCCTTGCAAGTATCCTTGCATTTATCCTTGCAAAAATAAACTCCGTAGATAAAGAGGTTATCTAATAGATGACTATGTCTCTGTTCTCAAAATATGATCCTAACCCGGAGATCCTTGGACTCCGTATTATATATGCAATGAATAACATGTTCATCAAAGATAGGTACACGAAGATTCAAGACAGCGCCCTAAAGTTTAGGCGCATACCTCTACCAAGTACGACACATTTGAGTGTTCATAAACACTCCTCCACCATCTCACAAGAAAGGAAGGCAACCAAGGATACAAGTCCTAACAGAACAAACATCGGTAGAAAATCCTGTCATTGAAGTCACGCACCAAGAGAGAAACTCTAAAGATGCAAGATTAGCAAAAGAGATAGTGCAACAACTAGAGTATGAAAAAGGAGATACATCTCCTATCAAGAGCCTTAGGGCATGATAACAGTTTTACAAGATCAACCAACGAAGAGCTCAAAAGCTTGGGGGGTAAGGTTTCAAGATCGAACCTCACACTAGACTCACATCCTGATCAACCACCTTGTCTACAAATGATAAGACATTTGACTATGGCATCCCACCAAGAGGAGAACCTCGATAAAAGGGGCACTAGAAAAATATCCCGCTTTTAAGACCATACGCCGAACACATGATGAATGAAGGTTATGACAAAATAAAAAAGGAGGGACTTGTCAGCTCAACACACCTCAAACACGTATACGTACGCAATACAAAGGCAGCCTCTAATGAAGTTATCCAACAAGGAATAGCCAATACGGGGGCAAACCCATGGAAAATCATGGAGCATCACCTGCAAACCTAAAGGAAAACGTCCTTTTTAGATTCAAGTCCTAATTCAAAGGAAGTCTATAATCAACATTCAAGGTAGGAGGAGCATGACCAATGTGACACTCCATAAAGGCATTGAAGAATACTCCAATAAAAAGGAAAAGGCAAAGCACACTAAGTACCACAACAATCCAAGAAGATTATCACAGCCCGGTCAGACCCCCCCATGCCCGAGCAAAGAGCATGGATCAGATTGACTAGTCTGAAACACACCTACGAGATTAACAACTCAAGACACCATTTTATGAGAGAGCTTTTCAACCTAAATACAATCCCTTCCAAGATACGTTACTCCTACTCTATCATCATCGTAGAAGTGTTTTTTCTAAAAAACACAAGGAAGGGGGGGAAAGAATTTACAAGCACCCCTAGGATACAAACACTGCCACATCCTAGTTATCAAGAGAACGGAAATCACCCCCACCCACCAAAGCAAAAGCTCTCCACCCAACCTCTAAAGATACATCCGACAAAGGCATTATCCAAACCATGCCTATGACTGAAACAAGCAAGCATGAGAAAGAGTAAATCCTACTAGGGACACTCATCGCATTCAAACAAGCAGACAAGGGAGCCCCGAGCATAAGGGGTACCCAACCAAGAAAATGAACGAGGGGCCTTCAACGGCCAAATATGAAAGGCGGTATGACCATCAAGCAACTTGGGGGGCACCAAACGAATAAGTACTTGGTAGTCCACCTAAGTGTAAAAGAAGAGATTAGAGGCAGAAGATCACAAGAACATGCAATACCACTTCTCCTAGAAGAGGTCACATAAGAGGAAAACATCCTCAACTCCCTATACGAACTCGTCCTAAGTTGGCAACACACAAACATTGCCCTCGAAAGGTGATCTCCCACATTGAAGAAAAAGCGTGGTAACAGGCAATATCATAGAAGGAAAAGTCAAGTAAAGGCTCGAAAAGCATACCAAAAACGCACCATACATGAGAAGGGACACAGAGTAAAGTAATATTTTGAGCCCTCCGGGAGCCAATCCCGCGAACACATTCGACGCCCCCAAGAGCGTATCTTGAGAGTAGTTCTAAAACTACGAACCCTGTGCCCTCCAGGAGCCTATCCCGCGAACAGATTCGACGCCCCCAATAGCGTATCTTGAGAGTAGTGTTCATACTACGACCTTCGACGCCCCCAAGAGCATATCTTGAGAGTAGTTTCTATACTACGACCTTCGACGCACCCAAGAGTGTATCTTGAGAGTGGTTTCCAAAAACTACGAACTTCGACGCCCCCAAGAGCGTATCTTGAGAGTGGTTTCCAAAAACTACGAACTTCGACGCCCCCAAGAGCGTATCTTGAGAGTGGTTTCTAAAAACTACGACCTTCGACGCCCCCAAGAGCGTATCTTGAGGTAGATTTCAAACTACCAGATTCGACGCCCCCAAGAGCGTATCTTGAGGTAGGTTTCAAACTACCAGATTCGACGCCCACCAAGAGCGTATCTTTGGTCTAACTACTGGTGCCCTCCGAGAGCGTATCTCGTGAACAGTTTCGACGCCCACCAAGAGTGTATCTTTGGTCTAACTACTGGTGCCCTCCGAGAGTGTATCTCGTGAATAGTTTCGACGCCCACCAAGAGCGTATCTTTGGTCTAATTTTTTCCCTCCGGGAGCCTATCCTGTGAAACGCTAAGTGCCCTCCGAGAGCCTGTCTCGTGAACAGATTCGACGCTCACCAAGAGCGTATCTTTGGTCTAACAGTACCATATATACCATTTAAAGGGTATTAGAAGAGATCATTGCACCATACTAAGAAGGATTCCATGAGAAAATAATTGCAAAGCAAAGTTGTATGAAGAACACATAATGTTTGTTCATGATGAAATGGCAGGTATGATGCGAAGGAAAACACAAAAGAAAGATAAGTAAAGGAAAGCATATACAAAGGAGAAGTCCATGACCAAATGATCATATACAGAAGTACAAGAGGTTATCATGAAAAGTAACGAGTTATCCTACCATCCATATCACAAGTCAAGAGAAGTATCTCAAAGGAACCCAACACCACCAAGAAGGATAGCAAAGACATGAAATCCAAAGTTCAAGGCTCTCAAAATAAACTCGACCCATCAAGAAGAGGAATTGCCTTACAGGTCGCACAAAGCAACCTCCGACAAACGTTATTGTCTAGCACGTCTTCCTCGCGTGACCTATGGTCGTATGAGACTTGAACATCTTCAAGCACAACTCATGAATGAGACATCTAAAGAGCATAAAGGATACAACATCCGACAAGACGAGACATCGGGACCTAACCCAACAAACATAGCCTAAAAAAAAAAGGCAACTATAGCAATGAAGGCTCTCCAATGAGAAAGGAATACTAAAGCACAACTCCATACATCATGATGTGGCTATCATGTCCACATACCCTGAAGTGGCTATCATGTCCACATACCCTGAAGTGGCTATCATGTCCACATACCCTGAAGTGGCTATCATGTCCACACACCAAGAGGTGGTTATCATATCCACACAAAACAAAATGACCATCAAGTCCACCACAAACCTAAAGAGCCAACACCCAACCTCAAAAGGAGATTCAAGAAAAAGGGAAAAACAACACCCTTCATACGCTCATCAAAGGTAGGCACTTATATTTCAACCCACTGGGGGATACTAGGTAGGAGACGTTCTCATTATGAAGACAACCTCCATATCTCATGAAATCAACAATGAAGCAAAGAATCACGACAAGCACTATTGAGGGCATATAACAAAACGATCCCCACAACGATCACAACTACGATACTAGTAGAGGCCAACTCAAGAACAGTCTCCACCAAACTCCCAAGCAAGAATTTGCTATCTTAATTAGAGCCATGGCAAGAGAAAGGAACCACAATGAAAGGCGATGATCACACCCATCACCAAAAGAAAAATCTTCAACGTAGGGGTTAATAACATAACCCATAGGAAAGCCAAAGACACCTTCAAAAGTCATCAAATCTACATGAAGATGAAATGAACCTGAGCCTCGGCCCCTCGGTTGGGGGGCAGAGGATAGAGAAGAGACATCAAGACCTATGATCACCCCATCGCCAGCCACAGGTTGTTTCCCTTTGTCAAACAAAGAGGGCGCCTCTTCAACTACTACCTCCTTATCATGAGAGGGAGTCAGCAAGGGGGCACTTGAAGGAGTGCCTCTCGCGGTTTCCTTCTCCCTAGCAGCCGAGGGCCCGACCTCAGAGTCAGGTCTCCACGCCTTGGATTTAGATTGACTTGAACTCTCGCCCACCGCAAGAATCCATTCGGTAACCAGGGGAGAACGCTCTAACAACAAGAAGGAAGCAACATGAGAACAATCATAAGTATATCACAAAGAAAAGATAATGGAATGAGAACATACTGGAAGCATTAGCAGCCTTCCCTAACTTAGAAGATTTCTTGGCCTGATAAGCAGAACTAGAGGGTTCTTCCCTCTCATTCGATTCAATGGACAGTCAGATTTGGTCCGACTACCTTGGAAAACGATCTTCAAGGTCTCCCTGTCTGAAGAAGAAAGCTTCCCAAAAGTGAGTCATCTATACGAGCGACCAACGCAAAGATCGACCCTTACTCATGGAGGGGCGAGATACGCCTACTACGGGGGCAACCTTAACATCAATCAAGTTACAGAAGCAAAACCACAACCCAAGAGACCTATCCAAGGGAACAAATCCTAGAGCGTCACAAAGGGGGCAAACTTTTAGCTTCCCCAAATGGAGCAACGCTCCAACACATCCGAAGGAAAGGTCAACCCTTAACACGTGTCAATAGACCCCTTCGCTCACGGCGGGTAAGAAGAAAGCTTGTAAGCATTTTCACCCTCACTTTTATGGGGAACAAATTGAAGGGTAAAGATCAAGAGCTATACACACGCCGAAGGTAGAGGTTAAAGGACAATGCTCGCGTTAGTACGAGGGAGGCGGAATGTCGTGTCGTCAAGTGGCAGAGTTCCCACCCTCAAGTAAAGGAGAGGTCTATGCTCTCACCCTTGCGCTTATACTCATATTCATGATTAACACCTACAGGCACATCAATGTCATCACTCAAGCTTATACTCACAACCCGTCCATACATACATACATGTTCATGCTTGCACTCAGATGCATACCCACGTACACACTCCCGTATGTTCAAACATTTAGACGTCCATGTACATGGCCGCCATATATTCATGCATACATTCATGACTACAATCGCAGCATGTCTACACTCACTCCCATACTTGTTGTTCCTACTTGCATGTATGCTAGTACACCTTTTCATGTTCATGATACATCCATGTTCACTCAAGGCAATATCCTATAGGCATGTTTTTTAAGTATCCTATACTTAGAAAAATTTTAGACCAAAATTAAAAATTTTCTCCACTTAGGCTTACCTCGGCATAAAATTGAAGCATGGACTCATTTAGCCGTATTCATTCTGCATCCCCAAACATGCATATATTTTCCGAGTATGAGCTCAGGACAATATTGAATTTATTACTTCCATCCCAGACGGACACGTGCTTGGACGCGTGTCTGCGCTATACTGACATATGCAATTCCTCTATCTTAGAAGACAGGGAGCAGAGTCAGAGGCAGACACCAAAGGGTAAGTAAGGATTCCGACAAAATGTAAAATTCCGGCTTCAAATTGCGCGTGTCATACCATCCTAAATTAGAGTCAATCAAGGGTTATGCCATTGGTTGACTCGGGGGCATGTGATGGATATACGCCCAATTTGAACCCGTTGACTACCAAATCGTTTTATTTTTATCACCCCGTTAATGATTATAAATCGAAACTTTTGGCCCAAGTATGTTACCCACAAAAAGAAACGGTCAGAACCAGAAAAAACGTGCCGGCCCAAATTTCCGAATTTTCCGACCCGGTCAAACGAAGGTTTGACTGGGTGGGTGCACCCGGTCAAACCAAGGTTTGACCTGGTGGGTGTACCCGGTCAAACCTTAGTTTGACCGGGGGGACGAGAGATTGGGAGGTGGCCCCCTCCCGATCTCTCAGCTGATAGATCGGGAGGAGGGAGAGACTCCCAGTCAAACTGGTTTGACTGGGAGGCCTCTCCCACCCGATCTCTCAGCTGAGAGATCGGGTTCTCCCACCCAATCTCTCAACTGAGAGATCGGGTCCTCCCACCCGATCTCTCAACTGAGAGATCGGGTCCCCCCACCCGATCTCTCTATTGAGAGATCGGGTGGAAGGGGAAAGGGAGGGGGGGCTCCCAGTCAAACTTGGTTTGACTTGGAGACCTCTCCCACCCGGTCAAACTTGTTTGAACGGGCCCATTCGACCGACCCCAAGTCCTCGGGGTCGGATCCTTGACCCGACCGGGGAAGGTTCCGACACCCGGTCCCTGCCCTTAGGGGTCGGATTTTTCATCCGCCCCAAGGGCCCCGGCACCGTTTCCCGACTCCCGCACTTAGAATATTTCACACACCTCTCCATGCTTTAAAGTTCTAATCGTGCAATTACATGTTAACTAAGTGTGTTCAAAGGTTAACGACGTCATTAAGTCACCTTAATGACACCATTGCCTATAAATACCACTCCTCCACCATTCATTTGATCATCTTGGCAAAGTGCATAATTTAGCTCTGACATCTCTCTAGCTTTATCTCTCTACAAATACTGTACTGACTTAGGCATCGGAGAGGGTACATCACGCACCACCCCCCCCTCCGTGCTTGGTATTGCCCCTCTTGCAGGGCGAGAAGAGAAGCGAAGGCGAAAGACGGAAAGACACGGGCTAGGACGACAAGACTCAAGAGCACCGAATCCGCAACATCTCTAGTGAGGAATAAGGCTTAGGTCAACCGCCCGTTGACCCGAGACTTAGAACCTAACACTATAGGTCTCAAAAGGTAACACAGGGTCACGAAGAAAGGCCAGCTCATCCTCAAAGATAGGCCGGAACTCGACCTCCGTGTCTGACTCGGGATCAGATGTCTTAGGGACATAGTCCGGACTCAGGTCAAGATGCGAAAACCGCCTTCCCATAAAAAAACCTCTTATGCGAGAAGCGGACTATGGGAACATTAGAGGCAAGGTCACTATGGGAGACCTTAGGAGAATAAGGATTACTCATTTTGAAGCAGAAACGGAACGACGCTCCTTAGCCCGACAAAAGACCCAAAAGCAAACTTGGCAAAAGGAAGGAAAAACAGCGTTCCGTCAGGAAAAACGGCGGTCCATCAGAAAAAAATAATCGGTCCGCTATAAAAATATAGCGGTCCGTCATGCCACCATTCAAATCCATCAAGACCAACCTACCCAAGGGTACGTCCCAAAGTGCACAAATATCAAATTGTTACTACGGTGGCAAAAGACACGTGCATGGACGATACACTTGTCAAAGGGAGGGACTATGGTGGACAAATCATGGAAAACATCCCTAGAAGGGAGGACAAATAAAATCATCTCAACATTACCTAAGGTAATGAAAGGAAGCAGTGAAATATCCTATATAAAAATATATATCATCTATACAAACAAGGGACGACCTAAGCATGGTACTAAGGCACCCAAACAACACACACCTAACAAGTTGATAAGGGGGCAATATTTATACCAAATACTCACCTCAAAAATCTCCCAAGCTCAACAACAAAGACAATCTTCCACTTCCAATCAACAATACACAATGAAGCAACTCAGCTATCTATGACAAGGCCTTGGCTTTTATAATGATCAATGGAGAACACACAAGAGAGGAGAGGCTAGAAAATCGAACCTTTGAAGAAATGGAACCGAACCGGTCAAAAAACCGGTCTGAAATGGACCAGCCGCCGGAGGACCGGCAGCAGCTGGAGGACACCGCCATGCCGGGGGGAGCTCCCGTCACCGTCGCCACCGCCCACAGCCACGTCCAGGGTCAGCCCCCGCAGCGCTAACCGAATCCGCCCGCCATAGCCGCCGAGCCCGGTCACCGCCGCCGTGCCTCCCACGCCCGCCACCAAGCTAAAGGCCACGAGCCACCTCCAAATCAGCCGGCCTAGGGTCAAACTCACAAAGGCAAACACAAATTCAACCCTAAATCAAACCTAAGAGAGCTGCATATGAAGTGTGGTGACTTGATTCGGTTGATTGGGTGGAAATTCTGAATAAAGAGGAGGAGAAGAAAACCTAGGTTGAAGAAGGGAGGAAATGCTCTAGAAAAGGAGGAGGAGAGAAAATGCTCTAGAAAAAGATGAAGGGAATATAATGAAGGTGTCCAAATATATGCTTTATAAAGTATATGGTATGGATTTTCTCTCCAAAAGTCCATTAATGGAGACATAAACAATAGGACCTAGTCCGAAGGATAAGTAAAACGAGACCACGGCTCGTAATTCTTATCCTCATAGGATTTTATCACATAATGTTAACTTGCTTAAATCTAACAAAATAATTTTTTCGTTTATATATTAAGCTTCTCTAAAAACAGCATTGAAATCAAAATACGTCTCGAGTACTCGATAACGGCCGAGATCGTCAAAAGGCCTTCCTAAAAAGAAGTGTGATGAAAATCACGACACGTATCGAGAACTCGATAGAGATCGGGACCTTCACAAAGGTACGCCTATCTTCCCATTTGGGCGATATTCTGCAGAAAATAGAGTCAAGAAAAGGTTAAACAATTCATTGACTCGGGGGAAAGTGTTGGATATACTCCCAAGCTATAACTAATCGGACCCGATAAATTGGCCATAACCGAATATAATTTGAAACTTAGAACACGGACACCCGAGGCCCATCGCGTAGGCCCGGAGAACACCCCGAGTGGCGAAATCCACTCGGGAAGACCCCGAGTGGAATGCCCACCTGGGGGGGAACCCGAGCAAGGTCCCTCTTGCTCGGGTAACCCGAGCAAGGTTCCCCTTAGCTCGGGTAACCCGAACAAGGTTCCCCTTTGCTCGGGTAACACTAGCAAGGCCTTGGGGGTATCCCTTCGGGTATCCCCCATCCGTCCGGAAGAGTTCCCCTCGTCCGGACCCCAACCCCCGGACGATATTTTTCCCGGGGCTTACCCTTAGAGGTCATATACCTACACTTGGCCATTATAAACTCATCTACGGTCGAACCTGGGTCAAAGTAACCTTATTTACGGTCAAGGCCAACTCATATTACGAAACTTCCACAACCGGACCAGAGAACCACTGGAACCGAGGCGGTCCAATGAAACTCTATAAATACAGAGCTCATCCCCTCATTAGAAGGTAATCACTCTCTCCCTAAGCTTACAATCTCTCTAGAAGCTCTCACTGAATTAAGGTTTGGAGTGGGCTTACCGGGACCCCCCGGAGACCTTTGCAGGTAAGCGAGGAAAGGAGAAGGAGATACGGGAAGAAGAATCCCATCAAGGAGAAGATCGGGAAGAAGAATCCCACGGAGAAGAATCGTGTGTAAACACATACCGTAAACCCTTTCCGTAGTCCCAAGGATCTTGCTGAGGGAGTTCGCGATCCACCGGACGGAACCCGTAGAAGTTCCTGTTAAGGATTTCCTACGGGGTATTAGCTCAACAGCAAAGCCTCTGATCGATTCTTGGCAGGGACGAACCTCCGGAGTTATTTGCTCCAAGCAAATTGGCACACCCTTGGTGTAGCAGTATAGTTCGGCCAAATTATGTTGTTTTGGGGGAGAGTTTTCTCTCAAAACGCCACTTAGGAGGGATTGTGAATTACCCTTAAGAAAACCCTAACACTCATTATTTATAGGAGGTGCAAAGTAGACAAAAATCCACTTTGCCCCTACACTAATGTTTCGGCCGGCCATGTATAAGGGAGGCCCAATAGTTGGACCTCTCATGTCAATTAGGATTTAGGTCAAGCCCAAGTACCCTAATGTGACATTTACACAATATCTTCGGTAACATATACATATTAATGGGCTCCTAATTACGTCGCCCAATTTCCATATGCTAACAGCTCCCACTCGCCGGAATGGGAGAGTGCCTGTTAATGTATTGTTGTCCAAATCGCATCAACATTCTACTCTTCTAATCCAGCCCCTGCTTCCGAATAGTTCATATGAGGTTTGCCGTGCGACCGTCGGATACGACAGGCATCGTGCTACTCATCTGTTAGGAGTATTGTTGCGCCCGCAGAACGTTGATTCCCTATCTCAAATCAACATGTTAAAAATATCAATTTGTATCGCGCTGTATCCTTGGTCAACTGTTAATTCTCCAATTGCCCAGTTTCCACATAGGAATACTTCTCCAGGGCATCCGCACAAGTATTCACAACCTTCAACTAATATCCGATTGGTGGCCACCTAGTGAATAAGATTCGGTGAAATACATGTGAACTTGACCATCCCCATTGCTCACACCCTTAGTCAAACCCAACCGGTTTCCATAGACGTGGTTACTTGGCCTTTTCCTTCAACACTGCGCTCATACGCCGGGAAGCGAACATTGAGCCTGAGGATACTTCGGGTGCCTCTTCATAATGCACCCGGGATCAATCACACGCTCGAGGTGAAGAAGTTTGCGTCCATCGGAATTGTGAGGATTCTATCTAGCACAATCGAGTATGACCCTGTGGTCGAACGTGGCACGCGTAGTATGAAGCACACGTCGATAGCATACCCGAACATTGTCAGGTGTGGGATATGTCAATGATGTTATCGCAGACATTCATCTGGCCCAGAATGTGTTTAATGACGAACATAGTTCATCACCGGCAAAGTGCAAAATGAAGATCATATCGCGTTATACAGAAACCAAATGATCATTTTGCATAACCATGTTTCCTAACTGGTTCTTAGCCAGTTTTGCAACGGAAGAGGTCCACCTCTCCTACGAGACAACTGTGCCCGTGTGACAAGGCAATGCCCACATTCGACATAATTTATGTAGAGGATTGCATCATCCTACGACTTAGTTTATAGACCGTACAATCCGATGTAATCAAACATTATGACGTCGATGAATCATAAACTCAAATTGCAATTCTCACATTACCAAAATGTAACTTACAATTCATCAAAATGTTATCACAGATACATGCCCACATTTAAACCCTACGCAATCCAAGCAGTTTTACATGCTTCTTAAATATCTCTCTACGTAATGGTTTAGTTAGTGGGTCCGCCACCATATCATCAGTGGGCGAGTATTCTAAAGTGATTATATTGTCTTTTACCATAGATTTAGCATAATTATATTTCACATCAATGTGTTTAGTCCTGTTGGATCACGGTTGGAACTCCGGTACGTCCTTGACGGAAATCCGAACTCCTTTGCTCCAAGTAATCATGCAAGAAGGGGATAGACCGGGCGGTGACCCAGAATCCCTCTCCGATGCTTAAATGAGTATCTCGAGGCAGGCAAGCAAGTATCAGTATGTAAGTGTATGTGAACGTCTCAATCCTAAGGTAACTCCTTCCTTTATATAGGGGAGGGGTTACCTCAGTTACCTGTTGGGATAACTGCCACGTTCCGTTTATCTCGTCCAGTTGCCCACGTTCCGTCTTTTTCCGGCCACTTTCCCACTATGTTGATAGTGGGCGTGTTTCTCGGCCTCGTGCTCTGGCGGCAAGTCCCGACGGAAGTCGTGGACTCCAGAGTTATCTCGTTTGGTCACCCCTCGGGGCCCCTCGTCATCGGGATAGGGCCAGCATTCTCAGGGATTTAATATCGAGGCCTACTCAAAGGCATGTCATCGGGGCCTACTCAAAGGCATAACATTGGGGACTACTTAAAGGCATAACATCGGGAGCGTTCAGCTCATATATCGGGACCGACCTTGTCGGGACTCCTCGTATTGGTCTTCTAAGCCTCGTTTGGGGCCCAGTGGGCCTACTTCGCCGTTTAGTCGCCGTTAATGGGACTAACGGCTATATCAAAACCCATCATTTGCCCCCAAGACACGAGGGACTTACAGTTCGTCGTGTCTTCCAGTTTCGGACCTCCCGATATCGGTATCGGAGGGTTTTGACTTTACGAAAAATCTTCTGAAGAAGATCTCCTCTTCCAAGATTCCCCGATATTCCGAGGATAACCACCGAATCCGAAAAGATTTCTCGGTCACTCAACTATTAAATGCAGCAGGTGACGAAGCGACGGTTTGGGTACCCGTGCATGTTTTTTCTGAAAAAGCACTTTATAGCCGTTTTATCTCTAGTGTTTCGACGATTCAGATTGAGGCGTTTTATCTTCAACGGTCCGGATTGCAACGCCTCTTTAGCTGTCCTCTCTCCTATAAAACCCCAAATCTTGGCACTATTCAGTTCTCCTTTACCGTTTCATCCTCTGTATTTTCAAAAGCTCGAGCTCTCCTTTCTTTCTCTGATCAATACTCCGGCGACCAGAATCTCCGACCATCAAGATCATCATTTCCTCTCCGATTCAACGTGTCTGGTAAGATTTTCTCCTTCGATTCCGAAGAGACTTGTTAGCATAGTTTTTCCTTTTATCTCAATTAACTTACCCGAACTTTTGTGGAAATCGACTGTGCCTTTTCTTGCTCTGATCCTTTTCCAGACGGTGGATCCAGTTCCGGGGGGAGGAAACCCTTCAAGTTCGATTATGCTTGCAATGAGATTTCCGACACTGCCTATGATGCAGCTCTCCGGGTGACCCTGTGGTTACTCGTCCCCGGGAAGGGGAGGTATTTGTCTCCACCGGGAAAATATCGGCAGGGATCTGATTCACCTTCTGTGGGGACATAGTCAAGTTGTGTACATATTACAAAACACATCCGACTACTTTCTCCCCCCACGCCATTCGCGTGTGGAATGCTTTCCGCGTCCTTTGCTTCCATCAACAATGGCCCTATAGCCTCCGACTCTTCCGGACCTTCTATGGACTGAAGTGCAATGATGCTGGGGTCTGCGCCTTCTACCCGCGGATGCCTAAATGGAGCAAGGCGCAGCTCTCTCGGTACAGCTGGAATGGCGACACCTGGAAGGTCGCCAAGGGTCGGGGGCTCATCACTGATTCGGGGCCCGACAACAGTGGCTGGAAGAGGAGTTATTTCTTCATCCGAAACAGGTCTATTCCGTGGCCCCGATGGGAGGTCGAAGCGGACCCTGCCCCCGCTTTTCACACTTACTCCGAGGAGGATTTCCAGATTCTCCACTGCATCCAGCTTTATCGTTGGGGGGACTCTTTCACTCCCCTCGATGCCAACTCCATCGGGGAGCGGGACCTGGTTCTGACCGGGATCCGACTCCTTGATGTCGTCTCCGGGGGTCAACTCTTCGACGGCCCTTCTAACATCGTTCCTTGGATAATATTCTAACACCACTTTCATTTTCGTCTTTGCAGCTAAGAAGGTATAATAGCTGACCAATCTCGTGCTTAAGCAGGCGGAGACTGATGTTGTCCCACGCCCCGCGAGGAAGAGGAAGTCTTCAAAGAAGGCCGCCTCCTCATCGGCACCTCCCACCTCGGAGCAAATCAAGCGGGCCCGGGTGGAGAAGATGGAGCAGATCTTCAACACCAAGACTCCCGAGGAAGGTAAACAGCTCCGCTTAGCAATTCGATTGTACAGGAGGCGTATTCTCGAGGAGTTAATCTCCTCCGACAAGGGAGCCCGGATCGAAGGGATCAAACGCATCCTGCAAGGAGAAACTCCCCGCGTCCTCAAAGCGGGTTACTACAATTATTACGGGAAGGATCAATATCTCTCCCGTCGCGTCATATAGTGTAAGGATCATGATCAACTTCCTGACTTTCTTTCTGAAGCTTCTCGTTCTCCAGCTGCAGGTCGATCGGGAGCTGGAGCTTCGACGGGGGAGCCTCCCTCCGACGCACGGGTCGGGGAGCCCCTCCTTTCTCTTCCTGCCCCCGGAGGATCGGGGATTGAATACGTCCCGACGGACGGCCAGTTCCGTCGGGTGATGGACCTGGATTTCTCTCATTCTTCTGAGGAGGCAAGCGAGGGTCAGCCCCTGGTTCGTCGTCGGGGGGCGAGGCAGACCCCGCTGGAGCCGACTCCCGAAGGACTGCCTGCATCTTCTCCTGCACAGCAGCTGTCGCCGGTCCTGAGCATGACTCCCGAGGAACCAGCGGGTTCCCATGGCGGCTCGGAGGCCCGCACCTCTACTCAGAGCGTCGTTCCCCCTCTCCCCTTAGACAAGAGCTTCTACCATCTTTACTCTCCCGACCAGGCAGCGGCTCCTTGGACTCCGATCGAGTCGTTGCGGGGGGTCCCGCTGCGTCGGGATGATGTATCATCGGAACAGGGTCTGCACCTGCTGGCAGGCTCAGTTCCGCCATCTATGAAGCTTCCGCTCTTCCTGGCTCGAGAGGACATCCACGCGGACATTCGCGCCATGGCTGTTCGTCGCGTGGAGGTAAGGTTTCCTGCTTTTACACTTAGTATATACAAGGCAGAATATTTTTGTGTACTGACCTCTTCCCTTCTTCTTCACAGGAAATAGCGGACCAACACCGTTGTTTCGGGTATGTCCTGGCCTTGGAGGAGGCCCTGGAGCAGGAGCGAGCCAAGGCGGCCCCCGAGGTCTTGGCCAAGCTCAAGGAGGATCTGGCTGCCTCCGAGTCGTCGAAGGGGAAGTTGGTTAAGGAGCAGGCCCTCCTTAACCAGAAGACTCGGGACCTCCTGAGGCAGGTCCACGACTTTGAGAGGTTGCTGAAGCAGGAGCGCCAAAGACTCAGTGAGGAGCAGCAGGGGCGCGTGGAGGATCGGGACAGGCATGTCCTCGAGAAGATGGCCCTGGAAGACGCCAAGGCGGGGCTGGAGGCTGAGAAAGTCCTTCTCACCAACCGGTCCCAACAGATGGAGCGGGAACTTGCTGAGTTTCCCACCAAGCTGGCCGAGGCTGAGGCCAAGGGACGGGAAGATTATCGGGGCTCCGAAGCTTTCCAAGTGAACGCAGTAAAGTTCTGTATGGGGGAGGTGGAGACCACCCTGCTTAACGCTGTCGAGGAGCTCCATCTGGAGTATGGTGGTGCCATCGATTTCACCAAGTCTCAGACCCTCGCCCCCTTCGCGGAGAGGTACTTCAACCTTTCTGAGGAGAGCGACGGGGCCAACACCCCCGAGGGGGCTGCGGGTCCTGAAGGCACGGTGGAACCTCCAAGTGTAGAACTCCCGACAACTGAGCCCCCGATGATCGACCCTTCACCGGCTGACTTCCCAGAGTCCGATCTTCCCGCGGCCAATCTTCCAGAGTCCGATCCCCCGATCACGGAGACTTCTGCCACAGACCTCGCGGACCCTGCTCCCCTCGACGCTGCCAAGGATCTAGCTTAATTGCTTTATTTTCAAATCCTTGTAATTTCCTTCTTTGTCGTGAACCTCCTAGATCTTTATAATATCAATCTTTTTGGTCCCGATTATCACTGCACCACTTAAGGTGGATTAATACGCCACTTAAGGCAATTTTATCATATCACTTAGAGTAATTTCGACGCGTCACTTAAGCCATTTTACCCACACCACTTAAGGCGATTTAATCGTGCCCCTTAAGGCAACTTATCCACACCACTCAAGGCGATTTAATCGTGCCCCTTAAGGCAACTTATCCACACCACTTAAGGCGATTTGACTACACCACTTAAGGCGATTTAAGCATGCTTAGAATGATAAGTCTTAGCATAGTCTTGTCGGAAGCAACCTCTTTATGCATTGATGGCTCAACTTGCACCACTGAAGGCGACTTAATAAACAACTTGCACCACTGAAGGCGACTTAATAAACAACTTGCACCACTAAAAGCGAATTAATAAATAACTTGCACCACTGAAAGCGACTTAACAAACAACTTGCACCACTGAAGGCGACTTAATATCAAACATGACATTTCTTCAAGTGTTCGCCACTAAAAGAATGCTTCAACACATTGCCATCGAGGTCTTCCAACTTGTACGCATTCCGAGCTGGCATCCCCACGACCTTATAAGGCCCTTCCCATTTTGGTGACATCTTGTTGATCCGATCCAAAAGGGTAAATTCGTTCCTACGCCAGACCAGTTCCCCGACAAAGAACTGTCGAGACTTGACTCGTCGATTATAATATCGGGCTGTTGCCAAGCGCATCCGGGCCTGGGCCTCCTCGGCACTACGCCTCTTTTCTTCGACCAAGTCCAAGTCCAGACGCCTCATTTCATCATTCGAGAGAGGTTCGTAATATCTCGTCCGATGGGATGCCACAGCTATTTCGACGGGAGCCACTGCTTCCGTGCCATAAACAAGGCCAAACGGAGTCTCCCCAGTCGATCGTTTGGGTGTCAATCTAACAGCCCAAAGCACATTTTCCAGCTCATCCAGCCATTTGCCCTTCAATGCATGGACCCTCTTCTTCAGGCCATCCATCACGATCTTGTTGGCTGATTCCACCTGTCCATTGGTTTGAGCATGATGCGATTCTCAATTTTCAGTTCCTCCAAGTACTCCTTCCACTGGGCCCCGTTAAACGGAGGGCCATTATCACTGATCACCACCTTGGGGATCCCGTATCGGGATATGATATGGGTCTGGAGGAATTTGAGGATATGGTTCCCCGTTGTCTTGGCCAATGCCTTGGATTCTATCCATTTCAAAAAATAATCAATAGCCACAATTAAATATCGGCACTGACCTTTTGAACTGGAAGGGGTCCCACCAAGTCGATTCCCCATTGCGCGAAGGGCCAAGCACTCTTGATGGACGTCAAATCGGCAGCTGGAGCCACGATGTTCGGGGCGTACTTCTGGCAAGCGTCACAGGATCGGACTAGCATCGTTGCCTCCTTGTTCATCGAGGGCCAGTAATAGCCCAGGTTCAACACTTTCCTCACGATGGATTGGGCACCTTCATGTCAGGCCAAATATCCTTCGTGCACCTCCCTAAGGATGCGACCTGTGCCGGGCTCGGCCACGCATTTCAGATAGGGAGTTAAAAACCCCTTTTTGTACAGCTGATTGTCCACCATCACATAATTGGGCGCGATTCAGTGTATTTTTCCAGCTGCTACTTCATCATCGGGGACTGCCCCCGTAGTCAGATACGCGGCTATCGGGTTCATCCAAGTGGGCTCCTCCGATCCGATCTTAATGGCACAAACCTACGACTGATCGGTGGTTGACAGGATCACCTTCTCCAAGAAATGCACCTTCCGACTTTCATCGAGGGGTGCCCCCAAGGCAAACTTGCTAAAGGCATCTACTTCCACATTATCCTCCCTCGGGATCGCTTCAATATCGAAGCTCTTGAAACTCTCCTTCAGGGTTTGCACCTCCCGAAGGTATTTTTTCATCATCAGGCTCTTTGCTTTGTACCGCCCCTGGACTTGGTTCACGATCAGGCTAGCATCACACTTCACCTTTAAGTGACCAACTCCCGTTCCTTTAGCAATCTTGAGGCCAGTGATGAGAGCCTCATATTCAGCTTCATTGTTGGTGGCCCTAAATGTCAAGGCCAAGGCATATCGGAGGGGCTCGCCTCCATCTGGTGGTATCAGTACGAAACCTGCTCCCGATCCTTCTGAATTTGAGGAGGCATCAGTGTACATCTCCCAAGTATTTTCGGCGTCGGGCTGTTTTGACTGCTCTGTTATCGGGACCTCCGTGGTTGCCCCCTCTACAGGGCCCGCTTCTTCTAGATAGGGGGCTGTAGACTCTGCTATGAAATCCGCCAACGCCTGGCACTTAATAGCCGTTCTCCGAGCAAAGTGAATACGGAACTCACTAAGTTCGACTGCCCATTTCACTAATCTCCCCGACGCATCAGGTCGGTTCAAAAAATGCTTCAAGGGCTAATTCATCAAAACAGTAATTTCATGCGCGTGGAAGTAAGGCCTCAGCTTCCGAGCAGTAACAATCAACGCATAGAGATACTTCTCAACGGCGGGATAATTCATTTCAGACTTGGCGAGTGCCTTGCTTACATAATAGACGGGGACTTGGCTGCCCTCTACAATTTTCACTAAGACAGAGCTAACAGCAAATTCAGAAACAGCCAAATACAGATAGAGTGGCTCGCCTGGGATGGGCTTCAACAATGGCGGGAGGGTGCGGAGGTGCTGTTTGAGTGCCTGGAACACCTCTTCGCACTTGGCAGTCCACTCAAACTTCTTATTGGCCCTCAACAATTCAAAAAATGGCATGGATCGGTCGCTTGCCTTGGACAGGAAGCGATTCATCGCGGCTAATCGACTGTTTAGCACCTGCACCTCCCGATGGTTCGTCGGGGACTTCATCTCCTCGATCGCCTTCAGCTTCTCAGGATTGACTTCGATTCCCCTCTGGCTCACCATAGAGCCCAGGAACTTCCCTGAGTGCACTCCGAAGGCGTACTTGGTCGGATTCAAGCGAACTTGATGAAGCCTCATCCGCTCGAACGCTGAGGCTAAGTTGTGAACATGATCCTCGGCCTGTCGGGACTTCACCAGCATGTCATCAACATAGGCCTCCATTGTTTTCCCCAACATATCCCCGAACAGCTTATTCACCATCCTCTGGTAAGTTGCACCTGCATTAATCAGTCCAAAGGGCATAACATCATAATGATAGATGTCACTATCAGCATAGAAGGCAGTATGGGGGGCATCCTCCTTGGACATCTTGATCTGATTGTAGCCAGAGTAGGCATCCATAAAGCTCAGCAGCTCATGTCCCGATGTGTCATCCACCAGCTGGTCGATCCTCGGAAGCGGGTAGCAATCCTTCGGGCATGCCTTGTTCAGGTCGTGGAAATCAACACACATCCGCCATTTGCCATTGCTCTTCTTCACCAGGACTGGGTTGGCGACCCAGGTCTGGAATCGGAGCTCCTTGATGAACCCAGCATCGAGCAACCTGCCCACCTCTTGCTGGATCGCAATCTTCTTGTCGGCACCCATTGGGCGCCTTCTCCGTGTAATCGGCTTGATCGCGGGATCAATCTTTAGCTCGTGAGTAATTACATCGAGGCTGATTCCTGGCATGTCACTCGGGGACCAGGCAAACAGCTCCTTGAATTCCTTCAACAGATCGATCAATTCTCGGGCCGTCTCCTCAGTCAGAGCGGACCCGATTTTCACCTTCCTCTGAGGTCCATCAATCTCGACCTCTTTCAAATCTTCCATTGGGGCGGGACGCCCAAACTCCTCTCGGGGATCAGCGTCAGTCTGGAAGGCGGTCATACCCTCCCGATTCCTCCTTCGGGTGGTGTTGGATCTTGATCTTCCACGCTGAACCAAGACTCGACCTTCGGTGCGCCCGGGCCTGCACAAAGGGACAGATCGGGTTGGACCCGATGATCCCCCTCCGACGCTCAAGTCAGTTCCCAGAAAATGAATATCTAAGAACTGAAAGTATATAGAGTACGAATATATGAAAAATGTAACCTTGATAGGAGATATGCAAACCTATTTATAGTGGAGGGTTGGGTGTATGTATTGATGATGCACCGCCCTTCGTATATGGAAACTCGTATATTGATTGTTGCTCTTCGGGAAATTATTTATTATATGCGGGGCCATTAAATATTCAGTATGAATTGAATTCCTTATTAGGAAACTCAATTTTAGGAAGGTGAATATCACACCCTTCCGTTTTACGAAGTCGGTCCTTTGAACGGCCCTTCTTTTAATAGAGATAGATCGACCCTCCCCATTAGTGGAGAAGAGTCGATCCTCTCCATACTAAGTAGAGAGGGGTCGACCCTCGGGAAGGGTCGACCCTCCCCTATTGGTAGAAAGGGATCGACCTTCCACCAACGGAGAGGGGTCGACCCTCTCCACTTGGTGGAGGAGGTCGACCCTCTCCACCAGTGGAGGGGGGTCGACCCTCTCCACTTAGTGGAGGGGGGTCGACCCTCTCCACTTAGTGGAGGGGGGTCGACCCTCTCCACCAGTGGAGGGGGGTCGACCTCTCCACCTAGTGGAGGGGGGTCGACCCTCTCCACCTAGTGGAGGGGGGTCGACCCTCTCCACCTAGTGGAGGGGGGTCGACCCTCTCCACCTAGTGGAGGGGGGTCGACCCTCTCCACCTAGTGGAGGGGGGTCGACCCTCTCCACCTAGTGGAGGGGGGTCGACCCTCTCCACCTAGTGGAGGGGGGTCGACCCTCTCCACTTAGTGGAAAGGGGTCGACCCTCTCCACTTAGGGAGAGGAGTCGAGTCTCCTATGTAGCGGGTATCGACCGACATGTTTCGATAAGCCTTTCGTGGTTCGTCCAAGGTTATTCGATACGGACCCATATCCATCATTTGCCCCCGAGGCTGATGTAGGTTTTACCTGCATTAGGCTTTATTCTGCTAAAAAAAAAATTCACGTATATTGAACATATATAAAATGTCAACATTTTCCCGATACAGAGATATTTAAATGATAAGCTATTTTTGCCAACCCATTTCATCTAAAGGAATTTTCATATTTTGAATTACTGAAAATGTTAGATTTTTAATTCATTGGAGGATTAATTTAAACCGTTAGATGGAAGAGATCTAAAGGTGGAGAGCAAAACCCTAGTCACACAAGGCATATATACATCTCCTTCTCCATTTTTGTCTCATTTGCCTCCATCTTCCTCCTTAGAGTGTTAGGGTTTCAAGACTTTTCCTCCCTCCTCAAACTCTTGACCCGCCGGAGCTTCAGCCGCCGCCACCACCGGAGTCAGCCGTGGCCGTTGCGACGTCCGCCTCCTGTCCCTGGTTGCGCCGCCGCCACGTCCGCCTCGGCCTGTCGCCGGATCTGTCGTGCTCGGTCGCTGGTTCCGCCGGTCCTTGGAGCTCCAGCCACCGCTCCAGCCTTCGCCGGAGTCGCTGTCGGGAGCCGCTGCCGGGGTCGTCGTTTGGAGCCGCTACCGGAGTCGTCGCACGCCACCGGAGCTTCCGCCGCCCGTAGCTGAAGGAGTTGCCGCCGCCGCACGCCACCGGAGCTTCCGCCGCCCGTAGCTGTAGGAGCCGACCCACTCCCCACCGGAGCTGCAGCTACCTCTTTTCAGCTGAGGTATCTTTTTTTTTTTTTTTTTTTTTTCGCGAAATTAACTGTACACTTGCCCACTTAGCGTATTGTTATTCGATATGATGTCTAGATGCCTTAGCCATATGCAGATTTGTGATTTTGCGATTACCGGTATTGATAATGTGTAATATGTCGTTTTTATTTGTAGGTGCGTAAGGCTATCGAACCCGATGCAATATTTCCTACTTCATCAATAGGAGGGGTTTCACCTCGGTATATCCTTTGATTATCTTACGCGTCGTAAGATCATGAGTGAGTCTCTTCCTCCTAGATACTTTTTCGTTCCAACAGATTTGCATCCCAATTTGCTCCTCCCGGTTAATTTCGAAAGGGATGTTAAGCTTTTGAACACCAATGGCGAACTGGAAACTCGTGGCCCTTCCGGAGTCCGACGTCCGAAGGATGAATCTATTCCCATCACCCCTCCTCTTGAGGGAGAATCGGTCGTCTTTTCCGCTCATGTTCATGCGGGTCTTCGTTTCCCTTATTGTTCCGATCTTTTAGAAGCGTGCCGTTATTGGAGGGTAGCTCCCACTCAATTAACTCCTCACGCCATTAGGATGTGGGTAGGGTTTCGTGTCCTTTGTAATGTCCATTCTTGGCCATACTCGTTGAATCTATTCCGACTCTTTTTTGGGCTTACCCATATTAAAGATACCGAAATGAAGACTCTCACTTCCCGTTGGCCGAAGTACACGGATAGGGCTAGCCTTCGAGCAGGAGCTCCTGAATTTGAATGGGATATTCAATGCCCTCTCGTATTAAAGCATAAGGTTGACAACTCTAGATGGAAAGGGTTTTATTTCTTATGTGAAGATAACGGAGTGCCATGGAGGATAAACCCTCTTTCTAAAGATCCGACCCCACCCTATTCTTCATTGAGTGTTCAAGAATCTGAAACCCTTCTCCTCATATATGAGTGTCATTGTTCCGATAATTTCGTACCACTTGACTATACATTGATTGATGAAGCTTCCTTAGTGGGGGCTGGCATTCGATCTCCTATACTTGAGACCTTGGTACGACCCCTACTACTTTTAATCCATTCCCATTCTTTTGTAGGGGGTCTTGCTGATGCTTTCATAAAAACACAGGGGATCAGCAGTAAGAAGCGCAAATTGGGCACGGCTAGTCACAGTTCTGATGACTCGATCAAGACTTCGAAAGCCTCTTCGGCTCTTCTTCCAGGAGTCCCTTCCGACCCTAAGGTGAAGAAATCTCGGCCGTATCTTCCTGGAGTTTCCGCATCTAGACCACTTGATAGTAATAAAGGTATCCAACTCGCATTTCCTAGATCTTCTTATCTTTACTTATGACTTTATTATTCAATTCTCATGATTTCCCCTTGCAGGTTCCAAGAAGAAGGTAGATTTGTCCTTGGATAAGGGTAAAAGCGTAGTCTCTTCTAAGAGTAGACCCACCCCCCAGAAGGATGCCACCCATGATTCTTGGAATGCCATCGTCAAGGAGGTCAAGTCAACTGATTTGGACCCTTCGAGCTGCTGCGCTGCTTCAGATGAAAATCCTCCGGGCTTCTTTGGTCGACATTTCAACTTCCTAACCGATATGTTTGAGCGTGAGAATGCTAAGCGTCGGGCTGAGCGTATCCATGAGGATTGGAGGCCATTCGACACCTTGAGCGATATGAATTTTAGTCGGGGTCACTCCGTGCAGGATGAGGATGTTGGGTTGCACCTTCTGAATGCTATGGTTCCACCCGGCGATCGACGTGACTTGGACACTAGCCCGGAGGGAGTTCAGATTATGCTTAGAGAACACATGTCTCGTCTCGCGGAGGTATGACGCCCTTATCTACTCATTTCTTACTTGTCTTTTATTTGACTCCATGATTTTCTTTTTCAGGTTGTAGCTATGGAAAAGAACGTTGCATATCACACTCTCCAGCTGTCTCTCAAATTGGCCAAACTCCGTGAGAAAGATGCCGAGCGAGAAGCGAGGCAACCCGAAGATGCCGCCGAGTTAAAGGTGAAGGTGGATGATTTGCAAAAAGAGGTGGGTACCCTGAAGCTTGACTTAGAGAAAGCAGTCCAAGAGCGAGTTCGAGTTGTCGAAGAGTACGAAGGGTTGAAGAAGACCTCTCAGGAAGATGTCGCCTCTTTGAAGGCTTCGATTCTAGGGTGGGAGAATCAAGCGAAGTCGAACGCCGCCATCCTTCAGGAAAAAGACTTGGAGATAGCTTCCCTTAAGGAGAAAGAGTCTGAGCTAACCTCCTTAAAAGAGAAGATGGAAGAAAGATTGGAGTTATCCCCTGGTCGCCAAGAGGCGTTAGAGAAATTAGCTGTTGAGAGGTATAAGGACTCTGACCAATTCCAGAATGATGCTGTAGAGAAGTGTGAGAGTCTAATTGTCAAAGGGTATGGAAGAATTGCAAGGCAACTCCATGCCATGGATCCTCATTTTAACTTTGGCAAGGTTCCGGAGATATGTGATTACGCCGTGTTCCACCTTCGTGAAAGAGGCGTTGATCTCCCATCTCCTCTTCGTGAGGAAGTCTGCTATTCTTCCGACCAACCTTCAGATGGGGATTCCGACATCGCCTCCCCAGAGAACAGGGTTCCGAACGAAGAAGAAGAGCAAGTCCACCTTACCGATAGCGATGACGACGCCTTGAATTGATCCTTCATTTCAAAGTCTTTTACTATCTATTTTCAATATAAGACTATTTAGTTTTAAGACTCTACCTCTATCTCATTATCGGAATGGTAACTTGGTTTAAGATGTATATTTTTGGGAGGAACCACTATCTTCCATCCTCTTCGCAACTTGTGCATTTGATGATATAATATTGAATGAGAATGGTTGTATGCTAATTTATGGTAACGAGTAATTTAGTACCTGTTACCTTTCTTCTGAATATGTCGATTTACTCTTATGCCAACTTGTTCATCAATTCGTCCTTTCGTTGTCGTTAGAGCTCATCTTCACCCTTTCGTCAACTTGAGGTTTTACTGGTTTGTTCCGACGTAGGACCCGGATCATCGGGTTATAGTTGCGGAATGATTTATTCATTCAGTTGAACATATTCGTATGAGGGGTGGTTTATCTACCCCCGGGGAGTAGTTATGGGATGATCGCCTTCATCAGGTCAAACACCTTTGTATGAAGGGTGGTTTGTCTACCCTTTACGTAATACTCCCGCGGAGTAATTGCGGGAAGATCGCCTTTATCGGGTCGATCCTTTTCGTATGAAGGGTGATTTGTCTACCCTTTACGTAATACTCCCGTGGAGTAACTGCGGGAAGATCGCCTTTATCGGGTCGATCCTTTTCGTATGAAGGGTGATTTGTCTACCCTTTACGTAATACTCCCATGGAGTAATTGCGGGAAGATCGCCTTTATCGGGTCGATCCTTTTCGTATGAAGGGTGGTGCGTCCACCTACCCCTTTTGACAAATAACTGTAACATATAACTTATGCCTTTATTCGGAAATGAAGCCAACATCATCTTTATTTTTTTTTTTATACATAATACTAACATATAATTAAGCATAAAATTTTCTAAGATGTTCCCCACTAAAAGTGTTAGTGGAGATGTTTCCTTCATTGTCTTCCAACCTGTAGGCGTTCACGGCTGGAATGGCTGCAATCTTGTAGGGGCCTTCCCACTCCATATCTTGATACAATCCGTGATTTGAGAAACTTCAACACGTGAAATTCAGTTGTTCTTGCTAGTGCCTTTGCCTCAATCCATTTGGAAAAATAATCGATCGCAACGATGATGCACGTTCGTTGTCCCTTAGACTTAGGCAAGGGCCCTATTAGGTCGATTCCCCATTGAGCGAAGGGCCAGGCACTGGGTATTGATGTTAGAGGTGCAGCTGGCGCCGTAATCTTCCTTGCGTACATCTGACAAGCTTCACAAGCCTGGACCATGTCAATGGCTTCCTTGTTCATCGTTGGCCAATAATATCCTTGGTTAAGAACCTTTCGAATTATTGACTTGGCTCCTTCATGGCAAGCTGCATATCCCTCGTGCAATTCTCGAAGTATCCTCTCCGTTTCTGGGTATGCGACGCATCTAAGATAAGGTGTGGAATATCCCTTCTTGTACAATATACCATCCACAATGATGTAATTCATGGATAACCGTTGAATCCTTGTTGCCATCACTGAGTCTTGAGGAAGGATACCTTCAGATAGGTATTGGAAAATGGGGGTCATCCAAGTAGGAGTGGAGTCTACCATCATCACGTTTGCCTGCTCCACCGTCGAAATGAGGACCCTTTCGACAAATTGCACTTCTTGCATAACGGGCATTCCTAACGCAAATTTACTCAATGCGTCTGCCTCTTGATTTTCTTCCCTCGGTATCGCCTCTATGTCAAAGCTCTCGAACTTTTCAACCAACGTTTTGACTTCGTGTAAGTATTTTTGCATCCTTTCTGACCTCGCAACATAGTCCCCCTTTACTTGGTTGACAACCAATTGGGTATCACACTTTACACGAATGTGTTCCACTCCGACCCCTTTTGCAATGCGTAGCCCTGTAATTAACGCTTCGTACTCTGCCTCATTGTTGGTAGCTCTAAAAGTTAAAGCTAGAGCGTAGCGTAGTGGAGTACCCTCATTGGGAGGGATTAGTAAGAGGCCTGCCCCCGAGCCTTCTGAGTTGGATGATCCGTCCGTGTACATTTGCCATATTAAGTTGGTGTCGTTGACGGATTGGTCAATTCCTTTCCCCCCTTCTACAGGAGGTATTTCCTCCAACGTAGGACCTGTGGACTCAACGATGAAGTCTGCTAAAGCTTGTCCCTTAATTGCGGTTCGTGGTGCGAAATGAATTCGAAACTCTGTCAACTCTACCGCCCATTTGATCATTCTTCCCGAAGCATCGGGTTTTTGCAAGAAATGTTTGAGTGGTTGATTAGTCAATACGGTTACTTCATGTGCATGAAAGTAAGGTCGCAACTTTCTTGCTGCTATTACCAACGCATAAAGATACTTTTCAATGGTGGAGTAGTTTATTTCACTCTTTGACAAAGTCTTACTTACAAAATAAACGGGAAGTTGGGCACCTGCCTCTTCCTTTATCAACACAGAACTAACTGCCACATTGCTTATTGAAAGATATAAATACAAGACTTCCCCCGGGATAGGCTTTGCCAAGGGTGGTAGAGTGACTAGATGTCTTTTCAACTGCTGGAACGCCTCTTCACATTTGTCCGTCCACTCAAACTTCTTGTTAGCTCGTAAGACTTCAAAGAATGGTAAGGACTTCTCTCCGGCCTTCGACAGGAATCTATTCAACGAAGCTAGTCTACCATTAAGACGTTGGACTTCTCTATGGCACGTTGGCGAGTGCATTTCCTCTATGGCTTGTAACTTCTCCGGGTTTACCTCAATTCCACGTTGACTCACCATAAAACCAAGGAACTTCCCCGATTGCACCCCGAATGCACACTTCGTGGGATTCAATCGTACTTGGTGTAGACGCATCCTTTCAAATGTCGTAGCCAAATCCCCAGTGTGATCCGCACTTCTTTTTGACTTCACTAACATATCATCGACATAAGCTTCCATGGTCTTCCCGATGAGATCACCGAAAAGTTTGTTAACCATCCTCTGATAGGTTGCTCCCGCGTTAAGAAGTCCGAACGGCATCACTTCATAGTGATAAATATCACTATCTGCATAGAAAGCTGTATGGGGGGCGTCTTCAGGTGCCATCTTGATTTGGTTGTACCCCGAATAAGCATCCATGAAACTCATTAGCTCATGTCCTGAGGTAGCATCCACGAGTTGGTCAATCCTTGGTAATGGATAGGCATCCTTTGGACATGCCTTATTCAAATCACGAAAATCCACACACATTCGCCATTTCCCATTTGACTTCTGCACCAGTACTGGGTTGGCTACCCATGACTGGAATCGTAATTCCTTGACGAAACCCGCCTCAATCAACTTTCCAACTTCTTGACGAATGGCTTCCTTCTTCTCTTCTCCCATAGGCCTTCTCTTCTGAACGATTGGCCTGATTGCTGGGTCGAGCCTCAATTCATGAGAAATGATGTCGGTGCTGATACCCGGCATATCACTCGGAGACCAGGCGAAGAGTTCTTTAAATTTCCTTAAGAGCTGGACCAGAGCCTCCTCTTGATCCTTGGGTAATAAAGCTCCGATACGAACGACCTTCTCAGGCCCGTCCACCTCAACCTCCTTGAATTCCTCTATTGGAGATGGACGACCTTTTTCCTCCCTTGGATCGATTTCCGTCACTATGTTGAGAGCTTCACCCATAGGTTTTTGATATCGCCTTCTCAGAGCGTTGACGTAACAGTGTCGGGATGCCGTCTGATCCCCCTTCACTACTCCCTCTCCAAATTTTGTCGGGAATTTCATCACTTGATGTGCTGTTGAAGGAACAATCAGGTAGGGGTTAATTGTCGTTCGCCCTAAGATCCCATTATACGCACTGGGAGCATCCACAATTAAAAAAGAAACATGTATCTCTAGCTTCCTCTGTCCTGAACCGATAACTACTGGCAAAAGGATAGACCCTAATGGATAAGAGGTCGACCCCGCAAATCCCACAAGTGGAAAATCAAGTGGCTTAAGATCCGACTTCTTTTTTCCCAATGCCATAAAAGCTTCCAAAAACAGAATGTCGGAAGAACTTCCTCCATCTACCAATATCCTCTTCACATCACACTCCGCAATGTTCATAGTGATAACTAGCGCATCGTCATGTGGGAAAACTATTCCCCTCAAATCTCCTTCTGAAAAAGAAGTAACTGCTTCATTGGATGAATGTGGTCGCTTCCTGGTCAGCGCAATATCTCCTGCTTGTGAGGCATACACCTCTCTAGCATTGCTAACCGTTCCTCCTGATGCGAAACCTCCATGAATCATGTTGATAATCTTTTTCTTTGGAGGATTGTCTTCGACCACCTTCTTTCCCTTGTCCTGAGTCGACGGAGGTGGAGGAGGAGCAGGACTGCGTGGCCTTTTATTTGGTTTTTCCACGAACTCCTTCAAATGACCTTGTTGGATCAGTCTCTCTATGTCCTTTCCCAATATAATACAATGGTCCGTGTGATGTCCCTTGCACTGGTGGTATTCGCACCATCGATCTGAATGACCTCCTAATTGCCCCCCAGGCTTCTTCAGAGGCGGAGGAGTGTCCAGGCCCTTCTGCCTCATTTCGTGTAGGATCACCGAAAATTCCCTATTAAGTGGTGTAGAGGCTACCGTATGGACCTCGTTCGAACGATGACGATTATCATCAATACGCACACCGCCTCTGGGAGTATTCCCTGGAGGAGTCCAATTTGCAGCAGGACGACGGGACGGTGGTTGAACAGGTTTATCCGTCTTTTTCTTTGCCTCTCCCCCTATCGACTCTACAGCCTTTTTGTTTTTGCGGAACGACCTTGTTTGCTCCAGATCGATATAGGACTTCACACGAGCGGCTAACTCCTCCAAAGTGTAGACCGGCTTCAGAGTCATATTATCCTCCAATGAAGCACCCAAACGTCCGAGATTCCGCATGAATGCTCTAATAATCTCCTTTTCCCCCAAGTCGTCGTCTATGTCAGCCAAGTTTTGATTGAAACGAGCGTAATAGCTTGCCAAGGTTTCGTCATGTGCCTGTCGAACGTCATCTATCGAATTCGAACCTTTAAGCAACTGTCGGGCTCCTAAGTAGCGCTGGAGGAATTTGGACTTTAAGTATTGCCAGGAGGTTACAGAGCCCTTTGGCAGTCCAAAGAACCAATGTGACGCTGCCCCCGCCAAGGTGGTCGGGAATAGCAATGCAATATGATTCTCATTTTTGGTACGCCCTAGTAATGATGCCTCATGCTGTTGTACATGTTCGACTGGGTCACCCTTCCCCGAGTAACGAGGAATTTCAGCTGGCGTCACACTTTCTGGTATAATGATGTTGACCAACTCCTGGGAGAACGGATGTGAGGCCCGGTCCCTCAAGTTATGCATTATCTTGACTTTTGACTCTTCCATTTTCTTGGCGATTAACGCCTCGATCTGCTCAGTAGTTATCCCTCCCCCATCTGGTGGAATAGGAACCCGTGGTGGCAAAGGTGGAGACATTACAGTAGGGGGTACTGGGTGGTACGGTTGATACGGATGAGGAGGAGGAGGAGGAGGCTGAAAAGGAACTTCTCCTTGTCTAATGGTCGGAGATGATGACACCAACGGTGAAAACGGGACTTGAGATGGAGGTGGTACCGGCATGCCACCCTGTGCCCTTATCCTTTCCCTATAAGCTAATAACGCGTCCAGAGCAGCCATAAGGTCAGGGGTTACCTGGACACTCCTTGGGACACCACCTTGAGCAGGCATTGTATACGGAGGGACTTCGTATGGTGGAGGCCCATAAGGTGGTACTCCGTAGGAGGGCATTCCATAAGGAAACCCATACGAAGGAGCTGGACCATGCGATGGCATTCCCCTAGCATTTGTTCGTGGTGCCAACGGAGTTGATGCTGAGGATGACAATTCTTCCTGAGGGCGGGGAGGTCCCTCTTGACGGTTAATCGGACGGGATGGGCCTTGAGGTGGATTTGCGGGCCGAGTTGGTTCCGCTGGATGATCTCTTCTTGATGACTGACGAGGACCATTGGAAGGAGCCCCCGTAGTTTGTCGGCTTGCTGCCATACTTCGCGTAATAGCCACGGCTTTTCGTAAGAGATTCCCACAGACGGCGCCAAATGTTGGATCTTGATCTTCCACGCTGAACCAAGACTCGACCTTCGGTGCGCCCGGGCCTGCACAAAGGGACAGATCGGGTTGGACCCGATGATCCCCCTCCGACGCTCAAGTCAGTTCCCAGAAAATGAATATCTAAGAACTGAAAGTATATAGAGTACGAATATATGAAAAATGTAACCTTGATAGGAGATATGCAAACCTATTTATAGTGGAGGGTTGGGTGTATGTATTGATGATGCACCGCCCTTCGTATATGGAAACTCGTATATTGATTGTTGCTCTTCGGGAAATTATTTATTATATGCGGGGCCATTAAATATTCAGTATGAATTGAATTCCTTATTAGGAAACTCAATTTTAGGAAGGTGAATATCACACCCTTCCGTTTTACGAAGTCAGTCCTTTGAACGGCCCTTCTTTTAATAGAGATAGATCGACCCTCCCCATTAGTGGAGAAGAGTCGATCCTCTCCATACTAAGTAGAGAGGGGTCGACCCTCGGGAAGGGTCGACCCTCCCCTATTGGTAGAAAGGGATCGACCTTCCACCAACGGAGAGGGGTCGACCCTCTCCACTTGGTGGAGGAGGTCGACCCTCTCCACCAGTGGAGGGGGGTCGACCCTCTCCACTTAGTGGAGGGGGGTCGACCCTCTCCACCTAGTGGAGGGGGGTCGACCCTCTCCACCTAGTGGAGGGGGGTCGACCCTCTCCACCTAGTGGAGGGGGGTCGACCCTCTCCACCTAGTGGAGGGGGGTCGACCCTCTCCACCTAGTGGAGGGGGGTCGACCCTCTCCACCTAGTGGAGGGGGGTCGACCCTCTCCACCTAGTGGAGGGGGGGTCGACCCTCTCCACCTAGTGGAGGGGGGGTCGACCCTCTCCACCTAGTGGAGGGGGGGTCGACCCTCTCCACCTAGTGGAGGGGGGTCGACCCTCTCCACCTAGTGGAGGGGGGTCGACCCTCTCCACCTAGTGGAGGGGGGTCGACCCTCTCCACCTAGTGGAGGGGGGTCGACCCTCTCCACCTAGTGGAGGGGGTCGACCCTCTCCACTTAGTGGAGGGGGGTCGACCCTCTCCACTTAGGGAGAGGAGTCGAGTCTCCTATGTAGCGGGTATCGACCGACATGTTTCGATAAGCCTTTCGTGGTTCGTCCAAGGTTATTCGATACGGACCCATATCCATCAGGTGGCATTGACATAGCAGCTCCTGGAAGCTATCTGGTCGCCCTGAACCTCCCCGATTCCGTGGTCGGTCGGAAACTCAAGCTTCTGATGGACAGTTGAGGCAAATTCCCCCAGCGGGTTGATGGTAGTCCTCTCGATGATGGCATTGTAGGTCCCTGCAGACTCGACCACCACGAATTCTACGTTCCTCTTCTCTGACTTCCAGCCACTTCCGAACTCGACCAGTAAGCTAATCATCCCGACCGGGTAAGAGGTAGAGCCAGAAAATCTGACCATAGGGAAGTCCGCAGGCTTCAAGTCCTTCTTGGTTTTCCCCATGACTTGCAGTGCGTCCATGAACAAAATATCGGATCAGGATCCGCTTCATCTCGTACCCATCCACGTTCAGGGTCACGACCAAAGCATCATTGTGCGGGGTCTCCACACCTATCAGGTCCTCCACTGTGAAGGGAATCACCATTTCTTCTTTCAAGGTCCAATTTCGGGCCGTCTTGCCCAGCACCACAGCAATGGGAATTCGAGAAGCATAGACCTCCCGAGCTGCCGTAGTATCTCCTCCTACAGCAATTCCTCCGTGAATCACATTAACAGTTCCCCGCTTCTCCTTGCGGGCATTGGAAGACTCGGGCTTATCCTTCTTCGGGGACCGACCACGGGATCGGGAACGGGACCGCGATCGGGACCGGGAACGGGATCGGCCCCGTTGTCCAGCCACAAATTCCTTGAGCTTTCCCTTCTGGATCAGCTTCTCAATCTCTTTCTTAACTCCCGACAATGGTTATTGTCGTGACCGTTGGCACGGTGAAACCGACAATAATGATCAGTGCGGGCTCCCATGGACTCTCCATCTTTTTTCGGGAGATACCTGGCGACACCCTGTCGGTCCATCACCGCCAACACAGCACTCATGGAACAAATGAGAGGGGTGTAGTGGTCCTCCCGCTTGTCCGACTTCGAGGAACGTTTGTCTTCCCTCTGATCGGGACGGCCTCAATCCCGACTGCTCTCGAGTTTATCTTTCCTCCTGCGATCGTCCGAGGGTTTGAACGACTGCTTCCCCTTGTTCGATTTCGGAGGGTCAAGGTCTCCGGCAGCTATCTTTGACTCCTGGACGTCGATTTGCTGCTTCACCTTCTTCTGCAGCGCCTCCATGTTCCACACAGCCTTCTCAGCCACGCTGTGCATCAGGTCGGAACCATATGGTGCTGTCAGGTTCCGAATGAAAGTGCGGATGGTCTCCCCCTCCGACATTTCCTCATCAATTTCGGCCACGCTGGCAGTGTACCTCTGGTAGTAATGCGCCAGAGATTCGTCGGGCCTCTGTACCACCTCAGCCAGGGACCTCGCGCTTTTCAGGAGGCGCCGACGGCCCTGGTACTGCTGGATGAAGCGATCATGCATCTGGGTCCAGCTAGAGATGCATCCTGGGGGAAGGCTGAAGAACCACGATAGGGCTCTCTCGCCAAGTGTGCCTGGGAACAAAACACACACTATATCATCATTCGGGGCTCTGCCTAGACAAGCCATGACATGCTTCTGGACATGACGAACGGGATCTCCCTCGCCATCATACTCCTTAATTGTCAGGATGCCCAGTCCTTGCGGGGCAGTGGTGTTCACCAATCGGGGGACGAAGGGATGAGTGGATCGATCCCTCAGCTGCGACATCATCTTCTTCTGGTCCCCCATGCAAATGTTCACGATCTTCACCACTTGATCGGGGGTGATAGGGCCATTGAGAGGAATGGTCCTATGCTGCACCGGTCCAGGCCCATCGACCACGAACTGCTCCGATAGAATAGGCTCCTTGCTCTTGTCCTGGTGCTCGGGTTGGGCCTCCTGCCCGTCCCGATTCTCCATCGGCGGAGACGGAGGCAACTCCTCCTCCTTCTTCTTGGCGGCCTCCCTTCGGTCCAAAAGGGCCTCCATAGCTTCCAAAAATACATGTATGGCATCCATCACAGCCTTTGCCAAGTCCGGCTTTGTAGGTGCATCCTGGTCCCTCCTTGGGATCTCTTCCCGGCTCTCCGATGAGTTTCAAATGGAATCTTCGCGATCATCATGATGCCCCCTTGTTTGGGAAATAGCAGGGGGAGGATCATTCTGATCAACAGTGCGCTCCGGCGGCCCTGAATTCAGAGTTCCAGCAGGGTGGCGGGGAACCGCCGGATTGTCCTTGTCTCTTCTTTTGCTTGCCAGCCATCGAACGGGTAGAAGTCATTTTTGCTTTTTGCTTCTTCCCACAGACGGCGCCAATGTTGGATCACGGTTGGAACTCCGGTACGTACTTGACGGAAATTCAAACTCCTCTGCTCCAAGTAATCCTGCAAGAAGGGGATAGACCGGGCGGTGACCCAGAATCCCTCTCCGATGCTTAAATGAGTATCTCGAGGCAGGCAAGCAAGTATCAGTATGTAAGTGTATGTGAACGTCTCAATCCTGAGGTAACTCCTTCCTTTATATAGGGGAGGGGTTACCTCGGTAACCTGTTGGGATAACTGCCACGTTCCGTTTATCTCGGCCAGTAGCCCACGTTCCGTCTTTTCCTGCCACTTTCCCACTATGTTGATATTGGGCGTGTTTCTCGGCCTCGTGCTCTGGCGGCAAGTCCCGACGGAAGTCGGGGACTCCAGAGTTATCTCGTTTGGTCACCGCTCGGGGCCCCTCGTCATCGAGACAGGTCCACCATTCTCAGGGATTTAATATCGGGGCCTACTCAAAGGCATGTCATCGGGGCCTACTCAAAGGCATAACATCGGGGCCTACTTTAAGGCATAACATCGGGAGCATTCAGCTCATATATCGGGACCGACCTTGTCGGGACTCCTAGTATTGGTCTTCTAAGCCTCGTTTGGGGCCCAGTGGGCCTACTTCGCCGTTTAGTCGCCGTTAATGGGCCTAACGGCTATATCAAAACCCATCAAGTCCTACTATGGTACTTCAGATTCTTAACTGCCACAGTCGCTGCTTGACTGTTAGAGAACACCTTCACATGTTTACTCCCAACATCGTCATCTAGCAGCAGAGTAAGAAGTCTTTTCAGCCAGACCGCTTCATGTGCATTTTTATAGAGAGCTACAAACTCCGATTCCACCGTAGACAGCGCGACACAGGATTGCTTCTCGCTCGTCCATGAAATGGCGGCATCAGCAATGAGAAACACTCCTCCTGTGGTGGACTTACGATCATACGGATCGCCACCATGGTCGGCGTCACTGAATTTTCAAAGCATATTACGTAGTCGGCAATACCTTTCAGATATCGTATGATCCGCTTTACTACTTTTAAATGTTGATAACCAGGGTCTGTTTGAAATCTTGCTACTAGGCCCACAGTGTAACAGATGTCTGGCCGAGTGTAAGGCATGGCGTATATAAGACTCCCAACCATGCTTAAACACTTTGCACTCCTTATCTGTTCACGCTCTTGCTGGTCCATCGGGTCGTCGCGCTTCGACAATGCACACCCGAATACTACCGGCGTTTCCATGGGTTTGGCATCCTGTAGTCTAAACCGTCGGACGGTTTGTTAATTTAGGCTTCCTTAGATAGACATAACCTCCAGATGGAACGATCTCTAGCAATTTTAATTCCCAAGATGTGCATAGCCTCTCCCATTTCTTTCATCTCAAATACATATGCCTACCAGTACTTTGATTCATGCATAAAAACTCACATCGTTCGCGGCAATGAGTATGTCATCTACGTACAAAGTCAAGATGACGTACTAAGACCAGGAGGTCTTTGTATACACGCATGGATCCTCATGGAGATTCACGAATCTGTTCCCAACGATTTCCTCGTGGAACCTGCGGTACCATTGCCGAGACGATTGTTTAAGACCGTAAATGGATCTTTGGAGTTTACAAACTTTACATTCGTTACCAAGAGTAATGAATCCCTCCGGTTGCTCCCTGTAGATCTCTTCCTCCAGGTTTCCGTGGAGGAATACGGTTTTAACATCCATTCGGTGCAGCTCTAAATCGAGGCATGCGACCAGGGCTTGGATTTCCCTGACTGTGGTGTATCTCACAGTCAGTATGTAAGTCTCATCAAAGTCTACTCCGTGAAGTTGGGTGTATCCTTTCGCAACTAGTCGAACTTTGTATCGCTCGACATTTCAATCAGCAGTGAGTTTCAGTTTCTGAACCCACTTCGCCCATTTGGCCCTGCGGTTTGCAAGAAAATCAACTAAAGACCATACAAAATTGGCTTTCATTGAGGCGATCTCTTCCTCCATTGCTTTCCTCCATTCCTTCGCTCGAGGTCCTTTCACCGCTTGTTGAACCGTCTCTGGTTCGTCAACTGAAGTGAGGGTGAATGATGGATATATAATCGGGTTCGTATTTATATTTCGGGCCTCGTAAACACGTCAAAATTACATCTTGGTTTGAAAAAACGTCTCCCAAAGGGTCAAAACGGTCCGGAAACGCATTTACGCGCTTCCGGATTGCATTGCAACCCGGACCTCCGGGTTGCTTGCAATCCGAACCTCGCCGAATTGCCCAAATCCGACGAGGTCCGGATTGCATTGCGGGCATCGTGCGATTACCGTTTCCGCGATTACCGCTACGTGTAGAGAAGTCAAGTTCGCGCATTACCAATATGGATGACGGTTACCGCTTGCTTTTGAACCGTCATCAAACCGCTTTAAAACCGGGTCCGGTCCCAAGGAAGCAATAGGAGGCCTTGGCCACCCATTTTCACACATCCTCTCATTTTCCCAACTTTGGTATTTTGAGCTCTGACTTCTCTCTAGAAATATTTTCTCTCTCTAGAATTACTCTTTTAGCCTTTTAGTGACTTAAGCTTCGGAGAGGGCTCCGCTAGCACCCCCCCTCTCCGTGCTAGCACCGGTCCTTTGTGCAGGAATCGTCGCCCATACATCCGGATTTGTGCTCAGACTATCGCCTTCCAAGACTCAGACATCCCCTTGAGACACAACCGCACTTTGAGACACAGACCTTTCCGGGAATCTACCAAACACTCGTCAGTGGCACAAACCTCTTTCAGACGAAGGGTTACAGCCCGAAAACCCGAACAACCATACGAACAGACGCGTCCCCACGACCCAGTTCATCCAGGACGCAGCATTGGCGCCATCTATGTGATTCGAACAAAAACCTACCATACCGCAAAGACAATGCACGAGACCGATGACACCAACTTGGAGTATGTTGACATAAAGGATGCCGCCTTTAACGATGTCATTGATTTCTCATCAAAAGACAAGGAGCACATCGCATACCACAACGCCTTGCCCATAACCTCGCAGAAGCCGATAAAAAGGCAACTTGGATCCTTCCACATCCCTGTTGCCACATCCAATGCTTTCTTCACTCCAACAAGAAATGCATTCTCCGCACACTGCAACCAAGGAGCCTTCCAGTACAAAGGTGTCAACCAGTCACCTCCTTTGCCTCCAATTAACGAACAAGTTGAGACGATAGGGACAAAGTCTCGAGTCACAAGTCATCAAGAAACACTACACCAAAGAATAGAGGGGCAATGCACGGAAGGTACCTTCCAGTACCAACAGCCAAGGCACGAAGTTGCACGCTCATGGAACCTGTACGTGATAGCACAACACCAAAAAGAAGCATGGAAACAACCCCCAAAGCAGAATCAAGCAAAACCGCCCTCAAGCGGTCAGCAAGGAAGAAATTGGCAGCCTCAGCCAATAAGAACTCTTCAAGGAAATTTCCAGAGGCCAAAAGGAGTAAACGTCACTGACTGAATTCCTTTGAAAGCCCCGCCGTCCGAAATATTGAAAGAGATGAAGGATGCAAAAATGTGGAAAGCACCGAGCAATTTCAGAAACGGCCCGTTGGGGAAAGACAAAAACAAATTGTGTGAATACCACGAGGTGTTCGGCCACAAGACGAACAGTTGTGCCAGCCTACGTTTCCGCATTAACAGTTTCGTCCTCAAAGGAAAATTAAAGCAATTCACCGATCAAGGCGACAGCCCTCCAAAGAAGACTCAAGCAGAGTCATCCAAAATACACAAAGAAGGTCCTTCCACAAGGACAAGCAAGACGATGCTGACATTTGTCACAAGGAGGGACGGAAAAAACCTGCTATTGACGACGACGTCCCAATCACGGGGTTTGACAACAAGAACCTTGAAGGCAATAATTGAAAAAGAGATACACGTTTCCTGGGAAAAGAGACAACCGCGACAAAAGAGGCCATTCCAGTCAGATGCCCAAAGGCTCAAAGATACCAATCTCGCTATATGTGTTCCTTTGAACACACCGTTGTCTGTCATCCTGAAAGAAATGAAGGAGACCAAGTTGTGGAAAAAACCCTTTAAATTCCGCAATGGCCCATTAGGAAAAGATGAAAATAAATGGTGCGAGAATCACGAAGTATATGGCCATGAGACAGACAGCTGTGTCAGCTTAAAATTTCATGTAAACAGCTTGATCTTAGAAGGAAAAATGATGAAGTATATCGACCATGGAAATAAGCATCAAAGGAAGCCTCGTGTGAAGTCTTCAGGAAAAGGCAAGGGAAAAGAAAAGGCGAATGATAATCCACCTATCGCCAAACGCCAGAAAAACAACGTCACTTATGGAACCAATTATGACGACTTGTACAATCTTTGGAGTATGAATGCAGAAGAAGCAAATCTCAAACTCCCAGAAAACAAACCTCACCGCCCACTTGAGTCAAGGATTGCCTTCCATGGCAAAGATGTTGAAGAACAACACAAGCAAAGTAAAACTTGGGGGCATGACATAAACTTTTGTCCATCCCCAAAAGGGGAGATTGAAGAGCTCAACACGCTAGATGCATTGATAAACTATGTGGCACGTGGCAGAATCAACTAGCCAACAAATCACCTATGAGGACGTCAAACACATCAGCAATCCCTTTATCTTCCTTATCTCCTTTTTCGCATATCTATTTTAAATCTTTTAAAGATTAAGTACAACTCATGTTTATTAGCCTCAGTAATTTTCAAAAGAAGTGATCAGTAGACGCTTTCTTGTAATCCGTTGTGCGAACTCTAAATATCTAATAAAGGTTAAATCTACTTTCGTAGGTACATTATTATGACGCATATTACCTTGGAATAACGCCAAGTAACAACTACGCACATATTACTCGCGTCAACAACACAATGTTCCAAGCATTTTATACGCGCAAGACTAAAAATCGTGTCGCAATAATAAACAAGGCGGGGGCATTACACAAGGACAGATCATGCACTATTAGAAGATGAAACAATATAAACAATCAGGAAACAGTGATACAACTGCCAAGCGACTTGGGGGGCACCAAGCTGACAAGTGCTCGGCAATTCTACCTAACATATATACATGCCTATCATGATATACACCTATCGTATCCGCACTCAGGGAAGTTTCCCACACAAACAAGGAATCCTTGTATCAGATTCCTTTACTTTAATTATTATATGCATAACTAAAAAGAAAATTTCATGACTTCATACTTTTGCAAACTTATAAAAATTGCGATTATCTGACAAAAGTAACTCTGCTCGTAGGTACATACTACACTACGATTACTACTCAGGAATTACGCCAAGTAGTAACCTCTGCACGAAAATCTACTTCAACAATACAAGCTAAGCATTGTGTTCAAGGAGGGATTTATGGTATACAACACCAACATATCTATTATCTACACCAACAGGGAGTTTATTTCTCCATTCATAATATAGGCGTCTATCTCAAGAAGGTGCCGACAACACAAAGCCATCAAGCTATGTGCACAATCAACTTATATGCCGCAATGACAACCTGCGGATTATCTATCAAAACGACGACTATTCAAAGGCGTCAACTACAAGCAATATCTTGGATTAACACCAAGGCCTACTATCAAAATAGCATGTTGAGGTATCCTCTTTTTTAAAAAGACAAGCCCCATGTTTACTTCTAAAAAATGACATGCTGTGACATCTCTGGTTAGAGGCAAATCCTCATGTTCATAGCCATTCCCTGGATTCAGAACAGGATGGGCATACGGGATTGATCACCCCATAAGTGGTGGAAGTTCTCTGGTTAGACAACGACCCCACATTATAACAAGTGTGAATTCCTGTTTAAAGGGCTCACTCTTTATGGCGAATGTCCTCTTGATAAACGACAATCCCATATTACGAATTCCTGGTCAGGGTTCGCTTTATACGGCAAAAGTCCTCTGGTTAGATGACAATTCCGTACTACAGATTTTCAAACCGTGTTGCATGGTTCCCGGACGCAGAAAGCATGCATCACAATTCATATTTTCAAAAAAGTGTTACATGGTCCCTGGACGCAGGAATCATGTATCACAAATATTTTTTCAAATATTTTACCAAATATTTTGTCAAATATTTTATGTATCAAACACCTTTCCAAAAACTTTATCAACACGGTTTTTTGGCTACCGGTCACGACTGCAGGGACTATGTCTACGTTACTAGTCATCCACATTCAATAAACACAGTAAGTGATAACGGTATGAAATATTACTAACAAGTTATCATGCAAACTACTATGTATAAAGCAGGTTCAAACGACGTAGTTCAAAGCGAACAAGTCGTAAGCAGCAGCTAAGGAGCAACTACAACAAGTTTCCAAACACAGAAGCCGGGGGCAAACAGACTCAGAAACGAGTTCAACATATCAAAAAGATGGCACAGATTAAAGAATACCATCATCTCTGACAGGACTCGGCGGAACAGGCAGAAGTTGCACATTAGTGTTGCCACCGTCTCCCCCAAACAAAACCTACAGTGCGCAAGTCGCAACATCCTATGCTCTACCCATCTCGCCATGCCTTGGAGTCTAGCCAAGAGGGGCAATTAAAACACTTAACAATGTGCAACGTACAGTCGCAACTACGGACATCATGTTCATCATCTAAGGATATATATCCTATCTTTCAAGTCCAAAGCATATGGACAGCATAGATAACTCAAGGTATGAAATATTACTAACAAGTTATCACATAATTATTATTGAAAAAAGGTCCAGGTGACGAAATATCATGCAAGCAAAGGCATGAACAAAGAATTATCAACATCAACCCATTCACAAAGGGTTCAACATGCTGGAAGCAGACGGCCCAACAGCAACATAAAGTCAACATCATCTCTAAGGACTTATGGAAAAAAATTCATAATGTCAACATCAAATGCAATGTCGTCATCCAAACAGAAGACACGACAAGAATGATTGTTTCAACATTCAGCACAACATAGCTCTTCAACATAAGGGCGGCAATCAGCAATCAACAAATACTTACCTCAGTAGGAGTAACGCTCCTCCTTGGGCCGGTCCCTCGACCGGGGGGCAGAAGACACCACTGCACAACCTTCAACTCTATTTCCTTTATCACAAGAAGGAATTAACACGGTCATGCTCAGCATAAAGAACTAAGAATCGCTCGAGGGACAAGCCCTTTACCGCCACCGTGTCCAAAGACTCCAGAGTAGCGGGGGCACTTGTATGAACATCCGTCTTAACAAATGGATTTCTATACACATCAGCTATCCGCAAAGACAAGCTTTTTCCCATCAAGATGGAGATAGTGGACTTAATCATGGTAACAACCATGGGAAGACTAATTCTGACAAGAGGACAACAAGATCTGATATCCTGGAAAATGCTATCAACAATCCAGTCAATGCGCAAACACGCACCAATACTTATTCAAGCATTTATGCAACAGACGCTCCATGTGAGACAACCATGTACGTACAAGACTCGTTAGTCTTCGTGCAACAAGTAACAAGAATCACGCAAGGGGGGCAACCTCTTCAAAACATTAACCTTGCATGACAACACCGAGCTCATACTCGCAACATACAAGATTACAATGGTTGAATATTTTCTAAGTACTTGGCTCAGGATGACAGTCAGCATATTGCAAACTGTCAACATACAACCACGTGTCAACGTATTTTCAGGAGTTGGCATATAACCTGTGTTCGCATCAAGCATACAGATATAGCATACGCAGCCAGGGATGGTGAAAAGATTCTAAGTGCAGGGGAAAATACGCACACACAATGTATGTAAATACATGTCGACAAGGATGCATGTCGACAAGAAGAAAAATATTTTCTAAGTATTTCCATGTACGTACATACATATCGACAAGGAGAAAATATTTTCTAAGTATTTCCATGTACGTACATACATGTCAACAAGGATGCATGTCGACAAGGAGAAAATATTTTCTAAGTATTTCCATGTACGTACATACATGTCGACAAGGATACATGTCGACAAGGAGAAAATATTTTCTAAGTGTTTCCATGTGCGTACATACATGTCGACAAGGATGCATATCGACAAAGAGAAAATATTTTCTATGTGTTTCCATGTACGTACTTACATGTCGACAATGATGGATTGCATAACAGCGAGTAGCTATGCCTCCTAATCACACCTACGACGCTCATCGACAAAGCTCATACGACGACATCTATGCGCCAACGCGCATAGCAAAAGTCAACGCGCGTAGCAAAAGTCAACGCGCATAGCAAAAGTCAACGCGCATAGCAAAAGTCAACACGCATAGCAAAAGTCAACGCGCATAGCAAAAGTCAACGCGCGTAGCAAAATTCAACGCACATAGCCAAAGTCAACACACATATCAAAGCCGGTACGTGCAGTAAAAAGGACCAACATCTCAAGAAGCTATCATGCAAGTGATGCGACTAATATGACGAACCGCGAAGAGCAAATACGACAATACTTAAGGAAATATTTCTCTAAGCAACAAACGACTACTTCCAAGAGACTCCTTGATGATAAGGATCAAAGGAGTAATGCACCTACAAGTACTTACGGTATACTCCGCCCTCTTCTAAGTATTTATCTCTACATACATGATTATTTTGACATTGCACGCATCAAACCCGTCATCATACGCGTATGATTCCATATCGCATGATTCATAATTTGATAATCGCTAAGTCGTTTTAGAAACATACGGTTTATATTTCTTGCATTGCGTAATTACGATCTTGCCATGACCATTACTTGTGCATGCATGTTGATAAAAGCATGTTCGCATGATGTGTTACTAATTGCTTATATCCCTAACGATAACCACACTTGCACGCTACGTATGCGCATTCCCTATTGCACTAACCGTGATGACAGGAAACAAAGTCATTCGGTCGGGAAATCAAAGGACGGACGAAATCAAGATGTCTACGTCCGACCAACGATCAAAACCGAAAGGTTAGCGTCAAACTCAAATTGGACACGTATCCTAACTTAAAAATAGAGTCAAGAAAGGTTCTAAACCGTTACTTGACTCGGGGGAAAGTGATGGATATATGTCCAATTCGGGTTCGTATTTATATTTCGGGCCTCGTAAACACGTCAAAATTACATCTCGGTTTGAAAAAACGTCTCCCAAAGGGTCAAAACGGTCCGGAAACGCATTTACGCGCGTCCGGACCGGACCTCCGGATTGCAATGCAATCCGGACCTCGCCGAATTGCAATGCAATCCGGACCTCGCCGAATTGCCCAAATCCGACGAGGTCCGGATTGCATTGCGGGTATTGTGCGATTACCGTTTCCGCGATTACCGTTACGTGTAGAAAAGTCAAGTTCGCGCATTACCAATATGGATGACGGTTACCGCTTGCTTTTGAACAGTCATCAAACCGCTTTAAAACCGGGTCCGGTCCCAAGGAAGCCTATAAATAGGAGGCCTTGGCCACCCATTTTCACACATCCTCTCATTTGCCCAACATTGGTATTTTGAGCTCTGACTTCTCTCTATAAATGACACAGACCTTTCCGGGAATCTACCAAACACTCGTCAGTGGCACAAACCTCTTTCAGACGAAGGGTTACAGCCCGAAAACCCGCACAACCATACGAACAGACGCGTCCCCACGACCCAGTTCATCCAGGACGCAACAGTGAATATTTCACCCTTCTCGATGGGATACTCCTTAGGAGAAGTTCGATACCTTTGACTTCGTCTAGGCTCGTTTATCCCATCTTGAGTCTGAACATTGCTCCCACTCGGAATAATGCTTTCTATTGGAGCATCACTCCCACTGGGAATAAGGGCAGTGCTAGAACCTTGGCCTACAACTTTTCTTGGACGACCTCTCGGTCTTGAAACCAAATTGGTTTATCCACTCCCAGTGGGAACAATGGGTAGTTGTGGCATTATTGAATTTTCATCCAGCGGTTCGGCAACGTGATTATCAGGTTCAACTTGATTCGCACATGCAGCAACAGTGATTTGTATGGGTCCTCCCACTGGATTACTATGAAAATGTACCTATCTTCATTTACTTCATTCACTTTTGTTGCTACCTCAAATCTCCCACTCGAAGTAAGTGGGACCTGACTATCATCATTACCCTGCTCCAATTCGATCAAGACTTCGTCTGTTATATCTCACAAAGCGTTGAAAATTCGTCATCAAGGCGTGTAACATGTCATGTTCAACCACGACACCATTATTACAAGCTAATTTATACATGTATCCTCTAAGATTAGTCACCATACTCTCAGTCCAAATACTTGTTTAATGCGCGTGTTAATGTCGCATGATGATAAGAATTAATTCATTATCATTTAGCTTTTATGGCGTCGTGTTTGACTGATTTTGTCGATAAAGTGTGTTATCAATGTAAATGTCTTGCCCAACATCTCGCTCAAGGCATTTAGTGGGAGAGTTATTTTACCGACATCATCCTTTTCATTGGCTAATTCATCCCAAAGTGTTGGTCATCTTTGAACTGTGCATTGGGCTTTTGCTTTATGCGACATTTTATAATTTATGAGTAGGTGGTAGATTATGAAGCATACCTCTTTTTATCGTGTATGCATTGAATGAATTATTCCCAAAAAGAGGGAGGCTAATAAAATATTCAGCATTAAAACACTTCATCATTCAATTCGTACGTTGAAAACGATGTGTTCCATCTTTCGAGGTACACGCGCATGTGGCGCCTATTCCAGGTTTAACCTATGGTTTAAATCGTTTCGTTTCAAAAATTCAATCTAATTTAATCCAATCGGTGTCAAACATGTTCATCGTTACAGAATTTATCATATAATGGAGTACTAACAAATAAGAAAGAAATAAATTGGTCTGCCCTTAGAACTACACAACCGATGGATATTTAATGGTATTTCGACATTCCGCGATATTTAGATGAATGAGTGTGAGTATTCATATTAGATCCGACCATCTTTGTGGATATTTCGGTTTTAACTTCATTTCGGATCGATCCCGTTTTATTGTGTCGATTAATTTTGATATGTAGATCTCATTTCAAATCGAATGGAAACTACTTTATTCAATAACTCTGGATCTTTAACCAACCAAAAATTCAAAAAATAATTCGAACAAATAAGAGAATCAATGATAATTGGTCTGTTTTAAGATTTTCGACAATGCTGTAAAAGATAAAGGTAGAGCTGCACGAAAAACTACTGCCTACTCGAGCAGCGATCCTGAAAGAAATATTCACAAGTGAATTTCATTAGGAGACATTAGTCATATAAAACTTTAACGGCTTTATATATGTGGCTTAATGAGGTGTACCAGATTAAGGCACTAATCAACAGTGATTGTGCACTGGATCTCGTTTAAGGACCGATTTGATCCCGTTCCCTCTGCTGATTCCCTTGATCTCTTGTGGTGGTGCACAGTGGAACCTTCCGGCTCCTTTTGGTTACTTTCGGAAAATAAGGCCATGGTAAACCTAATCGATTTTATTAAGTAAACCAATCCTTTGTCGTAAGCTAACCATGATAACATGTATCACTGTGCTATATTTAGTACTTTCTTCCAATTGGATCATTCGTCCTGATGATCTGATGTGGTTTATACGGCAGCATCTTGGAAAAGTAGGGCAACATACTCTAACAATACTTTTCTGGCTTCGGCTGCCCTTCCTTTACAGTAACGGAGTTTAAGGGCGCCCCAAAGCTGAAGAGCACTGTAGTTGAGTTTGAAGTCATCTGCAACATCTTTGTCTAGGGCTGCCAATATCACCTTACAAGCTCTCTGATCCTCAAGGCCTCTAATCCCCTGACAGGTTTTGAGATTGCCATATTCATCCACCAATGTCCTTCCCATTTCAGCATCAATATATTCGTGTGTATTTTCTTCCATGGGAAGTTTCCTTACATGTTAACTCCATGCATAATCAGGGAGATGATAAAATTTTGTGAAAGAATTGCATACATCGGATATCTATTAAAATGGAATACGAAAAATAATGATTCCTCAGCCATCTAAACTAACTAACTACCAGTAAACCGAGGGAAGGGGGTTCGTGAAAGAGTTTACATTACCGCCGTCTTCAATCAAATAGACCAATCTCTTAAAAACGGTTTTATTCGCAAATTAACGAAATGGGAACTTTCAAATAAGCATACCCGATCTTGGCTTTCCGAAGGCCCTTTTGTCTTTAAAAATGTTCCGATGAACTTACGCATGCCTATATAATTCTACTTCACTAGTAAATTATCATAGCAAGCCAAAAAAATTCATCAACCAAACCATACATCATGCATACGCGTCATGCGTCTAATGATCCGAGGAACTCATGCTAGCATATATAATTCTACCTTCCAAGTAAACTCTCACATGCAGCTACATCCTCAACATTCAATCATACGTGTCATACATGAACACTTCCACATCAATCATGCATATTTGGCGTCTGGTTTTCATTTTTAAAACATTTTAAATATTAGGGGTTGACGCAATTCATGCTTACAATTAATCATGCGTGTTTCTAGACATGAATCCTAGGCAATTACAACCATCACAGCATGTCTATCCTAATGCGTGCAAACCATATATTTAACCAGGGCTCCACCCCCAACATCCAGCTAGCTTGACATAGTCAAGACAACACTTCTAATAAATATATGTGATAAAAAGTAAACATTTGCAATTCAGCCCTCTAATTATTCTAGTTCTTAAATCATGCATTTCCGAGATCCATCCCCATAATCGAAACTAGGCATTAAGGTTTAATAAAAAAAACTTGAAAGTTTTAAACCTTCGAGCACTGTATCGAATAATTAAAGTTAAAAAATATTTGGATTTTAAAACTTAATCATCCTATTTTATTAATTGACTTGAATTCGATTTTGAAAAATCCGGTTCGGTTCAGTCAATTTCGGTCCAGTTCGGTTCGATCCAAAAAATTTGGTTCGTTTCTGTCTAGAAAATTCGGTTCGGTTCGGTCTGGTTTTAAAAAATCTGGTTTGGTCCGAACCGGTCCAATAAAATAAGGTTCGGTTCAATCAATCAAAACCGGTTTTGTTAGGTTCACTTAGTTACCCCCGGTTCGACCCAAACCGGCTAGGTTGAACCGATTGAGAAAATCCGGTTTGGTTTAATTCCTATCCGGTTGAGCAAATTGGACTGGCCCATTAATCATACAAGGGTTGGGCCGAAATAATCTTGTAGGCTAAATAGAGTTTTAAAGTCCACTAGAAACTTAACTTAGCCTCCAATAATTATTAACTATACAAAATAATTTCTAATATTGCAAATATATATATATATATATATATATTTATTGTCAAGATTCTATCTATAAGATGTAAATCAATCAACAATATATATACATATATATATATATATAAATTTTGTCCCCAACATATAGATATATATATATTGTAAATATATTTAATAGAGAAACAAATATTTATCAATATATTTTATCGATCCTTTAAGTAATTAAATCTATCAATAATATCTTTAATCCCTATAATTTAGCTAGATATATTGATAGTTATATATTTCTATATATTTAATGTGAACCTATCCATATATTTCCAATTGTAGATATATTTTTACATTTAATAAAAATTAATATGTTAAACAATAATCTTAAGAATTTCTGCCGAAATTTTAACTTGGTGCTAAGAAATTAAAAAATTTAACTTGCAAATTTCATTAGGGTTCGGCCGAAAAACACCAAATTGGAAATACGTGGTCAAATTTCAAGATCAAATTTTAATAAGATCTACAATCCAATGTTTGGTTTTGATAAAAATACACTTATTCTTGAAGATCATGAACATCAAATTTTATTAAGAAAATCATGAAAATTCCGGCCCTAACAATCGTAAAAATCGGAAATTTTAAATTTTCACTCTTTAAAATTTCGGCCATCACCTTTAAAAATCAAGAACACAAATTTATCAAAATCAAGAACTTCTAACACAGGCTCTGATACCACTGTTGGATTACGGGGTTGGCTACTACGGAAACATAAATAAAGCACATGCTTGTAATCAGAATTACGCAGCGGAAGATGTGCACATACCTTAAACCCTTTCCGTAGTCCCAAGGATCCTGCCGAGGGAGTTCGCGATCCACCGGACGGAACCCGTAGAAGTTCTTGTTAAGGAAGTCCTACGCGGTATTAGCTCCACAGCAAAGACTCTAATCGATTCTTGGCAGGGACGGATCCTCGAAGTGATTTGCTCCAAGCAAATTGGCACACCCTTGGTGTAGCAGTATGGTTCGGCCGAACTATGTCGTTTGGGGGGAGGGATTTCTATCAAAAAACCACTACGGAGGGATTGTTAATTACCCTTAAAAATACCCTAACACTCCTTATTTATAGGAGGAGCAAAGTGGACAATAGTCTAATTTTCCCCTACACTAATGTTTCGGCCGGCCATGTATAAGGGAGGCCCCCCGATATTTTGGCCTCTCATGTCAATTGGGATTTAGGTCAAACCCAATTACCCTAATGTGACATTTACATAATTTCTTAGGTAAGATATACATATTAATGGGCTCCTAATAACGGTGCACAATCTCCATATGCTAACAATTTTATCTTTTAAAGTTAGCTTTATTGCTAATCTCTTTAGTTCTTTATGTTGACAACTAGTTAAATAGTAACTGGTGTTCACATTTTATCTGAATTAGGATTGTTAATCTCTTTATTTCTTTATGGTGACGATTAATTTAAGATGGATCAATGGCTTCTGGGTGGTCGTTTGATGTCGATCAACTTAGTCGGATCCTTGTAAGTCAATCGTTTTTTCTCGAAATCCGTTCCTCGCTAGCCTGCAAAAGAGGTGAGCCGGGGGTGTTCCCGGAGAACCCTCTCTGATACTTAAATGATAATACTATTCTAGAGAGAGAAAGTAGAGAGAAAGCAGAGCTCAATATATTGTGAGAGTCCTACCCTTGAATAGGAGGTCTTGATATCTATTTATATAGATCAAGGGTCCTTAACCGGTCAAGGATAGCGTTATCCCGAAATAGTGAATATTCGTGGATAGTAACAGGGTTTAGACCTGTTTGGCATCAGAAGGGTGCACTGTGTTTGGTAGGTCCGCATGTGTAAGTGCGGGTATTGGGCGTGTCGACGAGGCATCTAAAGGCGTAGACTAGGTGAGAGTCACCCAGACGTCATGACTACCTTTCGGACAGACAACTAGTCCGACCGGAGGTAGCTCCAATCGGACTAGTCCGATTGGAGGGCTCTCCAACCGGATTAGTCTGCGTTCCGGGCAGGTTTTCCCCCGTCCGGACTGTTTTGTGTTTTAGGATGTGCTTTTGGTGTCCTTAGCCATTTTAAGGTTAAAGTTTTGATTTGCAGGCGTGTATGGAGTCGACGTGGCGACTAAATTCATATTAAGACGAGTTCAAATTGGGTGTATATCTATCAATTTCTTTAAGCGCCAGTTATTTGTTCATTCAGTTCATCTAAGGGATACCTTTATGACTTATCCCTTTGATGGGTTCCGATGTAATCGTTAGCCCCGTTAAACAGCCAATGGACGGCGAGTAGGTCCAGTGGGCCTCGTGAAAGCCTGGAAGGCCCAGAGGCCCAGTACGAAGGGTCCCGACTTAAGCGACCCCGACATAAGAGCTTAACGCTCCCGATAAAGAAGCCTCTGAGCAGGCCCCGATATGCCTTAGTAAGGCTCCGATAATAAAGCCCCGTAGAGGCTGGACCTGTCCCGCAAAGACTGAAGGTCCTGGGTGGTGATCTAAGAAAAGTACAACTCTGAAGTCCCCGACAGGAGTCGGGACTTGGGATCAGAGAAGTGGAAGACGGTTAAAGATAATGAATAAATTCCCCCGAGATACGCAGGGCGTGCCCGAGATACACGGAGTATGGGTAAGATACGCGGAGCGTGGGGCGAAATATACGGAATCCTCCGAGATATACGGAATCATGGCGAGATATACGGAATCGTGGCTACAACGGCCAAGCATGGCCCCAGGTAACTCTGGGTGACTTCTCCTCCTATATAAGGAAGGAAGTTACCCCAGAAAAGACCAATTCATATACAAGCTTAGACTTTTGCCCACCACTCCATTGATTACCGTACTCATTTAAGCATCGGAGAGGGATTCTGGGTCACCACCCAGGTCATCCCCTTTTGCAGGACCACGCGGAGCTTAGGAGTCCAATCATTCCGTCAAGGACGTTACAGAGCTTCGCCCGTGATCCAACATTGGCGCCGTCTGTGGGAAACTGACAAAAAGTCAAGATAGTCTCTACCAGATCAATGGACGGTGGTGGCAAGAAGAAACAAGTTCCAGCCGGCAGTTCTCGTCCCGCAGGAACTGTGAATTCCCCGTTGCCGGAACGTGTGACGGAACAAGGTGAGAACCCTGCCCTTTCTCAGACAGGGGGACATGGTGATGAGGTCTCAGTCCGAGACGTTGGAAGGGATAGGCAGGAGGTCCCTCGTAGGGGAGAGGACGACGCTCCACCGAACCCGGTGGGCCCTGGAGCTAGAGATGCCTCGCGAAGGGAAGAAGGGTCATCTTCGAACTCGGAGTTGGCCAAGGCAGTAGCGGAGGCCATGCCAATGTTCTTGGCTGCCATGGAGGCCTTGCTGGACAAAAGAGAGGCCGCTAGGAAGGCGGAGGAGTTGCCTCCGCGAGAAGAGTTACCACCACCCCCGCCGAGGGTGGACCCAGAGGAGCAGGGGGTTCCGCCCCGGGACAAGGGTAAGGAACCTATGCAACCAGAGAAGTTCGTGGTTGACGGCCCTGGGCCAGTGCAGAATAGGACCATCCCCCTGAATGGTCCCCTCACCGCTGACCAGGTGGTGAGAATCATTAGCATCTATACGGGCGACCAAAAGCAGATGACCTCGGAGCTCAGGGATCGATCCAGCCATCCTTTCGTACCACGGCTGATCGACACCGTTGCCCCGCCAGGGATAGGTATCCCGACGATCGAAGCATATGATGGGGAAGGAGACCCGGTCCGCCATGTGCAAAGACACGTTCAGGCATGCATGGGTAGGACTTCAAACGAAGATTTGATATGCTCGCTGTTCCCAATAACCCTAGGAGAGAGGGCCATGACCTGGTTCTTTAGCCTTCCGCCAGGGAGTATCACGTGCTGGGCTGACATGCACGACCGCTTTATCAAACAGTATCAAGGACGAAGACGCCTCCTGAAAAGCGTGAGGACCCTAACCAAGGTGGTACAGAGACCTGACGAATCGTTGGCGTATTATTACCAACGGTTCACTGCCAGCGCTGCGGAGATTGATGAAGAAATCTCGGAGGGAGAGATGATACGTACCTTCCTGCATAACCTAAGCGCTCCGTATGGCTCCGATCTGATGCACAGTGTAGCCGCGAAGGCTATATGGAGTATGGAGGCCCTGCAAGCGAGGGTGAAGCAGCAAATTGATGTCCAGGAGTCAAAAATCGCTGCTGGGGAGCTGGATCCCCCGAAGTCGGGGAGAGGAAAGGCGTCATCCAAGCTGTCGGATGATCGCAGGAGAAGCGACAAGTCAGAGGGGAATAGAAACCGAGGCCGTCCCGACCGGAAAGAAGACAAACGTCCCGCGGGGAAAGACAATCGAGAGGGTCGGGTCACCCCCATCAACACCTCGATGGCCTCTGTACTAGCTGTAATGGAGCGACAAGGTCTCGTTCGATACCCCCCAAGGAAGGAAGGCGAATATCTAGGAGGCCGCCCGGACCGTTACTGTCGTTACCATCGGGCCAGTGGTCACGACACCGAGAATTGTCGGGAGCTGAAGAAAGAAATTGAAAAGCTAATCCAGAAGGGGAAGCTGAAAGAATTTTTCGGGAAGGGTCGATGCCGATCCCGTTCCAGGAGTAGGTCCCGCTCCCGTTCGAAATCCCGCGACCGATCCCCGAAGAAGAAGAAGGTGGAGCAGGAAGCCTCAGGATCGGGAGCCCGCCGAGAGAGGCGCGGAACCATCAACGTCATTCATGGAGGAATGGCAGCGGGAGGTGATACCTCTGCTTCTCGTGAAAACTATGCTTCGCGCGTCTCAGCTGCGGTGGTGTTAGGGAAAAGGTCCCGGTCGTGGACCCTAAAGGAGGAGATGGTGATCTCTTTCTCAGCGGAGGACCTGGTTGGTGTGGAGAGCCCTCACGACGACGCCTTAGTCGTGACCCTTGATGTGGACGGATTCGAGATGAAGCGGATCCTGATAGATGGAGGAAGCTCCTCCGATATTCTTTTCTTAGATGCCCTCGAAGCCATGGGGAAAACGAAGAAAGACCTAATGCGGGTGGACTTCCCGATGGTGGGATTCTCTGGCGCCACTTCCTATCCATTAGGAATGATTACCTTACCAGTAGAGTTTGGTAGTGGCTGGAAGGTGGAAAAACGGAACGTGGATTTCGTTGTAGTGGAGTCTGCGGGGGCATACAACGCGATCATCGGGAGGACTACCATCAACCCTCTTATGGCTGTCGCCTCGACGGTCCACCAAAAAATGAAGTTCCCGACTGATAACGGGGTAGGAGAGGTCAAGGGCGACCAAGTGGCGTCGCGGAAATGCTACGTTAACGCCACCCGACGGAGAAGGAGGGAGACCATGACTGTTCTTCAGACAGATACCGATCCTCGAGAAGAGTATGGGCGTCCCGCCCCCATGGAGGACTTGAAGGAAGTGGAGATTGATGGGCCTCAGAGGAAGGTGAAAATCGGTTCTGCCCTGTCGGATGAAAGAGCACGGGAATTGATCGAACTCTTGAAGGAGTTCAAGGAGCTGTTTGCCTGGTCCCCGAGTGATATGCCAGGAATCAGTCCCGATGTGATAGTGCACGAGCTCAAGATTGACCCCGCGATCAAGCCTATCGCACAGAGGAGACGTCCGATGGGCGCGGACAAGAGGATCGCGATCCAGCAGGAAGTGGGCAGGCTACTCGATGCTGGATTCATCAAGGAGCTTCGATTCCAGACTTGGGTGGCTAACCCAGTGCTGGTGCGAAAGAGTAATGGAAAGTGGCGAATGTGTGTCGACTTCCGCGACTTAAACAAAGCCTGCCCGAAGGATTGCTACCCGCTTCCAAGGATTGACCAGCTGGTGGATGCTACATCGGGACACGAGCTGCTGAGCTTCATGGATGCGTATTCTGGGTACAACCAGATTAAGATGGCGAAGGATGATGCCCCCCATACGGCCTTCTATGCCGACAGTGATGTCTACCATTATGACGTGATGCCCTTCGGATTGATCAATGCCGGAGCAACTTACCAGCGGATGGTGAACAAGTTGTTCGGGGACATGCTAGGGAAAACCATGGAGGCATATGTGGACGACATGCTGGTGAAGTCCCGACAGGCAGGAGACCATGTCCAGAATTTGGCGGCAGCATTTGAGCGGATGAAGTTTCATCAGGTTCGGCTGAATCCCGACAAATGTGCTTTTGGGGTGAACTCGGGGAAGTTCCTAGGGTTCATGGTGAGCCAGAGAGGAATCGAGGTGAACCCTGAGAAGCTGCGAGCAATCGAGGAGATGCAGTCCCCGAAGAATCATCGGGAGGTCCAGGTGCTGAATGGCCGGTTGGCCGCGATGAATCGCTTTCTATCCAAGGCGAGCGATCGAGCTATGCCATTTTTTGATGTGCTGAGGGCCAACAAGAAGTTCGAGTGGACCGACAAGTGTGAGGAGGCGTTTCAGACACTAAAGCAGCACCTCCGCACCCTTCCGCCATTGGCGAAACCAGTTCCAGGCGAGCCGCTCTATCTCTATTTGGCTGTTTCTGATGTGGCTGTTAGTTCTGTTTTGATTAAGATTGTCAAGGGCAACCAAGTCCCGATCTATTATGTAAGCAAGGCATTTGCCAAGTCCGAAATAAATTATCCCGCTATTGAGAAGTATCTCTTCGCGTTGATTATTGCCGCTCGAAAACTACGACCTTACTTCCATGCCCATGAAGTCACGGTATTGACGAACCAGCCCTTGAAACACTTTTTGAACCGACCAGAAGCGTCGGGGAGATTGGTAAAATGGGCCATCGAGCTGACAGAATTCCGCATTCATTTCGCTCCAAGAACCGCTATTAAGGGCCAGGCATTGGCAGACTTTATAGCCGAGTCCACGGCACCCGATCTGGAAGTAACGGGCCCCGCGGAGGGGGCAACCATGGAAGAAGTCCCGACAACAGAACAGCAGACAGAGCAGCCAAATGAGGAGAATACGTGGGAGATGTACACTGATGGTTCGTCAAGTGTAGAAGGCTCGGGGGCAGGATTCGTATTGATACCGCCCGGCAGAGGCGAGCCTTTACGATATGCCCTGGCGTTGACATTCAAAGCCACCAATAACGAAGCGGAGTATGAGGCTCTTATCACGGGCCTCAAGATTGCCAAGGGTACGGGGGTCGATCATTTAAAAGTTAAAGTGCGATGCTAGCTTGGTTGTAAATCAAGTCCAGGGGAACTATGAAGCTAAGAGCCCGACGATGAAGAAATATTTGCACGAGGTGCAGACTTTGAAGGGGAGCTTCAAAAGCTTTGATATCGAGGCGATCCCAAGGGAAGAAAACGCGAAAGCAGATGCCTTGAGCAAGTTCGCTCTGGGAGTGGCCCCCGAGGAGAATCGTAAGGTGCATTTCCTAGAGAAGGTGATTATCTCAAACATCGACCCGGTGGAGGTCTGTGCTGTTGGAACAGGATCGGAAGAAGAGGAGAAGCCCACCTGGATGACCCCGATGGTCACGTACCTGACTACGGGAGTACTCCCTGACGATAAAGTGGCAGCCGTCAGGTTGCGGCGGATTGCAGATAACTACGCGATGGTGGACAACCAATTATACAAAAAAGGGTACGTAAAACCTTTCTTAAAATGTGTAGCAGAGCCTGATACAAATCGGATCCTGAGGGAGCTCCACGAAGGAGTCGCGGCCTGCCATGAAGGGGCCCGATCTCTAGTAAGGAAGGCATTGAACTTAGGCTACTACTGGCCCTCGATGAACAAAGAAGCGACCGCGATGGTCCAATCCTGTGATGCATGCCAGAGGTACGCCCCAAATATCGTGGCTCCCGCCGCGGACCTGATGCCCATCAGTAGTGCATGGCCCTTTGCGCAATGGGGAATCGACTTGGTGGGACCACTCCCACAAGCGAGAGGTCAGTGCAAATACTTACTCGTGGCTATTGACTACTTCTCAAAGTGGATAGAGGCCAAAGCATTGGCTAGAACAACGGGGCAGCAGATCCTCAGGTTCCTTCAGACTCAGATCATATCCCGGTACGGGGTCCCACGAGTACTGATCAGCGACAACGGCCCTCCGTTCAACGGAACCCAGTTGAAGGAATACTTGGAAGAATTAAATATTGAGCATCGGACCGCTTCAGTCCGCCACGCTCAGACCAATGGCCAGGTAGAGTCAGCCAACAAGATCGTGATGGATGGCTTGAAGAAGAGAGTCTATGCCTTGCAGGGCCATTGGCTGGATGAGCTCGAGAATGTGCTATGGGCTGTGAGAGCAACACCCAAGCAATCAACAGGAGAAACTCCGTTTGGCCTGGTTTACGGCACGGAGGCAGTTGCTCCCGTGGAAATAGCGGTGGCGTCCCACCGTGCGAAATACTATGAGCCTCTATCGAATGAGGAAATGAGACGTCTGGACTTAGACCTACTCGAGGAGAAGAGGTGGAAGGCTGATGAAGTCCAGGCCCGAATGCGACTGGCAACAGCCCGATATTATAATCGGCGTGTCAGGTCCCGACAATTCTTCGTGGGAGAACTTGTCTGGCGGAGGAACGAGTTTGTTCATCAAGATCAGATCAACAAGCTGTCACCAAAGTGGGAGGGACCCTACAAGATCGTGGGGATGCCAGTGCCCAATGCATACAAGTTAGAGGATCTCGAAGGCAAGACGTTGAAGCACTCCTTCAGTGGTGAACACTTGAAGAAGTATCATGTTTGATATGAAGCCGCCACGAATGGCGCAAATTGTCTATCGATAAAATCCGATGTAAGCCTACTTTGAATTATTAGTGAATAAAAGAAGTTGCCTTCCGATCAAATTGCTTTCGAATTTATTCTTACTGTTAATAAGACGTCCTGAGTGACGCAACAAAAGCCCTCCGAGGTATGATGAAAGCCCCGCGGGGGACGCATAAGTCGTCTATATGGCGCGGCCAAAAGCCTAAACAGGTATGAACAAAAGCCCTACGGGGTACAAGTAAGTCGTCTATATGATGCAACCAAAAGCCTAGGTATGAAAAGACCCTGATGGGTCCGCGTAAGCCGTCTATATGATGCGGCCAAAAGCCTTAACGGGTGCGAAAAAGCCTTAACAGGTCCGCGCAAGTCGTCTATATGACGCGGCAAAAAGCCTTAAAGGGTACGATTAAGCCGTCCGGTAAGAGACGCAATGAAAGCCCTAAAGGGTATGAAAATGAACTTTAAAGGTGGGGACGAGAAACCTTAAGTGGTAAAGTCCCGATTTTGGACGAGAAACCTTAAGTGGTAAAGTCCCGATTTTGGACGAGAAACCTTAAGTGGTAAAGTCCCGATTTTGGACGAGAAACCTTAAGTGGTAAAGTCCCGATTTTGGACGAGAAACCTTAAGTGGTAAAGTCCCGATTTTGGACGAGAAACCTTAAGTGGTAAAGTCCCGATTTCGGATGAGAAACCTTGAGTGGTAAAGTCCCGATTTTGGATGAGAAACCTTAAGTGGTAAAGTCCCGATTCGATAAGAAGCCTTAAATGGTAAAACCGGGAGTAAAACGACGGAACCAAGACAGATGGAAAGAAAACTATTCATATAAAGGCTCGAAGGCCAAAGGAGTTCATTACAAGGACTAAAAAGTAAACGCTAAACTTGGTCCTTGGGGGAAGATGGATCCGCAGCAGCGTCGGGGGGAGCAAGGTCTGGAAGGGCTTGGACGGAAGGCTCGGCAATTGACGGAGTCAGGTCCACAGCAGCAGTCTCTTCACTCTCCGCAGGGAGGCTGAAATACTTCTCCGCGAAGGGGGCAAGGGTCTCGGACTTCTTGAAGTCGATGGAATCCGCATAGACTGTGTAGAGTTCTTCGACAGCGTTGAATAAAGTGTCCTCCACCTCGGACTTGCAGAACTCCACAGCAGCCAGCTTGAATTCTTCAGAGTCCCGATACTCCTTATGGCCCTGAAGACGACCCTCCTCACGGCCTTCCTCGAGACCTTGGGCCTTTGCCTCAGCTAGTTTGGCAGAGAACTCTGCCCTTTCCGCTTCGAGCTTGGCTTTGGCTTCTGTCAGAAGATCCGCGACGACGTTCTTCTCATGAATGAGTTGCTGCTTCTCTTGCTCATTCCGCTGCTGGTCCGCCTGGGCCATCTTCCGTTCTCGACGCATGACAGCCTCATGGTCGTGGACCTTCTTGAGCAGGCTTGTGGACCTGTCATCAAGGAGAGCCTTCTCCTTGGCCATCTTATTTTTGGCCGCCACTGCCTCGTCACGCTCCATCTGAAGCTTGGCTAAAGCTTCAGGGTCCGCCTTGGCCTCTGCCTCTTCCAAGGCGCTCTTTAAAGCCAAGGCAATAGCGATGCAACGCTGCCGGTCCGCAGTTTCCTAAGGTGGGAGGAAAAAAGATGAAACTCAGAGACTGAAGGTAGGAGTCAAGAAGAAAATAAGGCGGCAAGTTATTACCTCTATCCGGCGGACGGCCATGGAGCGGAACTCTTCTTCGATATCCTCTCGCGAAAGATCGAGAGGCTTCCTCAGAGCAGGAGGAATCGACCCTGATAGCAAGTGAAGGGCCAGGTCGGCCTCAAGATTGTCCCGACGGATCGAAAACCCAGCAAGGGATTCAATCGGACGCCAGGGAAGCGCTGCCTGGTCAGAGGTGTAAATCTTATACACCTCATCCATTGGAAGACGAGGGATGGGCTCGGCCCCGGGGGTGGCAGGAACTACCTCTGTAGGAGGTTCGGGAGATGGGGTGCGGAAAACGGGAGGAGGACTCTTCGACACATCCCTAGCAGCAGGCCGCGCGCTCCTAGACCTTGACCTGCCACGAGGGATCAGGCCTCCCTCTTCAGGCTCTTCAGCGGACGGAGAAGCCTCCAAGTCAGTTATGGGGCGGAATTGAGCTTCCGCCGGAACATCCTCTAACAGCAATTCTCGCGGGGCCGCAGTCCCCGCCAGATTAACGACCTCCGTCGGAATGGGAGCCTCCAAAGGACCTGCGGTAGCGGGACGAATAAAGGTGGATTTAATCTCTTGGACCCGTGCCCTTCGGTCGGCGGGGATAGTTTCCTTGGAATTAATTCTTTATAATTGAACAACATGCTTACCTTCCTCGACGGTGGTGGCCCTAAAGGCCTGATCTATCTCCTCCCGCCTGGCCTTCTTGGCCACGACCCGCTCCTCGGTTGGAGGAGCAGCAGCTAGGGGGGTCGAGGAGGAAGCCCCTTTCTTCACCAACTTGCGCTTCCGCCTTGAACCGCTTTGTATAGCATCAGTCTCGCCCTGCTTCATAACGAGATGAGTCAACAGAGAAGCCTTCTTGGCTGCAAAAAGGTAAAAATAAAACAGTTAGAAATATTACCCAGATGACTAAATCCTTGGAAACAGAATCGAGGAGTCGGACTCCGATAGTAATCAAGTCCCTCTCCTGGAGCTTGTTGGCGTCAAGAGGTATGAAATTATCCCCCCAGCGGTAGAGTTGAACCATCTGGAGGGTATTGAGGTCATCCTCGGAGTAATCCTGGAGCTTGGGGGCAGGATCCGCCACGACCTCCCATCGAGGCCAGGGAACAGAGCTATGCTGGACGAAGAAGTAATATTTCTTCCAGCCACTGTTATCAGAACCCGAGTCGCGGATCAAGATCCGATCCTTGTGAAACTTCCAGGTTTCACTATCCCAGCCGTAGCGTGAGAGTTGCTCCCTTGTCCACTTGGGAAGTCGGGGAGAGAAGGAACAAACACCGGCTTTGTTGCACTTCATGCCGTAAAAGGTGCGGAATAACAGAAGACTGTATGTCCATTGTTGACGGTGACACAGGAGTTGGAAAGCATTCCACACGCGGATGGCGTGTGGGGAGAAGGTGCAAGGATGTGTTTTGTAAAAATTACACATCTCCACCATGTTTCCGCAGAAGGGGAACCGAATCCCCGCGCTTATTTGTCCAGTAGAGACAAATGCCTCCCCCGCTCGAGGAGGCGTAATAATGTGCTTCCTCCTACCAGCAGATTGGGACCCATAGGGGAAGCGGGGCTCCCAATCCGAAGTAATGCACCCTTCCCTAAGGGCCGCCTCATACGAACCCTCGGATATCTCATTAACAGCAAATTCAAAGAAGAAGGGAGCCCTAGCCTCAGAACTAGCTTCGTCTAAAACAATTACAGACAGGGAAAATTGAGAAAAGAGGAGTAAACAGTATGTAAATCACGAAAGCATGGAAAGAGGTCCTTACCAGACATGATCGGTGGTCAAAGGGTGAGGAGATGGAAGATCGGAGAAAGATGAAGTTGCCTTGATCGCTTGAAGTACCAGGAGGAGCTCAAAGAAAACTTCGAATGCAAAGAAGACTGAGAGTGAAAGAACGCAGAAAAGGTGAATAAGACCAGGGTCTTCTCTTTTATAGGCAAAAAAAAAAAGCAAATGAAGGGATATAATCGTGACCGTTGAAGACGAAACGACTTGATCAGAGCCATTGAACTATGGGACGGTACAGAGGAGACAACTGGATGGGCTTGATCTGCACCGTTGAAGAGGAAACGACGCGATCTCAATCGACGAGATTATAGGCACGGAGGAGACGTGTGTGACATCACAGTTGCCTTTTTCAGAAAACAGCAGTCACGCTAGTTCAAACGTCGTTTCTCTATCCTCAGGCATTTAATGCTGCAGTAACCGAGGAGACTCCTCGGATTTGGCAACTACTCATGGGGCCTGGTGGGCCCAAAGCAATCATGAGTAAAAGACTGTTATGCAACAATAATACTCAAGGGAAAAGGCTCCGACGGTGGTATCGGAAAAGCCAAAGAACAAAAAAGCCTCCGACGGTGGTATCGGAGGATAAGGTTGGCAGGCATGGGATCAGAAGACATAACGGACTAAAAGTCCCTCATGTCTTGGGGGCAAATGATGGGTTCCGATGTAATCGTTAGCCCCGTTAAACAGCCAATGGACGGCGAGTAGGTCCAGTGGGCCTCGTGAAAGCCTGGCAGGCCCCGATATGCCTTAGTAAGGCTCCGATAATAAAGCCCCGTAGAGGCTGGACCTGTCCCGCAGAGACTGAAGGTCCTGGGTGGTGATCTAAGAAAAGTACAACTCTGAAGTCCCCGACAGGAGTCGGGACTTGGGATCAGAGAAGTGGAAGACGGTTAAAGATAATGAATAAATTCCCCCGAGATACGCAGGGCGTGCCCGAGATACACGGAGTATGGGTAAGATACGCGGAGCGTGGGGCGAAATATACGGAATCCTCCGAGATATACGGAATCATGGCGAGATATACGGAATCGTGGCTACAACGGCCAAGCATGGCCCCAGGTAACTCTGGGTGACTTCTCCTCCTATATAAGGAAGGAAGTTACCCCAGAAAAGACCAATTCATATACAAGCTTAGACTTTTGCCCACCACTCCATTGATTACCGTACTCATTTAAGCATCGGAGAGGGATTCTGGGTCACCACCCAGGTCATCCCCTTTTGCAGGACCACGCGGAGCTTAGGAGTCCAATCATTCCGTCAAGGACGTTACAGAGCTTCGCCCGTGATCCAACACCCTTGTAAATGTTGTTGACGACCAATTTTAATTGACACCCTACTAAAACAATAATTGTAACTTTCATTTCATTTGTTTCCCCCAAAGAGATATGTCACTTTTCATAGTTGGGGGTTTACATTGCTTTTATCATCAAATGGAAAAACGTAATAAAAATCCCTGAAATTACGGAGCTGTTACGTCTGTCCTTCATTATTTTTAAACAATAATGTTGATCTTATGATGCAAGTACGTCCACGTGTTGTTATACAATACGACGTAAACAATTGGTTTTCTTTTGGGCCAAACGTTGACGATTGGTTATTGTCGTATTGATCATCATCTTTTGCTCAGGTGCACTGCTTGAGCAGCAAAGTTGACTCAACATATTTTCCTTCTCCGCCCATCTTCATAAAGCAATAATACGCTGGGACCCTTCGCATCTTGACCCCCTTCTCAAAGATTACTAATGGAAGACAATGCATTCCATTCCATTGCATTTTTGTCTTGTATATATATGCTGTTATTGACTTCTCTCAACCATGTAATTAACTCTCCAACTAATCAGTAATCTATATATATTATAATTAAAAAAAAACTAAAATGAGCAATCTGGGGCGATCAAGTCAGCACGGTCATGCAATAAAAAATTGCCACGTCATTCTTTTTATTAAATAAATTGGCATCAATATTTCTTTATCAATTACAGAGATTAAAGTATAGAGACCACATTCCCAACGCTAGTAAGAACAAAACCGAGACGTAATGCTACTACAATTCAACGAACAATTCAAATGTCAATAATGGGCTGAAAGGAAGAAATTGATTTATCCAACACACTGAATGATCTGATGGACTTTATGGCTTCTCTACAATTTTCAAGCGACACACTAAAGTATCTGATTAAAGGATCTGATAGACTATACGACTTCCTCATGATTTCCAAGCGACTTAGTATACGAAGGGTCTCCTCCAAAGGATAAGAAATCAGCTCAATTTCCTATTGACTCAACCGATCCGATTTGCCGAAGTGGAAGAGTCAGACGAGCTAACATGCTGTTACAGTTGCTCGAAGGTCGACGGAGCTAGGTATGTTATCATGGGAACCCGAGATCGGATTGAGAGATGAAGATGAATCCATTATCATTCATTCAAAAGTTTCTTAGGAAAGTAAAGTACAATCCTATTTATAGTAAGTGCTATAACTAACATACTAATACATCACGGTAACTCATTAATACTAATCCAATATTCTCCCATATCTTCTTCTTCTGCTCTACTCTTTGCATCTTGGAAGATATCCACAACTCCATAATGCCAAAGTAAATCCTCATGTTGTAATCGACCAAGGGCCTTGGTAAGTAAGTCAGCTAATTGGTCTTTAGAGGCTATGTGATATGTAATAATGGTACCATCTCGAACACAATTTCTTGTAAAATGACATTCCAATTCCACATGCTTTGTTCTCTCGTGGAAAACATGATTTGTGCCATACGAATAGCTGAGTCACTATCTGAATAAATCGGAACTGGATACCCAATTGAGATATATAATTCCTTGAAGAGTCCGCGAAGCCAAATAACCTCAGTTGTAGGCTCTCTTAAATAGTGATACTCAACTTCAGCATTGGAGAGTGAAACTGTGTATTGTTTCTTGACTTTCCAAGCTACCATAGCCTGCCCCAGTTTGACACAGTATGCTGACAAATATTTCCTACAATAAGGACAAGAAGCCCAGTCTTAATCACAAAAAACAGTGAGTTGAAGATCACTCTTAGCAGGATAAAGCAACCCCTTATCTGGTGTGCCTTTGATGTACTTTAACACCCTCACAGCAACGTCATAATGTGATCTCTTAGGATTGTGCAAAAACTGACTTAATCTTTGTATAGAAAAAGCAATATCAGGCCTTGTCATCGTTAGGTAAAGTAACTTACCCAGTAGCCTTCTATATATACTGATGGGTATACGTCCGATTCGGGTTAGTTTTATAGTATTCGGACTTCGTTTACACGTCAAACCCACCAAACGGTCTAGAATTATTCACCCACGAGTATTAAAAAGTCCAGTGCACGCGCGTATTCGCCCCGGACTTACACCTCGTACGGATTGTCATCACAATCCGGAGCTGGTCCGGATTGTCCCGGCATTCTGGACCTCCCGGGATCCTCGAGATACTCCGGAACGGTCCGGATTACTCCTCTTGATGACACATAAACCCCTACGCAAACATTACAGGTGCAGACCCTCCCGATGTCAGCTTTATTCCCGTCTACGCCCGGTTCATACTTTACATTAAATCGGCGTTTGACCGTTCAAAACGAGTTTGAGTTGTAAAACTCCTAATTAAGGGACTCCACTATCCCATTTTATGACTAAGTTGATAGCGGAAGCTCTGACCTCTCTCTTACTTTCTCTCTCTAAAATACCTGACTTAAGCTTCGGAGAGGGTTCATCACACTCCACCCCCCCTTAGTGGTGTGCGATATTGCCCCTCGTGTAGGTATACGGAGACGCACGAGCCCCGACACGTGCGAAGACCCGGCGAGTCAGCAACCCGAGGCATCTTCCCGAATCAACACCAGGATCCGACATTTCCTCTTATCTGGTTCCCAACATTTTGGTGCCGTCCGTGAGACTCAAACGAACAAGCACTCGCTTACTAGTAATAGCTAAATGGAAAAGAGAAGAAACGCTATAGGAGAGCCCAGCAGGGCACAATCCAAAATAAAACAGGTTCCTCGGAGGAAGCACCCAATGCTCAGACAGAGCATACAGCTCAAACCAATGAACCCCCACCAGGTTTTGAGCGAAGAGCACGCACGGAAGAGGAACAACCTTTCGGAATGCCGGCTAACAACCAGCAACCTCAGGATACAGATACACAAGGCGCACAAGCTGCCCCAACTGTAACTCCTACAATGATGCAAGCAATGAGGAACTCCTGGCCTTTAGGGATACTCTAAGAAATCAAGGCTACGCGCCTCTACCACCTCCCCCACCACCGCCACCACTACGCGTCTCATGACACAACCCGAAGAGAAGCTCCAAGGCAACAGGGAAGACAGCCCCTGGCTGCCAACCCTCAATATTACAGTATAGGACCTCAAGGATCCCACTCTGGTGCAACTTACTATGAAAGGCCATACCCGGCCGAATCTTGAAAGCAGCCAAGTAACCTGAATGAGAGACAAGGCAGGGAGGCCTCTCAATACCAACAAAGCTGAGGGCAGGATAGCGGAAATCCAAACAATGTTTGGGGAATACCTGAGAGAAACGACAACAATCCCCTCACAGGATTAACCACTAAGACTTTAGAGGCGCTCATTGAGCAAAAGCTAAAACAGAAAAAGACCAAACCAATGCACGTCTTAACAGACAGCGCAAGTCACCCCTTCACCAAAGAGATGTTGTATGAACGGGTTCCGGGAATCCTAAACAACATACGAATTGAGAGATACTCTGGAAAAGGTGATCCCATAGAGCACGTACAGCAGCACGAGGCTTCGTTGCTTCGAAGAACTTCAAACTCAAAACATGTGGCGGTCGCGTTCCCTCTAACCTTAATAGATTCAGCGGCACATTGGTTTTTCTCACTTCCAAAGGAAAGCGTGACCTCCTGGTTAATCAGAACATTGCTGACATTCAAACGAACTTGTCTGAAGACGAAATAATCAAGCCATTCATAAGGAACCTGGGTCGCTTAGGTTTTTCCTTAGGGGAAAAGATGTCGAAATGCCCGGCTAAAACTCTGAAGGATTTAGCCTCGCGTGTGAATGAGTACGTGGACCTGGAAAGGTTCAGGAACAATGCAAGGGCAAAGCTAAACGTTGAGCGCAACAAAGACAATGCCAACAAGGCCTCACAGGCAAAACAACCCCAAGGAAACCTTCAACAAAAGCAGTGGCAACCACAGCCTAGGCGTCCCGTCCAGGTTGGTTTCCAAAAACCAAGAGAGGTCAACACCGCGAACCTCATTCCACTAAACGCCACTATGGCAGCAAAATGAAAGAAACTAATCTCTGGAGGGAACCAAAAAATTGGCGACAGGGCCCCTTGGGAAAGGAAGATGACAAGTGGTGTGAAAACTACGAGGTTAAGGGACACAACACTGACAACTGCTTCAGCCTAAGGATGCGCATAAACAACATCATTCTGCTGGGCGAGCTAAAGCACTATGTCGACTAGGTGGAAAACGCCCTTACAAAGACCTAGGGAGAAACCTCCAAGAAAAAAAAAAAAAGGAAAAGAGAAGGTGTATGACAACCCACCTCCTCCCAAGAGGGGTGTAATATATGTCATACACGGAGGACCAGCTGCTGGGGGCCAAGGCTCGCACTCAAGGAATGTCTACTCCTCACAGGCAGAGACGCATCCAAATACGGAAAACGACCATGAGGGGAATAAGAAGATCTCATTATCATGTTTTCTAAAGAAGACATGAGACACATCGTATACCCCCATGACAACGCACTCGTCATCACCATGCCTATAGCGAACTACGACGTAAGATGAATCCTCGTTGACGGAGGAAGTTCCGCTGACATCTTAACCATAAAGGTTATAGAACAGCGTGGTCGTACAAAGGCAGACTTGAGTCCCGGAACATTCCCTCTCATAAGCTTCGCAGGAGCTGCAACATACCCACTTGGTACGATCACACTCCCAGTAACAATGGGAGAAGGATGGAAAAATCTTGATATTAATGTCAACTTTATTGTGGTCGAAACCTTGGGGGCATATAATGGGATTCTCGTAAGAACAACCATAAACCCCTTTGAGATAGTGTCATCCACGGCACATCAGAAGCTGAAATTCCCAACCAAGAATGGAGTTGGAGAGATCCTAGGAGATCAAACGGCAGCACGAGAATGTTATGTAAACGCTCTAAGACGTAAACAACAACTCTCCATCACCATGATTAAGCAGGGTTTTCCCAATAGGAAGAGGATAAGCAAGTGGAAGATATACGTCTTGAACAGCACTTTGCGCCTATAAGGCCAACCAACTACCAACAAGCCCCAACACTGCAAAGTGTTTGGGACATCAGGCAAGAAGAAAGAGAACCAACTCTGGAATACTTCAAGCTCTTCGCGCTGAATGCAGCTTTGCTAAAGGCAACAAAGGAGGCAGTGATCAACGCATTCTTCATGAACTCGAATGCGCGATCCTTCCTTCTACTTGGAAAAGAGTATGGTTAGAGGACCACTCAGTCAATGAGTGACCTCAAAAGAAAACTCGAAAGAGCAGTCGCTTGTGAACGTGAATTCAGGTGGAGCTAACAACCCGCAGGTGAGGGAGGAGCACTCTTTCAACAACACGCAAGCATGAGTACACTTGATGGCCCATAATAGGCATTCCATCCTCTGAACAAAGAGTTCGAAGAGATATTTGTTAGCATCCTGTAGAACAAGCTACCCTACCCAAGGGAAACACCAAATGCGTTCTTGGGAGCCAACATAACGCATTGGTGTAAATTCCACAACACCTGGGGTCACAGCACAAGCGACTCCCTCATTCTACGAATAGAAATCAAAGAGATGATAACCATCGGGGCCTTGCAGCATCGTGTGGCGTGTAGCCATCACACCATGTGAACAGAAAACTTTCATCACAACATGTTGGAAGGCGACAACCACATCCCTTCCACCTCACTGCGATACGCACAGCTTTATGCATCCATCTACTTTCAAGCTTTACTTTTTTAAGTGCTTATGCTTTCAGTAGATTATTTACAAATGGGTGATCAGTTGACCCCATCTATCCAGCATTGTAAATACGGCAAAGTCTAATGAAGTTAATGTATTTCATAGGTACATTACTCTCATACAATCCCTGCTCTGGAATAACACCAAGTAGTGAACTTTATGCATTAACTTTACAACAACACTACGAGCTTAAACAATTAATACAACAAGAGGTTTATATTATACGCCACCAACATGTCAATACTCGACATCAACAATGAGCTCGCGATACACTCTCTTCCATGATATCTATTATACCCACTCAATAAAACTACATCCTGGAAATTTTTCTATGGATTATCTACAAGTAACATGGCGCGACATCCCTACCCGGGGGCAACCCCATGATTACAACAATCATTCCTTGGATTTTCAACCAAGAGGCGATCATCTATTAAGTGGCGCGACATCCTCTACACGAGAGCAACCCCACACAAATACATGGTGCGACATCCTCTATATGAGGGCAACCCCATGATATCTTACTGAGGAACGAGACAACAGTATAGATTACTAAACACTTGCATGGTGCGACATCCTCTATACGAGGGCAACCCCATGACATCTTACTGAGGAACGAAACACACAGTATAGATTACTAAACATATTCATGTCGCAACATCCTCTATACGAGGGCAACCCCATGGAAACCTACTACTACCAACAGGTAGCGTTCATTATTACGTACCAACTCTCTACGTCGGAAGAAGCGTAGACAACAATCGCCGCAATACAAAACGCCGCGAAAAACTCACCAAACATACAAGTGGAGTCCTGTAAAACGTTATCTTGTTCGTGAAAAAATAACGGAAATAAAACACTCCAACCAAGCAAGTAGTGTCTTGCCACAACGTCGTCTTGGAATGGCCAAAGAGACGGAAAAAACTACAAGTTGTGCAAAACAAACTTGTACAGCCCCTTGGAATAACCAAGTAGAGGTGTAGTAGCATCGCAAGGTCAGTACAAGGAGTAGCCAAGGAACACCTCGCCTTAACGCTATAACGGGGGTACCCAAATATCGAATCAAAACATATTCAAAAATTGGCAAGTCGTGTCTTGCTACAACGTCGCTTCAGAATGGTCCGAAAGAAGGAATAAACTACAAGGCGTATTACACGACCTTTGTCACGTCCCTTTGACTAACAAAGTGGAGGCGTACTAGCATCGCAAGGCAAGTAATTGGGTTAGCCAATAGAACGCCTTGCAACAACGTTACGCGGGATGTCTCAACTAACGAATGGAAAAACGTACCAAATTAAAAAGTAGTGTCTTGTAACAACGTCGCCTTAGAGTGGACTAATAGACGATAAAAACTAAGGTTTCGCCTCGTCAAAACAATATACGGGCGTGTATACATGGGTCTTGTGCATTACTACTCACAAATTCCAAGTACCGGGAAAATGACCTTGTGCATTACTACCCATAAATTCCAAGGATCTCTAAGAACTTGCGCATTACTACTCACAAATGCCAAGTGTCGAGCCATTGGCCTTACGCATTACTAACCACAAATGCTAAGCGTCACTCTTAAGTCTTGCACATTACTACTTGTTGGATCACGGTTGGAACTCCGGTACGTTCTTGACGGAAGTCCGAACTCCTTCGCTCTAAGTAATCCTGCAAGAAGGGGATAGACCGGGCGGTGACCCAGAATCCCTCTCCGATGCTTAAATGAGTATCACGATGCAGGCAAGCAAGTATCAGTATGTAAGTGTGTGAATATATCAATCCTGAGGTAACTCCTTCCTTTATATAGGGGAGGGGTCACCTCAGTTACCTGTTGAGATAACTGCCACGTTCCGTTTATCTCGGCCAATAGCCCACGTTCCATCTTTTCAGGCCACTTCCCCACTACGCTGATAGTGGGCGTGTTTCTCGGCCTCGTTCTCTGGTGGCAAGTCCCGACGGATGTCGGGGACTCCAGAGTTATATCCTTTGGTCACCGCTCGGGGCCCCTCGTCATCGGGACAGGGCCATTTTCTCAGGGATTCAATATCGGGGCCTACTTAAAGGCATATTATCGAGGCCTACTTAAAGGCATATCATCGGGAGCGTTCAGCTCATATATCGGGACCGACCTTGTCGGGTCCCCTCGTATTGGTCTTCTAAGCCTCTTATGGGGCCCAGTGGGCCTACTTCACCGTTTAGTCGCCGTTAATAGGCCTAACGGCTATATCGAAACCCATCATTTGCCCCCAAGACATGAGGGACTTACAGTTCATCGTATCTTCCAGTTCAGGACCTCCCGATATCGGCATCGGAGGCTTTTGACTTTACGAAAAATTTTCTGAAGCAGATCTCCTCCTTCAAGATTCCTCGATATTCCGAGGATAACCACCGAATCCGAAAAGATTTCTCAGTCACTCAACTATTAAATGTAGCAGGTGATGAAGCGGCGACTTGGGTACCCGTGCCAGTTTTTTTCTGAAAAAGCACTTTCTAGTGTTTCGACGATTCAGGTTGAGGCGTTTCATCTTCAACGGTCCGGATTGCAACGTCTCTTTGGCTGTCCTTTCTCCTATAAAACCCCAAATCTTGGCACTATTCAGTTCTCCTCTACCGTTTCATTCTCTGTGTTTTCAAAAGCTCAAGCTCTCGTTTCTATTTCTGATCAACACTCCGGCGACCAGGATCTCCGACCATCAAGATCATCCTTTCTTCTCCGATTCAACATGTCTGGTAAGATTTCCTCCTTCGATTCCGAAGAAACTTGTTAGCATAGTTTTTCCTTTTATCTCAATTAACTTACCCGAACTTTTGCGGAAATCAACTGTGCCTTTTCTTGCCATGATTATTTTCCAGACGGTGAGTCCAGTTCCGGGGGAGGAAGCCATTCATGTTCGATTATGCTTGTAATGAGATTTCCGAAACCGCCTATGATGCAGCTCTCTGAGAGGGATGTATTACTTCCACATGGGAGCCTCGCTTCCCTTTTCCTCACCCTCGCCTCTCGGGTGACCCTGTAGTCACTCGTCCCCGGGAAGGGGAGGTGTTTATCTCCGCCAGGCAAGTATCGGCGGGGATCCGATTCCCCTTCTACGGGAATCTAGTCGAGATGTGTGAATATTATAAAACACATCCGACTACTTTTTCCCCCCACGCCATCCGTGTGTGGAATGCCTTCCTTGTTCTATGCCTTCGCCAACAGTGGACCTACAGCCTCCGACTTTTCCGGACCTTCTACGGGATGAAGTAAATGATGCCGGGGTCTGTGCCTTCTACCCGCGGATGCCTAAATGGAGCAAGGCGCAGCTCTCTCGGTACAGCTGGAATGATGACACCTAGAAGGTCGCCAAAGGTCGGGGGATCATCACTGACTCGGGGCCCGACAACAGCGGCTGGAAGAAGAATTACTTCTTCATCCGGAACAGCTCTATTCTGTGGCCCCGATGGGAGGTTGAAGCAGACCCTGCTCCTGCTTTTTACACTTACTCTGAGGAGGATTTCCAGATTCTCCACTGCATCCAACTTTATCGCTGGGGGGACTCTTTCGCTCCCCTCGATGCCAACTCCATCTGGGAGCGGGACCTGGTTCTGACCGGGATCCGACTCCTTGATGTCACCTCCGGGGGTCAACTCTTCGATGGCCCTTCCAACCTCGTTCCTTGGGTAATATTCTAATTGCACTTTCGTTTTCGTCTTTGCAACTAAGAAGGTATCATTGCTGACCAATCTCGTGCTTAAGCAGGCGGAGACCGATGCTGTCCAACGCCCCGCGAGGAAGAGGAAGTCTTCGAAGAGGGCCGCCTCCTCATCGGCACCTCCAACTTCGGAGCAGATCAAGCGGGCCCGGGTGGAGAAGATGGAGCAGATCTTCAACACCAAAACTCCCGAAGAAGGTAAACAGCTCCGCTTAGCAATTCGATTATACAGAAGGCGTATTCCCGAGGAGTTAATCCCCTCTGATAAGGGAGCCCGGATCGAAGGGATCAAACGCATCCTGCAAGGAGAAACTCCCCGCATCCTTAAAGCGGGTTATTACAGTTATTACGGGAAGGACCAGTATCTCTCCCGTCGCGTCATTTGGTGTAAGGATCCCGATCAACTTCCTGACTATCTTTCTGAAGCTTCTCGTCCTCCAGTTGCAGGTCAATCGGGAGCTGGAGCTTCGGCGGGGGTGCCACCCTCCGACGCCCGGGTAAGAGAGCCCCTCCTCTCTCTTCCAGCCCCAGGAGGATCGGAGACTGAAGACGCCCCGACGGACGGTCAGTTCCGTCGGGTGGTTGACTTGGACGTCTATCACTCTTCTGAGGAGGCGCGCGAGGGTCAGCCCCTGGTTCGTCGTCGGGGGGCGAGGCAGACCCCGCTGGAGCCGACTTCTGAAGGGCTGCCTCCATCTTCTCCGGCACAGCAGCTTTCGCCGGTCTTGAGCCTGACTCCTTAGGGGACGACGGGTTCTCATGGCGGCTCAGAGGCCCGCACCTCCGACACTCAGGGCGTCGTTCCCCCACTCCTCTTAGACGGGAGTTTCCACCAGGTTTCCACCCTCGACCAGGCGGTGGCTCCCTGGACTCCGATCGAGTCATTGCGGGGGGTCCCGTTGCGTCAGGATGATGTATCATCGGAACTGGGTCTGCACCTGCTGGCAGGTTCAATTCCGCCATCTATGAAGCTTCCTCTCTCCTTGGCTCGGGAGGACATCCACGCAGACATTCGCAACATGGCCGTTCGTCGTGTGGAGGTAAGGTTTCCTGTTTTTACACTTAGTACATATAAGGCAGAATATTCTCGTGTACTGACCTCTTCCTTTCTTCTTCACAGGAAATAGTGGACCAACACCGCTGTTTCGGGTTCATCCTGGCCCTGGAGGAGGCCCTGGAACAGGAGCGAGCCAAGGCGGCCCCCGAGGTCTTGGCCAAGCTCAAGGAGGATCTGGCTGCCTCCGAATCGTCGAGGGGGAAGCTGGTTAAGGAGCAGGCCCTCCTTAATCAGAAGACTCGGGACCTCCAGAGGCAGGTTCATGACTTCGAGCGGCTGTTGAAGAAGGAGCGACAAAAGCTCCAGGAAGAGCAGCAGGGGCGCGCGGAGGATCGGGACATGCTTGTCCTCGAGAAGAAGGCCATTGAGGACGCCAAGGCGGGGCTGGAGGCTGAGAAAGTCCTTCTCGCCAATCGGTCTCAACAGATGGAGCGGGAACTCGCTGAGTTTCCCACCAAGCTGGCCGAGGCTGAGGCCAAGGGACGAGAAGATTATCGGGGCTCCGAGGCTTTCCAAGTGGACGCGGTAAAGTTCTGCACGGCGGAGGTGGAGACCTCCTTGCTTAATGCTGTCGAGGAGCTCCATCTGGAGTATTGTGGTACCATCGACTTCACCAAGTCTCAGACTCTCGCCCCCTTCGCGGAGAGGTATTTCAACCTTTCCAAGGAGAGTGACGGGGCCAACACCCCCGAGAGGGCTGCGGGTGCTGAAGGCACGGTGGAGCCTCTAAGTGCAGACCTCCCGACAACTGATTCCCCGATGATCAACCCTTCACAAGGATCCGATCCTCCGACCACGAAGCCTTCTGCCACAGACCTCGTGGACCCTGCTCCCCTCGACGCTGCCAAGGATCAAGATTAATCGGTTTATTTTCGAATCCTTGTAATTTCCTTCTTTTGTCGCGAACCTTTTAGATCTTTATAATATCAACCTCTTTTGGTTCCGATTATCGCTGCACCACCTAAGGTGAATTAACCACGCCAGTTAAGGCAATTCGATCATACCACTTAGAGTGATTCCTTCGTGTCACTTAAGACATTTTACCCTCACCACTTAAGGCGATTTAATCGTGCCACTTAAGGCAATTTATCCACACCACTTAAGGTAATTTAATCGTGCCACTTACGGCGAAACTACGGCACTTAAGGCGAAACCACGCCACTTAAGGCGAAACCATACCACTTAAGGCAATTTAGCTACACCACTTAAGGCGATTTAATCACACCACTTAAGGCAATTTAGTTACACCACTTAAGGCGATTTAATCACACCACTTAAGGCGATTTAGTTACACTACTTAAGGCGATTTAAGCATACTTAGAATGATAAATCTAACCACAATCTGGTCGGAAGCAACCTCTTTATTCATTGATGGCTCAAAACCTGTCTATATCGACTCAACACGATAAACAACTTGCACCAATGAAGGCGACTTCGATAAACAACTTGCACCACTGAAGGCGACTTAATAAAAAACTTGCACCACTGAAGGCGACTTAACAAACAACTTGCACCACTGAAGGCGACTTAATATTAAGCATGACATTTCTTCAAGTGTTCGCCACTAATAGAATGCTTCAACACATTGCCATCGAGGTCTTTCAACACATTGCGAAGATACTTATTCATCATCGGGCTCTTTGCTTCGTATCGCCCCTGGACTTGGTTCACGATCAGGCTAGCATCACACTTCACCTTTAAGTGACCAACTCCCGTTCCTTTAGCAATCTTTAGGCTAATGATGAGAGCCTCATATATAGCTTCATTGTTGGTGGCCCTAAATGTCAAGGCCAAGGCATATCGGAGGGGCTCGCCTCCGTCTGGTGGTATCAGTACGAAACCTGCTTCCGATCCTTCTGAATTTGAGGAGCCATTGGTATACATCTCCCAAGTATTTTCGGCGTCGGGCTGTTCTGACTGCTCTGTTATCGGGACTTCCATAGTTGCCCCCTCCACAGGGCCCGCTTCTTCTAGATCTAGGGCTGTAGATCATGCTATGAAATCCGCCAACGCCTGGCCCTTAATAGCCGTTCTCGGAGCAAAGTGAATGCGGAACTCACTAAGCTCGACTGCCCATTTCACTAATCTCCCAGACGCATCAGGTCGGTTCAAAAAATGTTTCAACGGCTGATTCGTCAAAACGGTAATCTCGTGCGCATGGAAGTAAGGTCTTAGCTTCCGAGCAGTAACAATCAACGCATAAAGATACTTCTCAACGGCGGGATAATTCATTTCAGACTTGGCGAGTGCCTTGCTTACATAATAGACAGGGACTTGGCTACCCTCTACAACTTTCACTAAGACAGAGCTAACAGCAAATTCAGAAACAGCCAAATACAGATAGAGTGGCTCGCCTGGGATGGGCTTCGCCAATGGCGGGAGGGTGCGAAGGTGCTGCTTGAGTGCCTGGAACGCCTCTTCCCACTTGGCAGTCCACTCAAAGTTCTTGTTGGCCCTCAACACTTCAAAGAACGGCATGGATCGATCACTTGCCTTGGACAGGAAGCGATTCATCGCGGCCAATCGGCCATTCAGCACCTGCACCTCCCGATGGTTCGTCGGGGACTTCATCTCCTCGATTTCCTTTAGCTTCTCAGGGTTCACCTCGATTCCCCTCTGGCTCACCATGAAGCCCAGAAACTTCCCTAAGTGCACTCCGAAGGCACACTTGGCCGGGTTTAAGCGAACTTGATGAAGCCTCATCCGCTCGAACGCCGTGGCCAAGTTGTGAACATGATCCTCGGCCTGTCGGAACTTCACCAGCATATCATCCACATAGGCCTCCATTGTTTTCCCCAGCATATCTCCGAACAGCTTGTTCACCATCCTCTGATAAGTTGCGCCTGCATTGGTCAATCCAAAGGGCATAACATCATAATGATAGATGTCACTATCAGCATAAAAGGCGGTGTGGGGGGCATCCTCCTTGGACATCTTGATCTGATTGTAGCCAGAGTAGGCATCCATAAAGCTCAGCAGCTCATGTCCCGATGTGGCATCCACCAGCTGGTCGATCCTCGGGAGTGGGTAGCAATCCTTCGGGCATGCCTTGTTCAGGTCGCGGAAATCAACACACATCCGCCATTTGCCATTGCTCTTCTTCACCAGGACTGGGTTGGCGACCCAGGTCTGGAATCGGAGCTCCTTAATGAATCCAGCATCGAGCAACCTGCCCACCTCTTGCTGGATCGCGATCTTCTTGTCGGCACCCATTGGGCGCCTTCTCTGTGTAATCGGCTTGATCGCGGGATCAATCTTCAGCTCGTGAGTAATCACATCGGGGCTGATTCCTGGCATGTCACTCGGGGACCAGGCAAATAGCTCCTTGAATTCCTTCAACAGACCGATCAATTCTCGGGTCGTCTCCTCAGTCAGAGCGGACCCGATTTTCAACTTCCTCTGAGGTCCATCAATCTCGACCTCCTTCAAATCTTCCATCGGGGCGGGACGCCCAAACTACTCTCGGGGATCACCGTCAGTCTGGAGAACAGTCATAGCCTCCCGATTCCTCCTTCGAGTGGCATTGACGTAGCACCTTCTGGAGGCCACCTGATCACCTTGGACCTCCCCGACTCCGTGGTCGGTCGGAAACTTCATCTTCTGATGAACAGTTGAGGCAATTGCCCCCAGCGGGTTGATGGTGGTCCTCCCGATAATTGCATTGTAGGTCCCCGCAGACTCGACCACCACAAACTCCACGTTCCTCTTCTCCGACTTCCAACCATTACCGAACTCAACCGGTAAGGTAATTACCCCCACCGGGTAAGAGGTAGACCCAGAAAATCTGACCATCGGGAAGTCCGCAGGCTTCAAGTCCTTCTTGGTTTTCCTCATGGCTTGCAGTGCATCCATGAACAAAATGTCGGAGGGCTCCCTCCATCTATCAAGATTCGCTTCATCTCGTACCCGTCCATGTTCAGGGTCACGAACAAAGCATCATCGTGCGGGGTCTCCACACCTATCAGGTCCTCTGCTGAAAAGGGAATCACCATTTCTTCTTTCGGAGTCCAAGTTCGGGCCCTCTTGCCCAACACCACAACAATTGGAATCCGAGAAGCATAGACCTCCCGAGATGCCGTGGTATCTCATCCTGCAGCAAGTCCTCCATGAACCACATTAATGGTTCCCCACTTCTCCCTGCGGGCATTGGAAGACTCGGGCTTATCCTTTTTCGGGGACCGATCATGGAATCGGGAGCGAGACCGCGATCGGGACCGGGAACGGGATCTGCCCCGTTGTCCAGCCACAAATTCCTTGAGCTTCCCCTTCTGGATCAGCTTCTCAATCTCCTTCTTCAGCTCCCGACAATGGTTAGTGTCGTGAGCGCTAGCGCGATGGAAACGACAATAACGATCAGTGCGGGCTCCCATGAACTCTCCATCCTTCTTCGGGGGGTACCTGGTGATACCCTGTTGATCCATCACCGCCAACATAGCGCCCATATAGCAAATGAGAGGAGTGTAACGGTCCTCCCGCTTGTCCGACTTCGAGGGACGCTTGTCTTCCCTCCGATCGGGACGGCCTCGACCCCGACTGCTCTCGGGTTTATCTTTCCTCCTGCGATCGTCCGAGGGTTTGAACGACTGCTTCCCCTTGTTTGTTTTGGAGGATCGAGGTCTCCGGCAGCTATCTTCGACTCTTGGACGTCGATTTGCTGCTTCACCCTCTTCTGCAGCGCCTCCATGTTCCACACAGCCTTCTCAGCCACGCTATGCATCAGGTCGAAACCATATGGTGCTGTCAGGTTCCGAATGAAGGTGCGGATGGTCTCTCCCTCCGACATCTCCTCATCAATCTCGGCCACGATGGCAGTGTACCTTTGATAGTAATGCGCCAGCGACTCGTCGGGCCTCTGCACCATTTCAGCCAGGGACCTCGCGCTTTTTAGGAGACGTCGACGGCCCTGGTACTGCTAGATGAAGCGATCATGCATCTGGGTGCAGCTAAAGATGCATCCTGGGGGAAGGCTGAAGAACCACGTCAGGGCCCTTTCACCAAGTGTGCCTGGGAACAAATAGCACACTATATCGTCATTCGGGGCTCTGCCTAGACAAGCCATGACATGCTTCTGGACATGACGAATTGGATCTCCCTCGCCAACATACTCCTTGATTGTCGGGATACCCAGCACCGGCGGGGCAGTGGTCTTCACCAATCGGGGGACAAAGGGATGAGTGGATCGATCCCTCAGCTCCGACATCATCTTCTTCTGGTCTCCCATACAGATGTTCACAATCTTCACCATCTCGTCAGGGGTGATAGGACCATTAAGAGGGATGGTCCTGTGTTGCACCGGTCCAGGCCCATCAATCACGAACTGCTCCGACTGAGCGGGCTCCTTGCCCTTGTCCTGGTGCTCGGGCTGGGCCTCCTTCCCGTCCCGATTCTCTCTCGGCGGAGGCGGAGGCAACTCCTCCTCCTTTTTCTTGGCGGCCTCCCTTCGGTCCAGGAGAGCCTCCATAGCCTCCAGGAATATTGGCATGGCATCCATCACAGCTTTTGCCAAGTCTGGCTTTGTAGGTGCATCCTGGTCCCTCCTCGGGACCTCTTCCCTGTCCTCCGACGAGTTTCGAACGGAATCATCGCGATTGTTATCATGCCCCCCTGTTTGGGAACCAGCAGGGAGGGGATCATTCCGATCAACACTGCGTTCCGGCAGCTCTGAATTCAGAGTTCCAGCAGGATGACGGGAACCGCCGGATTGTCCTTGTCTCTTCTTTTGCTTGCCAGCCATCGATTGGGTAGAAGCTATCTTTGCTTTTTGTTACGTTCCCACAGACGGCGCCAATGTTGGATCACGGTTGGAACTCCGGTACGTTCTTGACGGAAGTCCGAACTCCTTCGCTCCAAGTAATCCTGCAAGAAGGGGATAGACCGGGCGTTGACCCGGAATCCCTCTCCGATGCTTAAATGAGTATCTCGATGCAGGCAAGCAAGTATCAGTATGTAAGTGTGTGAATGTATCAATAATCCTGAGGTAACTCCTTCCTTTATATAGGGGAGGGGTCACCTCAGTTACCTGTTGAGATAACTGCCACGTTCCGTTTATCTCGGCCAATAGCCCACGTTCCGTCTTTTCAGGCCACTTCCCCACTATGCTGATAGTGGGCGTGTTTCTCGGACTCGTTCTCTGGTGGCAAGTCACGACGGATGTCGGGGACTCCAGAGTTATCTCCTTTGGTCACCGCTCGGGGCCCCTCGTCATCGGGACAGGGCCAGCTTCTCAGGGATTCAATATCGGGGCCTACTTAAAAGCATATCATCGGGGCCTACTTAAAGGCGTATCATCGGGAGCGTTCAGCTCATATATCGGGACCGACCTTGTCGGGTCCCCTCGTATTGGTCTTCTAAGCCTCTTTTGGGGCCCAGTGGGCCTACTTCACCATTTAGTCGCCGTTAATGGGCCTAACGGCTATATCGAAACCCATCACTACTCATGGAGTATACCAAGAATACAACATATGTGTCTAATACACATTCATCTCGACATGCCTTGGTATACCCAAGAGGGGCGCGCGATACAAAGACATACGTCTAATAACAACAACTACGGATGCTACATCCAAAAACAGGACGGGTCTCAACTCTACTCTATAGTCCACACCACATGGACAATCACAAACACAAAGGTATGAAATATTACTACCATATTAACATGCATTACTAAACCATTCATGAAAGGTCTCATATGACAACGTCAAAGCATCGAAACATAAAAATAAAGGGTTCAAAGGGATAACACCCCAACAAGCAACCTCAACCCAAACATGGGGAGCCAAAACTATATACAAAGAGATTGTAAAAACCAACACTTAACCTGACGCCACGTCAAGAGCATCACCAACAACGGCATCTCCGCATGCCCCTGGAACAACCTCTCCAAGAGTAGTACCCTCCACAATAATCGGCTCTCCAGCATCATTAAACAACAACTTGTACTCACGAGTATCTACCTCGATATCCTCGGGGGCATCCACATTAACAAAGGTGGGGGCATCCTCTTCAACAACATGGGGGCATCCGTCACAATAGGCGTGGCAACAATCCTGTCTCTAAGTGTCAAGGCGGCCACTTGGCCAGTGGAAAACTTGGAGTACGGCCCAACAGATCAAAGCGCAAGTCCTGAACAAGAACATATACCTGCTCGATAAGACCCTCAATAGAGTCATAAAGCACATTGTCCGCACCCGCCAGAACTTCAGCATGATAAGAATCGAAGGCCTTGTACTTAGCAACGCCTCAAACCTTGCCATCCGCAAGGTACTTCTCCTCCATGGCTCGCAAGGCGAGATCATGCTCCGTGCTATCTGCAACAGCCTTCGCCCGAAGTGCAACAATATCAGACTCGAGTGCCACAATCTGAGGCTGACGGGAGGAACTCTCTTCCTGTAAGTCAACAACCTTCAAACCCAAGATGCGTGCTTTCTCCTTCGCACGCTCAGCTTCGAGACAGGCAACGTCACACTTCTCCATAAAAGCCTTCTTCTCCTCTGCGAGTTCAATCACAAAGGAGGAGAGGTTGGCCATTTGAATGGCAACCTACAAGAATAACACAAGGACCAACAACAAGTAAGTTGTAGCAACAAAGACAAGCATACCTACAAGGCATAAGGGAGTAAGGATAAATACTCACAGGAGCAAGGCACGACAGAACACCCTCAGCACATGCCTGCGCACCCTCGAGATCACTCAGGTGAATCCTCCGATCCCCAGGAGGGATAACCTGCTGGAAGTCATGAACTCCCACCTCGGGAGTGGTCAAGCTAACCTCTTTCGAAAAACAAGTTCCTCCAGCAGAGAAGGGTACCCACTCATCGCCAACATTAGAGTCCTTGGAAGGACAAACCAACTCTGCCCGAGTAAGGGCGGAAAAAGGCGGAATAGCTATATACACACACAAAGATGAACAAGAATATCCAAATATATCATGCATAACAACACTGCAAGATCAACCAAATGTACCTGAACGGGGAGGCTCCTCCTCCGAAGTCTGGTCCCTCGACCGGGGACAGAAATCATAGGTGCAGTAGGAGTACGAGACTCAACTCCTTTCCCCTTGCCAAGGGAAGGATTTCTCTATGTTTCATCGGTGTCAGATCGGGGGCGTTTAGGACTGCTCGAGGGCCGTACCTCTGAGTCGGAACGTTTCGCCTTGGCCCGAGGCGGAGTGTCGGCGGCCGCAACAGCTCATTCTGTCACGAGCGGGGATCGACCTACAAACAAGAACAAAGAAAGATAAGAACAACGGAATTGAACACAGACAAGCAAAGAAACCTTACAAATATACAACTTACCCGCACTTCCTTTGCCACGTCCATGCTTCATGCCCTTGAGAACAGCAGATACATCCATGCGACCGCTCCGTGCAGGAAGAACAACACCACTCTAGGACCCCGCCTGCAGGCGGGAAGTTTTTCCATGACACAAGCCTACACCACAACACAATAAAGTTACAAAGGTTCATAGCATACTGAGGTACCTCCCAAAGGAGGAGTGCAAATCCCAGCCCTGCGTAAATCCCGCTCCTTCACACAAGACAAGGCCGTGTATGTACGCGCCTTGTGCGCACGATACACCATCTTCATCTCCGCCTTGTCAGACTCGGAAAATTCACGGAAAGTCGGCACGGGATCCGGCCTCGTAATCAAAAGGAGCCAAGTCATCCCGGGATCATTAGTGAAGAAATAGTGTCTTTGCCAAGGACTCTTCGACCGGCGACAACAGTGACAAAGCGAAGGGTGCTATCCTACTTCACTTCGCCCAACCCAAGATCAGCAAACTCTTTCCCCGTCATCAAAGGCCAGCGGATAGAAATAGAGCATAACCTCGACGAATCCGGATGCTGGAGCCGAAAGAAGCATCGAAAGTGTAAGGTCGAATAGCACCTAGACTGTCGATGGCATAGTACTCGAAAGCAAACCCAGTATGGTATCGCGACATGGGCAAGATCAAGAGGGGAGATCCTGTAGTAATAGCACAACTTCCGCAAGTCCGAGAAATAAGGGAGGCGTAAATAGCCGACAAATCGTTCGGAGGCACAGTAGGCATTCCCAGACTAGCATCAGTGATGATATCAAACGGGAAGAATGCCTCTCCCGAAGGACAAAGTCCGGAACGAACAACAGACGTTGATATTCATTACAATCCAACATGTTACCCACAAAGGTTTGCACTAAGTCCCCTGACCCCACGCGAGGCTCCAACTCAGGGGAAGAAGGTGTATCATCCACAGTCTCCGGCTCGAATGAATCTGAAAACTCCGACTCGTAATCATAATCTGAATCGGGACAAAATCTAACAAGTGGAGAGGGAATATAGGACTTACTCGTGTTTACGAATCCGGCGAGTTGGGAAGGCAATCCTAAGGATAAACGCGCCAGTTCCCCACGCTACAACTCCTATAAGGATACAACTACAACTCGTTCAATACCTGCGTGTACACCTAACGTTTTGACAACTACTATGCAACGAACACCCTCCGCTCGGGGGCAACATCATACTTACAAATCTATAAGTGTTCAACTACTACATAGCGAACATCCTCTATACGTGGGCAACTCTCTGTTAGTAAGGGCCTCGTCCCAACACTTATACAATCTACATATGCGTATGCGCAACTACGTACGTCTATGTTCGCCTACATATCCGCAAGTACCTACACACACCCGCGCCCAACTATATGTGTTTGCATACACTAGTATGTACTCATGAATAGTTACATGTGCCTATGTGCAACTATATGGGAATACTTACACTTACATTTGCCTATGAGTTTGAACATGCATATACGTGCACCTACACATGCTCGTGTGTATCTATGTATGCTTACATGCATCTACCCTTGCCTACACGCCCTAAGACAAATACCCAAGGTAATAAATGCAAATGCATTTATGCCACTAACACCTATATGCATATACTTGTTTAACATATGTAGGATATGGATACATACATACATACACTTCCTTGGGATTACAAAGCTTAACCATGGCTACAAGCATATCTATGCCACCAAAAATATACATACATGTCATGCCAACATCTCAAGCGTTCAAGAGTTACAATCAACATGGGAAGTGATATCCCTACTCTATACATACTAGTGGTAAAACACTTAACCATTTCTAACCTCTTCTTGTTATACTAAACTATGCTAGGCATTTCATCAAACACTAGGTGGGAATGGATGATAAAGTTCAAAATCAGGGCAAGATTAGCCAAATTGATACAAGTAAAGACATCACCATTCCTGGAAATGGTTTTAATCAACCCAAAAAAACCGAATCACCTCAAAAAATGAGGTTACATACCCGAGATCGTCGTCGGAGTTCCGCCCGAAGCTTCGCCCGTCGTCCACCGTGGTCGCCGTCGCCCTCCGCCATGCCTGCCGCCGCCGGTCCCGCCGTCACGAACTGGTTCCTCCGGTGAGTGGTGGTTGGTCGATGGTGAAGGGGTGTGAATGGGTGAGTGGTTTGAGTGCTAGGTCACTTACTCTCTAAGAAAGGGTGAAGACAACTCTAAAAGGGGGGAGACTAATTGTGGAGATATTTAAATACACTCCCTTATGTATACCTATGGGTAACATCTCCTCCTCCCCATATTTTTTTCTATCTCCTTTGGAAGGAATCCCTAACACCTATGGATGTTTACATATCTGTGCATACACGCACGCATCTACATACACATGTTTGCGTACCCATGTCACGTGTTTACGATTGCAATCCCGACATGCATATTCTCATACTCATATTATCGCATATATACATGCCCATACTAATATGATTTAATTTCATAACATTACATATCAAACGCCGACTCATGTACACGCACGCATCATGATCATACATATGTTAGCATTCATATCCATGATCGTATGCACAGACTAGAATTGTCATATACGTATATGTCACATATACATTCTTGCTACACTAATCATGTCGGCAGATACGATTACTCCCGTCCAAGCCCAATGAGGGATGCATCATAATAAGTTCCACGTGCCGACGGTCAGTAAGTGCACCTCGAGGTAACACCCGATCTAAATCGAACGTATACTCTATCAAAAATAGAGTCAAGACGGGGTCACGCCACCACTTGACTCGGGGGGAAATGATGGGTATACGTCCGATTCGGGTTCGTTTTATATTATTCGGACTTCGTTTACACGTCAAACCCACCAAATGGTCTAGAATTATTCACCCGCGAGTATTAAAAATTCCGGGGCACGCGCGTATGCGCCCCGAACTTGCACCTCGTCTGGATCGCAAGACAATCCGGACCCGTTCCGAATTTTGGGACAATCCGACCCTCCGGATTGTCCCGGCACTCCGGACCTCCCGGGATCCTCGCGATACTCCGGGACGGTCCGGATTACTCCTCTTGATGATGCATAAACTCCTACGCAAACACTACACGTGCAGACCCTCTCGATGTCTGCTTTATTCCCGTCTACGCCCGGTTCATACTTTACATAAAACCGGCGTTGGACCGTTCAAAACCGCGTTCGAGTTGGAAAACTCCTATTTAAGGGACTCCACTCTCCCATTTTACGACTAAGTTGATAGCGGAAGCTCTGACCTCTCTCTTACTTTCTCTCTCTAAAATACCTGACTTAAGCTTCGGTGAGGGTTCATCGCACTGCACCCCCCTGCGTGGTGTGCGCTATTTCCCCTCGTGCAGGTATATGGAGACGCACGAGCCCTGACACGTGCGAAGACTCAGCGAGTGAGCAACCCGAGGCATCTTCCCGAATCAACACCAGGATCCGACATTTCCTCTGATCCGGGTCCCAAATATACAGATACCCTCAAATAGAGCATCATTATTTTGCAAACCTGATCATTTGTCATATTCAGGGGTAGTAAGTTTAATGTTAAATTCCATAGGTGTTGTATTTGGTATGGCAGCACCTAAACCAGTCTCTGCAACTAGCTCAACAACATACTTCCATTGCATGATGACCAAGCATGCCTTATATCTAGCCACTTCCAGTCCAAGAAAATATCTCTATGACCCTAAATCTTTTGGCTTGAAATGTAGCGGAAAAATCTCCTTTAATTGAGCCACCAGTGATTGATTTGAACTAATGATTAACAAATCATCAACATATATAAGAAGGAATACAAACTTACCACCTTGAATCTTACTTAAGAGTGAATATTCTGATTGACTCTGAACATATCCATTTTTCAAAAGAGTTTGAGTGAGCTTTATATTCCATTGTCTCGATGCTTGCTTAAGCCCATAAAGAGACTTTAGAAACCTGCAAACTTTCTTTCTTCCCAAATTCTAGGAATAAGGCTTGTTAAACCCCTGAGGAATATCCATATACACTTCATCACATAAATCTCCTTGAAGGAAGGCGTTATTAACATCCATGTAATAGATTTCCCAACTTTTTGCAGCAGCTAAAGAAAGTAGAACTCTTACTATTGTCGTCTTTACAACCGGGGAAAATGTCTCCTGATAATTTGTACCTTCCACTTGTGTATATCCTTTAGCCACTAATCATGTTGTGTATCTTTCCAAAGAACTATATGAGTGATACTATAGTTTGAAAACCCATTTGTAACCAATATATGTCTTGTCAGAAGGCAGATCAACAATCCTCCAAGTGTTATTATCCTTCAAGGCTTTTATTCATCATCCATAGCACGAATCCAATTTGGATTCTTTACTGCTTGTTTGTAAGAAGTAGGTTCAATTATCTTATATGATGAAACTAAGTAGCAATAAAAGGGCTTCGCCATCTTCTCATAACTGAGATATCTCTCTATGCCAAAAGTAGCATTAGAGTGAATCTGAGAAGTGATATATTCTCCAAGATACAAATGAGATCTCCTTTGCCTTGTGCTTCTCCTAGGTGTTTCAACAACAGGTTTAGGAATTACTGGAGGAGGAAGGTCAACAAGGGTCTGAGTAGCTAGAATTACACCTGCATTACCATAATTATGGTCATCATTATAGAAAAATTCAACTTCCCCAACTGATCTCGAAAAGGAATGCCCAAGAGAAGGCACTAGCTGAATAAGATCCTCCTTCTTCATAGAGAATGGAAAAATGTCCTCATGGAATTTTACATCCCTACTTACTAAAACAGAATAATCAGCAATGCTCATCAAAATATAACCTTTTTGAGCTGATGAGTAGCCAATTAGAATGACAGGGATGGACCTTTCTAAGAATTTATCAGTATTATGAAGTTTTGTTCCAAAACAGAGGCAACCTAAAGGTGTACAAGGTGTCATCTACATATAATGTCAAGATGACATACTTAGAATCGAAAGTATTCGTGTACACGCATGGAACCTCGTGAGGATTCACGAATCTGTTTCTGACGATTTCCTCGTGGAATCTGCGGTACCATTGCGGTGACGATTGTTTAAGACGAAGTTTACAAACTTTATGCTCGTTGCCAGGAGTAATGAAACCCTCCGGATGGTCCATATAGATATCTTCCTCCATGTTACCATGGAAAAATGCAGTCTTAACATACATTTGGTGCAGCTCCAAATCGAGGCTTGCTACCAAAGCCGATATGGCTCTTACTGTGGTATAACGCACAATAGGTGAGTACGTACCATCAAAGTCCAATCCGTGAAGTTGGGTATATCCTTTACCAACGAGTAGAGATTTTTATCGCTCGAGAATTCAATCAGCAAAGAGTTTCAGTTTCAGAACCCACTTGGCACCTATTGCTCTGCGGTTAGCAGGCAAATCAACTAAAGACCATACCGAATTAGCTTTCATAATGGCGATCTAATCCTCCTTTGGTTTCCTCCATTCTTTCGCTTGAGGTCTATCCATAGCTTGTTTAACCGTTACTGGTTCATCAACATAAGTGAGGGTGAACAATTCACCTCTTTCAATGAGATACTTCTTAGGAGAAGTTTGATGCCTTAGAATATGTCTAGGCTCGTAAGTCCCATCTTGAACTTGAACTAAGCTTCCACAAGGAATAATGCTCATTATCGGTGTAAGACTCCCACTGGGAACAAGAGTGCTACTTGAACTTTCACCAATAACTTTTCTTGGACGACCTCTCGGTCTCATATTTCCACCTCTGAGATTAATTCTACGGTTATGATGACCGGGAACCGAGTTGGTCGCACCACTCCCACTCGGTACAGTAGGTAGTTGAGGTAAAATTGGATTTTTATCCATCGGTTCAGTAACATGATCATCAGGCCCGACTTGATTCGCACCTGCATCAACAGTGATCTGGATGGTTGGATTAACTCCTCCCACTGGATTTATTATGAAAATGTCCCCATCTTCATTTACCATATCGTTCACTTGTTTTGCTGCCTCAAATCTCCCACTCGAAGCGAGTGGGACCTGATCATCATTATCCTCTAGTTGAATCAAGACTTCGTTTGTTTTGATGTTTCCAAGAGTAGGAAATTCTTCCTCAAGGAATGAAACATCTCTAGACTCATGTTCGACCACGCCACCATTTTCTTGAGCTGCTACAAACACGTATCACTTAGATTTCGCAGAGTATCTTATAAAGATACTTTTCTACCCTCTAAGGGCCTAACTTGCCATAACAACTGTCAGTTTGATGTGTGTATGCAGCACAACCCCAAGGTCGCAGCCTGGTGAGATCCACCTATCTACCAAACCACAGCTCATATGGTGTCGTGCCCACAGATTTTGAAAGGACAAGGTTTACTACATGTGTGGCAGTCATTAGTGCGTCACCCCAATAGGAGATTGGAAACTTTGCTTGCGACATCATGGTTCTAACCATGTCTAGGAGTGTACGATTACGTCGTTCAACCACACATTTTTGCTGTGGTGTGTAAGAAATTGTAATTTGACGTAAAATACCTCTTTCATTGCACATCTTCTTAAACTCATTAGAGAGATATTATCCTCCTCTATAAGTGCGAAGGGTTTTCACCTTTCGCTCCTGCTGATTCTCAACGAGGTTAAGAAAGCTTATAAAGCAGTCAATAGCCTCGGATTTATGAGAAATCAAATGAGTAAACCCATAACGGGTGAAGTCGTCGATGAAGCCCACAAAGTAACATTTACCACCCCTTGCGGTGACATTCATGGGTTCACAAATGTCTGAATGGATTAAATGCAATGGATATTCGGCTCGTAGTGATTCACCAAATGGCTTGCGGGTTAGCTTTCCAGCTAGAAAATTCTCGCAAGTGGTTTTCACCACTTGCGTCGCTCCCGGGTGTAAACCTCTCCAAGCGAGGGTTTTTACCCTGTCATAGACTATATGTCCCAACCTTGCATGCCATCGGGCCGCATCAGTTTCTGGTTCCCTAGACGATAATGAATACATTCGATTCGAATTTTCATATCCATTTAGATCCATAACGATGAGGCCATTAAGGGAAAACACATGACCATAGAAGGTACTGCCTTTGTTTATACGAACAAGGGAATTATGATATGATAAATCAAATCTATTATCCATAAATGAAGTAAAAGAAACAACATTCCTTCGAATTCTAGGAGCAAAAAGGACATTTTCTAGTAATAAGGTTCTGCCATTGCGCATTGGCAATATGCAGTTCCCAATTCCTTCGACGTGAACTTGAGAGTTGTCGCCAGTGTATATCCTTTTTGAATCCTTCGGCATTCGTCTGAACATGGAAAATGAACTTTTGTCATTGGTTGTGTGGTCTGTTGCACCTGTATCAAGAATCCAAGAGGAATTTGAATCAATTAACATGACCGTAGAGGAAAGTAAAGCTTCTTTAACATATCCAATGTCGCATACCTTGACGGTATATGATTTTCTAGTCCTGGCCCCATCACCTATGCGGTGAAGGCCGGAGTCCTTGCAAACAATCTTCGATTTTAACTGGAGCTTGCCTTGTTCAAGTTTCGTAAACGTTTTACTGTCAACAGCCTGTTTTTTCTTTCCCTTGCCTCTTTTCCTCTTCTTTTGTACAGCAGGTTGTTTGGGAATTTTTGGTTTCTTTCGTAACTAATTCCAATCGAGTTTCTTCCATCTCGATTATCTTCATGACACTTGGGAGATCTAATACCGAACTTCCGAAAGTCAGTAATTTCCTGGTTGCCATCCAGGACTTTGGGAGAATCCCAATTATGGCTTGAATTTTGTTCCGTTCAACCATCTGACTTTCTTCTTCAATCGGCTTGACCATGCAAAGTAGTTTATGTGCCTTTTCAAGTACACAGGTGCTGTTACTCTTTAGACATTCATCTAATGATGGCATAATTTGTGCAGTATAACTGCTAAGCCGCTTCCATATTTCAAGAACAGGGCATCCCAGATATCCTTTGTAGAAGGAATATCCCTATACTCGTTTTCGATGTTTGAAGACATCTATGAAAGCAAAATCTCCTTCGCCCTTGTGTCATCATGCTCCCACTTGAAGTGCGTGTATGCTAGCCATTTAGTCAAGCCCGCATCTGGACAGCTCATCGTTCTCTGAATGTGGTTTATCAGACCTTCGCCTTCTAGCAGATTTCTTATTCGTTTGCACCACGAGTCGTAGTTCGTCTCATTTAAAAGTTCATTAGCACATGATGAATCCATTTGTGCAGCTATTCAATACTAACATATTGAAAACTATGCATAAGCAGGAAGACAATGAAATTTTGAAAAAGAATTGGGTTCATCAGATATCTATGCGATAGAGAATGACTAATAATGATCCCTCAGACATCTAACCCAACTGATCGACTGTAAACCGAGGGAATAGGGGTCGTTAAAGAGTTCACATTACTGTCGTCTTCTTTTTAATAGATCTGTCTTTTAAACGGTTTTATCGCTATTACCGGAAAAATGAGTTTTTAAAACACCCGATCTTGGCTTTCCCAATGCCCTTTATTTAAAATGTTTTCTATGATTTCAAGTTTGCACACACAATTCTACTACACAAGTAAATTATCGTGCGCGGATTACATCAAAGAAACATAACACACTTCATGCATACGCGTCATGCGTCAAATGTTCCGAGGAATCCATACTTAGCATATATAATTCTACTACAGAAGTAAATTATCACCTGCTAAATCATCCTTAACATTCATGCATACACATCATGCGTGATCACAACATTCAAACATGCATATTTGGCGACTTATTTATGCTTTTAAAAGATTTGGGGCTGACTTGCAATTCATGCTATAAAACAATCATGTGTACTTCTAGACATGTGTACTAGGCAATTGCAACCATCATAGCACGTTTATCCTAGTGCGCAACTCATTAATTGAAAATCAGGGCTCTGCCCATAATATGCATAATCCAGCTAGCTTGACATAGTCAAGACGACAGTTCTAATGATGCAATAATATCAATTAAATAGCAATTGCAATTCAGCCCTCTAAATGACCCAGTCCCAAAATCATGCATTTCCGAGATCCATCCCCAAAATCGAAACTAGACATCAAGTTTAAATAAATCGATAAAATATTAAACCCTTAAGCACTGTGTAGGTAATTTTAAAGTTCGAAAACATTTGAATTTTAAAATTTGACCATCCTAATTTATTTAATTAATTCAGTTCAGATTAATTATTCTGGTTCGGTTCAGACTGGTTCGGACCGGTCCAGTTCGGTAAAAGGGTTCGGCTAGACCGGTTTGGTTTAAAATAGGAATTTGGTTCGGTTTGACACTCAAACCGGGTCAGTTCGACCCGTATTAGTTGCCTCGGTCCGACCCGCTCCGAATTGGTCAGACTGATTAAGAAAACCAGGCTTTTGACCAGCTCCGGTTTGGACTTGTGGAACTCGACCTAGTTCGGTTCGGTTGACCCAGTTCGGTCCGGTTCGGGTTCGGGTTCTCTTGGTCACCCGGTTGGTTGACCCAACCTGGTTGTGCTTAATTGGACCGGCGCGTTACCCAATGGGTTCGGCCGAAATTGAGACTTGTTGGCCAAGTGGGGTTTTAAAGTCCATTAAAAACTTAACTTGGCCAACAAGTAACAATTTATTATTAAAATAATTTCCAATTTTCTGCACATATATATATATATATATATATATATATATATATATATATATATATTTATTGTCAAGATTCTATATTTAGAGATATATAATCAATCAAAAATATATATATTATAGAAAATATATTATTGTCAATATTCTATATCATGGATATATATATATATATATCATCAACAATATATACTTTCAATAATATCTAGATCCCTAAAATTGTGCTAGATATATTGATAGTTACTATCCACAATTATCTTGTGAACCTAGCCCTAATTTTGACCTAAATCATATGGTCAAATTTCGGCCGAAATAATATATTATTTTTCTTAATATTTTCGGTCACTTTAGGGTTACTTGTAGACTAAGAAATAAAAAATTTCACCTTGAACACTAAAGTGAGGTTCGGCCGAAACAAGAATTTAGGGCAAGTGCTCAAATTTCAAGATCAAATCTTGTTATGGATGTGGAAGATTGGGGCATTCAATTACACAATGTAGAGAAGAGGTGGTTCAGTCTGCATTTAACCCGGGTCAACCATTATATGGTCCCTGGCTAATGGCCCTAAGACCACGTCTCATGAATAAAAGAACAAGTGGCCAAAGTAAGGGTACGACAGCTGAAAAAGATGGAGAGAAAATGAAAATTTGGCGGAGCATGCTGAAAAATAACGCGGTGCCACAACATACTGACACCCCCCTAGCGGAACCTGAACAAACACCAAATCCATGCAATAATGCAGTTTTGATACAAGATTTGGCCCCTGAAACAGCACCTCATGTCACCCACAACCCTAGACCAACCCCTAGGCCACCTGCATATACTCACACCCCTATCCCAACAAACCAGACCACCACATATACCACAAACCCCACCCAGCTGAACTCTACCGTACCCATACCGCCCCCCCAGCCCCATACATATCATTATACCCATCCCCTACCGTCCCTCATATCACCAGACCTCACTCAACAAGGCCCCCCTATCCCTAACTTTGAAACCCACCCTTTCCATCGCCAGACCTCAAACTTAGCCATCCCTAAGCCACCATATATCATCGAGCTACCTGATGAACCTTTATCTCCCTCACATGACATGATCATCACGGATACATCCTCGGGTCTGAGCCCACTGGTGAATAAAATGTCGATTGGGAAAAGGAAAGGCAATACTGAGGATGAAGGAACACCCGCTTTTAAAAAATTGAAGCCACTGCTCTTGTTAGAAGATAGCTCGTCTGTTGTGATAAAGAGGGGTCGAGGTAGAGGACGTCCGCCTCTAAGAAGTGGAAGAGGTGGGCAACGAAGTGTTGTATCTCAGAAAAAGTTGTCTCAATCCAATGCTAGTGCTGCGAACTTAACGGGTTCTGGTGGTTGTCCCGAAACAGCCACATGACACCCATGAGTATCATCTCATGGAATTGTCAGGGACTTGGATCCGACCTGACGATTCCTCATCTCAAGGATCTCATGGGGAAATATAAGCCGACAATTATTTTCCTCATGGAGACAAAAAACTCGTCGGAATTTTGTGAACGGGCAAGAAGAACTTTACGCATGTCTGGTGGTGAATATATTATCCCAGAGGGAAGGTCTGGAGGAATAGCCCTATGGTGGAATGATAGGGTTGATGTTGTGGTGCTCCACAAGACAAAAAATATAGTGGATTGCTCAATTCAAACACGTGGCTCGAACATAACCTGGTTCTTCACAGGCGTCTATGGGCACCCACAATTTAGTGAGCGCAAAAAAAAACTGGGACACCCTCAGGAGAATTTCGCGACGACGAACTGACTCGTGGATCTGCATGGGGGATTTTAATGACATAAGGTTTCAGCATGAAAAAGAAGGTGTGAACCCTAAAGACCAATGTAGGATGGATGAGTTCAACAACATGATTGATGATGCGGGTTTGCTAGACCTGAATTTCAAAGGCCAACCCCACACGTGGTCTAACAATCAGTTTCGAGGGATACTAGTGCGCGAGAGACTCGATCGCGCTCTTGCTAACCCTCAATGGCTTGTTATGTTCCCAAAATCGCAGATCAACCACGAGCCGTTCCTAGGCTCGGACCATGCTCCAATTATCCTAACTCCCACCTATGACGAACCTAAGGGACCAAGAACTTTCAGATTCGAGGAAATGTGGCTGGAGCACGAAGAATGTGATGAAATCGTGGAAAAGGCTTGGAAAGAAGAAGCCGATGAAGGAATCCAAGGACCCTCCGTATTTCCATCTTTGCCGCGGGTGGTCAAGAGATTGAATTGCTGCAAAAGGAGGCTTACAACATGGAGTAAGCAGAGGTTTGGAAACAACAATAGAGAGATAAAGAAAGTATATGAAAGTCTGAGAGAGGCACAACGTCTGGCACCACTCCAACCTGATGTGGATCTTGAAAATGGATTAAAAAAGAAGCTTGGGGAGCTGTGGAGAAGAGAAGAAATTTTTTGGAGACAACGATCCCGGGTCCAATGGCTTAGTCACGGCGACAAGAACTCTAAGTTTTTTCACTTAACTACCATCGACCGCCGGAGACGGAACAAAATCTTGAAAATTCAGAATGCAAATGGAGGATGGCTTGATGACGAAAGGGAGATAGGAGCTGAATTCCATCGTTATTTCAGCTCTATTTTTACGACAGAGGGAATCAGAGAGTGGGGCTCGATATTGGATGTAATACCGTATGTTGTCTCTCGTGAAGATAATGAGGAATTGATCAAGCCAGTTACTATGAAGGAGGTCAAACTGGCTATGACTCAGCTGGGGGGATCAAAAGCACCTGGTCCGGATGGGTTCCCGGGTCTCTTTTTCCAAAAGTATTGGGAGGTCGTGGGTAAAGACGTTCTCACAATGGTTGAGTCCTTCTTCGTCACAGGTACGCTCTCTCATTACCTTAATGTCACAGATATAGCCCTTATTCCGAAGGTCCCTAACCCATGTAGTCCGAGTCAATTTAGACCCATAAGCCTATGTAATTTTAGTTACAAGATTATATCTAAGATTTTGACTAATAGGCTTAAACCGCTCCTTTCGGATATTATTACACATTTCCAAAGTGCATTTGTGGCAGGACGGCTCATTCAAGACAACATTTTGGTTGCCCACGAGGCCTTCCATCACCTAAGGAATCGAGTGACGGTTCAAATAGAAGAGTGCACCTTGAAGATCGACATGCAAAAAGCGTATGATAGGATAGAATGGGACTTTCTGGAGGCCATCCTTCGAAGAATGGGCTTTCATTCAAAATGGGTGCAATGGATTCTTACATGCATTTCAACTGTTTCATACCAGATCTTGATCAATGGCAAGAGGTCGAATGTGATTAATCCAACACGAGGAATCCGGCAAGGTGACCCATTGTCACCTTACCTTTTTATCCTGGTGGCGGATGTTTTATCAAGGAAGATTACAAAGGAAGTTGAAGCAAGGTCCTTGAAAGGCATCAGAATTAAACGAGGATCCCCGACCATTCACCATCTATTTTTTGCAGATGACTCTTTATTCTTTATGAAGGCCACGCAGCAAAACATCACTAAGCTTACCGACGTCTTAAGTGAATATTGTAGGGCCTCAGGTCGAGCCATTAACATGCACAAGTCAACTCTTTTCTTTGGAAAGAATGTCAGCTCATCTACAAAAAGAGAGATTGAACAAATTCTTGGTATCCAAGCGGGGTCTAACCCGGGTAAATATCTTGGACTACCGACGATTTGGGGAAGATCGAAAAGAGAAGCTCTAGGTTTCTTGAAGGAGAGGATCGCCAACAAATTGAAAGGATGGAAATCATTGTTCTTAAGCAACGCGGGGCGAGAAACGTTGATTAATTCTGTGGTAACGACAATCCCTACTTATACAATGAGCCTTTTCTTATTCCCAAAGACTTGGTGCTCGGAGATAAATGGGATGATATCACGATTTTGGTGGGGACAAAAAAGTGGCGAAAGAAAAATCCATTGGAGAAGTTGGGAAGCTTTGACGAGGGCAAAAGGAGTCGGTGGACTAGGCTTCAAGGACCTCGAATCTTTTAATCTAGCCTTGTTGACCAAGATGGCATGGAGACTTGAGAAAAACCCTAATGCGTTTTGGGTGCGGGTGCTTAAGGGGGCTTACTATCCAAGGACGAAATTTAGAGATGCGACTAAAGGCGGACGAGCTTCATGGGCGTGGACTAGCATCCTAGCAGGAAGAGACGTGCTTAAAGACAAAGGCCTATGGGTGGTTGGAGATGGCGCTAATATTGATGTTTTTAAAGATAGGTGGATTCCAACATTGCCAACCGGCCGGCTAACAGCTCCTTTATTGACAGATAGCTTGCAGGAACTTAAAGTTGCTAGCCTCGTTAATCCATCTGGCCCTAATTGGATGCTTGACAAAGTTAGCGACATCATTTCAAGGCAGGAAATGCAAGCAATTAAGTCTATCCCGTTGCCGACGGATGCAAGGAATGACTCACTCATTTGGCCTTCAAGCAAGTCAAGGTAAGGCGGAGATCAATGCCATATATAGCGAAATAGCTCCCAGCTCACATCGGTACCGGCCCAGCGACTCCTAACTCATACATCCTGGAAGCAGCTATGGGCAATGAAGACTATCCCGAAAGTAAGGTCTTTCTTCTGGAAGATGAAGTCATCTGCACTGCCGGTGAGATCGGTGTCAGACCTAAAATCTGACCTACGGCGGATTACGTTTTGAAAACGTGCAATTTTGAAAGAGTCGCCACTAGTTAATTGCAAGGCTAACTAGAATCCTAAATTACCTAAGCGAGTAATGGATTAAACACCTAGGTATAAAATCGGTCTACGATCAGAAGTTCGAGTTCGGGGTTCTATTACGAATTAAAAATATAATTTTTAATTACGCCCTTTCGGTACTCAATTCACTTAATTTGCCAATTTTATTATTAATTAATACCCCAAATGAACTAAAAAAAAACAAAATAAAACCAAATAACATTATTGAACAGTTTTTTTTTTATTATTAAAAAATGCAAATTGACATATTCACATAACACAACTTAAATAATCAAATTTTTAATTAACCTAAATCAATTAAGTTTTTATTATTTAAACGTAAATCTGATTAATACCATAATAATAATAATAAATATAATAATAATAATGATAAATCAATCAATTAATTAACTAATTAATTAGTAATAAATAAATAAAAAAAAGGAAAAGGAAAGGACGGACTTTTACTGATCACATCCTCAATCCGGCCGGCCACCAGCAACAAGGGATGGGCACGGCGCCGACGGCGGGCGACAGTGACGGTCCGGTGGGCAGCAGCAGGAGTGGCAACGGACGAGACGGACAGGGATAGCTCTGGCCAGCAGCGCTGGTGGCGGTGGTCTATACAGACGGGGCAGATGTGGGCTGGAATCCTGGACAAAGTCGGAGCTAGGGAGGTTTTCGCGAGGGCGGAGCCGTGGACGGGGAACGGCGGAGGGCGCGGAAGCAGGTGGCTCTCCGGGCGTACGATTGTGGCTGTTGCTGGAGGTCACCGGCGGGATCCTTCGGCTGCAGTGGAGGTTGACATGGTGGGGCTTCGCTCGAGGATGGCTGGCGCCGCGGCGAACTGATCTCCTGGAGGTCCAGTGGCGCGAAGGTCACGGTGGGGTCTGGGACGTGCGGACGGTCACCGGCGGACGGGTGGCCACGGATGGCCACCGGCGAGCAGAATCAGCACCGGCGGGGGGACTGGGGAGTCAGGCGGGACAAACCTTTTTTTTTTTAAAAAATAAACTAAATAATAATAATAGTAATAATAATAATAATAATAATAATAATAATAATAATAATAATAATAATAATAATTCTGGCACTAGATGACGAAACTCGCACGGATCCCGATGAATAGTGTATTATTGCTTTTTTGGTGTTTTTCTGTGTGTTTTACAATGTAACCTAGACTCCTATGTATACTAAAAACCTAGTCTAGATCACAGGTAAAATTTAAATAAAAAATGCTAACAGATAATTATTCTAGAGAATATTCCTAAAGATATTTATCTTTACAGATAATTATTTTTTTGAATAAAAAATAATATCTGGAGATAAATATCTTACAGATAATTTTCTAAAATAAAAAAAAAACTAATTATTATATATATATTTTTAAATATTCCGAAAATATTAAATAAATTCGAAATAATTTAAAATATATTTTATAATAATTTCCCTAATGTGCCCTTGAGAATTTTTGTTGACTTTGTAGCTTGACGCGTCCGGAATTTGACGTATCATGTGTAACGTCGTTACGTCCGGGTCAAAATCGAGTGTTTACAGTTTGCCCCTCTTTGGACAGACTCCCGTAGAACGTGTTCGAAGGGGTTTGTCCAAAGACGAGGAAACACTGATTTTGACCAGAAAGTATATTCTTTTCCAATTCTTCAAAGTCTTAAATGTGGCTCATATGCTTATTCTGGTGCGGAAAGATAAAACCTCTGTCGGAGGGACGCCTGTTGGCGGTGCCTCCATTAGCGATGCAGAAAGTAAAGCCTCCAGTGGTGGTGCGGAAAAGTAAAGCCTCCAGTGGCGGTGCGGAAAGGTAAAGAGCCTCCAGTGGCGTGCGGGAAAGTAAAGCCTCCAGTGGCGTGCGGGAAAGTAAAGCTTCCAGTGGCGTGCGGGAAAGTAAAGCCTCCAGTGGCGTGCAGGAAAGTAAATCCTCGAGTGGCGTGCGGGAAAGTAAAGCCTCCAGTGGCGTGCGGGAAAGTAAAGCCTCCAGTGGCGTGCGGGAAAGTAAAGCCTCCAGTGGTGTGCGGGAAAGTAAAGCCTCAAGTGGCGTGCGGGAAAGTAAAGCCTCCATTGGCGTGCGGGAAAGTAAAGCCTCCAGTGGCGTGCGGAAAAGTAAAGCCTCCAGTGGCGTGCGGGAAAGTAAAGCCTCCAGTGGCTTGCGGAAAAGTAAAGCCTCCAATGGCGTGCGGAAAAGTAAAGCCTCCAGTGGCGTGCGAAAAAGTAAAGCCTTCAGTGGCGTGCGGAAAAGTAAAGCCTCCAGTGGCGTGCAGAAAAGAAAAACCTCGATCGACGATGCCTCCAGTGGCGTGTGACAAGGAAAAGCCTCCAGTGGCGTACAGTAAAGTAAAAACCTTGATCGACGATGCCTCCAGTGGCGTGCGACAAGGAAAAGCCTCTACTGGCGGTGCAGAAAGTAAAGCCTCATATGTCTGAGAAATGCCTCTAGTGGCGTCCGATGGAGAATAGCCTCTAGTGGCGTGTGTCGGAGAAATGCCTCTAGTGGCATCCGGTTGGAGAAGAGCCTCTAGCGGCGTCCGTTGGAGAAATGCCTCTAGTGGCGTCCGTTTGGAGAAGAGCCTCTAGCGGCGTCCGTTGGAGAAGAGCCTCTAGTGGCGTCCGTCGGAGATGAGCCTCTAGTGGCGTATGTCGGATAAGGGCCTCGAGTGGCTTGACAACTTGAATGCATGTCCCTAATTTTTGTCTAAATTGCGAATGGCGCGACAACTTAGCGGGATCTTTTTTTTAAATTTATTTATTTATTTATTTTTAATCTCTCATATTCTCTCCTTTTGCCACGGTCAAAATTTTAGACCGTGCCCCTCGGTTTTCCTGATTTTTGCATGGATTTCCCCTTGGGGTTTTTATTCCATCGGGATTTTATTTTCTCTCCTTTTGCCATGATTGAAATTTCTGAATTTGCTATCATGCCCCTCATTTCCTAATTTTGCCTAGGCTGCCCTTTCGGGTTTTCAACCTAACGGAAGTACTCTTTTTTTTTTGTAGCCGATTAAACGGTGGCTATGACCCGTACTTTATTTCCCGTCTCGATGCAAGAGTATTTGTAGCCATTTAGAGGGTGGTTGTGACCCTTTCCTCACCGTCTTCAATGTCGCGAGAGTTCTTTTGATTTGTAGCCATTTGGAGGGTGGCTGTGGCCCTTTCATTTATTTCCATCGTCGATGTTTCGGGAATGCTCGTTCGATTTGTAGTCGTTTTAAGGGTGGCTGTGGCCCTTTCAAAAGATTTCCCGGCCTCACAAGATTCACGAGAATACTCTTTATATGTAGCCATTTTGAGGGTGGCTATGGCCCTTTCAACAATCTCCCGTTCTCCGTAGGTAGCCATATTAGGGATGGTTGTGGCCCTTTCACCCATTCTCCGCTTTTGATGTTGCGGGAGCGCTCTTTATCTGTAACCATTTGAAGGGTGGTTGTGGCCCTTTATTTTGTAGTCGTTTTAGGGACAACTGTGGCCCTTTTTTATTTTCCCGCCCTTTCAAGATTCGCGGGGTCACTCTTTTATCTTTAGCCGTTTGGAGGGTGGTTGTGGCCCTTTCACTGATTCTCCGCTTTTGATGTTGCGGGAGCGCTCTTTATCTGTAACCATTTGAAGGGTGGTTGTGGCCCTTTATTTTGTATTCGTTTTAGGGACGACTGTGGCCCTTTTTTATTTTCCCGCCCTTTCAAGATTCGCGTGGTCACTCTTTTATCTTTAGCCGTTTGGAGGGTAGCTGTGGCCCTTTATTTTGTAGTCATTTTAGGGACGATTGTGGCCCTTTTTTATTTTCCCGCCCTTTCAAGATTCGCGGGGTCACTCTTTTATCTTTAGCCGTTTGGAGGGTGGCTGTGGCCCTTTCACTTATTCTCCACTTTTGATGTTGCAGGAGCGCTCTTTATTTGTAACCATTTGAAGGGTGGTTGTGGCCCTTTATTTTGTAGTCGTTTTAGGGATGACAGTGGCCCTTTTTTATTTTCCCGCCCTTTCAAGATTCGCGGGATCACTCTTTTATCTTTAGCCGTTTGGAGGGTGGCTGTGGCCCTTTCACTATTCTCCGCTTTTGATGTTGCGGGAGCGCTTTTAATCTGTAGCCATTTGAAGGGTGGCCGTGGCCCTGTTTTTTTTATAGTCATTTTAGGGATGACTGTGACCCTTTTATTTGTTGTTGATTTAGGAACAACTGTGACCCTTTTATTTCTTCATTGCTCTCACAATATTAGCACAAACACTCTTTTTTTTTTCTGTAGCCGATTAAAGGGCGGTTGTGACCCTAAAGAAAACTGAGATTTTTTTTTTTTTGGTCTTCTTTTTTCTGTTTATTTTTTTTTTTTGCTTTTTTGCTTTTTTTATCTCACCTTTTGCCATGACTGCCCCTGCGGGTTTTCAATCATGCCCCTCTCCCTGACTTTTGCCTAGGTTTTCAACATAGCGGGAATTTATTTTTTTCTCTCTTTTTCTTTTTTCAAGTGGAAAGAAAATCAACAACAACTATGTTACATGCCCCTAATAGCAGATTAAACCTTTTAATTTCTCAAAACCTCTCGGGAGGAAAACTTGTCAAATAATTTATTATGTCGATGTCTTGAATGGAGGATCCTTTCAATGGGTGGACGGCACCGACAATAATTTCTTCTTCTTCTTCTTCTTCTTCTCAAATGCTTTTTCATTAGCACGGTCGATCTTCATGGAATCTCGATCTTTTTTAATAGGAAGATCTCTGGATGTCTTCTATCTTCAACCATGCTTGATCTTAACGGGAATGCCCCACGGCTACTCTGACTGGTTCATAATTCGTCGCATACTGGACGAATGGCCTGATTAGTGAACACACATGGATGGTGTTGAGTTTGGCACGGTAGTCCGCAAATGGTATACTTAGGCATAGATATCGTCCGAGGTATCTGGGATAACTGGCATAAGAATGGTCGGCGAGCGAAGGGCCGTACATGAGATGTGCTCTTCAGGAGTTTTGATTTGGATGGTTACCCAAGCTGCACAATGAGTAAGGAAAAACTCAAATTTCGGGGATAAAAATGATCACAACTTCTCTTACCTGGGAGTTGGATTTTTCAGTGGGCAATGTGCTCGCTATGCGACTGGACCTGCTGCATGTCCTGATTCTCTTGCTCCACATCTTGTGTATGTACACCTGCTGAAAAGTATATGCCCCCTAGTGACAGACTGAAAATTTCAGAACTTTTTTTCGGAAAAGGATTCGGTTGATCGAGTCAAGCTACATTGATCGGCACATTGAATCTTCACGGGATTCTTGATGATCTCTTGAAATTCTCATATCCTGACATGTTCGATCTCAAAGGGAAATGCCCTATGGTTACCGCTGAATGGTTTAGACCTGACCACATAACGGTTGTATACCTTGTTTTGGAAAGCATGTGAATTTCACACATGGTGGGTGAAGTTTTTCATAGAAACTCTTTTAAGCGCTCACGTTTCACATGGTTGCGGCATTGGTTGAACTGGTCATCCGACCTGCAAAAGAGTAGGGACACTCAAATCTCAAGGAAAAAATTAGGTACAATTTAACGCACCTCAGCGTTAGATATCTTGAGTGTGCAATTTGTTCGTTGTGCAACTGGATGACTGCATGTTCTTTTTTATTGCCCCATTTAGCCGGCATAGCTTATGTGTACATGATGCCTTAACCAAGGGCACCTGAAAAGGGTGAATGAAAAATCAGTGTAGAGAATATGAGAAATCATGCATGATTTTTTTTGAAAACTCTAATGTCATTCATTTCATAATTTTGATTACTTTTTTGAAAAATAATCAAAATTTATGATTAAATGTGTTTTGCACCATCATGAAGTTTACTGAGTCTGCTGAGTGCATTATCTGGCTCGAACGCGGGACAAATGCTCAAAACCAAGTTTTTTCAAAAGGTTTTATCGTCCTTTGTTTAAACTCGAATAGTACCACTCAATTGCACAGTTAAACTATTTTCTCAAAAAGAATCAAAACTCCCATTTTTTAAACGCTCGCTCATGCGAATGTTGAAATGACGATCTTGCCAAAAACGTGTAATACACCTTGGATAAGAACGAATGACACTTTGAGTTTTTTTTAATGCACATTGAATGCACTAACAGAATTTTACAACTTACATGAAAAGTTTTTTTCAAAAATAACGCGTATGAAACACACGCTTGAAATATAGGTAAGTAGTTTTGACAACAACACATGGAATACATGTTTGAAACTAAAGGTTCTACGACTAAGAATGTGTACAGTTATCAACAAATTATTTTTCCTAAAACAATTCACATGCAATGCACACGAGATGCATACCTGAGATGAAAGTTCTACAGTCAAGATAATTTACAAGTTATCTGAAAAGATTTTTTTGTTTTTGTTTTTTTAATGAGGAAAAAAACAATGCATCTTGAATGCTCAAAAAGAATCAGGCGAAAAGTTTTTTTTTTTTTTTTTTTTTTAAAGGATGCATATGAAATGCCCAAAAATAAACACAGCATGCAAACTTAAAAATAAAAGTTCTACAACTGAGAAAAATTACAATTTACCTGAAAGTTTTTTCGAAATAAAATGTTTTTTAAACAAAGAGCCCTAAAAGTAAGAGAGCTTATGGTTTATCTAAAAAGTTTTTTTAAAAATTAATGCACATTGGATGCATTGTTAAAAATAAAACAATTCAGTTAAAAAGTTTTTTTTTTTAAATGATGCATGTGGAATGCACGTTCGAAATTAGAAGCTCTAATAGTTAAAGCGGAATTACAAATTTTCCTAATTTTTTTTTTGTTTTTTTTTTTTTTTTTTGGCAATGCATATACAATACACTAACCAAAATTACAACTTACCTGAAAAGTTTTTTTAAAAAATAATGTGTACAAAACATATGTTAAAAAAAAAATTCAGGTAAGAGGTTTTTTTAGAAAAAATGCATATGAAATGCATGTTCGAAAGGAAGCTCTAATAGCTAAAGAAATTAATTTTTCTGAATTTTTTTTTTAAGTAATGCATATGTAACGCACTAACAAAAATACAACTTACCTGAGAGTTTTTTAAAATAATGCGCGTGAGACGCATATTTAGAATAAAAATTTAGGTAAGGGTTTTTTTTATTTTAAATAATGCATCTGAAACACATGTTTAAAAATAAAAATCTATAACTAAAGGGTTAACTACTTAGCTAAGAATGTTTTTTGGGTTTTTTTTTTTAAGAAAAAAACAATGCATACAAAATGTATGTGTTAGGTTCCGAGTCTAGGGTCAACGGGCGGTCGACTCAAGTCTCGTTCCTCACTGGAGATGTTGCGGATTCGATGCTCTCGGGTTGTGCTGTCCTAACTCGTGTCCTTCCGTCCTTAGCTTCTCTTCTCTTCTCACCCTGCAAGAGGGGCAGTACCAGGCACAGAGGGGGGGGGGGAGGTGGTGCCTGATGAACCCTCTCCGATGCCTAAGTCAGTACGGTTTTAGAGAGATAAAGCTAGAGAGATGTCAGAGCAAAATTTTGCAACTTGCCAAGATGATCAAATGAATAGTGGAGGTGTGGTATTTATAGGCAACGGTGTCATTAAGGTGGACATCGTTAACCTTTAAACACAGTTAATTAACCTTTAAGTACGTAATTAAGACCTTAGGATAAGGAGAAGGTTGGCGGAAATAAACGAGTATAGGAGTCCAAGAGTGGTGTCGGGGCCCTTGGGGGGAAGGAAAATCCGACCCCCAAGGGTAGGGGTTGGGTGAGGCCACCCAACCCCTCCTAGGGGAGATAGGGTTGGCCAACCCAATCTCCCCTAGGGGAGATCGGGTTGGCTGACCCGATCTCCCCTAGGGGAGGTCGGGTGTGGCCACCCGACCTCACCTAGGTGAGTCTAACCTTGGCCGGATGAGCGCTCCGGCCTCGTCCGGACCGTTGGTGTTTTCGCGATGTGTTAGGGTTGAAGTTTCGATTTACAATCATTAACGGGGTGATAAAAATGTAACAATTCAGAAGTCAACGGGTTCAAATTGGGCGTATATCCATCACATGCCCCCGAGTCAACCAATGGCCTAACCCTTGATTGACTCTATTTTAGGATGGTATGACACGCGCAATTTGAAACCGGGGTTTTACCTTTCTTCTGAATGCTTACTTACCCATGGATGTGTGCCTCTGACTCTGCCCCCTGCCTTATGAGATAGAGGAATTATAAACGTCAGAATAGCACGAACACGTGTCTAAGCACGCGTCCGTCTGAGGTGGGAGTAATAAATCTATCTTTGCTACGGGCGTATACTTGAAAAATACACACACGCATGGGGATGCAATATGAACATAGTTAAACGGATCCAAGCTTCAATTTCACGCCGGGATTTGTCTAAGTGGAGAGAAAAATTAATTTTGGTCTAAAATTTTTCTAAGTATGGGATGCTTGAAAATAAACCCATGGGATGTTAACTAGGAGTGAACATGGATGTATCATGAATATGAAAATGTGTACTAGCATACATGCAAGTAGGGACACAAGTATGGGAATGGGTGTAGACATGCTGCGATTGTAGTCATGAATGTATGCATGAATATATGGCGGCCATGTGCATGGACGTCTAAATGTTTGAACACACGGGAGTGTGTATGTGGGCATGCATATGAGTGCAAGCATGAACATGTATGTATGTATGGACAGGTTGTGAGTATAAGCATGAGTGATGATATTGATGTACCTGTAGATGTTAATCATGAATATGAGCATAAGTGCAAAGGTGAGAGCATAGACCTCTCCTTTACTTGAGGGTGGGAACTCTGCCACTCAATGGGACACAACGTTCCGCCTCCCTCGTACTAGCGTGAGCATTGTCCATTAACCTCGACCTTCGGCATGTGTAACATTTTTCCTTCATTCGTTGGAGCGTGTGTATAGCCCTTGACCTTTACCCTGCAATTTGTTCCCCATAAAAGTGAGGGTGAAAAATCTTACAAGCTTTCTTCTTACCGCCGCGAGTGAAGGGGTCTATTGATATGTGTTAAGGGTTGACCCTTCCTTCGGATGTGCTGGAGCGTTGCTCCATTTGGGGAAACTAAAAGTTCGCCCTCTTCCCTTGGTGTTAAGGTTTCCCCCGTAGTAGGCGTATCTCGCCCCTCCATGAGCAAGGGTCGATCTTTGCGTTGGTTGCTCGTATAGATGACTCACTTTTGGGAAGCTTTCTTCTTCAGACAGGGAGACCGTTGAATCGGATGAGAGGGAAAAACCCTCTAGTTCTGCTTATCAGGCCAAGAAATTTTCTAAGTCAGGGAAGGCGCTAATGCTTCCAGTATGTTCTCATTCCATTCTCTTTTCTTTGTGAAATACTTATGATTGTTCTCATGTTGCTTCCTTCTTGTTGTTAAAGCGTTCTTCCCTGGTTACCGAATGGTTCTTGCGGTGGGCGAGAGTTCAAGTCAATCTAAATCCAAGGCGCGAAAACCTGACTCTGAGGTCGGGCCCTCGGCTGCCAAGGAGAAGGAAACCGCGAGAGGCTCTCCTTCCAGTGCCCCCTTGCTGACTCCCTCTCATGATAAGGAGGTAGTAGTTGAAGAGGCGCCCTCTTTGCTTGACAAAGGGAAACAACCTGTGGCTGGCAATGGGGTGATCATAGGTCTTGATGTCTCTTCTCTATCCTCTGCCCCCCAGCCGAGGGGTCGAGTCTCAGGTTCATTTCATCTTCATGTAGATTTGACGACTTTTGAAGGTGTCTTTGGCTTTCCTATGGGTTATGTTATTAACCCCTGCGTTGAAGATTTTTCTTTTGGTGATGGGTGTGATCGTCGCCATTCGTTGAGGTTCCTTTCTCTTGTCATGGTTCTGATTAAGATAGCAAATTCTTGGTTTGGAGTTTGGTGGAGACTGTTCTTGAGTTATCCTCTACTAGTATCGTAGTTGTGATCGTTGTGGGGATCGTTTTGTTATATGCCCTCAATAGTGCTTGTCGTGATTCTTTGCTTCATGGTTGATTTCATGAGACATGGAGGTTGTCTTCATAATGAGGACGTCTCCTTCCTAGTATCCCCCAGTGGGTTGAAATATAAGTGCCTACCTTTGATGAGCGTATGGAGAGTGTTGTTTTTCCCTTTTTCTTGAACCTCCTTCTAAGGCTAGGCGTAGCCTTTTGATGTTCGTGGTCGGGATGATGTCTTTACAATGTATGTCTTTGACAGATGTTTTACGATGTGCTGCCATGATAATCACTTCGAGGTATGTGGGCATGATAGCCACTTCGAGGTATGTGGACATGATAGCCACTTCAAGGTATGTGGACATGATAGCCACTTCAAGGTATGTGGACATGATAGCCACATCACGATGTATGGAGTTGTGCTTTAGTATTCTTTTCTCATTGGAGAGCCTTCATTGCTATGGTTGCTTTTTGTTTAGGCTATGCTTGTTGGGTTAGGTCCCGATGTCTCGTCTAGTCGGATGTTGTATCCTTTATGCTCTTTAGATGTCTCATTCATGAGTTGTGCTTGACGATGTTCAAGTCTGATACGACCATAGGTCACGCGAGGGCGACGTGCAGGACAATAACGTTTGTCGAAGGTTGCTTTGTGCGACCTGTAAGGCAACTCTCTTCTTGATGGGTCGAGTTTATTTTGAGAGCCTTGAACTTTGGATTTCATGTCTTTGCTATTCTTCTTGGTGGTGTCGGGTTCCTTTGAGATACTTCTCTTGACTTGGGATATGGATGGTAGGATAACCCGTTACTTTTCATGATAACCTCTTGTGCTTCTGTATATGATCCTTTGGCTATGGACTTCTCCTTTGTATATGCTATCCTTTCCTTATCTTTCTTTTGTGTTTTCCTTCACATCATACCTGCTATCTCATCAAGAGAAAACATTATGTGTTCTTCATACAACTTTGCTTTGCAATTATTTTCCCATTGAATCCTTCCCAGTATGGTGCGATGATCTCTTCTGATACCCTTTAAATGGTATACATGGTACTGTTAGACCAAAGATACGCTCTTGGTGGGCGTTGAATCTGTTCACGAGACAGGCTCTCGGAGGGCACTTAACGTTTCACAGGATAGGCTCCCGGAGGGCACAAGTTAGACCAAAGATACGCTCCTGGTGGGCGTCGAAACTGTTCGCGAGATACGCTCCCGGAGGGCACCAGTAGTTAGACCAAAGATACGCTCTAGGTGGGCGTTGAAACTGTTCACGAGATACGCTCCCGGAGGGCGTCGAAACTGTTCACGAGATACGCTCCTGGAGGGCACCTGTAGGTAGACCAAAGATACGCTCTAGGTGGGCGTCGAAGCTGGTAGTTTGAAATCTACCTCAAGATACGCTCTTGGGGGCGTCGAATCTGGTAGTTTTTTTTCTACCTCAAGATACGCTCTTGGGGGCGTCGAATCTGGTAGGTTGCAAATCTACCTCAAGATACGCTCCTGGGGGCGTCGAAGGTCATAGTTTTAGAAACTACTCTCAAGATACGCTCTTGGGGGCGTCAAAATTCGTAGTTTTTGGAAACCACTCTCAAGATACGCTCTTGGTGCGTTGAAGGTCGTAGTAAAGAAACTACTCTCAAGATACGCTCTTGGGGGCGTCGAAGGTCGTAGTATGAACACTACTCTCAAGATACGCTCTTGGGGGCGTCGAAGGTCGTAGTATGAACATTACTCTCAAGATACGCTCTTGGGGGCGTCGAAGGTCGTAGTATAAAAACTACTCTCATGATATGCTCTTGGGGGCGTTGAATCTGTTCGCGGGATAGGCTCCCGGAGGGCACAGGGTTCGTAGTTTTAGAACTACTCTCAACATACGTTCTTGGGGGCGTCGAATGTGTTCGCGGGATTGGCTCCCGGAGGGCTCAGAATATTACTTTACCTTGGGTTATTCCCCATGCAGGGTGTGTCTCTGATACGCCTTTTAGATCTTTACTTGAGCTTTCTTTCCATGATATTGCATGCTACCACGCTTTTTCTTCAATGTGGGGGATCACCTTTCGATGGCGATGTTTGTGTGTTGCCAACTTAGGACGAGTCCGTATAGGGAGTTGAGGATGTTTTCCTCTTATGTGACTTCTTCTAGGAGAAGTGGTATTGCATGTTCTTGTGATCTTCTTCCTCTAATCTCTTCTTTTGCACTTAGGTGGACTACCAAGCACTTATTCGTTTGGTGCCCCCCAAGTTGCTTGGTGGTCATAACGCCTTTCATATTTGGCCGTTGAAGGCTCCTCAGTCATTTTCTTGGTTGGGTGCCCCTCATGCTCGGGGCTCCCTTGTCTTCTTGGTTGAATGCGATGAGTGTCCCTTGTAGGATTTACTCTTTCTCATGCTTGCTTGTTTCAGTCATAGGCATGGTTTGAATAATGCCTTTGTCAGATGTATCTTTAGAGGTTGGGTGGAGAGCTTTTGCTTTGGGTGGGTGGGGGTGATTGTCATCCTCTTGATAACCAGGATGCGGCAGTGTTTGTATCCTAGGGGTGCTTATAAATTCTTTCCCCCCTTTCTTTGTGTTTTAGGTTGAAAAGCTCTCTCATAGAATGGTGTCTCGAGTTGTTAATCTCGTAGGTGTGTTTCAGACTAGTCAATCTAATCCATGCTCTTTGCTCGTGCATAGGGGGGGGGGGTTCTGACCGGGCTGTGATAATCTTCTTGGAGTGTTGTGGCACTTAGTGTGCTTTGTCTTTTCCTTCATATTGGAGTATTCTTCAATGCCTTTAGGGGGTGTCACATTGGTCATACTCCTCCCACCTTGAATGTTGATTATAGACTTCCTTTGAATTAGGACTTGAATCTAAAAAGGGCGTTTTCCTTTAGGTTTGCAGGTGATGCTCCATGATTTTCCATGGGTTTGCCTCCGTATTGGCTATTCCTTGTTGGATAACTTCATTAGAGGCTACATTTGTATTGCGTACGTATACGTGTTTGAGGTGTGTTGAGCTGACAAGTCCCTCCTTTTTTGTCTTGTCATAACCTTCATTCATCATGTATTCGGCGTATGGCCTTAAAGGCGGGATATTTTTCTAGTGCCCCTTTTATCGGGGTTTTCCTCTTGATGAGATGCCAGAGTCAAATGTCTTATCATTTGCAGACAAGGTGGTTGATCGGGATGTGCGTCTAGTGTGAGGGTCGATCTTGAAACCTTACTCCCCAAGCTTTTGAGCTCTTCTTTGGTTGATCTTGTAGAACTATTATCCTGCCCTAAGGCTCTTGATAGGAGATGTATCTCCTTTTTCATATTCTAGTTGTTGCACTATCTCTTTTGCTAATCTTGCATCTTTAGAGTTTCTCTCTTGGTGCATGACTTCAATGACAGGATTTTCTACCGATGTTTATTCTATTTAGACTTGTATCCTTGGTTGCCTTCCTTTCTTGTGAGATGGCGAAGGAGTGTTTATGAACACTCCAATGTGTCGTATTTGGTAGAGGTATGCGCCTAATCTTTATGGCGCTGTCTTGAATCTTCGTGTACCTATCTTTGATGAGCATGTTATTCATTGCATATATAACACGGAGTCCAAGGATCTCCGGGTTAGGATCATATATAATCGATCACACAGTCATCTATTAGATAACCTCTTTATCTACTGAGTTTATTTTTGCAAGGATAAATGCAAGGATACTTGTAAGGATACTTGTAAGGATACTTGTAAGGATACTTGTAAGGATATGTGTTCCATCCTTATTCCTGGTTCATTTGCAGTGCCGTGTCCCTAATGGGTGTGTTGATGTTCTGACCAGCTTTACTAGTAGGGGGTCCTTTGGTATTAGGTATGCCTGACTCTTCTCTAGTATCATCAATGGTTGGTCATGGGAGATGTCTGACGGACTCCCTTCATGCACTATGGTTCTCTTCATGTCAAAGTTGGTGATTCCCTCTCTTATGACTAATATATCATTGTGTGGAAATACTATGTTTTCCATGTCCCTTTTTAAAAGCTTGATGATGGTGTCGCCATTCTTCCTTTGCTAGGTTTGGTGTCCTTGAGCGTTTTTGATGGAAGTGTATTCCATTACCTGGGATGAGCTTACTAGGTGAAATCATAAAGATCCACTGGAGGTGTTTGTCTCTGATGGTGGGTGTTGCCCATGTGATATGGTTTCCTCCATTTTTGGAGGGATGTGTTCGCGGCTACCCCCTCTCATGCTAATGGGCGTTTGTGGGGAGGGCATGTTGTGACTGGTGCCCCCCTTGCATACCAATGCCCAATGGGATCCTTTGACGGACTTGGCCCTGGGATGCTTAGTGGAAGGTTATAGTAGGGGTAATCCTTTGTGACCTTCATGGTAGTTCCTCTATAGGATGTTGGGAGTGCTCAACTTATTTTTGTAAGTGAGCCTTCCATCTTGTGACCTTTCCCAGAAACTTGACCTTATAGGTGTTCTTTGGGATTGAGGAATCTGTTGCTTGTGCATCTCTTGATTGGCGACGGCCTTTTACGGATTCTTCTAGTGGTCCACCTGTGTATATATATATCACGGAGCCCGAAGGCGTCCGGTATGGTCATTCTTGGAAAACATGTTGATATCAAGTATCAAAATCTACCCCTTTTAGGGAGTTGACTTGTTATGCAGTTAAATTAAATAAGAGGATATAGGAAGGATATGGGTGTGGGGGTGTTGATATCCCCTGCTTCCTTGGTAATGTAACTATTTTCCTCCGTTAGTCTGTGTGTATTCCTTCCACTTGAGGAATAAAAGGTCGCATCCTTGCAGGACGGACTAGGTGGAGGTGTATCCTTCATGTATGCTATGTGCGATCTCACTCTACTACGTCTCTCCATGAGACTTCCCATTGTAGTAGCTATGTGCTAACGTGGTGTGGTACTCTACGAGTCCCCTGTTCAAATCCTTGTCTTTTCAACTCCTCCCCTGTCCTAGGGGGATGTGTGTCAAGGGTTGTCATGCACAAGGGGTTTGGATCTGTCGTGCTGTATCATGGGTAGGTGGTTGCCTTGTTGTGTTGTTGGGACTATTTCCCTCCCTTTGAGCTTTCCTTGGTATGTCCCTTAGTCATGTCTGTGGTGATACGGACTGTATGGGTTCATTGCCAGGGTGGATGTTGGAACTCCTATATCCTTGTTGGTCTGGCATGTATGTCCTCCCTTAGTGCGGTGTATGTCCCTGTATGGGTACTTGGTTGAATTCATGCCTCCTTGGAGGTCTTGCTTGTCTGTCTGCCCCCAGCGGGGTGTATGCCCAATATCACAGGTAGTGTGATTGCCCCCAGTGGGTATGTTGGCTCTCCTGAAAATCCCACCAAGGGGGAGTGAACCTGTTTTATGCTACTTGGCCTTACTCCCAGTATGTTGAGGACTTTTTTGCTAATGATGCTGGGTGAGCTTCCACTGTCTACCAGGATTCTTTCAATGTCCATATCAGTGATCTTCATTGTTATGACTAGGGCATCCTTGTTGTCTGGTAACACATGCTTCATGTCTCTTCTTGAAAATTGTATTATATCTTCTCTCTTTCCTTCTGCTTGTTCTTCCTTTGGTTTATGGTCCTCTAACTGTGCCATATACGCTTCTATAGCATTCGCTGACTCTCCTCCAGCTCCATAACCTCCATGAATGACATATACGCTTGCCATCTAGCTGGTGATAAATAGGCTTCTCAAGTCTCGTTCCTCACTGGAGATGTTGCGGATTCGATGCTCTCGGGTTGTGCTGTCCTAACTCGTGTCCTTCCGTCCTTAGCTTCTCTTCTCTTCTCACCCTGCAAGAGGGGCAGTACCAGGCACAGAGGGGGGGGGGGTGCCTGATGAACCCTCTCCGATGCCTGAGTCAGTACGGTTTTAGAGAGATGTCAGAGCAAAATTATGCAACTTGCCAAGATGATCAAATGAATAGTGGAGGTGTGGTATTTATAGGCAACGGTGTCATTAAGGTGGCTTAATGACATCGTTAACCTTTAAACACAGTTAATTAACCTTTAAGTACGTAATTAAGACCTTAGGATACGGAGAAGGTTGGCGGAAATAAACCGAGTATAGGAGTCCAAGAGTGGGGTGAAGTTTCGATTTACAATCATTAATGGGGTGATAAAAATGTAACAATTCGGAAGTCAACGGGTTCAAATTGGGCGTATATCCATCAGTATGTTTGGAAAGAATTTTTTTTTTTTAAATGCAATGAGATGAATGCATGAGAAATAAAAGCTATACAAACAGTCGCATGATAACATTTACAACAAAAACGGATCATGTTAGGGGGGTAAAAAAATGTGTGGCTTTACTCTACAAGGTAGGTTCCACTTATAGGTTCCCGACAAGGTGGTTTCCTCACCCCATTATAGGGATCATAAGACCTTCGCAAGCGAGTAGAGTTTTTACGAGTCGTACCGGCGGCCCAGCCGCTCCGGTCGTACCGTACTAAACCTCCGGGGTTCCTAGTCGCCCTGGGTTTTAGGCGTTTTGGTCATTACACTAAGATGGTGTGTGCAAATGCAAATAATGCATAATCCAACAAAGAAAAATAGCCAGTCATAAAAAATTAACTCCACACCTGAAATTACACAAAACCAATCAAGTTAGAATAACAAAGTCAAGTATGAATAAATAATAAAACATGGCAAATAAGCAAATATAAAGAGCCCGAACCCTCGATTCTCCCCAGCAGAGTCGCCAAATTGTCAGACCTAAAATCTGACCTACGGCGGATTACGTTTTGAAAACGTGCAATTTTGAAAGAGTCGCCACTAGTTAATTGCAAGGCTAACTAGAATCCTAAATTACCTAAGCGAATAATGGATTAAACATCTAGGTATAAAATCGGTCTACGATCAGAAGTTCGAGTTCGGGGTTCTATTACGAATTAAAAATATAATTTTTAATTACGCCCTTTCGGTACTCAATTCACTTAATTTGCCAATTTTATTATTAATTAATACCCCAAATGAACTAAAAAAACAAAATAAAACCTAATAACATTATAGAACGGTTTTTTTTTAAATTAAAAAATGCAAATTGACATATTCACATAACACAACTTAAATAATCAAATTTTTAATTAACCTAAATCAATTAAGTTTTTATTATTTAAACGTAAATCTGATTAATACCATAATAATAATAATAACATAGTAATAATAAATATAATAATAATAATGATAAATCAATCAATTAATTAACTAATTAATTAATAATAAATAAATAAATAAATAAATAAAAGGAAAAGGAAAGGACAGACTTTTACTGATCACAGAGGATGACCACATCCTCAATCCGGCCGGCCACCAGCAACAGGGGATGGGCACGGCGCCGACGGCGGGCGACAGTGAAGGTCCGGCGGGCAGCAGCAGGAGTGGCAACGGACGAGACGGACAGGGAGAGCTCTGGCCAGCAGCGCTGGTGGCGGTGGTCTATACAGACGGGGCGGATGTGGGCTGGAATCCTGGACAAAGTCGGAGCTAGGGAGGTTTTCGCGAGGGCGGAGCCGTGGACGGGGAACGGCGGAGGGCGCGGAAGCAGGTGGCTCTCCGGGCGTACGATTGTGGCTGTTGCTGGAGGTCACCGGCGGGATCCTTCGGCTGCAGTGGAGGTTGACACGGCGGGGCTTCGCTCGAGGATGGCTGGCGGCGCGGCGAACTGATCTCCTAGAGGTCCAGTGGCGCGAAGGTCACGGTGGGGTCTGGGATGTGCGGACGGTCACCGGCGCACGGGTGGCCACGGATGGCCACCGGCGAGCAGAATCAGCACCGGCGGGGGGACTGGGGAGTCAGGCGGGACAAACCTTTTTTTTTTTAAAAAAAAAAAAAAACTAAATAATAATAATAATAATAATAATAATAATAATAATAATTCTGGCACTAGATGACGAAACTCGCACGGATCCCGATGAATAGTGTATTATTGCTTTTTTGGTGTTTTTCTGTGTGTTTTACAATGTAACCTAGACTCCTATTTATACTAAAAACATAGTCTAGATTACAGATAAAATTTAAATAAAAAATGCAAACAGATAATTATTCTAGAGAATATTCCTAAGGATATTTATCTTTACAGATAATTATTTTTTTGATTAAAAAATAATATCTAGAGATAAATATCTTACAGATAATTTTCTAAATAAAAAAACAACTAATTATTATATATATATTTTTAAATATTCCGAAAATATTAAATAAATTCGAAATAATTTAAAATATATTTTATAATAATTTCTCTAATGTGCCCTTGAGCATTTTTGGAGACTTTGTGGCTTGACGCGTCCGGAATTTGACCTATCATGTGTAACGTCGTTACGTCCGGGTCAAAATCGAGTGTTTACAATCGGAACTAAAGAAACGTGGCGTTAACGTCACTGAGGTATGTCCATTTTGCAACAACGAAGAAACAATAGACCATATGTTATTTCTGTGTCCATGGACTCACTTAGTCTGGATCGCTACTCTTAATAAGCGACTAGACGCTGCCACGACACTAAATATGGATACCTGGTTTACTGATTTGAGAAAAATGGATGGTCTATCAAACAAAGAGAAGGAAATCCGGTGGTCGTTGATTGGATTGACTTGTTGGTCGATCTGGAAAGAAAGATGTAGAGCGACATTTGACCATGACCAACCAGACCCACGGCACGTTTCAAGCATCTGCGTTAAAGAACACGAAGAATTTTGGACGAATTTGCAGGCAACAAATCACAGAATCAGTGCAGGACCAGCAGAGACTCGGACGTGCCATTGGAAACCTCCATAAGACACCACTATAAAGATCAACTGCGATGCGTCATGGGACGAGCAATCCAAGACTGGTGCAATATGCTTTTTAGCACGGGATCGACATGGAGCTGTTTTGGGCGGTGCAAACCGACTAATGAATGATGTAGGATGCTTATCTCTAGAAGCATTTGCTATACACGAAGCAGTTCGTTTTTCCATACAAGAGCAATGGACCAAAGTTGAAGTGGAGACAGACTCCATGGAGGTGGCTCGGGCGCTTAATGAAGAACACTACCATCTTGATTGGAGAATAATCCCTATAATAAGCAACATCAAGTATTTGGCAACTCAAATCCCGGAGATCACTTGGCGAGCTATCTCAAGATCGGCAAATGAATGTGCAAACTGGATCGCTACACAATCCAGAAAGAGGTCGTGTATTGATAATTGGGTCTCACAACCCCTACCCTCTCTTTTAGCTTTACTTAATAAGGACAATGATTTTCTTCCGCCTTGATGTATTGGACCCTTTTGACTGATTATTAATAAACTTCATGTTGGCAAAAAAAAAAATCTTGTCATGATCAAGAATCCAAAGTTTTAATTTGATAAAAGTCTTGTTTTTCTTGAAGATCATGAACATCAAAATTTACTAAGAGCATCATGAAAAATCATGGCCGGTACAATTTACCCCAAAAATCGAAAATTTAAAACTTTTTAAAAACAAGTTAAAAATTTTGGCCCTATCAATAAAAACCAAGAACATCAATTTTATCAAAAACCGGAACTCCATAACACAGGCTATGATACCACTGTAGGATTTAGGGGATTAATACTACGAGAGAAAAATCCTATATACGTGCATGGTAACTAATACGCAGCGGAATAAGGTGCATACCTACAATATTTCTTGTAGCCCAAGACCGTTGAGGGGAGTTCTGTAAGCATATGGTTATAGGCGCCGTAAATGGAAACCCATTATATTTATATGTTACCTAAGTTAATTGGATAAATGTCACATTAGGACATCGGGTCAGAACCAAATCCCAATTGACATGAAAGGCCCAAAATTGGGCCTCCCTATACAAGCATGGCCGGCCGAATTACTAGGAGGGTAAAGTGAACTTTTGTGCACTTTACTCCTCCTATGTATATGGGGAATTAGGGGTTTTATTAGGGTAAATCAGAATTCCTTCAAGTGGTGATTTAAGAGAAAACCCTTCCCACAAATACAACTACATCGGTCGAACATCACCTAACACTAAGGGTGTGCCAATTTGCTTTCGAGCAAACAATCCAGAGATCTGTCCCTTGCCAAGAATCGATCTGAGGCTTTGCTGTGTAGAATATTGAACGTAGGGCTTCCTTAACAAGAACTCCTACAGGTGCCGACCATAGGATCGTGAACTCCCTGCGACGAGGATCTTGGGAATACGGACAACTGTTAGAGTATGTGCGAATCTTCAGCTACGTAATTTCGATTACTAGCATGTACCATAGTTTTAGTTTCCGTAGTGATTACTCCCCGTAATCTAACAGTGGTATCAGAACCTGTGTTAGGAGTTCATGATTTTGATAAATTGGTGTTCTTGAAAATTTAATATTTGGACCGAAATTTTAAATGAAAAAGTTTTAAAATTTCGAATTTTAGGGTTTTGGGAGGTCCGAAATTTTCATGATGTTCATAGGAAATTTGATGTTCATAATCTTCAAGAAAAATGTGATATTTATCAAAATCAAACATTGGGTTGTAGATCTTATTTAAATTTGATCACTTGTTCCCAATTATGTGTTTTTGGCCGAAACTCTAAGTAAATTACAAGGTAAATTTTTTAATTTTTTAGGCACCAAGGAATAAAATTGCGGCCGAAATTTTAAAATTATGTTGTTTACCATATTTTAATTTTTTATTCTAGTTAACAATATATCTATAATTGGGAACATTAGGATAGATTCACATTAATATATAGAAATATATATAACTATCAATATATCTAAATATTAATAGGGTGAAAGATATTGTTGATAGATTTTAGTTACCTAAAAGATTGAGAAAAATATATTATTAATATATGTTTCCCTATTTAAGATATTGAGATATTGACAATAATTATTATATATATTTATATAGTTTAGCCGATTTTTACATACATATATACATACATATATATATATATATATATATATATTGTTGATTGATTTAATCTTAAAGATAGAATCTTGGCAATAAATATATATATGTTTATAGTAGGTCCAATATATATATATATTATTAATATTGGGAATTATTTTATATAGTTAATGTTACTTGGTGGCTAAGTTAAATATTTTTGGACTTAAAAACCCTACTTGGGCCACAAGTAAACATTTCGGCCCAACCTTTATGATTTAAATTATTGGGCCGGTATAATATGTCAAACCGGGACGAATTAAAACTGAACCGGATTTTCTCAATCAGTCCGACCTAATCGGGTCGGGTCAGACCGGGGTAACTAAGTGGATCTAACCAAACCTGTTTTGAGTGTAAAACCGAACCGAACCTAGTTTTTTATTTTCGGAACGAACCGGACCCGAACCAGATTTTCTAGACCGAACCGAACAGGACCAAACCGGACCGAAATTGACTGAATCAAACTGAATTTTCAAAACCGAATTCAAGTAAATTAAAATAGGGAGGTCAAATTTTAAAATTCAAATGTTTTTTAACCTCAATAGGCCTACACAGTGCTCAAGGGTTGATAACTTTTATGTGTGTTTCGATTATGGGGATAGATATCGGAGATACATGTTTTTGGGACTGGATTAATTAGCGGGCTGAATTGCAATTGTTTATTATTCAATAAATATTTATGCATGATTAGAAATGTTGTCTTGAATAAGTCAAGCTAGCTGGATATTGCATATTGGGGTCGGAGCCCTGGTCAAATATATGGAATGCGCACTAGGATAGATATGCTGTGATGGTTGGAAATACCTATGATTCATGTCTAGAATGTTGCATGATTGAATATAAGCATGAATTGCAAATCAGCCCCTGATGTTTAAAATTATTTTAAAATAAAAACTCAGTTGTCAAATGTGAATGTTTCATGTTTGACACGTATGCTAGAATGTTGAGGATGTAGCCGCATATGATAATTTAATCGGAAGTAGAATTATATATGAAAGCATGAGTTCCACAAAACATTAGACTCATGACGCGTAAGCATGAGTGTGGTTTGTATGATAAATGTTACTGCGTATGATAATTACGTGGAAAGTAGAATTATATATGCATAAGTGAATTCATCGGAATAGTTTTCCAAAATAAAAAGGGCCTTGGGAAAGCCAAGATCGGGTATGCTTGTTTTTAAATCCCCGTTCCGGTAATTTGCGATTAAAACCGTTTTAAAAGACTGATCTATTAGATAGAAGACGACTATAATGTGAACTTTTTCACAGCCATCTTCCATTAGTTTACTGGTGGTCGGTTGGTTTAGATGCCTGAGGAATCATTATTTGTCGGATTCTATCTTAATAGATATCCGATGTGTGCAATTCTATCTCGAATTTTTATTGTCTCCCTTATTTTTGCATAATCATCAATGTGTCAGTATGAATTGGTTGAGCTAGTGCGATTCGATATGCCTCACAATCTTGATTGTAAGAATCATGATGAATAAAAGGAGTACGTGTTGAACTCTCTACTACGATTCCGAAAAGTGGAGAGGACAACTACGGATGAATATAGTAGTCTACATGATTTTGACAATGATTGACGAATGTAATAATTTGTTTCACCAAGCATGTGAATAGGTTCTTTGATGATTTGAACGCATATATGGTGATACATTCAACCTTGGTAAAAGGGGATTGAAGAAGACTTCTATTGCAACCAGGCAATGTTGCAGCTTAGAATCCCTTTGCATCCGCCTCGGTGGAAGCAAGAATGGAAAAGCTAAACGTTTCGGTTAAATGTGATGGTCTTCTCTCTTTTCATGGACGTTGGCGTAAAACCCGCATCGGATCTTCAGAATGAAAGGTCAACATGGAAAAGATTTATATGGTTGTCTGATATTGACAGGACTCAATGATCTTGAGCCTAATCAAGTACAGTAACCACAATAGTAAAAGGGAAACCTTATATGCTAACCATACTCAGTTCGAAAGAAGTCAACCATGATCCGCATATTATAGAGAGAACTGGACTATAAAGGTCTTATACGATAATCCAGTGGGTTAAACCATGTTGATAAAGTGCATCTCAAGTACGCCTCGTAGGTCATGTGTATGAAGCGGTAAAATGTTTTATACAGAAACAGATCATTTGACATGATTCACTCGTGAATTTCCATGCATTACCAGATACATCACCCTCCAAGGGGCGAAGTAGGTGATCACTCTTCAAAGCTGGAATCACTGCCAAAAAAAACTAAGTGTTAAACATCCAGACAAGGTCAAAAAATAGAAGTTTATCTCATACCTTGAGGAGAAGGGCGATCCTCCGCGGGTCGATCTCTCGACCGGGGGGCAGAAGATACCGTCGTGCATCCAACAACTCCCTTTTCCTTGTCACAAGCCGGAGTTGGAATGGTAGCACTTGTCTTAGAACACTTAGGGTCGCTCGAGACATGCGCCGCCGCCTCGGATCGCTTGGTGGGAAGTTGGGAATCAGCCACGGGAACGTCAAATGCAGAAGAACGAGCTGAATTATCAAAAAGACAAGGCAGCGAGAGTGATAAGTCAAAGAAGTAAAAAAAAAAAAAGTAAGAAATAGTATCAAGGGAAATATCTTATTCATAAGACACTTCCCGCGACCATATCCGGAAATCACGGAGGCAGCAAGAACAACTGATGAAGCGGACTTGTCGGAAGGAGGGGTGCTACGTGTAGACGCCACGTGCAAGGAAGAGGTCTTCCCAATAAACCAATCTACAAGTATGATACAAACAAGATTGCAAAGGCTATTAATGTCTAACTTGTCATTAACATCCAAACATGGTGTCACTCTCGGAATGGGGATAGAAGACTTACTCATGATAGAAGCTGCAAAAAGACTAACTCCGAGAAGATGACAGCAAGATGTGGTATCCTGAAAAGTACAACTGACAATCCAATCAGTGCATAAGCACACATCAAACACTTATGCAAACATATTTGCAATGAACGCTCCATGTGAGATAACTATGTACGCAATGACTTAATAGTCTTCGTGCAACAAGTAACAACCATCTTCAAGGATGGAAAACCTCTCAACACATTGACTTACATGTCGACATCAAGCTCATGCTCGCAGCATAAATGATTACAAGGGCGAAATATTTTCTAAGTGTTTTGCTCAGGATGACAGTCAGCATATTGCAAGCTGTCAGCATGCTACTAAGTGTCAGCATATTACTAAGTTTCAGCCTACTAAGTGTCAACATGCTACTACGTGTCGACATACAACAAGCTGTCAGCATACTATCAAATATCTACGTACAACAGGGTGTCGGCATACAGCAAAATATGGCTTAAATATTTTCTAAGTATTTTGCTTACGACATGGGACTATATGCGACAAGAAACCAACCGTCAGAAAATATTGTCTAAGTATTTTCTTGATGTCAACAATCAACAAGCGGCATGGAATCAATCATCTTGGAGCATTCTCCAAGTATACTAGCATGATGATGGATAACATGCTTCAAGTAGCAAACATCAACTACTACGAAATATTTTCTAAGTATTTCTATGTCGGCGGTCGACAAGAATCATGTGACGACATCAACGGTAACAAGCACTAGATATTATTGAAATATTTTCTAAGTGTTTTAACATGTTTGCAGATAGTGACCAACGATCAATATATGATGCTCAACACACATTGCCTAAGTTATCACTACCAACATACAACCATTGACGACCATGTACGAACAACTACCGATCGTCAACATCGAGCATACTAAAACAACGGCTAAGGCATGGAGCAACATGTCGGCAATGAATACTATGCATAAGGGAATTGTGACAATTCATTTGCAATATTCTAAAATTTCAGCACTTAGGAAAATTTTGGCCAATTTGGGGCTAAGTATTCTAATGCATTTCATCAAACACCTTGTATGCATGTTAAGGTGACTATGCACATAGTGATTTCAAGATTGAATCAAGGCCAAACGAAGTCACAAAATGTCCAGCCATGTACGGAATCGGACTTACCAACACGAAGCGAGTCCGAATTGTCACACGCCTTCACCGGAGCTCCACGCGCCGCCCAGGAACGCCGCATGCGCCGCCGCCACGCTCCTCCGCTGGTTGCACGCGTCGCCGTTCTTCCCACCACGCATCGTCGACTTCCACCTCAAGCTTGGCCGGAATTTAATTTATGTCAAATATGATGTGACTACTCCAAATTTACACCTCCATAAGCTCCTTCTTCAACAAGCAATGAGAGCTTCTTGGAAAATTATCAAGGGACGATGTAAGCTAATGACTACTCTCTCTCCTAATTTTCACTAATAGTGTCTACACCATGTGCTAAGGGCTAAACTCGTATCTATTTTCGCACAAGTCCCTAGCGTCATGTAAGAGCATGTTTACATCTCTCCTATGTTTACATTACATACATGCTCCTTAAAGTTGCATGACGCGCTACGTACAATTATTATTGCATGTTGTGTACACAGGCTATTATGCATGATATTATTTTTATATATGCATGATTATAACTTATGATTGCTACATGATTATTTTTATAATCTAAGTATGAATTGCATGTTTACATCATATTGCATGTTTACATCATATTGCGTGTTTACATCATATTACATGCTTACATCATATTCTATGTTTACTTCATGCTTCATGTTGACAAGCATGCTCTCCAATTTTATATTGCTCTAAGTAGTTTACTTATTGCGCGATTACGTCATCCATATGCTATGTCGTCATCTCCATGTTAACATCATGTTACATGTTTACATCATGTACCATGATAACATCACGTTGCATGATTATTTATTATTACAAGTACGTTGTTGTTTCATGATGTTATAAGTATATCGTCTGTTACACTAACCCCGTGAACATATTACACACATCCGTCGGAAAATTAAAGATGCACGAATTTGTGCTCCGCGCATTCGACTGACAAACAGGCCACCCCTGAGGTCAGTGCCGAACCTAAATTGGACGAATATCCTATCTTAAATAGAGTCAATCATGGGTTTTGAACCGTTACTTGACTCGGGGGAAAGTGTTGGATATCTGTCCAATTCGGGTTGGTATTTACGTTTCGGACCTCGCAAACACGTCAGAACCAAAAACGGATTTTACCGCAGTCACCCCGGGTCAAAACGGTCCGGATGCGCGCAGCACCCGGACCGGGACTTCCAAATTGCCTTAGAAATCCGGACTGGTCCGTTTTACCCGGCAATCCGGACCATGTCGGATGTCGACATGGTCCGGACTCCCGACTAGTACCGCGCGCTTACCCATATTTTTACTAAGTATGAGAAGCCAGTGCGCATATAGCCAACCTCGATGTCGGTAAGCGTTTTCCTGTAAACCGAAATTGAACCGCATAAAACAGGGTACGGTTCTCGGGTTTCCTATAAATAGGGACCTGACCTCCCATTTGACAACCTAACTCGAAACTCTCCCAAATTGGCTATTTGTGCTCTGACCTCTCTCTACACACTTTCTCTCTCTAAGATTGTGAATTTAGCATCAGAGAGGGCTCAACCAGCGCCACCCCCCTCTCCATGCTGGTTATTGCCCGTTGTCCAGGACCTGGCATATAGAAGACCGAGGTAGGAGCCAAAGTCAGTTCAGGGTTCGAGGATCGAGGTCCGTGAAGAGAACCCCGAGGTGTCCCAAGTGGAATCGACCTCAACAATGGTGAACATCAAACTACCGACCATGCTCAAATACTTTGCACCCTTGATTTGTTAACGCTCTGCCAGGTTCTTGGGGTCGTCACGTTTTGACTGTGCGCACCAAAACACCACCGGGTATATACGGGTTTAGCATCCTGTAATCTGAATATTTTCAACAGTTTGTTTATATAAGCTTCTTGATGCAGACACAATTTTCGGGTAGCCCGATCTCTAGCAATTTTAATGCCTAAGATGTCTGTGGCCTCTCCCATGTCCTTCATTTCAAATACAGATGACAACCAGGACTTTGACTTGTTCATAAAACTCATGTCGTTTGCGGCAATGAATATGTCGTCCACGTATAAAGTTAAGATGACATACTTAGACCCGGAGGTCTTATAATACACGCACGGATCCTCGTGAAGATTCATAAATCCGTTTCCTACGACTTCCTCGTGGATTCTGCGGTAACCTTGCCGAGACGACTCTTTAAGACCGTAAATGGACCTTTTGAGTTTACAAACTTTACGTTCGTTTCCAGGAGTAATGAAACCCTCTAGTTGCCCCATGTAGATCTCTTCCTCCAGCTTTCCGTGGAGGAATGCGGTCTTAACATCCATTTGGTGCAGCTCGAGATCGAGCCTGCAACCAAGGCTAGAATGGCCCGTTTTGTGGTGTAACGCATAGTGGGTGAGTATGTTTCGTCAAAGTCAACTCCGTGAAGTTGGGTATATCATTTCGCAACAAGACGGGCTTTGTATCGCTCGACCTTTCTATCAGCAGTGAGTTTCAGTTTGAGAACCCACTTTGCTCCTATGGCTCTACGGTTAGCAGGTAAATCAACCAAAGACCATACCGAATTGGCTTTCATTGATGAGATCTCTTCCTCTATTTCATTCCTCCATTCCTTTGCTTGAGGTCCTTCCAACGCTGGTTGAACCATTACTGGTTCGTCAATAGATGTTAGAGTGAAGATTTCTCCTCTCTCGATGGGATACTTCCTAGGAGAAGTTCGATGCCTTTGACTACATATAGGCTCATTTCCCCCGTCTTGATTTTGAACGCTACTCCCACTCGGGACAATGCTTCCATTCGGAGCATCACTCCTACTACAAGATCAGTGTTAGAACCTTGACCATCAACCTTCCTCGGACGGCCTCTTGGTCTCGGGATCCTATCCCCGAGATGAATTCCTTGATCACTAGGACCTGGAACCAAGTTGGTCGGAGTACTCCCACTGGGAACAATGGGTAGTGTTGGTGGTAGTGGTGTCGGTTCGGCTACATGATTATCAGGTTCAACTTGATTCGTCTCTGCGGCAACAATGATTTTTGTGGTAGGGTTTAATCCTCCCACTGGGTTTATAATGAAAATGTTTCTATTATCATTAACCATGTCATTCACTTGCGTTGCCGGTTCAAATCTCCCACTCAAAGTAGGTGGGACTTGATCATCAATGCTATCCTGCTCTAGTTCAGTCAATATCTCATATGTTTTGATTTGGCCAAGCGTTGGGAATTCGTCCTCAAAGAAAGTTACGTCTCTGGATTCATGTTCGACCACGCCACCATTTTCTTGAGCTGACACAAATACGTAACCTCTAGAGTTCTCTGAGTACCCTATAAAGATACTCTTTAGTCTTCTGGGTCCTAACTTGCCAAAACGGCTGTCAGTCGTCTGTGTATAGGCAGCGCAACCCCAAGGTCGCAACCTGGTGAGATCTAATTCTCTTCCATACCACAGCTCATATGGTGTTGTGTCTACTGCTTTGGTGGGGACAAGGTTTATTACATGAGTGGCAGTCAACAACGCATCACTCCAATAGGAGATAGGTAATTGAGCCTGCGACATCATGGTTCTAACCATGTCAAGGAGTGTCCGATTACGACATTCAGCCACACCATTCTGGTGTGGTGTGTTTGGGATTTTCGTTTGACGGGCTATCCCTCTTTCCTTGCACAACTTTTCAAACTCATTAGAGAGATATTCTCCACCTTTATCAGTGCGTAAGGTTTTCACCTTTCGCTCGTGTTGATTCTCTACGAGGTTTAGAAAGTTTCTAAAGCTATCTATTGCCTCGGATTTACGAGTAATCAAATGAGAAAACCCATAACGGGTATAGTCGTCAATCAAAGTTACGAAGTATCGTTCCCCATTCCTAGCGGTTAAACTCATTGGTCCACAGACGTCGGAGTGAATCAACTGCAATGGATACTCGGCTCGTTGAGCTTCTCCAAATGGTTTGCGGGTGGACATTCCAGCCAGACAACCATGGCGAGTGTGTTTAATCACATTGCAAGTACCAGGCAAAAGCTCCCTCCGAGCCAATGAATGGACCCTATCGTAGCTTATATGTCCCAACCTCGCATGTCATCCGGCTGTGTCAGTCTCTCCTTCACTGGAGGATAATGCATACATTCTATTCGAATCGACGCTTCCATTCAAATCCATGATAAAGAGACCAAAAGAGGAATAGGCATACCCAAAGAAGAAATTGCCTTTATTGATACGAACAAGGTTCTTTTCAAATGATAAAATGTAATTATTATTTATAAGAGTGGAAACAATAACAACATTTCTACGGATTCTAGGAGCAAAATGGACATTCTCAAGTAGTATGGTCCTACCATTGTTCATAGACAACTTGCAGTTCCCTACTCAAATGACTTCAACTTGTGAGTTATCGCCAATGTATATCCTCTTAGAATCCTTTGGCAATCGTCTAAACTTGGCAAATAGTCCTTTATCGTTGGCTATGTGGTCCGTCGCACCTGACTCAAGAATCCATGAAGGATTTGAGTCAGTTAACATGAAAGTTGAGGAAACTATAGTTTCCATTACACAACCAATCTCGCATACCTTTTCAGGATGCGTTTTACTGGAGCCTGTACCTTCGCCTATTCGGCGTGGACTGGAGTTCCTGCGGACTATCTCTGATTTCAATCGGAGATTGCCTGGTTTAGGCTATGTCAACATTTTACCGTCGACTGCCTATTGTTTCTTTCCTTTTTTCATCCTCGTTCTCTTTCCTTGCCCAACTGGTATCGGTATTGATTTCAACCGAGCTTGTTCCATCTCGGTGAACTTCAGTACCGATGCAAGATCCAACACAGAACCACTGGTTGTCAGTAAAGCCTTGGCTGCTCTCTAAGACTTTGGGAGCATCCCGATGATGGCTTGAATTTTATCCCATTCAACCACCTGACCTTCTTCCTCCAGTGGTTTTAACATGCTAAGGAAATCTTATACTTTTTCAAGTACACTTTTGTTGTAGCTGTTTAAGTTTTCTTCCACAATGGGTATAAGTGGGTACAGGATCACTGCCATGATGTTTCCATATTTCAGGAACAGAGCATCCCAGATGTCCTTTGTAATTGGAACATCCTTATATTCATCATGGATTTCCTGAGACATCTCAGACAGCAATATCTCATTTGCTTTCTTGTCATCTTGCTCCCATTGAAAATGGGCATATGCCAGGTCTTTGGTCAGACCGGCATCTGGGTAATTCATGGACTTCTGAATGTGATCTACAAGGCCATTATCCTCCAACAGTGCATTGACACGCTTACTCCACAAGTCGTAGTTAGTCTCAATCAAAAGCTCATTAGCACAAGATGATCCCATCTATGCTGTAATTCATTACTAAACACGTTGATTACTATAAAAAAGCAGGGAGACAATGACATTTTGAGAAAGAATTGCTTACATCAGATATCTATTAAGATTGAATCCGACAAGTAATGATTCCCCAGTCATCTAAACCAACCGACCACCAGTAAACCAAAGGAAGATGGCTGTGAAAGAGTTCACATTACCGTCGTTTTCAATCCAATAGATCAGTCGTTTAAAACGGTTTTAATCACAAATTACCGGAATGGGAGTTTTGGAAATATGCCGGCCTTTTTTATTAGAAATGATTGCCTTTTGAGGGCGATACCTGGCATAGATATCTTGGGTTTAATCCGTATAGGATGTTGAGGTTATTTTCCTCGTATGTGGCTTCCTCTTAGGAAGGGTGGTGTTGCGTGTGTTCGCGTGCTCGCATGTTTGCGTGTTCGCGTGTTCGTGCGTTCGCGTGTTCGCGCGTTCACGTGTTCGCGTGTTCGCGTGTTCACGCGTTCTCGTGACCTTTCATTTCTGTACTTCTTCCCTATAGTTAGGTGGGGTGACAAGCACTTGTTCGTTCGGTCCCCCCCAAGTCGCTTGGCAGTCACACTGTCTTTCTTTGGTCGAGTGTGATGAGTATCTCTTGTAAGTAGGATATTGCTAAACCCTTGTAATAGTCGTAGTTCACGACGTGCCCCCATTCCTGCGACGAGTGCCGAACATTTCCCTTGGTGACTGCTGTGTGGCAGCGCCCATATTTGAGGAGGATTTGTAAATTCCCTCCCTCCTATTCCTTGCATTTTAATGCAAGTGTATTTGTTGGTGGGACTAATTAGGGGTAACTGTTCCCTTATGGACGCATGTCTCCAACTGTTGGGTGGCACTGGCACACCTAGCTTCGGATTTGCACGTTCTATCGAAAAGTGCTAATTTTCTTGGGACATTGCCCTCATGATTTTTCGTGGTGTAGTACCCCCGTAGTGGTTATGACTTGTAGCTTAACTTCTTTTTGAAGTTGTGCTTGTGTTATGGATGTATACATGGTTGAGGAGTTTCGAAATGACAAGGTCCCCTGCTTTTCCTTTTGTTTTTATCGGGTGTAGTGCTTATGTTACCTTTAACATTCACATTAGGCCGCGCATGCCTGGGTAAGTGCGTGTAGGCACATGTAGGTGCACGGGATTTCCTGGGGCCTATCCGTCCGTGTTGGAGTCGCCTCCTTCTTATTTGCTCGACCAGGGGCGTAGCCATATGTTAGAATAAGGGACTTATTGTCCCTCATTCTTGGGCTAGTTTGGTATATATATATATATATTACATAAATTTTGTAATTAAACTATTTAGCTATTTTTTTTATGGTTATGTATTTAGCTATTTAGGCAACACGTGAGGGGGAATGTTGAAATATAAAGACTAAACCACACCTTCACCTATCACATTAAGGTTTTAGGACAGTTGGTAAAGTGGTTAGTTTTAACTTTCACACTTTCTATATTTTCTCTACTCTATTTCTTTTGTTGAGTTATCCAAATCTTTATGTGGAACAAATTTATGCGTTTAATTTAGTTTGATTAATTAGTATAAGTATATATATAGATATATCTTAAGTTTTTTTTAGAGTTAAATTATATTATATAATACATATCATAATCTAATATAATTTATAGTATGAATTTAATTTAATTTTTTTACGTGGACAAAAAAATCATTTTTTGTACTAATTTTTTTTATAGTATTTAAAAATGTCCCGCATTATGAATATCCTGCCTCCGCCACTGTGCTCGACAAAGGAGTATTTGTAGGATGTTGGAGATAACTATGTCGTCTTTTCCACGTGATGGGTTTGGCACAAATGTGCATAGAGCGCATGAGTTGATATTGAATAACGTTCCGTACTGGTGATGGGGTTGTCCCTTGAATGGTGCCCCCCTTGTTTTTTTTACTGCGATGCGATGTTTGAAGAGTTTGGACTCCTTCATAGAGGTGTGACCAGCGCATGACCCCGGTTGGGGATTGGTGAGCAAATTAAGGATTTTGCGTAGTCGCGGCGTATTGAGCAGTTGTGTCGGAATCGGTTGATGATAATTGTTCCGATTGCATGTTTCCTTCACTTAATGGGGTTTGGAACCGTTGTCATTGCTCGTTTTGTCTGTCATGGGTGGTCTTGTATATCTCCTGTTTTGTTTTCGTCATGTTGCACGTTGGTTGTTGCACCTTGTCCCCCTGGGATGTTGCTATGTCTAGCGTTGGGTGCACTGTAAAGATGTATGCACTTTGTATGTGAACACGTTTCCTAGATGGTCGTTGAATGCAACTTTTTGAGGTACTGCGACTAAAATCGTGCCTTCCCCCTTTGTGTTCGCTTTTATTTCTATTTTTCCTTGTCATAAGATAGAAATTTGTAATATATAGAAATAGTTATAACATTCAGTTTATAGTAAGGGGTTACTCCCTGTGTCAGTCGTGAGAGACCCTCGGTTGAGGTCTCTTCAACCTTGTGTTGAATATATGTTTTCCTTGTGATGACCGCACATAGGTACGACATGCAATTATGTTACTGTATATATATAGTTGTTACTATAAAGGATTCGCTTGCGATAGGCATGCTAGCGGGCGTCTTGGGGATTCACATTGGTGTCCCCACCATAAGGTCTGGACTATGTCGTCTTGCCAATGGCTTCGGTCGACGACGATTTCCAGCGGTAGTGATCCCTTCGCCGAGCCGGAGTGATCACAGCACGTGAAAACTGTTGGTCGAACGTCGATGATTGGTGTTAATAGATGTAGCAACTGTGGCAGTGTTAGTGGTGATAGCAGCGATTGCTGCTGCCTCGGTGCACCCTGTTGTAGGGGTGGCGATAGACGCGGTCGCCATAGCGGTGGTTACGACGTTAGAGTAGCGCTGTGTAGCGCGACGTAGTGCTACAGTGTTGGTCTTTGCATGTCTCTTTTCTGGACCATGCATCTCCTGTTGGGAAGCCTCCATGAATGTCCACGTTTGGATTGGTTCATCATCATGTTGGTGTTCTTCAGCATGTTACATCTTCTAGGATGCATATGTTTCCCTAGCATAACACCACCATGTATGACGTTTATTTTTTCCATGTAGCTGCTACTGGTTAGCGAGTGCTTGTTTGTTCGAATCTTGCGGACGATGCCAAAATGTTAGATCCTGACTCTTCGTGGGTCGTTGACTCGAAAGTCGTTGGGTCCTTGAAATGTTGTGTAGTTATGCTAACTGGTTATTTGAGCTCACGGGTTTCCGAGAGTCTGGGTGTCATGTATCGGATTTTCGGAGAGTCGGAGCGTCGGATTGTCGGAGAGTTGGAGCGTCGGACTGTTGGGGAGTTGCAATAGGATAAAGAATACGCTTGCGATAGGCATGCTAGCGGGTGTCTTGGGGATTCGCATTGGTGCCCCCACCATAAGGTCTGGACTATGTCGTCTTGTCAATGGCTTCAATCGACGACGATTTCCAGCGGTAGTGATCCCTTCGCCGAGCTGGAGTGATTACAACACGTGAAAACTGTTGGTCGAACGTCGATGATTGGTGTTAAGTTATGAGATCTGGGTCAACGGGGTGTCGGCTTTGATCTCACTCCTTACGGGGGATGTGTATGATCCGATCTTCTCGAGTCGCCTTGTCTTTGCCTATGTCCTTCTTCCTCTTCTTCTTCCCTTGGTTCCTTCTCTTCTTCTCTCCCTTTGCCCTGCAAAAGGGGCAGTACCAGACACGGAGGGGGGGGGGGTGGTGCCTGGTGAACCCTCTCCGATGCCTAAGTCAGAATTATACTTCTAGAGAGATAAAGCTAGAGAGATGTCAGAGCTAAAATGTCCAATTAGCCAAGATGTCCAAATGAGTTGTGAAGGTGGGGTATTTATAGGCAACGGTGTCATTAAGGTGGCTTAATGACATCGTTAGCCTTTAAACACAATTAATTAACCTTTAAGCATATAATTAAGACCTTAGGATTCGGAGGAGGTAGGCGGAGTGGACCGAGCGTGGGAGTCCGAAGGTGGTGTCGGGGCCCTTGGGGGGGAGGAATCCGACCCCCAAGGGTAGGGGTTGGGTGAGGGCACCAACCCCTCCTAGGGAAGGTGGGGTTGGCCAACCCCATCCCTCCTAGGAGGGATCGGGTTGGCTGACCCGATCTCTCCTAGGAGAGATCGGGTTGGCCAACCCGATCTCCCCTAGGGGAGATCGGGTCGGCTGACCCGATCTCCCCTAGGGGAGGTCGGGTGTGGCCACCCAACCTCACCTAGGTGAGTTCGCCTCTGTCGGACGGGCGCTTCGGCCTCGTCCGAGCCGTCGATGTTCTCGCGAAGTGTCCGGGTTGAAGTTTCGATTTGCAATCATAAATGGGACGATAAAAATACAACGGTTCGGAAGTCAACGGGTTCAAATTGGGCGTATATCCATCACATGCCCCCGAGTCAACCAATGGCCTAACCCTTGATTGACTCTATTTTAGGATGGTATGACACGCGCAATTTGAAACCGGGATTTTACCTTCTTTGTCTGAATGCCTGCTTACCCATGGATGCGTGCCTCTGACTCTGCCCCCTGTCTAATGAGATAGAGGAATTGTAAACGTCAGAGTAGCACGGACGTGTGCCTAGGCACGCGTCCGTCTGAGGCGGGAGTAATAAACTTATCTCTGCTACAGGTGTATACTCAAAAAATACAAACTTGCACAGGGGTGTGATACGAATGCAACTAAATAACTTACGCTTCAATTTTGTGCTGGGATTCCATCTAAATAGGAAAAATTTAGTTTTGGCTAACAATTTTCCTAAGTATGGAATGCTTCAAAAATAAAACTAACTTGATAATTTTTCTAAGTATGGGAATATACTTAGCTATAGGTGAAAGGGATAAAAATGATGATCTTTCCTTGGCCCTTAGATTTTACTTAAGGCTAGATGGATGGTGGTGATTAAAACCCCCTAAAAACCCTATCATCCTTTTAACATAAAAGAGGAGAGTTAGGAAAATACCTCCAAGAGTCACCATAGCCACCATCTTTCTTTTTTCACTCACCCTTGGAGAGCAAGGCAAGTTTGAGAGCACCCCCAAGGTTAGGGCCGGCCAAAATTCCGGTGGGCACCTGAAATTCCGGCCAGCATCTTGATCGGGACGGCGACGAGGAGACAGCCCGGCCGGAGACGAGAGCTAGATTCCAGGCGGGCAGCGGCTGCTGGCGGTGCCGGGCACGGCGGAGGCGATTGACGGAACAGCGGCTCGAGACGGCGGCTGCTGGACCTGGGTGACACGGCACGGGCTTGGCCGGCTGAGGGTGGTGATCAATCGAGCAGCGGCGTCGGGAGGCTTCGACGGTGAGTTTTCTTCCGGCGACGGCATTGGACGGACGACGACGGTGATCGACGACGGGCTCACCTCCGGCGACGACGGCACCAGGTCCAACGGAGGTTGTCGACGGCGATAGGAAGCGATTCCGGCGAGACCCACGGCGGCTTCCGACGACGGTGGGGCGATCGAAACCAGCTCCGGCGACGACGGGGTCCGATTTCCGGCAAGGACCTGATTCCCGGCAACATTCAAATTCGAATTCCGGACCCGTTTATCACATCGGGTCGGGTTTTCCGAAGGTTTGTTCTTTTCCTTTTCGTTACCATACGAAGTGCCGATTTTTGAATCGTTGATATTTGTTTGCCGATGCTTGATTGCCGAGATTTGATTGCCGATGCTTGATTGCCGAAATTTGATTATCGTAGATAGCCGTTGGTAGTTGTGGATTTTGGGAAAAATGTTTGCCGGTCGTCCGGATATGGTTTTTTGTCCGATTGGGCTATTCCGGTCTTGAATTTGATGTCGTGCCGTCGTTGGTGTATTAATCCTTGTTGGAGGGTATAATGGTAATTTTTTTCCAAAACCTGACCTTAGGCTTGGATAAAATTATTTGACTTGGTTGTTGTGGTGTTCTTGGCTCGTGCTGACTATCTTTGCTGGGTGTCTTTGGATCTTTGATTGTTGTCGTTGGTCGGGCGTCGGAGCATTTCCGGTTCTTCGGAAATTTTTCTTATCTTGATACTTGTCGTGTCATGGTAGGTACTATACTCCTGGTGGTGTCCACGTACGCAGACTCTTCAGAGACGCCGTATTCTCCGAAGGATGAGTGAGTTCCTTTTTCTCTTCCTTTTCGGTCGCGTTACTTCCTTTTCTATTGCTAGCTTAGTACCGTGGCCTTCATTGGGGTGTTAGTCGAAATTTGATTTGTGCTTTGGGGTTTCCTGCTACCTTTGCCTTAGGTCTTGCTATCCTGTCAGAGAACCTTCTCACTAGGTCCGATTACAACGAACATGTCACTCTAGGAAATATCTGTCCCCTAGATGAGCCTCTGTATCCTTTTCTCCCCTCCTTGGGGAACACTCGAGCGACGGTGACGGAGCCTCCCATAGGGACGGTCGCCGTATACCCTTCTCAGATCCGATTCGGGCTGAGACTGCCTTACTGTGACGAGCTTATAGAGTTGAGCAGGTTTTTCAGGATTTCTCCTGTGAACCTTGCCCCCAGTGCCCTCCGTGTTTGGGTGGGCTTCCGGGTATTGTGCCATTGGTACTCCTGGAAGTACTCTCTCGTTCTATTCCGATGCTTCTATCGGTTTCAGTACCGGACGAGGGTGGGGTTTGCGAGTTTCGTAACTCGCCATCCGACCTTCAAAGATCCCCGATTTTCTGACTTCGGGTTGAGTGGGATCGAGTGGGATACCTCCCTCCGTTTCGTGACCCAGAGTGACAATTCGGCCAGTCACTGGGCTAAGCACTACTTCTTCATTACGGACCGATATGTCACTTGGTCGGTCTTGAATGAGGATCGGTCCGATGGTTGGCCTGCTTTTGGAGAGTTTTCTTCGGATGATTTGAAGACTATGAAGATCATTCACGAGAGCAACAGGACCCGGTCTTACTACCCCGTGTCTTTAATAACTGAGACGGATCTTTACGAGGCCGGGATCAGTCTGACTCCTGACTCCGGGGGTTCGGTATGTCACTTGGTCTTTCTATCTTTATTTACCTTCTGCTCTTCCTTTGTAGGTTGGTTTCATGGAAAAACCTATAACATGCAGGGAGCCCCTGTTGATCTGAGCAAGAGGAAGGCTCCTTCTAGTTCTGCTTTGAAGAAATCCCCCCTGCCTGGGAAGAAGGCTGGGGCCTCTGGTATGCTTTCTCCTATTTGCTTCTTTATGATGTAACTTATGTTTTCCTTATCTTGTTTTTCTTACCTTGCTAGTGCGCTCCCCCTTGGTGACTGAGAGGGTCGTCTCCGTTGGCAGAGATTCTGGACCTTCCAAGTCCAAGCCGCGGCGATCTGATTCTGAGGCCGGGGCCTCGGCTGCTAAGAGGAAGAAGGCTGTGGATCCTGCTTCGCCTACTGCTCGTCCTCCGACCCTATCTCGTGATAAGGAGATGGTGGTCGAAGAGGTACCTTCCCTGGCTGACAAAGGGAAGCGACCTGCTGGTGGTGGTTCCCCTGCCCCCCAGCCGAGGGCACGGTCCTCAGGTATGATCTCTACCTTATTGCTGATCCTTCTATGTTTATATTATCCTTTGACTTGCTTTGCTTGTGTAGGTGGGCCTCCGACTTTAAGTCGGAAGGATTTCGCACGGCTCACCGATGAAGATGTTATTGGGTCTGAGTGGACTCCCTTCGCTGGTCTGAAGGAGTTCCACCTCGATAGCACTTCCTCTTTGCGGACTCCTGAGGTTGGCGTCCGCGTACTCCGTGGCGCCGTCCTCCCTGGCGATCGTGTTGCTCCGCCCAAGTCTCCTGGGAGACTCGGCGCTTTGTTCAGGGGGTACTCTCTCGTTATGCACCTGTGAGTTGTTCCTTGCTTTCCTTTCATTACTTTCATAATTGCTATCCTTTGGTTACTCACCCCTTGTTTGAATTGTTAGGGTATGTCTGACATGGTGAACATGTCTTCGCTCGTGCTCGAGTTATCTGACGAGAGGAAGACCCTTGAGGACAGCCAGGTCTCTCTCAAGGCGGAGGTCGCCACTGCTGCCGAGAAGGCGCGTATATCTGATTTGAGGTTGCAGGAGCTCCAGAGCCAGGTGTCCTTGCTTGAAGCCACTGTGGGCAGTTTGCGTCGGGAAGCTGAGGTTGCCGCGTCGCTCCATTCTGAGGAGCTGCAGAAGTTGGAGACTAAGTGTCGGGCGGAGGAGAGGGCTGTCGCGGTATCTGAGTACAAGGCCTCCTCTGCCTTCACCGCCGATTATAGCACGCGTCTCACCCAGGAGATGAACCAGTTCGGTGAGTATCTGGTTGATCACATATACCGGATTGATCCTCAGTTCCCGTTTGGTGACCTTGGTGACTTTGGGCCATATGCCACTGGCTACGCGACTGTTCTGATGGGTCAGGCTGCTGTCGCAGACGAGGCTGCCCCAGCCCAGGTGGATGCTACACCTGTCGAGATTGGTACCTCAGACTCCTCTTCCTCATCTATTTCCGCTGGAGGTTCAGCTTCAGGGGGTGAGGGTGACTCCCCCGAAGGTTCTGACTGACTTGTTTATCTCATACTATCCTTGTATATATAACTACACTCCTTCTCCCCTTGTACGGGTTGAGTGTCTTTTGAGATTGTGATGGTGTTTGTTGTTACTTTCCTTTGCCACATTGTGTTGTTGACTGCGTGGTTTGTTTGCCTTTATATTAGTGCTTCTCATGCTTTTGTATATATCTCTTCTCATGATGCCTCCCTATGCCTTGTGTATGGCTCTTTGGGTATGGACCCTTCCCTTGGTATATTTTCTTTACTTATCCTTCTTTCGTGGTTTCCTTCATGTCATACCTGTCACTTCATAAAGAAAAAACATTACTTGTTCTTCACATTACTTTACTTAGAAATTTCTTTCTCATGGTATCCTTCTAAGCATGGTATCCTTCTAAGCATGGTGTGATGATCTCTTCTGATACCCCTTACACGGTATACGTTGTACTGTTAGACCAAAGATACGCTCTTGGTGGGCGTCGAAATCTGTTCACGAGACAGGCTCTCGGACGGCACTTAACGTTTCACAGGATAGGCTCCCGGAGGGCACAGGTTAGTCCACCGATACCTTCTTGACGGGTGTCAAACTGTTCACGAGACAGGCTCTCGGACGGCACTTAACGTTTCACAGGATAGGCTCCCGGAGGGCTCAGGTTAGTCCACCGATACCTTCTTGACGGGTGTCAAACTGTTCACGAGACAGGCTCTCGGACGGCACTTAACGTTTCACAGGATAGGCTCCCGGAGGGCTCAGGTTAGACCAAAGATACGCTCCTGGTGGGCGTCGAACTGGTAGTTTGAAATCTACCTCAAGATACGCTCTTGGGGGCGTCGAACTGGTAGTGTTTTTTCTACCTCAAGATACGCTCTTGGGGGCGTCGAATCTGGTAGGTTGCAAATCTACCTCAAGATACGCTCCTGGGGGCGTCGAATTCGTAGTTTTTGGAAACCACTCTCAAGATACGCTCTTGGTGCGTCGAAGTCGTAGTGTAATAACTACTCTCAAGATACGCTCTTGGGGGCGTCGAAGGTTGTAGTATGAACACTACTCTCAAGATACGCTCTTGGGGGCGTCGAAGTTCGTAGTTTTTGGAAACCACTCTCAAGATACGCTCTTGGTGCGTCGAAGGTCGTAGTATAATAACTACTCTCAAAATACGCTCTTGGGGGCGTCGAAGGTCGTAGTATGAACACTACTCTCAAGATACGCTCTTGGGGGCGTCGAATGTCGTAGTACGAAGACTACTCTCAAGATACGCTCTTGGGGGCGTCGAAGGTTGTTGACTTGAAGTCATGTCTGTGTAAGGATAACTTGGTGATTGTAACATCACATTCACTGGTAAATACTTTTGAATAACTACTACTCTCTTAGGAGCATTCATGTTTTTGTACACTCGGGATGCCTTGGTGCACCAAGACATCCTTTGTAGGAAATCAAAGATAGTTGTAGAGTTGGAGTAACTTCGTGAGTTCTCCTTCTCAAGAGTTGTTTTTTGAAAAGCTTGTAAAGCTAAAACATGCGAAATGCTAGATATGAAACTAAGGATATGGGGTGGTCACTGTGTCTGTTGCCACGTACTCCTTGAAGCTTCCATTGTAGATCATTTCTTCCACTTCCACCTTCAACACCATGCAGTTGTTGGTTTGATGCCCCCAGGTCCCATGGTACTCACACCAACCCTGTGCATCTCTACCTAGGAAGGCCTTGCCTTCCTCCCTGCATGCTGGCAGCTCTTGCTTGAGGCGCTTGTGGAAAATTTCTTCTATGCTGAGTGTGAGGGGTGTGAATGTGAAATTGACACCTCCTCCCAATGTGTCTGCTTCTCTTCCTTTCTCTGGAACTTCATCCAACTGTTCCGCCTCTTGTTCAAATGCCCTGTCCAGCTTTGCCTTGAGCTCTCTCATTGTGCTCGTCATAACCATCTCATAGAGCCCTCCATAGGCCTCGAATGAGCTTGGATGCATGTTTCTGATGAATGCTCTGACTGCTTCTCCCCTTGTGATGCCCATGTTGGCACCATAATCAAAGAATCTCTGGAAATAACTTGATATAGACTCCTGCGGCATTTGCTTAATATCATCTATGTGGCGGAAGCCTCTTAGGATGGAGTCCCTTGTCCTGCTCCCTATTATGGTGTCCGGCTGCCAAGGTATGGATGTCACCTTCACAGCCTTGCCCCTGTGTTTCCTTGTAGGCACTGTTTGAAAAAACTGTCTGCTCAGGCGGAGTGTCACTCCACTCCTCCTCCTTCCTTGCCTTTGTCTCCCTCCCCTCTTTCTTCTTTCCTGGTTGGCTCCTGCCATGACCACAGCCACTGTATCTGTCCTGTGTGATCCATGTCTCATTGAATTGACGTAGCATTGTCTTGCAGTGCGTTGATCACCCAGGACCTCTCCAACTCCGTTCTCCGTAATGTACTTCAGCTTCTGGTGAACAGTGGATGGCACTATTTCATATGGATTTATGGTTGTCCTTCCTAGGATCCCATTGTAGGCTCCCAGGCTTTCAACCACCAAGAAATTGACATTTACCTTCAGCTGGGTCCATCCTTGGCCCATGGTCACTGGCAATGTTATCATCCCCAGGGGGTAACTTGTTGCCCCTGAGAAGCCAACTAGAGGGAAGTTGACCGGATTGATGTCTGCTTTGGTTTTCCCTATCTCTTCCAACACTCTCAGGCTTAGGAGGTCAGCTGAGCTGCCCCCATCCACCAAAATTCTCTTTACATCAAAATTATCAATATCTAAAGTAATAACTAGAGCATCGTCGTGTGGAAAGACGATGTGGCTTTTGTCCTTCTCCGAGAACTCTATCTTCACTTCTTCTCCTTCTCTTGGTCTTTTCCTCCACCTTGGCACTGAGCTTAGCTTGGATGCATAGACTTCCCTTGCATTAGCAGTTGGGCCACCTGATGCTGCCCCCCCATGTATCATGTTGATGACTCCTCTTTTGTTGGGTGGAGGGTTATAGTCTACCTTTCCCTTGCCCTTGTCTTTCTGTGGTGGCCCCAGTTGCATACTATTGCCCCCATGGTCTACGAACTGCTTCAGTTCTCCCCTCTGGACGATGTTGTTTATGCTTAGCTTTAAGCTAAAGCATTCGTTTGTATCGTGACCATAAGCCTCGTGGTTGTCACACCATCTATCCTTGTGATTTCCCACCATTGGGGCTCTCCACCTTGCAGGGGGTGACCATAGCTTTTGGTTCCTCATCTCTCTAAGTACGGTGGCTGGAGTGGCGTTCAGTGGGATGAACTTAATGACATTGATTTCTCTAGCCTTTAAGGGTTCACCCATTTGGTTTCTTTGCTGTGGCGGGCGCCACTACTGCTGCCTTGCATGCTGCGGTGCCTGGGGTGGCTTGCCTTTGTTTGGCCTTTGATTATCCTCCTTGGCTGCCTGGATTTTGGCCTTCTTGCTTGCCCTGTGCCTCTCAAGGTCAATATGCGTTTTAACTCTCCCTGCAAGCTCCTCCAAGGTGCTTGCTGGCTTTTTGGCCATCTTTTCAGCCAATGTTGACCCAAAGCGACCTAAGTTTCTGATAAAGGCTCGGATTATCTCCCCTTCAGTGATGTCTCCCTGGATGTCTGCAATATTTTGGTTGAACCTAGTGTAGTAGCTGGCCAGGGTTTCATCGTATTCTTGTTTTACGTCATCAATGGAGCCTGTTCCCTTGAGGAGTTTCCTCTCCCCTAGGTATCTCTGCAGAAACTTAGCTTTTAGCTGCTCCCATGAGTGGATGCTCTCAGAGGGCAGGCTGAAGAACCAATGTGAGGCCACCCCTGATAGGGTGTTTGGGAAAAGGAGTGCCTTGTATCTTTCATCAGTGGTCCTCCCAAATAGGGAGGCCTCATGCTGCTGGATATGTTCTAGGGGGTCTCCCTTCCCATTATACTTTGCAATTTGCACTGTGTGCAGGGAGTCTGGCACCCTGTTCATCTCTAGTTCCCCTGTGAAAGGGTGGTTCGTCTTGTCACTTAGGCAATGCAGGCTGGGTTTCTTTGACTCATTCAGTTTCCGGGTTATCATAGCTTCTATCTCCTCCGGGGTGATCATCACCGGTGCCGGAGTATAACCCCTCTGATACCCATTGTAGTTGTAGACTGGGCTTACTGGGTTCCCTTGTCCCTGCTGGTATGGACTGTAGGTGTACCCTTGGTACGCCTGCTGGGGTCCTTCATGGAAGTCTTGCCTCCTTGGAGGTCTTGCTTGTCTTTCCTCCCCAAGCGGTGTGTAAGCCCTGTTGCTATGCTGTTGCCTAGGAGGCACAAATTGTTGCCTGCCCTCTGGGGGTGGCTCCTGGTGATATCTTCTTTGTTCCTCTCGCTGCCCTGCTCGAGGGTGCGAGTAGTACTCTTCTGCTGGGATCTGCTCCTCCTCCTGAGCTTCAGTGTAAGTTCCTTGGGTGTATGCCGGCCTTGCATACGCTGTGTGGGCGCGGTTGCCATCTCTCTGTGCCGGCATCCCATGTGGGTACCTTTGGGGTTGCTCTTCATAATAGTATCCCTCAGGGGGTGCCGTGTTGTGGGAAGGCACTCCCTGTTGTCCTCTTTCTCTCTGTGGCCTTCTTGCCCGGGGGGTGGAGGCTGTGGAGGACTCAGCCCCAGCTGGGCGTGAAGGTCCTCCCTCCTGGTTGTTCTGTTGCTGAGGAGGTTGTGGTATGTCTTGGGGCTCTGAATGCATTGGCTGCTTCCCAGGGTTAGGCCGCCTCCCTGGAGGTATGGGTTCTCTTCTCCGCCCATTACCCCCAGGTGGGTGTTGGGGCCTGGATACCCTACTGTTCGTCATAGCTCGTGTGATAGCCAGGCTTTCTGCTCGAAGCCTACAGACGGCGCCAAGTGTTAAGTTATGAGATCTGGGTCAACGGGGTGTCGGCTTTGATCTCACTCCTTACGGGGGATGTGTATGATCCGATCTTCTCGAGTCGCCTTGTCTTTGCCTATGTCCTTCTTCCTCTTCTTCTTCCCTTGGTTCCTTCTCTTCTTCTCTCCCTTTGCCCTGCAAAAGGGGCAGTACCAGACACGGAGGGGGGGGGGTGGTGCCTGGTGAACCCTCTCCGATGCCTAAGTCAGAATTATACTTCTAGAGAGATAAAGCTAGAGAGATGTCAGAGCTAAAATGTCCAATTAGCCAAGATGTCCAAATGAGTTGTGAAGGTGGGGTATTTATAGGCAACGGTGTCATTAAGGTGGCTTAATGACATCGTTAGCCTTTAAACACAATTAATTAACCTTTAAGCATATAATTAAGACCTTAGGATTCGGAGGAGGTAGGCGGAGTGGACCGAGCGTGGGAGTCCGAAGGTGGTGTCGGGGCCCTTGGGGGGGAGGAATCCGACCCCCAAGGGTAGGGGTTGGGTGAGGGCACCCAACCCCTCCTAGGGAAGGTGGGGTTGGCCAACCCCATCCCTCCTAGGAGGGATCGGGTTGGCTGACCCGATCTCCCCTAGGGGAGGTCGGGTGTGGCCACCCAACCTCACCTAGGTGAGTTCGCCTCTGTCGGACGGGCGCTTCGGCCTCGTCCGAGCCGTCGATGTTCTCGCGAAGTATCCGGGTTGAAGTTTCGATTTGCAATCATAAATGGGACGATAAAAATACAACGGTTCGGAAGTCAACGGGTTCAAATTGGGCGTATATCCATCAATTGGTGGTAATAGATGTAGCAACTGTGGCAGTGTTAGTGGTGATAGCAGTGATTGCTGCTGCCTCGGTGCACACTGTTGTAGGGGTGGCGGTAGACGCAGTCGCCATAGCGGTGGTTACGACGTTAGAGTAGCGCTACGTAGCGCGACGTAGTGCTACAATGTTGGTCTTTGCATGTCTCTTTTCTGGACCATGCATCTCCTGTTGGGAAGCCTCCATGAATGTCCATGTTTGGATTGGTTCATCATCATATTGGTGTTCTTCAGCATGTTACATCTTCTAGGATGCGTATGCTTCCCTTGCATAACACCACCATGTATGACGTATATGTTTTCCATGTAGCTGCTACTGGTTAGCGAGTGCTTGTTTGTTCGAATCTCGCGGACGGCGCCAAAATGTTAGATCCTGACTCTTAGCGGGTCGTTGACTCGAAAGTCGTCGGGTCCTTGATATGTTTTGTAGTTATGCTAAATGGTTATTTGAGCTCACGGGTTTCCGACAGTCTGGGTGTCGAACTATCGGAATTTCCGAGAGTCGGAGCGTCGGACTGTCGGAGAGTTGGAGCGTCGGACTGTTGGGGACTTGCAAGCCCTTAAAATGACTAAGTTTTTGAGTATCTTGTAGTGTCTACGCATGTATGATCTTTGCGGTGTTTGAGCGCCTCTCAGAGTATGCGCATGTACGCACCTTGCGGAGTATGCATGTCTTGCAGTGTAGTCGCGCCTCTTCCTAACACCTGCACAAGGGCCAATATCACACACCACTCAGAGGGGGGGGGGGGGGGGGTGGAGTGCGATGCACCCTCTTCGATGCTTAAATCAGATATCTAGAGAGAGAAAGCTAGAGAGAAGTCAGAGCTTCATTTTCAACTTAATTGTGAAATGGGTGACCAATGCTCCTATTTATAGAAAACCTTGGAATCTAACCCAGTTTTGAATGGTTCGATGCCGGTTTAATGTAAAATATGAACCGGGCGTGGACGAGCGTAAAGTTGACGTCGGGAAGCCCTACACGTGTTATGTAAATATATATAGGGGTTCGCACGTTTTCGCTGAAGTAATCTGGAGGTCCGGATTGTTAGACAATTCCGACCTGGTCGGGATTGTTGGACAATCCGGACGAGCTTTTCGTCCGGGACATGCGCGTGCGTGTCTCAGACCATTTTAAACTCGCGGGTGATTGTTTTAGAACCGTTGGTGGGTTGGACGTGTAAACGAGGACCGAATAGTATAAAACATACCCGAATCGGACGTATACTGATCACACTACAAGAAATCTAGTCGTTTGTGAGGGACATATAAGCTTATTTATAAGGGAATGTTGAAAATACATTATAAATACAACATTCAAGAAATTTCTAAGGATGACTCCTAACAAAAAGTGTGGCTAGAATTTACGTGAAAAATCCCTAACAAAATTTTGAGTTTTGTAAGCGATTTCCCTTGAATTTTTTTTTATAATTTGTGAGAGATTGCTTCCCATGAAAAACACATTGTCACAAATTACCAATTTTCTTTTAGTAATCATTAAAAGCGTAAGCCTAGCCTTACCAGGAATAGTCCCTCAAAACGGAGATGAGCGACATAGTAACTCTCAGCCACCAAACGCTACTGGCAACGCCCTAGCACACCTGACAAACGAGGAACGTAATGTTAGATTTCGGGGAGTAATCACTACGGATAATAAAACCATGGTACATGCAAGTTATCGAAATTATGCAGCGGAAGATTCGCGCATACATTTACAGTAGTCCGTAGTCCCAAGATCTTTGCAGGAGGGAGTTCACGTTCCTCCGGTCAGCACCTGTAAGGGTTCTTGTGAAGGAAGCCCTACGTGGTATATTCTTTACAGCAAAGCCTCTGATCGATTCTTGGCAAGGGACAGATCTCAGGAGTGTTTGCTCGAAGGCAAATTGGCACAGCATTGGTGTTTGCTAGGTTCGGCCGAATATGGTGTCTTTGGGGGGAAGGTTTTTCTCTCAAAAAAACACTTAAAGGGAATTGTGATTAACCCTAATGAAACCCCTAACTCCCCATATATATAGGATGAGTAAAGTGGACAAAAGTCCACTTTACCCCTTCATTAATTTCGGCCAGCCATGCTAGTATAGGGAGGCCCAATTTTGGGCCTCTTATGTCAATTGGGATTTGGGTCTTGCCCAATACCCTAATGTGACATATACCCAATTAACTTAGGTAACATATACATATAATGGGCTTCCATTTACGGCGCCCAACACCATATGCTTACAGCTCCCACTCGCCGGATTGGGAGGGTGCCAATTAATGTATTGTCGTCTAAATCTGCATCAACATTTCACTCATTCGATCTGGTCCTTTGCTTCCGAATAGTTCATACGAGGTTTGCCGTGCGATCGGCGGACACGACGGGCATCGTGCTACTCATCTGTTAGAAGTGTTGTAGCGCCCGCGGAACGTTGATTCCCTTTTCTCCAATCAACCTGTTATAAACATCATTTATATAGTGTCGTATTGTATTCTAGGTCAACTGATAATTCTCCTTTTGCCTAGTTTCCTCATCGGAACACTTCTCCAAGGCATCCGTACAAGTATTCACAACCTTCAACTAATATCCGGTTGGTGGCCACCTAGTGAATACAAGAGTCGGTGAATTACAGGTGAACTTGACCATCCCCATCGCTCATATCCTTAGTGAAACCCAACCGGTTTCCAAAGACGTGGTCATTGGGCCTTTTTGTTCAGCACTACGCTCGTACGCCGGGAAGCGAACATTGAGCCTAACCTTAGATATGAGTTCCGAGTCCGTGAGGATACTTTGGGTGCCTCTTCATATGGCTCCCGGGATCAATCACACTCTCGAGGTGAAGAAGTTTGCGCCCATTAGAATCACGAGGATTCTTATCTAGCACAATCGAGTTGTGACCCCGTGGTCGAACATGGCACGCGTTGTATGAAGCACGCGTTGATCGCATACCTGAACTTTTAAGTTCAAAGCAATGAGATATGTCAAATCATGCTATCGCAGATTTTCATCTGGCCAAGAATGTAGATTAATGACGAACAAAGTTCATCATGGAGATCTGCAAAGCGAAGATCATGTCGAGTTACTTCGACACTAGATGATCGTTCTGCGTAATTAGGTTTATCCCCTTGATTCTTAGCAAGCCTTGCTTAATAGAGGCCTCCCTCCATCGCATGATGACCGTACCTGTGTGACGAGGTAAGGCCCACATTCGACATAGTTTTGGCAGAGGATTGCGTCCTTCTACGACTTAGTTTATATACCGAAAATTTGATGTAATCAAAACATTATGACGTCGATTGATCATAAACTCAGTTGCAATTCTTTTGCTTACAAAATGTAACTTTCTAATATCAAAATGTTATCACAGATACACGCCACTTCTAAACCCTACGCAATCCAAGCAGTTTTACATGCTTTTCGCATATCTCCATGCGTAGTGGTTTAGTTAATGGGTCTGCAATCATGTTATCAGTGGACAAGTATTCCATAGTGATTATATTGTCTTCTACCATAGATTTAGCATAAAAATATTTCACATCAATGTGTTTTGTCCTACTATGGTACTTCGGATTCTTTACTGCCGCAGTGGCTACCTGACTGTCAGAGAACTGTTAGCATAAGGTGAGCGGGCACCGTAAATGAGAGCCCATTTTATTGTATGTGTTACCTGAGACAATTGGGTAAATGTCACATTAAGGTAATTGGGCTTGTCCTAATTCCTAATTAAGGTAAATGTCACTTCGGATTCTCACACATCAATAGGCCGGCCGAATATTGGAGGAGGGGTGAATTGGACTTTTGTCCACTTTACTCCTCCTATATAAATGGGAGTGTTAGGGGTTTTTAATAAGTGATCAACAACTCCTTCCATAGAGTAATTTGAGAGTGAAAATCCCTCATCCCCTCTCCTATAGTTTGCTGAACCATATAGTCATCAAGACTGTGCCAAATTGCTTTCGAAGCAATCTGTCCGAAGATCCGTCCCTGTTGAAGAACTGATCAGAGGATTTGCTGTGGAGACAAACTTCGTGGGACTTATTTCTAAGAACTTTCACGAAGTTCCGATTGGTAGATCGTGAACTCCCTCCACGAAGATCTTGGGCAAATGATTCATTTAAAAGGTATGTGCGAATTCTTCCGCTGCGTAATTGTGATTACTAGCACGTACATGATTTAGTGTTTCCTAGTATTACGTCCCCGTAATCCAACAGTGGTATCAGAGCCAGGTTTAGGAGTTCGTGATTTTGATAAAATCGGTGTTCTTGAAATTTTTGTATTTTCCGAAATTTTTAAAATTAAAGAACTTGAATTTTTCAAAAATTTTGATTATTGGTGATTTTGAAATTTTCGGTTTTTGTGTTCTTGATGGCACCTAAATGTTCATGATATTCTTGGTTAAAATTGATGTTCATGATCTTCTAGAGAACCATGATTTTTATCAAAATATATATTTTGATTCTTGATCTTAGTAAATTTTGATCTTAAAATTTGACAACTTTTCAATTTTTAGTGTTTGTGCCAAAACCCTAGTGAATTATTTGGTTAAATTTTTATTTTCTTAGGCTACAAGAAAACAAATTTCGACCGGCCACTATACTAGATATATTGTTTACCATATTTTAATTTAATTAAAGATGACAATACATCTATAAAATTGGAAAAATTTGGATAAGATTAACATTATATAGTAAAATATATAAATTATCAATATATTTAGCTAAGAGATAGGGATAAAGATATATTTATAGGATTTAGTTACTTAATAATATTGAGAAAAAATATTGTCTATATATTTTATCCCTAAACATATATTTGACAATAATTATATAAATATTGTTATGGCCGAATATTATATATATATATATTTATATTGTTAATTGATTTACATCCTATGAATAGAATCTTGACAATATTTGTATATATTAATAATATGTGTGCCAAATTTTATATATATTAGCAATGTTGGAAATTATTTTACATAATTAATATTTCTTTTGGGCTAAGTTAAGTTTTTGGTGGATTTTAAAACTCTATTTAGCCCAAGGGAAGTATTTTGGCCCAACCCACTAGGGTTTATGGGCCAATCCAATTTGCATTAACGGAGCGGGTAAAACGAATCCGGGTTTTCTTAATCGGGCCGAGCTAGGTGGGTTAGGTTGGACCAAGGTAACTAAGTAAATCTAAAACCGAACCAGTTTTGAGTGATGAACCGAACCGAAAACCTATTTTATTAAACCGATTCGGACCGAACTAGATTTTGATTAAACTGGACCGAACCGAACCAAATTTATTGGACCGAACCGATCCGGATTTTAAGTTGACTATTCCGAAATTTTAGGTCAATTTAATAAAATAGGATGTCAAATTTTTAAATCCAAATGTTTGAATTTTAAAATTAGCCTAAACTGTGCTCAAAATATTTAAATTCCACATTTCAAATTAAACCTTATTGCCCGGTTACGATTATGGGGATGGATCTCGGAAATACATGTTTTAGGGACTGGATTAAATTAGTGGGCTGAATTGCAATTGTTCACTTTCTGCTATATATTTTGATATAATTAGAACTGTCGTCTTGACTATGTCTAGCTAGCTGGAAATTATATTATGAGCTATGCTCTGGGATTTAAATATATAGTTTGCGCAATAGGATACACATGTTGTGTTGGTAGGAATTGCCTAGGATTCATGTCTAGAAATTCGCATGATTTATTGTAAGCATGAATTGCAAATCAGCCTCTAATATTTTAAAAGTGTTTAAAACGTAAATCCAGTCGCCAATTATGCATGTTTATGGAAGTTTCATGTATGACTCGTATGCTAGGATGTTGAGGATGTAATAGCATGTGATAGTTTACTTAATAGTAGAATTATATATGCTAGCATGTGTTCCTCGGAACATTAAACGTATGACGCGTATGCATGATATTTGGTTTGGCCGATTTTTATGGCATGATGTGATAATTTGCTAAGTGTAGTAGAATTATATATGCATGCGTAAATTGTCGGATATTTTCAAAATAAAAAGGGCCTTGGGAAAGCCAAGATCGGGTATGCATATTTTTCAAAATATTCCCGTTCCGGTATTTGCGATATAATAACTGTTTTCAAAATATTCACTGGTCTATTGGATTGAAGACGACGATAGTGTGAACTCTTTCACGGACCACCTTCCCTTGGTTTACTGGGGTTTGATATGGTCTAGATGACTGAATGATCACTATTTGTCCTATTCCATCTTAATAGATAATCTTATTTTTGCAATTCTTTTTCAAAATGTTATTGTCTTCCTGATTATGCATGATTATCAATGTATTAGTATCAATGGCTGCGACAATCAATGTTATCTCCCAAGTGAATAAGGGGATAAGATTGAGTGGGAATAGTTATAAAATCTGGAATAAGCGAGTAAAGATGGTGATTGCTGAAATGAGGGGTTTGGAGCACTTGACTACGAAAAAAACCAGGCCTGAAGGAGAACTCACGGCCAACTTGAAGGAATTCCATGATGAATGCCCCGGTAAGCCTTACTATAACTGCTGTGTTCGCATGCTGTAATCATATGCCTTGCGTTGATTGTCTTGTTGTTTGGTTTGTTGTACTTAGGCTATTTCCAGAATGATGAACATGTCATCCTTTGTGTTGGAGCTTGTGCGCGAGAAGAGGGCTGCTATCCATAAGAGCAAAGCAGTTATCTGTGAGCTTGCACAGTCCGAGGAGGAGGTGCAAAACTTGAACTAACAAGTTGCTGATTTTTATACCCGCATTGCTGCTCGTCGCGCCCATGTTGAGCAACTTGAGGCTGAGATTGCTGCTATCAAGCAGCAAATTGCGGAGAGTAGTAGCGCTCATGATGTCGCGCTTGCTTCTAAATGCGAGGAACCACACAAGTCGGGGATTGAGAAGGGACTTGCCGAGTATCCCAGTACTGTTGCACATACTGCTGCCGTCCTTGCTGCCGCCAAGGCGAAGTCTTCGTCTATGATTGACGAGTTTGCCAAAGATTATATTGGCAGAGTTCGCACCCTTGCCCCCTATAGGAATGTATAGCTTTCCACATATATGTATCCGAGCATACTTGTGCATACTAGGTTACTAGATTAGCTTAGCTTGTGTACTAATTTAGTTTAGTTAGTTAGATCTCCTTTCTAGTATATATACTAGTTCTATACATTGTAACACCTGATTTTGGTTGATCAATACACTTCATATTCAATCTAAATCCTCCAAGTTTATATGGTATCAGAGCCAAACGTTTCTTGACGATCAAGCAACCTGGATTCAGCTGGTTTCCGGAGGATCTTTGGCTTCGATTCTTCGATTTGAGCTTGGATTTGTGCTTCCATTCTTGATTCCGCTTGATTTCGACTCTTAGTAAGTCTCTTGGATCATGAACTGAGTTGCTTTTGGATCAATTCTGCGTAGCATTGCTAGTTCTTGCTTTCCGGCCAAGTTTCTTCATCGCATTTGCTTCGTCTACAAGTTTTGATTCAGGTTGTGACTGCTTAGCCAGATTTCTTGATTACGATTATGGATTTCGTGATCTTGATTCAGTTCTGAGCACTTCTGGATTGGATTGCTGCCTTCATTCGTTTTGTATAGTTGCGTATTGCTGGATTTGGCTGGCATCTTTTGTCTTATTGTCCAGGTTGCATAATTGTACTCTTTTGGCCATTTCCGTTAGAATTTTGTGGCTGTGGTTGATAGTTTGCTGGATTTCCTTGAAATTCACATCTATTTGAATCATATAATCTGTGGATTTGGAGCAGGATTATGGCTGATAACACCATTGAGGATCCTCTCTATTTACGTCCATCGGACACCACTAGCTTGTTGTTGATTCCATTTCAGCTTCAAGGTTCCAGCAACTACCATGCTTGGAGTACAGCTATCAAGGAAGGACTTCTTGTCAAGAACAAGATTGGATTTATTGATGGCAGCATCTCAAGATTGAGTATCCCTGTGGCACAACATGTGAGATGGGATAGGGCTAATTCCTTTGTTAAGGCGTGGCTTAGGAACACACTTGCTAAGGAGCTGGTCAATAGTTTGGTTTACAACAACACAGGGTTGGCCATTTGGAATGATCTTAAAGAGATGTTTGACAAAGTTGATGGTACTCAAATCTTCCAGCTCACAAGAAATATACCAATGCTCACAAGGTGTTTTTTCAATCACTGAGTACTTTGGGAAGATGAAGCAGTTGCGGGATGCGTTGGGTTCCATTGATGATTTGAGGCTTGAGTGCTCAGCTGATAGCAAGATTATCAATGAACATAAGGAGAAGCAAAGGCTGATTGCTTTCCTCTTGGGACTGAATGAGTCATTTGCTCATGTGAGAAGTAGCTTATTGATGAGGCAACCACTCCCTTCACTCAGTGTGGCTTTCTCTGTGTTGTTACAAGAAGAGAGTCAACGTGCTATTGCTGGTTCAATTGGGGATGTGGGAAAAGCTACTGCTTTATACTCTCAAAGGAACTTCTTCAATTCAAGAGGTTCTAGCTATGGCAATGGCTCAGGCAATGGAGGCAATGGTTCAAGGCCTAATGCTTCTTTTCCAAGACACTACAATTCAAATGTGGGGATTTCTTCTTATGGAGGTTTCAATGGGGCTTCTAATGCTCCAGCTGGGAAAGCAGGCAAGACTGATAAGTCCAATTGGTTGTGCACCTATTGTGGCAAGATGGAGCACAAAGTGGACACTTGTTGGAAGAAGCATCCACAACTTGCACCTTCTTCTGTTTGTAGCGTCCATGGAATTAAGCTAATGTTAGCATTTGATGGATTCGACTACAGCCATCAGGCCCTTTAACGGCGAGGAAACGGCAAACAGGCCCACCAGGCCCAAAATGAAGGTCAAGATGACCTAGGAGAAGGGTCCCGACGAAGGGAGTCCCGACGATGAAAGGTCCCGACAGAGTCGGTCCCGATAGTTGAGCTGGAAGCTCCCGATGAGAAGCCTTTAAGTAGGCCGCGATGATAAATCCCTGAGAATGATAGGCCCTGTCACGATGACGAGGGGCCCCGAGTGGTGACACAACGAGACAACTCTGGAGTCCCCGACAGGGGTCGGGACTCGTTATCAGATGATAAGGCCAAGATACGCGGGGCGTGGCCGAGATACGCGGAACGTGGTTAAGATACACGGAGCGTGGCCGAGATACGCGGGGCGTGGCCGAGATACACGAGATCATGGCCTAGAGAGGCGGGATCACATCCGAGATATGCGGGATACAGGCTAACCACCCCTAACGGTTCACCAGGTACCTGAGGCATCTCTTCGCCTATAAAAGGGCAAGAGGTCATCTCAGAACACTTACGTTGAATGACATACCCTTTGTGATTATTTCTTGCCAGTTCGTATTGGGCACTCATTTAACCATCGGAGAGGGATTCTGTGTCACCGCCCGGTCTATCCCCTCTTGCAGGATTGCGTGGAGCGAAGGAGCTAGGATCGCCGTCAAAGTCTGTACCGGAGTTCCACCGTGATCCAACATTGGCGCCGTCTGTGGGAATCAAACAAAAAGCTGACATGCCTTCTACTCGATCGATGGCAGCTGGCAAGCACAGAAGACAGGTACAGTCTGGTTGTTCCCGTCACCCCGCTGCAACAAATCTGGATTCAGTACCAGAACAGGAGGAAAACCAGAACCATCCCCCGGCTGAGCTCTCCCAAACAGGGGGGCACAATGGAGATCCCGAAGATATAGCTCCTCAGCACCAGGGCAATAGGGGGCAGGAGGCTCCCCCAGCTACAGACTTGACAAGAGCCGTAGCAGAAGCCATGCCCATGTTTCTAGCAGCTGTGGAGGCTCTCTTGGATCGGAGAGAGGCTGCGAGGAGGCAGGAGGAGATGCCCCCGTTGGAAGAAGTGGCCCCACCAACAGAGGGTCGGAACGCACAGGAAGCCCCGCCCCGAGGCCAGGACAGAAGTAGGGCATCCGGTCAGCCGGAGAGGTTCGTGGTTGATGGGCCAGGACCAGTACAGCATAGGACCATTCCCCTGAATGGTCCCATCACTCCCGACCAGGTGGTAAAGATCGTGAACATCTGTATGGGAGAACAGAAGCCGCTAGTGTCGGAGCTAAGAGATCGATCCACTCATCCCTTCGTTCCCCGACTCATCGACACCCTAGCCCCGCCTGGGCTAGGTATCCCTACGATAAAGGAATACGATGGCGAAGGAGACCCGGTTCGTCATGTCCAGAAGCACCTCATGGCGTGCCTGGGAAGAGCCGCGAATGAAGACATAGTGTGTACATTGTTCCCAAACACACTCGGAGAAAGATCCTTGACCTGGTTCTTCAGTCTGCCCCCAGGCTGCATCACTTGTTGGGCGGATATGCACGACCGATTCATTCAGCAGTACCAGGATCGGAGACGTTTATTGAAGAGCGTGAGGTCCCTAACCCATGTGGTGCAGAGGCCCGACGAATCGCTGGCGCACTATTACCAGCGGTACACTGCTAGTGTGGCGGAGATCGATGAAGAGATCTCGGAAGGTGAGACCATCCGTACCTTCATTCGGAACTTAACGGCCCCCTATGGTTCCGACCTGATGCACAGCGTGGCTGAGAAAGCTGTGTGGAATATGGAGGCACTACAGAAGAGGGTGAAACGGCAAATCGATGTCCAGGAGTCGAAGATAGCCGCAGGAGAGTTGGAGCCCCCAAAGTCAAACAAAGGGAAGCAGTCGGTTAAAACTTCTGACGATCGCAAATCAAAGGGTAAACCCGACAGTAGTAGGAATCGAGGCCGGCCGGGTCGGAGGGACGATAGGCGCTCTTCAAGGAAAGATAAGCGGGAGGATCTCGACATTCCTGTCAACTGCTCCATGGCGGAGGTACTGACGGTCATGGAACGACAAGGTATCTCCAGGTACCCCCCAAAGAAGGATGGAGAATTCTTGGGATCTCGCACGGATCGCTACTGCCGATTTCACCGCGCAAATGGTCACGACACAAATCACTGTCGGGAACTGAAGAAGGAGATCGAAAAGATGATCCAGAAGGGGAAGCTCAAGGAATTTGTCGGGGATAAGCGGTGTCGATCCCGCTCTCGGTCCCGATCGCGGTCCCGTTCCCGATCCCGCGATCGGTCCCCAAAAAAGAAGAGAACCGATCCAGAGTCATCCGGTGCTCGCAAGGAGAGACGGGGCACTATCAATGTGATTCATGGAGGATTTGCTGCTGTAGGCGATACTTCATCCGCCCGAGAGGTCTATGCCTCTAGAATCCCTACGGCGGTGGTGCTGGGTAAGAGGTCCCGATCCTGGACCTTGAAAGAAGAGATGGTAATCTCCTTTTCATCGGAAGATCTAATAGGCGTGGAGACTCCGCACGACGATGCCTTGGTGGTAACCTTGGATGTAGACGGGTTCGAAATGAAGAGAATTCTAATCGACGGGGGGAGCTCCTCCGACATCCTATTCATGGACACGCTGGAGGCTATGGGGAAAAACGAAGAAAGATCTAAAAGAAGCAAACTTCCCGATGGTCGGGTTCTCTAGCTCAACCTCCTATCCGCTAGGAGTAATCACCTTACCAGTGGAGTTTGGTAGCGGGTGGAAATCAGAAAGGAGGAACGTGGAGTTCGTGGTAGTCGATTCCGCGGGGACCTACGACGCGATCATCGGAAGACCATGGAGTCGGAGAGGTTAAGGGCGACCAGGTGGCTTCTCGAAAATGCTATGTTAACGCCACCCAGAGGAGGAGACGAGAGGCCATGACTGTCTTTCAGACAGACACGGATCCTAGAGAAGAGTTTGGGCGTCCCGCCCCCGTAGAAGATCTGAAAGAAGTCGAGATCGACGGACCCCAGAGGAAGGTGAAAATCGGGTCTGCCCTGACTGAAGAGACAGCCCAGAAATTAATTGAATTATTGAAGGAATTCAAGGAGCTGTTTGCCTGGTCCCCCAGCGATATGCCAGGAATCAGCCCCGATGTGATTGTACACGAGCTGAAGATAGACCCCGCGATCAAGCATATCACACAGAAAAGGCGTCCAATGGGCACAGATAAGAAGATAGCGATCCAGCAGGAGGTGGGCAGGTTGCTCGATGCTGGATTTATTAAAGAGCTCCGATTCCAAACATGGGTTGCTAATCCCGTGCTGGTAAAAAAGACTAATGGGAAATGGCGAATGTGTGTGGATTTCCGCGACCTGAACAAGGCTTGCCCAAAGGACTGTTACCCACTCCCGAGAATCGACCAGCTGGTAGATGCCACGTCGGGACATGAGCTGTTGAATTTCATGGATGCGTATTCAGGCTACAACCAGATCAAGATGGCCAAAGAAGACGCTCCCCACACAGCGTTCTACGCAGACAGTGACATCTATCACTACGATGTCATGCCTTTCGGGTTGATCAATGCTGGGGCCACCTACCAACGGATGGTGAACAAAATGTTTGGAGATATGATGGGGGAAACCATGGAAGCTTACGTGGATGATATGCTGGTGAAGTCCCGACAAGTCGAGGATCATGTGCACAACCTAACCATGGCATTTGAGCGGATGAGGCTCCATCAAGTTCGCTTGAACCCGATGAAATGCGCCTTCGGAGTCCACTCAGGGAAGTTTTTGGGCTTTATGGTGAGCCAGAGAGGAATTGAGGTGAATCCTGAGAAGCTGAGGGCAATCGAGGAGATGCAGTCTCCAATAAACCATCGGGAGGTACAAGTGCTGAATGGCCGACTAGCTGCAATGAATCGCTTCTTGTCCAAAGCAAGCGACCGATCAATGCCGTTTTTTGAAGTCCTGAGGGCCAACAAGAAATTCGAATGGACCGCCAAATGTGAAGAGGCGTTCCAAGCACTCAAGCAGCACCTTCGCACCCTCCCGCCGTTGGCGAAACCAGTTCCAGGCGAGCCGCTCTACCTTTATTTGGCTGTTTCTGAATTTGCCATTAGCTCTGTGTTAGTAAAAATTGTCGAGGGTAATCAAGTCCCCGTCTATTATGTAAGCAAGGCGTTTGCCAAGTCTGAATTGAACTATCCTGTCGTTGAGAAGTACCTCTTTGCGTTGATTATTACTGCTCGGAAGCTAAGGCCTTATTTCCACGCACACGAGATCACTGTGCTGACGAACCATCCTTTGAAGCATTTTTTAAACCGACCGGATGCGTCGGGGAGATTAGTGAAATGGGAAGTAGAGCTTAGTGAGTTTCGCATACACTTCGCTCCAAGAACAGCCACTAAGGGCCAGGCATTGGCAGATTTCATAGCAGAATCTACAGCCCCCGATCTGGAAGAAGCGGGCCCTGTAGAGGGGGCAACCATGGAGGTCCCGATAGAAGAACAACCAGAGAGGGCAGAGCAATCAGAACAGCCAAACGAAGAAAATACCTGGGAAATGTACACGGATGGCTCCTCGAGTTCAGACGGATAAGGAGCGGGTTTTTTGTTGATACAGCCGGGTGAAGGTGAACCGCTCCGATACGCCTTGGCTTTAACATTCAAGGTCACAAACAATGAAGCGGAGTATGAAGCTCTTATCACGGGCCTGAAAATTGCTAAAGGCACTGGAGTCGATCACTTGAGAGTGAAGTGTGACGCAGCTTTAATCGTAAACCAGGTTCAAGGGCGATACGAAGCGAGGAGTCCGATAATGAAGAAATACTTACGCGAGGTGCAAGCCCTGAAGGAGGTGCATGAAGGGGTCGCGGCTTGTCATGAAGGAGACCGATCCATTATGAGGAAGTTATTGAACTTGGGCTATTATTGGCCTACGATGAGCAAGGAAGCGACGACGTTGGTCCGATCTTGTGACGCGTGCCAGTGGTACGCCCCGAGTATCGTGGCTCTGGTCGCTAATCTGACATCCATCAAGAGCGCTTGGCCCTTCGCGCAATGGGGCATCGACTTGGTGGGGCCTCTTCCACAAGCACAAGGTCAATGTAAGTATTTACTTGTAGCTATCGATTATTTTTCGAAATGGATAGAGGCAAAGGCGTTGGCCAGAACGACGGGGAACCAGATCGTCAAGTTCCTCCAGACCCATATTGTGTCCAGATACGGGATTCCTAAGGTGGTGATCAGCGACAGTGGTCCACCGTTTAGCGGCTCTCAGGTGAGGGAGTATTTGGAGGAGTTGAACATCGTGCATCGGACAGCTTCCGTACGCCATGCTCAGACTAACGGTCAGGTGGAATCAGCCAACAAAATCGTGATGGCTAGCCTGAAGAAGAGGGTCTATGCCTTGAAGGGCAAATGGCTGAACGAACTGGAAAACGTGCTTTGGGCTGTTAGAACGACACCCAAACGATCAACGGGGGAGACTCCGTTTGGCCTCGTTTATGGCACGGAGGCTGTCGCCCCCGTGGAGGTAGCTATGGCGTCCCATCAGATGAGATATTACGAGCCTCTGACGAATGATGAAATGAGACGTCTGGACTTGGACCTACTCAAAGAGAAGAGGCGAGAAGCCGATGAAGTCCAAGCTCGAATGCGTTCGGCGACGGCAAGGTACTACAATCGGCGAGTAAAGTCCCGACAATTCTTCGTCGGGGAGCTGGTTTGGCGTCGCAACGAGATCACCCTTTTGGATCGAATCAACAAGATGTCACCAATATGGGAAGGACCTTATAAGGTCGTGGGGATGCCAGCTCCAAATGCATACAAGTTGGAAGACCTCGATGGCAGAACGTTAAAGCATTCTTTTAGTGGCGAACACTTGAAGAAACACCATGCTTGAAGAAAGTCGCCTTAAGTGGTGCCCGATAAAGTCGCCTTAAGTGGTGCCCGATGTAAAATCGCCTTAAGTGGTGTATGCTGTTTATCGTTTAATTCGATGTAAGCCAATTTTGTGCCGTCAATAAATAAAGAGGTTGCTTCCAATCAGAGTTATCCTTAGATTTATGCTAAGTGTCAAAGTCGCCTTGAGTGGTGCACGAGAAAAGTCGCCTTGAGTGGTGCACGATCCTTATATTTATTCTAAGTATCAAAAAGTCGTCTTAAGTGATGCACAATATTAAGTCGCCTTGAGTGGTGCACGATCCTTAGATTTATTCTAAGTATCAAAAAGTCGTCTTAAGTGATGCACGATATTAAGTCGCCTTGAGTGGTGCACGATCCTTAGATTTATTCTAAGTATCAAAAAGTCGTCTTAAGTGATGCACGATATTAAGTCGCCTTAAGTGGTGCACGAGAAAAGTCGCCTTAAGTGGTGCACGATGTAAAGTCGCCTTCAGTGGTGCACGATATTAAGCCGCCTTAAGTGGCGCAAGTCGGAAAGTCGCCTTAAGTGGTGCACGAGAAAAGTCGCCTTGAGTGGTGCACGATCCTTAGATTTATTCTAAGTATCAAAATGTCGTCTTAAGTGATGCACGATATTAAGTCGCCTTGAGTGGTGCACGATCCTTAGATTTATTCTAAATATCAAAAAGTCGTCTTAAGTGATGCACGATATTAAGTCGCCTTGAGTGGTGCACGATCCTTAGATTTATTCTAAATATCAAAAAGTCGTCTTAAGTGATGCACGATATTAAGTCTCCTTGAGTGGTGCACGATCCTTAGATTTATTCTAAGTATCAAAAAGTCGTCTTAAGTGATGCACGATATTAAGTCGCCTTAAGTGGTGCACGAGAAAAGTCGCCTTAAGTGGTGCACGATGTAAAGTCGCCTTCAGTGGTGCACGATATTAAGTCGTCTTAAGTGATGCACGGGATTAAGTCGTCTTAAGTGATGCATGATTCTTAGATCTATTCTAAGTGTTGAAAAGTCGTCTTAAGTGATGCGCGAGGTTAAGTCGTCTTAGGTGATGCACGAGATTAAGCCGTCTTAAGTGGCGCGTGATTCTTAGATTTATTCTGAGTATTGAAAAGACGCCTTAAGTGGTGCATGATGGTAAGTCACCTTAAGTGGTGCAAGTTATTAAATCGTCTTAAATGATGTATGAGAATATCTTATGTATCGAGGTTTCGACTTGAGAAAGTATAATAAAGCCACTGGGAGAAGTGCAATGAAAGAATCGGAACTAAGAAAGTCTGATATTAATAAGGCTCGAAGGCCCGATGATTACAAAAGGAGGAGAATACAAAGATTCTAGCGATAAGCAGTTAGGCCTGATCCTTGTTATCGGCATCAACGGGAACAGGGTCCCCAAGGTCTGGGGCAGAAGGCTCCACAGGGTCAGCCGTTGGAGGATTGGCCGTCGGGGTCATGGGATCGAGGAGTTTCCGATGAAGAAGCAGCTCCTCTTCACTCTGAACTTGTGGTATGCATTTCCGGCCTTGAGCATCGGCTTCTCTGGTGGAAATAATACATCCTTACCAAAGAGCTGCATCATAAGCGGTGCTGAAAATTTCGTTCAGAACATAGTCGAAGTTGAAAGGCTTCCTTCCCTCGAAACCAGATCCACTGTCTGAAATCAGCCATTGAAAGGGACGTTAGGTTTTTCCGGAAAATTACAATCAAACTAAGCAAAGATGAAGGCGAACAATAGAGAAGAAACCCTTACCTCACATGATAATTGGAGGCTGGAAGAATGAACCTGACATTGCCAGAAAGATGGCCGAAGAAACACTAAGGTCTCAAAAGTTGCAGTAAGCTTTCGAAAATTTGTAGATGATAAGAGGAAACTGTACCCTGGGTGAGGTTTTTATAGGCGAAGAGGACAGTCGAAGGGGCGCTTTAATCTGAACCGTCGAAGTGGAAGCGTTCTAATCTGGACCGTTGAGATGAAACGTGCAGGATGGTAGCAGGTGCAATGATGAAATAGCCTTAAAAGCACTTTTCAGAAAAAGCAGACACAAAGAATCAGGCACGGGTACTGATGACGTCACTTCATTATCTACTGCATTGGATGACTGGGGAACCGAGGAGTCCCCTCGGATTCGGCAGTTATCCACAAGGCATCAAGGAAACGTGAATGAGAAGACTAGTAATGAGCGACTATGCCAAGGGAAAGATCCCCGATTCCAATATCGGAAGGTCGGGAGTTGGAAGACACGACGAACTAAAATTCCCTCATGTCTTGGGGGAAAATGATGGATTCGACTACAGCCGTCAGGCCCTTTAACGGCGAGGAAACGGCAAACAGGCCCACCAGGCCCAAAATGAAGGTCAAGATGACCTAGGAGAAGGGTCCCGACGAAGGGAGTCCCGACGATGAAAGGTCCCGACAGAGTCGGTCCCGACAGTTGAGCTGGAAGCTCCCGATGAGAAGCCTTTAAGTAGGCCCCGATGATAAATCCCTGAGAATGATAGGACCTGTCACGATGACGAGGGGCCCCGAGCGGTGACACAACGAGACAACTCTGGAGTCCCCGACAGGAGTCGGGACTCGTTATCAGAGGATAAGGCCAAGATACGCGGGGCGTGGCCGAGATACGCGGAACGTGGTTAAGATACACGGAGCGTGGCCGAGATACACGAGATCATGGCCTAGAGAGGCGGGATCACATCCGAGATATGCGGGATACGGGCTAACCACCCCTAACGGTTCACCAGGTACCTGAGGCATCTCTTCGCCTATAAAAGGGCAAGAGGTCACCTTTGAACACTTACGTTGAATGACATACCCTTTGTGATTATTGCTTGCCAGTTCGTATTGGGCACTCATTTAAGCATCGGAGAGGGATTCTGGGTCACCGCCCGGTCTATCCCCTCTTGCAGGATTGCGTGGAGCGAAGGAGCTAGGATCGCCGTCAAAGTCCGTACCGGAGTTCCACCGTGATCCAACAGCATTGATGAGAGTCCTCAATCTAACTTGGTTGAGCATGTAGCTGCTGGGGATAAGAGGCTTTTCCATGGGACATGTGAGAAGAGGGTTTTGCACACTGGTTTGGATAGGAGGGTCCAACATGTGGCAATTCAAGGTGATTTTGAGCCTCTTTCTAATGAAGAGGATGAGCTTGTACGTGTGAACATGGCAGGTATATCCAATCCATCTACCTCTTCTATGATATGGATTGTAGACGCAGGTGCTACAAACCGCATCACTCATCATTTGAGCTGGCTACACAACTTGAGGGAGACTGATTATAATCATCAATTTGTTCATTTGCCTAATGGTAACAAGTTTAGGGTTACTCATATTGGGAGCTGCTTCTTTTCTTCTGGTTTCACCTTGGATGACATCCTCTATGTGCCTGATTTCAAGTTCAACTTGATTTCAGTGTCTAAGCTCCCAACTCAATTGAATTGCAAAGTTATATTCACTTTTGCCAATGTGTTGATTCAGGGCCATGTTGGGAAGCCAATGGTGATTGGTGAGAGATCTAAGAGTGAATTCCCAAAATAGGTTCGATTGGCAAACTTATTCCCAAAATAGGCTTCTTCAGAAACTAATTCCCACACTAGGTTTTTCTATTTTTTTTAATTAGATATATTTTTCATTTTACATCCCAAAGTTTATATTTTGTTACAATTGACCCTAAACCGAAATGATACAAGAAATATATTAGAAAAATTGAAAAAAAATATGGTAAATATATGTAATAAAAGTTAAAACTAGAAAATAATAAATTATTTATTGTGAAAAAAATTGTAAAAATAAATTATACTAAATATATAAATTATAAAAAGAAGTTGTGATATAAAATGTAAAGAAACTAAATACTCATGATTTTTTAAGTACGAAAATATAAAAATGAAAGGGTACATAAACCCTAAACAAAACGTGTTAAATTTATAAAATTAGAAACCGAAAAAAAAACAAATAAACTAATTTAAATTTTAAAAATCAATAGAATGAATACTCTCGATGAATAGCTTTTATATCATTATATGTTATTTTTTTTTACCAATACAAATTTGTTTAAAACTTACTAATTTTTGTATGTATATTTAATACTTTAATTTCACATATTTTTTAAGAATTAAAAGCTACAAAAAAATATTTGTTTGATTATTTTTTAATGTATAATTTTATCATTTCATTAATTATTTTTTATTTTATTTTTTTTCATATATTTAATCTTCTTAATTTTCAATTTTTTTACTTGTATTATATTCTGATTGAGGGTTCATTTGTAACATAATATAAAATTTAGGATGCAAAGTAAATAATATATATTATTAAAAATACGAAGAGATCTATTTTGAGAATTAGTTTCTGAACAAGCCTAGTTTGGGAATTAATTTCGAAAAAGAACCTAGTTTGGTCATTCACTCGAGATCTAAGGGGCTTTACACACTCAGGGATTCAATGCCTTCAAGCTCAAGCCAGGTGGTGGCAGCTCATACCATTTCTAAAACAAATAAGGAGAATGCTTGGACCTGGCATAGGCGTTTGGGACACATTTCAGCTACACATTTGAGTCATTTGAATGATGTGTTGTGTTTAAGTGATTCTTCTAGAAGTTGTGTCAAACAATGTACCATTTGCCCTTTGGCCAAGCAAACCAGATTATCATTTCCCATTAGTCAATCAAATGCCTCTACTCCTTTTGCCTTAATACATTTGGATCCTTGGGGTCCATACAAAGTTCCAACCATCAAAGGCTACCAATATTTCCTTACAATTGTGGATGACTTCTCAAGGGCTACTTGGTTTTTCTTGATGAAGCATAAGAGTGATACTTTCATCCACATCCAAAGCTTTTTATTGATGGTTTAGAATCAGTTTGGGGCTATGGTCAAGAATGCTAGGAGTGACAATGGATCTGAGTTCATCAATTCCATTTGCAAGGATCATTTCCTTCATTTGGGAATTCAACACCAAACTAGTTGTGCTTACACTCCTCAGCAGAATGGAAGAGTGGAGCGCAAGCATAGACAAATTTTGAATATGGCAAGGGCATTGCGTTTCAGGCTTCTATGCTGATGGGTTTTGATATAGCCGTTAGGCCCATTAACGACGACTAAACAGCGAAGTAGGCCCACTGGGCCCCAAACGAGACCTAGAAGACCAATACGAAGGGTCCCGACAAGGTCGGTCCTGATATATGAGCTGAACTCTCCCGATGATCGCCTTTAAGTAGGCCCCGATGTTATGCCTTTAAGTAGGCCCCGATGATATGCCTTTGAGTAGGCCCCGATGACATGCCTTTGAGTAGGCCCCGATATTGAATCCCTGAGAAGATTGGCCCTGTCCCGATGACGAGGGGCCCCGAGCGGTGACCATAGGAGATAACTCTGGAGTCCCCGACTTCCGTCGGGACTTGCCACCAGAGCACGAGGCCGAGAAATACGCCCACTATCAACATAGTGGGGAAGTGGCCGGAAAAGACGGAACGCGGGTTACTGGCCGAGATAAGCGGAACGTTGCAGTTATCCCAACAGGTAACTGAGGTAACCCCTCCCCTATATAAAGGAAGGAGTTACCTCAGGATTGATACGTTCATATACTTACATACTGATACTTGCTTGCCTGCCTCGAGATACTCATTTAAGCATCGGAGAGGGATTCTGGGTCACCGCCCGGTCTATCCCCTTCTTGCAGGATTACTTGGAGCAAAGGAGTTCGGATTTCCGACAAAGACGTACCGGAGTTCCAACCGTGATCCAACATATGCCAATCAAATATTGGGGTCATTGTGTGCTCACTGCTTGTTACTTGATCAACCGCATACCTTCATCCTCTTTGCAATTCAAATCTCCAATGGAGGTGTTATATGGCAAGCAACCTTCCATCAGCCATCTATGAATCATTGGATGCCTATGTTTTGCCACCAGCTTGAACAACTTGGATAAGTTTGGTTCAAGAGCTAAGCCTTGCATTCTAATGGGATATTCCACTTCACAAAAAGGCTATCTTGTGATGAAGATCTCTAATTCAACTTTCCAAGTATAAAGAGATGTTGTTTTTCATGAGCACATCTTTCCATTTGGCATGTCTAAAGCAGAACTGAGATCTCTGTTGCCTACTTGCTTGGAGTCCAAGTTATTGGTTGAAGAGCCTTCTCTGATGATCAATGCTCTCTTGATAGAGCTCCTTTGGTTTCTCCACCTATTCTTGATGAGTTCATTGCTCCTTAGCCACCTCCTCAGCCACCAATGATTGAAGTCATGCCTCCACAAGTCCCAACCTTAAGGAGGAGTGCAAGGATTGCCCAACAAAGGGGAGTTTCTACTTCCAATGTTGTCTTTGGTTTGGAGAAGTATATCACTTATGATCACCTGAATTCTAACTTCACTTGCTTCTTGGCCTCCATTGACAAAGTTAGGGAGCCTTCTACTTACAAGCAAGCAGTCAAGGACTCAAATTGGGTGGTGGCAATGAAGGATGAGATCAAAGCTTTGCAAGATAACAACAGATGGAGGATTGTGGATCTGCCTCATGGTAAGTCATCTATTGGTTGTAAATGGGTGTTTAGGGTGAAGTACAATTCTGATGGTTCCATTGAGAGATACAAAGCAAGGCTGGTTGCTAAGGGCTTTACTCAAGTGGAAGGGACTGACTTCAATGAAACCTTTTCCCCTGTGGTGAAGATGACAACTGTGAGGATTGTTTTGGCAATGGCAGCCTCATATTCTTGGGGCTTGTTTCACATGGATGTGAACAATGCTTTCTTCAGGGTGACTTGCATGAGGAGGTCTATATTCCACAAGGCTTTGATTCTACAAAGTCTGATCTATGCTCTCCAAGGCGTGTATGCAAGCTTTTGAAGTCTCTTTATGGGCTGAAACAAGCTTCTAGGCAATGGAACATCAAGCTCACCAATACTTTGTTGAAGAATGGATACACTCAAAGCGCTTCTGATCATTCCTTGTTCACCAAGGTAGATGGCAAGGATAGAGTATTTCTCCTCATTTATGTGGATGACTTACTCATCACGGGTTCAAATGCCCGTATGATTGACCAATTGAGTCCACTCTCAAATCCCATTTCAAGCTCAAAGATTTGGGCAACTTGAGATATTTCTTGGGTTTGGAAATTGCTAGGTCTAAGGAGGGTTTGTTCATCAATCAAATGAAGTATGCGTTTGAGCTCATTGAAGAGGATGGTTGGGAGCTGCTAGGCCAACTGAGACTCCTATGGAGTTCAACCTCAAGCTCACTACTTGTGAGTATGGTGAGGGTACAAAGACTTCTTCTGATGATTTTCTCTTGGAGGATGCCACTGCATATAGAAGATTGCTGGGCAATCCTTTTTACTTGACCATGACAAGGCCAGATATTAGCTTCTCAGTTCAAAGGATAAGTCAATTTGTTGATAAGCCTGAAAAGTCTTACCATGATGCAGCCATGAGGATCATTAGATACATCAAAGGAAGCCCTGGCCAAGGTTTTCTTTATCCTTCAAATAATGCACTTGACTTGAGTCTCTACCGTGATTCAGATTGGGCAGCTTGCCCCTTTAGTAGGAAGTCAGTGAGTGCATATTGTGTGGGGCTTGGAGGAGCTATGGTGGGTTGGAAAGTAAAGAAGCAAGACAAAATTTCCCTTTCCAGTGCAGAGGCTGAATATAGGTGCTTAAGGGTGGCTATACAAGAAGCTCTTTGAGTTGCTAGACTCTTGAAGTAACTTGGGATGCATTTGCACTTGCCCATTTCACAGATAGTGAATCTGCTGTGAAGATTGCCAAGAACCCTATGTTTCATGAACGCACAAAACATATTGAGATAGATTGTCATTTCACTAGGCATCACATTCAATCAGGGCAAATTTCAGCTAAGCATGTTGCTTCTCGGGACCAATTGGCAGGCTTGCTCACCAAGGCACTTGTCAAGAAGCAACATATTGCCCTCCTCAAGCTCTATGGAATCAAGGATGTGTTTCATGAAAAGAAAGGAGAAGAAAAATATGGGAGCATATAGGAATGTATAGCTTTCCACATACATGTATCCGAGCATACTTGTGCATACTAGGTTACTAGATTAGCTTAGCTTGTGTACTAAGTTAGTTTAGTTAGTTAGATCTCCTTCCTAGTATATATACTAGTTCTATACATTGTAACACCTTATTTTGGTTGATCAATACACTTCATATTCAATCTAAATCCTCCAAGTTTATACCCCCGGCTTTCCGTTCGACAAGTTAGGTACTTATTCTTCTTTCGCTGTTTACCATGTTGCGGATTTACAGCGTAAAGAAGCTGAAGCGGCTTCTCTCTCCGTGATCTTTGGATACGGCAATGACGATATTGCGCTTGATATTGACTTCATGAAGATGTTATCTTAGTCTTCTGGAGATGATGTTATCTCTTGAATAGTATCATGTCGCTTGCTTTCAGCGTGTTGAACCCTTTGTGAATGGGTTGATGTTATGTTGAGGCTTTTGTCCCAACCTTCATTTATGTGTTTGCTTGCATGATATTTTGTCACTTGGACCTGTTTTCAATAATAATAAACACATGATAACTTGTTAGTAATATTTCATACCTTGAGTTATCTTTGTTTTCCGTATGTATTGGACTTGCATGATGAGATTGATCTCGTTGTTATAATGGATAAACATCCGATATTGCGACTTGCGCATTGCAGGGTGTTATTAGCGCCCCTCTTGAAAAAATTTCCAAGGCATGGCATGATATGTACACTTGGTACTTGTAGCATTGTAGATAGTAATGTACTCGGCACAGGCACTTGGCACTTGGCACAGGCACTTGACATGTAGCAGTGTCATCTTGACGATGCAAGATTTAAGTTTATACCGTCTCTTAGTTCCACTCTAAGGCGACGTTGTACAAGACTCGACTTGTAAGTTTAATGAGTTTTTCAAACAGGGTGCGCTCCTGCTAGCGTTTTTTTAGTGAAGCTTGCCCACTTAAGGTATAGGTCTTCATAGTGTATGCATCCTTAAGAGGATATGCATAGTTTGAGTATACATGAAGCTATCCTATCAAGGAATGTATCTTAATGGCGTATGAACCCTTAAGAGGGATATACATACTTTGTAGATGGGGTGATCAGTCCCACCTAAATGCCGCATCCTGGTTTGTATGAAGGGAATGGCTATGAACATGAGGATTAGCCTCTAAGAGGTTTTCACAGCATGCCATTTTTTAGAAGTAAGCATGGGGTTTGCCCTTACAAAGAGGATGTCGCAGCATGCTACTTTGATAGATGTGAACATGAGGTTTTCCCTTGCAAAGAGGATGTCGCAGCATGTCACTTTTGATAATAAATCCTGGTGTTTATCCAAGATATTACTTGTTGTTGACGCCTTTGGAATAGTCGTCATTTTGAATACAGAATTTACATAAGTCCCTCTTTGTAGATAATCCCCCAGTTGTCATTGTGACATATAAGTTGACATAGCACGATGGCTTTGTGTTGCCGACATCTTCTTGAAATAGACGTCGTTGTAGATGGAGAAATAAACTCCTTGTTGGTGTAGATAATAAATATGTTGTCCTTGTATGTTGTAAGTTCCTCGTTACACATAGTGTTTAGCTTGTATTGTTGATAATAATCTTCTTGATGTCGCATAATATAAGTTGCATATGATAATTACTAGAGTTGTTGATATGAGTAATTTGCTCGTTGTTTGTTACTTGGTGTTAATCCAAAGTAGAATGCGTACTATAGAGATGTACCTACGAAAGTAGATTAATCTTCATTATAATTTGATTACGCGTACAATCGCTTACAGGAAGGCGTCTACTGACTGCACTTTCCGAGATATTTCTAAGTACAAACATGTTGACAAAGATGTAAAGATAGATAAAAAGTGGAAAGTCTATCTCCCTTTGAGATGTTTTGGTAGCGGACGAGCATCGTTCTTTGCGACATAGCTTCCCAAAGCTCCATGTGCAATAAACTCCTCTATTTCCATTCTCAGAGTAAAGTAATTGTTGGTATGGTGCCTCCATGTTTGGTGGTACCGGCACCAATCTTCCATATTTCTTCCTAGGAAGGCAGTCATTGTCTCAAGTGGACGCGGAAGCTTGTTTTCCAGGAGCTTGATGTATATCTTTTCGACCTCCATGTTCAAAGGGGTGAAATGTCAGGGTATTCAACTCTTAAACTTCCTAGTTCTCTTGAAGTTTGAGCTTCCTGATTCGAGCTGAGAGGTGTACTCCATCCCAGCTCGCGTTCACAAGAGATTGCAGTCTCCAATTTATCTTTCAGGCAAGCCATCATTTTGATTGTACGCCATCCATACATTCTTCCGAATAGGAAAAATGTTGGCGCGTTCATGTTCAAATAAAATGCGGTGATGACTTCTTTTTTGGTCGCCCTTAGTGCAGCTGCATTTTGGGCAAACCTCCTAAAGTAAGCTGTGATGGACTCTTCTTGTCCTTGTCTGACATCTAGGACGCTCTGTCTTGTTGGGAAGAGCGTCCTATCGAGTTTTGCCCTTGGTGTTAACTCCCTTTTCTCTTCATCATCATCATCTGAAGCAAACAACTTTCTTTTCACGCCCAGTTCTACCACGGAAATGGACACCTGCTTCATCTTCCTTAGAGCATTGACATAACACTTCCCTGCAGCTGTTTGGTCGCCCAGCACCTCGCCAATCCCATGAGGAGTTAGGAACTTCATCTTTTGATGGGCAGTGGATAGCACAATGTCATGTTGGTTGATTTTCGTTCTTCCTAGGATGCCAGTGTATGCTCCTAGGGTGTTCACCACCACAAATGTGACATTGATATGAAGTACCTTCCATCCTTCTCCCAGGATGACTGGCAGTGTGATCATACCCAATGGGTACGTTGCAGCTCCGGCGACACTGACTAACGGGAATGTACTTGGCGAAAGATCGGCTTCCGTTTTTCCCAATTTCTTGAGAACTTCTACGTGCAGTAAATCTGCAGCACTTCCACCGGCCACCAATATTATTCGCACATCTTATCCATTGACATCCATCGTAATGACAAGAGCATCATCGTGGGGGTAGACTATGTGCTTCTTGTCAGCGTTTGAGAACGGGATGATCACGTCTTCCTTCTCCGGCTGACGTCTTTTTCCATACTTGGGCAAAACTTGTAATTGTGCAGTATAGACATCACGAGCATTAGAAATGCTTCCTCCAGCAGCTGGTCCTCCGTGAATCACGTTGATGACGCCATGCTTTGCCGGAGGCGGATTGACGTCCATCTTCTCCTTTCCCTTATTCATCTTTTTTGATGGCTCAGCATGGTTCTTCTTCAGGCGCTTGTCGCCTTGATCTACATACTGCTTGAACTCTCCTTTGAGAATGAAATTGTTTACATGGAATCTTAACCTTACACAGCTATCCGTCTCATGTCCATAGACCTCATGGTTCTCGCACCACTTGTCTTCTTGCTTTCCAAGTGGACCTTTCAGGAAGTTTGTCGGCTCCCTCCACATGTTGTCTTCTTTCATCTTTTTCAGGATCACGGAGAGTGGTGCATTCAAAGGAACGCAGTCTGCCAAGTTTCCTTCCTTCGGTCTTTGGAACTCCGGCTGGAACGGCCTCTTTTGCGGCAGGAACTGTCTTGGTTGTTGCGATCCTTGTTGAGGTCTCGCCTGCTTTTCTTGCGCATGAGCTGCGCTGAGTTTCGCCTTGTTCTGGTCCCTGAATCTTTCTAGATCCACGAACTCCTTGACTCTTGCCGCCAATTCTTCAAGTGTCTCTGCGGGGCGCCTCGACGTCTTTTCCGCTAGGGAAAATCCTCTTCGGCCTAAATTCGCTATGAAAGCGCGCACGATCTCTCCTTCAGTGAGATTGCTCTGAATGTCCGCGACATTTTGGTTGAAACGGATGTAGTAATCCGCCAACGACTCATCATTTTGCTGTACCACCTCGTTTAATGCGCCTGGTCCCTTTAAGAATGTGCGCTCTCCCATGTATCTTTGAATAAATTTCGCCTTCAGGTATGCCCACGATGTAACACTTCCGCATGGTAATGAAAAGAATCAATGTGCGGCCGTTCCCACAAGGGTGTTGGGGAATGTCATGGCGACATGATGCGGATTGTCAGTTCGTCCCAGCAAGAAGGCTTCATGTTGTTGAATATGTTCAATCGGATCTCCTTTTCCCCTGTATTTCTCTCCTCCAATTCGGTAGAGAGCGTCTGGGACACGATTGTACACTAATTCGTCGGAGAACGGATGCGACGCGTTCTCTTCAAGGGCATGCAACCCGTGACTGGGATGTCACTGTTGCACGCAGGCTTCCTCCACCCTCATTGTATGTATGAGCACGGGTTGCTTCCTTGAAATGGTCTTCCTTGTGCACGTCGGCATGGCTTGCTGGCTTGAAGTTACCTTCCTTTTGTGGCCTCTGTGAGTTGTTCACAGGGGGTTGCCTCCATCTTACTCCTTGATGTTGCTGGTTCACACCAACACTTGGAGTGTATGAATGTGTAGCTTCATGATTTGGCTGTTGGTACTGGTAGGTTCTTTCAGAATATCCTTCGCCTTCTAGATGTTGCGGCTCTTGATGGTTGACATCATGCGACATCTCCCTCGCATTAACTGGCGGAGGTGGCGGCAGGGGTGCCATGTACCCCTGGTTCCTTAGAGTCTCCCTGAATGCGAGGAGCTCCTCCAGTTCGGCCATCATGGCAGGAGTGACTGTTGGCAGGTTGTCCATGCCTCTTGGTTGTTGCTGCACTCCATCAGCTGACATCCCGTGTAGGAACTCTTCATTCCTCTCCGCCCTTTGTTCGAACTCGTGCACTGGTACCTCGTTCTGGACGTTGGGACCATGCTGCGCGGAGGGCGCATTTGCGGTTGGCATGGAGGAGGCGGTAGACTCTGCGTCTGGAATGTGAGAAGGTCCTGGTTGGCTTCTCGTCGGCTTTGGCTTGCTCGCAACCGCCCTCTTCGTGCGTCTGCCTGTCATTGTTTGTGTTATTGAACGGCTTTCTGTCCGAATCACGCTGACGGCGCCAAGTGTTGAGATCGTTTCCACTTGGGATATCTCGAACTGTTTTTCAAGAACCTCAAACCTCGATCTAGGAACTAACTTTTGGCTTCTATCTCGAACCCCGAACTATCTTCGATCTCTGTCTCAATCTTCTAAACACCGGGTCCTGCAGAGCGGGCGATAACCAGCTTGGAGAGGGGGTGGTGCTGGTTGTGCCCTCTCCGATGCTAAAGTCAGTATTTTAGAGAGAGAAAGTTCTAGAGAAAGGTCAGAGCACAAATAGCCAATTCTCCAGCACAAATTAGGAGAAAGCCCAATGCACAGTTCAAGAGGTGGATAAGTCTCTGAATGAGTTAACAAACAAAAGGAAGTAGTCAGTAAAATGACTCTCCCACTATACGCCTTGAACGATAAGTCTGTCGAGACATTCATCTCAATAAAGCACCTCAAGGAGCATAATTTAAAATTACATAATGCTAGAGTTCAACAAATCACGTTCCTTACGGGTTGAAGTACTGTTGACTCACATAAATGTAACTATATGCTCCAAAGAAATCAGTCGGGACACGTTGCCATAGTTAGCTAAATGAAATTATATGGGTTACACCTTATCATAGTACGACATTAATTTGCGCATTAAAAACAAGTATTTTAATAAAGAGTATCAAACACTCTTGGGCAATACATGTTTAAATTAGCTTCAAATTATGGTGTCGTGGTCGAACATGAAACATTACAGAGCTTGAGGACAAAATTCCAACGCTTAGAAAACAGACGAAGTCTTGATCGAATGGAGATTTGGCGACGATTCCCAGGTCCCACTTACTTCGAGTGGGAGATTTGACACTACACAAGTGAATGAAATGGTAAATGATGATGGAAAAACATTATCATAGTATATCCAGTGGGAGGGCTCCCTCCCCCCTACACTCAAACCACTAATGTTGTTAATGCGAATCAAGTTGAACCTGAGAATCACGTTGCCGAACCGCTGGATGAGAATCCAATAAAGACACAACTACCCATTGCTCCCAGTGGGAGAGGATTGACCAACTCGGTTCCAGGTCCTAGTGATCAAAGAATTAATCTCGGAGGTAGAATCCCGAGACCGAGAGGACGTCCAAGAAAGGTTGTTAGTCAAGGTTCTAGCACTGCCATTATTCCTAGTGGGAGTTGTTGGGTTATAAATAAACCCGACTATGTATGTACGTTCTTGGTCTATGGTGATTTCCTACAGGTGACAGGTCGAGTACGCTTTCAGGGCGAGGAGAAGAAGTCGACGACCTTTCTTGTTTATTCCAACCATTTGGAGATAAAAGGTCGACTACCAATCATGAAGAATTCGACTTCAAAAGAATGACTGGTCGACTATGGAGACTTAGAGAATCTTCCAGAGGACAGGTGGCGACCTGCTTCCCACCGTCTCCAAGGGAAAACCTTCCCTCGAAGTAAAGACATGTGGCGACCTACTTCCCACCGTCTCCAAGGGAAAACCTTCCCTCGCAGTAAAGACAGGTGGCGACCTGCTTCCCACCGTCTCCAAGGGAAAACCTTCCCTCGAAGTAAAGACAGGTGGCGACCTGCTTCCCACCGTCTCCAAGGGAAAACCTTCCCTATAAGTAAAGAAAGGTGGCGACCTGCTTCCCACCGTCTCCAAAGGAAAAACTTCCCTCGAAGTAAAGACACGTGGCGACCTGCTTCCCACCGTCTGCAAGGGAAAACCTCCCCCCGAAGTAAAAGTGAGGTGGCGACCTGCTTGTCACTTGCTTCAGCCGCCTTAGGAAAGACTTCCCTCCTAAGTAAAAGTGAGGTGGCGACCTGCTTGTCACCTGCTTGGCCGAATCCAAAGGAAAACTCACTAAGGAGATAACCGCCACTGATAAGTCGGTAACTCTCCCCTATAAATAGGGACCTATCTTATTCAATTAAGGAAAATCTGCTCTGAATACTTATATATTACACTCTCAAATACATTACTAACTTAAGCTTCGGAGTGGAATCAGGGGCCATCCCCACCCCTTTTTAGGTGCTCGACCTTAAATGTCTCCCGGAGGAAATCAAGTCCTCGAGAAAGCTACGTCCAAGGCGAAGCCTAGAAGTCCATTCCGTGAAGTTTGAGACCGCGTCATTTTGATCCCAACAGGAGTGATGCTCCGATAAGAAGCATTATTCCGAGTGGGAGTATCGCTCAGAATCATGATGGGATTATCGAGCCTAGACGAAGTCAAAGGCAACGAACTTCTCCCAAGAAGTATCTCATCAAGAGAGGTGAATTACTCACTCTAACGTATGTTGATGAATCGGTAACGGTTAAGCAAGCAATGGAAGGATCCCAAGCAACGGAATGGAGGAAAGTAATGGAGGAAGAGATCGCCTCAATGAAAGCTAATTCAGTATGGTCTTTAGTTGATTTACCTGCTCAACGCAAAGCTATAGGGGTGAAGTGGGTTTTGAACTCAAACTCACTGCTGATGGAGAAGTCGAGCGTTAGAAAGCCCGACTTGTTGCGAAAGGATATACCCAACTGAACGGAGTGGACTCCGATGAAACATACTCACCGACTGTGTGTTACACCGTGGTCAGGGCTATCCTTTCCCTTGTTGCATACCTCAATTTAGAGCTGCACCAAATGGATGTTAAGACAGCATTCCTCCATAGAAACCTGGAGGAAGAGATCTACATGGAGCAGCCGGTCATTACTCCTGGCAACAAACGAAAAGTTTATAAACTCCATATGTCTATCTACGGTCTTAAACAATCGTCTCAGCAATGGTATCGCAGGTTCCACGAGGAAATCATTGGAAACGAATTTGTGAACCTCCATTAGGATCCATGCGTATACAATAAGACCTCCGGGTCTAAGTACGTCATCTTAACCTTATACGTGGATGACATACTCACTGCTGCGAACGATGTGAGTGTCATGAAACAGTCGAAGTCCTGGTTGGCATCAGTATTCAAGATGAAACACATGGGAGAGGCTACGTACATCTTAGGCATTAAAATCGCCAGAGATCGTGCCACCCGGAGATTATGTCTATCTCAAGAATGTTATATCAATTAACCGTTAAAGAGATTCAGAATGCTAGATACCAAACCCGTGGAGACGCTGGTAGTACTCGGGTGCGCGCTGTCAAAGCGTGATGGCCCGAAGAACCTGCAGGAGCGTGAACAGATGAGGAGTGAAGAGTAGATGAGCATGGTGAGAAGCCACATGTACGCCATGCTCTGCACTCGTCCCGAAATCTGTTACGTCGTGGGCCTAGTACCAAGATTCCAATCAGATCCTAGCTATCAACATTTAAAGGCCGTAAAACGAATTATACGTTATCTGAAAGGTACTGCCGACTACGTACTGTGCTATGAGGGCAGGAAGATAGAATTGACCGGTTTCAGTGACGCCGACCATGGTGGCGATGCGGATGATCATAAGTCCACCATAGGAGGGGTATTACTCCTTGCTAATGCCGCCATTTCATGTACGAGCAAGAAGCAATCCTGTGTCGCTTAGTCTACGATGGAATCAGAATTCGTTGCCCTCTCAAAAAACGCATAGGAAATGGTCTAACTGAAAAGGCTTCTTACTGCATTGCTAGGCACTGACAAAGAGAGTAAGCCTGTGAAGGTATACTCCGACAGTCAGGCAGCCATTGCGGAAGTTAAAAATAAAAAGTATCATTGTAGGACTAAGCACATTGATGTGAAATATAATTACGCTAAATCTGTAGTGGAAGACAATTAAATCACTTTAGAATACTTGTCCACTGACAATATGGTGGCGGACCCACTGACTAAACCTTTACGCAGAAAGACTTTTGAAAAACATGTAAAACTGCTTGGATTGCGTAGGATTTAATGAGTGGCTTGTATCAGTGATAACATTTTGGTTATTGAAATTATATTTTAATTAAATAAAGAATTGAAAATTTTGAGTCCATGATTTATCGACGTCATGCTGATTAATGACATCGGATTTTAGGGTCTATAAACTGAGTCGTAGGAGGATGTAAAAGTCTTCCGTTAAAATTATGTCGAATGTGGGCCTTGCCTCGTCACACAGGCACGGTCGTCTTGTAGGTGAGGGGGACCTCTACCATATCAAGATCGGCTGAGAACCAGGGGGATAAAGTTGGTTATATGAAACGATCATTTTGTCTCGGTAAAACGTGACTTGATCTTCGTTTTGTAAATCGTCGTCATCTTCCACATTCAGAGCCATATGAAATATTCTGCGTTAGCATCATTGACATATCCCACCCCTGACTAGTTCAGTGTGGGAATATTCTGCGTTAGAATCATTGACATATCCCACCCCTGACTAGTGCAGTGTGGGGGGTATCTTCCTTAGCCATCTTGATCTGATTATAGCCCGAGTAAGCATCCATGAAGCTCAGCAATTCATACCCCGACGTGGCATCCACCAACTGGTCGATTCTCGGAAGCGGGTAACAGTCCTTCGGGCAAGCCTTATTCAAGTCGCGGAAATCAACACACATCCGCCATTTCCCATTGCTCTTCTTCACCAGAACCGGGTTGGCAACCCAAGTCTGGAATCGGAGCTCCTTGATGAATCCAGCATCGAGCAACCTGCCCACCTCCTGCTGGATCGCGATCCTCTTGTCTGCGCCCATCGGACGCCTCTTCTGCGCGATAGGCTTGATCGCGGGATCAATCTTCAACTCATGCTCAATCACGTCGGGGCTGATTCCTGGCATGTCACTCGGGGACCAGGCAAACAGCTCCTTGTACTCCTTCAACAGCTCAATCAATTCTCGGGCCCTCTCGTCGGACAGGGCGGACCCGATTTTCACCTTCCTTTGAGGTCCGTCAATCTCGACCTCCTTCAAATCCTCCATAGGGGCGGGACGCCCAAACTCCTCTCTGGGATCAGCATCGGTCTGGAGGATAGTCATAGCCTCCCGTCTTTTCTTCGGGTGGCATTAACATAGCACTTCCTGGAAGCCACCTGGTCGCCCTTGACCTCCCCGACCCCGTGGTCAGTCGGGAACTTCATCTTCTGGTGAACAGTTGAGGCAACTGCCATCAAGGGGTTGATGGTAGTTCTCCCGATAATCACATTATAAGTCCCCGCGGACTCAACCACCACGAAGTCCACATTCCTCCTTTCCGCTTTCCACCCGCTACCGAACTCCACTGGTAAGGTGATCATTCCCAGCGGATAGGAGGTAATACCAGAGAATCCAACCATCGGGAAGTTCACCTCCTTCAAGTCCTTCTTTGTTTTCCCCATGGCCTCTAGAGCATCCATAAACAGCATATCGGAAAAACTCCCACCGTCGATCAAAATTCGCTTCATCTCGTACCCATCCACGTCCAGGGTCACGACTAAAGCATCATCGTGTGGACTCTCCACACCTATCAGGTCCTCGGCTGAAAAGGAAATCACTATCTCTTCCTTCGCGGTCCAGGATCGGGACCTCTTACCCAACACAACAGCAGCAGAAATTCTAGAGGAATAGACCTCCCGAGAGGCTGTGGTGTCACCTCTTGCGGCAAATCCTCCGTGAATCACATTGATGGTGCCCCGCTTCTCCTTACGGGCACCAGAAGACTCTGGCTCCGACTTCTTCTTCAAGGACCGATCGCGGGATCAGGAACGGGACCGCGATCGAGATCGGGAGCGGGAACGACACCGCCTCTCAGCCACAAACTCCTTAAGCTTCCCCTTCTGGATCAGCTTTTCAATCTCCTTCTTCAACTCCCGACAATGGTTAGTGTCGTGACCGCTGGCGCGGTGGAACCGACAGTAACGATCGGTGCGGGATCCCAAGAACTCTTCTTCCTTCTTCGGGGGGTACCTGGAGATACCCTGTCGATCCATCACCATTAACACCTCAGCCATGGAACTGTTGAGAGGAATGTGATAGTCCTCCCGCTTGTCCTTCCTTGGGGGACGTCTGTCCTCCCTTCGATCAGAACGACCGCGAGTCCGACTGCCTTCGGATTTATCCTTTCGCTTATGGTCGTCCAATGGCTTGAGCAACTGCTTCCCTTTATTTGACTTCGGAGGGTTAAGTTCTCCAGCAGCTATCTTCGACTCTTGCACGTCGATTTGTAGCTTCACCCTGTTCTGCAACGCTTCCATATTCCACACAGCCTTCTCAGCCACGCTGTGCATCAGGTCGGAACCATAGGGGGCTGTAAGGTTCCGAAGGAAGGTGCGGATAGTCTCTCCCTCCGATATCTCCTCATCGATCTCAGCCACACTGGCAGTGTACCGCTGGTAATAATGCGCCAGCGATTCGTCGGGCCTCTGCACCACCTGGGCGAGGGACCTCACGCTCTTCAAGAGGCGCCGACGACCCTAGTACTGCTGAATGAAACGGTCATGCATATCGGCCCAGCTGGAGATGCATCCTGGGGGCAGGCTGAAGAACTATGTAAGGGCCCTCTCACCCAGTGTACCTGGGAACAGCACACACACAATATCATCATTCGGGGCTCTGCCCAGATAGGCCATGAGGTGCTTCTGGACATGACGAACCGGATCTCCCTCGCCCTCATACTCCTTAATCGTGGGGATCCCCAGCCCTGGCGGGGCGAGGGTGTATATCAGTCGGTGAACAAAGGGATGAGTGGATCGATCCCTCAGTTCCGACATCATCGGTGATGGATTCCGCTATGGCCGTTAGGCCCTTTAACGGTGAGGAAACGGTGAATAGGCCCACTGGGCCCTAAAAAGGAGGTCAAGAAGACCAAGGCGAAGGGTCCCGACAGAGGAAGTCCCGATGGTGAAAGGTCCCGACAGAGTCGGACCCGATAGGCGAGCTGGATGCTCTCGATGAGATGCCTTTAAGAAGGCCCCGATGATGAATCCCTGAAAATGATTGGCCCTGTCACGATGACGAGAGGCCCCGAGCGGTGAAACAATGAGATAACTCTGGAGTCCCCGATATTAGTCGGGATTTGTTATCAGAGGTTGAGGCCGAGATACGCGGAGCGTGGCCGAGATAAGCGAGATCATGGCCTAGATAGGCGGGATCGTGGCCGAGATACGCGGAGCGTGGCCGAGATAAGCGAGATCATGGCCTAGATAGGCGGGATCGTGGCCGAGATATGCGGAATATGGGCTAACCACCCCAACGGTTCACCAGGTAACTGAGGTACCTCTTCGCCCATAAAAGGGCAGAGGTTACCTCAGAACAGAGGACGTTTTGAGATACACTCTTTGAAATTACTGCTTGCCAGTTCTTACGAGATACTCATTTAAGCATCAGAGAGGGATTCTGGGTCACCGCCCAGTCTATCCCCTCTTGCATGATTACGTGGAGCGAAGGAGCTCGGATCGCCGTCAAGACCGTCCAGGAGTTCCGCAGTGATCCAACAATCGGCTTCTGGTCCCCCATGCAAATGTTCACGATCTTCACCACCTGATCGGGGGTGATGGGACCATTAAGGGGAATGGTCCTATGCTGCACTGGTCCTGGCCCATCAATCACAAATCGCTCCGACTGAGCGGGTTCCTTGCCCTTGTCCCGATTTCTAGGTTGGGCCTCCTGTACATTCTGAACCTCCCTTGGCGGAGGCACATCCTCATGTCTCTTGGCAGCCTCTCTTCCCTCTAGGAGAGCCTCCATGGCCTCTAAGAACATCGGCATGGCATCTGCCACAGCCTTCGCCAGATCCGCATTTGGAGGAGCATCGGGAGCATCCTCCTCTCTATTCTCTTGGTGTCTTGCCGTATCCTCGGGAACTTCGTTGTGCCCCCCTGTTCGGGAAACCTCAGCAGGGTGATTTTGGTCCTCAGCGCGCTCCGGTGGCGAATTCAGAGTTCCGGCAGGATGACGGAAACCACCAGATTGTCCTTGCTTTCTCTGCTTGCCAGCCGCCATTGAACGAGTAGAGGTCATTGTTGCTTTTTCGTTGAGTTTCCCACAGACGGCGCCAATGTTGGATCACGGCTGGAACTCCGGTACGATCTTGACGGCGATCCGAACTCCTTCGACCCACGTAATCCTGCAAAAGGGGAATAGACCGGGCGGTGACCCAGAATCCCTCTCCGATGCTTAAATGTGTATCTCAATTATCTCAATAAACTGGCAAGCAAGAGTCTCAGTGTGTAAAACGTATCGATCTGAGGTAACTTCTGCCCTTTTATAGGAGAAGAGCTACCTCAGTTACCTGGTGAACCGCTGGGGCGGTTAGCCCACGATCCCACCTATCTCGGCCACGATTCCGCCTATCTCGGCCATGATCTCGCTTATCTCGGCCACGCCCCGCGTATCTCGGCCACGCTCCGCTTATCTTGTCCACGATCCCGCCTATCTCGGCCATGATCTCGCTTATCTCGACCACGCTCCGCGTATCTCGGCCTCATCCTCTGATAGCAAGTCCCGACCAATATCGGGGACTCCAGATTTATCTCATTGTGTCACCGCTAGGGGCCCCTCGTCATCGTGACAGGGCCAACATCCTCAGGGATTCATCATCGGGGCCTACTTAAAGGCATCTCATCGGGAGCGCCCAGCTCGCCTATCGGGACTGACACTGTCGGGACCTTTCACCATCGGGACTCCTCTCATCGGGACCCTTCGCATTGGTCTTCTTGACCTCTTATAGGGCCCAGTGGGCCTATTCACCGTTTATTCGTCGTTAAAGGGCCTAACGGCAATAGCGAAACCCATCAGCGCCCATCACCATATGCTTACAGCTCCCACTCGCCGGAATGGGAGGGTGCTTGTTAATGTATTGTTGCTTGAATCTGCATCAACATTTCTCCCCTTTGATCTGCTCCATGCTTCCGAATATTTCATACGAGGTTTGCCGTGCGACCGGCGGATACGACGGTCATCGTGCTACTCATCTGTTAGGACTATTGTAGCGCCCTCGGGACGTTGATTCCCTTTTCTTTAATCAACCTGTTATAAACAACATTTCTATATTGTACCACGATGTATCCTAGGTCAACTGATAATTCTCTATTTGCCTAGTTTCCACTTAGGAATACTAATCCAAGGCATCCGCACAAGTATTCACAACCTTCAACTAATACCCGGCTGGTGGCCACCTAGTGAATACAAGAATCGGTGAATTACAGGCGAACTTAACCATCCCCATCGCCCATAACCTTAGTCAAACCCAACCGGTTTCCATGGTCGTGGTCACTGGGCCATTTTGTTCAGCTCTACGCTCGTACGCCAGGAAGCGAGCATTGAGCCTGACCTTAGGTATGAGTTCTGAGTATATGAGGATACTTCGGGTGCCTCTTCATAAGGATCCCGGTATAAATCACACGCTCGAGGTGAAGATGTTTGCGCCCGCCAGAATCATGAGGATTCCTTCCTAGCACAACCGAGCTATGACCCCGTGGTCGGACGTGGCACGCGTAGTATGAAGCACGCGTTGATACCATACCTGAACATTTTGGGGTTGACAGGAAAGGGATATGTCAATCATGCTATCACAGATTCTCATCTGGCCCATAAGGTGGTTAAATGACGAACAAAGTTCATCACGGCAATATGCGAAACGAAGATCACGTCGAGTTACTTCGAAACTAGATAATCGTCTCACTTAATCAGGTTTATCCCCCTGACTCTTAGCCATTCTTGTTTAGTGGAGGCCTCCCTCCACCACAAGATGACCGTACATGTGTGACTAGGTAAGGCCCACATTCGACATAGTTTGGCAGAGGATTGCGTCCTCCTACGACTTAGTTTATAGACCGTAAATCTGATGTAATCAAAACATTATGACGCCGATTGATCATAAACTCGGTTGCAGTTCTTTCACTTACAAAACGTAACTTTATAGTATCAAAATGCTATCACAGATACATGTCATTTCTAAACCCTACGCAATCCAAGCAGTTTTACATGTTTTCGGATATCTCCCTGCGTAGTGGCTTAGTAAATGGGTCCGCAATCATAGTATCAGTGGAAAAGTATTCCATAGTGATTATATTATCTTCTACCATCGATTTAGCATAAAAATATTTCACATCAATTTGTTTTGTCCTACTATGGTACTTCGGCAATGGCTGCCTGACTGTTACAGAACACTGTTGGATCACGATGGAACTCCGGTACGGATCTTGACGGCAATCCTATCTCCTTTGCTCCACGTAACCCTGCAAGAGGGGATAGACCGGGCGGTGACCCAGAATCCCTCTCCGATGCTTAAATGAGTCTCTCGTATGACTGGCAAGCAATAATCTCAAAAGTATATTGAACTCAATGTAAGTGATCTGAGGTGACCTCCTGCCCTTTTATAGGCAAAGAGATGCCTCAGGTACCTGGCGAACCGTTAGGGGTGGTTAGCCCGTATCCCGCATATCTCGGACATGATCTCGCGTATCTTAGCCATGCCCCGCGTATCTCGGCCACGCTCCGTGTATCTTAACCCACGTTCCGCGTATCTCGGCCACGCCCCGCATATCTTGGCTTTATCCTCTGATAACGAGTCCCGACTCCCGTCGGGGACTCCAGAGTTATCTCGTTGTGTCACCGCTCGGGGCCCCTCATCATCGTGACAGGGCCAATCATTCTCAGGGATTCATCATCGGGGCCTACTTAAAGGCTTCTCATCGGGAGCTTCTAGCTCAACTGTCGGGACCGACTCTGTCGGGACCTTGATTCGTCGGGACTCCCTTCGTCGGGACCCTTCTCCAAAGTCATCGTGACCTTCACTTTGGGCCTGGTGGGCCTGTTTGCCGTTTCCTCGCCGTTAAAGGGCCTGACGGCTATAGTCGGACCCATCATTTGCCCCCAAGACATGAGGGACTTTTAGTTCGTCGTGTCTTTTCAACTCCCGATCTTCCAGTGCTAAAGTCGGGGATCTTTTCCTTGGTTTAGTTACTCAGTTTATCAGTCTTCTTCTCTACGTTTCCTCAGGGTTTTGTGGATAACTGTTATATCCCAAGGGTCTTCTCGGCTCCCTAGTGCATTAAATGCAGTGGATAATGGAGTGACGTTTTCGACCCACGTGCCTGATTTTTCGCGCCTGTCCTTTTCTGAAAAAGTTCTTTTCAGGCCGTTTCATCATTACGCCCGTTGTCCTTCTGCACGTTTCATCTCAACGGTCCAGATTAAGACTCTTCGACTTCGACGAATCGGATCGAAGTGTCCTTTCAACCGTCTTCTTCGACTATAAAACCCTAACCACAGTCACAATTTAACTTTTACCGTCTTCGAATTCTCAAAAGCTCTCTGCGATTCCTCTGCAATTCCAAGCTCTGTGATTTCGAAGGTCTTTGGAGTCCTTCCGATCATCTTTCCGGCGACGTCTCGTTCACCTCCTTCAACCTCTACTTCATCATGTCTGGTAAGGAAACCCTCTTCGTTGCTTGTTCGCCTTTTTCTTTCTAATTTTCCCAGCGGTTCCAGCTCTGAGGGGAGAAAACCCTTTAATTTTGACTATGCTCCAAATGAGATTTCCAATACTGCTTATGATGCAGCTCTCCGAGAGGGTTGCATCACCATCAGCTGGGAACCTCGTTTCCCATATCCTAGGCATCGTCCCTCGAGTGACTCTGAGGTTACTCGTCCCCAGAAAGGGGAGGTGTTTGTCTCTACGGGACAGATATCGGCGGGGATCAGGTTCCTCTTTTGCGGTAATCTGGTCAAGCTGTGCCGTCATTACAGAACACACCCCACCACCTTTTCTCCCCATGCCATCCGCCTCTGGAACGCCTTTCAAGTCCTCTGTCTCCGACAGAAGTGGGTCTACAGCCTTCAACTCTTCAGAACCTTTTATGGGATGAAGTGCAACGAGGCGGGGGTTTGCGCCTTCTACCCCCGGATGCCTAAGTGGAGTAAGCAGCAGCTTGCTCGGCATGGTTGGACCAGTGACACCTGGAAGGTGGTCAAGGGTCGGGGACTTTTGATCGACACAGGGTCCGACAATAGCAGCTGGAAGAGAAGCTACTTCTTTATCCGTCACTCCTCCATTCCCTGGCCTCGCTGGGAGGTGGTAGCAGACCCTCCGCCTGCTTTCCATACTTATGCTGACGAGGATTTCGAGACTCTCCAACTCATTCAGCTCTATCGGTGGGAGGAGTCTTACACTCCTCTCAACGCCAATTCACTCGTGGAGCGGGACCTGGTGCACGCCGGGATCCGACTCCTCGACATTATTTCTGGGGGGCAGCTCTTCGACGGCCCTTCTAACATGGTCTCTTGGGTAAACTTCTAACCTTTCTTTGTTTATTGTTTGCAGCCAAGAAGGTATCTGTGCTGACCGATCTATTCCTTAAGCAGGGGGAGACTGATGCTGTCCGCCCCTCGCGGAAGAGGAAGTCCGCCAAGAAGGCTGCTGCCAGGTCGGGGTCTCCTTCAGCGGAGTAGCCCAAGCGGAAGCGGGTAGATCTGGACCAGCTCTTCGATGTCCAGAACGCTGAAGAAGGTAAACAACTCCGACTTGCTATTAAATCATACAAGAGGATGGTTCCGTCAGATTTAATTTCCTCGACCAAGGAAGGTCGTATTGCAGACGTCAAAAGAATCCTTCGCGGCGAAACTCCCCGAGTCTTGAAGGCAGGCTACTATCATTACCGCGGGAAGGATCAATACGTCTCCCGACGTATCATTTGGTGTAAGAATCCCGATGAACTTCCTGACTACCTTTCTGAAGCTCTTCATCCTCCAGGTGCAGGTCGCTCGGGAGCTTCCTCGGGTGCTGCAGCTTCCACAGATACACCGCCTTCAGCGGGGTGCCTTCCTCAGCTGGAGAGAAGGCACCATCTGGTGAACAGTTTCGCCAGGTGGAAACTGTTAAGTTATGAGATCTAGGTCAACGGGGTGTCGGCTTTGATCTCACTCCTTATGAGGGATGTGTATGATCCGGTCTTCTCGAATCGCCTTGTCTTTGCCTATGTCCTTCTTCCTTTTCTTCTTCCCTTGGTTCCTTCTCTTCTTCTCTCCCTTTGCCCTGCAAAAGGGGCAATACCAGACACGGAGGGGGGGGGTGGTGCCTGGTGAACCCTCTCCGATGCCTAAGTCAGAATTATACTTCTAGAGAGATAAAGCTAGAGAGATGTCAGAGCTAAAATGTCCAATTAGCCAAGATGTCCAAATGAGTTGTGAAGGTGGGGTATTTATAGGCAACGGTGTCATTAAGGTGGCTTAATGACATCGTTAGCCTTTAAACACAATTAATTAACCTTTAAGCATATAATTAAGACCTTAGGATTCGGAGGAGGTAGGCGGAGTGGACCGAGCGTGGGAGTCCGAAGGTGGTGTCGGGGCCCTTGGGGGGGAGGAATCCGACCCCCAAGGGTAGGGGTTGGGTGAGGGCACCCAACCCCTCCTAGGGAAGGTGGGGTTGGCCAACCCCATCCCTCCTAGGAGGGATCGGGTTGGCTGACCCGATCTCCCCTAGGGGAGGTCGGGTGTGGCCACCCAACCTCACCTAGGTGAGTTCGCCTCTGTCGGACGGGCGCTTCGGCCTCGTCCGAGCCGTCGATGTTCTCGCGAAGTGTCCGGGTTGAAGTTTCGATTTGCAATCATAAATGGGACGATAAAAATACAACGGTTCGGAAGTCAACGGGTTCAAATTGGGCGTATATCCATCAGAAACTCTGGACTCCTCCGAGGAGACTGGCGGGGTTGACCCCCCTCAACAGCGTCGGAAGGCGGGGCAATCCCCCTTGAAACCAACCCCTCAGGGGCCGCCTCCTTCGTCTTCTCCGCAGCAGCGGGAGCTCTCGCCTATCCACGACTTCTCTCCCTCCCCTGTTCGGGTCGAGACGGAGGCGTGCCCTTCCCTTCCTCGTCCTATTTCTCCCCTTGCTCTTGATGGGGACTTCTACAGGCCCTTCAACTCTTCACAGGCGAATGCCCCCTAGACTCCTATCCAGACGCTCCAGGGAGTCTCGCTTACGCAAGGGGAACAGGACCAAGAACTGGCCCTGCATCTGCTGGCGGGTTCTATCCTGCCTTCTATGCGGCATCCGATTTACCTCAATCGGACGCATATGCAGCGGGACGTCAGGGGTATAGCTGTGCGCCGCATCGAGGTGAGACTTTGCTTCTTTCTTGTTGATTGATAAATCGGGTCCTTTGTTCATTAACACTTTTCCTTCTTATTACAGGAGCTCGGGGACTACAACCGCCTCATCGGGTATGTCATTGCCTATGATGAGGCCCGGGAGCGGGACCGAGGAGTCCGCGAGCAGCTTCAGGCTGATCTCAAGGCCTCCCAATCTTCGCGGAGGAAGCTTGCCCAAGAGCTGGCAGATCGCGGATTTCGAGGAGAAGAAGGCTGCCGAGGACCAACTGGTCCTTGAGAAGAAGGCTTTGGAGGAGCTGATCGCGGGATTTCCTGCGCAGCTGGCCGAAGCGGAGGCTAAGGGTCGGGAGGACTATCGGAGGTCGAAGGGCTTCCAAGCTGATGCCATGAAGTTCTTTGGTGCGGAGGTGGAGAACACTCTCTTCAATGCGGTTGAGGAGCTCCACCTGGAGTACGGGGATGCTATCAACTTCGACAAGTCTCCTTCCCTCGCTCCCTTTGCGAAGAAGTATTTTGCTCTTTCCAAGGAGAGTGATGGGGGGAGTACCCCCGTAATTGTCGAAGACGCTCCTGAACTTCCAAGTGCGGACGCCCCGATGGTCAATCCTCCCGAAGCCAATCCTGTGGATCCCTCTGTTACCGACTCCGCGGACCCAGCTGCTGCCGATGCTGCCGACAAGGACCAAGCTTGAATATATTTATCTTTTAGAGTCCGTGTGTTTTCTTCTCTTTTGTCATCATCGGGCCTTTGTGCCCTTATCAATATCAAACTCCTCTAGTTCCGATCTTTTGTTGCACTTCTCCAAGTGACTTTATTATACTTTCTCAAGTCGAAACCTCGATACTTAAGACATTCTCGTACGTCCTTCCCGACGATTTAATAGCTTGCACCACTTAAGGCGGCTTAATATCGTGTGCCACTTAGGGCAACTTTTTTGGATACTTAGAATAAATCTAAGGATTGTGCACCACTTAAGGCGACTTAACATCGTGCACCACTCAAGGCGACTTTTGAAACTTAGAATAAATCTAAGGATTGTGCACCACTTAAGGCGACTTAACATCGTGCACCACTCAAGGCGACTTTTGATACTTAGAATAAATCTAAGGATTGTGCACCACTTAAGGCGACTTAATATCGTGCACCACTTAAGGCGACTTAATATTGTGCACCACTTAAGGCGGCTTGATCCCGTGCACCACTGAAGGCGACTTTCATCGTGCACCACTGAAGGCGACTTTCATCGTGCACCACTGAAGGCGACTTTCATCGTGCACCACTGAAGGCGACTTTCGGATACTTAGAATAAATCTAAGTATTGTGCACCACTTAAGGCGGCTTGATCCCGCGCACCACTGAAGGCGACTTTCATCGTGCACCACTGAAGGCGACTTTCATCGTGCACCACTGAAGGCGACTTTTACACTTAGCATAAATCTAAGGACAACTCTTATTTGGAAGCAACCTCTTTATTTATTGATGGCATAAGATTGGCTTACATCGAATTAAACGATAAATAGCATACACCACTTAAGGCGATTTTACATCGGGCACCACTTAACGCGACTTTTCGGGGCACCACTTAAGGCGTCTTTATCGAGCACCACTTAAGGCGACTTTATCGGGCACCACTTAAGGCGACTTTCTTCAAGCATGGTGTTACTTCAAGTGTTCGCCACCAAAAGAATGCTTTAACGTTCTGCCATCGAGGTCTTCCAACTTGTATGCGTTCGGAGCTGGCATCCCCACGACCTTATAAGGTCCTTCCCATTTTGGTGACATCTTGTTGATTCGATCCAAAAGGTGAACTCGTTGCGACGCCAAACCAGCTCCCCGACAAAGAATTGTCGGGACTTCACTCGCCGATTGTAGTATCTGGCCGTCGCTAAGCGCATTCGAGCTTGGACTTCATCGGCTTCCCGCCTTTTCTCTTCGAGTAGGTCCAAGTCCAGACGTCTCACTTCATCGTTCGTTAGGGGCTCGTAATATCTCATCCGATGGGACGCCACAGCTACCTCCACAGGGGCGACAGCTTCCGTGCCATACACGAGGCCAAACGGAGTCTCCCCTGTTGATCGTTTGGGTGTCGTTCTAACAACCCAAAGTACATTTTCCAGTTCGTTCAGCCACTTGCCCTTCAAGGCATAAACCCTCTTCTTCAGGCCATCCATCACGATTTTGTTGGCTGACTCCACCTGGCCATTAGTCTGAGCATTGCGTACAGAGGCAGTCCGATGCTCAATGTTCAGTTCTTCCAGATACTCCCTCACCTGAGAGCCGTTAAATGGTGGGCCATTGTCGCTGATCATCACCTTAGGAATCCCGTATCTGGATACGATGTGGGTTTGGAGGAACTTGACGATCTGGTTCCTCGTTGTTCTAGCCAATGCCTTCGCCTCTATCCATTTCGAAAAATAATCGATAGCTACAAGTAAATACTTACATTGTCCTTGTACTTGTGGAAGAGGTCCCACCAAGTCGATGCCCCACTGCGTGAAGGGCCAAGCGCTCTTGATGGATGTTAGGTTGGCGGCCGGAGCCACGATACTCGGGGCGTACCTCTGGCACGCGTCGCATGATCGGACCAACGCCGTTGCTTCTTTGTTCATTGTGGGCCAATAGTAGCCCAAGTTCAACACCTTCCTCAAAATGGATCGGGCCCCTTCGTGACAAGCCGCGACCCCCTCATGCATTTCCTTTAGGATTCGATTGGTGTCGGGTTCTGCTACACACTTCAGGTACGGGGTCGAGAACCAGCCCTTCTTGTACAGCTGATTGTCCAGCATCACATAATTAGACGCAATCCGACATATCCTGTCTGCTGCTACCTTGTCCTCGGGGGCTGCCCCCCGTAGTCAGATACGCGACTATCGGGGTTATCCAAGTGGGCTCCTCCTCCGATTTTGCTTCAATGGTGCACACCTGCGTGGGGTCGATGTTTGATAAGATCACCTTCTCCAGGAAGTGCACCTTCCGATTTTCTTCCAAGGGTGCCCCCAGGGCGAATTTGCTCAAGGTGTCTGCCTCTACGTTCTCCTCCCTTGGAATAGCCTCGATATCGAAGCTTTTGAAGCTCTCTTTCAGGGCTTGTACCTCTCGCAGATACTTTTTCATTATCGGACTCCTTGCTTCGTATCGCCCTTGAACCTGGTTCACGATTAACGCCGCGTTGCACTTCACTCTCAAGTGATCGATTCCAGTGCCTTTAGCGATTTTTAGGCCCGTGATAAGAGCTTCGTACTCTGCTTCGTTGTTTGTGGCCTTGAATGTTAAAGCCAAAGCATATCGGAGCGGTTCACCTTCACCCGGCGGTATCAACAAAAAACCCGCTCCTGATCCGTCTGAACTCGCGGAGCCATCCGTGTACATCTCCCAGGTATTATCCTTGTTTGGCTGTTCTGATTGCTCTACCCTCTCTGGTTGTTGTTCTTCTGTCGGGACCTCTATGGTTGCCCCCTCTACAGGTCCCGCTTCTCCCAGATCGGGGGCTGTAGACTCTGCTATGAAATCTGCTAATGCCTGGCCCTTAATGGCTGTCCTCGGAGCGAAGTGTATGCGAAATTCGCTAAGCTCTACTGCCCATTTCACTAATCTCCCCGACGCATCTGGTCGGTTCAAAAAATGCTTAAACGGCTGATTCGTTAGCACAGTGATCTCGTGTGCGTGGAAATATGGCCTTAGCTTCCGAGCAGTAATAATCAACGCAAAGAGGTACTTCTCAACGGCAGGGTAGTTCAATTCAGATTTGGCAAATGCCTTGCTTACATAATAGACGGGGACTTGATTACCCTCGACAATCTTTACTAACACAGAGCTAATGGCAAATTCAGAAACAACCAAATAAAGGAAGAGCGGCTCGCCTGGAACCGGTTTCGCCAGCGGCGGGAGTGTGCGAAGGTGCTGCTTTAGTGCTTGGAACGTCTCTTCACATTTGGCGGTCCATTCGAATTTTTTGTTGGCCCTCAAGACTTCAAAAAACGGCATTGATCGGTCGTTGGCTTTGGACAAGAAGCGGTTCATTGCAGCTAGTCGACCATTCAGTACTTGCACCTCCCGATGGTTTATCGGAGACTGCATCTCCTCGATTGCCCTCAGCTTCTCAGGGTTCACTTCAATTCCTCTTTGGCATACCATGAAGCCCAAAAATTTCCCTGAGTGGACTCCGAAGGCGCATTTCGTCGGGTTCAGGCGAACTTGATGGAGTCTCATCCGCTCAAACGCAATGGTAAGGTTGTGCCCGTGATCCTCGGCTTGTCGGGACTTCACCAGCATATCATCCACGTAGGCTTCCATGGTTTCTCCCAGCATATCTCCAAACAGCTTATTCACCATCCGCTGGTAGGTTGCCCCGGCATTGATCAACCCGAAAGGCATGACATCGTAGTGATAGATGTCGCTGTCTGCATAGAACGCAGTGTGGGGGGCGTCTTCTTTGGCCATCTTGATCTGGTTGTAGCCTGAATACGCATCCATGAAACTTAACAGCTCATGTCCCGATATGGCGTCCACCAGCTGTTCAATCCTCGGGAGTGGATAGCAATCCTTTGGACAAGCCTTGTTCAAGTCGCGGAAGTGCACGCACATTCGCCATTTCCCGTTGGTCTTCTTTACCAGTACTGGGTTGGCCACCCAAGTCTGGAATCGGAGCTCCTTAATGAACCCGGCGTCGAGCAACCTGCCCACTTCCTGCTGGATCGCGATCTTCTTATCCGTGCCCATCGGACGCCTTTTCTGTGTGATAGGCTTGATCGCGGGGTCTATCTTTAGCTCGTGCACGATCACATCGGGGCTGATTCCTGGCATATCGCTGGGGGACCAGGCAAACAGCTCCTTGAACTCCTTCAACAATTCCACCAATTTTTGGGTTGTCTCTTCAGTTAGGGCAGACCCAATTTTCACCTTCCTCTGTGGTCCGTCGATCTCGACTTCTTTCAGATCTTCTACAGGGGCGGGACGCCCAAACTCTTCTCTGGGATCTGTGTCTGTCTGGAGGACAGTCATAGCCTCTCGCCTCCTCCTCCGGGTGGCATTGACATAGCATTTTCGGGAAGCCACCTGGTCGCCTTTGACCTCCCCGACTCCGTGGTCGGTCGGGAACTTCATCTTCTGGTGCACAGTCGAAGCAACCGCCATCAGGGGATTGATGGTGGTTCTCCAGATAATCGCGTTGTAGGTCCCCGCAGAATCAACCACGACAAATTCCACGTTCCTCCTTTATGATTTCCACCCGCTACCAAACTCCACTGGTAAGGTGATTACTCCTAGCGGGTAGGAAGTTGAGCCAGAGAACCCGACCATCGAGAAGTTTGCCTCCTTCAGATCTTTCTTTGTTTTCCCCATAGCTTCTAGCGCGTCCATGAACAGAATGTCGGAGGAGCTCCCTCCGTCGATTAGGATTCTCTTCATTTCGAACCCATCTACATCCAGGGTTACCACCAGGGCATCGTCGTGCGGAGTCTCCACGCCTATGAGGTCTTCAGACGAGAAGGAGATTACCATCTCTTCTTTCAAGGTCCAAGATCGGGACCTCTTACCCAGTACCACCGCCGTAGGGATTCTAGAGGCATAGACCTCTCGGGCAGATGAGGTATCACCTCCAGCAGCAAATCCCCCATGAATCACGTTGATAACTCGCCTCTCTTTGCGAGCACCGGATGACTCTGGATCAGTTCTCTTCTTTTTCGGGGACCGATCGCGGGATCGGGAACGGGACCGCGATCGGGACCGAGAGCGGGACCGACATCGTTTATCCCCGACGAATTCCTTGAGCTTTCCCTTCTGGATTAGTTTTTCAATCTCCTTCTTCAGTTCCCGGCAGTGATTGGTGTCGTGGCCATTTGCGCGGTGAAACCGACAATAGCGATCTGTGCGGGACCCCAGGAATTCTCCATATTTCTTCGGGGGGTACCTGGAGATACCTTGTCGTTCCATGACTGTCAGCACTTCCGCCATGGAGCAGTTGAGAGGAATGTCAAAATCCTCCCGCTTGTCTTTTCTTGAAGAACGTCTGTCGTCCTTCCGATCCGGACGTCCTCGATTCTTACCACTGTCGGGTTTACCTTTTGACTTACGATCGTCGAAGGGTTTACTTGACTGTTTCCCTTTGTTCGACTTTGGGGGCTCCAGTTCTCCCGCGGCTATTTTTGACTCCTGGACATCGATCTGCCGCTTCACCCTCTTCTGTAATGCCTCCATATTTTACACAGCCTTCTCAGCCACGCTGTGCATCAAGTCGGAGCCATAGGGGGCTGTCAGGTTCCGAATGAAGGCGCGGATGGTTTCGCCCTCCGAGATTTTTCGTCTATCTCTGCTACGCTGGCTGTGTACCGCTGGTAATAATGGGCCAGCGATTCGTCAGGCCTCTGCACCACCTGGGTCAGGGACCTCACGCTCTTCAATAAACGCCTCCGACCCTGATACTGCTGAATGAATCGATCGTGCATGTCTGCCCAGCAAGTGATGCAGCCTGGGGGTAGACTAAAGAACCAACTTAGGGCCCTTTCTCCTAGTGTGTTCGGGAACAATGTGCACACTATGTCTTCACTTGGGGCTCTTCCCAGACACGCCATGAGGTGCTTCTGGACGTGGCGAACTGGATCTCCTTCGCCATCATACTCCTTTATCGTGGGGATGCCTAGCCCAGGCGGGGCTAGGGTGTCAATGAGTCGGGGAACGAAGGGATGAGTGGATCGATCCCTCAGCTCCGACACCAGCGGCTTCTATTCTCTCATACAGATGTTCACGATCTTTACCACCTGGTCGGGAGTGATGGGACCATTCAGGGGAATGGTCCTGTGCTGTACTAGTCCTGGCCCATCAACCACGAACCTTTCCGGCTGACCAGTTGCCCTACCTCTGTCCTGGCCTCGAGGCGGGGCTTCCTGTGCGTTCCGACCCTCCGTTGGCAGGGTTGCTTCCTCCAACGGGGGCATCTCCTCCTGCCTCCTCGTAGCCTCTCTTCGATCCAAGAGAGCCTCAACAGCCGCCAGAAACATGGGCATGGCCTCTGCCACGGCCCTCGTCATATCTGCAGCTGGGGGAGCCTCCTGCCCCCTGTTGTCCTGGTGTTGAGGGGCAACATCTTCGGGATGCGATCCATTGTGCCCTCCTGTCTGGGAGAGCTCAGCCGGGGGATGGTTCTGGTTTTCCCCTTGTTCTGGTACTGAATTCAGGTTCGTTGCAGCGGGGTGACGGGAACCACCGGATTGTCCCCTTCTGTTCTTGCCAGCCGCCATCAATCGAGTAGAAGGCATATCAGCTTTTTGTTTGTTTCCCACAGACGGCGCCAATGTTGGATCACGATGGAACTCCGGTACGGATGTGCACACTATGTCTTCACTTGGGGCTCTTCCCAGACACGCCATGAGGTGCTTCTGGACGTGGCGAACTGGATCTCCTTCGCCATTATACTCCTTTATCGTGGGGGTGCCTAGCCCAGGCGGGGCTAGGGTGTCAATGAGTCGGGGAACGAAGGGATGAGTGGATCGATCCCTCAGCTCCGACACCAGCGGCTTCTATTCTCCCATACAGATGTTCACGATCTTTACCACCTGGTCGGGAGTGATGGGACCATTCAGGGGAATGGTCCTGTGCTGTACTAGTCCTGGCCCATCAACCACGAACCTTTCCGGCTGACCAGTTGCCCTACCTCTGTCCTGGCCTCGAGGCGGGGCTTCCTGTGCGTTCCGACCCTCCGTTGGCAGGGTTGCTTCCTCCAACGGGGGCATCTCCTCCTGCCTCCTCGTAGCCTCTCTTCGATCCAAGAGAGCCTCAACAGCCGCCAGAAACATGGGCATGGCCTCTGCCACGACCCTCGTCATATCTGCAGCTGGGGGAGCCTCCTGCCCCCTGTTGTCCTGGTGTTGAGGGGCAACATCTTCGGGATGCGATCCATTGTGCCCTCCTGTCTGGGAGAGCTCAGCCGGGGGATGGTTCTGGTTTTCCCCTTGTTCTGGTACTGAATTCAGGTTCGTTGCAGCGGGGTGACGGGAACCACCGGATTGTCCCCTTCTGTTCTTGCCAGCCGCCATCGATCGAGTAGAAGGCATATCAGCTTTTTGTTTGTTTTCCACAGACGGCGCCAATGTTGGATCACGATGGAACTCCGGTACGGATCTTGACGGCAATCCTATCTCCTTTGCTCCACGTAACCCTGCAAGAGGGGATAGACCGGGCGGTGACCCAGAATCCCTCTCCGATGCTTAAATGAGTCTCTCGTATGACTGGCAAGCAATAATCTCAAAAGTATATGGAACTCAACGTAAGTGATCTGAGGTGACCTCCTGCCCTTTTATAGGCAAAGAGATGCCTCAGGTACCTGGCGAACCGTTAGGGGTGGTTAGCCCGTATCCCGCATATCTCGGACATGATCTCGCGTATCTTAGCCATGCCCCGCGTATCTCGGCCACGCTCCGTGTATCTTAACCCACGTTCCGCGTATCTCGGCCACGCCCCGCATATCTTGGCTTTATCCTCTGATAACGAGTCCCGACTCCCGTCGGGGACTCTAGAGTTATCTCGTTGTGTAACCACTCGGGGCCCCTCGTCATCGTGACAGGGCCAATCATTCTCAGGGATTCATCATCGGGGCCTACTTAAAGGCTTCTCATCGGGAGCTTCTAGCTCAACTGTCGGTTCCGACTCTGTCGGGACCTTGATTCTTCGGGACTCCCTTCGTCGGGACCCTTCTCCAAAGTCATCGTGACCTTCACTTTGGGCATGGTGGGCCTGTTTGCCGTTTCCTCGCCGTTAAAGGACCTGACGGCTATAGTCGGACCCATCAAACACCTTCACAGGTTTACTCTCGATTTCACCATTAAGCAGCGCAGTAAGAAGTCTTTTCAGCCATACTGCTTCCTATGCATTCTCAGAGAGAGCTACACGAATTCCGTTTCCATCGTTTATAGCGCGACACGGGTTTGCTTCTTGCTCGTCCATGAAATTGCAGCTTTAGCAAGGAGGAACACTCCCCCTGTGGTGGACTTACGATCATCCGGATCGCCACCATGGTCGGCGTCACTGTAACCGGTCAATTCTAACTTCCTGCCCTCATAGCACAGAGCATAGTCAGCAGTACCTTTCAGATAACGAATTATTCGTTTTACAGCCTCTAAATGTTGATAGCCAGGATCTGATTGGAAACGTGCTACTAGGCGCACGGCGTAACAAATATCCAGACGGGTGCATTGCATAGCGTACATCAAACTACCAACCATGCTTAAATATTTTGCACCCTTCATCTGTTTGCGCTCCGCCAGGTTCTTGGGACCGTCACGTTTTGACACTGCGCACCCAAATACCACCGGCGTATCCACGGGTTTGGCATCCTGTAATTTGAACATTTTCAACAGCTTGTTGATATAGGCTTCTTGAGACAGACACAATTTCCGGGTAGCCCTATCTCTAGCAATTTTAATGCCTAAGATATACGTGGCCTCTCCCATGTCTTTCATATCAAATACAGATGCTTACCAGGACTTTGACTTGTTTATGAAACTCATGTCGTTTGCAGCAATGAGTATGTCGTCCACGTATAAGGTTAAGAGGACATATTTGGACCGGGAGGTCTTATAATACACACACGGATCCTCGTGAAGATTCACGAATCCGTTCCCTACGATTTACTCGTGGAATCTGTGGTACCATTGCTGGGACGACTATTTAAGACCATAGATAGACATTTGGAGTTTACAAACTTTACATTCGTTACCAGGAGTAATGAAACCCTCAGGTTGCTCCATGTAGATCTCTTCCTCCAGGTTTCTATGGAGGAATGCGGTCCTAACATCTATATGGTGCAGTTCGGGATCGAGACTTGCGACCAGGACCATAAATGGACCTTACCGTGGTTTTACGCACAGTTGATGAGTATGATTTGTAGAAGTCCACTCCGTGAAGTTGGGTATTGCCTTTCGCAACAAGTCGAGCTTGGTATCGCTCGACATTTTCCATTAGTGGTGAGCCTTCTTTCAGGACTCACTGTATCCTTATGCTCCTGTGGTTAGCAGGTAAGTCAACTACAGACTATAATGGTTTTCATTTAGGCGATCTCTCACATTCATTATTTTTTTCCATTTCTCCACTTGAGGTCTTTCCAATGCTGGACATTAGTTGTTAGAGTGAGGTCATCACTCTTCTAGATGGGATACTTCTCTGGAGAAGTTCGACGCCTTTGACTTTCGTCTAGTCTTTTTTATCCCATCTTTGAGTCTTAAAGTCTCTCCCACTCGGAATAATGCCTCTTATCGGAGCATTTCTTCCAATTGGGATCAATTCTTCCACTAGAAATAACGCTTCTTATCGGGGCATTACTTCTATTGGGTACAAGAACAGTGCTTGAACCATAACCAACAACTTTTCTTGAACGACTTCTCGGTCTCGGAGTTTTACTTCCAAGATGAATTCCTTGATCTCTAGGATCTGGAACCAAGTTTTTCGGATCACTCCCACTGGGAACAGTGGGTAATAAAGGTAGCTGCGGTAATCCTAGTTCAGCATTACGATAATCAGGTTCAACTTGATTCGTCCAAACAGCAACAGTGATTACTTGTGGTAGGGGTTTATTCCTACCACTAGATTTATAATGAAAATGTTCCCATTATCATTTACCATGTCATTCACTTTAGTTGCTGGTTCAAATCTCTCCCACTCGAAATAAGTGGGACATGATTGTCATTGTTATACTGCTCCGTTTTGATCAAGACAACATTTGTATGAAACTGTCCATGCATCGGAAAATTCGTCCTCGAGTATGTAATGTCTCATGTTCGACCACAACACCATTTTATAATCAAGTTGTAAAGTGGTATTTTCTAAGAGTAATTGACTTACTCTTGTCCTAAATACGTGTTTATTACGTAAATTAATGTCGCATGGTGACATGATTTAACTCATTATCATTTTTCAGCTATAATGGCGACGTGCTTTACTGATATTAATGGAACACAGTTTTACATTTATGTGAATCATCTTTCATCATCCCATAGGGAACATTTGATAGAATGACTCTGTAGAGGTCGTTTCCACCTGGGACACCTCGGGTTGCTTTTCACGAACCACGATCCTCGATCCCCGAACTGACTTTGGCTTCTACCCCGATCTTCTATACGCCAGGTTCTGCAGAAAGGGCGATAACCAGCATGGAGAGGGGGTGGCGCTGGTTGAGCCCTCTCCGATGCTAAAGTCAGGATCTTAGAGAGAGAAAATGTGTAGAGAGAGGTCAGAGCGCAAATAGCCAATTCTGAAGAGTTTCGAGTTAACTTGTCAAATGGAGGTCTAGGTCCCTATTTATAGGAAACCTGACAACCGTACCCGGTTTTATGCGGTTCAATGTCGGTTTAATGGAACGCTTACCGACATCGAGATTGGCTATGTGCTCCCTAACTTCTCATACTTGGTAAAACTAAGGGTAAACACGCAGTGCTAGGGGTAAGCGCGCAGTATCAGTCGGCAATCCGGAAGTCCCCGGTCCGGGTGCGGCGCGCATCCGGAAGTCCCCGGTCCGGGTGCGGCGCGCATCCGGACCGTTTTGACCCGGGGTGACTGCGGTAAGATCCGTTTGTGGTTCTGGTGTGTTTGCGAGGTCCGAAACGTAAATACGAACCCGAATTGGACAGATATCCAACACTTGCCCCTGAGTCAAGTAGCGGTTCAAAACCCATGCTTGACTCTATTTAAGATAGGATATTCGTCCAATCTAGGTTCTGTTAGGTTCCGAGTCTAGGGTCAACGGGCGGTCGACTCAAGTCTCGTTCCTCACTGGAGATGTTGTGAATCGGGTGATCTCGGATTGTGCTGTCCTAGCTTGCGTCCTTCCGTCTTTAGCTTCTCTTCTCCTTTCGCCCTGCAGAAGGGGCAGTACCAGGCACAGAGGGGGGGGTGGTGCCTGATGAACCCTCTCCGATGCCTAAGTCAGTACGGTTTTTAGAGAGATAAAGCTAGAGAGATGTCAGAGCAAAATTATCCAACTTGCCAAGATGATCAAATGAATAGTGGAGGTGGGGTATTTATAGGCAACGGTGTCATTAAGGTGGCTTAATGACATCGTTAACCCTTAAACACAGTTAATTAACCTTTAAACACATAATTAAGACCTTAGGAGACGGAGAAGGTAGGCGGAATAAACCAAGTATGGGAGTCCAAAAATGGTGCCGGGGCCCTTGGAGGGGGGGGGGGGGGGGGGAATTTGACCCCCAAGGGTAGGGGTTGGGTGAGGCCACCCAACCCCTCCTAGGGGGGATAGGGTTGGCCAACCCTATCCCCCCTAGGGGAGATCAGGTTGGCCGACCCGATCTCTCCTAGGAGAGATCAGGTTGGTCCACCCGATCTCCCCTAGGGGAGGTCGGGTGTGGCCACCCAACCTCACCTAGGTGAGTTTGACTCGGTCGGACGAGCGCTTCGGCCTCGTCCGGGCCGTTGGTGTTCTCGCGAAGTGTTCGGGTTGAAGTTTCGATTTACAATCATTAATGGGATGATAAAAATAAAAAGATTCGGAAGTCAACGGGTTCAAATTGGGCGTATATCCATCACATTCCCCCGAGTCAACCAATGGCCTAACCCTTGATTGACTCTATTTTAGGATGGTATGACACGCGCAATTTGAAACCGGGTTTTACCTTTCGTCTGAATGCTTACTTACACATGGATGTGTGTCTCTGACCCTGCCCCCTGCCTTATAAGATAGAGGAACTGCAAACGTCAGAATAGCACGCGTCCAAGCACGTGTCCGTCTGAGATGGAAATAATAAGTCTATCCTCGCCATGGGTGTATACTTGAAAAATACACACACGCATGGGGATGCAATATGAACATAGTTAAACGGATCCACGCTTCAATTTCATGCCGGATTTGTCTAAGTGGAGAGAAAAATTAATTTTGGTCTAAAATTTTTCTAAGTATGGGATGCTTGAAAATAAACCCATGGGATGTTAACTAGGAGTGAACATGGATGTATCATGAATATGAAAATGTGTACTAGCATACATGCAAGTAGGGACACAAGTATGGGAGTGGGTGTAGACATGCTGCGATTGTAGTCATGAATGTATGCATGAATATATGGCGGCCATGTGCATGGACGTCTAAATGTTTGAACACACGGGAGTGTGTATGTGGGCATGCATATGAGTGCAAGCATGAACATGTATGTATGTATGGACGGGTTGTGAGTATAAGCATGAGTGATGATATTGGTGTACCTGTAGATGTTAATCATGAATATGAGCATAAGTGCAAAGGTGAGAGCATAGACCTCTCCTTTACTTGAGGGTGGGAACTCTGCCACTCAATGGGACACAACGTTCCGCCTCCCTCATACTAGCATGAGCATTGTCCATTAACCTCGACCTTCGGCATGTGTAACATTTTTCCTTCATTCGTTGGAGCGTGTGTATAGCTCTTGACCTTTACCCTGCGATTTGTTCCCCATAAAAGTGAGGGTGAAAAAGCTTACAAGCTTTCTTCTTACCGCCGCGAGCGAAGGGGTCTATTGACATGTGTTAAGGGTTGACCCTTCCTTCGGATGTGCTGGGGCGTTGCTCCATTTGGGGAAACTAAAAGTTCGCCCTCTTCCCTTGGTGTTAAGGTTGCCCCCGTAGTAGGCGTATCTCGCCCCTCCATGAGTAAGGGTCGACCTTCGCGCCGGTCGCTCGTATGAGTGACTCATTTTTGGGAAGCTTTCTTCTTCGGACAAGGAGACCTTGAAGATCGTTTTCCAAGGCAGTCAGACCAAATCTCACTGTCATGTGTCTTGGGTGTCTGAGGTTGACTCGTATGAGGCGGGGACTCGCATGACCCCTCCTCCCATGAGCTTGGTATATCATTAATCCTCTTGTCTTCATTCGTCTTCCGTTTTTCCCTTGTAGGATGGTTTCATGGAAAATTGTGTAGTGTGCCGGCGGAACATCCCGAAGGCATCGTTGAGTTGAATAAGAGAAAGGTATCCTCTATCTCTGCTCATAAGGCCAAGAAATCTTCTAAGTCAGGGAAGGCTGCTAAGGCTTCCAGTATGTTCTCATTCCATTCTCTTTTCTTTGTGATACACTTATGATTGTTCTCACGCTGCTTCCTTCTTGTTGTTAGAGCGTTCTTCCCTGGTTACCGAATGGTTCTTGTGGTGGGTGAGAGTTCAAGTCAATCTAAATCCAAGGCGCGGAAATCTGACTCTGAGGTCGGGCCCTCGGCTGCCAAGGAGAAGGAAACCGCGAGAGGCTCTCTTTCAAGTTCCCCCTTGCTGACTCCCTCCCATGATAAGGAGGTAGTGGTTGAAGAGGCACCCTCTTTGCTTGACAAAAGGAAACAACATGTGGCTGGCGATGGGGTGATCATAGGTCTTGATGTCTCTTCTCTATCCCCTGCCCCCCAGCCGAGGGGCCGAGTCTCAAGTTTATTTCATCTTCACGTAGATTTGACGACTTTTGAAGGTGTTTTTGTCTTTCCTATGGGTTATGTTATTAACCCCTGCGTTGAAGATTTTTCTTTTGGTGATGGGTGTGATCATCACCTTTCATTGAGGTTCCTTTCTCTTGCCATGGCTCTGATTAAGATAGCAAATTCTTGCTTTGGAGTTTGGTGGAGACTGCTCTTGAGTTAGCCTCTACTAGTATCGTAGTTGTGATTGTTGTGGGGATCATTTTGTTATATGCCCTCAATAGTGGTTGTCGTGATTCTTTGCTTCATGGTTGATTTCGTGAGATATGGAGGTTGTCTTCATAATGAGGACGTCTCCTTCCTGGTATCACCCAGTGGGTTGAAATATAAGTGCCTACCTTTGATGAGCGTACGAAGGGTGTTGTTTTTCCTTTTCCTTGAACCTCCTCCTAAGGCTAGGCGTAGCCTTTTGATGTTCGTGGTCGGGATGGTGTCTTTACAATGCATGTCTTTGACAGATGTTTTATGATGTGCTGCCATGATAATCACTTCGGGGTATGTGGACGTGATAGCCACTTCGTGATGTGTCGGAGTGATAGCCCTTCTGTAGTGTGTGGACATGATAGCCAGTTCAGGGTATGTGGATATGATAGCCACTTCAAGGTATGTGGACATGATAGCCACTTCAAGATATGTGGACATGATAGCCACTTCAGTGTATGTGGACATGATAGCCACATCACGATGTATGGAGTTGTGCTTTAGTATTCCTTTCTCATTGGAGATCCTTCATTGCTATAGTTGCCTTTTGTTTAGGCTATGTTTGTTGGGTTAGGTCCCGATGTCTCGTCTTGTCGGATGTTGTATCCTTTATGCTCTTTAGATATCTCCTTCATGAGTTGTGCTTGACGATGTTCAAGTCTGATACGAGCATAGGTCACGCGAGGGCGACATGCAAGACAATAACGTTTGTCGGAGGTTGATTTGTGCGACTTGTAAGGCAATTCTCTTTTTGATGGGTCGAATTTATTTTGAGAGCCTTGAACTTTGGATTTCATGTCTTTGCTATCCTCCTTGGTGGTGTTGGGTTCCTTTGAGATACTTCTCTTGACTTATGCTATAGATGGTAGGATAACTCGCTAATTTTCATGATAACCTCTTGTGCTTCTGTGTATGATCCTTTGGTCATGGACTTCTCCTTTGTATATGCTTTCCTTTCCTTATCTTTCTTTTGTGCTTTTCTTCACATCATACCTGCTATCTCATCAAGAAAAAACATTATGTGTTCTTTATACAACTTTACTTTGCAATTATTTTCTCATGGAATCCTTCTCAGTATGGTGCGATGATCTCTTCTGATACCCTTTAAATGGTATATATGGTACTGTTAGACCAAAGATACGCTCTTGGTGGGCGTCGAATCTGTTCACGAGACAGGCTATCGGAGGGCACTTAACGTTTCACAGGATAGGCTCCCGGAGGGCGCAAGTTAGACCAAAGATACGCTCCTGGTTGGCGTCGAAAACTATTCACGAGACAGGCTCTCGGAGGGCACTTAACGTTTCACAGGATAGGCTCCCGGAGGGCACAAGTTAGACCAAAGATACGCTCCTGGTTGGCGTCAAAAACTGTTCACGAGACAGGCTCTCGGAGGGCACTTAACGTTTCACAGGATAGGCTCCCGGAGGGCACAAGTTAGACCAAAGATACGCTCCTGGTTGGCGTCGAAACTGGTAGTTTGAAATCTACCTCAAGATATGCTCTTGGGGGCGTCGAATCTGGTAGTGTTTTTTCTACCTCAAGATACGCTCTTGGGGGCGTCGAATCTGGTAGGTTGCAAATCTACCTCAAGATACGCTCCTGGGGGCATCGAAATTCGTAGTTTTTGGAAACCACTCTCAAGATACGCTCTTGGTGCGTCGAAGGTCGTAGTATTAAAACTACTCTCAAGATACGCTCTTGGGGGCGTCGAAGGTCGTAGTATGAACACTACTCTCAAGATACGCTCTTGGGGGCGTCGAAGGTCGTAGTATAAAAACTACTCTCAAGATACGCTCTTGGGGGCGTCGAAGTTCGTAGTATAAAAACTACTCTCAAGATACGCTCTTGGGGGCGTCGAAGTTCGTAGTATAAAAACTACTCTCAAGATACGCTCTTGGGGGCGTCGAATCTGTTCGCGGGATAGGCTCCCGGAGGGCACAAGGTTCGTAGTTTTAGAACTACTCTCAAGATACGCTCTTGGGGCGTCGAATGTGTTCGCAGGATTGGCTCCCGGAGGGCTCATAATATTACCTTATCTTGTGTCCCTTCTCATGTATGGTGCGTTTTGGTATGCTTTTTAAGTCTTTACTTGACTTTTCCTTCTATGATATTGCCTGTTACCACGCTTTTTCTTTAATGTGGTAGATCACCTTTCGAGGGCGATGTTTGTGTGTTGCCAACTTAGGACGAGTTCGTGCATGGAGTTGAGGATGTTTTCCTCTTATGTGACCTCTTCTAGGAGAAGTGGTATTGTATGTTCTTGTGATCTTCTGCCTCTAATCTCTTCTTTTACACTTAGGTGGACTACCAAGCACTTATTCGTTTGGTGCCCCTCAAGTTGCTTGGTGGTCATACCGCCTTTCATATTTGGCCGTTGAAGGCCCCTCGTTCATTTTCTTGGTTGGGTGCCTCTTATGCTCGGGGCTCCCTTGTCTTCTTGTTTGAATGCGATGAATGTATCTTGTAGGATTTACTCTTTCTCATGCTTGCTTGTTTCAGTCATAGGCATGGTTTGGATAATGCCTTTGTCGGATGTATCTTTAGGGGTGCTTGTAAATTCTTTCCCCCCCTTCCTTGTGTTTTTTAGAAAAAACACTTCTACGGTGATGATATAGTAGGAGTAACGTATCTTGGAAGGGATTGTATTTAGGTTGAAAAGCTCTCTCATAGAATGGTGTCTTGAGTTGTTAATCTTGTAGGTGTGTTTCAGACTAGTTAATCTGATCCATGCTCTTTGCTCGGGCACGGGGGGGTCTGACCAGGCTGTGATAATCTTCTTGGAGTGTTGTGGCACTTACTGTGCTTTGCCTTTTCCTTCACATTGGAGTATTCTTCAATGCCTTTAGGGGGTGTCACATTGGTCATGCTCCTCCCACCTTGAATGTTGATTATAGACTTCCTTTGAATTAGGAATTGAATCTAAAAAGGGTGTTTTCCTTTAGGTTTGCAGGTGATGCTCCATGATTTTCCATGGGTTTGCCCCCGTATTGGCTATTCCTTGTTGGATAACTTCATTAGAGGCTGCATTTGTATTGCGTACGTATACGTGTTTGAGGTGTGTTGAGCTGACAAGTCCCTCCTTTTTTGTTTTGTCATAACCTTCATTCATCATGTATTCGGCGTATGGCCTTAAAGGCGGGATATTTTTCTACTGCCCCTTTTATCGGGGTTCTCCTCTTGATGGGACGCCAGAGTCAAATGTCTTATCATTTGCAGACAAGGTGGTTAATCGGGATGTGCGTCTAGTGTGAGGGTCGATCTTGAAACCTTACTCTCCAAGCTTTTGAGCTCTTCTTTGGTTGATCTTGTAGAACTATTATCCTGCCCTGAGGCTCTTGATAGGAGATGTATCTCCTTTTTCATACTCTAGTTGCTGCACTATCTCTTTTGCTAATCTTGCATCTTTAGAGTTTCTCTCTTGGTGCATGACTTCAATGAAAGGATTTTCTACCGATGTTTATTCTATTAGGACTTGTATCCTTGGTTGCCTTCCTTTCTTGTGAGATGGCGAAGGAGTGTTTATGAACACTCCAATGTGTCGTACTTGGTAGAGGTATGCGCCTAATCTTTATGGCGCTGTCTTGAATCTTCGTGTACCTATCTTTGATGAGCATGTTATTCATTGCATATTTGTAAGGATATGTGTTCCATCCTTATTCCTGGTTCATTTGCAGTGCCGTGTCCCTAATGGGTGTGTTGATGTTCTGACCACCTTTACTAGTAGGGGGTCCTTTGGTATTAGGTATGCCTGACTCTTCTCTAGTATCATCAATGGTTGGTCATGGGAGATGTCTGACGGACTCCCTTCATGCACTATGGTTCTCTTCATGTCAAAGTTGGTGATTCCATCTCTTATGACTAATATATCATTGTGTGGAAGTACTATGTTTTCCATATCCCTTTTTAAAATCTTGATGATGGTGTCGCCATTCTTCCTTTGCTAGGTTTGGTGTCCTTGAGCGTTTTTTATGGAAGTGTATTCCATTGCCTGGGATGAGCTTACTAGGTGAAATCATAAAGATCCGCTGAGGTGTTTGTCTCTGATGGTGGGTGTTGCCCATGTGATATGGTTTCCTCCATTTTTGGAGGGATGTGTTCGCGGCTACCCCCACTCATGCTAATGGGCGTTTGTGGGGAGGGCATGTTGTGACTGGTGCCCCCCTTGCATACCAATGCCCGATGGGATCCTTTGACGGACTTGGCCCTAGGATGCTTAGTGGAAGGTTATAGTAGGGGTAATCCTTTGTGACCTTCATGGTAGTTCCTCTATAGGATGTTGGGAGTGCTCAACTTATTTTTGTAAGTGAGCCTTCCATCTTGTGATCTTTCCCAGAAACTTGACCTTATAGGTGTTCTTTGGGATTGAGGAATCTGTTGCTTGTGCATCTCTTGATTGGCGACGGCCTTTTACGGATTCTTCTAGTGGTCCACCTGTGTATATATATATCACGGAGCCCGAAGGCGTCCGGTATGGTCATTCTTGGAAAACATGTTGATATCAAGTATCAAAATCTACCCCTTTTAGGGAGTTGACTTGTTATGCAGTTAAATTAAATAAGAGGATATAGGAAGGATATGGGTGTGGGGGTGTTGATATCCCCTGCTTCCTTGGTAATGTAACTATTTTCCTCCGTTAGTCTGTGTGTATTCCTTCCACTTGAGGAATATAAGGTCGCATCCTTGCAGGACGGACTAGGTGGAGGTGTATCCTTCATGTATGCTATGTGCGATCTCACTCTACTACGTCTCTTCATGAGACTTCCCATTGTAGTAGCTATGTGCTAACGTGGTGTGGTACTCTATGTGTCCCCTGTTCAAATCCTTGTCTTTTCAACTCCTCCCCTGTCCTAGGGGGATGTGTGCCAAGGGTTGTCATGCACAAGGGGTTTGGATCTGTCGTGCTGTATCATGGGTAGGTGGTTGCCTTGTTGTGTTGTTGGGACTATGTTCCTGTTGGGGTACTTGGTACTATTCATGCCTCCTTGGAGGTCTTGCCTGTCTGTCTGCCCCCAGCGGGGTATATGCCCAATGTCACAGGTAGTGTGATTGCCCCCAGTGGGTATGTTGGCTCTCCTGAAAATCCCACCAAGGGGGAGTGAACCTGTTTTATGCTACTTGGCCTTACTCCCAGTATGTTGAGGACTTTCTTGCTAATGATGTTGGGTGAGCTTCCACTGTCTACCAGGATTCTTCCAATGTCCATATCAGTGATCTTCATTGTTATGACTAGGGCATCCTTGTTATCTGGTAACACATGCTTCATGTCTCTTCTTGAAAATTGTATTATATCTTCTCTCTTTCCTTCTGCTTGTTCTTCCTTTGGTTTATGGTCCTCTAACTGTGCCATATACGCTTCTCTAGCATTCGCTGACTCTCCTCCAGCTCCATAACCTCCATGAATTACATATACTCTTGCCATCTAGCTGGTGATAAATAGGCTTTCTATTCGAAACCCACAGACGACGCCAAGTGTTAGGTTCCGAGTCTAGGGTCAACGGGCGGTCGACTCAAGTCTCGTTCCTCACTGGAGATGTTGTGAATCGGGTGATCTCGGGTTGTGCTGTCCTAGCTTGCGTCCTTCCGTCTTTAGCTTCTCTTCTCCTTTCGCCCTGCAGAAGGGGCAGTACCAGGCACAGAGGGGGGGGGGTGGTGCCTGATGAACCCTCTCCGATGCCTAAGTCAGTACAGTTTTTAGAGAGATAAAGCTAGAGAGATGTCAGAGCAAAATTATCCAACTTGCCAAGATGATCAAATGAATAGTGGAGGTGGGGTATTTATAGGCAACGGTGTCATTAAGGTGGCTTAATGACATCGTTAACCCTTAAACACAGTTAATTAACCTTTAAACACATAATTAAGACCTTAGGATACAGAGAAGGTAGGCGGAATAAACCGAGTATGGGAGTCCAAAAATGGTGTCGGGGCCCTTGGGGGGGGGGGGAAATTCGACCACCAAGGGTAGGGGTTGGGTGAGGCCACCCAACCCCTCCTAGGGGGGATAGGGTTGGCCAACCCTATCCCCCCTAGGAGGAGATCGGGTTGGCCAACCCTATCCCCCCTAGGGGAGATCGGTTTGGCCGACCCGATCTCTCCTAGGGGAGATCGGGTTGGTCCACCCGATCTCCCCTAGGGGAGGTCGGGTGTGGCCACCCAACCTCACCTAGGTGAGTTTGACTCGGCCGGACGAGCGCTTCGGCCTCGTCCGGGCCGTTGGTGTTCTCGCGAAGTGTTCGGGTTGAAGTTTCGATTTACAATCATTAATGGGATGATAAAAATAAAACGATTCGGAAGTCAACGGGTTCAAATTGGGCGTATATCCATCAGGTTCGACACTGACCTCAGTGATGGCCTGTTTGTCAATCGAATGCGCGGAGCACAAAGTCGTCCATCTTTATTTATTTATTTTATGAACGTGCATAATCTGTTCACGGGGTTAGCGTAATAGACGGTATACTTATAACAACGTGCAATTGACGACCTATTCGTAATAACATGCAATAAGCGAGATACTTGTAATAATAAATAATTATGCAACGCGGTGTCACCATGGTACGTGATGTAAACGTGTAACATGATGTTAACCTGAAGATGACAACATAGCACATGAATGACGTAATTGTGCAATAAGCAAAATACTTAGAGCAATATAAAAATGGAGAGCATGCATGTCAACATGAAGCATGATGTAAACATAGAAAATGATGTAAGCATGTAATATGATGTAAACATACAATATGATGTAAACATGCAATTCATACATAGATTTTAAAAATAATCATGTAGCAATCATAAGTTAGCATCATACATATAAAAATAATATCATGCATAATAGCCTATGTGTACGCAACATCCAATAATAATTGTACGTAGCGCGTCATGCAACATTAGCGAGAATGTATGTAATGTAAGCATAGGAGAGATGTAAACATGCTCATACATGATGCAAGGGACTTGTGCGAAAATATATATGAGTTTAGTCCTTAGCACATGGTGTAGACACTATTAGTGAAAATTAGGAGAGTGAGTAGTCATTAGCTTACATCCTCCCTTGATAGTTTTCCAAGAAGCTCTCCTTGCTTGTTGAACAAGGAGCTTATGGAGGTGTGAATTTGGAGTAGTCACATCATACTTGACATCAATTAAATTCCGACCAAGCTCGAGGTTGAAGTCGACGACGCGTGGTGTGAGGAACGGCGACGCGTGGGACACCAGCGGTGGCGCGTGCGGCGTTCCTAGGCGGCTCTTGGAGCTCCGGTGACGGTGTGTGACACTTCGGACTTGCTTCGTGTTGGTGAGTCCGAGTTCGTACATGGCTTGACATTTTGTGACTTCGTTTGGCTTTGATTCAATCTTGAAACCACTATGTGCTTAGTCACCTTAACATGCATACAAGGTGTTTGATGAAATGCATTAGAATACTTAGCCCCAAATCGGCCAAAAAATTTCTAAGTGCTGAAAATTTTAGAAAAGTGCAAATGAATCGTTATACTTCCCTTATGCATAGTATTCATTGCCGACATGTTGCTCCATGCCTTAGCCGTTGTTTTAGTATACTTAATGTTGACGATCGGTAGTTGTTCGTACATGGTCGTCAATGGTTGTATGTTGGTAGTGATAACTTAGGCAATGTGTTGAGCATCATGTATTGATCGTCGGTCGTTGTCTGCAAACATGCTAAAACACTTAGAAAATATTTCAATAATATCTAGTGCTTTGTTATCATTGATGTCGTCATATAATACTTGTCGACCGTGGGCATAGAAACACTTAGAAAATATTTTGTAGTAGTTGATGTTTGCCACTTGATGTATGTTATCCGTCATCATGCTAGTATACTTGGAGAATGCTCCTAGATAGTTGATTCCATGCCGCTTGTTAATAGTTGACATCAAGGAAATACTTGGACAATATTTTCTGACAGTTGATTTCTTGTCGCATATAGTCCCTATGTCGTAAGCGAAATACTTAGAAAATATTTCAGCCATATTTTGCTGCATGCCGACACCTTGTCGTACGTAGACATTTGATAGTATACTGACAGCTTATTGTATGTCGACACGTAGTAGCATGTTGACACTTAGTAGGCTGAAACTTAGTAATATGCTGACACTTAGTAGCATGCTGACAGCTTGCAATATGCTGACTGTCATCCTGAGCAAAACACTTAGAAAATATTTCGCCCTTGTAATCATGTATGCTGCGAGCATGAGCTTGATGTCGACATGTAATTCAATGAGTTGAGATGTTTGCCCCCCTTGCTTGATAGTTGTCACTTGTTGCACGAAGACTATTAAGTCATTGCGTACATAGTTATCTCACATGGAGCGTTCTTGCATAGATGTTTGCATAAGTGTTTGATGCATGCTTGTGCATTGATTGGATTGTCGGTTGTATTTTTCAGGATACCAGATCTCGTTGTCATCTTCGTGTACTTAGCCTTTTCATAGCTGTTAATATGAGTAAGTCTTCTATCCCCATTCCGTGAGTGACACCATGTTCGGATGCTAATGACAATTTAGACATTAATAGCCTTTGTAATCTTGTTTGTATCATACTTGTAGATTGGTTTACTGGGAAGAGCTCTTCCTTGCACGTGGCGTCTACACGTAGCACCCCTCCTTCCGACAAGTCCGCTTCATCAGTTGTTCTTGCTGCCCCCGTGATTTCCGGATATGGTCGCGGGAAGGGTCTTATGAGTAAGATATTTCCTTTGAAACTCTTTCTTACTTTTTTACTTCCTTGACTTATCACTCTCACTGCCTTGTCTTTTTGATAATTCAGCTCGTTCTTCTGCATTTGACGTTCCCGTGGCTGATTCCAACCTCCCACCAAGTAATACGAGGCGGCGCATGTCTCGAGCGACCCTAAGCGCGCTAAGACAAGTGCTACCATTCCAACTCTGGCTTGCGATAAGGAGAAGGGAGTTGTTGGATGCACGATGGTATCTTCTGCCCCCCGGTCGAGAGATCGACCCGTGGAGGATCGCCCTTCTTCTCAAGGTATGAGCTAAAATTCATTTTTTTTTTACCTTGTCTGGATGTTTAAAACTTAGTTTTTTTTTTGCAGTGATTCCAGCTTTGAAGCGTGATCACCTACTTCGTCCCTTGGAGGGTGATGTATCTGGTAATGCATGGAAATCTCTTGGCAAGGGCAGTCTTCGCTTTCCTTAGGATGTGAAGCTCAGTATGCCGGAAGTTGGAGTCCGTGTGTTGCACAGGAGTGTGCCCCCGGGCGATCGATGCGCCTGTCCAAGAACTGATGAAGAAGCCGAGGAATTCGTTGAACATGCTTTGGCCGGCTTTGCCCCTGTAAGTTAACATATTCCGTTTCTTGATTGCTTATGTGTCGCATGCTTTTGTTGTGCAATGCTTATGCACTTGTCTATTTTCTATGGTTCTCAGGCTGTGTATCAGATGGTTAACATGTCGTCTCATGTTGTGGAGCTTGTAAGTGCTAAAAGGGCTGCTGTTAGCAAATGTAATACCGCCAGTCTTGAACTTGCACGTTCTAAGGAGAAGGTTTGTGCACTTGGTTTGAAGATTATTGATTATGAGACCAAGTATCAGGTGCTAGAGACTCAAATTTCTGATCTTGAAGCTGAGATGATTGCGCTTGAGAAGCGAATTTATGACGACATCACAGTTCGAGAGGCCGCCTTGATTGCTGCGCGTGAGGAACATCATGCACTCGGAGTTGAAGCAGGTTTTGTCAAGTATTTGGATACCCCTGCCTTTAGTCTTGCGGTTAAGGAGAAGTCTGAGGACATGATGGGAAAACGTGTTGAAGACTATTTCCGCCGTGTGAGCTCACTTGCCCCCAACTTTCCTTTTGTTGAGCTTGGGCCTTGTTCTGAATATGTCGTTAACTATCTCAAAGCATTTCATGCTTTGGGACTTGATGTAGCCAACTATGATGTGATTGATGATGGAGAAGGAGGCGTTGATGTTGTTGTTACCTCCCATGAGTTTATGGAAGTTGCTTCTCAGCTTTCTGGAGATAGTGGTACTTCTCATGTGGCATCTGGTGGATATTATGTTGAGGCTTTTGTCCCAACCTTCGTTTATGTGTTTGCTTGCATGGTATTTTGTCACTTGGATCTGTTTTCAATAATAATAAACATGTGATAACTTGCAAGTAATATTTCATACCTAGAGTTATCTTTGTTGTCCGTATATATTGGACTTGCATGATAAGATTGATCTCCTTGTTATAATGGATAAACATCCAATGTTGCGACTTGCGCATTGCAGGGTATTATTAGCGCCCCTCTTGAAAAAATTTCCAAGGCATGGCATGATACGTACACTTGGTACTTGTAGCATTGTAGATATTAATGTACTCGGCGCGGGCACTTGGCACTTGGCACTCGGCACTAACACTTGACATGTAGCAGTGTCGTCTTAACGAAGCAAGACTTAAGTTTATATTGTCTCTTAGTTCCACTCTAAGGCGACGTTGTACAAGACTCGACTTGTAAGTTTAATGAGTTTTTCAAACAGGATGCGCTCTTACTAGCGTTTTGAATGAAGCCTGCCCACTTAAGGTATAGGTCTTCATTATGCCTACATCCTTAAGAGGATATGAAGAGTTTGAGTATACATGAAGTTATCCAATCAAGGAATGTATCTTCATGGCGTATGGACCCTTAAGAGGGATGTACATAGTTTGTAGATGTGTGGGGTTGTCGTATAATAAGAGGCCTTACGCCACGATGGGGTGATCAGTCCCACCTAAATGCCGCATCCTGGTTTGTATGCAAGGAATGGCTATGAACATGAGGATTTGCCTCTAAGAGGATTTCACAACATGCCATTTTGATAGATGTGAACATGAGGTTTGCCCGTGCAAAGAGGATGTCGCGGCATGTCACTTTGATAGAAAATCTTGGTGTTTTCCAAGATATTGCATGTATTTGACGTCTTTGGAGTAGTCGTCACTTTGATTAGATAATTTTTTTAAGTCCCTTTTTGTAGATAATCCGCAAGTTGTTATTGCGACATATAAGTTGAATGTGCACATAGCGCGATGGCTTTGTGTTGCCGACATCTTCTTGAGATAGACGCCGCTATAGATGGAGAAATAAACTCCTTGTTGGTGTAGATAATAGATATGTTGGCGTTGTATGCCATGAGTTCCTCGTTACACATAGTGTTTAGCTTGTTGATAATCATCTTCTTGATGCCGCATAATATAAGTTGCATAGGATAATGACTTGAGTTGTTGATATGAGTAATATGCTCGTTGTTTGTTACTTGGTGTTAATCCAAAGTAGAGTGTATAATGTAGAAAGGTACCTACGAGAGTAAATTGACTACATTAGATGATTGATGTAGTTACATGATTTTAAACATATCTGAAGTTATAAATTCATTTATTTGCATATAGGAATTAAGACAAAAAAGCTTGATACAATAGCTCCTTTGTAACATAGTATTCTTCCTTTATCCATGAAATTTCTTCAAGTGCCCCCCATTGAATGTGTTTGTAAGGATGTTGCCTTCCGCATCTTGAAGGCGGTATGCGCTGACATAGGGGATTGAAATAATCTTGTATTGACCTTCCCACTTTGGAGATAGTTTGTTGATTTGATCCAAGTGTGAGAATTCATTCCTTCTCCACACCATTTCGCCCACATGGAATTGTCTTTCTTTCACCTTCCTGTTATAATATCTTGTAGTCATTAGGCGCATACGCGCTTGGGTTTGCTCCGCGTTTTGCCTTCTTTAGTCTGCCAGGTCCAAGTCTAGACGCTTTTTTGCTTCGTTGACTTGGGGATCAAAGTGGGTTGTGCTGTATGATGAGACAGCAATTTCGATTGGGGCTACTGCCTCTGTTCCATATACCAGGCTGAATGGTGTTTCACCTGTTGACTCTTTTGGATATGTGCGTACAGCCCATAAGACGCTGCTAAGTTCTTCTGCCCATCCTCCTTTCAAGGTGTGGAGTCTCTTCTTAGGACCATCCAAGACAATCTTGTTGGCGGATTCGACTTGTCCATTTGTTTGGGCATACGCACTGATGCATAGCGGTGGTCTATGTTGAGTCTTTCGCAGAATTTCTGGAGTCTGGAGTCTGGAGCTTCTGAATTGTGGTCCATTATTGCTGATAAGTACTTTTGGGACGCCATAGCGTGCAATGATATGGTTTCGGATGAAATCCATTATTTGCGCATCTGTTGTTCGTGTAATGCCTTAGCCTCGATCCACTTGGAGAAGTAGTCGATGGCTACCACGATGTACTTTGTTTGACCCTTGGATCTTGGAAGTGGGCCCACCAGGTCGATGCCCCATTGTGCAAAGGGCCAGGAACTTGCGATTGGACACAACTCTGTTGCGGGTGCCGCTATATTCCTTGAGTATAGTTGGCAAGATTCGCACTTTGCGACCAAGTGTGTTGCTTGGTTCTTCATTGTTGGCCAAAAGTATCCCAGATTAAGCGCCTTGCGGATTAAGGATCTTGCCCCCTCGTGACAAGCTGTTTGGCCTTCGTGTAATTCTTTCAACACTGTTTGGCCTTCTGGGAAGGTTATGCACTTTAGGTATGGAGTTGAGAATCATATCTTGTACAACTGGCCTTCAATCAACGTGTAGTTGACGGCGATTCTTCTAATTTTTTGTGCTTTAACTCTGTCCTCCAGGAGTACGTGGTCTGTGAGATATTCCAGGATTGGAGTCATCCATGTTGGCTATGAGTTGATGTTTAACACTTCTAGCTTGTCAATTACGAACATGATCCTTTTTTCGACGAAGTGCATTTCCTTGCCTTGCTCCTTTCCTTGCGCGAACTTGCTTAAAGCGTCTGCTTCTTGATTTTCTTCCCTTGTATCGGATGTTATGTTAAAAGTTTCGAAGCTCGTTATGAGCTCTTTTGCTTGTCCCAGGTACTTCGATATGTTTTCTGACTTGGCCACGTACTCGCCTTTGACCTGGTTGACGACTAGTTGTGAATCGCAATTGACTCTTAGGTGTATGACTCCAAGGCCTTTTGAAATCCTCAATCCTATTATCAAGGCTTCGTACTCTGCCTCGTTGTTTGTTGCTCTGAATGTTAGGCTTAGAGCATACTTCAATGGTTCTGAACCGTCAGGTGGAATTAGGAGAAAGCCCGCGCCTGATCCTCCTACATTTGAGGAACCGTCAGTGTAAATTTGCCACACTTCGGTGTGCTCCTCATTTTGTTGTGTTCCATCTTGAGTGTCAGTTTCTAGGGTTATTCCTGTGAACTCCGCGATGAAGTCTGCCAATTCTTGACCCTTGATTGCTGTTCGCGGTGCAAAGTGAATGCAGAATTCACTTAGCTCAACTGACCATTTTGTTACCTTTCCCGACATGTTTGGCTTTGACAGGATGTGCTTCAAGGGTTGGTCTGTTAGGACTGTTATTTCGTGCGCATGGAAGTATGGCCTTAGCTTCCTTGCTGCCACTATGAGAGCGTACAAGTACTTTTCGATTGGCATGTAATTCACTTCGTACTTTGCTAGGATCTTGCTCATGTAGTATACTGGGAGCTGTGTAGTTCCTTTTTGTCTGACAAGCACCGAGCTGACTGCATTGTTGCTCACGGATATGTATAGATAGAGTGGTTCACCTTGTATTGCTTTTGCTAACGCTGGTAGCGTTCGCAAGTGTTTCTTCAATTGTTGGAATGCTTCTTCACATATCGGTGTCCACTCGAACTTCTTATTTGCACGAAGCACTTGGAAAAAGGGAAAAGCTTTGTCTCCTACCCTTGCCAGGAATCTGTTAAAAGGTGCTAAACGACCATTTAGTTGCTGGACCTCCCTGTGCTTCTTGGGGGACTCCATTTCTTCTATCGCCTTTACTTTTTTTGGGTTTGCTTCGATTCCCCTCTCGCTGACCATGAATCCCAGAACTTTTCCTAACTGCACGCCAAAGGCACAATTTGTTGGATTTAGCCTGACTTGGAATTCTCGCATTCTTTTGAACACCGTACGGAGGTTGTCAGCATGGTTACGCCTTGTTGTTGACTTCACGACTATGTCATCAACATATGCTTCCATAGTCTTCCCGATCATATCTCCGAAGATTATGTTGACCATACGCTGGTATGTCGCCCCTGCATTGATTAGTCCGAATGGCATGACCTTGTAATTGTAGATCTCGCTATCTGCGTAGAACGCGGTATAAGGTGCATCTTCTTCTGCCATTGGAATTTGGTTGTATCCTGAATATGCATCTATTCTGCGGTGGCATCAACCGGTTGATCGATTGTTGGAAGAGGATATGAATCTTTCGGACATGCATTGTTAAGATCTCTGTAGTCGATGCACATTCTCATCTTGCCGTTAGGCTTGGGCAGCAAGACTGGGTTTGCCACCCATGTTTGGTATCGCGATTCCTCGATAAAGCATGCGTTCAGCAACTTTCCAACTTCCTCACGTATTGCCAACTTCTTGTCACCTCCCAACGGTCGTAATTTTTGTGCTACCGCTCTGGATCCTGGCTTCATGTTGAGCGTCTGAGAGATCACGTTTGGGCTTATTCCCGGCATGTCGCTTGGTGACCACGCGAACAGCTCCTTGTATTCTACTAGGAGTTCCTTGATTTCTATCACTTCATCTTATGGCAGTGATGCGCCTACTCGGACCATCCTGTCTGGCTCATCTATCTTGACTTCTTGCAATGCTTCAACCGGGGCAGGACGTGCATGATCCATCCTTGGGTCTTCATCAATGATAGGAACTTCGCTATTGTCCGTCTTGACATTACGCTGGAGTGCAACCTTGTAACAATCTTTTAATAGTTGATGGTCTCCCTTAACTTCACCGATTCCCACTTTTGTTGGAAATTTGATCTTCTGGTGTGATGTTGACGCTATCATGCCCCACTTGTTCATGGTTGTATACCCTAGGATTCCGCTATATGCGTCAAGCTTCTCCGCGATCACGAACGGAACGTCTATTTGGATTTGTTATTCTCCTTCCCCCATGATGACTGGCAGGATTATGACTCCTAGCGGATAGCTTGCATCTCCCATGAATCCCACTAAGGGTGAGTTCATTCTTTTGACATGCTTCTTTCTTCCAAGGGCTGATGGCCTTTGTAATGATGTTGGGCGAACTTCCACCGTCTATCATCATGCGCTTGACATTCATGCTGTCAATTTTCATGGTTATGACTAAGGCGTCGGTGTGTGGGTACACAATGTGCTTTTTGTCTTTTGATGAAAATCCTACCACGTCTTCTATGGGATCATCCTTCATGACGGCATCTATCCTGACAGCATCTTCCATGACAGTGTCCTTTATGTCAGCATTCTGGCATATGCGCTTTGTCTGGGCAGCGTATACTTCTCGTTCGTACGAGGTCTCTCCTCCAGCTCCAAGGCCTCCATGGATCACGTGCACGCTTGCCATCTTTTCTGAAAGAGATGAAATGTATGTCGTATGCTAGACTTCGAGGTCATGTTGTGCGGAGGGCACACTGTTTGTTAGCATGGAGGATACGGCGTATCCTTGATTCTTTAGAGTCTCCCAGAATGCGATAAGCTCTTCCAGTGCGGCCATCATGGCAGGTGTGACTGGTGGCAGGTTTCTTGCACCTCTTGCTTGCTGCTGCACTCCGTTAGCTAGCATCCCGTATGGGAACTATTCGTTCCTTTCCGTCCTTTGCTCGAACTCGTGCACTGGTACCTCATTCTGGATGTTGGTACCATGCTGCACGGAAGGCGCATTTGCGGTAAGCATGGAGGAGGCGGTAGACTCTGCATCTGGAATGTGAGAAGGTCCTGGTTGGCTTCTCGTCGGCTTCGGCTTGCTTGCACCCGCCCTCTTCGTACGTTTGCCTGTCATAGCATGCGGTATGGAACAGATTCTTTCTCGAATCACGCTGATGGCGCCAAGTGTTGAGGTCGTTTCCGCCTGGGACACCTCAGGTTGCTTTTCACGGACCTCGATCCTCGATCCCCGAACTGACTTTGGCTTCTACTCCGATCTTCTATACGCCAGGTCCTGCAGAAAGGGCGATAACCAGCATGGAGAGGGGGGGGTGGCGCTGGTTGAGCCCTCTCCGATGCTAAAGTCAGGATCTTAGAGAGAGAAAATGCGTAGAGAGAGGTCAGAGCGCAAATAGCCAATTCTGGAGAGTTTCGAGTTAACTTGTCAAATGGGAGGTCTAGGTCCCTATTTATAGGAAACCTGAGAACCATACCCGGTTTACAGGAAAACGCTTACCGACATCGAGGTTGACTATGTGCGCACTGACTTCTCATACTTAGTAAAAATAAGGGTAAACGCGTAGTATCATTCGGCAATCCGGACCATGTCGACATCCGACATGGTCGACAATCCGGAAGTCCCCGGGCCGAGTGCGGTGCACATCCGGACCGTTTTGACCCGGGTGACTGCGGTTAGATCCGTTTGTGGTTCTGGCGTGTTTGCGAGGTCCGAAACGTAAATACGAACCCGAATTGGACAGATATCCAACAGACTCGAACATTATGTAAATACAAATTGTGCCTCTTGAAGTGTGTCCTTTAACTTGAATGTCTAGCCTGAATTATCGTTCAAGGCGTACGGAAGGAAAATCGTTTAACCGACTTAATCCTTATTAGTTGCGAAACTTATCTCGGGGATTTATCCCATCTCCGAACTGAGCATTTTGGGTTTTCATCCTATGCGTCGGCTGATACTTTTACAAGGTCTTGGTAACTTGCCAAGCCTACTTCGTACCGTTGTAAATGTTATCAATAAATTATTTCCGAAGGAATGCAAACGAAAATTCAGCACATCATCATTTAAACACTTCATTATTAAACTCGTACTTTGAAATGATCTGTTCCGTCTTTCGAGGTCCACTTGCGCATAGCGCTTTTCAACCAAGTTTTAACCCTTGGTTAAATCGTTTCATTTCTGAATTTAATTCAATTTAATCCAATCGGTTTAGCACATGATTATCATTATAGATTATTTCATTCAATGGAGTACTACTAATTAAGAAATACTAAATCTTTCGATATAGCTACGCAATTTATGTGTAAGTTCAGTTCAGTTTCCCGACTGAGATGACAGAGTACGTGAATCGTTTCGTTTTATTCGACCACTTTTACCTAGTCAAAATTTCGTTTCGGATCGACCCTGTTTAACCGAGTCAATTAATTTCGATAAGTAGATCACATTTCGAATCGAACGGAAACTACCTTATGCAATAAATCTGAATCTCGAAATAACCAAAATTTTAGTAACTCAAACGAACGATGAATTACAATGGTAGGGTTCTTGATCTGAAGAACGCGTATTCGATCAATGATTGTCGCATAGATAGTCGAGAACTTTAAGTCATGTTAAAACATCACATCTGAGTAAATTCACGAGTGAATCACGTCAGATGATCCGTGTCTGTATAAAACATTTTACCGCTTCATACACATTACCTAAGATGCGTACATGAGACTCACTTTATCAACATGGTTTAACCCACCGGATTATCGTATAAGACCTTTATGGTTTAGTTCTCTCTATAATATTCGCATCATGGTCGACTTCATTCGAACCCAGTATGGTGAGCAGAGAAGGTCTCCCTTTTACTGATGTGGTTACTGTACTTGATTAGGCTCAAGGTCTTTAAGACCTGTCAATATCAGACAACCATATACATCTTTTCCATGTTGACCTTTCATTCTGAAGATCCGATGCAGGTTTTACTCCAACATCCATGAAAAGAGAGAAGACCATCACATTCAACAAAAACATTTCTTGCTTTTGCATCCTTGCTTCCACCGTGGTGGATGCAAAGGAATATCAAGTTGTAACATTGTTTGGTCGCCATTGAAGTCTTCTTCAACCCTATTCTACCAAGGTTTAATGTATCACCACATGTGCGTTGAGATCATCAAAAAACCTACTTCTATTCTTGGTGGAACAAATTATTACATTCGTTTCACATTGTCAAAATTATACAGACTACCATATTCATCTGTAGTTGTCCTCTCCACTTTTTAGAATTGTAGTAGAGAGTTCAACACATACTCTATTTATTCATCATTATTCATACCATCAAGATTGCGAGGAATATCGAAACGCACTAATTCAACCAATTCATACTAACACATCAATGATGATGCAAAAATCAAGGAGACAATAACATTTTGAAAAGGAATTGCATACATCAAATATCTATTAAGATGGAATCCGATAGATAATGATTCCTCGGTCATCTAAGCCAACCGACCACCAGTAAACCAATGGAAGATGGCTGTGAAAGAGTTCACACTATCTGCGTCTTCTATATAATAGATCAGTCTCTAAAACGGTTTTAATCGAAATTACCGAAACAGGAATTTTAAAATAAGCATACCCGATCTTGGCTTTCCCAAGGCCCTTTTTTTGTTTTGGAAAATCATTCTGATGAATTCACTCATGCATACATAATTCTACTACCCATGTAAATTATCATATGTCAGTAACATTTATCATACCACACGCACACATGCTTACGCGTCATGCGTCTAATGTTCCGAGGAACTCATGCTTGCATTCATAATTCTACTTATAAGTAAATTATCAAATGTAAGCTCATCCTCAACATTCTAGCATACGGGTCAAACATGTAATATTCATATCAATCATACATATTTGGCGACTTTTTTTCGGTTTTAAAATAATTTTAAACATTAGGGGCTGATTTGTAATTCATGCTTTATTCAATTACGCAAACCTCTAGACGTGAATCCTAGGCATTTCCAACCATCACAGCATGTCTATCCTAGTGCGCATTCCATATATTCAACCAGAGCTCCGCCCACAACATGCAATTTCCAGCTAGCTTGACTTAGTCAAGACAACAGTTCTAATCATGCATAAAATATATTGAATAATAAACAATTGCAATTCAGCCCTCAAATTAATCATGTCCCAAAAACATGTATCTCCGAGATCCATCCCCATAATCGAAACAAGGCATAAAGGTTAGTAACCCTATGAGCACTGTGTAGTCCATTTCGAGGTTCAAAAACATTTGAATTTTAAAACTTGACCTCCCTATTTTAATTGACTTGAATTAGGTTTAGATAACATTGTTCGGTTCAGTCAATTTCAGTCCATTTTGGTCCGGTTCGGTTCAGAAAATCCGGTCCGGTCCGGAAAATCCGGTTCGGTTCGGCAAAATCCGGTTTGGTTCGGTCCGGTTTTAATTTTAAAATCTAGTTCGGTCCGAACCGGTCCAATAAAATAGGGTTCGGTTCAACACTCAAAACCGGTGAGGTTAGATCCACTTAATTATCCCGGTCCGACTCGACCGAAATAGGTCGAACCGATTGAGAAAATTCGGTTCGGTATTATTTCGTCCCGGTTTAATATATTGGACTAGCCCTATAATTAAAATTTTAAAGGTTGGGCCGAAATGTTTACTTGTGGCCAAAGTAGGGTTTTAAAGTCCAATTTTATTTAACTTGACCACTAATTAACATTAATTATATAAAATAATATCGAATATTAAAATAAATATATATATATATATATATATATATATATATTTCAGCCCTATATATAAAACATATATATATTTATTGCTTAGATTCTATCTCTAAGATTAAATCAATCAACAATATATATATGTAAAAACCGGCACAATATATATTATATATATTTTATTAATTGTCAATATCTTTAATAGGGAAACAAATAACTGACAATATATTTTCTCAATCTTTTAGGTAACTAAATCTATCATTAATATCTTTAACCCTATTTAAATATTTAGATATATTGATAGTGATATATATTTCTATATATTATTGTGAATCTATCTTAATGTTCCTAATTATAGATATATTGTTACCTTAATTAAAATTAAAATATGGTAAACAATATAATTTTAAAATATTGTGCCGATTATTCCCTTTTGTTTAAGAAAATTAAAAAATTTACCTTGAACTTTTATTCAAAAATTCGGCACAAACACAAATTAGGAACAAGTGGTCAAATTTTAATATCAAATTTTAATAAGATCTACAATCCAAAGTTTGATTTTGATAAATATCACCATTTTCTTGAAGATCATGAACATCAATTTAACTAAGAACATGAAAATTTCGGACCACCCTTGAACTTAGAAAAATTTTAAATTTTAAATTCCCTTTTAAAAATTCAGTCCGAAAATTTTAAAACTCCAAGAACACCAATTTATCAAAATCCTGAACTCCTAACACAGGCTCTGATACCACTGTTAGATTACGAGGAGTAATCACTACGGAAACATAAACATGCTATGTGCTAGTAATATCAATTAAGCAACGGAAAGTTTACACATACCTCAAAAGTAACTGTAGTCAAAGATCCTTGCTCGAGGGAGTTCACGATCCTCCGATGGGACCCGTAGAGATTCTTATTAGAGAATCCCTACGTGGTGCAGCTCCACAGCAAAGCCTCTGATCGATTCTTGGCACGGGGACAGATCTCTAGAGAGTTTGCTCAAAGGCAATTTGGCACACCCTTGGTGACTTGTATGGTTCGGCCGAACCCTAGGTGTGGGGTGAGGGTTTTTCTCTCTAAAACTCTTTTGTGATGAAATTATGATTAACCCTAAAATTTCCCTAACACCTCTTATTTATAGGAGTAAATTGGACAAAAGTCCACTTTACCCCACCTAAATATTTTGGCCGGCCTATGTAATTGGGGAGGCCCAATTTTGGGCCTCCCATGTCAATTGGGATTTGGGTGTAGCCCAATTACCCTAATGTGACATTTACCCAAGTTCATTATGTAAACTATACACATTATGGGCTACCAATAACGGCGCCCATCACCATATGCTTACATACTTATCCACTTATAATATGATTGCGGACCCATTAACTAAACCACTACGCAAGGAGATATTCGAAAAGCACATAAAACTGCTTGGATTGCGTAGGGTTTAGAAATGGCATGTATCTGTGATAACATTTTGATATTAGAAAGTCATATTTTGTAAGCGAAAGAATTGCGACTGAGTTTATGATCAATCGACGTCATAATGTTTTGATTACATCAGATTTACGGTCTATAAACTAAGTCGTGGGAGGACACAATCCTTTGCCTAAAGTATGTCGAATGTGGGCCTTACCTCGTCACACAGGTACGGTCGTCTTGCGGTGGAGGGAGGCCTCTACCAGGCAAGACTGGCTAAGAATCAGGGGGTAAACCTAATTAAGCAAGACGATTATCTAGTTTCAAAGTAACTCGACACGATCTTCGTTTTGCATATCGATATGATGAACTTCGTTCGTCATTAAACCATATTCTGGGTCAGATGAGAATCTGTGATCGCTAGATTGACATAATCCTTTCCTGTCAACCCAAAAGGTTCAGGTATGCTATCAACGCGTGCTTCATACTACACGTGCCACGTTCGACCACGTGTTCACAGCTCGGTTGCTAGGAATGAATCCTCGTGATTTTTGCGGGCGCAAACTTCTTCACCTCGAGCGCGGGATTGATCCCAGGAGCCTTATGAAGAGGCACCTAAAGGCATCCTCACGGACTCATAACTCATACCTAAGGTTAGGCTCAATGCTCGCTTCCCGGCGTACGAGCGTAGTGCTAAAAAAAAGGCCCAGTGACCACGTCTTTAGAAACAGGTTGGGTTAGACTAAGGATATGAGCAATGGGGATGGTCAAGTTCACCTGTAATTCACCAACTCTTGTATTCACTAGGTGGCCACCAACCGGATATTAGTTGAAGATTGTGTATACTTGTACGGATGCCTTGGAGAAGTGTTCCTATGTGGAAACTAGGCAGAAGGAGAATTATCAGTTGACCTAGGATACAGTGTGGTACTATATATAAATGTTATTTATAACAGGTTGATTAGACAAAAGGGAATCAACGTTCCGCGGGCTCTACAATACTCCTAACAGATGAGTAGCACGATGCCCGTCGTATCCGCCAGTCGCACGGCAAACCTTGTATGAACTGTTTGGAAGCAATGACCAGATCGAAGGAGTGGAATGTTGATGCAGATTTGGACGACAATACATTAACAGGCACCCTCCCATTCCGGCGAGTGGGAGTTGTAAGCATATGGTGATGGGCGCCGTAAATGGAAGCCCATTATATGTATATGTTACCTAAGTTAATTGGGTAAATGTCATATTAGGGAATTGGGCCAGACCTAAATCCCAATTGACAAGGGAGGCCCAAAATTGGGCCTCCCTATATATGTGGCCGGGCGAAAACCTAGGAGGTGGTAAAGTGGACTTTTGTCCACTTTACTGCTCATATATATATGGCTAGTTAGGTGTTTTATTAATGTTAATCACAATTCCCTTTAAGTGGTGTTTTGAGAGAAAACCCTCCCCCAAAGAACACCATAGCTTTGGTCGAACCTATAGTCACCAAAGATGTGCCAATTTTCCTTCGAGCAAACACTCCAGAGATCTGTCCCCTGCCAAGAATCGATCAGAGGCTTTGCTGTGGAGAACATACCGCATAGGGCTTCCTTAACCAGAACCTCTACGGGTTCCGACCGGAGGATCGTGAACTCCCTGCAGGAAGGATCTTGCTATTACGGACATCATTTGAGGTATGTGCGAATCTTCCGCTGCGTAATTTTGATTACTAGCATGTACCATGATTTATTATTCATAGTGATTACTCCCCGTAATCTAACATGCAGTACCTTTCAGATAATGAATAATTCGTTTTACAGCCTTTAAATGTTGAAAACCAGGATCTGACTGGAAACGCGCTACTAGGTCAACAGCATAACAGATATCCGGACGGGTGCATTGTATGGCGTACATCAAACTACCGACCATGCTTAAATAATCCGCACCCTTCACCTGTTATCGCTCTGCTAGGTTCTTGTGGCCGTCACATTTTGACAGTGCGCACCGAAACACCCCCGGCGTATCCACGGGTTTGGTATCCTGTAATCTTAATCGTTTCAACTGTTTATTGATATAAGCTTCTTGAGATAGACATAATTTCCGAGTAGCCCGATCTCTAGCAATTTTAATTCCTAAGATGTACGTGGTCTCTCCCATGTCTTTCATCTCAAATACAGATGCCAACCATTACTTTGACTTGTGCATAAAACTCACGTCGTTTGCGGCAATGAGTATGTCGTCCACGTATAAGGTTAAGATGACATACCTAGACCAGGAGGTCTTATAATACAAGCACGGATCCTCGTGAAGATTCACAAATCTGTTTCCTATGATTTTCTCGTGGAATCTGCGGTACCATTGCCGAGACGACTGTTTAAGACCGTAGATGGACCTTTGGAGTTCACAAACTTTATGTTCGTTACCAGGAGTAATGAAACCCTCCGGTTGCTCCATGTAGACCTCTTCCTCCAGGTTTCCGTGGAGGAATGCGGTCTTAGTATTCATATGGTGCAGCTCGAGATCGATACTTGCGACCAGGACCATGACTGGCCCTAACCGTGGTGTTACACACAGTCAGTGAGTTTGTTTTGTCAGAGTTAACTCTGTGAAATGGGTGTATCCTTTCGCATCAAGTCGGGTTTAGCACCTCCCGACCTTTTCCATCAGTGGTGAGCCTTCTTTCAGAACTCACCTTATCATTGTGCCCTTGTGGTTAGCAGGTAAATAAACTATAGACTATGATGGCTTTCATTTAAGGCGATCTCTTTCTTTTATTATTTTCCTTCATTTCTTCACTTAGGTCTTTCCAATGCTTGCCAACAGTTGTTAGAGTTAGGTTTTCACCCTACTCGATGGGATACTTCATGGAAGTATGATGCCTTTGACTTTCGTCTAGGCTTTTGTTAATCCCATTTTGAGTATGATCATTTCTCCCACTCGGAATAATGCTTCTTATCGTAGCATCACTTCTATTGGGAAAAAATCTCCCACTCGAAACAATGCTTGTTATCGGAGCATTGTTTCCTTTGGAAACTAGAGTAGTGTTTGAACCTTGACCAACAACTTTTCCTTTGACAACCTCTCGGTCTCGGGGTTTCACTTCCGAGATGAATTCCTTGATCACTAGGATTTAGAACCAAGTTTGGTCGGATCACTCCCACTGGAAACAATGGGTAGTTTTAGGTAGTTGCGTCATTCCTTGTTCAGCTATATGACCATCAGGTTCAACTTGATTCCTCTCAACGGCAACAGTGATTTCGTGTGGTAGGGTTTATTCCTTCAATTGGATTTACTATGAAAAGTTCCCATTCTCATTTACCATGTTATTCACTTGAGTTGCTGGTTCAAATCTCTCTCCCACTTGAATTAAGTGGGATATGATTGTCAGTGATATCCTGATCCATTTTGATTGTGACTACATAGAATTAAACTGTCCATGCATTTGGAATATTCGCACTCTAGTGATGTAATAGCTCATGTTCGACCACGACCCCATTTTCTAAAGCTGTAAACAAGTATTTTCTAAGACTAGATCACGTACTCTTGTCCTAAATACGTGTTTAATGCACAATTTAATGTCGCATGATGACATGATTTAACTCATCATCATCCTTTAGCTTTTATGGCGGCGTGTCTTACCGATTTTATTGGAACACAGTTTACATACATGTGAGTCATCTTTTTCATCCCTTATGGAACACCTGATAGAGTAACTCAAACATTATGTTTTTGAACTGTGCTTCCTGAAGTGTGTTTTAATTGATTTGAATGCCTAGCCTGACTTATCGTTCAAGGCGTTTGGAAGGAAAATCGTTCAACCGACTTAATCCTTAATCGTTGCAAAACTTATCTCAGGGATTTTATCCCATCTCCGAACTGAGCATCTTGGGTTTTCACCTTAGGCGTCAGCTGATACTTTGATAAGGTCGTGGTAACTGATGGATATACGCCCAATTTGAACCCGTTGACTTCCAAACCGTTGTGTTTTTATCGTCCCATCACCGACTATAAATCGAAACTTCAACCTGGACACTTCGCGAGAACATCGACGGCTCGGACGGGGCCGAAGTGCCCGTCCGGCCGGGGTGAACTCACCTAGGTGAGGTTGGGTGGCCACACCCGACCTCCCCTAGGGGAGATCGGGTCAGCCGACCCGATCTCCCCTAGGGGAGATCGGGTGGACCAACCCGATCTCTCCTAGGAGAGATCGGGTGGACCAACCCGATCTCTCCTAGGAGAGATCGGGTCGGCCAACCCGATCCCTCCTAGGAGGGATGGGGTTGGCCAACCCCACCCTCCCTAGGAGGGGTTGGGTGTCCTCACCCAACCCCTACCCTTGGGGGTCAGATTTCTCCCCCCCCCCCCCCCAAGGGCCCCGACACCACTTTCGGACTCCCACGTTTGGTCCACTCCGCCTACCTCCTCCGAATCCTAAGGTCTTAATTATGCGCTTGGAGGTTAATTAATTGTGTTTAAAGGTTAACGATGTCATTAAGCCACCTTAATGACACCGTTGCCTATAAATACTCCACCTTCACAACTCATTTGAACATCTTGGCAATTTGGACAATTTAGCTCTGACATCTCTCTAGCTTTATCTCTCTAGAAGAATACTGACTTAGGCATCGGAGAGGGTTCACCAGGCACCACCCCCCCCCCCCTCCGTGTCTGGTATTGCCCTTTCTGCAGGGTAGAAGGAGAGAAGAGGCAAAGGAAGGAAGGAAGGAAAGAAGAAGATAGGCTAAGGCAGAGCAGCTCAGGAACACCGGATCGCACACATCCCCCGTAAGGAGTGAGATCAAAGCCGACCCCCCGTTGACCTAGATCTCATAACTTAACACTTGGCGCCGTCTGTGGGCTTCGGACAGAAAGCCTAACTATCACTAGCAAGATGGCAAGCGTATATGTCATCCATGGAGGTTATGGAGCTGGAGGAGAGTCAGCGAATGCCAGAGAAGCATATGTGGCAGAGTTAGGGACTCCTAAGCCAAAAGAAGAACAACCAGAAGGAAAGAGAGAAGACATAATAGAATTTTCAAGAAGAGACATGGAGCATGTGTTACCAGACAACAAGGATGCCCTGGTCATAACAATGAAGATCACTAATATGGACATTGGAAGAATCCTAATAGACAGTGGAAGCTCACCCAACATCATTAGCAAGAAAGTCCTCAACATACTAGGAGTAAGGCCAAGTAGCATAAGACAGGTTCACTCCCCCTTGGTAGGATTTTCAGGAGAGCCAACATACCCACTGGGGGCAGTCACACTACCTGTGACACTGGGTACAGGCCAGAGACAGTTAAAGATTAATGTCCCATTCTTCATCACAGAAGAAATGGAGGAGTACAATGGGGTCCTGGGTACCACTACAATCAACAAGTGGGGTATGGTACCATCAACGCTATATCAGAAAATGAAATTCCCCACAGACCAAGGGATAGGGGAAGTAAAGGGTAACCAGAAGGTAGCAAGGAAATGTGCAAGGATTGCACTAGGCAAGAGGAAGAAAACAAGAGAAGTCCTACTAGTAGACGAGGACCCAAGAGAAGATCATGGAAGACCAGCCCCCATGGAGGAACTAAAAGAGATACTCATAGAAGAACCCGATAGGAAGGCCAAAATCGGGACTGCCTTATCTCAGGAAGAGGAAAACCACTTAGTAGCTTTACTAAGGGAATACAAGGATTTGTTCGCCTGGTCACCGAACGATATGCCAGGAATATCAGAAGAGGTAATCTCACACAAGCTCAATATAGACGCGGCAACGCGACCAACAACACAGAAGGTGAGACCAATGGGAGGAAGCAAAAAGATAGCTATCCAAGAAGAAGTAGAAAAGCTACTAAAGGTAAAGTTCATCAAAGAAATCAGATTCCAGACATGGGTGGCAAACCCAGTACTGGTAAAGAAGCCGGGGGGAAGTTGGAGAATGTGTATCGACTATCGTGACTTGAACAAAGCATGCCCTAAGGACTCATACCCACTACCAAGAATAGATCAGTTAGTGGATGCAACATCAGGTCACCAACTAATGAGCTTCATGGATGCATACTCAGGATATAACCAGATAAAAATGGCCCCTGAGGACGCCCCCCACACAGCATTCTACGCTGATAGCGAGATATACCATTACACAGTGATGCCTTTCGGACTCATAAATGCTGGAGCAACATACCAAAGAATGGTCAACAAAATCTTTGGGGACATGATAGGGAAGACAATGGAGGCGTATGTGGACGACATGATAGTCAAATCTAAAGAGAAGAAGGACCATGTGGAAAACCTTCGCTCAACGTTTGAAAGGATGAGGCAATACCAAGTCCGTCTAAACCCGAAAAAATGCGCATTTGGGGTGCAATCAGGAAAGTTTTTAGGCTTCATGGTAAGCCAGCGAGGCATAGAGGTAAACCCCGAAAAACTTCAAGCAATTGAAGAAATGCAGTCACCTACGAAGCACAAAGAGGTTCAACGACTGAACGGGAGGTTGGCAGCCCATAACAGATTCCTATCCAAAATAGGAGACAAGGCATTACCCTTCTTTGAGGTACTAAGGGCAAACAAAAAATTCGAATGGACACCGAGATGTGAGGAAGCCTTCCAGCAACTCAAACAACATCTAAAGACACTACCACCCCTAGCAAAGCCTACACCAGGGGAGCCCCTCTACCTCTACATCTCCGTGAGCAACGTGGCAGTTAGCTCAGTGCTAATCAAGGAGGAAAACGCTGCACAATTGCTAGTATACTTCGTAAGCAAAACATTGGCAAAGTATGAGATCAACTACTTGCCAATAGAAAAGTACCTCTATGCACTGATTATATCAGCAAGAAAGTTGAGACCGTATTTTCATGGGCATGAAGTAACAGTCCTCACAGACCAGCCATTGAAACACCTCCTCCAAAGACCAGACACATCGGGAAGACTGACAAAATGGGCAATTGAGCTAAGTGAGTTTCGCATTCATTTTGCCCCAAGAACAGCCATAAAGGGTCAGGCTCTAGCAGATTTTATTGCCAAATTCACCGGAATTAATCCAGACGAAGACTTGGGAGAAGTCAAAACTACATGCGAGGCAAGTAGTAGTCAGGAGAAACAACCAGAAGAATTATGGGAGATGCATACTGATGGGTCATCCAACGGAGGAGGTTCAGGCGCAGGCCTCTTACTATACCCACCAAACAGCGATACACCTATGCGCTATGCCATGGCACTCACCTTTAAGGCAACAAACAATGAGGCTGAGTACGAAGCACTAATAACTGGCCTGAGAATAGCCAAAGGAGTAGGGGCAAAGCATTTAAGGGTCAAGTGTGATTCTCAACTAGTTGTCAATCAAGTGAAAGGAATCTACATTGCAATGTCCGAAAACATGCAGAGATACTTACAGCAAGCCAAGGACTTGATAAAGAGCTTCCAAAGCTTCGACATTGAGTCAGTCCCAAGAGAACAAAACCAAGAGGCAGACGCCCTAAGTAAACTAGCCTTAGGGGCAGAAGCAGGTAAAGAGGTTCACTTCATAGAGCAAAGAATGCAATCAGTGATAGAACAAGTGGAGGTTCTAGCAATAGATGAAGCAGAAGTCTGGATGACACCAATGCGACAATACATCATGGAAGGAAAGCTCCCAAAAGATAAGGTGGAAGCAGTCAAGATTGAAAGGATGACTAGGAATTACGCAGTGATGGACAACGAACTCTACAAGAAAGGATACTCCACACCTTTCCTCAAATGCATAGCATACCCAGAAACAGAGAGAGTGCTTGCAGAACTCCATGAGGGAGATGCGGGGTGCCATGAAGGAGCACGGTCAATAAGCCGAAAGGTCTACAACCTAGGATACTATTGGCCATCAATGAGCAAAGAAGTAGCAGACTTGGTACAAAAATGTGATCACTGCCAAAGGTACTCTAGAAATATAACAGCCCCACCAGCAAAGCTAAGCTCCATCTCAGGAGCCTGGCCTTTCGCACAATGGGGGATTGATTTGATAGGCCCCCTACCGAAAACAAAAGGTCAGAAGACTTGCATAATTGTTGCAATAGACTACTTCTCCAAGTGAATAGAAGCAAAGGCAATGGGGAAGACAACAGACGACCAAGTCGTCAACTTCATCCAATCTCACATTGTCTCGAGGTACGGGGTGCCAAGAGCAATAATAAGTGACAATGGCCCACAATTCAAGAGCAAGAAATTGCAGTGGTATTGTGAAAGACTGAATATAGACCACCGTTTCGCATCAGTAAAGCACCCTCAGACAAACGGACAGGTAGAATCAGCAAACAAGATAGTGCTAGATGGCCTAAAGAAACGACTCCACGCCACCAAGGGAAGTTGGGTAGATGAGCTGGAAAATGTCCTATGGGCAGTGCGGACAACACCAAAGATATCCACAGGAGAAACGCCATTTGGCCTAGTGTACGGAACTGAAGCGGTGGCACCAGCAGAAATAGCTGTACAATCACTGAGGACCAAGTACTTTGAGGAGCATGAGAACAACAAAGCAAGGATTTTAGATTTAGACATGGTGGAGGATAAAAGGTGGAATTCGGAAGAAGCACAGACACGAATGCGCCTTGTCTCAGCAAGATACTACAACCGCCAAGTCAAGGAGAGACAATTCCACGTAGGAGAACTGGTACTAAGAAGGAATGAGTTCTCGCACTTAGACCAAGTCAGAAAATTATCTCCAAAGTGGGAAGGACCATACAAGATAGCGTCAGTTCCCTACGTAAACGCTTACCGCCTCGAAGATGGGGAAGGGTATATCTCCACAAACACCTTCAGTGGAGAGCACCTAAAGAAGTACTACGTATAAGAAGAAAGCACAAGCAAAAAACCATATCCTTAGTTTCATATTTCACATTTTGCATGTTTCAGCTTTACAAGCTTTTCAAAAAACAACTTTTGAGAAGGAGAACTCACGAAGTTACTCCAACTCTACAACTATCTTTCATTCCTACAAAGGATGTCTTGGTGCACCAAGGCATCCCAAGTGTACAAAAACATGAATGCTCCTAAGGGAGTAGTAGTTACTCAAGAGTATTTTCCAGTGAATGTAGGGGTATAATCACGAAGTTATCCTTACACAGATATGACTTCAAGTCAATGACAGGTTCGACGCCCCCAAGAGCGTATCTTGAGAGTAGTTTTCATACTACGACATTCGACGCCCCCAAGAGCGTATCTTGAGAGTAGTTTCCATACTACGACATTCGACGCCCCCAAGAGCGTATCTTGAGAGTAGTGTTCATACTACGACCTTCGACGCCCCCAAGAGCGTATCTTGAGAGTAGTTATTACACTACGACCTTCGACGCACCAAGAGCGTATCTTGAGAGTGGTTTCCAAAAACTACGAACTTCGACGCCCCCAAGAGCGTATCTTGAGAGTAGTGTTCATACTACAACCTTCGACGCCCCCAAGAGTGTATCTTGAGAGTAGTTATTACACTACGACTTCGACGCACCAAGAGCGTATCTTGAGAGTGGTTTCCAAAAACTGCGAATTCGACGCCCCCAGGAGCGTATCTTGAGGTAGATTTGCAACCTACCAGATTCGACGCCCCCAAGAGCGTATCTTGAGGTAGAAAAAACACTACCAGTTCGACGCCCCCAAGAGCGTATCTTGAGGTAGATTTCAAACTACCAGTTCGACGCCCACCAGGAGCGTATCTTTGGTCTAACCTGAGCCCTCCGGGAGCCTATCCTGTGAAACGTTAAGTGCCGTCCGAGAGCCTGTCTCGTGAACAGATTTTGACACCCGTCAAGAACGTATCGGTGGACTAACCTGTGCCCTCCGGGAGCCTATCCTGTGAAACGTTAAGTGCCGTCCGAGAGCCTGTCTCGTGAACAGATTTCGACGCCCACCAAGAGCGTATCTTTGGTCTAACAGTACAACGTATACCGTGTAAGGGGTATCAGAAGAGATCATCACACCATGCTTAGAAGGATACCATGCTTAGAAGGACACCATGCTTAGAAGGATACCATGCTTAGAAGGATACCATGTTTATAAGGATACCATGCTCAGAAGGATACCATGCTCAGAAGGATAACATGAGAAAGAAATTTCTAAGTAAAGTAATGTGAAGAACAAGTAATGTTTTTTCTTTATGAAATGACAGGTCTGACATAAAGGAAAGCACGAAAGAAGGATAAGTAAAGGAAACACACCAAGGGAAGGGTCCATACCCAAAGAGCCATACACAAGGCATAGGGAGACATCATGAGAAGAGATATAAGCACACGGCCATGTATACAACGAGTATAAACAAGTGTATCAGACAAAGATGGCAACACTAAGAAAGGTGGAGTTTTAAACTCTAAAGACAACCACAACTCACAAACACACGAGACTACCACAATAAATAGGGGTACTATTCCCTTATCTTCGCAATATGCTTAATAGCAAAGTCTGACAAATCACCAAGTCGAGAGAAAGGAAAGTCAGGAGCAATCCTGTGAATACGCTCAAGAATCTCCTTAAAGGAAATACGTTTCGCCACAGAGCAGCGAACGTCCATAGCAGCCTGATAAGCGGAAGAGGCCTTATACTCAGCAATGGCACACTCCTTCGCCTCCATACGAAACATTTCCTCCAGAGAGACTAACTCAGCAGCCCGAAGTGTCTCATCACGATAAGACCTTTGTTTCAACGCCTCAACCTCTTCATTGAGAAGAGCAATGCGACCCTCCAAGTCTCGGCACCGCAAATCAGTAATGCGACTATGCTCCAAACAGCTAATAAGACTGGAGTTAAGGGAGACACAAATGTCCTCGTACACCTTCCTCTCCTCAGCAAGATCAATAGCAAGGGTGGATAAATTAACAAGGTCGGCCATACCCTGCAACAAAAATAAAAGATGAGACGGATAACGCATGGAGAAGAAGTATGCCAAAGGATAAAACGGTTAATAACATTACAGGAGCATAACGAGCCAACACATCACGAGCCAACTCATAAGTTGCCTCCGACCCTTTGGAGAGGGACACACGATCAGCAGGAGGAACAGCAGACTGCAGAACACGAACTCCAACCTCAGGAGTTTGCAAAGAAGATTGATTGTCAAAACGAGCCCCACGCCCATAATAAGGCGCCCACTCAGACCCAACAATTCCATCAACAGGTGGACGAGACAGCTCCTTCCGACTCAGACGCGGAAGACGAAGTCTACCTATAACAAAGCACAGAGTAAATACCGATATACACTAAGGAAACTCAGTTGCTCAAGAACTCACCAAACAGAGAGGAAGGAAAAGACGGCTCCCGGACCTTCGATTGGGGGGCATCAATATAGAAAGAAGATGGCACCCTAACGTCACCACCCTTACCTCCAGTTAGAGAACACCTCCCCGCACCATAGAAAACCGATCTTTTTGCAATCGAAGATCCGGTCCCGGAATTAACCACTCCCACACGCACTGGCCTCTTACTCCTCATCAATCACCAGAAAGTTCTGCTGACCGGAAAAAACACAGGCTTAGTCCAAGGAAAACAGAAAGCAAACAGTAGACAAGAGATACGAACTCATCTCCCTAGAATGACGGATACAAAGTCAAAAGACAAGAATAGAAAGACGACAAGAAAAACCCCACCAGCCAACAGGCAGAGGCAGGGGGCAGGGGGAGATAGTCATAACCCCCAGCATAAGGAGACCCCACCAGCCAACAGGCAGAGGCAGGGGGCAGGGGGAGATAGTCATAACCCCCAGCATAAGGAGACCCCACCAGCCAACAGGTAGAGGCAGGGGGCAGGGGGAGATAGTCATAACCCCCAGCATAAGGAGACCCCACCAGCCAACAGGCAGAGGCAGGGGGCAGGGGGAGGTAGTCATAACCCCCAGCATAAGGAGACCCCACTAGCCAACAGGCATATGCAGGGGGCAGGGGGAAATAGTCATAACCCCCAGCATAAGGAAGCCTCATCAGCCAATAGGCAGAGGCTAGAAGGCAGATGGAGATAGTTACGACCCCCAGCACAGAGAGACCCACGGGCCAACAAGCAAAAACAAGGGGCAAAAGGAGATAATTATAATCCCAATATAGAAGACTTCGCCCGCCAATAAGCGGAAACATGAGAGTAAAAAGATGGAAAAGTGACGAATCAAATAGGACTACATTACCGTGAAAACATACAAATCAAGAACGAGACAAGTAAGGAAACGATTGAAGGAGAAGCAGAATTAAATCCCTCAAAGGCAATGCTTACACAAAAAGAGAAGACACATACCTCAATGCGACGCGCGCCCCGAGAAACAAGCCTGACCAGAAATCCCACCGCCAAAAGGAAAAGAAGAGAAAAGGACAATGAGAATGAGGTAATCACTTCTCCTTTTATAATACAAAGGATTAGGGTTTTTCTAGAGTCGCCAAATCAACACCGTTGATTTTTAGAAAGGAAAATTTCAAGGGACAGATTCAAAAACTAGTTCCTATTAACCACGGTTAAATCCACGCTCACCCTAGTTAACATCCCCTAAGGTTTATTTTCTAGTATCCCATACTTAGAAAAAATTTTGGCCAAAACTAAATTTTTCCTCACTTAGATAAAATCCCGGCACGAATTTGAAGCATAGGTCATTTAGTTGCATTCGTATCACACCCCTGTGCAAGTGTGTATTTTTTGAGTATGCATCTATAGCAAGGATAAGTTTATTACTCCCACCTCAGACGGACGCGTGCCTAGGCACACGTCCGCGCTACTCTGACGTTTACAATTCCTCTATCTCATAAGGCAGGGGGCAAAGTCAGAGGTTTGCATCCATGGGTAAGCAGGCATTCAGACAAGAAGGTAAAATCCCGGTTTCAAATTGCGCGTGTCATACCATTCTGAAATAGAGTCAATCAAGGGTTAAGCCATTGGTTGACTCGGGGGCATGTGATGGATATACGCCCGATTTGAACCCGTTGACTTCCAAACCGTTGTGTTTTTATCGTCCCATCACCGACTATAAATCGAAACTTCAACCTGGACACTTCGCGAGAACATCGACGGCTCGGACGGGGCTGAAGTGCCCGTCCGGCCGGGGTGAACTCACCTAGGTGAGGTTGGGTGGCCACACCCGACCTCCCCTAGGGGAGATCGGGTGGACCAACCTGATCTCTCCTAGGAGAGATCGGGTCGGCCAACCCGATCCCTCCTAGGAGGGATGGGGTTGGCCAACCCCACCCTCCCTAGGAGGGGTTGGGTGTCCTCACCCAACCCCTACCCTTGGGGGTCAGATTTCTCCCCCCCCCCCCCCCCCCCAAGGGCCCCGTCACCACTTTCGGACTCCCACGTTCGGTCCACTCCGCCTACCTCCTCCGAATCCTAAGGTCTTAATTATGCGCTTGGAGGTTAATTAATTGTGTTTAAAGGTTAACGATGTCATTAAGCCACCTTAATGACACCGTTGCCTATAAATACTCCACCTTCACAACTCATTTGAACATCTTGGCAATTTGGACAATTTAGCTCTGACATCTCTCTAGCTTTATCTCTCTAGAAGAATACTGACTTAGGCATCGGAGAGGGTTCACCAGGCACCACCCTCCCCCCTCCGTGTCTGGTATTGCCCTTTCTGCAGGGTAGAAGGAGAGAAGAGGCAAAGGAAGGAAGGAAGGAAGGAAAGAAGAAGATAGGCTAAGGCAGAGCAGCTCAGGAACACCGGATCGCACACATCCCCCGTAAGGAGTGAGATCAAAGCCGACCCCCCGTTGACCTAGATCTCATAACTTAACAGTAACTTATGAAGCATACTTCTTACTGATGTAAACGTTATCAGTAAGTTATTTCCGAAGGAATGCAAACGAAAATTCAGCACTTCACCACTTAAATACTTCATTATTAAATTTGTATTTTGAAATGATGTGTTCCTTCTTTTGAGGTCCACTTGCGCGTAGCGCTATTCACCGAAGCTTTAACCCTTGGTTAAATCGTTTCATTTCTGAATTTAATTCAATTTAATCCAATCGGTTTCGCACATGATCATCATTACAGATTATTTTATTTAATGGAGTACTAACGATTAAGAAATACTAAATCTTTCGATCTAGCTACGCAATCGATGTGTATGATCAGTTCAGTTGTCTCGACTGAGATGACAGAGTACGTGAATCGTTTCTTTTTATTCGACCACTTTTACCTGGCCGAAATTTCGATTCGGATCGATCATGTTTAACCGAGTCAATTAATTTTGACAAGTAGATCATGATGGGTTTCGCTATGGCCGTTAGGCCCTTTAACGGTGAGTAAACGGGGAATAGGCCCACAGAGCCCTAAAAGAGGTCAAGAAGACCAATGCGAAGGGTCCCGATGAGAGGAGTCCCGATGGTGAAAGGTCCCGACAGAGTCGGTCCTGATAGGCGAGCTGGACGCTCCCGATGAGATGCCTTTAAGTAGGCCCCGATGATGAATCCCTGAGAATGATTGGCCCTGTCACGATGACGAGGGGCCCCGAGCGGTGACACAATGAGATAACTCTGGAGTCCCCGATATTAGTCGGGACTTGCTAGCAGAGATTGAGGCCGAGATACGCAGAGCGTGGCCGAGATAAGCGAGATCATGGCCTAGATAGGCGGGATCGTGGCCGAGATACGCGGAGCGTGGCCAAGATAGGCGAGATCATGTCCGAGATAAGCGGGATCGTGGCCGAGATAAGCAGAATATGGGCTAACCACCCCAACGGTTCACCAGGTAACTGAGGTACCTCTTCGCCTATAAAAGGGCAGAGGTTACCTCAGATCACACACGTTTTGAATTACACTCTTTGAGATTCCTGCTTGCTAGTTTACACGAGATACTCATTTAAGCATCGGAGAGGGATTCTGGGTCACCGCCCGGTCTATCCCCTCTTGCAGGATTACGTGGAGTGAAGGAGCTCGAATCACCGTCAAGACCGTACCGGAGTTCCACCGCGATCCAACATTGGCGCCGTCTGAGGGAAGCGTGACAAAAAGCTAGTATGACTTCTACTCGTTCAATGGCGGCTGGTAAGCAAAGAAGACAAGGACAATCTGGTGGTTCCCGTCATCCTGCTGGGACGACTTTGAATTCGCCACCGGAGCGTGCTGAGGACTAGAATCTCCCTGCTGAGGTCTCCCAGACAGGGGGGCACAACGAAGTCCCCGAAGATGCTGCCCAGCACCAAGAGAATAGGGAGGAGGAGGCTCCTCCAAACACAGATCTGGCGAAAGCTGTGGCTGATGCCATGCCGATGTTTTTTTGGCGGCCAAGAGGCAGGAGGAGGTGCCCCCGCCAGCAGAGGTTAAGACTGTGCAGGAGGCCCAACCCAGAAGCCAGGATTATGGAAAGGAGCCCGCTCAATCAGAGCGATTTGTGGTCGACGGGCCAGAACCAGTGCAACACAGGACCATTCCTCTGGACGGTCCCATCACCCCCGATCAGGTAGTGAAGATCGTGAACATCTGCCTGGGGGAGTAGAAGCCGATGATGTCGGAACTGAGGGATCGATCCACTCATCCCTTCGTTCCCCGACTAATAGACACCCTCGCCCCACCAGTGCTGGGTATCCCCACAGTGAAGGAGTGTGATGGCGAAGAAGATCCAGTTCGTCATGTCCAAAAGCACCTCATGGCATGTCTTGGCAGAGCCCCGAACGACGATATCGTGTGTGTGTTGTTCCCGAACACACTAGGTGAGAGGGCCCTGACCTGGTTCTTCAGCCTGCCCCCAGGCTGCATCACCTGCTAGGCCGACATGCACGACCGCTTCATTCAGCAGTATCAGGGTCGTCGGCGTCTCCTGAAGAGTGTGAGGTCCCTGGCTCAGGTGGTGCAAAGGCCCGACGAGTCGCTGGCACACTATTACCAGCGATACACTGCCAGCGTGGCGGAGATTGATAAAGAGATATCGGAGGTAGAAACCATCCGTACCTTCCTTCGGAACCTAACAGCCCCCTACGGTTCCGACCTGATGCACAGTGTGGCTGAGAAGGCTGTGTGGAACATGGAGGCACTGCAGAAGAGGGTGAAGCAGCAAATCGACGTGCAAGAGTCGAAAATAGCTGCCGGAGAGCTTGAACACCCGAAGTCGAACAAGGGGAAGCAGTCGCTCAAGCCAGTGGACGACCAGAAGCGGAAGGATAAGTCCGAGGGCAGTCGGACTCGAGGTCGTTCTGATCGAAGTGAGGACAGGCGTCCCCGAGGAAGGATAAGCGGGAAGACTATAGTATCCCTCTGAATAGCTCCATGACGGAGGTGTTAGCAGTCATGGATCGACAGGGCATCTCTAGGTACCCCCAGAAGAGGGAAGGAGAGTTTATGGGATCCTGCACCGATCGTTATTGTCGGTTCCACCGCGCCAGCGGTCACGACACTAATCACTGTCGGGAGTTGAAGGAGGAGATCCAGAAGCTGATCCAGAAGGGGAAGCTCAAGGAGTTTGTGGCTGAAAGGCGGTGTCGTTCCCGCTCTCGATCTCGATCGCGGTCCCGTTCCCGATCCCGCGATCGGTCCCCGAAGAAGAAGAAGACTGAGCCAGAGTCCTCTGGTACCCGTAAGGAGAAGCGGGGTACCATCAATGTGATTCACGGAGGATTTGCCGCAGGAGGTGACACCACAGCCTCTCGGGAGGTCTACGCCTCTAGAATTTCTGCAGCTGTGGTACTGGGCAAGAGGTCCCGATCCTGGACTGCGAAGGAAGAGATGGTGATTTCCTTTTCAGCGGAGGACCTGGTAGGTGTGGAGAGTCCACACGATGATGCCCTGGTCGTGACCCTGGACGTGGATGGGTACGAGATGAAGCGGATTTTGATCGACGGAGGGAGCTCCTCCGACATTCTGTTTATGGACACACTGGAAGCCATGGGGAAAACGAAGAAGGATCTGAAGGAGGTGACCTTCCCGATGGTTGGGTTCTCTGGTATTACCTTCTATCCGCTGGGAATGATCACCTTACCAGTGGATTTTGGTAGCGGGTGGAAGGCGGAGAGGAGAAACGTGGACTTTGTGGTGGTTGAGTCCGCGGGGACGTACAACGCGATTATCGGGAGAACTACAATCAACCCCCTGATGGCAGTTGCCTCGACTGTGCACCAGAAGATGAAGTTCCCGACTGACCACGGAGTCGGGGAGGTCAAGGGCGACCAGGTGGCTTCCAGGAGGTGCTACGTTAACGCCACCCGACGGAAGAGACGGGAGGCCATGGCTATCCTCCAGACCGATGCCGATCCTAGAGAGGAGTTTGGGCGTCCCGCCCCCATGGAGGATTTGAAGGAGGTCGAGATTGACGGACCTCAGAGGAAGGTGAAAATCGGGTCCGCACTGTCTGACGAAAGGGCCCGAGAATTGATTGAGCTGCTGAAGGAGTTCAAGGAGCTGTTTGCCTGGTCCCCGAGTGACATGCCAGGAATCAGCCCCGATGTGATCGTGCATGAGTTGAAGATTGATCCCGCGATCAAGCCTATCGCGCAGAAAAGGCGTCCGATGGGCGCGGACAAGAGGATCGCGATCCAGCAGGAGGTGGGAAGGTTGCTCGACGCTGGATTTATCAAGGAGCTCCGATTCCTGACTTGGGTCGCTAACCCGGTGGCGGATGTGTGTTGATTTCCGCGACCTGAATAAGGCTTGCCCGAAGGACTGTTACCCGCTCCCGAGAATCGACCAGTTGGTGGATGCCACGTCGGGACATGAGTTGTTGAGCTTCATGGATGCATACTCGGGCTATAATCAGATTAAGATGGCTAAGGAAGATGCCCCCCACACTGCCTTTTATGCCGACAGTGACATTTATCATTACGATGTCATGCCTTTCGGATTGATCAATGCCGGGGCAACCTACCAGCGGATGGTGAACAAGCTGTTCGGAGATATGCTGGGGAAAACCATGGAGGCTTACGTGGACGATATGCTGGTGAAGTCCCGACAGGCTAGGGATCATGTGCACAACCTAGCCACGGCGTTTGAGCGGATGAGGCTTCATTAGGTTCGCCTTAACCCGACCAAGTGCGCCTTCGGAGTCCACTCGGGAAAGTTTTTGGGCTTTATGGTAAGCCAGCGAGGAATTGAGGTGAACCCTGAGAAGCTGAGGGCAATCGAGGAGATGAAATCTCCGATAAACCATCGGGAGGTGCAAGTGCTGAATGGCCGACTGGCTGCAATGAATCGCTGCCTGTCCAAGGCAAGTGATAGATCCATGCCGCTTTTTGAAGTTCTGAGGGCCAACAAGAAGTTTGAGTGGACTGCCAAGTGCGAAGAGGCGTTCCAAGCTCTCAAGCAGCACCTTCGCACCCTCCCGCCATTAGCAAAACCGATCCCAGGCGAGCCGCTCTATCTATATTTTGCTGTTTCTGAATTTTCCATTAGCTCTGTGTTAGTGAAGCTTGTCGAGGGTAATCATGTCCCCGTTTATTATGTAAGCAAGGCGTTTGCCAAATCTGAATTGAATTATCCCGCCGTTGAGAAGTATCTCTTTGCGTTGATTATTACTGCTCGGAAGCTGAGGCCTTACTTCCATGCGCATGAGATCACTGTGTTGACGAATCAGCCTCTGAAGCATTTTTTGAACCGACCTGATGCGTCGGGGAGATTAGTGAAATGGGCAGTCGAGCTAGTGAATTTCGCATACACTTTTCTCCGAGGACGGCTATTAAGGGTCAGGCGTTGGCGGATTTCATAGCAGAGTCTACAGCCCCCGATCTGGAAGAAGCGGGCCCTGTAGAGGGGGCAACCATGGAGGTCCCGTTAGCAGAATAATCAGAGATGGCAGAGCAATCAGAACCGCCAAATGAGGAAAATATTTGGGAGATGCATACGGATGGCTCCTCGAGTTAAGACGGATCAGGAGCAGGCTTCGTGTTGATACCGCCAGGCGGGGGTGATCCCCTTCGATATGCTTTGGCCTTAACGTTCAGAGCCACGAACAACGAAGCTGAGTACGAGGCCCTTATCACAGGCCTGAAAATTGCGAGAGGTACGGGAGTTGCTCACTTAAAGGTGAAATGTGACGCGGGCCTGATTGTGAATCAAGTCCAAAGGCGATATGAGGCGAAGAGCCCGATGATGAAAAAGTACCTTCGCGAGGTGCAAGTCTTGAAGGAGAGCTTCAAAAGTTTCAATATCGAGGCAATCCCAAGGGAGGAAAACGTGGAAGCAGATGCCTTGAGCAAATTCGCCTTGGGGGCACACCTAGAGGAAAATCGGAAGGTGCACTTTCTGGAGAGAGTGATCTTGTCGACCACTAACCCGTCGAAGGTATGTGCTATTGAAGCAGGATCAGAGGAGGAACCCACTTGGATGACCCCGATAGTCGCATACCTGACTACGGGGGCAGTCCTCGATAATGAAGTGGTAGCTGACAGGATACGTCGGATCGCGGTTAACTACGTGATGCTGGACAATCAGCTATACAAGAAGGGCTGGTTCTCGACTCCGTACTTGAAATGTGTGGCTGAGCCCGACACAAGTCGAATCCTGTGGGAGGTGCCTGAAAGGGTTGCAGCTTGTCATGAAGGGGTCCGATCCATTATGAGGAAGGTGTTGAATCTGGGCTATTACTGGCCTACGATGAGCAAGGAGGTGACGCCGTTGGTCCGATCCTATGACGCGTGCCAGAGGTATGCCCCAAATATCGTGGCTCTGGCTGCTAATCTGACGTCTATCAAGAGTGCTTGGCCCTTCACGCAGTGGGGTATCGACTTGGTGGGACCTCTCCCGCAGGCACAAGGTCAGTGTAAATATCTGCTTGTGGCTATCGATTATTTTTCTAAATGGATAGAAGCTAAGGCGTTGGCCAAGACGACGGGGAACCAGATCGTCAAGTTTCTTCAGACTCATATTGTATCCAGATATGGGATTCCTAAGGTGGTGATCAGCGATAATGGTCCACCGTTTAACGGGGCTCAGGTGAAGGTGTATCTGGAGGAATTGAACATCGAGCATCGGACAGCCTCTGTCCATCATGCTCAGACTAATGGCCAGGTAGAGTCAGCCAAAAAAATCGTGATGGATGGCTTGAAGAAGAGGGTCTATGCCTTGAAGGGCAAATGGCTGAACGAGCTGGAAAACGTGCTTTGGGCTGTTAGAACGACACCCAAACGATCAACTGGGGAGACTCCGTTTGGCCTTGTTTATGGCACGGAGTCTATTGCTCCCGTGGAGGTAGCTGTGGCGTCCCATCGGATGAGATATTATGAGCCCTTGACGAATGATGAAATGAGACGCCTGGATTTGGACCTGCTCGAAAAGAGGCGGGAAGTCGATGAAGTCCAGGCTCGAATGCGTTTGGCGACGGCCAGATATTACAACCGGCGAGTTAAGTCCCGACAATTCTTCGTCGGAGAACTAGTTTGGCGTCGGAATGAGTTTACCCTTTTGGATCGGATCAACAAGATGTCACCAAAATGGGAAGGACCTTACAAGGTCGTGGGGATGCCAGCTCCGAATGCGTACAAGTTGGAAGACCTCGATGGCAGAGTATTGAAGCATTCTTTCAGTGGCGAACACTTGAAGAAATGTCATGCTTGATAAAAGTCGCCTTAAGTGGTGCCCGATGAAAGTCGCCTTAAGTGGTGCCCGATGAAAGTCGCCTTAAGTGGTGCCCGATGAAAGTCGCCTTGAGTGGTGCCCAATGTAAAATCGCCTTAAGTGGTGTAAGTTGTTTATCGTTTGATTTGATGTAAGCAGATTATGTGCCATCAATAAATAAAGAGGTTGCTTCCGATCAGAATTGTTCTTGGATTTATTCTAAGTGTTGAAAAGTCGCCTTAAGTGGTGCACGAGATTAAGTCGTCTTAAGTGATGCACGAGATTAAGTCGTCTTAAGTGATGCACGGAATTAAGTCGTCTTAAGTGATGCACGAGATTAAGTCGTTTTAAGTGATGCACGGGATTAAGTCGCCTTAAGTGGTGCACGGAATTAAATCGTCTTAAGTGATGTGTGAAAATGTCTTAAGTGTCGAAGTTTCGCCTTAAGTAAGCATAGTTAAAGTCGCTTGGAAGAAGTGCAACGGAAAATCGGAAAGATAGTCTGATATTAATGAGGGCTCAAAGGCCCGAGGATTACAAAATGAGAAAAAATACAAGGACTCTGAATAAATCGAAAGTAATCGAAATTACGGAGCGGAAGATGCGCACATACCTCTACAGTAGTCCGTAGTCCCAAGATCTTTGCAGGAGGGTGTTCCAATCCTCCGGTCGAAACCCGTAGAGGTTCTTGTGAAGGATTTCCTATGTGGTATATTCTTCACAGCAAAGCCTCTGATCGATTCTTGGCAAGGGACAGATCTCCGGAGTGTTTGCTCGAAGGCAAATTGGCACACCCTTGGTGTTTGCTAGGTTCGGCCGAATATGGTGTCTTTGGGGGGAAGGGTTTTCTCTCAAAACACCACTTAAAGGGAATTGTGATTTTTTAACCCTAATGAAACCCCTAACTCCCCATATATATAGGAGTAAAGTGGACAAAAGTCCACTTTACTCACCGAAGAAATGAGATGTCTTCCCACCATGTTTAAGTGTTATAGCATTTCCTGACTCCATACAGTAGGGGCAAGCCATCTTTCCTTGTGTACCCCACCCCGAGAGCATCGCATAGGCCGGTAAGTCGCCAATTGTCCACAACAAGGCAGCACACAAAGTGAATCTCTCTTTACGTGATGCATCGTATGTTTGTACACCACTGAACCATAAAGACTGTAGTTCATCCACTAATGGCCTCAGTAATACATCTATGTCTTTACCGGGATGAATTGGCCCGGGAATAACCATGTTCAAGAACATGTACGACTCTTTCATATACATCCATAGTGGTAGATTATAAACAGTCAGAATTACAGGCCAGCATGAGAACGGTGCTCCATAGTGATCGAACGGAGTAAACCCATCAGTCAAAGGCCGAGACGTACATTCCGTGGTTCCGATGCGAAATCCTCATGTGTTCTATCAATGTGTTTCCATGCTTCACTGTCATGGGGATGCGCCATACTTCCATCTAGAGAATGGGTCCGGTCATGGCAAGTCATGTGAGGGGCTGCCTTCGTCGACATGTATAAACGCTGCAAACGGGGTATGAGTGGCAAATAACGTAAAACTCGGAATGGAATGCCCTTCTTATTTTTTGAGGAGGGGAACTTTGAATCTGTCGTGGTGACAAATCCGACAACTTGTCAAGTGCATGTCTTCCTTGTAGTACAGCATGCAGTTGTTAATACAAGAATCAATCTTCTTATATCCAAGGCCGAGCTTACCAATTTTCTTCTTGAATTCGTAAAGTTCTTCGGAAGCTTATGATTATCCGGTAGCATATCTCGGAAGGTCTTCACCATATTGTCGAACGTACGTGCACTGAGGTGACCTTCAAATTTTTGGTTTAGGAGTTGAGACATAGCAGAGAGCACTGTATGATTCTTGCAACCATCATACAATGGAGTCTGAGCATCTCTCAACAAAGAATATAAATTGTCCTCATCAAAACAAGGCATACCATTCGTATTTTCAGTCGGTATGGTGTCATCAAAGGGATGACCTAAATTGGTTACAAAACCATCAACCACCATCTGTTCGTACGAGTTATTACAACCTCTACTTCCATTTGTGTCAGCATTCATACCATTTACACCCCCATTTGTCTCCCCTTGGTGGTGCCAAACAGTATAGCCTTTCGTAAACCCATGAGTAGAAATATGAAACTTCTCCGTTTCTACATCCTCGTAGTATCTATTAATGCATTTACTGTAGGGACACTTAATTTGGGTTACTCCTTCTCCATCACTCGAGTTGTCAACTGCGAATTGAATGAACGCGTTAACGTTATCCACGAACTCGTCCAACACTTTACCATGACGATCACGTCGACGCCACATCCATGTACATTCACCTTCCATATATATGTGTAAGGTTTTATCGTTTATGCATGCCCTGCTAAAAATTGAGTAACAACTTTTAGACTTTATAATTGGTAGGTATGTAGAGAGTACAGTACGAACAAAATTTAATGCATTTTAGACTTTATAATTTTGTATGTGAATTGTGTTTGCAACTCACTTTACTTCCTCTCGTTTGTAGCAAGACATCATAGATCAATAGCATAATTTACTTTTATCAGTGTTTGTATTCATGAGATTTTTTGTTCTAAAGGATTTACAATTGTCTGACAGAAATGAATAATATATATATATACTGAAATAATAACCTTGAGGCTCCAACTGGACTAATTCATCTACATGAGAAAGTTAGGTATGTGCATCTTAGTAAATAAAGCCAACATTAGATTTAATTATAAGGTGATGATACATCATACATTATATAGGATAATATACACATGTGTGCACATGGTAGATGTAAACATTCATCGGTGGAGATGGTGAATGATATAAACTATTTGTTTCCTCGTTTTAGCAGAATCATGTACAACAACTCACATGACTAAACCTTACATCATAACCAACATCTAAGTGACTAATTCAAATATTATTCAAAAAAGTAGCAATTCTCTCTATGACATAAACACAAACACGTTGTGTGCACCTCTATATTCTTTCTAGCCAACAAGTTTTACATCATTGTTACCATAATTAACGCTGCCAAACAATCGCATTAAACGTCATATTAACAATTTGGTGTTTCAAATTACAGTATATGCCTAATTAGGTGGATTGTAAACATCCCAATAATAATTTCAGCCTTGAGGCAATTTGCCTCACAGTTTGAAATCAACTAAGAAATTGGGTAAATAATAAGTCAATACTAGTGTTCTTGTAGATATCTTACCTGAATAAAATGAACAAGCTTCGAGGTTGAATTGATGTGTAAATTGAATGAAGAAGAATGTTGGATCACGAGCGAAGCTCCGTTACGTTCTTGACGGAAAGCTCGAACTCCTGGGCTCCGCGTAATCCTGCAAAAGGGGATGACCTGGGTGGTGACCCAGAATCCCTCTCTGATGCTTAAATGAGTATGTGATCAATGGGGTGGTAAGCAGTAGTCTAAGTTCGTATTAGAGAATGTGTTTTCTGAGGTAACTTCCTCCTTTATATAGGAGGGGAAGTTACTCAGTTACATGTGACCGTGGCTGGCCGTTTTACCCATGATTCTGTATATCTCGTTCGGGATTCCGTGTATCTCGCCCCACGCTCCGCGTATCTCGCCCATACTCCGCGTATCTCGGGCACGCCCTGCGTATCTCGGGGGAGGTTATCTATATCTTAACCGTCTCCCCACTACTCTATCTAGTAGGCGGGTTTCTCGGTCTTATCCTCTGATCACAAGTCCTAACTCCTGTCGGGGACTCCAAAGTTATCTCATTCTAGGTCACCACCCAGGACCCTTTGTCTCACGAGACAGGTCCAGCCTCCGCGGGGCTTTATTATCGGGGCCTTTACAAAGGCATATCGGGACCTACTCAGAGGCTTCTTGTCGGGAGCATTCAGCTCATATATCGAGACTGTTAAAGTCGGGACCCTTCATACTGGGCTTTTGGGCCTTCCCAGTCTTTCACGAGGCCTACTGGACTTACTCGCCGTCTATTGACTGTTAACGGGGCTAATGATTACATCGGAACCCATCATTTGCCCCCAAGACATGGGGGACTTGCAGTCCGTCGTGTCTTCCAGTTCCGGACCTCCCGACCTCACCGTCGGAGGCTTTTATGTCCATACCTCCCGATATTGCCATCAGAGGCTTTTGTCTTCAGGCCTCTTGATACCTCAATCGGAGGCTTTTGCCTTGCGCGCAATGAATGACAAAGTTTCTCACTCATGACTACCTTGGGCCCACTGGGCTCTATGGGCAGTTGCCAAATTCGAGGAGACTCCTCGGTTCCTGCAGCATTAAATGCTGGGGATTATGAAACGACGCCCAAACCGGCATGACTGCTAGTTTCTGAAAAAGCAGACATTACGTCACCAACGTCTCTTCCGTACCGTCCCCATAATCTCGACGATCAAGATTAAATCGTTTCATCTTCAACGGTCCAGATTGAGTCCGTCCAGTTTGTCCTTTTGCTTATAAAAGCTAAAATCCTGGCACTATTCATTTCTTCTTCACCGTTTCAATCTCTGGAAGTTCTGCCATTTTCGAACTCGCAGCTTCTTCCCAAGTTTCTTTTGCTCTTCAAGTGGTCCAAGGCCTTCAACCCTTCCGACCCTTCTTCATCTTCTCCAAGCAATCATCGACAATGTCTGGTAAGGTTTTCTTCTCTATTGTTCGTCTTCATCTTTGCTTAGTTTGATTGTAATTTTCCGAAAAAACCTAACATCCCTTTCCATGGCTGATTTCAGACAGTGGATCTGGTTTCGGGGGAAGGAAGCTTTTCAACTTCGACTATGTTCTGAATGAAATTTCCAGCACTGCTTATGATGCAGCTCTCCAGGAAGGATGTATCATTTCCACCAGAGAAGCCGATGCTCAAGGCCGGAAATGCATACCACAAGTTCAGAGTGAAGATGAGCTACTTCTTCATCGAAAACTCCTCGATCCCATGACCCCGATAGCCAATCCTCCAACGGCTGACCCTGTGGAGCCTTCTGCCACCAACTTCGTGGAACCAGCTCCCGTTGATGCCGCCAATAAGGACCAAGCCTAACTGCTTACCTTTAGAGTTCTTGTATTCTTCTCTTTTTGTATCGGAACCTTTAGGCCTTTGAGCCTTTATATAAGAAATTTCTTTCATCTGTTTTGGTCCCGATAATCGTTTGCGCTATTTAAAGCGACTTTAGATCCGTTACTTAAAACGTTCCAATGCACCACTTAAGATGACTTCATACATCCTTCTGATGCTTTACTCGAGACTTTACCACTTAAGGTTTCTCGTCTAGTCGGGACTTCACCACTTAAGGTTTCTCGTCTACTCGGGACTTCACCACTTAAGGTTTCTCGTCTACTCGGGACTTCACCACTTAAGGTTTCTCGTCCAAGTCACTTAACGTAATTTTATATGTCTTTCGTGACATTTTCCTCGGGACTTTACCCCTTAAGGTTTCTCATCCATGCCTTTCAAGGCAATTTTGTACATCACTTAAGATGATTTTTCGCACCTATTAATGCTGGGCTTTTATCGCGCCATTCCAGACGACTTAATCGTACCCCTTAAGGGCTTTTTCGTACCCTTTAAGGCTTTTTGCCGCATCAGATAGACGACTTACGCGGACCCGTTAGGGCTTTTTCGTACCCTTTAAGGCTTTTTGCCGCATCATATAGACGACTTACGCGGACCCGTTAGGGCTTTTTCGTACCTAGGCTTTTGGTTGCATCATAAAGACGACTTACTCATACCCCGTAGGGCTTTTGTCCGTACCTCGAAAGGCTTTTTGTCGCGCCATAAAGGCGACTTACTCGTACCTCGTAAGGCTTTTATCGTACCTCGGAAGGCTTTTTGTCGCGCCATAAAGGCGACTTACTCGTACCTCGTAAGGCTTTTATCGTACCTCGGAAGGCTTTTGTCGCTTCCTTCAGGACGTCTTACTAGCAGTTAGAATAGATCTAAAAGCAATTTGATCGGAACCAACTTCTTTTATTCATTAACAACTCAAAGCGGGCTTACATCGGATCTTTATCGATAGACAATTTGCGCCATTCACGGCGACTTAATATCAAACATGATACTTCTTCAAGTGTTCACCACTGAAGGAATGTTTCAACGTCTTGCCATCAAGGTCTTCTAGCTTGTACGCATTCGGGCTGGCATCCCTACGATCTTGTAAGGTCCCTCCCATTTCGGCGATAGCTTGTTAATCCGATCTTGATGAACGAACTCGTTCCTCCGCCAGACAAGTTCTCCAACGAAGAATTGTCGGGACTTGACACGCCGATTATAATATCGGGCTGTTGCCAGACGCATCCGAGCCTGAACTTCGTCAGCCTTCCACCTTTTCTCCTCGAGCAACTCTAAGTCTAGACGTCTCAGTTCCTCGTTCGTTAGAGGTTCATAATACCTCCTGCGATGGGACGCCACCGCTATCTCTACGGGGGCAACTGCCTCCGTGCCATAGACAAGGCCAAACGGAGTCTCCCCTGTCGATTGCTTGGGTGTTGTTCTAACACCCCACAGCACGTTTTCAAGTTCATCCAACCAATGACCTTGCAAGGCGTAGACTCTCTTCTTCAAGCCATCCATCACGATCTTGTTGGCTGATTCGACTTGGTCGTTAGTCTGAGCATGGTGGACGAAAGCTATCTGATGCTCAATGTTCAACTCCTCCAGGTACTCCTTCAACTGAGCCCCATTGAACGGAGGGCCATTATCGCTGATCAACACTCGAGGAACCCCATACCGGGATATGATCTGAGTTTGAAGGAACTTGAGGATCTGCTGCCCCGTTGTCTTGGCCAACGCCTTAGCCTCTATCCATTTCGAGAAGTAATCGATGGCCACGGGTAAGTACTTGCACTGACCTTTTGCTTGCGGAAGAGGTCCCACCTAATCAATGCCCCACTGCGCGAAGGGCCAAGCACTCCTGATGGACATTAAGTCCGCGGAAGGAGCCGCGATATTCGGAGCGTACCTCTGGCATGCATCACAGGATTGGACCATCGCGGTCGCTTCCTTGTTCATCGAAGGCCAATAGTAGCCTAGATTCAACGCCTTCCTCACAATGGATCGGGCCCCTTCATGACAGGCCGCGACTCCCTCGTGCAGCTCTCTCAGGATCCGATTCGTATCAGGCTCCGCCACACATTTCAGAAAAGGCTTTACATGCCCCCTCTTGTATAACTGGTTGTCCACCATCACGTAGTTGCTCGCGATTCGACGCAACCTGACAGCTGCCACTTCATCATCAGGGATTTCCCCCGTAGTCAGGTATGTGACCATCGGAGTCATCCAGGTGGGCTTCTCTTCTTCCTCCGATCCTGCTCCAATAGCGCAAACCTCCGATGGATCGATGGTTGAGATAATCATTCTCTCCAGAAAGTGCACCTTCCGATTCTCTTCGGGGGCCACTCCCAGAGCAAACTTGCTTAAGGCATCTGCCTCCGCATTTTCTTCCCTCGGGATTGCCTTGATGTCGAAGCTTTTGAAGCTTCCCTTCAAAGTCTGCACCTCGTGCAAATACTTCCTCATTGTCGGGCTCTTGGCTTCATAGTTCCCCTGGACTTGATTCACGATCAAGCTGGCATCACACTTCACCTTTAAATGATCGACTCCCGTACCCTTGGCAATTTTAAGGCCCGTGATGAGAGCCTCATACTCCGCTTCATTGTCGGTGGCCCTAAACGTTAAGGCCAAGGCATATCGCAAGGGCTCGCCTCCACCGGGCGGTATCAATACGAATCCTGCCCCAGATCCTTCTACACTCGATGAACCATCAGTGTACATCTCCCAAGTGTTCTCCTCTTTTGGCTGTTCTGCTATCGGGACCTCCATGGTTGCCCCCTCTACAGGACCCGTTTCTTCCAGGTCGGGTGCTGTAGACTCAGCTATAAAATCTGCCAATGCCTGGCCTTTAATAGCAGTTCTCGGAGCAAAATGAATACGGAACTCCATAAGCTCGATGGCCCATTTCACCAATCTCCCTGACGCCTCCGGTCGGTTCAAAAAGTGCTTCAAGGGATGATTAGTTAACACCGTAACCTCGTGGGCATGGAAGTAAGGTCGTAACTTTCGAGCAGCAACAATCAACGCAAAGAGATACTTCTCAATAGCGGGATAATTCATTTCAGATTTGGCAAACGCCTTGCTTACATAATAGACAGGCACTTGGTTGCCCTTGACAATCTTAATCAAAACAGAACTAACAGCCACTTCAGAAACAGCCAAATAGAGATAAAGCGGCTCGCCTGGAACCGGTTTCGCCAACGGCGGGAGGGTACGGAGGTGCTGCTTGAGTGCCTGGAATGCCTCCTCGCACTTGTCGGACCATTCGAACTTCTTGTGGGCCCTTAGCACATCAAAAAATGGCATGGCTCTGTCACTCGCCTTGGATAGTAATCGATTCATCGCGGCCAACCGGCCATTCAACACTTGAACCTCCCGATGGGTCTTCGGAGACTGCATCTCCTCGATTGCTCGCAGATTCTCAGGATTCACCTCGATTCCTCTCTGGCTCACCATAAACCCTAGGAATTTCCCCGAGTTCACCCCGAAAGCACACTTGTCTGGGTTCAAACCGAACCTGATGAAACTTCATCCGCTCAAACGCCGCCGCCAAGTTTTGGACATGGTCCCCTGCCTGTCGGGACTTCACCAGCATGTCATCCACATACGCCTCCATAGTCTTTCCCAGCATGTCCCCGAACAACTTGTTCACCATCCTCTGGTAAGTTGCTCCAGCATTGATCAATCCGAAGGGCACTGTTAAGTTATGAGATCTAGGTCAACGGGGTGTCGGCTCTGATCTCACTCCTTACAGGGGATGTGTGTGATCCGGTCTTCTCAAGTCGCCTTGTCTTTTCCTATGTCCTTCTTCCTTTCCTTCTTCCCTTGGTTCCTTCTCTTCTTCTCTCCCTTTGCCCTGTAAAAGGGGCAGTACCAGACATGGAGGGGGGGGGTGGTGCCTGGTGAACCCTCTCCGATGCCTAAGTCAGAACTATATTTCTAGAGAGATAAAGCTAGAGAGATGTCAGAGCTAAATTGTCCAAATAGCCAAGATGTTCAAATGAGATGTGAAGGTGGGGTATTTATAGGCAACGGTGTCATTAAGGTGGCTTAATGACATCGTTAACCTTTAAACACAATTAATTAACCTTTAAGCATATAATTAAGACCTTAGGATTCGGAGGAGGTAGGCGGAGTGGACCGAGCATGGGAGTCCGAAGGTGGTGTCGGGGCCCTTGGGGGGGGAGGAATCCGACCCCCAAGGGTAGGGGTTGGGTGAGGACATCCGACCCCTCCTAGGGAGGGTGGGGTTGGCCAACCCCATCCCTCCTAGGAGGGATCGGGTTGGCCGACCCGATCTCTCCTAGGAGAGATCGGGTTGGCCAACCCGATCTCTCCTAGGAGAGATCGGGTTGGCCAACCCGATCTCCCCTAGGGGAGATCGGGTCGGCTGACCCGATCTCCCCTAGGGGAGGTCGGGTGTGGCCACCCAACCTCACCTAGGTGAGTTCGCCTCTGTCGGACGGGCGCTTCGGCCCCGTCCGAGCCGTCGATGTTCTCGCGAAGTGTCCGGGTTGAAGTTTCGATTTGCAATCATAAATGGGACGATAAAAATACAACGGTTCGGAAGTCAACGGGTTCAAATTGGGCGTATATCCATCACATGCCCCCGAGTCAACCAATGGCCTAACCCTTGATTGACTCTATTTCAGGATGGTATGATACGCACAATTTGAAACCGGGGTTTTACCTTCTTTGTCTGAATGCTTACTTACCCTTAGATGCGTGCCTCTGACCTTGCCCCCCTGTCTAATGAGATAGAGGAATTGTAAACGTCAGAGTAGCACGGACGTGTGCCTAGACACGCGTCCGTCTGAGGTGGGAGTAATAAACTTATCTCTGCTACAGATGTATACTCAAAAAATACAAACTTGCACAGGGATGTGATACGAATGCAACTAAATAACTTACGCTTCAATTTCGTGCCGGGATTTCATCTAAGTGAGGAAAAATTTAATTTTGGCCAAAATTTTCCTAAGTATGGAATGCTCCAAAAATAAAACTAACTTGATAATTTTTCTAAGTATGGGAATATACTTAGCTATAGGTGAAAGGGATAAAAATGATGATTTTTCCTTGGCCCTTAGATTTTACTTAAGGCTAGATGGATGGTGGTGATTAAAATCCCCTAAAAAACCCTATCATCCTTTTAACATAAAAGAGGAGAGTTAGAAAAATACCTCCAAGAGTCACCCTAGCCACCATCTTTCTTCTTCACTTACCCTTGGAGAGCAAGAAAGGTTGGAGAGCACCCCCAAGGTAAGGGCCGGCCGGAATTTCCACCAAGAGGCAGAAATCCGACCAGCAACTCCGGCGAGAAGTGGTCACCAGTGCAGACGAAGGCCACCGGTGGACCAGCATCTCCCGACGGCGGCTCGATTTCCGGCGACTGGTGGACGGCGACGCGGAGGCGGGACGGACCGGCAGACCAGGGCGACGTCGAAGCTGCTGCTGACGGAGGTGGAGCCTGGCTCGACATCGGCGGTCGACGGAGGGCGGCGACCAGACGAGCAGCGGCGTCGGGAGGCTTCGACGGTGAGCTTTCCTCCGGCGACGGCAGCGCTAGCCTCGGCCAGAATAGTCGACGGCGGGACAGGGAGCTCCGGCGAGATTTGAAGCCAACTCCGGCGACGGGGAAACGGCCGGGAACGACTCCGGCGACGGCGGGATTAGAACTCCGGCGAGGGGCTGATTTCAATCGGCTTCGAAATTCGAATTCCAGACCCGTTTACCATATCGGGTCGGGTTTTCCGAAGGTCCGCTCTTTTCCTTTCCATTACTGCGTAAAACGTTGATTTTTAAATCGTTGATATTTGATTGCCGATGCTTGATTGCCGATGCTTGATTGCCGATGTTTGATTAAACGTGGGATTGCCGTAGATAGCCGTTGGTAGTTGTGGATTTTGGAAAAAATGTTTGTCGGTCGTCCGGATATGGTTTCTTGTCCGATTGGGTTATCCCGGTCTTGAATTTGATGTCGTGCCGCCGTTGGTGTGTTAATCTTTGTTGGAGGGTATAATGGTAATTTTTTCCGAAACCCGACCTTAGGCTCGGATAAAACTATTTGACTCGGTTGTTGTCGTTGGTTGAGTGTCGGGGTATTTCCGGTTCCTCGGAACTTTCTCTTATCTTGATATTCGTCGTGTCGTGGCAGGTACTATACTCTTGGTGGTGTCCGCGTACGCAGACTCTTCAGAGACGCCGTATTCTCCGAAGGATGAGTGAGTTCCTTTTTCTCTTCCTTTTCAGTCGCGTTGCTTCCTTTCCTATTGCTAGCTTAGTATCGTGACCTTCATTGGGGTGTTAGTCGAAATTTGATTCGTGCCTTGGGGTTTCCTACTACCTTTGCCTTAAGTCTTGCTATCCTGTCAGAGAACCTTCTCACTAGGTCCGATTACAACGAACATGTCACCCTAGGAGGTATCTGTCCCCTAGATGAGCCTCTGTATCCTTTTCTCCCCTCCTTGGGGAACACTCGAGCGACGGTGACGGAGCCTCCCATAGGGACGGTTGCCGTATACCCTTCCCAGATCCGATTCGGGCTGAGACTGCCTTACTGTGACGAGCTTATAGAGTTGAGCAGGTTCTTCAGGATTTCCCCTGTGAACCTTGCCCCCAGTGCCCTCCGTGTCTGGGTGGGCTTCCGGGTATTGTGCCATTGGTACTCCTGGAAGTACTCTCTCGCTCTATTCCGATGCTTCTATCGGTTTCAGTACCGGACGAGGGTGGGGTTTGCGAGTTTTGTAACTCGCCATCCGACTTTCAAAGACCCCCGATTCGCCGATTTCGGGTTGAGTGGGATCGAGTGGGATACCTCCCTCCGTTTCGTGACCCAGAGTGACAATTCGGCCAGTCACTGGGCTAAGCACTACTTCTTCATTACGGACCGATATGTCACTTGGTCGGTCTTGAATGAAGATCGGTCCGATGGTTGGCCTGCTTTTGGAGAGTTCTCTTCGGATGACTTGAAGACTATGAAGATCATTCACGAGAGCAACAGGACCCGGTCTTACAGTCCCGAGTCCTTAGTGACTGAGACGGATCTTTACGAGGCCGGGATCAGTCTGACTCCTGACTCCGGGGGTTCGGTATGTCACTTGGTCTTTCCATCTTTATTTACCTTCTGCTCTTCCTTTGTAGGTTGGTTTCATGGAAAAACCTATAACATGCAGGGAGCCCCTGTTGATCTGAGCAAGAGGAAGGCTCCTTCCAGTTCTGCTTTGAAGAAATCCCCCCTGCCTGGGAAGAAGGCTGGAGCCTCTGGTATGCTTTCTCTTATTTGCTTCTTTATGGTATAACCTATGTTTTCCTTATCTTGTTTTTCTTACCTTGCTAGGGCGCTCCCCCTTGGTGACTGAGAGGGTCGTCTCCGTTGGCAGAGATTCTGGACCTTCCAAGTCCAAACCGCGGAGGTCTGATTCTGAGGCCGGGGCCTCGGCTGCTAAGCGAAAGAAGGCTGTAGATTCTGCTTCGCCTACTGCTTGTCCTCCGACCCTATCTCGTGATAAGGAGATGGTGGTCGAAGAGGTGCCTTCCCTGGCTGACAAAGGGAAGCGACCTGCTGGTGGTGGTTCCCCTGCCCCCCAGCCGAGGGCACGGTCCTCAGGTATGATCTTTACCTTACTGCTGATCCTTCTATGTTTATGTTATCCTTTGAATTGCTTTGCTTGTGTAGGTGGGCCTCCGACTTTAAGTCGGAAGGATTTCGCACGGCTCACTGATGAAGATGTTATTGGGTCTGAGTGGACTCCCTTCGCTGGTCTGAAGGAGTTCCACCTCGATAGCACCTCCTCTTTGCGGACTCCTGAGGTTGGCGTCCGCGTACTCCGTGGCGCCGTTCCCCCTGGCGATCGTGTTGCTTCGCCCAAGTCTCCTGGGGAGACTCGGCGCTTTGTTCAGGGGGTACTCTCTCGTTATGCCCCTGTGAGTTGTTCCTTGCTTTCCTTTCATTACTTTCATAATGGCTATCTTTCGGTTATTCATCCTTTGTTTGTATTGTTAGGGTATATCTGACATGGTGAACATGTCCTCGCTCGTGCTCGAGTTATCTGACGAGAGGAAGACCCTTGAGGACAGGCAGGTCTCTCTCAAGGCGGAGGTCGCCACTGCTGCCGAGAAGGCGCGTATATCTGATTTGAGGTTGCAGGAGCTCCAGAGCCAGGTGTCCTTGCTTGAAGCCACTGTGGGCAGTTTGCGTCGGGAAGCTGAGGTTGCCGCGTCGCTCCATTCTGAGGAGCTGCAGAAGTTGGAGACAAAGTGTCGGGCGGAGGAGAGGGCTGTCGCGGTATCTGAGTACAAGGCCTCCTCTGCCTTCACCGCCGATTATAGTACGCGTCTCACTCAGGAGATGAACCAGTTCGGTGAGTATCTGGTTGATCACATATACCGGATTGATCCTCAGTTCCCGTTTGGTGACCTTGGTGACTTTGGGCCATATGCCACTGGCTACGCGACTGTTCTGATGGGTCAGGCTGCTGTCGCAGACGAGGCTGTCCCAGCCCAGGTGGATGCTACACCCGTTGAGATTGGTACCTCAGATTCCTCTTCCTCATCTATTTCCGCTGGAGGTTCAGCTTTAGGGGGTGAGGGTGACTCCCCTGAAGGTTCTGACTGACTTGTTTATCTCATACTATCCTTGTATATATAACTACACTCCTTCTCCCCTTCTATGGGTTGAGTGTCTTTTGAGATTCTGATGGTGTTTGTTGTTACTTTCCTTTGCTACATTATGTTGTTGACTACGTGGTTTGTTTGCCTTTATATTAGTGCTTCTCATGCTTTTGTATATATCTCTTCTCATGATGCCTCCCTATGCCTTGTGTATGGCTCTTTGGGTATGGACCCTTCCTTGGTATATTTCCTTCACTTATCCTTCTTTCGTGGTTTCCTTCATGTTATACCTGTCACTTCATAAAGAAAAAACATTACTTGTTCTTCACATTACCATACTTAGAAATTTTTTTCTCATGGTATCCTTCTAAGCATGGTATCCTTCGAAGCATGGTATCCTTCTAAGCATGGTATCCTTCTTAGCATGGTGTGATGGTCTCTTCTGATACCCCTTACACGGTATACGTTGTACTGTTAGACCAAAGATACGCTCTTGGTGGGCGTCGAAATCTGTTCACGAGACAGGCTCTCGGACGGCACTTAACGTTTCACAGGATAGGCTCCCGGAGGGCACAGGTTAGTCCACCGATACCTTCTTGACGGGTGTCAAACTGTTCACGAGACAGGCTCTCGGACGGCACTTAACGTTTCACAGGATAGGCTCCCGGAGGGCACAGGTTAGTCCACCGATACCTTCTTGACGGGTGTCAAACTGTTCACGAGACAGGCTCTCGGACGGCACTTAACGTTTCACAGGATAGGCTCCCGGAGGGCTCAGGTTAGACCAAAGATACGCTCCTGGTGGGCGTCGAACTGGTAGTTTGAAATCTACCTCAAGATACGCTCTTGGGGGCGTCGAACTGGTAGTGTTTTTTCTACCTCAAGATACGCTCTTGGGGGCGTCGAATCTGGTAGGTTGCAAATCTACCTCAAGATACGCTCCTGGGGGCGTCGAATTCGTAGTTTTTGGAAACCACTCTCAAGATACGCTCTTGGTGCTTCGAAGTCGTAGTGTAATAACTACTCTCAAGATACGCTCTTGGGGGCGTCGAAGGTTGTAGTATGAACACTACTCTCAAGATACGCTCTTGGGGGCGTCGAAGGTCGTAGATTTTGGAAACCACTCTCAAGATACGCTCTTGGTGCGTCGAAGGTCGTAGTATAATAACTACTCTCAAGATACGCTCTTGGGGGCGTCGAAGGTCGTAGTATGAACACTACTCTCAAGATACGCTCTTGGGGGCGTCGAATGTCGTAGTACGAAGACTACTCTCAAGATACGCTCTTGGGGGCGTCGAAGGTTGTTGACTTGAAGTCATATCTGTGTAAGGATAACTTGGTGCTTGTAACATCACATTCACTGGTAAATGCTTTTGAATAACTACTACTCTCTTAGGAGTATTCATGTTTTTGTACACTCGGGATGCCTTGGTGCACCAAGACATCCTTTGTAGGAAATTAAAGATAGTTGTAGAGTTGGAGTAACTTCGTGAGTTCTCCTTCTCAAGAGTTGTTTTTTGAAAAGCTTGTAAAGCTAAAATATGCGAAATGCTAGATATGAAACTAAGGATATGGGGTGGTCACTGTGTCTGTTGCCACGTACTCCTTGAAGCTTCCATTGTAGATCATTTCTTCCACTTCCACCTTCAACACCATGCAGTTGTTGGTTTGATGCCCCCAGGTCCCATGGTACTCACACCAACCCTGTGCATCTCTACCTAGGAAGGCCTTGCCTTCCTCCCTGCATGCTGGCAGCTCTTGCTTGAGGCGCTTGTGGAAAATTTCTTCTATGCTGAGTGTGAGGGGTGTGAATGTGAAATTGACACCTCCTCCCAATGTGTCTGCTTCTCTTCCTTTCTCTGGAACTTCATCCAACTGTTCCGCCTCTTGTTCAAATGCCCTATCCAGCCTTGCCTTGAGCTCTCTCATTGTGCTCGTCATGACCATCTCATAGAGCCCTCCATAGGCCCCGAATGAGTTTGGATGCATGTTTCTGATGAATGCTCTGACTGCTTCTCCCCTTGTGATGTCCATGTTGGCACCATAATTGAAGAATCTCTGGAAATAGCTTGATATGGGCTCCTGCGGCATTTGCTTGATATCATCTATGTGGCGGAAGCCTCTTAGGATGGAGTCCCTTGTCCTGCTCCCTATTATGGTGTCTGGCTGCCAAGGTATGGATGTTACCTTCACAGCCTTGCCCCTGTGTCTCCTTGTAGGCACTGTTTGAAAAAACTGTCTGCTCAGGCGGAGTGTCACTCCACTCCTCCTCCTTCCTTGCCTTTGTCTCCCTCCCCTCTTTCTTTTATCCTGGTTGGCTCCTGCCATGACCACAGCCACTGTGTCTGTCCTGTGTGATCCATGTCTCATTGAATTGACATAGCATTGTCTTGCAGTGCGTTGATCACCCAGGACCTCTCCGACTCCGTTCTCCGTGATGTACTTCAGCTTCTGGTGAACAGTGGATGGCACTATTTCATATGGATTTATGGTTGTCCTTCCTAGGATCCCATTGTAGGCTCCCAGGCTTTCAACCACCAAGAAATTGACATTTACCTTCAGCTGGGTCCATCCTTGGCCCATGGTTACTGGCAATGTTATCATCCCCAGGGGGTAACTTGTTGCCCCTGAGAAGCCAACTAGAGGGAGGTTGACCGGATTGATGTCTGCTTTGGTTTTCCCTATCTCTTCCAACACTCTCAGGCTTAGGAGGTCAGCTGAGCTGCCCCCATCCACCAAAATTCTCTTTACATCAAAATTATCAATATCTAAAGTAATAACTAGAGCATCGTCGTGTGGAAAGACGATGTGGCTTTTGTCCTTCTCCGAGAACTCTATCTTCAATTCTTCTCCTTCTCTTGGTCTTTTCCTCCACCTTGGCACTGAGCTTAGCTTGGATGCATAGACTTCCCTTGCATTAGCAGTTGGGCCACCTGATGCTGCCCCCCCATGTATCATGTTGATGACTCCTCTTTTGTTGGGTGGAGGGTTATAGTCTACCTTTCCCTTGCCCTTGTCTTTCTGTGGTGGCCCCAGTTGCATACTATTGCCCCCATGGTCTACGAACTGCTTCAGTTCTCCCCTCTGGACGATGTTGTTTATGCTTAGCTTTAAGCTAAAGCATTCGTTTGTATCGTGACCATAAGCCTCGTGGTTGTCACACCATCTATCCTTGTGATTTCCCACCATTGGGGCTCTCCACCTTGCAGGGGGTGACCATAGCTTTTGGTTCCTCATCTCTCTAAGTACGGTGGCTGGAGTGGCGTTCAGTGGGATGAACTTAATGACATTGATTTCTCTAGCCTTTAAGGGTTCACCCATTTGGTTTCTTTGCTGTGGCGGGCGCCACTCCTGCTGCCTTGCATGCTGCGGTGCCTGGGGTGGCTTGCCTTTGTTTGGCCTTTGAGTATCCTCCTTGGCTGCCTGAATTTTGGCCTTCTTGCTTGCTCTGTGCCTCTCAAGGTAAATGTGCGTTTTAACTCTCCCTGCAAGCTCCTCCAAGGTACTTGCTGGCTTTTTGGCCATCTTTTCAGCCAGTGTTGACCCTAAGCGACCTAAGTTTCTGATAAAGGCTCGGATTATCTCCCCTTCAGTGATGTCTCCCTGGATGTCTGCAATATTCTGGTTGAACCTAGTATAGTAACTAGCCAGGGATTCATCGTATTCTTGTTTTACGTCATCAATGGAGCCTGTTCCCTTGAGGAGTTTCCTCTCCCCTAGGTATCTCTGCAGAAACTTAGCTTTTAGCTGCTCCCATGAGTGGATGCTCTCAGAGGGCAGGCTGAAGAACCAATGTGAGGCCACCCCTGATAGGGTGTTTGGGAAAAGGAGTGCCTTGTATCTTTCATCAGTGGTCCTCCCAAATAGGGAGGCCTCATGCTGCTGGATATGTTCTAGGGGGTCTCCCTTCCCATTATACTTTGCAATTTGCACTGTGTGCAGGGAGTCTGGCACCCTGTTCATCTCCAGTTCCCTTGTGAAAGGGTGGTTCGTCTTGTCACTTAGGCAATGCAGGCTGGGTTTCTTTGACTCATTCAGTTTCCGGGTTATCATAGCTTCTATCTCCTCCGGGGTGATCATCACTGGTGCCGGAGTATAACCCCTCTGATACCCATTGTAGTTGTAGACTGGGCTTACTGGGTTCCCTTGTCCCTGCTGGTATGGACTGTAGGTGTACCCTTGGTACGCCTGCTGGGGTCCTTCATGGAAGTCTTGCCTCCTTGGAGGTCTTGCTTGTCTTTCCTCCCCAAGCGGTGTGTAAGCCCTGTTGCTATGCTGTTGCCTAGGAGGCACAAATTGTTGCCTGCCCTCTGGGGGTGGCTCCTGGTGATATCTTCTTTGTTCCTCTCGCTGCCCTGCTCGGGGGTGCGAGTAGTACTCTTCTGCTGGAATCTGCTCCTCCTCCTGAGCTTCAGTGTAAGTTCCTTGGGTGTATGCCGGCCTTTCATACGCTGTGTGGGCGCGGTTGCCATCTCTCTGTGCCGGCATTCCATGTGGGTACCTTTGGGGTTGCTCTTCATAATAGTATCCCTCAGGGGGTGCCGTGTTGTGGGAAGGCACTCCCTGTTGTCCTCTTTCTCTCTGTGGCCTTCTTACCCGGGGGGTGGAGGCTGTGGAGGACTCAGCCCCAGCTGGGCGTGAAGGTCCTCCCTCCTGGTTGTTCTGTTGCTGAGGAGGTTGTGGTATGTCTTGGGGCTCTGAATGCATTGGCTGCTTCCCAGGGTTAGGCCGCCTCCCTGGAGGTATGGGTTCTCTTCTCCGCCCATTGCCCCCCGGTGGGTGTTGGGGCCTGGACACCCTACTGTTCGTCATAGCTCGTGTGATAGCCAGGCTTTCTGCTCGAAGCCTACAGACGGCGCCAAGTGTTAAGTTATGAGATCTAGGTCAACGGGGTGTCGGCTCTGATCTCACTCCTTACAGGGGATGTGTGTGATCCGGTCTTCTCAAGTCGCCTTGTCTTTTCCTATGTCCTTCTTCCTTTCCTTCTTCCCTTGGTTCCTTCTCTTCTTCTCTCCCTTTGCCCTGTAAAAGGGGCAGTACCAGACACGGAGGGGGGGGTGGTGCCTGGTGAACCCTCTCCGATGCCTAAGTCAGAACTATATTTCTAGAGAGATAAAGCTAGAGAGATGTCAGAGCTAAATTGTCCAAATAGCCAAGATGTTCAAATGAGATGTGAAGGTGGGGTATTTATAGGCAACGGTGTCATTAAGGTGGCTTAATGACATCGTTAACCTTTAAACACAATTAATTAACCTTTAAGCATATAATTAAGACCTTAGGATTCGGAGGAGGTAGGCGGAGTGGACCGAGCATGGGAGTCCGAAGGTGGTGTCGGGGCCCTTGGGGGGGGAGGAATCCGACCCCCAAGGGTAGGGGTTGGGTGAGGACATCCGACCCCTCCTAGGGAGGGTGGGGTTGGCCAACCCCATCCCTCCTAGGAGGGATCGGGTTGGCCGACCCGATCTCTCCTAGGAGGGATCGGGTTGGCTGACCCGATCTCTCCTAGGAGAGATCGGGTTGGCTGACCCGATCTCTCCTAGGAGAGATCGGGTTGGCCAACCCGATCTCCCCTAGGGGAGGTCGGGTGTGGCCACCCAACCTCACCTAGGTGAGTTCGCCTCTGTCGGACGGGCGCTTCGGCCCCGTCCGAGCCGTCGATGTTCTCGCGAAGTGTCCGGGTTGAAGTTTCGATTTGCAATCATAAATGGGACGATAAAAATACAACGGTTCGGAAGTCAACGGGTTCAAATTGGGCGTATATCCATCAGGCACTACGTCGTAGTGATAGACGTCACTATCGGCATAGAAGGCCGTATGGGGGGCATCCTCCTTCGCCATCTTGATCTGGTTGTAACCAGAATAGGCATCCATGAAGCTCAATAGCTCGTGTCCCGATGTGGCATCCACCAATTGATCAATCCTCGGGAGCGGGTAACAATCCTTCGGGCAGGCCTTGTTCAAGTCGCGGAAATCGACACACATCCGCCTCTTCCCATTACTCTTTCTCACCAGGAATGGGTTAGCGACCCAAGTCTGGAATCGGAGCTCTTTGATGAATCCAGCGTCGAGCAGTCTGCCCACCTCCTGCTGGATCGCGATCCTCTTATCCGCGCCCATCGGACGCCTCCTCTGTGCGATAGGCTTGATCGCGGGATCAATCTTCAGTTCGTGCACAATCACGTCGGGGCTGATTCCTGGCATATCACTCGGGGACCAGGCAAACAGCTCCTTGAACTCCTTCAAAAGCTCGATCAACTCTCGGGCTCTTTCCTCCGACAAAGCAGACCCGATCTTCACCTTCCTTCGAGGTCCATCAATCTCAACCTCCTTCAAATCCTCCATGGGGGCGGGACGCCCAAATTCCTCTCGAGGATCGGCATCAGTCTGCAGGACAGCCATGGCTTCCCTCCTTCTTCTTCGGGTGGCATTGACATAACACTTTCGCGACGCCACTTGGTCACCCTTGACCTCTCCGACCCCATTATCAGTCGGGAACTTCATCTTCTGGTGGACGATTGAAGCGACCGCCATGAGAGGGTTGATGGTGGTCCTTCCGATAATAGCATTGTATGTTCCCGCGGTTTCTACAACGACGAAATCCACGTTCCGCCGTTCCATTTTCCAGCCGCTACCAAACTCCACCGGTAAGGTAATCATTCCCAACGGATAGGAAGTTGATCCAGAGAATCCCACCATCGGGAAGTTCACCTGTGTCAGGTCCTTCTTTGTCTTTCCCATGGCTTCCAGGGCGTCCATGAAACGAATGTCGGAGGAGCTCCCTCCGTCTATCAGGATCCACTTCATCTCGAATCCGTCCACGTCCAGGGTCATGACCAAGGCGTCATCGTGGGGGCTCTCCACGCCTATCAAATCCTCCGCTGAGAAATAAATTACCATTTCTTCCTTTAGAGTCCACGACCGAGACCTTTTGCCTAGCACCACAGCAGCAGAGATACGGGAAGCCTAATTCTCCCGAGAAGCGGAGGTGTCACCTCCTGCTGCCATTCCTCTGTGAATGACGTTAATGGTCCCCCGTCTCTCCTTACGGCACCAGAACCAGAGGCTTCCGGCTCAACCTTCTTCTTCTTTGGAGATCGATCACGGGACCTGGAACGGGACCGTGACCGAGTCTTGGAACGGGATCGGCACCTTCCCCTTCCGACGAACTCCTTAAGCTTCCCCTTCTGGATCAGCTTCTCTATCTCCTTCTTCAGCTCCCGACAGTTATCCGTGTCGTGACCATTGGCTCGATGGTACCGACAGTAACGATCAGAGCGGCCTCCCAAGAACTCTCCTTCCTTCCTCGGGGGGTATCGAGCGAGACCCTGCCGATCCATCACAGCTAGTACGGAGGTCATCGAGCTGTTGATGGGAACACTACGACCCTCGCGGTTATCCTTCCTCGGAGGACGCTTGTCCTCCCTTCTCTCGGAACGACCACGGCTCCTACTCCCCTCCGATTTGTCGCTCCCTTTGCGATCATCCGTCAGCTTGGACGATGGCTTTCCTCTTCCTGACTTCGGAGGATCAAGCTCTCCGGCAGCAATCTTCGACTCCTGGACGTCGATTTGCTGCTTCAACCTCGCTTGCAGGGCCTCCATACTCTACACAGCCTTCGCGGCTACGCTGTGCATCAGATCGGAACCATACGGAGCAGTTAGGTTCCGAAGGAAAGTGCGGATGGTCTCACCCTCTGATATCTCCTCATCGATCTCCGCGGCACTAGCAGTGAACCGTTGGTAGTAGTATGCCAACGATTCATCGGATCTCTGCACCACCTGGGTCAAAGACCTCACGCTTTCAAGAGGCGTCTACGACCTTGATATTGCTTGATGAAGCGATCGTGCATATCAGCCCAGCACGTAATACTACCCGGCGGTAGGCTGAAAAACCACGTCATGGCTCTTTCTCCCAGGGTGATCGGGAATAACGAACATATGAGGTCGTCATTTGAAGTTCTACCCATGCAAGCCTGGACATGTCTCTGAACATGGCGGACCGGGTCTCCTTCACCATCATACTCCTTAATGGTCGGAATACCTAGCCCGAGCGGGGCGACGGTATCTAGCAGCCGCGGAACAAAAGGGTGAGTGGATCGGTCCCTTAGCTCCGATGTCATTTGCTTCTGATCCCCCATGCAGATGTTGACAATCTTCACCACCTGATCGGGGGTGATGGGGCCATTCAGGGGAATGGTCCTGTGCTGCACTGGTCCGGGACCATCAACAACGAACTTCCCCGAGTGCGCGGGCTCCTTACCCTTATTCCTGGGCTGAATCTCCTGAACTTCCTGTTCTTCTGGAACCACCCTCAGAGGGGGTGGAGGCAGCTCTTCTCGCGGGGGCAACTCCCCCGCCCTCCTGGCGGCCTCTCTCTTGTCCAGCAGAGCCTCCATGGCCGCCAAGAACATAGGCATAGCATCTGCTACTGCCTTGGCCAACTCCGAGTTTGAAGAAGAGCCTACTTCCCTTCGCGGGATTTCCTCTCTGTGCCCCACCGGGTTTGGGGGAGCATCCACCTCCCTTCGCGGGATATCTTGCATGTTCAGCGTCGTGTCTCGGACTGAGACCTCATCATCACCATGCCCCCCTGTCTGAGAAACAGCAGGGTGCTCACCTTGTTCAGCAACATGTTCCAGCAACGGGGAATTCACAGTTCAAGCGGGGCGAGAACTGCCAGCCTAAACTTGCTTCTTCTTGCCACCACCGGCCATTGATCGGGTAGAAACTATTTTGGCTTTTCGTTCACTTCCCACAGACGGCGCCAATGTTGGATCACGAGCGAAGCTCCGTTACGTTCTTGACGGAAAGCTCGAACTCCTGGGTTCCGCGTAATCCTGCAAAAGGGGATGACCTGGGTGGTGACCCAGAATCCCTCTCTGATGCTTAAATGAGTATGTGATCAATGGGGTGGTAAGCAGTAGTCTAAGTTCCTATTAGAGAATGTGTTTTCTGAGGTAACTTCCTCCTTTATATAGGAGGGGAAGTTACTCAGTTACCTGTGACTGTGGCTGGCCGTTTTACCCATGATTCCGTATATCTTGTTCGGGATTCCGTGTATCTCGCCCCACGCTCCGCGTATCTCGCCCATACTCCGCGTATCTCGGGCACACCCTGCGTATCTCGGGGGAGGTTATCTATATCTTAACCGTCTCCCCACTACTCTATCTAGTAGGCTGGTTTCTCGGTCTTATCCTCTGATCACAAGTCCTAACTCCTGTAGGGGACTCCAGAGTTATCTCATTCTAGGTCACCACCCAGGACCCTTTGTCTCACGAGACAGGTCCAGCCTCCGCGGGGCTTTATTATCGGGGCCTTTACAAAGGCATATCGGGACCTACTCAGAGGCTTCTTGTCGGGAGCATTCAGCTCAAAAATCGAGACTGTTAAAGTCGGGACCCTTCATACTGGGCTTTTGGGCCTTCCCAGTCTTTCACGAGGCCTACTGGACTTACTCGCCGTCTATTGACTGTTAACGGAGCTAACGATTACATCGGAACCCATCAAAGAAGATGTTGGCCGAGTTCTTTGTTAGGTTGCAGATGAACAGAACAAGTGGCGAATGAACTCTCTGTTAAATTGAGACTTTTTGTTAAGTTGTTATACTCTTGTTCTAATATACAGTATTGAACTTTTTCAGCAATAAAAACCATAATAGTCAGTTTAGCTAAGTGGTAATGCTGCCAGTAATTAGCTTAATAGCAGGTCAACAATTCGAACCCGTTCACCTTAATTTTTAATATTCATTTAGTACAACTTTTTTTGCCTCTTGTGATCAAATTCGACTCACAGTTGTGTGAAACACTATTTCCTACACGATTTATACACGAACTTAGGTCGTGTCATTATGCAGGTGTCAGGTTCGTGTTAAAGACCGTCAGTTTGACACGAGGCTTTTAACCGTGTCAAAGGTCGTTTTAAATGTCAGCGTGTCGAAATCGTATTAAATGTCGTCGCAATTTGACACGAGAACCAGCCCCGTGTCAAAGTTCATGTTAATTGACCCTAGTTTCTTGTAGTGAATGTCAATTGGGATTTGGGTTTGGCCCAATACCCTAATGTGATATGTACCTAATTAACTTAGATAACATATACGTATAATGGGTTTCCATTTACGGCGCCCAACACCATGTTTACACGTAAGACCCGACATTGGCTGCTTTGTACTTTGGCAATGTACAGAGGGACAATTACAAGAAAATGAGAAGGTACATCCCGTAAAAGTTAAAGTCAACTTGAGAAACCATAGTTAGGTACTATGAAGACTACCATAGTTCAAACCCTGGTTATAACTCATACCTATAAATACTCATTTTACTTTCTTCATAATTTACATTGACATCTCTACACACTCATATTTAAGTATCACAAGAAATTAATGAGACACGATCTGATTTAACCATTTTTACATGTTTGGACGCTGTCTAGCAACATAGCGCAACTAAATCACATTCATCAGGATCCAACAAAGCCCAATAATAACGAGCGTAACAACATAAACCTGTTAAGGAGTATTTTTCAAAACATGTAAGTAGTTAGTTTTCATGGTTTAAACTATATATCATTACAATTCCATCAAGAAACAAATTATCCAATAATTAAAAGAAACTAGTTAATAGTGTGAAGAAACAAAGAGCCTAAGGTGATGTATCGACGTTAGTTATAGGACCTTTGAACCAGTGACGCGCATTGAAAATCCAAGCTGACACCGTAAGAAACAGTAATCCCCCGACCGCCACGGGTGTGTAGTTGAGTGTGTCAGAGGTAACCGGATATGAAACTGGGAGGGAGAACAACACTGTGATTATTGCAACCCAAATCACCGCAATCCATCCCACCATCACTCCCCATCCACCAAGATTGAATGGCCCCGGAATAAAGGATTTTCGTGCAAGTGTTACCCTCAATAAGATTGGAAGTGCATATGCGATGTACAACCCTATGGTTGCTATCGATACCATTGCTTCAAATGCCACCAGGCTTCCCAAGGACTGTAAAATTCAATTTATCAAGTTTGTTTCAATATTAATTGTTAATTAACACTAATGTGCAGTTAATATACTTTCCTATATACATATTATTTTGCAATGTGCTTGAAGAGGTAGGTAGATAAATAGGAGAAAATTAGTTGTGTTCATACTGTGAGTGCCATGCAGAAGGCTATGAAAGCAGAGAGCCAAACTGCATTAATGGGAACTTCATGCTTGTTTACTTTGTGCCATAGTGATGACAATGGCATTGCACCGTCTCTTGAGAACGCATAAGCCATCCTGATCAATCAATTAGCTAGAGATGAATGAGAATCAAATATTAATTACCAAATTATATATAATTAAGGAGAAAATACCTGGAATTGCTTGTAATGGAGCTCATGCCACAGAAAAATATTGCAACTGCAACAACACCCAAGCAGACAATACCGCCCACTCCACTGCCGTATCGGCTCTTGAAGGCCATGTAAAACACTTGGGCGATAGCGTATCCACCAGCATCATTGTCTTCGCTGAGCAGGTAAGGGATATCGGTGACTGCAAAAGTGACTCCGATGAGGTATCCCCAACCAAATATGATGGATATGAGGATGCTACTTATAATTCCTTTGGGACCATTCATGTCTGCATCTTTGGTTTCCTCTGTCTACAAAATTAGCACAATACAATATTGGTCAAATATGTTAGTGAGTTTTGTATTACAGAGACATAGATTGAAGATGAAAAATGATTCATTATATTACTTGAGGGAGTTATATATAGCAAGTTAGTTAGTCAACTAACTAAGAAAGTCAACAACACTAAAGTCAACGTATAATAATCTACACTCCCTCCATTTCTTTCTTCTTCTCTTCTTCCTTTGATGCTCTATCTTTGAAGATATCAACTATCATGTAATGGCACAATAAAGCTTCGCGCTGAGATATTCTTAGAGCCTTAGTCAACAGATTTTCTAGTTGGTGAGACGAATCAACGTAATAGACACAAATCGTGACGTTCTGAATACAATCACGTGTTAAATGGCAATCTAAATCGATCTGCTCTGTACGTTCATGATAGATAGGATTCTTCACCATTTGAACCGCATATTTGCTGTCGAATTACCGAGGAGTTGGAGCATCCATTTTGAATTCAAGTTTGTAAAATACGCTTTAACCAAATAGCCTCCGAAGTAGCTTCTCTTAGGCTTTTGTATTCGGCCTCTACGCTTGATACAGAAACTATCTCCATCTTCTTAACTTTCCAGCCAATCATTGCATACCCAACTTGACATAGTAGGCTGACAAAGATGTTGGGTTTTGTCTTGAATTTGGGTTAGTTAGCCCATTAGCTATTTTAGGTAACAACTTGACTATGTAATATATATATGTATATATATATGTATATATATATCGGCAGATTGATTATATAGCTGATTATATATATTATTTATATAATATATATAGTTTAAGGCGATTAGGTTTTTGATTAGTATATATATATAATATAGACAAAGGCGGTGAGGTCTGTGATTATATATATATATGTGTGTGTAGGGTTAGATCAAAAAACAACAGAGCATGGAGTACTAGCAGCCGAGAGTAATCAACAGAGGGGCGTGAGTCCTTGTGTGTTAGGGTTTGAGTTTGTTTAGGCGAGTGTTTAGTGTTTGGAGCAATGTGTAATAGGTCTCTACATGTATTGTGAGAGTGAGTGCTCTATGTGGTCTCATCTTGTAACCTTCCGCTATTGATTGTGCTAGTGATGTGGCGCTCCTCCTTTGTCCGTGGACGTAGGTCGCGTTGACCGAACCACGTTAAATCATGTGTTCTTTATTGCTTTCTTTTAATCCGTTTGTTAGTGTTGAGAGAATGGATCCTAACAACTGGTATTAGAGTTAAGGAGATTCAACACGATCACTGAAGATGGAGTTGTCGAAGGTTGGATTAGAGAAGTTCGATGGAAGCGATTTTGGTTTCTGGAAGATGAAGATTGAAGATTTTCTGTACCATAAAGATCTGTACGAGCCCTTATCTGGGGAGAAACCGGAATCCATGACAGAGCAACAGTTGAAGCTCAAGGATCAACAAGCTCTAGGGCATATCTGGTTGTGCTTGTCCAAGAACGTTGCGTTCAACATCGTCAAGGAGACATCGACGGCAGGCATGTTGAAGGCGTTGGCGAACATGTACGAGAAACCATCAGCGAGGAACAAGGTATATCTAATGCGTAGATTGTTCAATTTACAGATGGTTGAAGATGGTTCTGTTGCTGAACATATTAATGTTTTTAATATGATTGTGTCGCAACTGAGTTCTGTTGAGACTAATTTTGAGGATGAGGTTAAAGCTTTGATTTTGTTGTCATCTCTGCCCGAGTCGTGGGATACTATTGTTTCCGCAGTTAGTAGTTCCCATGGATCTGAGAAGCTGAAGTTTGATGAAATCCGAGACGTTCTTAGCGAAAGCATTCGTAAAAGAGAAATTGGTGAGTCATCAGGAAGTGATTTCAGTGTTGACAGAAGGGGGAGAAGTAAATCAAAGGGTTCTAATCAGCATGGACGCTCAAAATCTAGAAACAGAGGAAGACCACAAGGATAATGTTGGAATTGTGGTGAATAAGGCCACTATCGATCTTATTTTCCGAAGTCAAACAAGAAGAATCACAAACCTGGCTATGATAGTGATTCTATGAACTCAGCAGTAAACATTGGGGACGTGTTAACCCTCAGTGTGGACAGCTCACTTGAATCCTGGATTGTGGATTATGGAGCGTCTTTTCATTCGTCTCTGAGCAAGAAGTTGTTCCGAAATTTCAAGTCAGGAAAGTTTGGAAAGGTGAATCTTGCAGACAACACGGTGTTGGAGATCGAAGGAATGGGGAATGTCTGCATTCACAGTACAGCGGGAAATCAGTGGACATTGGAAGATGTCAGGTACATTCTTGGTCTCAAGAAGAATCTGATCTCGGTTGGTCAGTTGAATCGCACAGGTTATGCAGCAGGGTTTGGGAATGGTTCGTGGATGATATAGAAGGGTGCTATGGTTGTAGCACGGGGCCTTAAATCTGTAACCTTGTACACCATTGAAGGGTGTGTAAACGCGGCTGCTATTTAGAAGAGTGCATCCAGACATATGAGTGTTAAAGGAATGAAGATGCTGGTGAAGAAAGGAGCTTTATAGGGCCCGAAGTGTGTTGACAGGGGACTCTGTGAAAGCTCTGTTACGGGGAAGAAGAAACAAGTCAGTTTCGCGAAGACCCCAAGGGAGCCGGAGATCGAGTCAGAGGTAGATCCGGTAAAACCTGGGTAGGTGTTGAGGAGATCATCCAGGACTACCAGGCCAACAGACAGGTATTCACCTTCGTTAAACTACATGTTGTTGACGGATAATGATATGGGAAGACATAGTGTCTTGAAGAAGGTGGAGTTGGAGGTTGGTTGCTCTTCTGGTTAGAAAGAGCATGTTGTTTCTACTCCCGATCGGTTCGTCCGGGACAGGGACAGGAGACTGGTCAAGTTTGAAGACTTGGAGGCATGTTGCCTCAGTGTAGCGAAAGCTAAGACCGAGCAACGTTTGAGCTCGGTTAGGATCTTGAGAAGATCGTGTTAGGCCTGTCGGAGGCCTTGGAAAAGGAGGTAGCGGACCATGGAGCACGCAAGTCAAGGTGGAGCCGTGGAGAATACAAGTCAAGGTGGAGCTATGAAAATTCAAGACAAAGGTGGAGATTGTTGGGTTTTGTCTTGAATTTGGGTTAGTTAGCCCATTAGCTATTTTAGGTAACAACTTGACTATGTAATATATGTGTGTATATATATATATGTGTGTGTAGGGTTAGATCAAAAAAACAACAGAGCATGGAGTGCTAGCAGCCGAGAGTAATCAACAGAGGGGCGTGAGTCCTTGTGTGTTAGGGTTTGAGTTTGTTAAGGCGAGTGTTTAGTGTTTGGAGCAATGTGTAATAGGTCTCTACATGTATTGTGAGAGTGAGTGCTCTATGATGTCTCGTCTTGTAACCCTCCGGTGTTGATTGTGCTAGTGAAGTGGTGCTCCTCATTTGCCCGTGGACGTAGGTCGCGTTGACCGAACCACATTAAATCTTTTGTTCTTTATTGCTTTCTTTTAATCCGTTTGTTAGTGTTGAGAGAATAGATGCTAACAAAATATTTTCTGTTGAATGGGCAAGAGGCTCAATAAGAGTCACAAAAGATAGATAGTTATAGATCATTTGTTAATAAAAATAAGAGGCATTGTCCTGGAGACTCTTTGATATACTTCACACTCTTAGTGCACCATCATGGTGTGACTTCTTCGGGTAAGTCACAAACTGAATCAACCTTTGAACTGCAAATGCAATATCAGATTGAGTTAAAGTCAAGTTTAGAAATTTTCCCACAAAACGCATGTATGATTCTGTATCTTCAAGTAAGGTATCTGATATGTTGAGAAGGTATCTGATATGTTGAGAGCACCTCCTTTTTCATAATTAGCATTGGTAAACTTTGCATTGAACTTCATTGGTGTAGCGAAGGTTTGAGCAACTCCCATGCCTGCATCAAGAATAAGCTCCATAACATATTTCCTTTTAGTAATAACCAAGCATGCCTTTGATCTTGCTATCTCCAAACCCAAGAAGTGTCTCAGATTACCAAGATCTTTGAGTTTGAAATGGCTATCAAGGGTGGCCTTCAGTTGGTCAACTAAAGTAGAGGAAGAGCCTGTAATAAGCAAGCCATCGACGTAAACTAAGAGGAATACTCTATGTTGACCCTGAGATTTACTGAAAATAGAGTAATATGATTTTCTTTGAACATATCCTGCAGATAAGAGAGTCTTTGTTAGTTTTATATTCCATTGTTTCGACGCCTGCTTTAGCCCATATAAGGACATGAGGAGCCTGCAAACCTTCTTAGAAGCAGAGTTGCGAAGCCAAGCTTTGACAATGGCATTGGCTCAATCTCATTTAGTCCTTTGCATAGTCAATACCGACTCTCTAGTTCAAGTGCCATCGTTAAAACCAATCTTGCTCTTCATAAGCATTCCCTCCTTGATAGATGTGCTCCAAATATGATAATTGGATGAACCGATCAGTTGAAAAGGAATTAGCACCGTGCATGTGGTGTTAGCAGGTTGCAAGTACAACGGATCTTCAGTCGTAATGTCTACCATGAATCTCCAAGTCGAAGAATACATATCCGCTAAGAGAGAACGAAATCAAGAATCACGAAGCAAAGAATGATCAATCGGAAGCTCTGATCAAGAATGAAGTGAATAATTGATCAATTAGATCAACTCCAATAAAAACGAAGAGAAACTGAATAATGAAATTGAACGGATTGATCGAATCAACTAATTCTGATCAGGAACTCAAAACGAAATCACGTAAACGAAAGTGGATGTGATACCGTGTAATACAGAGAGATAAAAAAAGATTCATTCAATTACTTGAAATTTAGTTACAAGGGAGTTATATATAGCAAGTTAATTAGTTAACTAACTAAGAAAGTCAGCAATACTGAAGTCAACATATAGTAATGTATAAGTTTGTTGTAGAATTGAAGTTATAAGTTTGAAGCTTAATTATTATGTGGTATAAGCTCAAATTTGTGAGTGAAGTTATTCGTCACATACTTTAACATCAAGTGGTCCGTCTAAAAACTTCCACATTCTTGGTATTAGAATGGATAGGTTTAAATTTACGCAACCCTAAGTTAAACTCCAATTTAATTAAGTAAAACAAGTATCGCATGATAAAAAATTCAACTCGTGTATTCAATTATCATTTTAAGGTTTTAGTATGAGCGTATGAACACTAGACGTGAGAGTGGGGAGTCGAAGTATAAAGATTAAATCATATCTCACTTTAAAATGGTGGGTATGAAATTTGAGGTTACGAAGGGGCGTACGTACCATGTGGGCAGAGGCATCATACCCAGAGAGAGTGTACTGGCTCATTAAAAGACCGAGGACGAATATATAAGCTTTGTTGTTGATGCCTTGGGCACTGTCAGTGTTGAAGTGGGTGAAGACGAATTCGGGGGTTGCCCTTTCAGTGGTTACGAGCGGGATAAGAATCATAAGAAGTACAACACCTGGAGCAAATTTATGGATGACGAAAATAATAAATGAATAAATATATGAATGAATGAAGGATTAACCGGTCTTTTGGTTCATGATGTTTGACAACTTTTGGGTTTTGGTCAATAATGTTTTTTTTACCTAGTTTTGGTATCATATGTTTGCAGATTTTTTCTAGTTTTGGTCTAACCGTTACTTTCCGTCCATTTTTTGACATGTTCAAGTCACGTGATCCACTCTAAACTTTAAATTTAGTCCCTCTAATACTTTCTTAACCTTTTTTTTTTTGTTCAATTTAGTCCCGAAGTTTCAAAATTGACCACAATTGGACAATAGGTCCAATTGAATTTTTGAAACTTCGGGACTAAATTGAACAAAAAAAAGGTTAGGTAAGTATTAGAGGACTAAATTGAACAAAATTGAAAGTTTAGGGTGGATCACGTGACTTGTACATGTCAAAAAATGGACGAAATGTAACGGTTAGACCAAAACTAGAAAAAATCTGCAAACATATAGTACCAAAACTAGGTAAAAAAACCATCATTGATCAAAACTCAAAAGTTGTCAAACATTATGGACCAAAATACCTATTAACCCATGAAATGAAATGTTGCTTGCCTAGGAGATTCCATGCAGCAGCGATCTGGCCGAAGAAAGAGAGAATGGAGATGGGAAGGCTGTTGATGGAAGCGTGGAGAAGCAAAATAGCAGCATGGAAACAGATGACAACATACTTGGATGCATCGTAACCCCCTCCTGTCTTTCCTCCAGTGCTCAGCAGGATCATCACCTGAATCAACTGGGCTAGGGAGTAGTCTATGCTCGTGGTTACAGCCCACTGCATCCAATTTTATTCATCAACTTCCAATTTTAAAATCCAAGTTATTATTATTATATTAAATAAAGGAGTGAGGAAAGAGAAATCTTCCAAATACCTGACCAACAATGTTGAACCTGCAGGGTATGGATCCAAAGTAATAGTATTAAATGATGTTTAAACTTCTTGCAATCGTATCATTAAACTAAATTACCAAAAAAAATATGACAATAATAATAATTGTGTACCCTAAATAATTTTATAATAGAATTAGATTTCTTAAAAAGAAAGTTGGTTCAAATTAAATTAATTGCCTACATAGTAATGTCCGTAGCTCTAACTAGGGATGGACTTTATAAAAAAAAAACTAGGGATGGATAGACAGACATAGATGGGTGTGAATATATAATAATATATAACTAGTAAATAAACTAGATAGGGATTTATATTATTATTATTATTATTATTATTATTATTATATACATAGTAGGAATATAATGAATGAATAGAAGATTAGCTAGGTTATAGGTTACGTTAGTTACCAGCCAGTCAACCAGGAGGCAAAAGGTGCCCATGTGGGACCAGCAAGCTTTGCACTCCAAAAGTAAAGACCACCAGAAGTAGGGTAGGATGAGCATATCTCAGCCATTGATGTTCCCACCACCATTGTAAATATTCCCGCCACAAACCAACCATACACCATCGACACTGTTCCTCCATAATTCACCCCCGTGTTGAACAATGTTGTTATTCCGGTGAGAACCGATATTATCGAAAATGAGAAGGCAAAGTTTGACATCAACCTGCACTCTCATCTCATCCCATGTCATGCCACACACACAACATATGAAACTAGAAGAAGACACCGTATGCATTTTGGGAATTTTAACCATGTGTCTTTTTTTACGAATCTCAACTCTTATTATTATTTATTTTATTTTGGTCATCTCAAAAAGAAGAAATTAGAGGGAGGTAGATATATAGGTAGAGAGTTTAATTACGAGAGATCGCGCTTGAGCTCCTGTTTGTAGCCCAGTTCCTGGAGGCGGGTGCGGCCGGAGTCAGCAGACACGGTGGTGCTGTTTGGCAACTGGATCCCACCTTCTTCTCCATCCCGACGCCCCATCACAATCTCTAACAATGAATTACCACTGATTCTTCACACTCTCGTACGTCCTCCTCACTATATATATAAACTTCAAGAAGCAGCAGCAGCTTCTTGCAGAATTAAATTAATTTAGGAAAAAAGATGAATACTTAATTAGTTGACATGAACTAGAAGACGAAAGGATTACAATTAAGATGGAATCAGCAGCTACTTGCACTCTTCCACAATTAAAGGATGGAAAGGAAATAGATGAAAGCTTCCCTTGAGGGAGGGCGGTTGACATGTATACTTAATTAGTTGGGTGTTGAGTGTTGACTGTTGAAATTGTTTTTTTTTTTCACGGGTGGTCATAGGGGACCTCATTAGGAGGGCAGCACCCGTAGTATGTGTTAGATATCTATCCAATTCTGGTTCGTATTTACATTTCGGGCCTCGCAGAATACTCTAAAACCCGTAAAAGAACTCTTCCGCGGACACCCAAGTCCAAAACGATCGGGGACTTCCGGATTGCTAGACAATCCGAGTAGGTCCGGATTACCGACGTTCTCTGCGCGCTTATCCCGATTATTTTGCCAAGTGTGAAAAGTCAGTGCGCGCATAGTCCACCTTGATGATTCAAAACTGGGCACGATCCTTTGGTTCCCTATAAATAGAGGCCCAGGTCTCCCATTTGAAAAAATGGTATGCTTCCAATAGTAAAGTGCTGGTGATGAACAATTTTTCATTCTCATGATCACTAGCGAGGATTGAACACCTGACCTCTGGTTAAGGGATGAGGCGCTGAACCACCACACCATTGTTACATGGTTTTGAAATTGTTGTTTATATACAACTTTATATTATCGTCATTCTCAGATCGGTAAGATCTAGGGTCTGCAATGGTGTTGTTAAAATTAAATAACAATGGTTATTTGCACAATTTACCGCAATGGTTAACCGCACAATTATGGTGTAGTGCGGTTATGATGATGAGTTGTATACCCATAGTACGGTTATGGTATTAAGTCCATAACTACGCTTATAAACATCACAGCTATATATATATATAATATTAATATATTACTAATATTTATTTATATACAACTCTCAGTTCAATTCATTTGCAATTAGCCGCGCTGCGCTAGCCCTAAGTCTTTGGCTCTCAGAGTGTAAATATTGTTCCTTTTGTTTTCGTTACTTATTCATTTTGCTGTCGCGTCTTGTTTACTATGTCATGTATAAAACTTTGAATGTATATTTAATTTGGAGTTTTTGTATGAAACAGTGATGTTGTATTGGTTTGAATGTTTATAGTTAAATGGTTTAATCGTGGTGAAAAATCATGATTATAGTTATGGTTATAGTACGAAGAATTATAACCACAATAGTTATAGTATGAGTGGAAAAAAAATATAGTATGGTGATAGTATTAGTGGTACCCTCACTATAGTAAGAGAAATATATAAAAACTCCTAAATACTATTTTTTTAAAAAATATGAAAATATATATAAATATAAAAATGTACATAAATCCAAAATAAAATATCTAAAATTACTGATTGAAAAAATCTAACACATAATTGAAAAATCAACACAGTTAATTAAGAATGGATTTTTTATCATCTATTTTTTCACTCTTGAATGAATAATATTTATTTCATACTCAAATCTTATTTATTTTTAAATTTTAAATATTTTTACTATAGATTAAAATCTACAAAAAAAAAAGGTTTCTTTTTTACGTTCATCATTTAGCTTAAAAAATATTTTTCCACTTTCTTTTACATTTATTAGATTTTTATTTCATACATTTTCTTCTTAATTTTTTTAAAAATAAAATAGTTTCTCTTTTGTATTATATCTCTCTTAGTTTCATTTGTAACATATAATCTACTAGGGCTGGCAATTTGTGACACGGCACGATAGCACGACACGAACACGCACGAAAAAAACCGTGTTCGTGCTAGCATATGACAAAACGATAACACGATAGCACGAACACGATTAACACGATATAACTTCCGTGTCGTGTTTGTGTTTGAGTATCATAACACGACAAGCACGATAGCACGATAAAGTTGTGCTACTAAGACTAATTCTAAAGTATTGTTTGAAAAAAATATATTTATAGCCTTTAAAAACTCTAATTAGTGGTTTAATTTTTAGTGTTTGTAAACTCTATATCATTAACTAATGAATATTGACATATTAATTCATAATTTTTTTATATATGAAGTTCATTACTTAAATTTTTGCTTAAATATCTTGTATAGAGATGTCCAACTATATATCCTTGAACAACACGATAGCACGACACGAAAATATATGTGTCGTGTTCGTGTTTGTAAAACGTGGCACGATAAGCTTACCGTGCGTGTTCGTGTTCAGTAATTTTAGCACGACACGATCATTGACAGGCACGATAGCACGCACGATAGCACGAATTGCCACCCCTATAATCTACAAATTTAGGCTTTAGGATATATACAAAGTAGAAAATATAAATTATTTAAAAACCTAATTTTAGTATTAATTTATGAAGAAATATTATTTATTAATTAGATTTGACCTACCAATATTGTTTGACTTTCCATATAAGACTCTACATTAAATAGAGAGAATTTTCACAAAAAATAAATATTGAAAATTCTCTCTGTTTGATGGAGGGTATTAAATCTTAGATGGAAAGTGAAACAAAATTGGTGGGTCAGCTATTTTCTCATAAATAAAGGAAACACAAATAAATAAAAGTCGCAGCATTTTAGGGGGCGTTTGGATGGATGTAATGTGAGATTACTTGAAATGTGAGATTACAACTAATGTGATCTACGTAATGTAATGTTACATTACAGTGTTTGGTTGTGCTGTAATGTGAAATGTAATGACAGATTACAGTGTTTGGTATGTGTTGTAATGTGACTTTGTTATTATTATATTAATATATATGAGAGTATATTATATCTTAATCTGATAAGATTTAAAAGATTATATATTTTGACAACAAATAACTTCTTAAAGATTATGTGTGTGGTTAATACTATAGTCATTAATGAATTCTAAAGACTAAATATTTAAACTCAGTACCCACAATAACTAAAATTCTATTAATTAAAATATTATATATAATTTTATAAGATAATTTTTCATAAAAAATGCAACGAAAAAAACTTATTCACTTTATATGAATATCTTATGCATTATTATTTATTATAATAATGAGTTATGAAGTATATTAAAAATAATAATAAAAAAGTAAATAAAAAATAAAAGGTAATAATAATAGCAATATTATTATTTATTATTATAAAAAACTATAAATATAATACAAAATATTTTATCTATTTAATAAATAATAATAAAATAATAATACCTCGTAATTTTGGACGTAATCTCACATTACATCCGTTTTTTGATGTAATCTCACATTACGCTGAATGGAATTTTGACGTAATCTCATATTACAATGGACATACATTACAATGCACATTACGTCGTTTGGCAAATCAATCAACAACATAATGTAGAACGTAATGTGAGATTACATCCCACATTATATCTATCCAAACACCCCCTTAGGGTGGATCTGAATTCCATGTTCTGGATCATAATGGTTAATGGGTCAACTATTTTCTCAAACCTCTTTTTTTTTTTAGTAAATCAAATTACCAAACAAAATTATAGGAATTTCTTTACAAAAGTAGTTGAGTCGAGAACAAAACACCGTTGTATTAGAGATATATATATGTTTATATATTGGAAATTTGGTCCCTATAGTTTACATTACTTGAGTAGTACCTTAAGGGCACGTTTAATTGCCGGTATTGTGATATCCTACGTATTTAATACATGTTTAGCTAATACAGTTTTGATTTTGTCATGTATTGGGATATCCTAATACAATATTTGAATGAACTTTGTATTAGGATATCCTAATACAATGTCTAAAAGACCTAAATATCCCTAAATAGATATATACATTTTTAATTATTATTATAATTGAAGGCCGGCCGATGTTCACCACGAACCGTAGTCCGGCCGGAGGTCGCCGGAGTCCGGCCGGAGGTCGCCGGAGGCCGATGTTATGAGCCAAAGTTGGTGCAGTTGTTGTATATTAAATAAGATTAGGGGTAAATAAGTAATTTCGGGTTTGGTATTAATTAGTACATCATTTTTAGTTGGTATAAACTAAATCCAAATTCCTCCTATAATTGAGTATTAGCTAATACCAAGTATTAGCTAATACCAATACCAAGTGGACACAAATACGGTATTAGCTAATACGTGTATTAGTATATCGCAATACCGGTAATCAAACGTGGCCTAAAGGTCTCTAGATATAGAGTTACTACTAACTTAAGTTAATATCATAGTATTTGTTAATCCAATTGCATTATTCTAAATTTATGGATTAGTATCAAATTTTTCTATTATTCAAGTCCGGAATTAATCACTTCTACTATTGTTCTTCATTGTTTCCATATTTTTTCTTTATCTTTGCTTTCTTGCATTACAGTTTTTTGAATTGATTTTTCTAGTTTCAGCTTGGTTCAATCCAAATCATCTAAATTTTCATCAGATATGCAATGTTTCTATCAATTATATTTATAAAAAAAAAATCTCAATTTTCAACATCATCTTTCATTTATTTTGAATAATCAACTTCAGTCTTTCAATAATTCAGTATCGAATAGCGACAGCAAGTTCATCGATTTCAGAAGCAACTTTTCATCGAATCTTCATTACGGAGCTCTATTTTTCTTCTGCAAACTTGAATACAAATTTCTAGTGGTGTATTATGCTATATATTCATGATCAACATTTTATTTAATGTTAAGTATAGCAATCCTGTATATATTCTGTATAATTATTTGTTTCCATTCCTAGCTACTTTCCTAGTTTAGCCATTTACCAAGTTTAGCTCCATTGTATCATTATATATTGTAAGCTTTGAGTAGTGAATAAGAAACAGAATTTATCAGTTATAACATGGTATCAGAGCCGTGATTTTCTCCCTTCCTGCTGCTTAGTCGTGGTTTGCCCACCTACCACCGACTGCTGTCCGTACAGCCTCCGCTCGTTCGCTGCCTTTTGGATTGGCTATCTGTTGCTGTCGCTCGTTTGCTCAGTCCGACGAATCCCGTTGCTCTGCTCGTTGTTGTGACCGCTGCTCAGTCCGTTGCTCTGACTGGTCAGCCTCCACCCTCAATACTGCTGATTCAGGTTTCCATTGCTACGTTTGATTCTGCTTGGTATTAGCTTTGCTGCAATCCCTAGCTCTGCTTCAGATTTACAATTATTTGTTGTTCATCTGAATATCCGATTGATTTGCTGCGCCTGCCTCTGATTGATTTGCTCCGTGACGTGACTATCTGATTGATATTCTGCTGCTCTGGTTCGGTTATAAGCTGCTGGTCCGGTCGGTTATAATTTGCTGGTCCGGTTCTGCTTGCTGGTCTGGTTGCTGTTGATTGGTTTCTGATCCGTTTCTAAATGGTTTCTGTTGTTGTTCGTTTCTGATCCGTTTCAAAGTTGTTGCTATTTGTTCTTTTATGGAGAACCCAATATTAGTGGCCAAATCTTATATGGGTAAAAGCACAAGTCAATTGATTGTCAATCAATCAGTCAGCGACCACACTAATGCAGATAAAGTTGCTACGATTGTTCAGCAACTTGCGCAGTTGGGCGTCCAGCTGCAAACTCCAAGGGCTGTTATTAGCTCCTCAGGTATGACTTCCAACTGTTTATTAGCATCAAAATCATTATGGATTGTTGATTCAGGTGCTACTGATCACATGACTGGTAACAAGAGTTTACTGTCAGGACTTACCGCTACTTCACAACCACCTGTCCAAATAGCCAATGGTTCCACATGTCATATAGAAGGAATTGGATCCACTCAGATTTCACCACATATGCCATTATCATCTGTCTTATACGTTCCTTCTTTTTCTGAGAATCTTCTGTCTGTTAGCAAACTAATAGAACAATTATATTGCTCAGTTACGTTCACCCCAACTAAATGTGTTTTTCAGGAATTGGGGACTAACAAGTTAATTGGAATTGCATATAAGCACAACGGTCTGTATTACCTGGAGAGCTCGCCTCAACGAGTTGCGTACATGAGCACTAGCAGTGCTAAGGAGGTCCATTATCAGTTGGGGCATCCATCTCTACAGGTTCTAAAAACACTCCGTCCTGAATTTCATTCTGTCTCTGAATTAGTTTGTGAGTCATGTATCCAGGGCAAGCATATTCGTGCTTCCCATCCACCTAGGATTATTCGTCGGTCTGCTGGTATCTTTGATTTAGTGCATTCAGATGTATGGGGTCCGTGCCCAGTTACATCTATTTCAGAATTTCGGTACTTCGTCACTTTTGTGGATGATTTCTCTCGTGCGACTTGGATGTTTGTTATCAAATCTAGACAAGAGGTGTTTGCAAAATTTTTGACGTTTTGTTCTTTTGTGAAAAATCAATTTGGCACTACCGTTAAAACCCTTCGTAGTGACAATGCAAAAGAATATTTCACAAATGAATTTGTGCAATATATGAGTGAAAATGGCATCATCCATGAATCATCATGTGCATATACACCTCAACAAAATGGAGTGGTTGAACGAAAGAACAGACACATACTTGAGGTGGCTCGCACTATGATGATACATGGTCATGTCCCTCATCGTTTCTGGGCCGATGCGGTTCTAACTGCATGTTTTCTGATAAACCGTATGCCATCTTCTGTTCTTGATGGTGCAATACCTTATAATGTCCTCTTTCCGTCAGCTCCTTTGTTCCCTGTTTCACCAAAGATTTTTGGTTGTACTTGTTATGTGTACGACAATCGACCTGGCCGTACAAAACTTGATCCAAAGTCTGTCCGTTGTATTTTTATTGGTTATTCTGGAACTCAGAAAGGTTATCGTTGTTATAGCCCCACTCTTAGGAGATATTTTGTCTCATCGGATGTTGTTTTTATGGAGACAGTACCATTTTTCCTTAAATCTGAATCTAGCTTGTCTAGTAATTCTCCACATATCATGACTGTTCTGACATATCCTGAAGTCCAAGTCCGCTCTACTTCACTCGAGACTGATAATGCACCTCCTACGCCTCCTATTACTCAGGTATATACTCGAAGGGATAAGATGCCTCCTGTTAATACTAACTCTGTACAGAACATGCAGGACCATGAGACTCGTGTAACCCCTGTTCCAAGCAATGAATTCCTACCCGAATCTCCACCTTCTCCTACACAACCAGTCGATCCAATACCAACTCCCAGACCTGACTCTACCTCTGACATTGACATTCCCATTGCCCTTCGAAAAGGCTCTCGCCATTGCCCTAGTACCAGATATCCCTTAGATAGCTTTTGTTCTTATGCAACCCTATCCACAGATCATCGTGCCTTTAAAACTACTCTTGACAGTTACTCTATTCCTAGAAGTGTGACAGAAGCCCTGGCCAATCCAGGGTGGTTTAGTGCTATGCAGGAGGAAATGTCAGCTCTTTGGAACAATCAGACATGGGATCTCTGTCATCTCCCTCCTGGCAAGAAGGCAGTTGGTTGTAAGTGGGTTTTCACGGTTAAGGTTAATCCTGATGGGTCGCTTCATCGGCTCAAAGCTCGGTTGGTTGCGAAAGGCTATTCTCAGGAGTATGGCATTGATTATGATGAGACGTTTTCCCCGGTTGCTAAGATGGCATCTGTTCGCATCTGTCTCTCTCTGGCGGCCATTCGCCACTGGCCACTACACCAACTGGATGTCAAGAATGCATTTCTCAATGGTTTTCTTGAGGAGGAGGTTTACATGACTCAGCCGCCTGGATTTGTTGTTCAGGAGGAGTCTTCTAAGGTCTGCCGTCTGCGCAAGTCCCTATATGGTCTGAAGCAATCCCCCCGGGCATGGTTTGGACGTTTCTCCAACGTACTTAATCAATTTGGCATGACTAGGAGTGTCAATGATCATTCAGTTTTCTACAGGCACTTAAAGGAGAAGACCATCATTCTAGTTGTGTATGTTGATGATCTGATCATTACCGGTGACGATGACGAAGGGATCTCGGCATTAAAGAAGTTCTTGAGCGTGCAATTTCAGATAACGGACCTTGGTAAGCTCAAGTACTTTCTTGGGATCGAGGTATCACGATCTTCTGGGAAGATACTTATTTGTCAGAGGAAGTATGTACTTGATATGCTATCTGAATGTGGGTTACTTGGGTGCAAGCCTGCTGACTCACCTATGGTTCCTGAGACTAAGCTCCGGCCTGACGAAGGGAAACCTCTACATGATCCTGAAAAGTATCGAAGACTGGTCGGGAAGTTGAATTATTTGACGGTTACTCGACCAGATATCTCTTATCCAGTGAGTGTTGTGAGTCAATTCATGTCAACTCCGCACACAACACACTGGGATGCAGCAATTCGGATCCTTAGATATCTTAAAGGATCCCCAGGTAAAGGACTTGTATATTCTGATCAGGGACATAGTAGAATCGCAGCGTTCACTGATGCCGATTGGGCAGGGTGTCCTACTACTCGGAGATCCACTACTGGGTATTGTGTTTTCTTTGGTGGGAACCTTATATCATGGAAGAGTAAGAAGCAGACAGTTGTATCTCGATCCAGTGCGGAGTCAGAATATCGTGCAATGGCAAACACATCATGCGAGCTCATTTGGACGAAACGCTTACTCAGCGAACTAGGTATTCGTCATGATGATCTAATGAGACTACATTGTGATAATGAATCCGCCATGCATATTGCCAAGAACCAAGTCTTCCATGAGCGGACCAAGCACATTGAGGTGGATTGTCATTTTGTTCGAGACCTTGTCGTGGGAACATTCTCTAGCCCTCCATACATTCAACTCATTCCCGTTCGAACAGATTTCCAGCTTGCAGACATTCTAACTAAGCCCCTCCGCAAAGCGTTAATTAATGATCTATGTGACAAGTTGGGCATGTTAGATATATACGCTCCAACTTGAGGAGGAGTGTTAAGTATAGCAATCCTGTATATATTCTGTATAATTATTTGTTTCCATTCCTAGCTACTTTCCTAGTTTAGCCATTTACCAAGTTTAGCTCCATTGTATCATTATATATTGTAAGCTTTGAGTAGTGAATAAGAAACAGAATTTATCAGTTATAACATTTAATACATATTGATCGATATAAATGATAATTATTTTAGATGTGGAGTAAGTATGTTATTTAAGGATAATATTTACATGCTGGGCTAGGATAAAAAAACACTATACTACTTGTGGTATGGTTCAATTATGTGTTCTTGACTTTTAGCTTTTTTTTTTTTGGCCACTTGAGTCTTTGTTGAGTTTGATTGATGATTCCATTATGCTCTTTTGGCATGCATGCCTATTGCCTACCTCTCAAAGGCTCATATGCTCCTTCTCGTGCTCTCTTTGTTACAGTGACATCGACCTCTTTGGTTTAGTAGTATCTTTGTTTGTGGTTCGGTTCTTCTCCATCTCCATCGCTTATAAATTCGGCAAGCTCTTACCGCTCAAGTTGTTTTGTTTTTATTTTTACACCGTTTTTTCGTATAGAATTTTCTGTTTGTGGCCATTTTGCTAAGTTATATTACAGAAACATCATTTTTATTTCGATTTTGGGCTTACGGTCTTTGCTTGAATCAAGTTTCTGTATATCTACTTATTTTTGCAACATTTTATTAATATAAAATTTCTACATTTCTTACCATCTCTATTATTTAATATAATATGTACTCTTCTGATCAATTTTAAAAATTCAAAATTAAAATTACGGAAAGTAATATATATCCAATATAATATTGATTTAAGGCTTTAAACTCAAAAGCTGTCTTGATCTTAATGAAGGGCTTTGCTAAAGGCTGTGAAAATTCAAGTGAATTTTCTTGTGAAAGTTGTACTTTCATAATAAGTGGGACCATAATTAATAATGACTGTAGTCTATTTCTTATTATTCCAAATCTGCCCTTCTTTCTTTATGACCACATGACTAGTTAATTCTTCGGGTTAATAACCAAATTGCTACCTGAACTTTGGCCCTCTTACAAATCGCTACCTTAATTTTTAATTTTGAAAATTAGCTACCTCAACTTTGAAATTCAGATGAAATCGCTACCTCAGTCATTTTTTTGTCAATTTAGACAGAATTGAACTACATGTGTTTTTTTCAAATATTTTTCTTCCAAAAATGTCATTGTCTCTATTCCTTACCTCCTTACGTGAACATACTTCACCATATTCTCTCAGTTATCATCATTGCTTTATTATTTTACTGTACGTCGTATGTATATCTCCAATTCCAAAAGTTCAGACAAACTTCTACATTACTAATTAACAATTCCTCCATAAAAAAAAACGGCATAATCTAAAAGTAGTTTTGCTGTTGTTTTGATGCAGTAATGATATTGTTTCATTGTTTTTTTTCCGCTTTTGCTTATGCAATTTTTAGTTCGGTTTTAATTATATTACGTTTAGGTTATGTGTTATTTTGTTGTGTTATCTTGCTGCAGTAAATATGTTGTATCATTGCTGTTTTTTTTTTCACTTTTTGCTGCTGCAATTTTCACTATTGCGACGTTTACTTTTTGTTATTTTGTTGTTGAATCATAGCGAATATTTTTTCGTTATTATGTTGTTCAATTGCTTCCAACGAAAGGGGTCTGGGTATTTGTGGATCAAAGTCATAAAAAAGTAATACGTCCTTAAAATATAATACAAATTAAGTTAAATTCACTACACCTACTAGCATTTTCAGCATTGGTACAAAAAGATAAAAGATAAGATAATAATAAGAGATAAAAGAGAAGTTGAAACACTTGAAAGAGACAACTTTAAATATGCATCTATGTCTGGTATACTTGGAACTAACATCAAAACAATTTGAATTCCGTTATATTTTCATTAGGATATATATGACATTTGCAAATTCCATACATAATTTTCAGGTGAACAGAGCAAGTAGAGCGGCGAAGTTAACATTTTTTTATGGTGGAATTGTTAATTTAGTAATATAGAAGTTTGTCTGAAATCTTGAAATTGAATATATATATACGACATAGAAGAAAATAATAAAGCAAAGATGATAATGGAGAGAAGATGGTGAAGTATGTTCACGCAAGGAGGCAAGGAATAAAGACAATGGCATTTTTGGAAGAAAAATATTTGAAAAAAGCACATGTGGTTCAATTCTGTCTAAATTGACAAAAAATTGACTGAGGTAGCGATTTGATCTGAATTTCAAAGTTGAGGTAGCTAATTTTTAAAATCAAAAGTTGAGGTAGCGATTTGTAAACGGGTCAAAGTTCAGGTAGCAATTTGGTTATTAACCCTAATTCTTCCTTAGCTATTTTTATGAACGGCTTTTTTAGGATATTATGTGTACAAGCAAATTTATTTCTAACTTACACTACTAGAAGCACGTATGTTTATATATATATATTAAAAATGAAATTCTATACAAAGCACAAACCAGTAAAATAAAAACCATGAAAAATTCAAAGTAAATGACTAATCTATAAATAAAACAATTTATCCGAACTAACTCAAAGCATAGCAAAGCGAAAACTAATGAAATTATACTATAAATTATTAAATTACGAATAATACTAGGTTAATTACTAATTTATAAATATTATATTTTTTCTGAACTAACTCAAATTCTCTTAATTACTTGAACCATATACAAAATAAATATATGTTTTTATTTGGACGGTCGTTATATTATTTATATATTTATTGTAAAACAATAATTCTTAACCATTAATTTTTTTTTCTTTATACAAAATATGTCACCCCATCAGGCATCATGTTTAGTTTTATTTATATGTTAGCGATATTGTTTTATTTTTCTACCCTGAGTAAAAGAAAAGTAGAATGTAACGAAATTAAAGCAAAGAGGAGGGTAAATTTGTTTTGGTATACTATAGAATGAGGTTAAATTTGGAAAACTGGAAAAAGAGAGAGGCCATTGGAAATGGAGTTTTACTAAAATAGTGTTATATGGACAACCAAATACTAATATATGCTAGAAAAAAAAGTTGATTACAAATATAGGGCTGACCTGGTTGGGGGAACCCGGCCAACTGATTTTTTTTTTCCAGGAAAATTGTAAAAAAAAAAAAATGGAACTCACTGGCCGGATTGCCCCAACCCGGCCAAATATGTTTTTTTTTTTGTTTTTTGTTTTTTCTGTTTTTTTTTAAATAGAAATTGTAAAAATTAATGGTTTTGTAAATTTTTTTTCTAAAAAACCTATTGGATATGGTGAACCCTAGAAGGCAAATTGACAGACATTTGTCGTTTACCAGTTTTCGTAAAAAAAATTACAAAAATACTAATTTTATATTTTTCGAACTCACTTGGCCGGGTTCCCACAACCCGACCAAGTAGTGTTTCTTTTTTTGTAGAAAAAAAAAAATTACAAATCCATTGATTTTGTAATTTTTTTTACGAAAACTGGTAAACGGCAAATGTCTGTCAATTTGCCCTCTAGATTTCACCATGTTCAATAGGTTTTTTAGAAAAAAAAATTACAAAACCGTTAATTTTTATAACTTCTATTAAAAAAAGAAAAAAAAATCAGTTGGCCGGTTTCCTCCAACCCGGCCAGCCCTATATTTGTAATTGACTTTTTTTCTAGCATATATTGGTATTTTGTTGTCCATGTAACCCTATTTTGGCCAAAAACTCTTGGAAATGATAAAAAGTTACAATACTTTCGCTAGATATTTCGCAAGTTAGTTCACAGTTTAAAACATTCTTCTGATATATTTTAGAACTTCAAAATTAAAATTACGGACAGTAATATTAATATATATCCAATATAATATTGATTTAAGGCTTTAAGCTCAAAAGCTGTCTTGATTTTAATGAAGTGAAGTGTTTCGTTGTCTAAATTCATTCGTTATTAGAAGAATATATAGATTCAGCTAAAATAAAATTTTAAGTCCGTAATTTGAACCGGAAAACACTTTGTTAAATGATTGATTACGATTTTATTTTATTTTTTAATATATTGGCCAACTTTTCAACTTGATTTTTACACTAAAAAAATATAATGAAATTTTATTTTGAAGTTTAAATATCTAGTAGTGTGCCACTTGGCATAAGTGGTGATCCTAAGGTTTAAATCATAATTAGATAGTTTTTTTTATATAATTATTATATATAAAAATATATTTAATTCATTTAATTTATTATAATAGTATTTACTTTTGAATATCGTTATTAAAGAAACGTGAATTTTACTACAATACTTTGATTGAAGAACATAATTTTTCATGCAAGATAAAATGTGAAGACCATCCAAATTACATATAATATCCTATTTTTTAATTTTGCATAAAAACTATAAGAAATTTATCAACAATAGTAGTCATTGTTCACATACTCTCCATATAGGTAATTCACGGAGGTTCTCCGGCCACCGCACAAAGCTCACAGCAACCCTAATTTTGCATTACCTGCCCCCGTTCATTGTTAACCACCTCCACCGAAGCAAAACGCCCCATTAGCAACAACACTCAGTTAACCCTCGCCACCAACTCCTCAGAACCTCCCTTTGTCGAACCAATCTCGTCTGGAATGAAACCTCTCCTTCCCATTACCTTCGACCAAACAACCCCTTTGGAGGTCACTTCAGAGTTTATGGCTCACCCTATTCATGCGCATATAATCATCACTACAGTCGAGATAGTTCTCCCTACATGAGCCTTTCGTCGATAACTGAGCTTGTCAAATCCATACCTTCAATGCAAGCTGCTCCCAACCTCTAATTACCTCCATTAAATCTGAGCTTCTATATAACCCTCCTTTAAACATGGGATGCGTACACACTAAACTACACCACCACTCAAAACCATATCCTCCGTCGAGATTCTCAGTTCGTCACGCAAAATGCCTCCATCAATCCTCTACCCCATCGTCGTCACAACTACTCACGACGGACCATAACCTTCCCCTCTTCGACCATCAACACGCAACTACTCTCCCCCTCCTTCCAGTTACCCAACACGCCTTCACCTTCTCCACGCACACACGATGCTCCCAGAGCGTGTAACTCACGCATCGTGCCCCAGACCTAACAGTCGTGTTGAGGTTGACGAAGGTGATGGACACCCACTTTCCCGCCTTGCTCAAAATCACTCTTGGGAAAATCCCATAGGAGCTCAGGTGTGGCCCAAAGCCAGTCTAAATTTCATACCCACCCCAGCAAAATCTCTAGCGATCTTGAACATCCAGACCCAAGCATTCAGACCTCTTCTCGCCCGGCCCAACTCATAAAGGAGTCTGCTCTCAATAGGTGGATCCAAGCCCACTCCCACGAGAGAGCCTAGCTACGAGGCCAACAAAAAAAAGGAAGGAATCAGCCCAGAGGCCAGCCCAAGCGCAGAGCACGAGATCTTGGGCCAATCTCGTAGAGATACTTCTCAGGCCCAGACGCTCAACACTTGGAGAAGCCCAGACAGTGTTGCCCTTCCTCCTGTACCGGGCTTTTGGGCGAAGAGTGTACACCCGGCCCCGACAGCAAGAAGTCACGGACCGTCGAACCGGAGCAGAGAATCCACGTCAAACCGGTCTACCTCCCCGGTTGCTGCATTCAACCGGGACGCCAAGGAAAATTCACACCAACCCGAGGAAATGTATTCCACCGATTGGTCCTTAATTCTAGCTGGGAAATTCCTCCATAATAATCGTGCAAATTCCTCCATAATAATCGTGCTAGGCGTGACCTCATTGAAAAATGTATGGAACAATTTTGGAAAATTGAGAAATAACCGGAGGTTTTCGTTAGGACAGACCAAGTTGTTACCTTCTCCTTCGAGAATATTCTAGATGTCAAGGAAGTACTAGCTAATGCACCCTATGTCGTAGATGGCTCCCTCCTAATTCTGTCCCAGTGTCCAAACAATGCGGTCCCTGACGTGATTAGCACTCATAATGTCCAGTCTTGGATATAATTAAAATATCTTCCTGCTGGCACAATGAATCTCCAGTCGATCTTTGAAATTGCTTCTTCTGTTGGCGAAGTCTTACAAATTGGCGAGAATCTGTCAAACCCATAGGAAATTGCATGCCCTAGGGTTCAGGTTGCCCTAGATGTGGATTGACCGGTTGTACCCGGTATGTACCTTCCAAATAGTCCTCCCGACAGACCGGTCACTATTTTGTACCGAAATGGCCTTCCTTGCAATGCGTGCGAGCGCTTTGGACACCGGGAGAAGCTTTGCCCAACACTAAAGCGGCTAGCCGAGGATCAGCTTCTCTGCTGTAAGTTCTGGGTCAATAGTAATCCTGGTATGCGAGCAATGGAGCGTGAGGCGTGCAACCTCTACAACCTCTACAACCCAAAGAACAACAAGGGAAGCGATAGACTACTGAACTGGATCAAATGGGACCCAGTGGTGGGTTTCACCGCCCCGGGAAATGATAACGCCAACAGGCCCACTAGAACCAAAATACCGAAGCACAAGCAATCCCATCAGGCAGAAGCATCCCACCAGGAAAACCAAACTCCCGGAAGTCAGCCCCCCCCCCCATGGGAGCAGTCGAACGAAGCCCGCTTCCAGGAATTTCTTGGATGCTGCCCTGGCTCTGGTGATCCCAGAGATGGCACAACACAACCAGAGCAACGCATCCGGATTGATTTCGACCTTGCAATCCAACCCGCTGTTCTCCATACCTCTCGCGACACAACTTTCATCACAGCCCCCGAATGTTCCTACTGCCTGGAATACCTCGCCTCGGACCTAAGACCTATGACATTCAGATACACTTGTTATCCGAATGGTCACCTGGTCACCTCAGGATGAGCCTCCCATCCTGCAGGGCAGACAGGGAACATAAATCCTCCAACTGTTAGAAGAGGAACCACAAGTCATTGTCCCATTGGCAACACAGGACAGACCCCCGGAGAACTCCGAGCCCCCACCGGAGGGCAAGGACACAGCAGATCCAATGGAAGTAGAAATTTCCTAGCCCCCATCGGAGGGCGAGGAATTAACCATGACGAGACGCCCTGGGAAAGAACTCATGTTCTCCTAGTCGGAGGCCACGGAGGAGGAGATGCGCCCGAAGAAAAAGAAACAGGAACAATCATACCCCAGTGGTGACACTCCCACGTCGCTTCTCCCCACGCATTGGAGCTAGAATGTTAGTCAGCCTGAGGCCCTTCCACGAGCGAGCTATATCCGTCGCATGCTTATGCAACAACCTATTATCTCGGAGGTAGTACGTTTACCGCAAAAGATTGTTTCCTTTCAACTCTTAAATTGCATTTCCATTGAGAGCGCCGAGTTGTCCAGTACGGAAGGTCCTGTTGAGACCTTACCGGAATTGTTATGAATATTCTAGCTTGGAACTGTCAGGGGGCCGGGAATAACCTGACAGTTCAACATATTAGGAATATTATTAGTATACATAAACCTAGTATAGTTTTCATAGCTGAAGTTAAGAGTCAACCAGCTAGACTCAATGCAACAATTTCTCGGGCCGGACTAAGCAAGAGTTTCTCCATCCAACCAGAGGACACGAGAGGGGGCTTAATTTTAGCATGGAATGACAATATCAGTTTAGATATCATCCATTCAAACCAGAACGCTATCCACACGGTCATCACAATGCAACACGGAAACAACCCCTGGGAAGCCTCTTTTGTTTATACGCCCTCCAAACCATGTAATCGGCCGCATTTCTTGGAGGACTTAGCCTCTTACAGAAATTCCAGACAAGTTCTGTCCCCCTAGCTGGTAATATGCGATTTTAACGATATCTGGAGTTTCGAAGAAAAGGAAGGCGGTTCTCAGGTCTTAGCAAACAGAATCTTACAGGCTCACAACCGGTCTGATTCACTCGACCTGCTAGACCTAGGTCTTTCAAGGCAAAAGTTCACCTGGTCAAATAGACGCGATTCCCCGAACCTAGTCCGAGAGAAACTCGATAGGGCTTTCAGTAACCTAGAATGACAATTTCTCTTTCCAACTGCAACAAATCGACACCTAGAAACAATTGCTTCGGACCACTGTCCAATTCTTGTTTCATGCGCACCGGAAAAGCACGCAGCTCATGGGCAATGTGGTTGGAACATCCCTCGTTCGTCCAGTTACTACAAAAATCATGGCAGTGGTCCCCAAGAGGTAACTCACAAGAGTGCCTCTGTCAAAAACTCCGCCTCCTCAAAGCAAACGTAAGGAAGTAGAATCAGACAACCTTCGGCAACATTGACGTAGCCATCCAGAATTGTCTCAACAATTTTAACTCCCAACAGGAGAACAACGTCGCCACACCACTTCTTGATGTTACCATGAACCGTCTCACGGAGCTTTACACTTACCTGGAGGTAATGTGGAGACAAAAATCGAGACAATTATGGTTAACTGCCGGCGATAGAAATACAAAGTTCTTTCACGCGTATACTCTAACACGAAGAAGACGGAATGTGCTCTTAACGATCGATCTAGACGACGGATCAACCATTGACGATCCAGACGAGGTGAAGCGACAAGTGACTAATTATTACCAGACACTTTTCCAAGCCCAACCAAATCTTGCCGACCCAACATCCACAGTATCCAATGATCTACGTATTGGGTCAGCACAAAAGGTTTTGCTTTGCTTGGATATATCAAAACTGGAAACAGATACGGCTCTATCTCAACTCGGACCAGACAAAGCACCAGGATCGGATGGTTACCCCCCCCCCCTTCCCCCCATTTTTTTTTCTAGAAAACGTCTGAAACCACAGGATACGACCTGACCATGGCCATTCGTCATTTTTTCGGCAACGGAGAGTTGGCAGCAGAAACAAATTGCACAACAATTGTACTTCTCCCGAAATGCAAAATTCCAAGATCCATGAGAGATTGGCTCCCAATAGGTTTGTATAATACTAACTACAAAGTGATCGCGGAAATTCTGGTCAACTGTATCCGCCGGATAATTCCAAATCTAATTTCCCCGTTTCAAACGGCCTTTGTACCTGCTAGAAGCATCACAGACAACACCTTCCTCGCTCAGGAGCTGCTTCACACCATAAAAATGAGACCGAAAGGTCGCATAGGGCTTTTGGCTTTGAAGTTAGATATGAGCAAGGCATACGACATGGTAGAATGGTCCTTCCTTAATGCAGTTTTAACAAGCATGAGTTTTCCCCCAAAATTCATTAAGTGGATAATGGAATGCCTGACCACCTCCTCTTGCCGGATACTGATTAACTGGGAAACGACCAGTGCCTTCAAACCCTCAAGAGGCCTAAGACAAGGGGACCCCCTATCGCCTTACCTCTTTATATTAGTTGCCCAAATGTTGTCTCAAGAACTGTCTAGAGCCCAGCACGACGGCTGATTACGGGGTATAAAACCTGGAAAATTCACACAGGAATTCACCCACCTACTCTTCGCAGACGATAGCTTTCTCTTTCTTGAAGCTTCTCCGGACAATGCAATCAATCTAAAAGAGATCCTAGATACATATCAAAGGGAATCGGGGAAATTTATCAACTATAGCAAGTCAAGCATTAGCTGCAGCCTGAATGTCCCAGTCGAGGTGGCCTCTAACATCTCATACATTCTAGGTGTCCGAGATATGTTACCGGAAGAATTATATCTGGGACTACCAACGGACCGGTCCAGGTGTAAGAAACTACTGGGAGAAAAGATAGTCCAAAGAACCACGTCAAGAATCCAGGGATTGATGAATAAATTACTTTCTCCAGCAGGACGAGAGGTGCTCATCAAATCAGTCGTTAGCTCAATACCAACCTACACAATGTCATGCATAAACCTGTCGGAAAAAACGACAGGCCAGATCGACAGATTGATCAGACATTTTTAGTGGAACACATATAGCACAAAAAAAGGGATACACTGGGTGTCATGGGATAAGTTGTGCAAACCAAAAGAAAAAGGGAGGACGAGGCTTCCGCGATACACAAGCTTTCAATTTGGCTTTCCTGGCAAAACACGCAGTAAGAATGATTACGGACAAGGACTCTCTTTGGGTTAAATGCGTAAAGGACAAGTATCTGAGAAATACAAATACTTTAACGCAAAACCTCAGCAGTATCACTCACCTATCTGGAAAACGCTGACTAAACTATAAAAGTTCCTTCTCACTGGGACAAGAGCACGTCTGTAATGGCCACTCCATCAACTTCTGGAAAGATCTGTGGGTCCCTAACATGGGCCTTTTGAAGAACTGGGTACCTCTTGGCACGATTACTCCAAACGTTAAGGTCAGTCATGTCATCTCCAACAGACGCTGGATGTTGGATTCTCTGGAAAACCTTCTCCCTGTCGTCATCATGAATGCAATTCTCCTACTGGACCTACCACTCTTCAACACTCCGGACATGCTCCTATGCCTCCACAGTGACACCGGTATTTACACCGTAAAAATCGGCCATCACTTCATTTACTCATGTCTCCATCCCAAGACAGAAGGAATCTCATCTGCAACCACCAAGATTGTCAATACATCCTTTTGGAAGAAACTTTGGAACTCCAGGTTACCCCCAAATATCCGTATGTTAATCTGGAAGGGCTGCAACAACGGCTTGCCTTTCGGGCAAAATATCCAAAGAAGAATTCCCTCATTCAATCCCAGGTGTTATCTTTGCTCTCAAGCAAACATGACTTGGGATCACGTCATGTGGAAGTGTCCTTTTGCAGCAAGAGTATGGTCTAGTTCGAATCTGGGTGTTCACCCTACAACCACTCCTTTTAGCTCAGCAATGGAGTGGCTTTTTGAGAAGGACCCGGGGATCCAATCTCCTGGGCCTGAGGCCGATCTTTTTAGTCAGAAATGTTTGATCTTATGGGGGATTTGGTTGAAGAGGAACTTAGTTATTTTTCGACAAAAGATTCCCTCTACAATCCCTGTTATGTACCAGATTCTTATGGCTTCTTTTGAATGTGCTAACATGTTTGATTTTGTTCGATCCTTAGGCGGGCATTCCGGACTCACCCAAGCTTCCCTGAGACCCAGAACCACAACCTCGACACATACAGGACTCACCATTGTATGTGACGGGGCCGTTAAAAGCACTACTAATACTATCTACGGAGCCGTAATTTTACTAAACGAGAGTGGGAACATCTCAGCGGTCTTTATTACCTCGGCATATGCGACGACTCTTTCCTCGCGGAAGGATTAGCTTGCAGGGCAGGACTTTTGTTAGCACGTTCTTCACGTCGGAGTCCACACACTTTGTTCACGGACTCGACAAACTTGCTAAAACATAAATCCTCCTCCTCTATTGGCTGTATTCCCTCTCTGTTTGGCGTCGTCCATGATATTAGATTTCTGTTAAGCTTACTTTCGGTTAGCATTAAGACTGTCCCTAGATCTCGCGTTCTTCTAGCACATAACATTGTTTCATTGGCAGCCACAGCTGATATAACTGGATGCTGGTTTGCCCCCGACATTCCCATGCTTTTGAGAAAGTCGGAGGCTCTTTTGTTTCTTGAATGCGGTTAATATATGTTGCTTCTGATAAAAAATAATAATAATAAAAAAAATGTATATGTTCTTTTAATATATTGATTTAAAAAGACGATTTTTCGTGCGAAGTTAATAATAGAAGAATAATAAAATATTTTGTCTAACTAAATCCCGCTTAAAGCAAGGCTTAAAACAAGCATTAATGATTATATATATATATATATGTTAAATTAGTTATTTTTCATATAAATTTTTTTGTAAGTTAATATTTGATATAAAGATAGAAATATATCATTTATAATTAATTATAGTAATGTATATTAATTAAAAATATATTAGATTACATATTTTTAATATATATATATATATATATTCTCATAAAAGAAGGTAAAAATCATAATATCTTATCAATTATGACACTTGGAAAATATTCTACTAATAAATGTAAATAAATATAATTATAGACATTAAATTAATATAAAATAATTTTATAGTAATAAAATGAGATAAGTACATTGATACACATTATTAGTATTACTAGGTATTTGCCCCGCGCAACGCGCGGGGTTGATATTTTTGTAATTGTTGTTTGCGCTTATATTATGTATTCATTATATAGATGATAAATTATAAACATTTATAAGCTAATTTTGGTTGTTTTTCCACCGATTTTTTTAAAATTATTTATTAGGTGAAAAATATAATGCAAAAAAATATCCATAAAAAAAAAAATCAATCTAAACAAAAATATACATAATTCTCGTTGACATACTATCGAGCACAATCAAGTTAGCGTAGCCAATCTGCAGTTGAATCAACATAAATTGATTTAAAGTAAAATTGTCATATGTTGAGTATCCTGTAAAATTCTTAACCTTAACGATCACAACGATGGTATAAAAAATGAGGGCGTGATCGACATTACGGGTGCGAGACCGATTGAAGGGATTTTAATTAGTCCTAGTATTCTGCTCGAAGAAGCAATTTTCATTCGACATTGTGTTGATTTTTTAGATTGATGATGGAGATGAAAATTCATGGACAGAGAACTTAAATAATTAATATAGATTAGTAACAAATGGAGTATAAGAATTTGTAGGATCAAAACACATTTGCTTTCAGTTTCCAAATATTTCTGTTGCTTTTATTATAGGGAAAAGTATGTAAAACATGCAACATGTTTGAAAAAGATGGTTTTATGGACCAATATGTTTTAAAATGTGCAACATGTTTGAAAAAAGATGGTTTTATGGACCAATATGTATTAAAATGTACAACAAACTTACAAAATATGTTAAAATGACATACCGTCCACTTGTTATCAATAGTTTCATTAAGTGGACACGTGCGGAACACAATTTTAGAAGGAAAAAAAATATTTAAAGCAAGAAGTTAATTTATACATAACAATGATTACTAATAGGTGGATGTAGTAGATACTAATAATAATAATTATTATATTTTAAAAACGTGATCCGCACGTTTTCACTTAATGAGACTAGTGACAACAAGTGGACGATACGTCATTTTACCATCTTTTGTAAGTTTGTTGTACATTTTAAAACATTTTGGTCCATAAAACCATCTTTTTCAAACATGTTGTACGTTTTAAAACATATTGGTCCATATAATCATTTTTTTCAAACATATTGCATGTTTTACATACTTTTCCCTTTATTATATTACTATGATATCTTACTCGCATTTTGCGTAAGAAGTTGTGATAATTCATTATTTTTATTTTTATTTTAATACAATATGCGGTACCATAAATTTGAACATAGAAAACATATGATATATTGCCAATTGATATTAGTGTAATTTAAACATTAGAAGAAAAAGAATTAGGGTGTATTTAAGAGTTTTAAGCATAAACTTACTTTTAATAATTTTAACAATGGTTATATTATAGTTAGTTTTAGAAAATAATTAAAAATGTGACAAAATAGGTGGAAAAAAGAGGTTGTTTTAATGAAAGTAAACATGCACGAGTTTTTTCTTAAAAAGTATATAAATTTAAGGAGGCAACGCACATTTTATTCTTAAGAATTGGTATAAGAAATCTTTTCTTAAGTTAAAATTTTACATTTTTTTTCAAATTGATACCCTAATTGATAATACTATTTTAACTACATGTTGCACAAATTATTTTTGTAAAGCTCACAAAAACTATTAGATTATGAATATGAAGAATGTGAATTAGTATACTCATTAAGATTAACTAATATACATGTAGAAAAAATGAGATTAATGAATTGAATGAAAAATAGTAATGTGTAACATATGAAGAATTTACAAAACCAATTAATTACCAACCAATAAAAATGCTTGTTGGTGACATGACAAAAAATCTAGGCTATTAGCCAAAATTTCATCTCAATTATATTATATATAGATAGAAGATAGATAGATTTTAAAAGCATAAACTTACTTTTGAAAATTTTAACAATGGTTATATTATAGTTAGTTTAAGAAAATAATTCAAAAGGTGATTAAATAGGTAGAAAAAATAGTTTGTTTTAATGAAAAAGTATTTAAATTTAATGAGGCAATGCACATTTTATTCATATAATAGTTTGTACAATAAATCTTTTGTTAAGTTAAAATTTTACATTTTTGCAAATTTTGATACCCTAATTGTTAACACTATTTTAACTACATGTTACACAAATTATTTTTGTAAAGGTCACAAAAACTATTAGAATATGAATATGAAGAATGTGAATTAGTATACTTATCAAGATTAACTTATATACATGTAGAAAAAAAATATGAGATTAAAGAATTGAATGAAAAATTGTAATGTGTAACATATGAAGAAGTTACAAAACTAATTATCAACCAATTAAAATACTTATTAGTAACATGGCAAAAATCTAGGCTATTTGCCAAAATTGCATCTCAATTATATTATATATAGATTAGTAATACGATGGATATAAGCAATGACAAAAGTGGGTCCGAGCCCATGAACATTAAGAAGCTCCATTTAAAAGGGTAGGATTATAAATGTTTCATCTAACCAACCCAAGGGTTAATAAAAATAAATTATCTGAGATTTGATCCAATTTGAAATAGAAAGTTTGAGGTTTGGACTTTTTTAAAATTTGGTTTTCCATCCAAAATTACTGTTAATTTTGACAGAACGTTACGAAGAGTCGGAATTTCCATTTCTACCAAATATGATGTGACAAAATTACCCCTAGAGTCAAAACAACCACCACCCAACTCTGGCCAGCCACCACCCAACTCGTGATAGGTCTTCGCTTAAAAAGATTTTTGAAGACTTTAAAATACTTTTTAAATATCTTATAGTTGTTAAAAGTTAAAACTCCAAAAAAAAAAAACCTTAGATATCATCATAATGAAGGTTACTCGGACTCGGTAATTAATTTTGATTGCTTGTAGATGATGTATTTAGAGATCAATAGGTAGTATTTCCCTAATTTGTAAGAGCAATATAGTGGTATCAATATTTTTCATATAAAGTTTGGGCTTAAATTGTTGTTTTTTTGCTTTGCCACATTGTTTTTGTTTTAAATATAAAAAATAGAAAAAATACTATAATAATTTCATGTTAATGCTCTGTTTAATATGTACTCGACTTTAATTCAAGTAGATATTTCAAACATTAGATGACGCGCTCTGTTTAATATGTACTCGACTTTAATTCAAGTAGATATTTCAAACATTAGATGACGCACGTGGAGATTTGTGGAGTGAATGACCAAAGTAGGTCAGTTTCCGAAACTAATTCCCAAACTAGGCTCGTTCAGAAACTAATTCCCAAAATAGGTTTTTTCATATTTGTAATAATATACATTATTTACTTTACATCCTAAAGTTTACATTATGTTACAAATGAATCCTTAATCAAAATATAATACAAGAAAATTGAAAATTAAATGTATGAAAAAGTAAAAACTGGGAAAAAAATTCTAAATTAATTAAATTATGAAAATAGACATTAAAAATAATCAAACAAACAATTTTTTAGATTTCAATTTTAATTCTTAAAAAATGTTTAAAATTAAAGGATAAATTTAAAATTTAAAAATAAATAATTTTTTAAACAACTTTATCTTGGCAAAAAAAAAAAAAAAACCAACTATATAATGATAAAATTATTCATCAAGAGTATGAAATTAAAATTTATTCTATTTATTTTTCAATTTTAAATTAGTTTATCTATTTTTCCAGTCACTAATTTTATACATTTTTATAAATTTAACATGTTTTATTTAGGATTTATGTATGTTTTCATTTTTATACTTTCATATTTAAAAAATTATGAGTATTTAGTTTATTTACATGTTATATCACTTTTTTTTTAATATAATTTATAACTTTAGCATGATTTATTTTTAGATTTTTTAATAATTACTAGTTTTTTTAATTTTTAGTTTATAGCTTTTACATATAATTACTTTATTTTTTTCACATTTTTTTTTTATATTTCTTGTATTATTTATCGGTAGGGTCAATTGTAACAAAATATAAACTTTGGGATGTAAAATAAAAAGATATAAATGATTAAAAAAAATAGAAAAACATAGTTTGGAAATTAGTTTCAGAAGAAGCCTAGTTTGGAAATAAATTTGACAATCAGACCTGTTTGGGAATTCACTCAGTTGTGTAACAATTAAAATATGATTAATCTCCACTCTCTTAAATTATCCCCTCCCCTAACCTAAAGACTGAAAAATCTAACCGGAGATACATTTTTTTTTTTTTTTTACAGTACATTCGTTACATTTAAGTAATGCACTAAACGAGCAAAAAAAAAAAAAAAAGTAATGCACTAATTACGACATTATGACTATTCTTGTTATAGTTGTGCCGCTGAATTTGATAAAATGGTAGATGGTTAGTTAAAATTGTTATTAAGAATATGTAATTTATGTGTTTGTGATATTAGTTTGTAAACATAATCATAGCAATGCAAAAGCGGTTGAGTTGTGCACTCTAATACTATATCAATTAGAAGTTTTAATTTTATTTTACATTTTTTTAAATAGTGTTATCAGGAATAAAATATGTACACTCAGATACTATGTTAAGAATAAATACGCGTATAAACCAACTTTCTTATAAACTCGAATTTGTGAGTGAAAAATATTGTGCATACTATTATATTACATTTCTAGGTTCTAACATCTACATATTTTCACAATACATTCATTCATAAAATTGACGGATTGCAATATTGTGGGGCACATTATTATATAACCAAATTGCTACTCGAACCCTAATTTATTTATTTTTTTTTAAATTGTTTAACTGAACTTTCAATTTTCGAGCAAATTGCTACCTCCATTATAAATTTAGTCAAACTGGACAGAAAATGAATATGTTACGACCACATTAGGCATAGTCATGTGTACATAAGATCAGTGTTTTAGAAATCGGACCGGACCGACGGTCGGACCGCGAACCGGGTATAGCACTGGTCTGGTTTCAGTAAAAGTGCGAACAACAGATTGAACCCGGTTCCAGTTGAGAAAAACCGGCACCGGTCCAACTGAGAGAATACTTAAAAAAAAAAAAAGTAAACTAGTAAAGTGTCGTCGTTTTTTAGGGTTTACAGAGAAATCCTAACACCATTTCCACAAATGGTGCCAGTGCCGTCGCTCGTTGATTGCTCGTCGTTCAGAGGTTGATGGTGAGGCTGCCAGGGATGGAGGCGGAGTACAATGTTGAAGTTGCATATGGAGATCTCTAATAGGGGAATCGAGGAGAGAGAAAGTGAAACCTGCTGCTTTCTAATTTCATCTTGACAGCAGTTAACTGTGTCGATCTGTCTTTATCGACACCGTAGCTTGCTGCCTACTACGACCAAATTTGTTCTCATCCGCAATTTTGGCTGCAGGTCCGTCATTTCTAGGTTCTCGGATTGGGTTGGATGAATGCTGTTAGGGTAGGGTAAAAGAGGGAAGAGGAAGACTAACCCATTATGGATTTTTTTTTTTTTTTTTTTTTTTTTACAATTTGACTAAAATTGTAATAGATATAGTAATTTGTTTGAAAATTGAAAGTTTAGGCAGTCAATTTTAAAAATTTAAAGTTCGAGTAGCAATTTATAATTCTCTCAAAATTGATGTAGGAATTTGGCTACCAACCATAATAATAATAATAATAAAGGGAGGGAGGGTGTACATACCAGCCTGTAAGCCAGGAAGCGAGAGGGGCCCAACGGTTACCACAGAGCTTGGCACTCCAAAAGTAGAGACCTCCAGAAGTTGGGTAAGCGGAGCAGATCTCAGCCATGGAAAAGCCCACAGTAAGAGTCAGCACTCCTACTATTGGCCATCCCCATACCATCGTCAACGGCCCACCATAGGTTAGCCCCGTTCCGTACACCGTCGTTATACCCGTCAGCACCGATATTATTGAGAATGTCATTGAGAAGTTTGCTATCGCCCTATCATCATCAATTTATTATTTATCAATAACAATTCATTACTACTTTTACTCTTCTGTTAAGTTCCTTTTCTAAATTGCCAAACGTACCAATCCTTTTTAATATTTACACAATTATTCACAACTCTCTTATCCCCACCTATGCTATAATAATAATAATAATAATAATAATAATAATAATAATATAATAATAATTTATTTATAGTTAAATAACCCTCTAACCTCGAATCACCAAAACCTTGAGTAATATGTGTGACACGTGATTTGCGTCTATATCGAGTATATATTATTATTTTGTAGTATGTGCAACTCCTCGCGGTTCTTAGGTAAAAATGTTGGGTAATGTATGTACGATCTACGAATACACACAACTGTAAGTCTGTTACAGTTGAAGATGACATATAATATTTTTTCCACTGAGATGGTCGCGCAAAGTCTCAAACACTACTTTTTTTGGCCGACGATATTAAATACTTATTGGTCGTTTATTTAATTTAAAGTAGAAACGTTTCATCACATATAAGAAAAAAAAATGAGAGAGAGTTAGGGTTTAGAAAGGTACGAGAGACGGCGGCCCAGTTCTTGCTTGTAGCCGAGCTGATTCAAACGACAGTCATCTGCAGAAACAATGTCGTTTCTGTCTTGCAGTATAATATAATGGCCGCCGGAGTTAGAAGCCGCTCCACCGTCATTTCTAGTCATGATTCTCCGCCTGCTAGAATAACTTCTGTTTTCTCTCTCTCCCTCTCTCTATTGCAATATGTAGTTGTGTTGTCAAGGCCTAGGCATATGATCCCAAATCTAACAGTCAACAAACCGCCAGCCTAAGAGAATTAGATAATTTGAGGCGCTACATATATATTATTATATTATGCACATAGATGAGAGTGGGTACCCTACCCACTCTGCATCTACTTGTAATTATTATTAGGCCTAGAAATGTACCAGTTTGGTGCGGAGTTTTAAGACTAGGATAATCATAATTATAATTTCATAATTTTTATCCAAATACTATAATCATAAATATTATAAATATTTTTTTTATACTATAATATTTTCATAATCATACTTTTTTAACACAGTTTAAATTTATACCACTATATTTGCTTTTAACTGAATTCATAAATGTATGCATAACTAAATTAATAATGTATTTATGAATACATGAATAAAACAAAAAAATTCGAAAATAATTTAAACTCAACATGCAATCACTACGAGAAAATACATAACTCCACATTAGGAACTTCTATACATGAATTTTGGTGTGTAAGTAGAAAGATTACATAAGCTGCAAAATGTGTGATAAATTTGGTATCCGATGGTAACGAAACCCTAGCTTTGGAGAAGATGAACAGACAAATGCAAGAAAGAAAACGGAGAAAATAATTGCGGTTCATCGTACTTGGTTACTTCACCTGGCAAGTTCTCACCTTATAACACTAAGAGAAACCCAATATTATCAGGTTTTACCCCACAGTTTGTACAAATGAAGGAACTAACCCACAAGTCTAGCAAGTGTGACAAAAAAACTAACAAACTGAAAATATCAACTAGGTCCTCAATTAAAGAAAGGGCCAGCCAGAAATACAAAAGGCTTGAACAAAATAAACAACTGAGCCCAATAAATGAATAACCAAACAGCTGCAGTCCAAACACCAACACACGGGCCCAGATTCACCCTTCAACACTCCCCCTGAATCTGGCAGTGTTTAAACTTCATCTCCCTCATCAATCTTGTCGGAATGAAATATATCCTTCATTCCTAACAGCTCCACCAGATGATGATGATCTTGAGAACTCAGTGACTTGGTAAACAAGTCAGCGAGCTGGTCACCTGTCTTGATAAACCTAAGCTGCACGACTTTCTCAAGCAACTTGTCACGTATAGCATGGCAATCAACCTCAATATGTTTAGTTCGTTCATGAAATACAGGGTTACTAGCTATCTGAATTGCAGCTTTGTTATCACAATATAAAACAGAAGGTTTGGTCTGAAAAAAACCTAACTTAGCAAGTAAACCTCTAAGCCAAATGACCTCAGATAACAACACACTAATACTCCTATACTCAGCTTCAGCTGAGGACTTGGAAACAACAGGCTGCTTTTTAACTTTCCAAGATATTAGGGAAGATCCCAAGTTAACACAATAACCGGACACAGATCTCCTACTGACCATACACCCAGCCCAATCAGAATCACAGAACCCAATCAATTCAGGTATAGATGTAGCAGAAAGAAGAGTACCTTTACCTGGTTCCCTCCTAACATACCTGACTACTCTTTGTGCTGCCTTGAAATGAGACAACTTTGGGCCCTTCATATACTGGCTGAGATGTTGCACTGCAAAACAAATGTCTGTTTTAGTAATGGTTAGGTACAGAAGCTTCACTATCAGCTTTCTATAAGAATTTGCATCATCTAGGGAAATATCACTCTTGTTCACACCTAAATGTTTATCATAAGCATAAGTAGTCAACTTGAGATTTAATTCCATAGGGGTTTTGGCAGCCTTAGAAGCTGCTAAGCCAACACTAGAAATTAATTCAAGTGCATACTTCCTTTGAGACATAACAATACCAGCACCAGACCTTGAAACCTCAATACCAAGAAAATACTTGAGATTTCCAAGATATTTCATTTTAAAACTGTTTTCCAATACAGACTTTAAATCAGATATCAAATCACTACTATTACCAGTAATGAGCAAGTCATCTACATAAACCAATAGAATCACAATCTGATCACCAACAGCCTTGGTAAACATGGAGTAATCATGTTTAGACTGAACATAACCTGCAAGGGTTAGTGAATCACGCAGTTTAACATTCCACTGCATGCTGGCTTGCTTCAGGCCATAGAGGGATTTGTGTAGTCTGCACACAAGAGGCACATGCTCCCCCTGAGTACCAAATCCCTCAGGTAAGGTCATGTAAACCTCTTCATCAAGACCACCCTGTAAAAATGCATTATAGACATCCATTTGGAACAAAGGCCATTGAAAAATAGCAGCAAGTGCAAGAACAACTCTAACAGTATTCATTTTTGCAACATGTGAGAAAGTCTCATGGTAGTCTATGTCATATTTTTGTTTAAATCCTTTGGCCACCAATCTAGCTTTAAAACGTTCAAGACTACCATCAGATTTATATTTAAATTTAGGGTTAAAGGTCCTTTTGGTACCACATGTTTGCAAAAATTACACTGTTCATACCACTAGTATTTTTTCGTACCGAATTGGTACCATATGTTTCCAAACCTTACTGTTTTGGTACCTCCGTTAGGGTTCCGTCAAAAACAGCCGTTAAATGGCATGTGCCATGCACGTGACCAGCCCAAAACTTTCAATTTTGTTACAATTTAGTCCATCTAATACATCCCTAACTTTTATTTTGTTCAATTTAGTCCTAAAACTTCAAAATCAAACCATTTCCCCAAATTGACCTAGCCGGACCTAGCCTAGGGCTAGGTCCGACCCTGGGTCGGGGTCGCCTGGGTCCGGCGACCATGACCCAGGGTCAGACCTAGCCCATGGCTAGGTCCGGCTAGGTCAATTTGGGGAAATGGTTTGATTTTGAAGTTTTAGGACTAAATTGAACAAAATAAAAGTTAGGGATGTATTAGATGGACTAAATTGTAACAAAATTGAAAGTTTTGGGCTGGTCACGTGCATGGCACATGCCATTTAACGGCTGTTTTTGACAGAACCCTAACGGAGGTACCAAAACAGTAAGGTTTGGAAACATATGGTACCAATTCGGTAAGAAAAAATACTAGTGGTATGAACAGTGTAATTTTTGTAAACATGTGGTACCAAAAAGACCTTTAACCCTTAAATTTATAAACTCATTTACACCCTATTGCTACTTTACCTTTAGGCAATGGAACCAAAACCCATGTTCCATTATCCCGAAGTGCTTGTATCTCTTCTTGCATAGCAAGAATCCATTCTTTGCTTTTGATAGCCTCCTGATAACTATGAGGCTCAACCAACTCAGAAATATTGGTTAGATGATAAGGGACAGAAATATTATCATAAGAGATATGATTGCAAATAGGGTAAAGAGAACCAGAAGTAGTCATATCAAAATCAGTGGTCCAAATAGGTGGTCGAACAGCCCTACCAGATCTGGTTTGCTGAACACCAGTAGAGGGAGGGACAATTATCTGAGAATCAGGTTGCTCAATAGGGTCATCACCATCAGAATCAGATAAAGACTCATTATCTGGATCATTGGTGACTGGTCCATCAGAATTCATAGAGGGTTCATCATGGGGGATCTGAGGAATATCATTAGCATCATTTCCCTCATAATATATGAAAGAAGAATCATGGGGATCAACTTCAAAATTCACATCAAGGAAAATTGGTGGTTCAGTAAGCTTACCACTCTCAAAAGGAAAAAAAAAATTTAATTGAAAACAACATCTCTACTAACAAAAAAACGATCATGGGTCATATCATAAAGTTTATACCCCTTTTGAGACTCATAATAGCCCATGAAAACACTAACAACAATTCTGGATGCAAACTTATCTGTAACCACCAAGTTTTTTGAATAGCACAAATAGCCGAAGACCTTTAAATGAGAAATGCTAGGCTCCTTATTGGTTAAAATCTCTAAGAGACTCTTTCCTTTTAAAACTGGTGTGGGCATGAGGTTAATAAGGTAGCAAGCTGTTTTAATACACTCACCCCAAAAACGATTAGGAATAAAACCCTGTAGTTTGAGAGCCCTAGCAATTTCAAGTAAGTGCCTGTGCTTTCTCTCCACCCTCCCATTTTGTTGGGGAGTGTAGGGACATGAACTCTGGTGGACAATCCCTTGTTTCTTAAAAAGATCGGTAACATGCTCATTAAAGAATTCTCCACCATTATCAGATCTAAAACATTTCACAACTTTGAAATACTGAGTTTTGATCATGGACAAAAATTTCTCAAAGCAATAAAGACATCAGATTTAAATTGCAGCAATTGGACCCAAGTAACACGAGAATGATCATCAACTAAGGTGAGAAAAAATCTTTTATTATCATGAGTTGGATACTGGTAGGGTCCCCAAACATCACAATGCACAAGATCAAACATACAGTCTGGTCTAGAACTAGAATTTGGAAAAGAGGATCTGATCTGCTTTGCTTGAGGACAGACTGTACAATGATCTAAAGAAACACTTTTATTCTTGAAAAAAATCTAACATAGGAAAAGATTGCAGGGTCCTGGCAGAGGCATGATGAAATCTTTTGCGCCAGATCATTGCTTTATTGATAATGTTGTTGGAAATCACAAAGTTGACTTGCATTGTAGGAGTAAAAAGATACAAGCCTGATTTTTCTTCACCACTCCCAATGACCTTCCCACTTTAGAGGTCCTGCAGGATAGCATAGTTGGGATAAAAATTTGCAGAACACTTCAATTGTTTTGTAAGCTGAGATATTGAAAGGAGATTATATTGAAAATCAGGGACATATAGAACATTCTGCAGGTTGTTTTGAGAAGTTAAAAATTGATTTCCAACATTATTAACATCTGAGGAAAAACCATTAGGCAAATGTACTCTAGTTCCAGATACAACAGTTTTATCAGTCAACCAATCAATTCTACTAGTCATATGATTAGTAGCACCAGTATCCAAAATCCATTGATCCTTATAATTCATCAAGGAGGTAGAAAGGAATATACCTGCAGTGTTAGCTCTGGCCTCAGGGACATAAGCAGCACCTGCCTGGTTGACAGTCCTACTAAGATGACCCATCCTTAGCAAGAACTTCTCAAACTAGTCTGAGGAGAAGGTAATACCCCCTTGAAGAGCATCTGAAAGGTTGACCTCAGTGGAAGAAGCAACATCACCAGTATTAGAAGAGGCAATGTTGGCTTTGAGAGTTCCACCTTTGGCCTTGATCATCTCCTTATATTTGAAACAAATATCCTTCACATGACCTTTTTTCTTACAAAAATCACACCCTTTAGCAAAACAGCGATGAATAGTGTGCCCCTTCTTGTTACAGAAAGAGCATTCCAAATTGGGGTTTCCTTTGGGCTTATCAGAGAAACTTGCAAGATTTCCAGAAAGATTGACAGAGGCTACAATATCAGAAGTAATTGATTTCTGGCTTTCCTCTTGCATCAAAAGATTGTAAGCTTGATTAACCGTAGACAATGGAGTCCACATAAGCAACTATTCCTAACACCAGAGTAGTTATCGTTGAGCCCCATTAAAAACTGAAAGAGCCTTTGGTTATCCTAATGATCAACATATTTCTGAAAATCTGAGTGATCAATGTGAGGTAAAGCAGAAACCGCATCATACTCAGCACAAAGTAACCTTAATTTGGTGAGAAACGTGGATATTGAATCAAGGCCCTGACGAGTAAGGCAGATCTCTCTATGAAGTTGATAAGACCTTGATCCAATAACCTTGTCAAATCTCTCCTTAAGATCTTTCCAGGCAAGAAACGCGCTATCAATGTACATAATAGAGTTGGCAAGATCTTTAGAGAGTGAGTTTAAAATCCATCCAAAAACAACGGCATCGCACCGATCCCACAAGTGGTGAAAGCAGGATCGAAATCTGATCGCTTACAGGTTCCAGTGATAAAACCTAATTTGTTTCTGCCAAGAAGAAAAAATCGAAAAGCACGGCTCCACATCGCATAATCACTGATACCAGTAAGCACAATCGAGACAGGTGAATTGCCAGAGTTATCGCTTACGTGTAAGAAGAGAGGGTGGAAAGAATCTACCATAGACATGGCCGTCGCTTGAGGTGGAGGATTGTTCAAGATCTTCGTGTTATCTGTTTCGTCTCCCATTGCGTCTCAGAGGAAGATCCCGGTGACAAAACAGAAATCGCGAAAGAGACTAACGAATCCTAGCCAGTAGATACCGAATCGCCGCGAACTGTATGGCTTCCTCGCAGGTGCTAAGAAGGAATCGATGAAGAATGGCGCAGCAGATCGCCAGGATCAAAACGAAGTCAGAAACGTAAGGTGATTAAGCCTTTAGGCTCTGATACCATGATTAATTTGGTATCCGATGGTAACGAAACCCTAGCTTTGGAGAAGATGAACAGACAAATGCAAGAAAGAAAACAGAGAAAAGAATTGCGGTTCATCGAACTTGGTTCCTTCACCTGGCAAGTTCTCACCTTATAACACTAAGAGAAACCCAATATTATCAGGTTTTACCCCACAGTTTGTACAAATGAAGGAACTAACCCAAAAGTCTAGCAAGTGTAACAAAAAAACTAACAAACTGAAAATATCAACTAGGTCCTCAATTAAAGAAAGGGCCAGCCAGAAATACAAAACGCCTGGACAAAATAAACAACTGAGCCCAATAAATCAATAACCAAACAGCTGCAGTCCAAACACCAACACGGGCCCAAATTCACCCTTCAACAATGTGAATTTTTGGTTTCACGAGTTGTGGCTGCGTGTAATAATCGACGTGGAATAACCGTGTAAATTTTAATTGTAACTTTAAATACATAAAAAACTACTAAACCGGAGTTTCAAACTACAAACCTAGTAGAAAATTACATGCATCATAACCAACAAATCTACATAACTCTTCATTGATTTGATAAAAAATAGCATTATTTATATATAGAGATATATAAACCAAATTAAATAATACTTATGTCATACTAAATAAATAATGATTCGCCCTTTACCCAGCATTATAATTTTTTCTAGAAGAACTAATAAGAAAATATAATATATATTTGTAAAAAAAATAATTGACCATATATTAAGTATCTAATTCATTAAAAATTGTTTAATTAACATTGATTCAACCTAATTATAAAAAATTACAATAAAAAAATACGTATATTAGAAAATGTAGGAATTCGAACTACATGCACGCTAAAAAACACACGTTAGTAAGACATGAGATCGTAACACAGAGTCGACACTTACTTGTTCGGTGCGGCGGCGTGCGGTTGCGGAAGCGTAGATCGTAGGCGGTGGTTCGGAATCACGGCGACGTGGCGGGGATGCCGGTCGGAGAGGTGCATCACTTGATCGGATCGCACCTCGGCCTCCACAGTTGATGGCCCTTAGACTAGAACTAGAGCTCTCATGAATATAGGGAGTTTAGATCGGGAGGAACTCGCGAGTTTCCTATTTACATCACACATATATATAATAGACCTAACACAAGGGGTCTATTTATAGGCTCGGGAGAGAGTCGAGCGGTTACAAACTTCCGAGACTCGACACTCGGTCCCCGCTCTCTCTGTAACTCACATGAGCACCCCGTATGGGTGCATTTTCATACATCTCCCACTCACACATTATAGGAGTGCTCAGTGTGCCATGAGAGATACTCCAAACACCTCGTTTTTCTTTCATACAGGGCTCAACCGTGCGACCTGCATACTCTGCGAGAGAAAGTTGTTGTACATCTGTTAGGAGTGTACAACCTCTCGTTGTGAACGAATAACTGGAGAATCGTAAGTATACTTGTACCCTAAATCATCGAATCCCATTTAGGTATATCTTAAAGATCTCATTAGTTATACCTTGTATTCACTATCATGAAACGAAATCATGAATGGTCGACCGGTGAACACAATTCTAAAAGAGGTCCCGTTGATGATATTCCTCTTTTCACGATTCCTTCAACACTAACCCGACTCACTTTTCTAGACATGTCCCGCCAGGCTAAATTTGTAGGTAACCATTAAGAAACATACTAAGCTAGCGAACATCGTGCCATGTCTCAAGTCTCTGATCGGAGTCGTGAGGGTACACAATTTAGGAACCTCCCAAGGATCCTGGGTCTCTTACTACAACAAGCTGAGATGATGCTTGTGTAAGCCTGTGGTCGTATAATAGCACACATGGTATGAAACGTGTGTCACAACACTTTTCTCCTTTTCAAATGGAATGTATGTCATTTGTCTCAAAGACAGTGCTGTGCGGATGTCTTATCAAATGCCACATGCATCTAAACCAGAGTCCACTAACTCCCATCCCGCTCTAAGGTAACTACGTGGAACTTCATTCCACTAAATTATCGATGACCGCATGTCAACGAGCGACTTATGAATTCGAGTAGTTAGCTCTCTAATCACCCACTTGATAATTTTAAACTCAAAATCCTGTCTCATCTCCCATTGTCACACAGACGTAACGTCACTAAGACGCAGAGGCAGTTGCTCGTGCGAGAGAGCTAACCTCTAGTTTACCCGACATACATTTGACAATTCGAGTGAATGCACATAGCAATCACAATAAACATGTGTGTATTCAAATCAAACTTATTGATAAAAATGAACATCGTGATGTGATCAATGGGAAAAATAAAGAAAGCTATCTCGCTATCTACACAATGTTCAAGACCGTTTGTCTTCATTGTGACCAAATGTCGATGAATTGCTCATATGCAAAGGATTTACGGACTTACCGCTTATCCATCATTCATCGACTTTCACTTCACATTCACCATCTTGGATGCAACCTGTAAACACCTAATTTTTGTACGCGCGACATGTATGTAACACGTTAAAAATGTTATGTGTAACGCGTTTAAAAAATGGAAGTATCTGATAATGGAAGGTCACGAGGTTGCCAAAAATAGGTTTAGCTCAAATTAGGATAATATATATGCACTAAATATTATGTAAAATTCAGAAAATATATAATATATATTTATGGCAATGTTCATAAAAATATACTGTGTAATTTTCGGATTTATTGTGTATATTAGAGCAGATATGTTGTTTTCCTAATATTAGGGTCTAGACTAGCTATAAAAGGACCCCTTGTCAATGTAAAAAGAGGACAGCAGCATTAATAAATCAATTTTTCTCAAAATTCGCATTATTTTGTCTTCTAGTACCTCGGAAATTTTCAGATTTCTCTCGCCCCTAAGCAGCTGACCGCCGGCGACTGGCGATCCCGTCCTCCAGGCCACCTCCACGGCCTCGCCCGCTCCCGCCGTGTCGCGCCCTGCCCGTCTGCCGCCGTCAGCCTCCGCTGCTGCGTCGGATCCGTCGTTCTCCTGCAAGGTCCGCCTCTGCTGGGCATCGCAGGAGTCTTCCCCTGCTACGTCGCCCGCTTCCGCCGCGTCGCGCCCTGCCCGTCTGCCGTCGTGCGCCTCCGCCGTTGCTTCAGATCCGTCGTTCTCCTGCAAGGTCCGCCTCTGTTGAGCATCGCCGGAGTCTTCCCCTGCCGCCGTGACTTTCTGCTGCCGGCACCGGTTGTCTTCTCAGGCAGTCCCTCTGCTGCAAGGTGAGTTTTTTTTTAATATTTATTTATTTAATTATTTATTTATGTAATTTATTATCATTCTGTCATTAAATAATAATAATAATTATTATTGTAATAAGTTTAACTAGGAAATTTAAGTGTAGTTGATTTAATTTTAGTGGGTAGAATGTTTGATTGCGTATGCATGAATGTATATTGAATGTATGTTAGGTTGTGTTTGGATTTAAGCATGTTTGATAGTTTTGTTTTTTTTTTTAGATTTCATCTTAATTAGGAGTTATAGTTTATAATTAGTTTAATAGACTTAAGTTGTTATCATATAATATTTTTGCATATGATAAAAATTCAATTAAATTTTGAAATAGTTAGATTAATCTGATGTGACGTACATTTGAATTAAGTTGGCAATTAAGTTAATTGAGTACCGAAAGGGCGTAGTTAAAAATTATATTTTTAATTCGTAATAGGACCCCCGAACTTGAATTTCTGATCATAGACGATTTTATACTTAAGTGTTTAATTCTATATTCACTTAGGTAATTTAGGATTCTAGTTAGCCTAATATTAACTGGTGGCGACTCTTTCAAAATCCACGTTTTTCAAAACGTAATTCGCCTTAGGTCAGATTTTAGGGTCTGACAATTTGGCGACTCTGCTGGGGACTACATAGAGGGTTCGGGCTTTGTATATTTTCTTATTTGCCATTTTTTAGTTTATTTGTGTATAACTCTGTTATTCTAACTTTGGGTTTTTATGTGGTAGGTGTGGAACTTTTTATTTTACTAACTTATGTTTCTTTGTTGAACCCGCATACACACCATTTTAGAATAATCACCAAAACGCCTTAAACCCAGGGCGACTAGGAACCCCGGAGGTTTAGTACGGTACGACCGGAGCAGCTGGGCCGCCGGTACGGCTCGGAAAAACTCTACTCGCTTGTGAAGGTCCTATGATCCCTATGATGGGGTGAGGAAACCACATTGTCGGGAACCTATCAGTGGAGCCTACCTTGTAGAACAAAGCAAAAACACACACCTGAAGCTTCGATCCTGCCGCTATGCGTACACGCGTGTGTTCTTTTTTCTAATTGTTCTCGACCCCTAGGATTTTTCATGTATAGGACATGGGTCTCGATGTAATCGTTATTTTTTTTTTGTAACATATGTAATTGTACAATGCAAATTAATGGAAATTTACGTTACAAGCATGCATCATATTTTCTCAAAAAATGTGTCATTCAAATCGTCGTTTCTAAAATGCTTTACACACCATTTTCGGTAAGAATGGAACGACTGCTTAATTTCACTCATTTCAAGGCCCTTCAATTTCCCCAAGGTCGACGTTGACCAGATTCATACCAGCATGATGGACGCAAAACGAGACTATCAAAGAAATACCGTGTAGTGTGGAGTGCTACAATTCTTCAACATTAGAAATAGAAACGTCAGAGTTAAGTGCTCGCTCCAAAATCTGAACAAGTGAAAAAAATTGAATCCATTTTGAAAAACCTTGTTGCATTACCTTCGCTCAGATTATGGGGCAAGAACTCAATATGTTTTGACCAAGTTTCGCAGTTGTATAAACGTCTTAGAAACATATTTTAGTTACAAAACATTTTTTTTCAATAGATGATGAGTTGAATGACACATTACTTTGAAAACGAACATGCATGATATCCTGTGTTCCTTATTCTGGATATCCCATTTTTCGCTGCAAGGTATTACTGGCCCTTACGCGACAAACCACTAACATGGAGGATGCTCAGAAGATACAGCAACAAGAGGAACGAATAGCCGAGATAGAAACGGCTAATGCTAAAATGCATCAGGATATGGCATCCATGTCGGCCAACATGGAGCGCATCATGGAACTCCTCGAGGCTCGATCAACCATCAATACTCTAAAACCGGCTTTGTTGACAGAGACCTCGAGTCCAGAATCCTCCACAACACCTGTGGGGAATACAGGACCTACAAAGCCATCTACCACCGTGCTTCCCTCATGACCAACCCCCTGTTTTGGTCATTCCTGATCAATCCGCATCAAAGCCGCATATCCTTCCGAAACCGACGGTAATGTATGGGCATGTTAACCAGGGAGGTGCAACCGGCACAAATGCAGTCACATCATAACCTGTCATCGAATCCGAACAAGATCGCCGCTTGAAGAAAATGGAGGAAAAGATGAAGGTTTTGTCCGGACTTTAGCAGTATGGAGGCATTGGTTACTCCGACCTATGCCTTTTCCCCGACATGTCAAGACCAGAGAAGTTCAAAATCCCCAACTTTGAGAAGCATGATGGCACCGGTAATCCCATTGTCCACTTGCGGATTTACCTCACAAAGATGGCCCCTTACCGGAAGTATGAGAAATTCTTAATCCAGACATTCTAGGAAAGCTTGAAGGGAGCGGCTTTGGTTTGGTTCGTCAACTTGAAAGCCGGTGAAATTTCTACGTGGGAAGAGATGGCTAACGCTTTCGTTCGCCAGTATAAGTTCAACTTGGATACAGCTCCGACCCGCATAGACCTCCAAAGCATGGAGATGGAAGGGGGGCAATCATTTAGAAGCTATATGCAGGCTTGGAGAGAGAAAGCCGCTGGAGTCCGACCACCACTGGAAGACGCAGAAGCGGTGTCCTTGTTCATCGGCACTCTTAAAGGGGCATATTACTCCCATTTGTTAGGGCATGTTTCAGCCAACTTCGCTGATTTGGTGAAATCCGGAGAAATAGTAGAGCATGGCATTCAGACTGGAAAACTTGAAGACCCCTCCAGGAGTCAACAAGAGGATAGAAACTAAAAGGGAGGCTCCAAGGACTGGTCATCCAAAGATGCAACGGTAGGTGCAGTCTACCAGACACAAGCTCCGCAAACCCCCGTTGTGGGTGGACCTGAAAACCGGACTATGAACAAGATGCGGGAGTCTAGGAAATTCACACCTTTACTAGTATCGGCCGCCGAAGTATATCGGAAAGCACTTGCTCAGGGTTTCATTGGTCCTGAGGTTTGGAAGACTACTTCAAGGACACCCAACAATGATCCAAACTCGAAGTGTGAGTTTCACATGGGGATATTTGGTCACTCGACTGAGGATTGCTCGCGTCTGAGGCATAGGATCCAGGATCTCATTGACCATAAGCTTTTGATTCTTAACGCAGTTCCGTCGGCTGACGCCAACACCCCTTCGGCCTCGTCCACATGATTTTTCTCGAAAAACCTCTTAGCACTACATTCGTTTTTTTTAGCAGTGAATAAACTTTTCAGTTATGTACTCCTTGCGCAGCAAAATCGTGAGCCCTACATAGGAAAGAGGGATATGGTCATAATCTAATCAATATAAATCCCTATATTTGAGTTTGTTTAATCGGTTTTCTTTTTTTTAGGAATGATGCAAGTCGATTGACAATTCAGTCTTTTCTTGAGTCGATGTTCCTAACAAAGCACTCAAAAAAAAAAAAAATAAAGTCATGGACTACCAAGCCCATCAAGGCGGCCGATGAAGGATTCAAAACACCCAGTGATCAAAATATCCATACAGGCGCATTCCCTAACCAAGCCGTACATCCATTTTACGGTGACGTCTAAACTGGTCACTGGCAACCAAATGGCATATCCCGTTCAGATCGAGCACAACCGCCATATGAAAAAAGACGGAACATGCAACAGATCCATTCACATATGGAGCAAATTTCCATTAAAGATGTCGGGCACCCAGGTAAGAGAAGTCGTGATCAATTTTCACCGCGAAATTGAGTTTTTTCCTTACTCATTGTGCAGCTCAGATAATTAGCCAAATAAAAGCCTCTGAAGAGCACATCTCGTGCACGGCCCTTTGCTCGCCAACCATTCTTGTGTCAGCTGCCGAATTTATCTCGCGCAATATTTGTGCCCCAATGCGGACTACTCCACGTCATCCATTTGTGATTCTCAACAGAATCATACATTCGTCATGCGGCGAAGTCTAAACTCGTCAGTGCTAACCGTGGGGCATCCCTAGATGAGATTGAGCAATAGCCAGGGCATTTGAGAAGCCGAGAAAGGAAATCATTGCCGATGTCATCCATTGTCGTAGGGTTAATCCAGGGCGTCGACACGACCAATATGTTTTGACTCAATCACCTGAGTCCTTCTCAAGAAGATGTTTTGAATTAAAAATTTTCAATTTGCCACTAGGGGCATGTACATAATTATTGTTGATTATTTTCGTTAAATTTTCTTTTTCGGAAAAAAAGCAAAAAAATCATTTTCTTTAGGGTCACAGCCGCCCTTTAATTGGCTACAGAAAAATAAAGAGAGTGTTCGCGCAATTCTTGTGAGAGCATTGAAGAAATAAAAGGGTTGCAGTTGTCCCTAAATCAACTACAAATAAAAAGGATCACAGTCGTCCCTAAAACGACTACAAAGAAAGGGCCACAACCACCCTTTAAACGGCTACAAATAAAAGAGTGACCCCGCGAACCCTGTGAGGGTAGGAGAATAAAAAGGGCCACAACCACTCTCAAAAAATGGCTACACAAAAAGAGTGATCCCTCGAATCCGGTGAGGGCGGGAAAATAAAAGAAAGGGTCACAGTCGTCCCTCTAAACGGCTACAATCAAAAGAGCACTCCCGGAGCATCAACGGCGGGTATTAAGTGAAAGGGCCACATCCACCCTCGAAATGGTTACATACAGAGATTGTTTTCCGGGTCAGAGACGAGAAATGAAGGGCCACAGCCATCCTCCAAATGGCTACAATCAAAAGAGCTCCCGCAACATTGAAGACGGTGAGAAAAGGGTCACAACCACCCTCCAAACAGCTACAAATACTCCCTCATCGAGGCGGAAAATAAAGTATGGGTCACATCCACCGTTTAATCGGCTACCAAATAAAGACTGCTTCCGCTAGGTTGAAAATCCGAAAGGGCGACCTAGGAAAAATCAGGAAATGAGAGGCATGGTTGCAAGTTCAGAAATTGCAATCATGGCAAAAGGAGAGAAAATAAAAAACCCGAGGGGCACGGTGAGAAATCTCTCAATCGACCGTGGCAAAATGAGAGAAAAAATATAAAATTCTTAAAAAAAAAAAAAAAGAGAAAGATCCCGCTAAGTTGTCGCACCCTGCACAATTTAGGAAAAATTTAGGGACAAACATCCATGCGCAACGCTGCGCTTCTCGAGACCTCCAATAGGGGCACACCGCTGTTAGGTTATAAAGTCTAGGTCAACGGGTCGTCAATCTAGAATTTATCTCCCACTAATGAAATGTCGGGTTCAGTGCTCCTAGGACTAGTCGTTCTGATCCATGCCCTTATACTCTCTTGGGGTAGTCGTTCTGATATATGTCCTTCTCTTCTCTCCTTCTGACCTCCTTTCCTTCTCTCCTTCTGACCTCCTTTCCTTCTCTCCTTCTGACCTCCTGAGGCTTGTACTTCTTACCCCTGGGGCTTGTCCCACTGCTCTATGCTCTTCTGCTTCCTTGGTTCTCTTCTCCTTGCCACCCTGCAAGAGGGGCAATACCAGGCACAGAAGGGGGGGGGGTGCCTAATGAACCCTCTCCGATGCCTAAGTCAGTACGGTTTTAGAGAGATAAAGCTAGAGAGATGTCAGAGCAAAATTGTGCAACTTGCCAAGATGATCAAATGAGTTGTGAAGGTGGGGTATTTATAGGCAACGGTGTCATTAAGGTGGCTTAATGACATCGTTAACCTTTAAACACAATTAATTAACCTTTAAGCGCATAATTAAGACCTTAGGATACGGAGAAGGTAGGCGACGTGAACCGAGTGTGGGTGTCCGAAAATGGCGCAGGGGCCCTTGGGGGGAGGAGAAATCTGACCCCCAAGGGTAGGGGTTGGGTGAGGGCACCCAACCCCTCCTAGGGAGGATGGGGTTGGCCAACCCCATCCCTCCTAGGAGAGATCGGGTTGGTCCACCCGATCTCCCCTAGGAGAGATCGGGTTGGCTGACCCGATCTCTCCTAGGGGAGGTCGGGTGTGGCCACCCAACCTCACCTAGGTGAGTTTGCCTCGGCCGGACGAGCGCTCCGGCCTCAGACGCCTCGTCCGAGCCGTTGATGTGTTCGCGAAGTGTTCGGGTTGAAGTTTCGATTTACAATCGGTAATGGGACGATAAAAATACAACGGTTTGGAAGTCAACGGGTTCAAATTGGGCGTATATCCATCACATGCCCCCGAGTCAACCAATGGCCTAACCCTTGATTGACTCTATTTCAGGATGGTATGATACGCGCAATTTGAAACCGGGGTTTCTACCTTTCATCTGAGTGCCAGCTTACCCATGGATGCGTGTCTTCGACTCTGCCCCCTGTCTTATGAGATAGAGGAGTTGTAAACGTTAGAGTAGCACGGACGTATGCCTAAGCATGCGTCCGTCTGAGGCGGGAGCAATAAATCTATTGTTACAACCGGCGTATATTTAAAAAATGCATACTCTTACAAGGATGCAATACGAATGCAACTAAGTGACTTATGCTTCAAATTCGTGCCGGGATTCTATCTAAGTGGAGAAAAATTTAATTTTGGCCCAAAATTTTTTCTAAGTATGGGATACTAGAAAATATGCCTATAGGATGTTAACTAGGAGTGAACATGGACATATCATGAACATGAGGATGTGTACTAGCATACATGCAAGTAGGAACATAAGGATGGGAGTGAGTAGAGACATGCTGCGATTGTAGTCATGAATGTATGCATGAATATATGGCGGCCATGTGCATGGACGTCTAAATGTTTGAACACACGGGAGTGTGTATGTGGGCATGCATATGAGTGCAAGCATGAACATGTATGTATGTATGGATGGGTTGTGAGTATAAGCATGAGTGATGACATTGATGTACCTGTAGATGTTAATAATGAATATGAGCATAAGTGCAAAGGTGAGAGCATAGACTTCTCCTTTACTTGAGGGTGGGAACTCTGCCACTCAATGGGACACAACGTTCCACCTCCCTCGTACTAGCGTGAGCATTTTCCATTAATCTCGACCTTCGGCATGTGTAACATTTTTCCTTCATTCGTTGGAGCGTGTGTATAGCTCTTGACCTTTACCCTGCAATTTGTTCCCCATAAAAGTGAGGGTGAAAAAGCTTACAAGCTTTCTTCTTACCGCCGCGAGCGAAGGGGTCTATTGACATGTGTTAAGGGTTGACCCTTCCTTCGGATGTGCTGGAGCGTTGCTCCATTTGGGGAAACTAAAAGTTCGCCCTCTTCCCTTGGTGTTAAGGTTGCCCCCGTAGTAGGCATATCTCGCCCCTCCATGAGTAAGGGTCGATCTTTGCGTTGGTTGCTCGTATAGATGACTCACTTTTGGGAAGCTTTCTTCTTCAGACAGGGAGACCTTGAAGATCGTTTTCCAAGGTAGTCAGACCAAATCTGACCGTCCTGTGTCTTGGGTATCCGAGGTGGACTCGTATGAGGCAGGGACTCGTATGACCCCTTGTAGGTTGATTTCATGGAGAAACATACAAGGTGTGGGCAGAGCGTTCCGAACGTACTGTTGAATCAGATGAGAGGGAAGAACCCTCTAGTTCTGCTTATCAGGCCAATAAATTTTCTAAGTCAGGGGTGGCTGCTAATGCTTCTAGTATGTTCTTTTTCCCTTCTTTTTTCTTTGTGATATACTTATGATTGTTCTCATGCTGCTTCCTTCTTGTTGTTAGAGCGTTCTTCCCTGGTTACCGAATGGTTCTTGTGGTGGGTGACAGTTCAAGTCAACCTAAATCCAAGGCGCGGAAACCTGACTCTGAGGTCGGGCCCTCGGCTGCCAAGGAGAAGGAAACCGCGAGAGGCTCTCCTTCAAGTGCCCCCTTGCTGACTCCCTCCCATGATAAGGAGGTAGTGGTTGAAGAGGCACCCTCTTTGCTTGACAAAAGGAAACAACCTGTGGCTGGCGATGGGGTGATCATAGGTCTTGATGTCTCTTCTCTATCCCCTGCCCCCCAGCCGAGGGGCCGAGTCTCAAGTTTATTTCATCTTCATGTAGATTTGACGACTTTTGAAAGTGTTTTTGTCTTTCCTATGGGTTATGTTATTAACCCCTGCGTTGAAGATTTTTCTTTTGGTGATGGGTGTGATCATCACCTTTCATTGAGGTTCCTTTCTCTTGCCATGGCTCTGATTAAGATAGCAAATTCTTGCTTTGGAGTTTGGTGGAGACTGCTCTTGAGTTAGCCTCTACTAGTATCGTAGTTGTGATCGTTGTGGGGATCGTTTTGTTATATGCCCTCAATAGTGCTTGTCGTGATTCTTTGCTTCATGGTTGATTTCGTGAGATATGGAGGTTGTCTTCATAATGAGGACGTCTCCTTCCTAGTATCACCAGTGGGTTGAAATATAAGTGCCTACCTTTGATGAGCGTACGAAGGGTGTTGTTTTTCCCTTTTTCTTGAACCTCCTCCTAGGGCTAGGCGTAGCCTTTTGATGTTCGTGGTCGGGATGGTGTCTTTACAATTCATGTCTTTGACAGATGTTTTATGACGTGCTGCCATGATAATCACTTCGGGGTATGTGGACGTGATAGCCACTTCGTGATGTGTCGGAGTGATAGCCCTTCTGTAGTGTGTGGACATGATAGCCAGTTCAGGGTATGTGGACATGATAGCCACTTCAAGGTATGTGGACATGATAGCCACCTCAAGGTATGTGGACATGATAGCCACTTCAAGGAGTGTGGACATGATAGCAACTTCAGTGTATGTGGACATGATAGCAACTTCAGTGTATGTGGACATGATAGCCACATCACGATGTATGGAGTTGTGCTTTAGTATTCCTTTCTCATTGGAGAGCCTTCATTGCTATAGTTGCCTTTTGTGTAGGCTATGTTTGTTGGGTTAGGTCCCGATGTCTCGTCTTGTCGGATGTTGTATCCTTTATGCTCTTTAGATGTCTCCTTCATGAGTTGTGCTTGACGATGTTCAAGTCTGATACGAGCATAGGTCACGCGAGGGCGACATGCATGACAATAACATTTGTCGGAGGTTGATTTGTGTGGCTTGTAAGACAATTCTCTTCTTGATGGGTCGAGCTTATTTTGAGAGCTTTGACCTTCGGATTTCATGTCTTTGCTATCCTTCTTGGTGGTGTTGGGTTCCTTTGAGATACTTCTCTTGACTTGTGATATGGGTGGTAGGATAACTCGTTACTTTTCATGATAACCTCTTGTGCTTCTGTACATGATCCTTTGGTCATGGACTTCTCCTTTGAATATGCTTTCCTTTCTTTATCTTTCTTTTGTGCTTTCCTTCACATCATACCTGCTATCTCATCAAGAAAAAACATTATGTGTTCTTTATACAACTTTACTTTGCAATTATTTTCTCATGGAATCCTTCTCAGTATGGTGCGATGATCTCTTCTGATACCCTTTAAATGGTATACGTGGTACTGTTAGACCAAAGATACGCTCTTGGTGGGCGTCGAATCTGTTCACGAGACAGGCTCTCGGAGGGCACTTAACGTTTCACAGGATTGGCTCCCGGAGGGCACATGTTAGACCAAAGATACGCTCCTGGTTGGCGTCGAAAACTGTTCACGAGACAGGCTCTCGGAGGGCACTTAACGTTTCACAGGATAGGCTCCCGGAGGGCACAGGTTAGACCAAAGATACGCTCCTGGTTGGCGTCGAAAACTGTTCAGGAGACAGGCTCTCGGAGGGCACTTAACGTTTCACAGGATAGGCTCCCGGAGGGCTCAGGTTAGACCAAAGATACGCTCCTGGTGGGCGTCGAAGCTGGTAGTTTGAAATCTACCTCAAGATACGCTCTTGGGGGCGTCGAATCTGGTAGTGTTTTTTCTACCTCAAGATACGCTCTTGGGGGCGTCGAATCTGGTAGGTTGCAAATCTACCTCAAGATACGCTCCTGGGGGCGTCGAAATTCGTAGTTTTTGGAAACCACTCTCAAGATACGCTCTTGGTGCGTCGAAGGTCGTAGTGTAATAACTACTCTCAAGATACGCTCTTGGGGGCGTCGAAGGTCGTAGTATGAACACTACTCTCAAGATACGCTCTTGGGGGCGTCGAAATTCGTAGTTTTTGGAAACCACTCTCAAGATACGCTCTTGGTGCGTCGAAGGTCGTAGTGTAATAACTACTCTCAAGATACGCTCTTGGGGGCGTCGAATCTGTTCGCGGGATAGGCTCCCGGAGGGCACAGGGTTCGTAGTTTTAGAACTACTCTCAAGATACGCTCTTGGGGGCGTCGAATGTGTTCGCGGGATTGGCTCCCGGAGGGCTCATAATGTTACCTTATCTTGTGTCCTTTCTCATGTAGGGTGTGTCTTTGGTATGCTTTTCGAGTCTTTACTTGACTTTTCCTTCTATGATATTGCATGCTACCACGCTTTTCCTTCAATGTGGGAGATCACCTCTCGAGGGCGATGTTTGTGTGTTGCCAACTTAGGACGAGTTCGTATAGGGAGTTGATGATGTTTTCCTCTTACGTGACCTCTTCTAGGAAAAGTGGTATTGCATGTTCTTGTGATCTTCTGCCTCTAATCTCTTCTTTTACACTTAGGTGGACTACCAAGCACTTATTCGTTTGGTGCCCCCCAAGTTGCTTGGTGGTCACACCGCCTTTCATATTTGGCCGTTGAAGGCCCCTCGTTCATTTTCTTGGTTGGGTACCCCTTATGCTCGGGGCTCCCTTGTCTGCTTGTTTGAATACGATGAGTGTCCCTTGTAGGATTTACTCTTTCTCATGCTTGCTTGTTTCAGTCATAGGCATGGTTTGGATGATGCCTTTGTCGGATGTGTCTTTGGAGGTTGGGTGGAAGAGCTTTTGCTTTGGGTGGGTGGGGGTGGATTTTATTCTCTTGATAACCAGGATGCGGCAGTGTTTGTATCCTAGGGGTGCTTGTAAATTCTTTCCCCCCCTTCCTTGTGTTTTAGGTTGAAAAGCTCTCTCATAGAATGGCGTCTTGGGTTGTTAATCTCGTAGGTGTGTTTCAGACTAGTCAATCTAATCCATGCTCTTTGCACGTGCATGGGGGGGGGGGGGGGGGGGGGGGTCTGACCGGGCTGTGATAATCTTGGAGTGTTGTGGCACTTAGTGTGCTTTTCCTTTTCCTTTACATTGGAGTATTCTTCAATGCTTTTAAGGAGTGTCACATTGGTCATGCTCCTCCCACCTTGAATCTTGATTATAGACTTCCTTTGAATTAGGACTTGAACCTAAAAATGATGTTTTCCTTTAGGTTTGCAAGTGATGCTCCATGATTTTCTATGGGTTTGTCCCCGTATTGGCTATTCCTTGCTGGATAGCTTCATTAGGGGCTGTATTTGTGTTGCGTACGTATACGTGTTTGAGGTGTGTTGAGCTGACAAGTCCCTCCTTTTTTGTTTTGTCATAACCTTCATTCATCATGTATTCGGCGTATGGCCTTAAAGGCGGGATATTTTTCTAGTGCCCCTTTTATCGTGGTTCTCCTCTTGATGGGATGCCAGAGTCAAATGTCTTATCATTTGCAGACAAGGTGGTTGATCGGGATGTGCGTCTAGTGTGAGGGTCGATCTTGAAACCTTACTCCCCAAGCTTTTGAGCTCTTCTTTGGTTGATCTTGTAGAACTATTATCCTGCCCTAAGGCTCTTGATAGGAGATGTATCTCATTTTCACACTCTAGTTGTTGCACTATCTCTTTTGCTAATCTTGCATCTTTAGAGTTTCTCTCTTGGTGCATGACTTCAATGACAGGATTTTCTACCGATGTTTATTCTATTAGGACTTGTATCCTTGGTTGCCTTCCTTTCTTGTGAGATAGCGAAGGAGTGTTTGTGAACACTCCAATGTGTCGTACTTGGTAGAGGTATGCGCCTGATCTTTATGGCGCTGTCTTGAATCTTCGTGTACCTATCTCTGATGAACATGTTATTCATTACATATATAGTACGGAGTCCAAGGATCTCCGGGTTAGGATCGTAGTTTGAGAACAGAGACATAGTCATCTATTAGATAACCTCTTTATCTACGGAGTTTATTTTTGCAAAAATAGATGCAAGGATACTTGTAAGGATACTTGTAAGGATACTTGTTCCATCCTTACTCCTGGTTCATTTGCAGTGCCGTGTCCTTAATGGGTGTGTTGATGTTCCTCTATAGGATGTTGGGAGTGCTCAACTTATTTTTGTAAGTGACCCTTCCATCTTGTGATCTTTCCCAGAAACTTGACCTTATAGGTGCCCTTTGAGATTGAGAAATCTGTTTCTTGTGCATCTCTTGATTGGCGACGGCCTTTTACGGATTCTTCTAGTGGTCCACCTGTGTACATATATACCACGGAGCCTGAAGGCGTCCGGTATGGTCTTTCTTGGAAAACATGTTGATATCAAGTATCAAAATATACCCCTTTTAGGGAGTTGACTTGTTATGCAGTTAAATTAAATAAGAGGATATGGGAAGGATATGAGTGTGGGGGGTTGATACCCCTTACTTCCTTGGTAATGTAGCTGTCTTCCTCCAGTAGTCTGTGTGTATTCCTTCCACTTGAGGAATATAAGGTCGCATCCTTGCAAGGCGGACTAGGTGGAGATGTATCCTTCATGTATGCTATGTGTGATCTCACTCCACTATGTCTCTCCATGAGACTTCCCATTGTAGTAGCTATGTACTAACATGGTATGGTACTCTATGAGTCCCCTGTTCAAATTCTTGTCTTTTCGACTGCTCCCCTGTCCTAGGGGGATGTGTGCCAAGGGTTGTAATGCATGAGGGGTTTGGACCTGTCGTGCTGTATCATGGGTAGGTGGTTGCCTTGTTATGTTGTTGGGACTATGTCCCTCTCTTTTAGCTTTCCTTGATATGTCCCTTAGTCATGTCTGTAGTGATACGGACTGTATGTGTACATTGCCAGGGTGGATGTTGGAACTCCTATATCCTTGTTGGTCTGGCGTGTATGTCCTCCCTTAATGCGGTGTATGTCCCTGTTGGGGTACTTGGTTGAATCCATGCCTCCTTGGAGGTCTTACCTGTCTATCTGCCCCCAGAGGGGTGTATGCCCTGGCATCCTACTGTGTCTGTTGCTGCCTTGGAGGCACAGACTGCTGCCTTCCCCCTGGGGGTGGCCTTTGGTTGTCTCTCCTTTGTTCTCCTCGTTGCCCTGTTCGAGGGTGCGAGTGGCGTTCTTACGTTGGAATTTGCTCCTCTTCATGAGCTTCTTCTCCTTCCTGTCGGTGTTGCCTTTCCTGTCTATTCCTTAGGGTCTCTCTGTAAGCTAATACCTCGTCCGAGGCGCTCATCAGCCCTGGAGTCACTGTATGTGCTCCCTGTGTGTATGCCGGCCTTGTGTTGGTTGTGTGGGCACGATTTTCGTTCCTTTGAGTCAGTATTCCATATGGGTACCCTTGAGGTTGTACCTCATAGTGGTATCCCTGTGGAGGTGCCGTGTATTGGGATGGCACTCCTTGTTGCCCCCAGTCCCGGTGGCTTCCTAGTCAATGGAGTTGAAGCTGTGGAAGCCTCCTAGCCAGCTGGGCGTGAAGGTTCTCCTCCCTGCTTGTTAGGCTGGGGTGCCTGTGGGGTTACCTGAGACTCTGGGTGTGCAGACTGTTTCTCTGGGTTAGGCAGCCTTGCTGGAGGTATAGGCTGTCTTTCTTGCCTATTGCCCCCAGCTGGGCGATTATCTCTAGACACTAAGTTGTTCGTCTTCGCTCTCGTGATTGTCAGGCTTTTTGTTCGAAGCCCACAGACGGCGCCAAGTGTTAGGTTATAAAGTCTAGGTCAACGGGTCGTCAATCTAGAATTTATCTCCCACTAATGAATGTCGGGTTCAGTGCTCCTAGGACTAGTCGTTCTGATCCATGCCCTTATACTCTCTTGGGGTAGTCGTTCTGATATATGTCCTTCTCTTCTCTCCTTCTGACCTCCTTTCCTTCTCTCCTTCTGACCTCCTTTCCTTCTCTCCTTCTGACCTCCTGAGGCTTGTACTTCTTACCCCTGGGGCTTGTCCCACTGCTCTATGCTCTTCTGCTTCCTTGGTTCTCTTCTCCTTGCCACCCTGCAAGAGGGGCAATACCAGGCACAGAAGGGGGGGTGGTGCCTGATGAACCCTCTCCGATGCCTAAGTCAGTACGGTTTTAGAGAGATAAAGCTAGAGAGATGTCAGAGCAAAATTGTGCAACTTGCCAAGATGATCAAATGAGTTGTGAAGGTGGGGTATTTATAGGCAACGGTGTCATTAAGGTGGCTTAATGACATCGTTAACCTTTAAACACAATTAATTAACCTTTAAGCGCATAATTAAGACCTTAGGATACGGAGAAGGTAGGCGACGTGAACCGAGTGTGGGTGTCCGAAAATGGCGCAGGGGCCCTTGGGGGGAGGAGAAATCTGACCCCCAAGGGTAGGGGTTGGGTGAGGGCACCCAACCCCTCCTAGGGAGGATGGGGTTGGCCAACCCCATCCCTCCTAGGAGAGATCGGGTTGGCCGACCCGATCTCTCCTAGGAGAGATCGGGTTGGTCCACCCGATCTCCCCTAGGAGAGATCGGGTTGGCTGACCCGATCTCTCCTAGGGGAGGTCGGGTGTGGCCACCCAACCTCACCTAGGTGAGTTTGCCTCGGCCGGACGAGCGCTCCGGCCACGTCCGAGCCGTTGATGTGTTCGCGAAGTGTTCGGGTTGAACTTTCGATTTACAATCGGTAATGGGACGATAAAAATACAACGGTTTGGAAGTCAACGGGTTCAAATTGGGCGTATATCCATCAACCGCCAACAGGGGCACCACAGCCAATAGAGGCACGCCAACAGGGGCACCACCGCCAACAGGGGCACCACAGCCAATTGAGGCACGCCAACAGGGGCATTACCGCCAACAGGGGCACCATCGCTAATAGAGGCACGCCCACAGGGGCACCAGCGCCAATAGAGGCACGCCAACAGGGGCACCACACGCCAACAGGGGCACCACACGCCAACAGGGGCACCACACGCCAACAGGGCCACGCCAACGGAGGCACCGCCAACAGGGGCACCGCCGACCGAGGCTTTACTTTCTGCACCGCCAACGGAGGCACTCCAACAGGGGGCCGCCGACCGAGGCTTTACTTTTACGCACGCCACTGGAGGCTTTACTATCAGCATTACCAATGGAGGCACCGCCAACAGGGGCATCGCCGACGGAGGTTCTATTTTCTGCACTACCAATGAAGGCACCGCCAATAGGGGCACCGCCAACGGAGGTTCTATTTTTTGCACTACCAATGGAGGCACCGCCAACAGGGGCACCGCCGACCGAGGCTTTACTTTTCTGCACGCCACTGGAGGCTTTACTTTCTGCACTACCAAGGGAGGCTCCGCCAACAGGGGCACTGCCGACGGAGGTTCTATTTTCTGCACTACCAATGAAGGCACCGCCAACAGGGGTACCGCCGACGGAGGTTCTATTTTCTGCATGGCCAATGGAGGCACCGCCAACAGGGGCACCGCTTACCGAGGCTTTACTTTTCTGCGCTACCAATGGAGGCACTGTCAACAGGGGCACCGCCGACAGAAGTTTAAATTTTTTTCGCATCGTTAATAAAGCCAAAGGCTACCTTGGACACTTGAAGACGTAAGAAGATATACTTCCTAACCAAAATTAGTGTTTACTCGTCTTTGGAAAAACCCCCTCGAATGCATTCTACGGGAGTCCGCCCAAAGAGGGGCAAACTGTAAACACCTAATTTTGGTACGCGCGACATGTATGTAACACGTTAAAAATGTTATGTGTAACGTGTTTAAAAAATGGAAGTATCTGATAATGGAAGGTCACGGGGTTGCCAAAAAAAGGTTTAGCTCAAATTAGGATAATATATATGCACTAAATATTATGTAAAATTCAGAAAATATATAATATATATTTATGGCAATGTTCATAACAATATATTGTGTAATTTCGGATTTATTGTGCACAACCCCAACTCCTATCCCATTTAATGCCACACCAGCGCCACATAATCAATATATTATTAAAAAAAATAAGTGTCTTAAAGTTGTCTATCACTACTCCAATGGTGTCTACCAAGTTGGCCCTACATATTCTTTTAATATTAATAAAATGAACAATTTTTTCTTCTATACTATATCACCATATTAATGATGGGATGTGAGAGAGTGGATCCCTCCTTGGAGGGATTGGACAAGAAATCTTATCCATCTCCAATGCAAAGTGACAACCCACCTTGCCACATGGAGGAGTTGTCCTCCATTTTTTTCTTGCATTGTGGATGCTCTTAGGGTCTAAACTAGCTAAAAGGACCCCTTGTCAATGTAAAAAGAGGACAGCAGCATTATTTTCTCACAATTCGCACTATTTTGTCTTCTAGTACCTCTGAAATTTTACGATTTCTCCCGCCCATAAGCAGGTGACCGCCGGCGACTGGCTATCCCGTCCTCCGGGCCACCTCCACGGCCTCGCCCGCTCCCGCCATGTCGTGCCCTGCCCGTCTTCCGCCGTCCGCCTCCGCTGCTGCGTCGGATCCGTCGTTCTCCTGCAAAGTCCGCCTCTGCTGGGCATCGCCGGAGTCTTACCCTGCTACGTCGCCCGCTCCCGCCGTGTCGCGCCCTACCCGCTTGCCGCCGTCCGCCTCCGCTGCTGCGTCGGATCCGCCGTTCTCCTGCAAGGTCTGCCTCTGCTGAGCATCGCCAAAGTCTTCCCCTGCCGCCGTGACTTTCTGCTGCCGGCACCGGTTGTCTTCTTAAGCAGTCCCGCTGCTGCAAGGTGAGTTTTTATTTATTTATTTCATTATTTATTTATTTAATTTATTATCATTCTGTCATTAAATAATAATAATAATTATTATTGTATTATGTTTAATTAAGAAATTTAAGTGTAGTTGATTTAATTTTAGTGGGTAGAATGTTTGATTGCTTATGAATGAATGTATATTGAATGTATGTTAGGTTGTGTTTGGATTTAAGCATGTTTGATAATTTTTTTTTTTTTTTAGACTTCATCTTAATTAGGAGTTATAGTTTATAATTAGTTTAATAGACTTAAGATGTTATCAGATAATATTTTTGCATATGATTATATTGATTTACCCTCCAGATATCAACTAAGTCTCGTACTCATTTGATTAACTCTGTAACTATCAGCAGGTACTATGTGTCAATCACATTTACTTTACATGTGTCGATGTTTTAATAACAGTCTTAGTATGTAGTGACTAAAACATATGACATGACTAACACATCATCATTAATAATATTGACTCGAGAGAATAAAGTAGAATGCCAACAGACCACCATATTCCAAAAGTTGCATTCTTATACCACAATATGGAGAAGTGCTTCGATTTCTACGTTGATATTTCAAAGGCAATATTCACATCCAAGATCAAAGTGGTTGGGATCATGCGAATATTACGTTCGCATTATTCGAGACACATCTCAAATTTCTCATGACTTTAGAACCCCACCGATCCGTTTGCGCTTCACGTCTTCCATCTTGTTCTCCATTTTCCTTAAAGGGTATTAGAAGACACAATAAGCTCTCACTAGGATTAAGAACATTCTGTACACGCTCCCACTGGAACGATAACATTTACTCATTTCGAGTAACAACATGTAAGTTTTTGCTCCCACTTGAACTAAGATCATGACCAAGATCATTTACATTCACAACTGATGGTGAAGAAATGCGAGCATGCCGAGAAACTTGTTCAGCTTCTGCAAAATTCTCCCACTCGAATGAAGTTATCTTGGTACATTTAGCTCAAGAACTCAAAAATGGGTCACAACCCACTTTTCTCTTTATAAGGATAAACATGCTCATTTCAACATCTCTTAATTTAGGCACAATTTTGCTCCCACTTTTGGACTTCTTTTCAGATCATAGCGTATATGAAGTGGTATGCAGCTAATATTTAGGCACTTGATCAAATTGAAAAACATTCGTCTTGATATAAGGTGTGTCCTCCTTATGGAGAGACCCGAATATTACCACAGGTAATGTATTATTGGACCAATGTTGTCACTGACTCAACCATCTTCAGAAGCGTATCATTTACGTCTTCTAGCAATATACTTATGTTGCACAGTGCCAAAGAAAATAGTCAACATAATGAACTATCTCTTTATATGACGTATCTTTATAAGTCAAGTCGATGAGCTAACCACCGTCTTAACGTTTGTGAGAACCACAAGTTCTTTAACTATTCAATTCATCTACAAGACTCACTTAGCCATTTGTAGAATATCAAATAAATATACATGATACGAAACATATTTAAGCCTTCCCACAACATATATGGGCTAGTAGATGTCAAATTTGAACTTATTCTGGTTGCCTAAATATAAAGCTTCCGGTCACATCGCTAGCAAACTTGCGACAAATATTTGGATATATTGAAATCTTTGCTGGATGCTACTGTGATATACAATAAATCCACCGGAACTGACCATATATACACAAACTCAGTGTCATGGAAGCATTAATTGAACAACTAGATCTAATAGAAACAAAACTGAACATCAGTTATTCGACTAAACAGTAATGCATTGAAAACTCGGTTGTCTCATAGACATAGCTTGCTGATGCCAACATATTCGGCTGAAGCTCGAGTGTTCCATATCCATCATGCTTTAGTCGAGATATCGAAGATCAACTATAAATATTCTCGTCCAAGGCTTAATCCTGAGTCACAACTCAAAGGATTATAATCATATATTGATTAAACTGTATACTCAACAGTCTACTGGTTTAAGCATCAAGACATACCTGATGCTTTGGAGCAGTGCAATCTTTCGAGTAGTGACCGAAACTGTTACAACTATAGTACTTTCTCTTAGTCATTTGGACACAACGCGGACGTTTCCTCTTGCCAATTTCATCAGTCTTTTGTTTTTGACATGACCGATTATGCTCCTCCTTACCACGACTCCTTCTCTTAGGCCTCCTTTGAGATTTGGAGGAAGTCGCCACATGCAACTCAGCAAGAGTACTCTTCCTCTTATGCATTTCCTCTTCTAGCTTTAGAAGTCTCCAAACTTATTCGAGAGTGGCAGCCCAATCAGAGCGGGATAACAGCATTCCGACAGCTTCCACGAATCGTGTAAGGAATGAATTACAACCTGGAATTTCTGCCTTTGAGTGAAAATATGACCAACGCGCCTGAGTTCATCTATCATATCAGCCATATGCCAAATATGCAACATCAGGGAATGTTCAAGGTACCTCTTATAAGAGGTAAATCACACAGTCAGGAACACTTTCTTTATGTGGAATGGATAACTAAATTTCTTATTCAAGTCGTTTCAAAGTGCCTTAGCACTCTGATAACCTTGAAATTCCTTGAACACACCATCATTCATAGCACTCAACAAAATGATACACGCAGTGCGATTTTTCACTTTCCAGGCCTCATAGGCTCTCAGGTCTCACCTCTGCTGGGTCGTAATCCCCGCTTTAGGCCCTTCCATGTCATTGGATATGGTCTCCAGAATTTCTAGCTTTTGGCATACCTCATAGTTATCACCATTCAAATTTAGCGCACAACTATGTTCTGCAACAATCTTTTGGAAGACCGATGTCATCCTTTACACAAAAGAGATAACATCATATCATGATCATTCAACAAGCAATGCAAGAATCATTGTTCAATATACTTACACGTGTTACACTCAACTTTATTATTGACCGAATTTATTAAAGCAAGCATGCCCCGGGGTCAAAAGTTCACTATGTTCCCAATCATCATCCAAAGTACATGCTTAGCGATAATTAATTTTAGCCAGTAATCAAGTCAAGTTCCAACTACATTGATCAAGTCAACATGCAATCATGATTTAATTTATACATGCAAGACTAATTACAACATGTGACATGCTAAACATGTAATAATCATTAAGCAAGTTGACATGCTCTCAATGTTGACTTACACATGGATTCCATACAAATCATCACGAATCATGCTTAGCATATAACAAGTATCAATCGAGTATAACATGCTCTCAAGATTGATATATACAAGTATACTAAACAAATTAGCATGAACTAAACATGAAATATTCAAACATGCTTATATGCATGATGATTTGGACAATGACAAGACATAATAAATCATGCTAGCATGCATCTCAAATATCCATATACATGGATACTATATAAATCAACATATATCATGCTTAGCAAAATCATGTCATAATAAAAAAAAACATGCATGCTCATAAAAAGTACGTATACATTGATATTAAACAAATTAACAAGCATCATGCTTTACACATAACTAAAATCTAGCACCCCATTTCGGATTTAGCAAGACAAAAATCCTTTAAAAGACTTAGGACCCTCATGTAAATTCTCAAATGTTACGTTTAGATGAGTATTCCCAGGTGGATCGATGGGTTCGCGAGACAGGCCCCAACTCTCCCGTTTCTTAGACAGAACTGTGGTTCCCAGGCCCGGGAGGAGGGGCGCGGCGTCAAGTTTCCACTTCAAGCTCGGTCTTTATAGACATAATTATTTCCTCAATTTCAACTCAATAATATTGCAATCGACTCTCTTAAGACTTTGCGAAAACGTATTTCGCTTGTAGTTTAAACATATATACGGGGGCCTACATGCAATTCTAGTAATATAATGCTAAACAAAATAGCACCCCTAAACATGATACTAATAACATTAAGCATGCATTTAATTGATTTTAAAAGATTAGGGACAATAGTGTAAAAAATAAATATATTTTGTCTCTAAAATGAGGACTATTTTTATCATTCTGTAAAAGATAGGGCCGAAACTGGTTTTAAAGTTTTGAATTAAAAATTGACCCGGTCAACAAAACTGGACCCACATATTCAAGTCACGTGGGCTTATGTTTGGAAAAAATTGGACCCACATATTGTAACAAAAAAAATCGGCCAGTAGACAAAAAAACCCATTTTTAGAGCCACTGCTCTGTTTCTAAAATAGCTCAAGTAACCCATTAAAGTAAACTCTCCTGGGCTAGGTTAAAATAAAAGAGGCACTCTTTAGATTAATTAAAAGTCATCCCACTCAGCCTTTAGTAATATTTAAAAGCTCACTTGCAGATTGAAAAGAACACTCACGTGATAAATAAGTCATCCGACCCGACTTTTAAATAACCGAACCGCGTCAGTTTAGTCATCTTCTCCACCCGATTTGTACATGAAAATAACTACCCACCATGCATCAACCCATAATCAACGCCACTACTATCAAACACTCTACCCAGGGGCGTAGCCACGTATAGTTGAGGGGCTGCAACTGCAACCCTTCAACTTTATAGAAATTAGTGTATATATTAGTGCATATGTAAATTTGCAACCCCTCGCTTTATGAAAATAATTAATGTTGCACCCTGTATTTACATATGAAAGTTGAGAAATATTAAATATGAATGTTATGCATATGTATATTGTTGCGTCCTGGATGAACTGGGTCGTGGGGACGCGTATATTCGTATGGTTGAGCGGGTTTTCAGGTTGTAACCCTTCGTCTAAAAGAGGTTCTGTGCCACTGACGAGTGTTCGGTTGGGTCTCGGAAAGGTCTGTGTCTCAAGGGGCGGTTGTGTCTCAAGGGACGGTTGTGTCTCAAAGGGATGTCTGAGTCTCGGAAGGCGGTGGTCTGTGCACAAATCCGGATGTCTGGACGACGATTCCTGCACAAAGGACCGGTGCTAGCACGGAGAGGGGGGGGGGGGTGGTGCTAGCGGAGCCCTCTCCGAAGCTTAAGTCACTATAGGGCTAAAAGAGTAATTCTAGAGAGAGAAAATAGAGACTAGAGAGAAGTCAGAGCTCAAAATACCAAAGTTGGGCAAATGAGAGGATGTGTCCAAATGGGTGGCCAAGGCCTCCTATTTATAGGCTTCCTTGGGACCGGACCCGGTTTTAAAGCGGTTTGATTTCGGTTCAAGAAAACAAGCGGTAACCGTCACCCCTATTCGCAATGCGCGAACTTGACTTCTCTACACGTAACGGTAATCGCGGAAACGGTAATCGCACGATACCCGCAATGCAATCCGGACGCGCGGAAATGCGTTTCCGGACCGTTTTGACCCTTTGGGAGACGTTTTTCAAACCGAGATGTAATTTTGACGTGTTTACGAGGCCCGAAATATAAATACGAACTCGAATTGGCACATATCCATCACTTGCCCCCGAGTCAAGTAACGGTTAAAAACCTTTCTTGACTCTATTTTAAGTTAGGATACGTGTCCAATTTGAGCTTGACGCTAACCTTCCAGTTTTGATTATTGGTTGGACGTTGGAGTCTTGATTTCGCTCGTCCTTTGATTTTTCAACCGAGTGATTTTATTTCCTATCATTACAGTTAGTGCAATAGGGAATGCGCATATATAACATACAATCATGATTATCGTTAGGGACACGTCATGCGGACATGCTTCTATCAACGTACATGCATAAATAACAGTCATGGCAAGAACGTAATTATGTGACGTAAGAAATATTATCCGTATACTTCTCAAATGACTTAGCGATTATTAAATCATGAATCATGCGATGTGTAAACATGCATGTAAAATGACGGATTCGATACGTGTAACATCAAAACAATCATGTATGTAGAGATAAATACTTAGAAGAGGGCAGAGTATACCGTAAGTACTTGTAGGTGCATTACTCCTTTGATCCTTATCATCAAGGAGTCTCTTGGAAGTAGTCGTTTGTTGCTTTGATGCCTTAGAGAAATATTTCCTTAAGTGTTGTCGTATTTGCTCTTCGCGGTTCGTCATATTAGTCGCATCGCTTGCATGATAGCTTCTTGAGATGTTGGTCCTTTTTATTTGCACGTACCAACTTTGCTATGCATGTTGACTTTGGCTATGTGCGTTGACTTTTGCTATGCGCGTTGACTTTGACTATGCGCGTTGACTTTTGCTATGCGCGTTGACTTTTGCTATGCGCGTTGACTTTGGCTATGCGCGTTAACTTTTGGTATGCGCGTTGACTTTGATGGTTGAGCATCAGGTATAGACTGTTGGTCATTGCCTGCAAGTATGTTAAAACACTTAGGAAATATTTAAGTGATATCTAATACTTGTTACCATAGATGTCGTTGTATGAGCTTTGTCGATGAGCGTCGTAGGTGTGATTAGGAGGCATAGCTACTTGCTGTATGCAATCCATCTTTGTCGACATGTATGTACGTACATGGAAATACTTAAAAAAATATTTTCTCCTTGTCGACATGCATCCTTGTCGACATGTATGTACGTACACGGAAATACTTAGAAAATATTTTTCTCCTTGTCGACATGCATCCTTGTCGACATGTATGTACGTACATGGAAAACTTAGAAAATATTTTCTCCTTGTCGACATGCATCCTTGTCGACATGTATATACGTACATGGAAATACTTAGAAAATATTTTTCTCCTTGCCGACATGCATCCTTGTCGACATGTATGTAGGTACATGGAAACACTTAGAAAATATTTTTCTCCTTGTCGACATGCATCCTTGTCGACATGTATGTACGTACATGGAAACACTTAGAAAATATTTTTCTCCTTGCCGACATGCATCCTTGTCGACATGTATGTACGTACATGGAAACACTTAGAAAATATTTTTCTCCTTGTCGACATGCATCCTTGTCGACATGTATGTACGTACATGGAAATACTTAGAAAATATTTTTCTCCTTGTCGACATGCATCCTTGTCGACATGTATGTACGTACATGGAAACACTTAGAAAATATTTTCTCCTTGTCGACATGCATCCTTGTCGACATGTATGTACGTACATGGAAATACTTAGAAAATATTTTTCTCCTTCTCGACATGCATCCTTGTCGACATGTATGTACGTACATGGAAACACTTAGAAAATATTTTTCTCCTCGCCGACATGCATCCTTGTCGACATGTATGTACGTACATGGAAACACTTATAAAATATTTTTCTCCTTGTCGACATGCATCCTTGTCGACATGTATGTACGTACATGGAAATACTTAGAAAATATTTTTCTCCTTGTCGACATGCATCCTTGTCGACATCTATGTACGTACATGGAAACACTTAGAAAATATTTTCTCCTTGTCGACATGTATGTACGTACATTGTGTGTGCGTATTTGCCCCCGCACTTAGAATCTTTTCACCATCTCTGACTATGTATGCTGTATCCGTATGCTTGATGCGAACACAGGTTATATGCCAACTCCTGATAATATGCTGACACGCGGTTGTATGCCGACAGCTTGCAATATGCTGACTGTCATCCTGAGCCAAGTACTTAGGAATTATTCCACCATTGTAATCTTGTATGCTGCGAGTATGAGCTCGGTGTTGTCATGCAAGGTTAATGTGTTGAAGAGGTTGCCCCCTTGCGTGATGCTTGTTACTTGTTGTACGAAGACTAACGAGTCTTGTACGTATATGGTTGTCTCACATGGAGCGTCTGTTGCATAGATGCTTGCATAAGTGTTGGTGTGTGTTCACGCACTAACTGGATTGTTGGTTGCATTTTCCAGGATATCCGATCTTGTTGTCTTCTTGTCAGAATTAGTCTTCCCACGGCTGTTACCGTGAGTAAGTCAATTATCTCCTTCTTGATGGGAGAAAGCTTGTCTTTGCGGATAGCTGATGTGTATAGAAATCCATTTGTTGAGAGGAATGTCCATACAAGTGCCCCCGCTACTCTGGAGTCTTTGGACACGGTGGCGGTAAAGGGCTTGTGAGTAAGACGTCTCATTGTATCTTCTTTGGACTTGTTAACTTTCCAAGTTACCGCTGACTGCAGTTTCTGTTTTTAGCATAGTTCTCGAAAGATCCGACGCAGGGGCGCGTTCCTCGAGCGATTCTTAGTTTTTTATTCCGAGCATGACCGTGCTGATTCCTTCTTGTGATAAAGGAAATAGAGTTGAGGGTTGTGCAGTGGTGTCTTCTGCCCCCCGGTCGAGGGACCGGCCCAAGGAGGAGCGTTACTCCTACCGAGGTAAGTATTTGTTGATTGCTGATTGCTGCCCTTATGTTGAAGAGCTATGTTGTGCTGAATGTTGAAATAATCATTCTTGTCGTGTCTTCTATGTGGATGACGCCATTGCATTTGATGTTGACATTATGATCTCTTTGCCATAAGTCCTTACAGATGATGTTGACTCTTGGTAGCTGTTGGGCTGTCTGCTTCCAGCATGTTGAACCCTTTGTGAATGTGTTGATGTTGATAATTCTTTGTTCATGCCTTTGCTTGCATGATAGTTCGTCACCTGGACCTGTTTTCAATAATAATTATGTGATAACTTGTTAGTAATATTTCATACCTTGAGTTATCTATGCTGTCCATATGCTTTGGACTTGAAAGATAGGATATCTATCCTTAGATGATGAACATGATGTCCGTAGTTGCGACTGTACGTTGCACATTGTTAAGTGTTATGATTGCCCCTCTTGGCTAGACTCCAAGGCATGGGGAGATGGGTAGAGCATAGGATGTTGCAACTTGTGCACAGTAGGTTTTGTTTGGAGAAGACGGCGGAACACTAATGTGCAACTTCTGCCTGTTCCGCCGAGTCCTGTCAGAGATGATGGCATTCTTTAATCTGTGCCATCTTTTGGATATGTTGAGCTCGTTTCTGAGTCTGTTTGCCCCCCGGCTTCTGTGTTTGGAAACTTGTTGTAGTTGTTCCTTAGCTGCTGCTTACGACTTGTTCGCTTTGAACTACGTCGTTTGAACCTGATTTATACATAGTAGTTTGCATGATAACTTGTTAGTAATATTTCATACCGTTATTACTTACTGTGTTTATTGAATGTGGATGACTAGTAACGTAGACATAGTCCCTGCAGTCGTGACCGATAGCCACTTCTTGATTGATAAGTTGAGATGCTCTCCTGATTGCTTGCATGATGCATTATGCATATTGCCCTTCTTTCCTGAATAGCTTGCCGCTATATGTGTTGCAACCTGCCAAGTATTTTTGCGTATAGCAATATGTCTCAACAAGTAGTGTATTTGAAAGGTGTTGTCTTGGCTAAGCAAGATACTAGTTTATACCGTCTCTTAGTTCCACTCTAAGGCGACGTTATACAAGACTCGACTTGTAAATTTTATGAGTTTTAAACAGGGTGCGCACCTGCCAACGTTTATCAACCCGCATTGGGGAAGCATACGTAGGAACATTTTAGTATTTGAAAGGTATTATCATGGCTAAGCAAGATACTAGTTTATACCGTCTCTTAGTTCCACTCTAAGGCGACGTTGTAGAAGACTCGGCTTGTACATTTTATGAGTTTTAAACATGGTGCGCACCTGCCAGCGTGTATCAACCCGCGTTGGGGAAGCATACGTAAAAACATTTTAGTTTTTGAAGAAGTATTTTGTGAACCCTAAAAAGCTTGTTGATAAAATATTTGAAAAAATATTTTGGCATTGAATGTGATACACCCAAAAAACCGTGTTGATAAAATTTTTGGAAAGGTGTTTGATACATAAAATATTTGATAAAATATTTGACAAAATATTTGGTAAAATATTTGAAAAAATATTTGTGATACATGATTCCTGCGTCCAGGGACAATGTAACACTTTTTGAAAATATGAATTGTGATGCATGCTTTCTGCGTCCAGGAACCATGCAACACGGTTTGAAAATCTGTAGTACAGAATTGTCATCTAGCCAGAGGACTTTTTCCGTATAAAGCGAACCCTGACCAGGAATTCGTAATATGGGATTGTCGTCTATCAAGAGGACATTCGCCATAAAGAGTGAGCCCTTTAAACAGTAATTCACACTTGTTATAGTGTGGGGTCGTTGTCTAACTAGAGAACTTCCGCCACTTAAGGGGTGATCAGTCCCGTATGATCATCCTGTTCTGAATCCAGGGAATGTCTATGAACATGAGGATTTGCCTCTAACCAGAGATGTCACAGCATGTCATTTTTTAGAAGTAAACATGGGGCTTGTCTTTTAAAAAAAAGGATACATCAACATGCTATTTTGATAGTAGGCCTTGGTGTTAATCCAAGATATTTTGATAGTAGGTCTTGGTGTTAATCCAAGATATTGCTTGTAGCTGACGCCTCTGAATAGTCGTCGTTTTGATAGTAGGTCTTGGTGTTAATCCAAGATATTGCTTGTAGCTGACGCCTCTGAATAGTCGTCGTTTTGATAAATAATCCGCAGGTTGTCATTGCGGCATATAAGTTATTGTGCACATAGCTTGATGGCTTTGTGTTGCCGGCACCTTCTTGAGATAGACGCCTATATTATGAATGGAGAAGTAAACTCCTTGTTGGTGTAGATAATAGATATGTTGGTGTTGTATACCATAAATCCCTCCTTGAACACAATGCTTAGCTTGTATGGTTGAAGTAGATTTTTGTGCATAGGTTACTACTTGGCGTAATTCCCGAGTAGTAATCGTAGTGTAGCATGTACCTACGAGCAGAGTTACTTTTGTCAGATAATCGCAATTTTTATAAGTTTGCAAAAGTATGAAGTCATGAAATATTCTTTTTAGTTATGCATATAATAATTAAAGTAAAGGAATCTGATACAAGGATTCCTTGTTTGTGTAGGAAACTTCCCTGAGTGCGGATACGATAGGTGTAGATCATGATAAGCATGTATATATGTTAGGTAGAATTGCCGAGCACTTGTCAGCTTGGTGCCCCCCAAGTCGCTTGGCAGTTGTATCGCTGTTTCCTGATTGTTTATATTGTTTCATCTACTAATAGTGCATGATCTGTCCTTGTGTAATGCCCCTGCCTTGTTTATTATTGCGACACGATTTTTAGTCTTGCGCGTATAAAATGGTTGGAACTTTGTGTTGTTGACGCGAGTAATATGTGCGTAGTTGTTACTTGGCGTTATTCCAAGGTAATATGTGTCATAATAATGTACCTACGAAAGTAGATTTAACCTTTATTAGATATTTAGAGTTCGTACAACGGATTACAAGAAAGCGTCTGATGATCACTTCTTTTGAAAATTACTGAGGCTAATAAGCATGAGTTGTACTTAATCGTTAAAAGATTTAAAATAGATATGCGAAAAAGGAGATAAGGAAGATAAAGGGATTGCTGATGTGTTTGACGTCCTCATACGTGATTTGTTGGCTAGTTGATTCTGCCACGTGCCACATAGTTTCTCAATGCATCTAGTGTGTTGAGCTCTTCAATCTCCCCTTTTGGGGATGGACAAAAGTTGATGTCATGCCCCCAAGTTTTACTTTGCTTGTGTTGTTCTTCAACATCTTTGCCAAGGAAGGAAATCGTTGACTCAAGTGGGCGGTGAGGTTTGTTTTATGGGAGTTTTGGATTTGCTTCTTCTGCATTCATACTCCAAAGTTTGTACAAGTCGTCACAATTGGTTCCATAAGTGACGTTGTTTTTCTGGCGTTTGGTGATAGGTGGATTATTATCCGTCTTTTCTTTTCCCTTGCCTTTTCCTGAAGACTTCACACGAGACTTCCTTTGATGCTTATTGCCATGGTCGATATACTTTATCATTTTTCCTTCTAAGATCAAGCTGTTTACATAAAATTTTAAGCTGACACAGCTGTCTGTCTCATGGCCATATACTTCGTGATTCTCGCACCATTTGCTTTCATCTTTTCCCAATGGGCCATTGCGGAATTTAAAGGGTTTCTTCCACAGCTTGGTCTCCTTCATTTCTTTCAGGATGACAGACAACGGTGTGTTCAAAGGAACACATATGGCGAGATTGGTGTCTTTGAGCCTTTGGGCATTTGACTGGAACGACCTCTTTTGTCGCGGTTGTCTCTTTTCCCAGGAAACATGTATCTCTTTTTCAATTATTGCCTTCAAGGTTCTTGTTGTCAATCCCGTGATTGGGACGTCGTCGTCACTAGCAGGTTTTTTCCGTCCCTCCTTGTGACAGATGTCAGTATCGTCTTGGCTTGTCCTTGTGGAAGGACCTTCTTTGTGTATTTTCGATGACTCTGCTTGAGTCTTCTTTGGAGGGCTGTCGCCTTGATCGGTGAATTGCTTTAATTTGCCTTTGAGGACGAAGCTGTTAATGCGGAAACGTAGGCTGGCACAACTGTTCGTCTTGTGGCCGAAGACCTCGTGGTATTCACACCACTTGTTTTTGTCTTTCCCCAACGGGCCGTTTCTGAAATTGCTCGGTGCTTTCCACATTTTTGCATCCTTCATCTCTTTCAATATTTCGGACGGCGGGGCTTTCAAAGGGGTGCAGTCAGTGAGGTTTACTCCTTTTAGCTTCTGGAAATTTCCTTGAAGAGGTCTTCTTGGCTGAGTCTGCCAATTTCTTCCTTGCTGACCGCTTGAGGGCGGTTTTGCTTGATTCTGCTTTGGGGGTTGTTTCCATGTCTCTTTTTGGTGTTGTGCTATCACGTACAGGTTGCATGAGCGTGCACCTTCGTGCCTTGGCTGTTGGTACTGGTAGGTACCTTCCGTGCATTGCTCCTCTATTCTTTGGTGCAATGTGTCTTGATGACTTGTGACTCGAGACTTTGTCCCTATCGTCTCAACTTGTTTGTTAATTGGAGGCAAAGGAGGTGACGGGTTGACACCTTTGTACTGGAAGGCTCTTTGGTTGCATTGTGCGGAGAATGCATTTCTTGTTGGAGTGAAGAAAGCATTGGATGTGGCAACAGGGATGTGGAAGGATCCAAGTTGTCTTTTTATCGGCTTCTGTGAGGTTATGGGCAAGGCGTTGTGGTATGCGATGTGCTCCTTGTTTTTTGATGAGAAATCAATGACATCGTCAAAGGCGGAATCCTTTATGTCAACATACTCCAAGTTGGTGTCATCGGTCTCGTGCATTGTCTTTGCGGTATGGTAGCTTTTTGTTCGAATCACGTAGACGGCGCCAATGTTGCGTCCTGGATGAACTGGGTCGTGGGGACGCGTATATTCGTATGGTTGAGCGGGTTTTCGGGTTGTAACCCTTCGTCTAAAAGAGGTTCTGTGCCAAACGACGAGTGTTCGGTTGGGTCTCGGAAAGGTCTGTGTCTCAAGGGGCGGTTGTGTCTCAAGGGGCGGTTGTGTCTCAAAGGGATGTCTGAGTCTCGGAAGGCGGTGGTCTGTGCACAAATCCGGATGTCTGGACGACGATTCCTGCACAAAGGACCGGTGCTAGCACGGAGAGGGGGGGGGTGGTGCTAGCGAAGCCCTCTCCGAAGCTTAAGTCACTATAGGGCTAAAAGAGTAATTCTAGAGAGAGAAAATAGAGAGAAGTCAGAGCTCAAAATACCAAAGTTGGGCAAATGAGAGGATGTGTCCAAATGGGTGGCCAAGGCCTCCTATTTATAGGCTTTCTTGGGACCGGACCCGGTTTTAAAGCGGTTTGATGACGGTTCAAGAAAACAAGCGGTAACCGTCACCCCTATTGGCAATGCGCGAACTTGACTTCTCTACACGTAATGGTAATCGCGGAAACGGTAATCGCACGATACCCGCAATGCAATCCGGACCTCGTCGAATTTGGGCAATTCGGCGAGGTCCGGATTGCAAGCAACCCGGACCTCCGGATTGCTTTGCGCAATCCGGACGTCCGTTCCGGACGCGCGTAAATGCGTTTCCGGACCGTTTTGACCCTTTGGGAGACGTTTTTCAAACCGAGATGTAATTTTGACGCGTTTACGAGGCCCGAAATATAAATACGAACTCGAATTGGGCACATATCCATCATATATACTATTTAATTCATTATATTTAGTTTATATAAACTCATTATATTTCATCTATATATAGTTTGTTTGTATAAGTGTATATCTAAGATTATATCTAACAATCTAAGTGACAATATATTGTTATGAATATATTTAGTGGATGTTCAATATTACGTGTATATACCATCTTCCTTGTTTAGACTTTCCTAGTATTAAATTTACTTCCTCCACAAGTATATGTAATCCCTATATAAGGGCTCCTTATGTGTGATAATAAGACATCCTTAAGTTCCCTCTTCTATTAGCTCTCTACTTTTGTAACACGTTATCAGCACGAATAGCTCTTATTTTTTTTAGTCTACCAAAATGGCCGAAGTCAAGCCTTGTACGAGAATAATAACACTTGTTATTCTATAAAGAATTATTCGCAGAGTTGAGACAAGGAACCTGCTACTGCTAGCACTTGCTGGATAAAGTGCAAACCCAAGAACCCCATAAGTAACAGAGGCGATCCATCATCAACAAGATTGAAAACAACAATCTCTCAATCCATCTACTTTTATTTAACATTGATTTTATAATTATCCCTTTTGATTATCATAAATTGTCTCTGTATCTCTCTTTAACAAGTTGTGAATATTGTTTGTAAATCAGATAAATAGGTGCACGAAGATTGATGCACGAATAATCTCTTGAAGAGCGGCTTCATCAATATGTCGGATTTGCTTGACTCGATTTTACGATCCACTTCACCATCACAGATCATGGCTGGAACTGAAGACGAATACGATTACCTCTTCAAGTAAAACAGATGAGTATACCTATTATTATATTATTAAATTTATATATTGGCTAAACTGAATAATTTGTTTCGGTTCTTTAAAAAATGTCACAAATGATTATTTGAACAGTACAACATAGCTATTATAATTGATTTATGAATTATAAGTTGCAATTGATATAAAACATATCGTTATATGTATCAATATATTATGCTCCCAGAAGTGAGTATAATAACGCATGAGTTATAACGAAAAAAAATAATAATAATTTTGTGGCTTATAGCACATGAGTGCTCGATGCTGAAATATATCGAGATATAAATTGAGAATGAAAATTATATGCATTGCCTACTAGATATATTTCGCTCCCTGAAGTGAGCGTCATAAGTTATGATTATAACGAAAATATACTCCACTCCCTGAAGCGAGTGTTGTAGATTACGATTATAGCAATGGAATCCTCCACTCCCTGAAGCGAGTTTATATGATTACTATAAGAATATATTACACTCCCTGAGGTGAGTGATGTAATTTATAATGACTTTTTAAGCGTACAAATACCAATATGTATCATGGTCATGGACACAGTTGATTTTGATTTTTAAAGAGATGAAATAATTAGCATCATCATGTTATCAATAAAGACCGATGATGCATCTTACAAATAAAGAATGCATGAAAAGAATACAAAGTCCAATTGATTTGGAAGAATGATAATTTTGATATGCACAGTGACGCTTGCAGAAAATTAGTGATATTATGCAGCGCGGAAATTGATAATTTTATGAAGCGCAATGAAATTAGGCAAAGTTTGGCCTCAATAGCAAATATTATTTGATACTGGATAGAAAATTGCATTCTATACTAATATCGTATCCCGAAGATCCGACATTATGATCCTAAAGATTAAGATTATGAATATTCATATTCATATTTATTTTTAAATTCCGCATTTACAAATTCCGCATTTATATTTATATTTCTTGCACTGCATTTACAGTTACTTTTTATTTCTTGCACTGCATTTTATTTATTATATACATATATCATTATGCTCATTTGATTTTATTATAAAATGATCAAGAAAATCAAGAGTTATTCAAAAGCTCAAAAATTACTACATTTAGGATCCTGAAGATCCTAACAGATCATGAGTTATGAATAAATGATCATGAAGATCCTAGAAGATCTTGAATGAATAAAGGATCCAGGATCCTGAAGATCCTAAATATATGAGACTATGAATTAACGAGATTGAAGATCTCTGAAGATCTTAAATTATGAACAGGGATCCTGAAAATCCTGAATTATTTTTATGAATGATCTGGGATCATGAAAATAAGATCTGAATATCCTAAGAGATTTTGCGATATAAACAAAAGATCATTAAAGATTTTGAGTTACAAACAAGGATCCTAATATATTGAGCTATTAGTGATCCCGAAGATCATGAAATTGAGCATTTATAAGAAGTTATTTATTTATTTCTTTACATTTTTTTTATTGTTATTTATATCTTACATATACATTATATATTATTATAAAGAATGTGAATACTCCGCAATCATTATTATGATGAAGATGAAAAAAAAAAACAAAACAAAAAAAACAAACATGCGGATTGTGTTATCAGGATTATGAAAAAAAATCAGGTAAACCAGAAGTTTACGAGCCAATATTGGCGTGGTTGATTATATATTCGGTAAACCGGAAGTTTACTGATTCATATAGAGGTAAACCAGAAATTTTACCCATATAATACAATATTTGGCGTGACCGGTTAAAGACCATTCTGGATCACTTAAGATGCGCAATACATTATTTGGAAGAACCTGAAGATTCTCCATAAATCATTATGATAATTGCTCTCAAAGGAAAATTCATTATGTGATCATCATCAACTAAGTTCGGGATAAAATTCCATTATTTATGGAAATAATAAAAGGTGAATATGGGCCCATTCACCTGACATGTGAACCGATATATTATTTTAAAAGATGCATCCACAATATGGTCGCATGTGCATTAATTATCACGAATTTGCAATAGCAAAATTTCAAGATTATGCAATAAAGAATGATGATGATATTAAAAGTTGATATTTAATATAAGAATCAGACAATTGCATGTCTAGATTCGCAGTATAGCATAAAAGTTACAAAGAGCCTCCAATTAAATAGCGAAACTGCTACCAATAAGAGCAAATTGAGAACAACTGCATGCTATTATGAAAGCAGCAATATAACTGCGCATCAAGCCAATGTTAAATCACAGTTCTCCCCATAACTACCAACTTTTGGTCAAGAGACAAATTTCCCATATATGTATTTTATGATGTGCGATATATATTTGAACTGCTCCACCGAATTGCACAAAGATGGGTCTTGAATGTTGGGAAAAATGTGTTGGATACATATCAATTATTTGGGAATAATGGGTGATATATATTAAAGCAAGAGTTGCTGATTTTCATTGATGAACAAATTTTCCCAACATTAGGGGGAGAAAATAAACAGCCGGCAGGAAAGAGATTGAGTGAAAAAAAAAGTTTGTTACTATCTCAGTTAGATCCTCGCATAATAAGAATACGAATCTGAAGTTTAGAGATATAAATATTTACAAATACTGTCAATCAAGTACTTAGTGACTTTATGAGACCCAGAAAGTCATTAGTCAATTACCGGCTGCAAATGCTCCGATTTGAAACGTCCAGTTAAGACGAACAATAATGAAAAATAATTCATGCCTGAAGTGTGTGATATTGGTTCCAAATATTTTTAACAAGAATGGAGCACGGAAAGGAAATAGATAAATATGGTCTTATTACGGAGGCGATTTCTCAAAAGGAAAAGAGACATAACTAATTATGAAACCCCAGAAGTGGTTCAGGTACCTGAAAATAATTGTAATAAAGAGATCTCGATGAGTTATGTTATTAATGGGAATTTATGGAACTATGCATATCAAGTTGTCGACAACTGTTTTGAATATTATTTTTGAGTGAAAACTTAAAACAATACGAGGATCTTGAGCTCAATATGTTAAAGAATCATTACGATTGGCCAAAAGTTTGAAAAGACACAAGTATTAGCATTAAAAATGTAGAAGGTGGAAGCCAGTGTATGCAAATTATTTCCCGCATAAATAAATTGCGTCGTGAGATACGCACAGCCTGTGGTACAAATGTTATATGCAGAATCCTGGCCATTATTATATGGATCATTTGGTGGAGCGATCACCTTCTGGTATATTACTACGTTGGCAGTACATAAAAAGTTTTACTTTGCGTCTCATTATACGAATTACTTATAGCCTATTTGAGTGGCTAATTTGATAGCAAAATTAAAGTGAAAATCCTAAAAGGATTGAAAATGCTAGCATGAAATTTCTCCAAGAATGTTGGATCATAAAGATATTGTACCATTTAAAATAATACAGGCAATTTATGTTATATTCTCCACAATGTATAGCTCATTTGAGCAAAGATATATCAGATGATATTATGCGAATCAAGAAAACTGATATTTTGATAAGTTGAATTGATCACGCTATAGCCGAAAGGGGCATCGCGTGAGGGGAGAATTTAAAGATATTGAAACTCCTGAAGAGTTTGTAAATACAATCAATTTATTGATGATGTTAAATTCAGACAAAATATATTGAAAGGACAAAGGTTTGGCTCGGCCTGAAGATCGAGTACTTAAGAGATTGAAAATAATATTGTCCTATAAAAAAAAATGTCTTGAAGTTATTTTGCATAGATAAACACATTTATTGAGTACCTTAATGATTGTAAGAATTCCATGAGTTTAATATCATGATGAATCAAGACCTAAATTAATTTGCTACAGAAATGTAAGTTATAACATGGAAGTGCACAATTTTCAAATGTAGTATTATATTGTATATATATATGAAGATAATGCAGGTTATATAGCCCGAGTTGAAGATTGTTATATTAAAGGAGACATACAAAACACATTCGTCTCAAGTTATTCTTCATCCAACGAATTTGTTCATATGACTATCTAGCGGATCTTTTCAAGGAGGCTTTATCGACTGCGACATCTGGAATATTGGCGAACATGATTGGATTGCGTCGACTTAATGAAATTACGCGATGTCAACATCAGAGGGAGAATCTACACCGCTGCACTCTTTTTCCCTTAACCAAGGTTTTATCCCATCGGGTTTTCCTGGTAAGGTTTTTAACGAGGCAGCTTACAAAAAGGGATCCATAATTGTGTACTCTTTTTCCTTCACTAGATTTTTATACCAGTGGGTTTTTTCTAGTAAGGTTTTAACGAGGCACAATTCCCTTATGAACATCCAAGGGGAGTGTTATGAATATATTTAGTGGATGTTCAATATTACGTGTATATACCATCTTCCTTGTTTAGACTTTCCTAGTATTAAATTTACTTCCTCCACAAGTATATGTAATACCTATATAAGGGCTCCTTATGTGTGATAATAAGACATCCTTAAGTTCCCTCTTCTATTAGCTCTCTACTTTTGTAACATATATATATTTTTTCAATAAATATCCACAAAGTATTATAAAGAAATATATGGAAAAGTCTGTTTGTCACAGAAATATGTATTTGAATTCGTTCATAATGAGTATGTTAGATTTCAATTTCAAAGTCTGAAAGTTCAAATACCAAAATGTGTCGAAAATTTAGCAAAATACAAAAATAATCATACTGTTCATGTGTGAAACAGAGGCTCCACTCAAAAAATTTGGGCGCCAACTACCATTTTTTTATTTTCATTTTGACTTTTATGTAAAGAGATTATGTAATTTTATAATTTTTAAGAGATGTATTTAATTATATGGATTTCTGTTCTTCTAAATCTCTGGTGTTTATTTAATTTTATTGTTGTGTAATTTTCGAGACATTTTAATATTTGGACTTTCTTAAGTTGTTATAGAGATAATAATAAAAAAAAAACTAATCACTCTGCACTCCCCGCCCTCGGTTCATGGCTACGCCACTGACTCTACCCCACTCACTTAGTAACCGTTTTCCTTGTAACCACCACCGGCGACACATCACCGGCGACACCATGGTAACCGTTCCTCGGAAAACTCATTTCCAGCAACGAAAAAAAATTTACTTAAAAATTGTGAGCTCGTTGTAGCGGCCATGTTGGAAAATATAACACGTAAAAGGGGAATTCTAAAGGAGAATTTTCTGGATCAAATGAACGAATGTTTTTGAACCGAGTCCCGTGCAGATCACGGTCTCCTTAAGACAATTTCGCCCCCTCACCGGCTCGTCGGTTGTGCTAGAGGATAAACATGGGCGATTGTCTCACAGGATTAAATGACATCTAGTGGCAAGCTAGCACGAAGCTCCACCAGTCGAACAGAACCTTGCCTGATCTCCACCAAAATAGAAATTGGTCGACCACAAATACGAATGAAGAATATCTTGACGATCGTCACGCTAAAACTTATAATGGATGAGGAGAGTAAAAATCGTACTCCAAATGAAGATGAGAATTTCCTATTTATAGGAAGATGGAAGAATAGTATTAATGGTGCAACAATAAATAAAACTGAAACGTCCCTATTAATGAAGCCGTTACGGATCATTAATTCGTCAGATTCAACGAATCTGGATGAAGCCGCGACTACTCTGGCCGGGGGTACTAAGAGCAACAATTTCTCATTCACCCGATCAGATAATGGTAATCCATTAACACATTTTTCCAACAGGCCATGACCGCCACATTTCATATGGAGTTTGTCGGTGCCTATCTCGATGCTTAGGTCGTTCGAACAAGTCAAAAATATGGCCACACGAACGGAACAAAGATGGAGTGGGATGTTTCGCGGCCACGCTTGGCCATGAAAACGGCCGGATTTCGTCGGGGTTCGTTCGGGACCGAAACCCTTGCGAACGCGACTCTTTGGGAGTGGGAATGAGCGCCAAAGCTCATGTATGTTAGTTCGAACACATAGTAAACAAACTGAGCAACGAACATTCAAAATCGTTGAGTTTGCGACCGACGAAACGATCGTTATTTTCATCGGGATTTTCGTTGGGATTCGTAGTCCGCATGACCGCGAACCCAGTGAAACGAAAATGAGCAACTAACACTTTCTAATTGCGGGCCGGACACATCTGAAACGGTCAGAGTGATAAAACTCCAAAAATCGGTGGAACATCGGCACAACCATTTCAACGACGATGCCGGAAACTGAACCTTCGGCTCCGATACCAATGTAGGAATTTGAACTACGTGCACGTTAAAACACACACGTTAGTAAGACATGAGATCGTAACACGGAGACGACACTTGTTCGGTGCCGCAGCGTGCAGTTGCGGAAGCGTAGATCGTAGCCGGCGGTTCGGAATCATGGCGACGTGGCGGGGATGCCGGTCGTAGAGGTGCGTCACCTGATCAGATCGCACCTCAGTCTCCACGGTTGATGGCCCTTAGACTAGAGCTAGAGCTGATCTCATGAATATAGGGAGTTTAGATCGGGAGGAACTCGTGAGTTTCCTATTTACATCACACATATATATAATAGACTTATCAAAATGGGTCTATTTATAGGCTCGAGAGAGATTCGAGCAGTTACAAACTTTCAGGACTCGACACTTTGGTCCCCGCTCTCTCCGTAACTTTCATGAGCATCCCGTATAGGTGCATTTTCCTACAGAAAATGTAAATTGTTAGCGTCTTTTTTTGTTTGTAATATTAATGATAGTTTATATGACTTTGAATTTATTCCATTGGTTCCTATATGTATGAACATCCTAGTATTGTAAACCTATCTTTTAGCATTATAACACAAATTATTGGATCCATCTCTAACGTGGCAGTACAAGCACAAGTTCTTGCACTCAGGGATCGCACTACAAGGTTCTACAATGTATGAGATCACTTGATGTATTTAAAATAAGTTGAAGTTTATTTTTGTGCAAAAAATTGATCAAGTGTGTAAAGACGTGTGTATCGGGTTGACGGGGTGTCGATCCGAATAACAATCTTACGGGTGAAATTCCTTCCTTTGCTATCTGATTCCTTCGAAATGCTCGTTGGGTTTGATCACTGACGTCGGATCCTTCGGGATATTGGGTAGTCTGTACTTCGGGTTGTCGTATGTCAAAGTGTCGGACTGCCGGAGCGTCGGACTGTCGGATTGACGGACTGTCAGAGTGTCGGACTGTCAGACTGTTGGACTGTCGGAATGTCGGAGTGTCGGACTGTAGAAGTGTCCGACTGTCGGAGATTTGCAAGCCCTTAAATGACTAATTGTTTGGGTGCCCGTACATGTAGTTGTTCTTACAAATCGTCGTTCGTATGTCAGGTCGTTGATTCGAGGGTCGTTGAGTCCTAGGAGTGTTGGAAGGTTGTGTTGACAGGTTGCCGTGACTTCCAAGCATCGGGACGTCGCTTCTATGCAGTCCGCGTGTAAACACCTAATTTTGGACCACGTGCAACACCCGTGGCATGTGGCGCGCTAAATGGGGATGTGTTCAAAAAATGGCAAGTCGATAAGCTTCCAAGAATGACTCAGTGCAATATTAGGATAGTTATTTGTATTTATTGCAGAGAATATTTGTTGAATATTTAGAGTATATTTTCTGAATATTTAATATTTATGGTTAAAATAAATCTGTAATACTTATTACCTAATTAGCCCAAAATTGGGCCTCCCTATACTAATGGCCGGCCGAAACTTATAGTGAGGGTAAAGTGGACTTTTGTCAACTTTACTCCTCCTATAAATAAGAGGTGTTAGGGAATATTTTAGGGTTAATCATAATTCCCTCACAAGAGAGTTTTAGAGAGAAAAACCCTCCTCCCATAACACCTAGTTCGGCCGAAACCCTTACCTCACCGAAGGTGTGCCAAATTGCCCTCGAGCAAACTCTCTAGAGATATGTCCCTGTGCCAAGAATCGATCAGAGGCTTTGCTGTGGAGCTGCACCACGTAGGGCTTCTCTAACAAGAACCTCTACGGGTCCCGACTGGAGGATCGTGAACTCCCTATCGAGAAGATCTTGGACTATGGTAAACTGTTGAGGTATGTGTAACACTTCTGCTGCGTAATTTCGATTACTGCGCGTACCATGCTTATGAAAAATGTGAATCTATTTACCAGGTTGGGCTACCAATTTATTTCGTGTACCCAAATTAGTAAGAACCACATTCTGGTTTAATTACTAATCGAGCGGTGTAACACAGGTTTCCTATGTGGAAACTAGGAAAATGGATAATTATCAATTGACCTAGGATACAGCACGGTACAATATATATAAATGTTGTTTATAACAGGTTGATTGGAGAAAAAGGAATCAACGTTCCGCGGGCACTACAACACTGCTAACAGATGAATAGCACGATGCCCGTCGTTTCCGCCGATCGCACGGCAAACCTCGTATGAACTATTCGGAAGCAAGGAGCAGATAAAAGGGTAGAAATGTTGATGCGGATTTTGACAACAATAGATTAACAGGAACCCTCCTATTCCGGCGAGTGGGAGCTATAAGCATATGGTGATGGGCGTCGTAATTGGTAGCCGATAATATGTATAATTTAGCTAATGAACTTGGGTAAATGTCACATTAGGGTAATTGGGCTAGACCAAATTCCAATGGACACGGGAGGCCCAAAATTGGGCCTCCCCAAATACATAGGCCGACCGAAACTTATAGTGAGGGTAAAGTGGACTTTTGTCCACTTTACTCCTCCTATAAATAAGAGATGTTAGGGAATATTTTAGGGTTAATCATAATTTACTCACAAGATTGTTTTAGAGAGAAAACCCTCCTCCCATATCTACTAGTTTCGGCCGAACCATACTTTCATCAAGGGTGTGCCAAATTGCTTTCGAGCAACTCTCCGAAGATCTGTCTACGTTTCAAGTATTGATCTGAGGCTTTGCTGTGGAGCTAACACCACGTAGGGCTTCTTTCACAAGAACCTCTACGGGTTCCGTCCGGTGGATCGAGAACTCCCTCGTGCAAAGGATCTTGGACTACGGTAAACTGTTGAGGTATGTGTAACACTTCCGCTGCGTAATTTCGATTACATGCATGTACCATGTTTTGTGTTTCCGTAGTGATTCATCCCCGTAATCTAATAGTGGTATCAGAGCTTGTGTTAGCAGTTCATTGTTAAGTTATGAGATCTAGGTCAACGGGGGGTCGGCTTTGATCTCACTCCTTACGGGGGATGTGTGTGATCCGATGTTCCTGAGCTGCTCTGCCTTAGCCTATCTTCTTCTTTCCTTCCTTCCTTCCTTTGCTTCTTCTCTCCTTCTACCCTGCAGAAGGGGCAATACCAGACACGGAGGGGGGGGGGGGTGGTGCCTGGTGAACCCTCTCCGATGCCTAAGTCAGTATTCTTCTAGAGAGATAAAGCTAGAGAGATGTCAGAGCTAAATTGTCCAAATGGCCAAGATGATCAAATGAGTTGTGAAGGCGGGGTATTTATAGGCAACGGTGTCATTAAGGTGGCTTAATGACATCGTTAGCCTTTAAACACAATTAATTAACCTTTAAGTGCATAATTAAGACCTTAGGATTCGGAGAAGGTAGGCGACGTGAACCGAGTGTGGGTGTCCGAAAATGGCGCAGAGGCCCTTGGGGGGGGGGGGGGAGAAATCCGACCCCCAAGGGTAGGGGTTGGGTGAGGGCACCCAACCCCTCCTAGGGAGGATGGGGTTGGCCAACCCCATCCCTCCTAGGAGAGATCGGGTTGGCCGACCCGATCTCTCCTAGGAGAGATCGGGTTGGCTGACCCGATCTCTCCTAGGGGAGGTCGGGTGTGGCCACCCAACCTCACCTAGATGAGTTTTGCCCCGGCCGGACGAGCGCTCCGGCCTCGTCCGAGCCGTTGATGTGTTCGCGAAGTGTTCGGGTTGAAGTTTCGATTTATAATCGGTGATGGGACGATAAAAATACAACGGTTTGGAAAGTCAACGGGTTCAAATTGGGCGTATATCCATCACATGCCCCCGAGTCAACCAATGGCTTAACCCTTGATTGACTCTATTTCAGGATGGTATGACACGCGCAATTTGAAACCGGGATTTTACCTTCTTGTCTGAATGCCTGCTTACCCATGGATGCGTGCCTCTGACTTTGCCCCCTGCCTTATGAGATAGAGGAATTGTAAACGTCAGAGTAGCGCGGACGTGTGCCTAGGCACGCGTCCGTCTGAGGTGGGAGTAATAAACTTATCCTTGCTATAGATGCATACTCAAAAAATACACACTTGCACGGGGGTGTGATACGAATGCAACTAAATGACCTATGCTTCAAATTCGTGCTGGGATTTTATCTAAGTGAGGAAAAATTTAGTTTTGGCCAAAATTTTTTCTAAGTATGGGATACTAGAAAATAAACCTTAGGGGATGTTAACTAGGGTGAGCGTGGATTTAACCGTGGTTAATAGGAACTAGTTTTTGAATCTTTCCCTTGAAATTTTCCTTTCTAAAAATCAACGGTGTTGATTTGGCGACTCTAGAAAAACCCTAATCCTTTGTATTATAAAAGGAGAAGTGATTACCTCATTCTCATTGTCCTTTTCTCTTCTTTTCCTTTTGGCGGTGGGATTTCTGGTCAGGTTTGTTTCTCGGGGCGCGCGTCGCATTGAGGTATGTGTCTTCTCTTTTTATGTAAGCATTGCCTTTGAGGGATTTAATTCTGCTTCTCCTTCAATCGTTTCCTTACTTGTCTCGTTCTTGATTTGTATGTTTTCATGGTAATGTAGTCCTATTTGATTCGTCACTTTTCCATCTTTTTACTCTCATGTTTTCGCTTATTGGCGGGCGAAGTCTTCTATATTGGGATTATAATTATCTCCTTTTGCCCCTTGTCTTTGCTTGTTGGCCTGTGGGTCTCTCTGTGCTGGGGGTTGTAACTATCTCCCTCTGCCTTCTAGCCTCTGCCTATTGGCTGATGAAGCTTCCTTATGCTGGGGGTTATGACTATCTCCCCCTGCCCCCTGCCTCTGCCTGTTGGCTGGTGGGGTCTCCTTATGCTGGGGGTTATGACTATCTCCCCCTGCCCCCTGCCTCTGCCTGTTGGCTGGTGGGGTTTTTCTTGTCGTCTTTCTATTCTTGTCTTTTGACTTTGTATCCGTCATTCTAGGGAGATGAGTTCGTATCTCTTGTCTACTGTTTGCTTTCTGTTTTCCTTGGACTAAGCCTGTGTTTTTTCCGGTCAGCATAACTTTCTGGTGATTGATGAGGAGTAAGAGGCCAGTACGTGTGGGAGTGGTTAATTCCGGGACCGGATCTTCGATTGTAAAAAGATCGGTTTTCTATGGTGCGGGGAGGTGTTCTCTAACTGGAGGTAAGGGTGGTGACGTTAGGGTGCCATCTTCTTTCTATATTGATGCCCCCCAATCGAAGGTCCGGGAGCCGTCTTTTCCTTCCTCTCTGTTTGGTGAGTTCTTGAGCAGCTGAGTTTCCTTAGTGTATATTGGTATTTACTCTGTGCTTTGTTATAGGTAGACTTCGTCTTCCGCGTCTGAGTCGGAAGGAGCTGTCTCGTCCACCTGTTGATGGAATTGTTGGGTCTGAGTGGGCGCCTTATTATGGGCGTGGGGCTCGTTTTGACAATCAATCTTCTTTGCAAACTCCTGAGGTTGGAGTTCGTGTTCTGCAGTCTGCTGTTCCTCCTGCTGATCGTGTGTCCCTCTCCAAAGGGTCGGAGGCAACTTATGAGTTGGCTCGTGATGTGTTGGCTCGTTATGCTCCTGTAATGTTATTAACCGTTTTATCCTTTGGCATACTTCTTCTCCATGCGTTATCCGTCTCATCTTTTATTTTTGTTGCAGGGTATGGCCGACCTTGTTAATTTATCCACCCTTGCTATTCATCTTGCTGAGGAGAGGAAGGTGTACGAGGACATTTGTGTCTCCCTTAACTCCAGTCTTATTAGCTGTTTGGAGCATAGTCGCATTACTGATTTGCGGTGCCGAGACTTGGAGGGTCGCATTGCTCTTCTCAATGAAGAGGTTGAGGCGTTGAAACAAAGGTCTTATCGTGATGAGACACTCCGGGCTGCTGAGTTAGTCTCTCTGGAGGAAATGTTTCGTATGGAGGCGAAGGAGTGTGCCATTGCTGAGTATAAGGCCTCTTCCTCTTATCAGGCTGCTATGGACGTTCGCTGCTCTGTGGCGAAACGTATTTCCTTTAAGGAGATTCTTGAGCGTATTCACATGATTGCTCCTGACTTTCCTTTCTCTCGACTTGGTGATTTGTCAGACTTTGCTATTAAGCATATTGCGAAGATAAGGGAATAGTACCCCTATTTCTTGTGGTAGTCTCGTGTGTTTGTGAGTTGTGGTTGTCTTTAGAGTTTAAAACTCCACCTTTCTTAGTGTTGCCATCTTTGTCTGATACACTTGTCTATACTCGTTGTATACACGGCCGTGTGCTTATATCTCTTCTCATGATGTCTCCCTATGCCTTGTGTATGGCTTTTGGTTATGTGTTTCCTTTACTTATCCTTCTTTCGTGTTTTCCTTCATGTCATACCTGCCATTTCATAAAGAAAAAACATTACTCGTTCTTCACATTACTTTACTTAGAAATTTCTTTCTCATGGTATCTTTCTGAGCATGGTATCCTTCTAAGCATGGTATCCTTCTAAGCATGGTATCCTTCTAAGTATGGTATCCTTCTGAGCATGGTGTGATGATCTCTTCTGATACCCCTTACACGGTATACGTTGTACTGTTAGACCAAAGATACGCTCTTGGTGGGCGTCGAAATCTGTTCACGAGACAGGCTCTCGGACGGCACTTAACGTTTCACAGGATAGGCTCCCGGAGGGCTCAAGTTAGACCAAAGATACGCTCCTGGTGGGCGTCGAACTGGTAGTTTGAAATCTACCTCAAGATACGCTCTTGGGGGCGTCGAACTGGTAGTGTTTTTTCTACCTCAAGATACGCTCTTGGGGGCGTCGAATCTGGTATGTTGCAAATCTACCTCAAGATACGCTCCTGGGGGCGTCGAATTCGTAGTTTTTGGAAACCACTCTCAAGATACGCTCTTGGTGCGTCGAATTCGTAGTGTAATAACTACTCTCAAGATACGCTCTTGGGGGCGTCGAAGGTTGTAGTATGAACACTACTCTCAAGATACGCTCCTGGGGGCGTCGAAGTTCGTGGTTTTTGGAAACCACTCTCAAGATACGCTCTTGGTGCGTCGAAGGTCGTAGTGTAATAACTACTCTCAAGACGCTCTTGGGGGCGTCGAAGGTCGTAGTATGAACACTACTCTCAAGATACGCTCTTGGGGGCGTCGAATGTCGTAGTATGAAAACTACTCTCAAGATACGCTCTTGGGGGCGTCGAACCTGTCATTGACTTGAAGTCATATCTGTGTAAGGATAACTTCGTGGTTATACCACTGCATTCACTGGAAAATACTTTTGAGTAACTACTACTCCCTTAGGAGCATTCATGTTTTTGTACACTTGGGATGCCTTGGTGCACCAAGACATCCTTTGTAGGAATGAAAGATAGTTGTAGAGTTGGAGTAACTTCGTGAGTTCTCCTTCTCAATAGTTGTTTTTTGAAAAGCTTGTAAAGCTGAAACATGCAAAATGTGAAATATGAAACTAAGGATATGGTTTTTTGCTTGTGCTTTCTTCTTATACGTAGTACTTCTTTAGGTGCTCTCCACTGAAGGTGTTTGTGGAGATATACCCTTCCCCATCTTCGAGGCGGTAAGCATTTACGTAGGGAACTGACGCTATCTTGTATGGTCCTTCCCACTTTGGAGATAATTTTCTGACTTGGTCTAAGTGTGAGAACTCATTCCTTCTTAGTACCAGTTCTCCCACGTGGAACTGTCTCTCCTTGACTTGGCGGTTGTAGTATCTTGCTGAGACAAGGCGCATTCGTGTCTGTGCTTCTTCCGAATTCCACCTTTTATCCTCCACCATGTCTAAATCTAAAAGCCTTGCTTTGTTGTTCTCATGCTCCTCAAAGTACTTGGTCCTCAGTGATTGTACAGCTATTTCTGCTGGTGCCACCGCTTCAGTTCCGTACACTAGGCCAAATGGCGTTTCTCCTGTGGATATCTTTGGTGTTGTCCGTACTGCCCATAGAACATTTTCCAGCTCATCTACCCAACTTCCCTTGGTGGCGTGGAGTCGTTTCTTTAGGCCATCTAGCACTATCTTGTTTGCTGATTCTACCTGTCCGTTTGTCTGAGGGTGCTTTACTGATGCGAAACGGTGGTCTATATTCAGTCTTTCACAATACCACTGCAATTTCTTGCTCTTGAATTGTGGGCCATTGTCACTTATTATTGCTCTTGAATTGTGGGCCATTGTCACTTATTATTGCTCTTGGCACCCCGTACCTCGAGACAATGTGAGATTGGATGAAGTTGACGACTTGGTCGTCTGTTGTCTTCCCCATTGCCTTTGCTTCTATCCACTTGGAGAAGTAGTCTATTGCAACAATTATGCAAGTCTTCTGACCTTTTGTTTTCGGTAGGGGGCCTATCAAATCAATCCCCCATTGCGCGAAAGGCCAGGCTCCTGAGATGGAGCTTAGCTTTGCTGGTGGGGCTGTTATATTTCTAGAGTACCTTTGGCAGTGATCACATTTTTGTACCAAGTCTGCTACTTCTTTGCTCATTGATGGCCAATAGTACCCTAGGTTGTAGACCTTTCGGCTTATTGACCGTGCTCCTTCATGGCACCCCGCATCTCCCTCATGGAGTTCTGCAAGCACTCTCTCTGTTTCTGGGTATGCTATGCATTTGAGGAAAGGTGTGGAGTATCCTTTCTTGTAGAGTTCATTGTCCATCACTGCGTAATTCCTAGCCATCCTTTCAATCTTGACTGCTTCCACCTTATCTTTTGGGAGCTTTCCTTCCATGATGTATTGTCGCATTGGTGTCATCCAGACTTCTGCTTCATCTATTGCTAGAACCTCCACTTGTTCTATCACTGATTGCATTCTTTGCTCTATGAAGTGAACCTCTTTGCCTGCTTCTGCCCCTAAGGCTAGTTTACTTAGGGCGTCTGCCTCTTGGTTTTGTTCTCTTGGGACTGACTCAATGTCGAAGCTTTGGAAGCTCTTTATCAAGTCCTTGGCTTGCTGTAAGTATCTTTGCATGTTTTCGGACTTTGCAGTGTAGATTCCTTTCACTTGATTGACAACTAGTTGAGAATCACACTTGACCCTTAAATGCTTTGCCCCTACTCCTTTGGCTATTCTCAGGCCAGTTATTAGTGCTTCGTACTCAGCCTCATTGTTTGTTGCTTTAAAGGTGAGTGCCATGGCATAGCGCATAGGTGTATCGCTGTTTGGTGGGTATAGTAAGAGGCCTGTGCCTGAACCTCCTCCGTTGGATGACCCATCAGTATGCATCTCCCATAATTCTTCTGGTTGTTTCTCCTGACTACTACTTGCCTCGCATGTAGTTTTGACTTCTGCCAAGTCTTCGTCTGGATTAATTCCGGTGAATTCGGCAATAAAATCTGCTAGAGCCTGACCCTTTATGGCTGTTCTTGGGGCAAAATGAATGTGAAACTCACTTAGCTCAATTGCCCATTTTGTCAGTCTTCCCGATGTGTCTGGTCTTTGGAGGAGGTGTTTCAATGGCTGGTCTGTGAGGACTGTTACTTCATGCCCATGAAAATACGGTCTCAACTTTCTTGCTGATATAATCAGTGCATAGAGGTACTTTTCTATTGGCAAGTAGTTGATCTCATACTTTGCCAATGTTTTGCTTACGAAGTATACTAGCAATTGTGCAGCGTTTTCCTCCTTGATTAGCACTGAGCTAACTGCCACGTTGCTCACGGAGATGTAGAGGTAGAGGGGCTCCCCTGGTGTAGGCTTTGCTAGGGGTGGTAGTGTCTTTAGATGTTGTTTGAGTTGCTGGAAGGCTTCCTCACATCTCGGTGTCCATTCGAATTTTTTGTTTGCCCTTAGTACCTCAAAGAAGGGTAATGCCTTGTCTCCTATTTTGGATAGGAATCTGTTAAGCGCTGCCAACCTCCCGTTCAGTCGTTGAACCTCTTTGTGCTTCGTAGGTGACTGCATTTCTTCAATTGCTTGAAGTTTTTCGGGGTTTACCTCTATGCCTCGCTGGCTTACCATGAAGCCTAAAAACTTTCCTGATTGCACCCCAAATGCGCATTTTTTCGGGTTTAGACGGACTTGGTATTGCCTCATCCTTTCAAACGTTGAGCGAAGGTTTTCCACATGGTCCTTCTTCTCTTTAGATTTGACTATCATGTCGTCCACATACGCCTCCATTGTCTTCCCTATCATGTCCCCAAAGATTTTGTTGACCATTCTTTGGTATGTTGCTCCAGCATTTATGAGTCCGAAAGGCATCACTGTGTAATGGTATATCTCGCTATCAGCGTAGAATGCTGTGTGAGGGGCGTCCTCAGGGGCCATTTTTATCTGGTTATATCCTGAGTATGCATCCATGAAGCTCATTAATTGGTGACCTGATGTTGCATCCACTAACTGATCTATTCTTGGTAGTGGGTATGAGTCCTTAGGGCATGCTTTGTTTAAGTCACGATAGTCGATACACATTCTCCAACTTCCCCCCGGCTTCTTTACCAGTACTGGGTTTGCCACCCATGTCTGGAATCTGATTTCTTTGATGAACTTTGCCTTTAGTAGCTTTTCTACTTCTTCTTGGATAGTTATCTTTTTGCTTCCTCCCATTGGTCTCACCTTCTGTGTTGTTGGTCGCGTTGCCGCGTCTATATTGAGCTTGTGTGAGATTACCTCTTCTGATATTCCTGGCATATCGTTCGGTGACCAGGCGAACAGATCCTTGTATTCCCTTAGTAAAGCTACTAAGTGGTTTTCCTCTTCCTGAGATAAGGCAGTCCCGATTTTGGCCTTCCTATCGGGTTCTTCTATGAGTATCTCCTTTAGTTCCTCCATGGGGGCTGGTCTTCCATGATCTTCTCTTGGGTCCTCGTCTACTAGTAGGACTTCTCTTGTTTTCTTCCTCTTGCCTAGTGCGATCCTTGCACATTTCCTTGCTACCTTCTGGTTGCCCTTTACTTCCCCTATCCCTTGGTCTGTGGGGAATTTAATTTTCTGATATAGCGTTGATGGTACCATACCCCACTTGTTGATTGTAGTGGTACCCAGGACCCCATTGTATTCCTCCATTTCTTCTGTGATGAAGAATGGGACATTAATCTTTAACTGTCTCTGGCCTGTACCCAGTGTCACAGGTAGTGTGACTGCCCCCAGTGGGTATGTTGGCTCTCCTGAAAATCCTACCAAGGGGGAGTGAACCTGTTTTATGCTACTTGGCCTTACTCCTAGTATGTTGAGGACTTTCTTGCTAATGATGTTGGGTGAGCTTCCACTGTCTATTAGGATTCTTCCAATGTCCATATCAGTGATCTTCATTGTTATGACCAGGGCATCCTTGTTGTCTGGTAACACATGCTCCATGTCTCTTCTTGAAAATTCTATTATGTCTTCTCTCTTTCCTTCTGGTTGTTCTTCTTTTGGCTTAGGAGTCCCTAACTCTGCCATATATGCTTCTCTGGCATTCGCTGACTCTCCTCCAGCTCCATAACCTCCATGGATGACATATACACTTGCCATCTTGCTAGTGATAGTTAGGCTTTCTGTCCGAAGCCCTCAGACGGCGCCAAGTGTTAAGTTATGAGATCTAGGTCAACGGGGGGTCGGCTTTGATCTCACTCCTTACGGGGGATGTGTGTGATCCGATGTTCCTGAGCTGCTCTGCCTTAGCCTATCTTCTTCTTTCCTTCCTTCCTTCCTTTGTTTCTTCTCTCCTTCTACCCTGCAGAAGGGGCAATACCAGACACGGAGGGGGGGGGGGTGGTGCCTGGTGAACCCTCTCCGATGCCTAAGTCAGTATTCTTCTAGAGAGATAAAGCTAGAGAGATGACAGAGCTAAATTGTCCAAATGGCCAAGATGATCAAATGAGTTGTGAAGGCGGGGTATTTATAGGCAACGGTGTCATTAAGGTGGCTTAATGACATCGTTAGCCTTTAAACACAATTAATTAACCTTTAAGTGCATAATTAAGACCTTAGGATTCGGAGAAGGTAGGCGACGTGAACCGAGTGTGGGTGTCCGAAAATGGCGCAGAGGACCTTGGGGGGGGAGAAATCCGACCCCCAAGGGTAGGGGTTGGGTGAGGGCACCCAACCCCTCCTAGGGAGGATGGGGTTGGCCAACCCCATCCCTCCTAGGAGAGATCGGGTTGGCCGACCCGATCTCTCCTAGGAGAGATCGGGTTGGCCGACCCGATCTCTCCTAGGAGAGATCGGGTTGGTCCACCCGATCTCCCCTAGGAGAGATCGGGTTGGCTGACCCGATCTCTCCTAGGGGAGGTCGGGTGTGGCCACCCAACCTCACCTAGATGAGTTTTGCCCCGGCCGGACGAGCGCTCCGGCCTCGTCCGAGCCGTTGATGTGTTCGCGAAGTGTTCGGGTTGAAGTTTCGATTTATAATCGGTGATGGGACGATAAAAATACAACGGTTTGGAAGTCAACGGGTTCAAATTGGGCGTATATCCATCATTCATGATTTTGATAAAGTGGAGTTCTTGAAATTTTTTTAAAAAATTCGGACCGAAATTTTTTCTTTTAAAGAATTTTAAAATTTTCGAATTTTTATGATAATGGTAGTCCGAAATTTTCATGATGTTCTTAGTTAATTTGATGTTCATGATCTTCAAGAAAAATGTGATATTTAGCAAAATCAAACATTGGATTGTAGATCTTATTAAAAATTTGATTTTAAAATTTGACCACTTGTTCCCAATTTAGGTGTTTGTGCCGAAACCCTAGGTAAATTTTTTTATTTTTTATACACCAATGTGATAAAAATTTCGGTCACACTGATAAAATTATAAACTCAGTTGCAATTCTTTCGCTTAAAAATGTAACTTTCTAATATCAAAATGTTATCACAGATACATGTCATTTCTAAACGCTACGCAATCCAAGTAGTTTTACATGCTTTTCGAATATCTCCCTGCGTAGTGGCTTAGTTAATGGGTCTGCAATCATATTATCAGTTGACAAGTATTCCATAGTGATTATATTGTCTTCTACCATTGATTTAGCATAGAAATATTTCACATCAATGTGTTTGGTCCTACTATGTTAACTGCCGCAATAGCTGCCTGGCTGTTGGAGAACACCTTTACATGTTTACTTCCGATGTCACTGTTATGTTCGCTTCACCACTCGGGCTATTTCGGGCTTTTTCTTTCACGAACAGGCTTCTTCCTTCACGATCGGACTCGAGATATATGTATAAGGACGGGAACGCCGCAATCCTTAATACACAATCACCGAGCTAGACTTCGATCCTCAACCTTAGACTCTTGATCTTCGGGTCCTGCACGAAGGGCAGTAACCAGCGTGGGGGGGGATGCTGGTTGGGCCCACTCCGACGCTCAAGTTAGCACTTTTAGAGAGAGAAAGCCTTAGAGAGAAGTCAGAGCATTTCAAGTCCAAAAGTGAGGGAATTATCTAAAATGAGAGACCTAGGCCCCTATTTATAGGGAACCTAAGGATCATGCTCAGTTTTGAATAGCTTGATGTCGGTATGTGGAAATACGTATACCGTCACCAATGTGGACTATGCGTGCACCGACTTCTCGCAATCGGCAAAAATAATCGGGGTGAGTGCGGAGAAAGACGGTAATCCGGACCCGTTCGGTTTGCTAAAAGCAATTCGGGACGGATCCGGATTGCTAAGGCCATCCGGACCGGTCAGGATTGCCTTAGGCAATCCGGAAGTCCTTCGGCCCTGGAATTGCGCGTATCCCAGACCGTTTTTAGACTTGGGTGTCCGCGAAAGGGTTTTTTTTTTACGGGTTTTGGGATATTTTACGAGGCCCGAAATGTAAATACGAACCCGAATTGGACAGATATCTAACACTTGCCCCCGAGTCAAGTAGTGGTTCAAAACCCGTGCTTGACTCTTTTCAAAGATAAGATATTCGTCCAATTTAGGTTCGGTACTGACCTCAGGGGTGGCCTGTTTGTCAATTCGAATGTTGAGATCATAAATTCGACCAACTTTTAATTTTCCGTCGTACGTACGTAATCTGTTTACAAGGTAAGCGTAACGGACAATATGCGTACAACGACATGCAACTATATTCTTAATATCATGTAACGAGCGAGATAAAAATTTATATAACATGATAATATCATGGTACATGATGTAAGCATATAGCACGTTGTCGACATGTAGATGATGACATAGTAAACGGATGACGTAATCATTTTGTAAGCAAAACACTTAGAATAATATGAAATCTGAAAGCATGCTTGTCAACACTGAGCATGATGTAAACGTAGTAAATGATGCAAGCATGCAGTATTGCAAAGATGAAGTTTGGTGTAAATGTGAGACATGATATAAACATGAGATTCATACTTAGATTATAAAAATAATCTTAATGATCACAAATAATAAACGTGTATGATAGATTCTATGTAATAATAATTAAGTGTAGTGTGTCATGAAGCATTGCGTAGTATGTATGCAATATGAACATAGGAGAGATGCAAAGATGCTTGTAAAGGTTGCTAAGGACTTATATGAAAATACATGAAAGTTTAGTCCTTAGCACATGGTGTAGACATTATTAGTAAAAATTAGGAGAGAGAATACTCATTAGCTTACATCCTTTATAGATAAATCTCCAAGAAGCTCTCCATTCTTGATGAAGATGAAGCTTTTGAGATCATAGATTTGGAGTAGACACATCGTTGTTGATATCAATTGGATTCCGGTGTGGCACGTGTCAATTCGGACTCGCTTCATGTTGGTGAGTTCAATTCCGTACATGGTTGGACATTTCTCGATTTCTTTTGGCCTTGATTTAGTCTTGAAATCACTATGTACCTAGCTTACCTTCACATGCATACAAGGTGTTTGATAAAATGCATTAGAATCCTTTGCCCCCTACCGGCCAAATTTTTTCTAAGTGCTGAAAATTTTAGAAAAGTGTAAATGAATCTTTAAACTTCCCTTATGCATAATGTTCATTGCAGACATGTTGTTCCATGCCTTAGTCGTTGCTTTAGTATGCTCGATGTTGATGATCGGTAGTTCTACGTACATGACCGTCAATGGTTGTATGTTGGTAATGATAGCTTAGGCAATGTACGTTGAGTAACATGTATAGACTGTCGGTCATTGTCTGCAAACATGCTAAAACACTTTAGAAAATATTTTAACAATATCTAATGCTTGTTACCATAAATGTCGTCGTATGAGCTTTGTCGATAAGCGTCGTAGGAATGCACATGAGGCATTGTGTAGAAGTTGATAATAGCTACTTGATGCATGCAATCCATCCTTGTCGACATGTATGTACATACATGAAAACACTTAGAAAATATTTTTCCCTTGTTGACATGTATCCTTGTTGACATGTATGTACGTACATGGAAACACTTAGAAAATATTTTCTCCTTGTCGACATGCATCCTTGTCGACATGTATGTACGTACATGGAAGCACTTAGAAAATATTCTTCACTTGTCGACAAGCATCCTTGTCGACATGTATGTACGTACATGGAAACACTTAGAAAATATTTTCTCCTTGTCGACATGTATGTAGGTACATGGAAACACTTAGAAAATATTCTTCACTTGTCGACATGCATCCTTGTCGACGTGTATGTACGTACATTTATTTTCTCCTTGTCGACATGCATCATTGTCGACATGTATGTACGTACATGAAAACACTTAGAAAATATTTTCTCCTTGTCGACATGCATCCTTGTCGACATGTATGTATGTACATGGAAACACTTAGAAAATATTCTTCATTTGTCGACATGCATCCTTGTCGACATGTATGTACGTACATGGAAATAATTAGAAAATATTCTTCACCTGTCGACATGCATCCTTGTCGACATGTATGTACGTACAAGAATGTGCGCACTTGCCCCCACACTTAGAATCTTTTCTCTATCCTAGGCTATGTACGCTGTACTCATATGCTTTGATGTAAAAACATGTTGTATGCCAACACCTTATTGTATGATAACACTTGATAATATGCTGACACATAGTAACATGCTGACAGCTTGCAATATGCTGACTGTCATCCTGAGCAAAACACTTAAAAAATATTTCGCCCTTGTAATCATGTATACTGCGAGTATGAGTTCGATGTCGACATGTAAGGTTGATGTGCTGAAGTAGTTGCCCCACTTGCGTGATGCTTGTTATTTGTTCCGCGAAGACTAACGAGTCTTGTACGTACATAGTTGTCTCATATGGAGCATCCATTGCATAAACGTTTGCATAAGTGTTGATGCGTGTTTGCGCACTGACTGGATTGTTGGTTGCATTTTTCAGGATAACAGATCTTGCTGTCTTCTTGTCGGAATTAATCTTCCCACGGCTGTTATCATGAGTAAGTCCACTATCTCCATTCTGTGAGTAACTCTGTGTTCGGATGTCAACATGGTTGAGCAGCTAAATAATACACCAAGTGTAGATGTTGATGTACTTTATGACTCGTATCATGTTGTTATGTAGGTTGGACTTGATGGAAAAAGCTCGTCTTTGCAGGTAGCCGTATGTGTACAGTAATCCGTTGGTTGGAAGGAATGTCCGTACAATTGCCCCCGCTACTCTGGAGTCTCCGGATATGGTCGCGGTAAAGAACTTGTGAGTAAGGCACCTCTTTGTATCTTCTTAGAACTTGTTAATTTTCCAAGTTGTTGTTTTCATGTTGCTGAACGTGTGGTTGCAGTTCCCGACTTTAGCACAATTCTCAAAAGATCCGACGCAGGGGCGCGTTCCTCGAGCGATTATTAGTTCTTTATGCCGAGTACGACCGTGCTAACTCCTTCTTGTGATAAAGGGAATAGAGTTGAGGGTCGTGCGGTGGTGTCTTCTGCCCCCCGGTCGAGGGACCGGCCCAAGGAGGAGCATTCCACCCATTGAGGTAAGCATTTGTTGACGGCTGATTTTGATGCACGTATTGCTGATTGTCGCGCTTATGTTGAAGAGCTATATCGTGTTGAAGTTGAAGCGACCATTCTTGTCGTGTCCTTTGTGTGGATGACGACATTGCATTTGATGTTGACATTATGAACTCTTTGCCATAGATCCTTAGAGATGATGTTATCTCTTGGTTGGTGTCAGGTTGTCCGCTTCCAGCATGTTGAACCCTTTGTGAATGGGTTGATGTTGTTTTGATAATTCTTTGTTTATGTCTTTGCTTTCATGATATTTCGTCACTTGGACCTGTTTTCAATAATAATAAACATATGATAATTTGTTAGTAATATTTCATACCTTGAGATATCTTCATTGTCCGTATGTATTGGACTTGCATGACAGGATTGAACTCCTTGTTGTGATGGATAGAACATAGAATGTTGCGACTTGCGCATTTCAGGATGTTATGTACACTTGGTACTTGTAGCATTGCAGGTAGTAATGTTTTTGGCACTTGGCCTTTGATATGTAGCAGTGTCGTCTTGGCGAAGCAAGACTTAAGTTTACACCGTCTTTAGTTCCACTCTAAGGCAACGTTGTTGCAAGATACTTCTTGCTGATTTTGTTGTTTTGGCGTTAAATGCTAAAGAGCAAGATAACGTTATACAAGACTCGACTTGTAAGTTTGATGAGTTTTGTACAAGGTTTGCTTTAAAAAGCGTATAACATGAAGCTATCATTTTTCAGGCCTAAGTCTTCATGGTGTATGCACCCTTAAGAGAGTATGCATACTTTTAGTGTGTGGGGTTGTCATCTAAAAAGAGGACTTCTGCCACGATGGGGTGATCAGTCCCATCACTGCATTTGCCGCATCCTGTTTCTATTCAGGGAATGGCTATAAAAAAAGAATTTGCTTCTAAGAGCATTTCGCAGCATGCCATTTTTTAGAAGTAAACATGGGGTTTGCCCTTATAAAGAGGATATCACAGCATGCTACTTTTGATAGTAAATCTTAGTGTTTATCCAAGATATTGCTTGCTGTTGACGCCTTTGGAATAGTCGTCACTTTGAGTAGAGAATTTTGTAAGTCCCTTTTTGTAGGTAAGCCGCAAGTTGTCATTGCCATATATAAGTTGTCTGTGCACATAGCGTGATGGCTTTGTGTTGCCGACATCTTCTTGATATAGCCGCTGTTATGGATGGAGAAATAAACTCCCTGTTGGTGTAAATAATAGATATGTTGGCGTTGTATGCCATAAATCCCTTCTTGAACATAATGCTTAGCTTGTATTGTTGAAGTAGATATTATGCGCATAGGTTACTACTTGGCATAATTCCCATGTAGTAATTGTAGTGTAGCATGTACCTACGAACAGAGTTGCTCTTTGTCAGATAGTTGCAATGTTTACAAGTTTGCAAAAATATGGAGTTATGAAAATTTCTTTTTAGTAATGCATATAATAAATAAAGGAATCTGATACGAGGATTCTTTGTTTGTGTAGGAAACTTCCCTAAGTGCGGACGCGATAGGTGCGGATCATGACAGGTGCGCATATGTTGGGAGCGTAGTTTTTCCAAGTATCACTCGCTACATGTGATTGTGAATATTGTTGGTATGAACAGCGACTTATGCATTATTATATGCGTCCTCTAAATGATACGCGTTGATGCCTCCTTAGCATGATGTACATTCCTATGTATGATTATTTCTTGGTGTTTCCTTTTTAGAGGAGTGGTACCGTGTGTTCTTGCAATTATTCGTTTCTTCACTTCGGTGGAATGCCAAGTACTTGTCAGCTTGGTGCCCCCCAAGTCGCTTGGCAGTCGTACCGCTGTTTCCTGATAGTTTCTATTACTTCATCTTCTAACAGTGATGCGCCTACTCGGACCATCCTTTCTGGCTCATCTATCTTGATTTCTTGTAATGCTTCAACAAGAGCAGGACGTGCATGATCTACCCTTGGGTTTTCATCAATGACTGGAATTCCGGTAGTGTTTGTCTTGACATTATGTTAGAGTGCAACCTTGTAGCAGTCTTTTGATAGCTGCTGATCTCCCTTTATTTCACCAATTCCTGTCTTTGTTGGAAACTTGATCTTTTGGTGTGATGTTGACGCTTCATCATACCCCACTTGTTCATACGCATGGATTACATTATATACGTCAAGCTTTTCTGCAATCATGAACGGAACGCCGATTTGGAGTTGTTGCTCTCCTTCTTCTATTGCGCATTGCGCGGTGTTGAATTAATGTGCTGGCTTTGCGATGTATGCTTCATGTGTTCACTTTCAAGGGGCCTGGTTTTATTTGATGTGTTTCTTCATACACTTGTGACTCTTCCCGAGGTTGTGTCTGTGTGACCATTGTGCACATGGTTGAGAGATGTTATACTGGTGGAATCCTCATCTTCTCCTTTGTTTTGTCCGAAGATTAGGTTTCGCTGTCGGCGTACGTTTTGAGTGGTACGATCCTTCTTGTGTTCTTGACCAGGGTAAACTTGCTGGATGTTGGAAATAAGTTTCTAACTCTTTTCTTGTGATGGGTTTGGCACAGTCGTGCGTATAACATAGGAGCGTATCCTGAACTCCTATCTTCCACAATGTTGATGACGTTGTCACTTGGGTAATGCCCCCGTCTTATTTATTATTGCAACACGATTTTTAGTCTTGTGCGTATAGAATGCTTTAGGCTCCGTTGCATGGGGATGTTGTATGACCTAAGCCGTTTCTTGTTCATAGTGCGATAGCTTGTGTTGTTGACGCAATTAATATGTGCGTAGTTGTTACTTGGCGTTATTCCAAGGTAGTATGCATGATATAGTAATGTACCTACGAAAGTAGATTTAACCGTCATTAGATATTTGGAGTTTGTACAACGGATTACATGAAGGCGTCTACTGATCGCTCCTTTTGAAAAGTACTAAGGCTAATAAACATAAGTTGTACTTAATCTGAGAAGACTTAAAGTAGATATGTAAAAATGGAGATAAAGGGATTGATGATGTGTTTGACGTCTTCATATGTGATTTGTCGGCAAGTTGATTCTGCCACGTGCCACATAGTTCCTCAGTGCTTCTAGCGTGTTGAGCTCTTCAATCTCCTCCTCTGGGGATGAACAAATGTTGGTGTCATGCCCCCCAGTTTTATGGTGCTTGCACCGTTCTTCAACATTCTTGTCAAGGAAGGCGGTCATTGGCTCAAGTGGATGGGGAAGCTTGTTTTCCGGGAGTTTGAAATTTGTTTCCTCCACCTTCATACTCCAAGGATTGTATAATTCGTCATAATTGGTTCCATGAGTGACGTTGTTTTTCCGGCGCTTGGCGATAGGTGGATTATCATTCGCCTTTTCTTTTCCTTTGCCTTTTCCTGAAGACTACACATGAGACTTCACATGAGACTTCTTTTGATGCTTATTGCCTTGGTTGATATACTTCGTTATTTCTCCTTTTAAGATTAAGTTGTTTACATGAAACCTTAATCCAACACAACTTTCTGTCTCGTGGCCATACACTTCGTGATTTTCACACCATTTGCTTTCATCTTTTCCCAATGGGCCCTTGCGGAAATTGGAGGGCTTTTTCCACAAATTGGTCTTCTTTATCTCTTTCAAGATGACGGACAACGGTGTGTTCAATGGAACACATTTGGCGAGATTGGTGTTTTTGAGCCTTTGGACGTCTGACTGGAATGGCCTCTTTTGTTGCGGTTGTCTCTTTTCCCAGGAAACGTCTATCTCTTTTTCAATTATAGCCTTCAAGGTTCTTGTTGTCAGTCCCGTGATTGGGACGTCATCGTAATTAACAGGTTTTTTCCGTCCATTCTTGTGACAGGTGTCAGCATCTTCTTGGCTTGTCCTCATGGAAGAACCTTCCTTGTGAACTTTTGAGCGGGAGGTTGGAGGTTGTTTCCGTGCCCCTTCTTGGTGTTGTGCTATCACATACGGATTGTATGAGCGTGCAACTCCTTGCCTTGGTTGTTGGTACTGGAAGGTACCTTCCGTGCATTACCTCCCTATTCTTTGGTGCAGTGTGTCTTGATGACTTGTTACTTGGGACTTTGTTCTTGTCTCCTCGACTTGTCCGTTGATTAGAGGTAGAGGTGATGGTGGCGGGGCATATCCTTGGTTCCTTAACATCTTTCGGAATGCAAGCAGCTCTTCGAGCACGGTCATCATGGTGGGAGTGACAAGTGATGGCGGGTTGACACCTTTGTATTGGAGGACTCCTTGGTCGTACTGTGCTTAGGATGCACTTCTTGTTGGCATAAAGAAGGCATTGGATGTGGCAACAGGCATGTGGGAGGATCCAAGTCGACTTCTAGTCGGCTTCTGCGTGGTTATGGGCAAGGCGTCGTGGTACGCAACGTGCTCCTTGTCTTTTGATGAAAAACCAATGACATTTTCAAAGGCGGCATCGTTTATGTCGACATTCTCCATGTTGGTGTCATGGGATTTGTGCATTGTCTTTACAACGTACACTTCTTGCTCGTATGGCTTCTCGCTTTCAACATCAAAGTATCCATGGATCATATGCATGTTTGCCATCTTTTCCGGATAGGATGCAATGTATATTGTATTCTGGACTTTAAGGCCATGCTGTGCGGAAGGCACGCTGCTTGTTGGCATGGAGGATGCAGCGAACATGTCTTTATGCACGTGCAAATGATCCTGTTGACTTGTTGCCTGCTTCTGTTTGTTGGCTGGCATCCGTATGGGAACTATTTATTGATCCCTGTCCCTCAATCGAACTCGAGTGCTGATGCATTATCCTGAACTTCGGGACCGTGCTGTACGGCAGGCACGTTTGCGGTTGGCACAAATAAGGCGGTGGATCTTATATCTGGAATGTGAGATCGTCCAGGTTGGCTTCTCGTCGGCTTCGACTTGCTTGCACCCGCCTTCTTTGGTCGTCTTCCAGTCATAGCTCGCGGTGCGGAATGGGTTTTTGTTTGAATCACACTGACGGCGCCAAATGTTATGTTCGCTTCACCACTTGGGCTGCTTCGGGCTTTTTCTTTCACGAACAGGCTTCTTCCTTCACGATCGGGCTCGAGATATATGTATAAGGACGGGAACACCGCAATCCTTAATACACAATCACCGAGCTAGACTTCGATCCTCAACCTTGGATTCTTGATCTTCGGGTCCTACACGAAGGGCAGTAACCAGCGTGGGGGGGGGGGGTGCTGGTTGGGCCCACTCTGACGCTCAAGTTAGCACCTTTAGAGAAAGAGAAAGCCTTAGAGAGAAGTCAGAGCATTTTAAGTCCAAAAATGAGGGAATTGTCTAAAATGAGAGACCTATGCCCCCATTTATAGGGAACCTAAGGATTATATGCTTAGTTTTGATAGCTTGATGTCGGTATGTGGAAATACGTATACCGTCACCAAGGTGGACTATGCGTGCACCGACTTCTCGCAATCGGCAAAAATAATCAGGGTGAGTGCGGAGAAAGACGGTAATCCGGACCCGTCCGGTTTGCTAAAAGCAATCCGGAAGTCCTTCGGCCCGGGACCTGCGCGTATCCCAGACCGTTTTTAGACTTGGGTGTCCGCGAAAGGGTTTTTTTACGGGTTTTGGGATATTTTACGAGGCCCGAAATGTAAATACGAACCCGTTGGACAGATATCTAACAGTCACCACCAAGCAACGCAGTAAGAAGCCTTTTCAGCCAGAACTGCTTCCTGTGCATTCTTAGAGAGAGCAACGAATTCCGATTCCATTGTTGACAGCGCGACACAGGTTTGCTTCTTGCTCGTCCATGAAATGGCGGCATTAGCAAGGAGAAATACTCCTCCTGTGGTCGGCTTACGATAATCCAGATCGCCACCATGGTTAGCGTCATTGTTACCAGTCGATTCTAACTTCTCGCCCTTATAGCACAGAGCATAGTCGGCAGTACCTTTCAGATAATGCATTATTTGTTTTACAACCTTTAAATGTTGATAGCCAGGGTCTGACTGGAAATGTGCTACTAGGCCCATAGCATAACATTGCATGGTGTACATCAAACTACCAACCATGCTTAAATACTCTGCACCCTTCATTCGTTCGTGCTCCGCCAGGTTCTTGGGGCAGTCACGTTTAGACAGTGCGCACCCAAATACTACCGGCGTATCCACGGGCTTAGCATCCTGTAATCTGAACCTTTTCAACAACTTGTTGATATAGGCTTCCTGATATAGACACAATTTTCGGGTAGCCCGATCTCTAGCAGTTTTAATGCCCAAGATATACGTGTCATCTCCCATGTCTCTCATCTCAAATACAGATGCTAACCAGGACTTTGACTTGTTCATGAAACTCACGTCGTTTGCAGCAATGAGTATGTCGTCCACGTATAAGGTTAAGATGAAATACTTAGACCCGGTGGTCTTATAATACACGCACGGATCCTCGTGTAGATTCACGAATCCGTTTCCTACGATTTCCTCGTGGAATCTGCGGTACCATTCCTGAGACGACTGTTTAAGACCGTATATGGACCTTTGGAGTTAAAAACTTTAAGTTTGTTGCCAGGAGTAATGAAACCCTCTGGTTGTTCCATGTAGATCTCTTCCTCCAGGTTTCCGTGGAGGAATGCTTTCGTAACATTCATTTGGTGCAGCTCGAGATTGAGACTTGCGACCAAGGCCAGAATGGCCCGTACTGTGGTGTAAGGCACAGTTGGTGAGTATGTTTCGTCAAAGTCCACTCCGTGAAGTTGGGTTTGTCCTTTTGTAATAAGTCGAGCTTTTTATCGCTCGACCTTCCCATCAGCGGTGAGTTTCAATTTAAGAACCCACTTGGCTCCTATGGCCTTGCGTCCATCAGGTAAATCAACTAAAGACCATACCGAATTGGCTTTCATTGAAGAGATCTCCTCCTCCATTGCATTCCTCCATTCCTTTGCCTGAGGTCCTTCCAACGCTTCTTGAACCGTTACATGTTCTTCAACGGATGTTAGAGTGAAGATTTCTCCTCTTTCGATGGGATACTTCTTAGCAGAAGTTTTATTCTTTTGATTACGTCTAGGCTGGTTGTTCCCATCTTGACCATTAACATTACTCCCACTCGGAATAATGCTTCTGACTGGAGTATCACTCTCATTGGGGACAAGTTCAGTGCTCGAATCTTCTCCAATAACCTTCCTTGGCCGACCTCTTGGTCTCGGGATCCTATCTCCGAGATTAATTCTTTGATTAATAGGACCTGGAACCAAGTCGGTCGGTACACTCCCACTGGAAACAATGGGTAGTATCGGTGGTTGTGGTATTGGTCCGGCAACATGATTATCAGGTTCAACTTGATTCGTCTCTGCAGCAACAGTGAGTGTGGTAGGGTTTATTCATCCCACTGAATTTACAATGAAAATGTTCTCATTCTCATGGACCATGTCATTCACTTGAGTTGCTGGTTCAAATCTCCCACTCGAAGTAAGTGGGACCTGATCATCAATGTTATCCTGCTCTAGTTCAGTCAATACCTCATCTGTTTTGATTTCTCCAAGCGTTGGAAATTCGTCCTCAAGAAAATTCACGTCTCTGGATTCATGTTCGACCACGCCACCGTTTTCTTGAGCTGACAGAAATACGTAACCTTTAGAGTTCTCTGAATATCTAATAAAGATACTCTTTAGTGTTCTGGGTCCAAACTTGCCGAAACGGCTTTCAGTCGTATGTGTATAGGCAGCGCAACCCCAAGGTCGCAATCTTGTGAGATTTAATTTTTTTACCATGCCATAGCTCATAGGGTGTTGTGTCTACCGCTTTGGTTGGGACAAGGTTTACTACATGAGTGGCAGTTAATAACGCATCACTCCTATAGGAGATAGGTAATTGTGCCTGCGACATCATGGTTCTGACCATGTACATGAGAGTTCGATTACGACGTTCAACCACACCATTCTGCTGTGCTGTGTTGGGGATTGTCGTTTTACTGGCTATCCCTCTTTCTTTGCACAACTTATCAAACTCATTAGAGAGATATTCTCCACCTCTATCAGTGCGTAAGGTTTTCACCTTCCGCTCCTGTTGATTCTCTATGAGGTTTAGAAAGTTTTTAAAGCAATCTATTGCCTCGGATTTACGAGTAATCAAATGAGTAAACCTGTAACGGGTATAGTTGTCAATGAAAGTTACAAAGTATCGTTTCCCATTCCTAGCGGTTACATTCAGTGGTCCACAGACGTCGGAGTGAATCAACTGCAATGGATATACGGCTCGTTGAGCTTCTCCAAATGGTTTGCAGGTGGATTTCCCAGCTAGACAATCATGGCAAGTGAGTTTAGTCACATTGCTGGTACCAAGAAAAAGCTCTCTTCCGACTAATAAATGGACCCTATCATAGCTTATGTGTCCCAGCCTCGCATGCCATCCGGCTGCATCAGTCTCTGCTTCCCTGGAGGACAATGCATACATTCTATTCGTATCTATACTACCATTCAGATCCATGATAAAGAGACCAACAGAGGAATAGGCATGCCCAAAAAAGAGATTTCCTTTATTAATACGAACAAAAGTTCCTCTCAAATGATAAAATATAATTACTATTCATAAGAGCGGAAACAGAAACAACATTTCTACGGATTCTAGGAGCAAACAAGACATTTTCAAGTAGCATGGTCCTGCCATTGTGCATAGAAAATTTGCAGTTCCCTACTTTTATGACTTCAACTTGTGAGTTGTCGCCAATGTATATCCTCTTAGAATCCTTTGGCAATCGTCTAAACCTGGCGAACAGTCCTTTGTCGTTGGCTATGTGGTCCGTCGCACTTGAGTCAAGAATCCAAGAAGGATTTGAGTCAGTTAACATGACAGTTGTGGAAACAAGAGCTTCCATTTCATAACCAATGTCGCATACCTTTTCATGATGCGATTTGCTGGATCCTGTACCTTCGCATATTTGGCGTGGACTGGAGTTCCCGCGAACTATCTCTGATTTTAGTCGGAGATTGCCAGGTTTAGGCTTTGTCAACGGTTTATTATCGAAAGCCTGTTGTTTCTTTCCTTTGTTCATCCTCTTCCTCTTTCCTTGCCCAGCTCGACCCGGTACTGATTTCAGTTGAGCTTGTTCCATCTCGATGAATTTCAGCACCGATGCAAGATCCAACACAGAACCACTAGCAGTCAGTAAAAATTTGGGTGCTCTTCAAGACTTCGGGAGGGCCCCTGATGGCCTGAATTTTATCCCATTCACCCACCTGACCTTTTTTCTCCAGTGGTTTCAAAACACTAAGGAGATCGTAATTTTTTCCAGTACACTTTTGTTGTAGCTGTTAAAGCTTTCTTCCAAGGCAGGTATGAGTGGGTGCAGGATTGCTGCCATGCCGTTTCCATATTTCAGGAAGAGGGCATCCCAAATGTCATTTGCAATCGGAAAATTCTCATACTCATCATGGAATTCCTGAGAGATATCAGACAGAATAATTTCCTTTGCTTTCTTGTCATCTTGCTCCCACTCAAAATGGGAATATGCTAGTTGATTACTCCACGTAGTGATTACTCCCTCGTTCTAACAAATGTTAGAACAACTCCAACATTATGTATATATAAAATGTGTCTCTTGAAGTGTGTCATTTGATTTGAATGCCTAGCCTGACATATCGTTCAAGGCTTCTGGAAGGAAAATCATTTAACTGACTTGATCCTTCTTCGTTTGCCGACTTATCTCAGAGATTTCATTCATCTCCGAACTGAGCATCTTAGGTATTCACCTTATGTGTCATTTGATACTTTTACAGGGTCATTGTAGCTTACGTAGCTAACTTCATACCGATGTAAATGTTATCAGTAAGTCATAATTTTGAAAGAGTGCAAACGAAAATCAGCACGACATCATATAAACACTTCAATATTTAACTCATGTGATGAAACGATGTGTTCCGTCTATCGAGGTCCACTTGCGCATTGCGCAATCTACTATGGGGTTAAACCCTTGGTTAAGTCGTTTCATTTCTGAATTTAATTCAATTTAATAGGTTTTAACTGTTTCAAACATGATTATCATTACAGTTTATTTCATTCAGTGGAGTTATAATAATAAAATAAGATTTATAATCGGTTCGTTCTTTGAATTATGCAATCATTTTATTTGGAAAGGCGCTTTGATTTAACTCAAATAGATGTATGTAGTTGTTTGATTCGGCTATATGCAATAGCTATATTGTTTGGGTACTCTCACCTTTTCAAATCGATCTCGTTTCTAGCCGAGTCGATTAATCTTGATGAGCAGAACACATTCTGAATTGAATGGTAACTACTTTATTCAGAAATTCTGAAACAATAATATTCACCAAAATTCAAACAAAAATTCCGAATTAGCAAGAAAAATAATCACGATGGCAAAATATTCTAGATCATCCACGGAGTTTTAAGAGACAAAGGCAGAGCACTAGGAGGAGATTAACAAGACATATATATTGTATTTTTATCACTGGCGTTCATCACACCGGATTATCGTTTGAGGACCAAAATGATGATCCCATTTCCTCTGCATCTTCCCTTGATCTCTTGTGGTGAAGTGCATAAGGACCCTTTGGTTGTTTGCTTACAATAAACAGGGTCGTGATAAACTTAATTGCTTTAATCATGTAATCAAGCCTGTCGTCGTCGGCCAACCATGATAGAGGGTACTTCTGCGCGATACTGAGTATCTTTCTCCAATTTGATCTCTCGTTCGTAAGATCTGATGTGGCTTTTACACCTGCATCTTGGGAATGAGGGCGACATACTCAAATAGCACTTTTCTTGCTTCGGCTGCCTTTCCCCCACTGAAGCGAAGTTTTATGGCACACCAAAGCTGAAGAGCACAAAGGTTGAGTTTGAAGTCATCTTCAACCTCTCTTTCCAGGGTTGCCAGTATCACCTTGCAAGCTATCCGATCCATAAAGCTCCTTAACTTATTCGGGTAAGCAAGGACGCCTTGTACATTCACCAATGTTCTCCCATTATTCACATCAATACACTTATGTATATCTTCAGCAAAAATGAGTTTTCTCACATATCCACTCCACGCATCATAATCCTCGCAATCCAGATTGCAAGGCTCGTAGAAGCGAACTGATCCAGCCATGAAAACTAACACTTTGATGACCGTGCAAAATCTGGGAGACAATAACATTTTGATAAAGAATTGCATACATCAAATATCTATTAAGATAGAATCCGACAGATAGTGATTCCTCATTCATCTAAACCAACCGACCACCAGTAAACCAATGGAAGATGGCTGTGAAAGAGTTCACACTATTGTCGTCTTCTATTCAATAGACTAGTATGTTAAAAACTGTTTGAATCACAAATTACCGTAACGGTAATTTTAAAATAAGCATACCCGATCTTGGCTTTCCCAAGGCACTTTTTGTTTTGGAAAAATCATTCCGATGAATTCACTCATGCATACACAATTCTACAATCCATGCAAATTATCATATGCTGTTGGATCACGACGGAACTCCGGTACGATCTTTGACGGCGATCCTAGCTCATTCGCTCCACGCAATCCTGCAAGAGGGGATAGACCGGGCGGTGACCCAGAATCCCTCTCCGATGCTTAAATGAGTATCTCGTGTGGACTGGCAAGCAGTAATCTCAAGTAACGTATCTCAAAACGTAATGTGATCTGAGGTAACCTCTGCCCTTTTATAGGCGGAGAGGTACCTCAGTTACCTGGTGAACCGTTGGTGTGGTTAGCCCATATTCCGCGTATCTCGGGCACGATCCCGCCTATCTAGGCCATGATCTCGCTTATCTCGGCCACGCCCCGCGTATCTCGGCCTCAACCTCTGATAGCAAGTCCCGACCAATATCGGGGACTCCAGAGTTATCTCATTGTGTCACCGCTCGGGGCCCCTCGTCATCGTGACAGGGCCAATCATTCTCAGGGATTCATCATCGGGGCCTACTTAAAGGCATCTCATCGGGAGCGCCTAGCTCGCCTATCGGGTCCGACTCTGTCAGGACCTCTCATCTTTGGGACTCTCTCTGTCGGGACCCTTCGCCTGGGTCATCTTGACCTCCATTTAGGGCCTAGTGGGCCTATTCAGCGTTTCCTCACCGTTAAAGGGCCTAACGGCTATAGCCAAACCCATCATTTGCCCCCAAGACATGAGGGACTTACAGTTCGCCGTGTCTTTCAACTCCCGACCTCCTGACATCGGAGTCGGGGACTTTTCCCTTGATACAGTCACTTGATACAAATCTTCTCGTCCACGATTCCTCGATAGTCGAGTTTTCACCGGCTGACCTCCAAGAGTCTGATCCTTGTAATTTCCTTCTGTTGTTGTGAACCTCTTGGATCTTTATAATATCAATCTCTTTTGGTTCCGATTATCGCTGCACCACCTAAGGTGAATTACTCACACCACTCAAGGTGAAACCACGCCACTTAAGGCGAAACTACACCACTTAAGGCGATTTAATCGTGTTTGCACCACTGAAGGCGACTTAACATCGTGCACCATTTAAGGCGACTTTAGATCGTGCACCACTTAAGGCGACTTTTCATCGTGCACCGCTTAAGGCGACTTAATCTCGTGCACCACTTAAGGCGACTTTACACCGTGCACCACTTAAGGCGACTTTTCATCGTGCAACACTTAAGGCGCCTTAGTCTCGTGCATCACTTAAGGCGACTTTACATCGTGCACCACTTAAGGCGACATAACCTCGTGCACCACTTAAGGCGACTTTAGATCGTGCACCACTTAAGGCGACTTAACCTCGTGCACCACTTAAGGCGACTTTTCATCGTGCACCACTTAAGGCGACTTAATCTCATGCACCACTTAAGGCGACTTTACATCGTGCACCACTTAAGGTGACTTGACATCGTGCACCACTTAAGGCGACTTGACATCGTGCACCACATAAGGCGACTTTTCATCGTGCACCACTTAAGGCGACTTTTCATCGTGCACCACTTAAGGCGACTTAACCTCGTTCACCACTTAAGGCGACTTTTCATCGTGCACCACTTAAGGCGACTTGACATCGTGCACCACCTAAGGCGACTTAACCTCGTGCACCATTTAAGGAGACTTTTCATCGTGCACCACTTAAGGCGACTTTTCATCGTGCACCACTTAAGGCGACTTTAGATCCTGCACCACTTAAGGCGACTTAATCTCGTGCACCACTTAAGGCGACTTTTCATCGTGCACCACTTAAGGCGACTTTACATCGTGCACCACTTAAGGCGACTTAACCTCGTGCACCACTTAAGGCGACTTTAGATCATGCACCACTTAAGGCGACTTTTCATCGTGCACCACTTAAGGCGACTTAATCTCGTGCACCACTTAAGGCGACTTTACATCGTGCACCACTTAAGGCGACTTAACCTCGTGCACCACTTAAGGTGACTTTAGATCGTGCACCACTTAAGGCGACTTAACCTCGTGCACCACTTTAGGCGACTTTTCATCGTGCACCACTTAAGGCGACTTTACATCGTGCACCACTTAAGGCGACTTAACCTCGTGCACCACTTAAGGCGACTTTACATCGTGCACCACTTAAGGCGACTTAACCTCGTGCACCACTTAAGGCGACTTTTCATCGTGCACCACTTAAGGCGATTTAATCTCGTGCACCCCTTAAGGCGACTTTTCCTCGAGCATGACATTTCTTCAAGTGTTCGCCACTGAAAGAATGCTTCAATACTCTGCCATCTGTTGGATCACGGGCGAAGCTCCGTTATGTTCTTGACGGAAAGCTCGAACTCCTGGGCTCCGCGTAATCCTGCAAAAGGGGATGACCTGGGTGGTGACCCAGAATCCCTCTCCGATGCCTAAATAAGTATGTGATCAATGGGGTGGTAAGCCGTAATCTAAGTTCGTATTAGAATGTCCGTTTTCTGAGGTAACTTCCTCCTTTATATAGGAGGGGAAGTTACTCAGTTACCTGTGACCGTGGCTGGCCGTTTTACTCATGATTTCGTATATCTCGTTCGGGATTCCGGATATCTCGCCCCACGCTCCGCGTATCTCGCCTATACTCCGCGTATCTCGGGCACGCCCTGTGTATCTCGGGGGAGGTTATCTGTATCTTAGTCGTCTTCCCACTACTCTATCTAGTAGGCGGGTTTCTCGGTCTTATCCTCTGATCAGAAGTCCCGACTCTTATCGGGGACTCCAGAGTTATCTCATTCTAGATCACCACCCAGGACCCTTTGTCTCACGAGACAGGTCCAGCCTCCCCGGGGCTTTATTATCTAGGCCATGATCTCGCTTATCTCGGCCACGCCCCGCGTATCTCGGCCTCAACCTCTGATAGCAAGTCTCGACCAATATCGGGGACTCCAGAGTTATCTCATTGTGTCACCGTTCGGGGCCCCTCGTCATCGTGACAGGGCCAATCATTCTCAGGGATTCATCATCGGGGCCTACTTAAAGGCATCTCATCGGGAGCGCCTAGCTCGCCTATCGGGTCCGACTCTGTCAGGACCTCTCATCTTTGGGACTCTCTCTGTCGGGACCCTTCGCCTGGGTCATCTTGACCTCCATTTAGGGCCTAGTGGGCCTATTCGGCGTTTCCTCACCGTTAAAGGGCCTAACGGCTATAGCCAAACCCATCATTTGCCCCCAAGACATGAGGGACTTACAGTTCGTCGTGTCTTTCAACTCCCGACCTCCTGACATCGGAGTCGGGGACTTTTCCCTTGATACAGTCACTTGATACAAATCTTCTTGTCCACGATTCCTCGATAGTCGAGTTTTCACCGGCTGACCTCCAAGAGTCTGATCCTTGTAATTTCCTTCTGTTGTTGTGAACCTCTTGGATCTTTATAATATCAATCTCTTTTGGTTCCGATTATCGCTGCACCACCTAAGGTGAATTACTCACACCACTCAAGGTGAAACCACGCCACTTAAGGCGAAACTACACCACTTAAGGCGATTTAATCGTGTTTGCACCACTGAAGGCGACTTAACATCGTGCACCATTTAAGGCGACTTTAGATCGTGCACCACTTAAGGCGACTTTTCATCGTGCACCGCTTAAGGCGACTTAATCTCGTGCACCACTTAAGGCGACTTTACATCGTGCACCACTTAAGGCGACTTTTCATCGTGCAACACTTAAGGCGACTTAGTCTCGTGCATCACTTAAGGCGACTTTACATCGTGCACCACTTAAGGCGACATAACCTCGTGCACCACTTAAGGCGACTTTAGATCGTGCACCACTTAAGGCGACTTAACCTCGTGCACCACTTAAGGCGACTTTTCATCGTGCACCACTTAAGGCGACTTAATCTCATGCACCACTTAAGGCGACTTTACATCGTGCACCACTTAAGGTGACTTGACATCGTGCACCACTTAAGGCGACTTGACATCGTGCACCACATAAGGCGACTTTTCATCGTGCACCACTTAAGGCGACTTTTCATCGTGCACCACTTAAGGCGACTTAACCTCGTTCACCACTTAAGGCGACTTTTCATCGTGCACCACTTAAGGCGACTTGACATCGTGCACCACCTAAGGCGACTTAACCTCGTGCACCATTTAAGGAGACTTTTCATCGTGCACCACTTAAGGCGACTTTTCATCGTGCACCACTTAAGGCGACTTTAGATCCTGCACCACTTAAGGCGACTTAATCTCGTGCACCACTTAAGGCGACTTTTCATCGTGCACCACTTAAGGCGACTTTACATCGTGCACCACTTAAGGCGACTTAACCTCGTGCACCACTTAAGGCGACTTTAGATCATGCACCACTTAAGGCGACTTTTCATCGTGCACCACTTAAGGCGACTTAACCTCGTGCACCACTTAAGGCGACTTTACATCGTGCACCACTTAAGGCGACTTAACCTCGTGCACCACTTAAGGCGACTTTTCATCGTGCACCACTTAAGGCGATTTAACCTCGTGCACCATTTAAGGAGACTTTTCATCGTGCACCACTTAAGGCGACTTTTCATCGTGCACCACTTAAGGCGACTTTAGATCCTGCACCACTTAAGGCGACTTAATCTCGTGCACCACTTAAGGCGACTTTTCATCGTGCACCACTTAAGGCGACTTTACATCGTGCACCACTTAAGGCGACTTAACCTCGTGCACCACTTAAGGCGACTTTAGATCATGCACCACTTAAGGCGACTTTTCATCGTGCACCACTTAAGGCGACTTAATCTCGTGCACCACTTAAGGCGACTTTACATCGTGCACCACTTAAGGCGACTTAACCTCGTGCACCACTTAAGGTGACTTTAGATTGTGCACCACTTAAGGCGACTTAACCTCGTGCACCACTTAAGGCGACTTTTCATCGTGCACCACTTAAGGCGACTTTACATCGTGCACCACTTAAGGCGACTTAACCTCGTGCACCACTTAAGGCGACTTTACATCGTGCACCACTTAAGGCGACTTAACCTCGTGCACCACTTAAGGCGACTTTTCATCGTGCACCACTTAAGGCGATTTAATCTCGTACACCCCTTAAGGCGACTTTTCCTCGAGCATGACATTTCTTCAAGTGTTCGCCACTGAAAGAATGCTTCAATACTCTGCCATCTGTTGGATCACGGGCGAAGCTCCGTTATGTTCTTGACGGAAAGCTCGAACTCCTGGGCTCCGCGTAATCCTGCAAAAGGGGATGACCTGGGTGGTGACCCAGAATCCCTCTCCGATGCCTAAATAAGTATGTGATCAATGGGGTGGTAAGCCGTAATCTAAGTTCGTATTAGAATGTCCGTTTTCTGAGGTAACTTCCTCCTTTATATAGGAGGGGAAGTTACTCAGTTACCTGTGACCGTGGCTGGCCGTTTTACTCATGATTTCGTATATCTCGTTCGGGATTCCGGATATCTCGCCCCACGCTCCGCGTATCTCGCCTATACTCCGCGTATCTCGGGCACGCCCTGTGTATCTCGGGGGAGGTTATCTGTATCTTAGTCGTCTTCCCACTACTCTATCTAGTAGGCGGGTTTCTCGGTCTTATCCTCTGATCACAAGTCCCGACTCTTATCGGGGACTCCAGAGTTATCTCATTCTAGATCACCACCCAGGACCCTTTGTCTCACGAGACAGGTCCAGCCTCCCCGGGGCTTTATTATCTAGGCCATGATCTCGCTTATCTCGGCCACGCCCCGCGTATCTCGGCCTCAACCTCTGATAGCAAGTCCCGACCAATATCGGGGACTCCAGAGTTATCTCATTGTGTCACCGCTCGGGGCCCCTCGTCATCGTGACAGGGCCAATCATTCTCAGGGATTCATCATCGGGGCCTACTTAAAGGCATCTCATCGGGAGCGCCTAGCTCGCCTATCGGGTCCGACTCTGTCAGGACCTCTCATCTTTGGGACTCTCTCTGTCGGGACCCTTCGCCTGGGTCATCTTGACCTCCATTTAGGGCCTAGTGGGCCTATTCAGCGTTTCCTCACCGTTAAAGGGCCTAACGGCTATAGCCAAACCCATCATTTGCCCCCAAGACATGAGGGACTTACAGTTCGTCGTGTCTTTCAACTCCCGACCTCCTGACATCGGAGTCGGGGACTTTTCCCTTGATACAGTCACTTGATACAAATCTTCTCGTCCACGATTCCTCGATAGTCGAGTTTTCACCGGCTGACCTCCAAGAGTCTGATCCTTGTAATTTCCTTCTGTTGTTGTGAACCTCTTGGATCTTTATAATATCAATCTCTTTTGGTTCCGATTATCGCTGCACCACCTAAGGTGAATTACTCACACCACTCAAGGTGAAACCACGCCACTTAAGGCGAAACTACACCACTTAAGGCGATTTAATCGTGTTTGCACCACTGAAGGCGACTTAACATCGTGCACCATTTAAGGCGACTTTAGATCGTGCACCACTTAAGGCGACTTTTCATCGTGCACCGCTTAAGGCGACTTAATCTCGTGCACCACTTAAGGCGACTTTACATCGTGCACCACTTAAGGCGACTTTTCATCGTGCAACACTTAAGGCGACTTAGTCTCGTGCATCACTTAAGGCGACTTTACATCGTGCACCACTTAAGGCGACATAACCTCGTGCACCACTTAAGGCGACTTTAGATCGTGCACCACTTAAGGCGACTTAACCTCGTGCACCACTTAAGGCGACTTTTCATCGTGCACCACTTAAGGCGACTTAATCTCATGCACCACTTAAGGCGACTTTACATCGTGCACCACTTAAGGTGACTTGACATCGTGCACCACTTAAGGCGACTTGACATCGTGCACCACATAAGGCGACTTTTCATCGTGCACCACTTAAGGCGACTTTTCATCGTGCACCACTTAAGGCGACTTAACCTCGTTCACCACTTAAGGCGACTTTTCATCGTGCACCACTTAAGGCGACTTGACATCGTGCACCACCTAAGGCGACTTAACCTCGTGCACCATTTAAGGAGACTTTTCATCGTGCACCACTTAAGGCGACTTTTCATCGTGCACCACTTAAGGCGACTTTAGATCCTGCACCACTTAAGGCGACTTAATCTCGTGCACCACTTAAGGCGACTTTTCATCGTGCACCACTTAAGGCGACTTTACATCGTGCACCACTTAAGGCGACTTAACCTCGTGCACCACTTAAGGCGACTTTAGATCATGCACCACTTAAGGCGACTTTTCATCGTGCACCACTTAAGGCGACTTAATCTCGTGCACCACTTAAGGCGACTTTACATCGTGCACCACTTAAGGCGACTTAACCTCGTGCACCACTTAAGGTGACTTTAGATCGTGCACCACTTAAGGCGACTTAACCTCGTGCACCACTTAAGGCGACTTTTCATCGTGCACCACTTAAGGCGACTTTACATCGTGCACCACTTAAGGCGACTTAACCTCGTGCACCACTTAAGGCGACTTTACATCGTGCACCACTTAAGGCGACTTAACCTCGTGCACCACTTAAGGCGACTTTTCATCGTGCACCACTTAAGGCGATTTAATCTCGTGCACCCCTTAAGGCGACTTTTCCTCGAGCATGACATTTCTTCAAGTGTTCGCCACTGAAAGAATGCTTCAATACTCTGCCATCTGTTGGATCACGGGCGAAGCTCCGTTATGTTCTTGACGGAAAGCTCGAACTCCTGGGCTCCGCGTAATCCTGCAAAAGGGGATGACCTGGGTGGTGACCCAGAATCCCTCTTTGATGCCTAAATAAGTATGTGATCAATGGGGTGGTAAGCCGTAATCTAAGTTCGTATTAGAATGTCCGTTTTCTGAGGTAACTTCCTCCATTATATAGGAGGGGAAGTTACTCAGTTACCTGTGACCGTGGCTGGCCGTTTTACTCATGATTTCGTATATCTCGTTCGGGATTCCGGATATCTCGCCCCACGCTCCGCGTATCTCGCCTATACTCCGCGTATCTCGGGCACGCCCTGTGTATCTCGGGGGAGGTTATCTGTATCTTAGCCGTCTTCCCACTACTCTATCTAGTAGGCGGGTTTCTCGGTCTTATCCTCTGATCAAAAGTCCTGACTCTTATCGGGGACTCCAGAGTTATCTCATTCTAGATCACCACCCAGGACCCTTTGTCTCACGAGACAGGTCCAGCCTCCCCGGGGCTTTATTATCGGGGCCTTTACTAAGGCATATTGGGGCCTACCCAGAGGCTTCTTGTCGGGAGCATTCAGCTCATGTATCGAGACCGATCTTGTCGGGACCCTTCATACTGGGCTTCTGGACCTTCCAGGTCTTTCACAAGGCCCACCAGGATTAACTCGCCGTCCATTGACTGTTAACGGGGCTAACGATTCCATCGGAACCCATCATTTGCCCCCAAGACATGGGGGACTTTCAGTCCGTCGTGTCTTTCGATTCCAGACCTCCTGACCTCATCGTCGGAGGCTTTTGTCTCCATACCTCCCGATACTGCCATCGGAGGCTTTTGTCTTCATACCTACCGATATTGCCATCGGAGGCTTTTGTTTTCATACCTCCCGATATTGCCATCGGAGGCTTTTGCCTTGAGCACGATCTTTGAATAACTTAGCTTCTCTCTTATGATTGCTTTAGGCCCACTGGACTCTAAAGACAGTTGCCAAATCCGAGGAGACTCCTCGGTTACTGCAGCATTAAATGCTGGGGATTATGAAACGACGCCCAAACCAGCGTGACTGCTACTTTCTGAAAAAGCACTCATTACGTCACCAACGTCTCTTCCGTACCGTCCCCATAATCTCGACGATCAAGGTTGAGTCGTTTAGTCTTCAACGGTCCAGATTGAATCCGTCCAGTTGTCCTTTTGCTTATAAAAGCTAAAACCCTGGCACTATTCACTTCTTCTTCACAATCACCGTTTCAATTTCTGGAAGTTCTGCCATTTTCGAACTCGAAGCTTCTTCTCCAAGTTTCTTTCGCTCTTCAAGTGATCCAAGGCTTTCAACCCTCCCGATCCTTCTTCATCTTCTCCAAGCAATCATCAACAATGTCTGGTAAGGTTTTCCTTCTCTGTTCTCAGGATTTGTTGATGTTACCTTCTCCTCCTTTCTCAAGCTTTTCTGTTTGTAAACGTTTTTAGACGAGGCTAGTTCTGGGGCAAGGACCCCTTTTACCTTTGAGCTTGCTGTTAATGAGATTTCCGAGACCCTTGCCCCTATCGCGGAGAAGTATTTCAACCTCCCCGCGGAGAGTGATGATGCTGATGTCGTGGACCAGACTCCGCGGACTGCGGAGCCTTCTGCCCAGGCCCCTCCGAATCTTACTCCCTCCGACGCTGCTGAGGACCCAACTTCCAACAAGGACCAAGCTTAATGCTCTATTCTTTAAGTCCTTGTAATTTTTCCTCCTTATCTTTTGTATCGGAACCTTTAGGCCTTTGAGCCTTTGTATAAGAAATTTCTTTCATCTGTTTTGGTCCCGATAATCGTTTGCGCTATTTAAAGCGACTTTAGACCCGTTACTTAAAACGTTCCGACGCATCACTTAAGATGACTTCATACATCCTTCCGAAGCTTTACTCGGGACTTCACCACTTAAGGTTTCTCGTCCATATCACTTATCGTAATTTCGTATGTCTTTCTCGACATTTTCCTCGGGACTTTACCACTTAAGGTTTCTCATCCATGCCTTTCAAGGCAATTTTGAACATCACTTAAGATGATTTTTCGCACCCATTAAGGCTTTTATCGTGCCGTTCTAGACGACTTAATCGTACCCCTTAGGGTTTTTTCGTACCCTTTAAGGCTTTTTGCCGCATCATATAGACGACTTACACGGACCCGTTAGGGTTTTTTCGTACCCTTTAAGGCTTTTTGCCGCATCATATAGACGACTTACGCGGACCCGTTAGGGCTTTTTCGTACCCTTTAAGGCTTTTTGCCGCATCATATAGATGACTTACGCGGACCCGTTAGGGCTTTTTCGTACCTAGGCTTTTGGTTGCATCATAAAGACGAATTACTCATACTCCGTAGGGCTTTTTTCCGTACCTCGAAAGGCTTTTTGTCGCGCCATAAAGGCGACTTACTCATACCCCGTAAGGCTTTTTCGGTACCTTGAAAGGTTACTCGTACCTCGTAAGGCTTTTATCGTACCTCGGAAGGCTTTCGTCGCGTCATCGGATCGATAGATAACTTGCGCCATTCGCGGCAACTTAATATCAAACATGATACTTCTTCAAGTGTGCGCCACTGAAGGAATGTTTCAACGTCTTGCCATCAAGGTCTTCTAGCTTGTACGCATTCGGGGCTGGCATCCCTACGATCTTGTAAGGTCCCTCCCATTTCGGAGATAGCTTGTTTATCCGATCTTGATGAACAAACTCGTTCCTCCGCCAGACAAGTTCTCCAACGAAGAATTGTCGGGACTTGACACGCCGATTGTAATATCGGGCTGTTGCCAGACGCATCCGAGCCTGAACTTCGTCAGCCTTCCACCTTTTCTCCTCGAGCAAGTCTAAGTCTAGACGCCTCATTTCCTCGTTCGTTAGAGGCTCATAATACCTCCTGCGATGGGACGCCACCGCTATCTCCACGGGGGCAACTGCCTCCATGCCATAGACAAGGCCAAACGGAGTCTCCCCTGTCGACTGCTTGGGTGTTGTTCTAATAGCCCACAGCACGTTTTCAAGCTCATCTAGCCAATGACCCTGCAAGGCATAAAATCTTTTCTTCAAGCCATCCATCACGATCTTGTTGGCTGATTCGACTTGGCCATTAGTCTGAGCATGGTGGACGGAAGCTGTCTGATGCTCAATGTTCAATTCCTCCAGGTACTCCTTCAACTGAGCCCCGTTGAACGGAGGGCCATTATCGCTGATCAACACTCGCGGAACCCCATACCGGGATATGATTTGAGTTTAAAGGAACTTGAGGATCTGCTGCCCCGTCGTCTTGGCCAATGCCTTAGCCTCTATCCACTTCGAGAAGTAATCGATGGCCACGAGTAAATACTTGCACTGACCTTTTGCTTGTGGAAGAGGTCCCACCAAATCAATGCCCCACTGCGCGAAGGGCCAATCACTCCTGATGGACATCAAGTCCGCGGCAGGAGCCACGATATTCGGAGCGTACCTCTGGCATGCATCACAGGATTGGACCATTGTTGTCGCTTCCTTGTTCATCGAAGGCCAGTAGTAGCCTAGATTCAACGCCTTCCTCACAATGGATTGGGCCCCTTCATGACAGGCCGCGACTCCCTCGTGCAGCTCTCTCAGGATCCGATTCGTATCAGGCTCCGCCACACATTTCAGAAAAGGCTTTAAATGTCCCATCTTGTATAACTGGTTGTCCACCATCACGTAATTGTTCGCGATTCGACGCAACCTAACAGCTGCCACTTCATCATCGGGGAGTGCCCCCGTAGTAAGGTATGTGACCATCGGGGTCATCCAGGTGGGTTTCTCTTCTTCCTCCGATCCTGCTTCGATAGTGCAAACCTCCGACGGATCGATGGTTGAAATAATTACTCTCTCCAGGAAGTGCACCTTCCGATTCTCCTCAGGGACCACTCCCAGAGCAAACTTGCTTAAGGCGTCTGCCTCCGCAGTTTCTTCCCTCGGGATTGCCTCAATATCGAAGCTTTTGAAGCTTCTCTTCAAAGTCTGCACCTCGTGCAAATACCTCCTCATTGTCGTGCTCTTGGCTTCATAGTTCCCCTGGATTTGATTCACGATCAAGCTGGCATCACACTTCACTTTTAAATGATCGACTCCCGTAACCTTGGCAATTTTAAGGCCTGTGATGAGAGCCTCATACTCAGCTTCGTTGTTGGTGGCCTTAAACGTCAAGGCCAAGGCATATCGTAGGGGCTCGCCTCCACCGGGTGGTATCAATACGAATCCTGCCCCCGATCCTTCTACACTCGATGAACCATCAGTGTACATCTCCCAAGTGTTCTCCTCTTTTGACTGTTCTGGCTGTTCTGCTATCGGGACCTCCATGGTTGCCCCCTCTGCAGGACCCGCTTCTTCCAGATCGGGTGCTGTAGACTCAGCTATAAAATCCGCCAATGCCTGGCCCTTAATAGCAGTTCTCAGAGCAAAATGAATACGGAACTCCGTAAGCTCGATGGCCCATTTCACCAATCTCCCCGACGCCTCCGGTCGGTTCAAAAAGTGCTTCAAGGGCTGATTAGTTAACACCGTAACCTCGTGGGCATGGAAGTAAGGTCGTAGCTTTCGAGCAGCAACAATCAACGCAAAGAGATACTTCTCAATAGCGGGATAATTCATTTCTGATTTGGCAAACGCCTTGCATACATAATAAACAAGCACTTGGTTGCCCTTGACAATCTTTATTAAAACAGAACTAACAGCAACTTCAGAAACAGCCAAATAGAGATAAAGCGGCTCGCCTGGAACCGGTTTCGCCAACGGCGGGAGGGTACGGAGGTGCTGCTTGAGTGCTTGGAATGCCTCCTCGCACTTGTCGGACCATTCAAACTTCTTGTGGGCCCTTAGCACATCAGAAAATGGCATGGCTCTGTCACTCGCCTTGGATAGGAATCGATTCATCGCGGCCAACCGGCCATTCAACACTTGAACCTCCCGATGAGTCTTCGGAGACTGCATCTCCTCGATTGCTCGCAGCTTCTCGGGATTCACCTCGATTCCTCTCTGGCTCACCATGAACCTAGGAATTTCCCCGAGTTCACCCCGAAAGCACATTTGTCTGGGTTCAACCGAACCTGATGAAACTGCATCCGCTCAAACGCCGCCGCCAAGTTTTGGACATGATCTTCTGCCTGTCGGGACTTCACCAGCATGTCGTCCACAACTTGTTCACCATCCTCTGGTAAGTTGCTCCAGCATTGATCAATCCGAAGGGCATCACGTCATAGTGATAGACGTCGCTATCAGCATAGAAGGCTGTATGGGGGGCATCCTCCTTCGCCATCTTGATCTGGTTGTAACCAGAATATGCATCCATGAAGCTTAGCAGCTCGCGTCCCGATGTGGCATCCACCAACTGGTCAATTCTCGGGAGCGGATAGCAATCCTTCGGGCATGCCTTGTTCAAGTCGCGGAAATCGACACACATCCGCCACTTCCCATTACTCTTTCTTACCAGGACTGGGTTAGCGACCCAAGTCTGGAATCGGAGCTCCTTGATGAATCCGGCGTCGAGCAATCTGCCCACCTCCTGCTGGATCGCGACCCTCTTATCCGCGCCCATCGGACGCCTTCTCTGCGCGATAGGTTTGATTGCGGGATCAATCTTTAGCTCGTGCACTATCACGTCGGGGCTGATTCCTGGCATATCACTCGGGGACCAGGCAAACAGCTCCCTGAACTCCTTCAGGAACTCGATCAACTCTCGGGCTCTTTCCTCTGACAGAGCAGACCCGATCTTCACCTACCTTCGAGGTCCGTTAATCTCAACCTCCTTCAGATCCTCCATGGGGGCGGGACGCCCAAACTCCTCTCGAGGATCGGCATCGGTCTGCAGGACAGTCATGGATTCCCTCCTTCTTCTTCGGGTGGCATTGACATAACACTTTCGCGACGCCACTTGGTCACCCTTGACCTCTCCGACCCCATGGTCAGTCGGGAACCTCATCTTCTGGTGGACAGTCGAAGCAACTGCCATGAGAGGGTTGATGGTGGTCCTTCCGATAATGGCGTTATACGTTCCCGCCGATTCTACCACGACGAAATCCACGTTCCGCCGTTCCATCTTCCAGCCACTACCAAACTCCACCGGTAAGGTAATCATACCCAACGGATAGGAAGTCGATCCGGAGAATCCCACCATCGGGAAGTTCACCTGCGTCAGGTCCTTCTTCGTCTTTCCCATGGCCTCCAGGGCATCCATGAAAAGAATGTCGGAGGAGCTCCCTCCGTCTATCAGGATCCGCTTCATCTCGAATCCGTCCACGTCCAGGGTCACGACCAAGGCATCATCGTGAGGGCTCTCCACGCCTATCAAATCCTCCGCTGAGAAAGAAATCACTATTTCCTCCTTTAGAGTCCACGACCGGGACCTCTTGCCTAGCACCACAGCAGCGGAGATGCGAGAAGCATAATTCTCCCGAGAAGCGGTGGTGTCACCTCCCGCTGCCATTCCTCCGTGAATGACATTAATGGTCCCCTGTCTCTCCTTACGGGCGCCAGAGCCAGAGGGCTCCGACTCAACCTTCTTCTTCTTCGGGGATCGATCACGGGACTTGGAACGGGACCGCGACCGACTTTTGGAGCGGGATCGGCACCGTCCTCTTCCGACGAACTCCTTCAGCTTCCCCTTCTGGATCAGCTTCTCTATCTCCTTCTTCAGCTCCCGACAGTTATCTGTGTCGTGACCATTGGCTCGATGGTACCGACAATAACGATCAGAGCGGTCTCCCAAGAACTCTCCTTCCTTCCTCGGGGGGTATCGAGCGAGACCCTGCCGATCCATCACCGCTAGCATGGAGGTCATTGAACTGTTGATGGGAGTGCTACGACCCTCGCGGTTATCCTTCCTCGGAGGACGCTTGTCCTCCCTTCTCTCGGGGCGACCACGGTTCCTACTTTCCTCCGATTTGTCGCTCTCTTTGCGATCATCCGACAGTTTGGACGATGTCTTTCCTCTTCCCGACTTCGGAGGATCAAGCTCTCCGGCAGCAATCTTCGACTCCTGCACGTCGATTTGCTGGTTCACCCTCGCTTGCAAAGCCTCCATGCTCCTCACAGCCTTCACGGCTACACTGTGCATCAGATCGGAACCATACGGGGCAGTTAGATTCCGAAGGAAAGTTCGGATGGTCTCTCCCTCCGATATCTTCTCATCGATCTCCGCGGCACTGGCGGTGAATCGTTGGTAGTAATATGCCAACGATTCGTCGGATCTCTGCACCACCTGGGTCAGGGATCTCACGCTCTTCAGGAGATGCCTCCGACCTTGATATTGCTTAATGAAGCGATCGTGCATATCAGCCCAGCACGTAATACTTCCCGGCGGTAGGCTGAAAAACCATGTCATGGCTCTTTCTCCCAAGGTAATCGGGAACAACGAACATATGAGATCAGCATTCGAGGTTCTACCCATGCAGGCCTGGACATGTCTCTGAACATGGCGGACCGGGTCTCCTTCACCATCGTACTCCTTGATGGTCGGGATGCCTAGCCCTGGCGGGGCGACGGTATCTAGCAGTCGTGGAACGAAAGGATGACTGGATCGATCCCTCAGCTCCAATGTCATTTGCTTCTGGTCGCCCATGCAGATGTTGACAATCTTCACCACCTGATCGGGGGTAATGGGGCCATTCAGGGGAATGGTCCTATGTTGCACTGGTCCAGGACCATCCACCACGAATTTCTCCGAGCGTGGTGGCTCCTTACCCTTATTCCCGGGCTGAACCTCCTGAACCTCCTGTTCTTCTGGAACCACCCTCGGAGGGGGTGGAGGTAGCTCTTCTCGCGGAGGCAACTCCTCTGCCCTCCTAGCAGCCTCTCTCTTGTCCAACAGAGCCTCCATGGCCGCCAAGAACATAGGCATAGCATCTGCTACTGCTTTAGCCAGCTCTGAGTTTGAGGAAGAACCTACTTCCCTTCGCGGGATTTCCTCCCTGTGCACCACCGGGTTTGAGAGAGCCTCCACCTCCCTTCGCGGGACGTCTTGCCTGTTTACCGCCGTGTCTCGGACTGAGACCTCATCATCACCATGCCCCCCTGTTTAAGAAACAGCAGGGTGCTCACCTTGTTCGACAGCATGTTTCAGCAACGGGGAATTCACAGTTCCAGCGGGGCGAGAACTGCCGGCCAGGACTTGCTTCTTCTTGCCACCACCGGTCATTGATCTGGTAGAAACTCTTTTGGCTTTTTGTTAGGTTCCCACAGACAGCGCCAATGTTGGATCACGGGCGAAGCTCCGTTATGTTCTTGACGGAAAGCTCGAACTCCTGGGCTCCGCGTAATCCTGTAAAAGGGGATGACCTGGGTGGTGACCCAGAATCCCTCTCCGATGCCTAAATGAGTATGTGATCAATGGGGTGGTAAGCCGTAATCTAAGTTCGTATTAGAATGTCCGTTTTCTGAGGTAACTTTCTCCTTTATATAGGAGGGGAAGTTACTCAGTTACCTGTGACCGTGGCTGGCCGTTTTACTCATGATTCCGTATATCTCGTTCGGGATTCCGGATATCTCGCCCCACGCTCCGCGTATCTCGCCTATACTCCGCGTATCTCGGGCACGCCCTGTGTATCTCGGGGGAGGTTATCTGTATCTTAGCCGTCTTGCCACTACTTTATCTAGTAGGCGGGTTTCTCGGTCTTATCCTCTGATCACAAGTCCCGACTCTTATCGGGGACTCCAGAGTTATCTCATTCTAGATCACCACCCAGGACCCTTTGTCTCACGAGACAGGTCCAGCCTCCTTGGGGCTTTATTATCGGGGCTTTTACTAAGGCATATTGGGGCCTACCCAGAGGCTTCTTGTCGGGAGCATTTAGCTCATGTATCGAGACCGATCTTGTCGGGACCCTTCATACTGGGCTTCTAGACCTTCCAGGTCTTTCACAATGCCCACCAGGATTTACTCGCCGTCCATTGACTGTTAACGGGGCTAACGATTCCATCGGAACCCATCACCATCGAGGTCTTCCAACCTGTACGCATTTGTAGCTGGCATCCCCACGACCTTGTAAGGTCCTTCTCATTTTGGTGACATCTTGTTGATCCGATCCAAAAGGGCAAACTCGTTCCGACGCCAAACCAGCTCCCCGACGAAAAATTGTCGGGACTTAACTCGCCGATTGTAATACCTGGCCGTCTCCAAACGCATTCGAGCCTGGACTTCATCGGCTTCCCGCCTCTTCTCTTCGAGCAAGTCCAAATCCAGATGTCTCATTTCATCATTCGTCAAAGGCTCATAATATCTCATCCGATGGGACGCCACAGCTACTTCCACGGGAGTAACAGCCTCCGTGCCATAAACAAGGCCAAACGGAGTCTCCCCAGTTGATCGTTTGGGTGTCGTTCTAACAGCCCAAAGCACATTTTCCAGCTCGTTTAGCCATTTACCCTTCCAGGCATAGACCCTCTTCTTCAGGCCATCCATCACGATTTTGTTGGCTGATTCCACCTGGTCATTAGTCTGAGCATGATGGACAGAGGCTGTCCGATGCTCGATATTCAACTCCTCTAGATACTCCTTCACTTGAGCCCCGTTAAACGGTGGACCATTATCGCTGATCACCACCTTAGGAATCCCGTATCTGGACACAATATGGGTCTGGAGAAACTTGACGATCTGATTCCCCGTCGTCTTGGCTAATGCCTTAGCTTCTATCCATTTCGAAAAATAGTCGATAGCCACAAGTAAATACTTACACTAACCTTGTGCCTGCGGTATGGGTCCCACCAAGTCAATGCCCCACTGCGCGAAGGGCCAAGCACTCTTGATGGACGTCAGATTAGCAGCCGGAGCTGTGACATTCGGGGAATACCTCTGGCACGCGTCACAGGATCGGACCAACGCCGTCGCCTCCCTGCTCATCGTAGGCCAATAATAGCCCAAATTCAACACTTTCCTCATTATGGATCGGGCCCCTTCACGACAAGCCGCGACCCCTTCATGCACTTCCTTCAGGATCCGACTTGTGTCGGGCTCAGCCACACACTTCAAGTACGGAGTTGAGAACCAGCCCTTCTTGTATAGCATATTGTCCAGCATCACGTAATTAACCGCGATCCGGCGTATCCTGTCAGCTACTACTTCATTATCGGGGACTGCCCCCGTAGTCAGGTACGCGACTATCGGGGTCATCCAAGTGGGCTCCTCCTCCGATCCTGCTTCAATAGCACACACCTGCGTCGGGTCGGTGGTCGACAGGATCACCTTCTCCAAGAAGTGCACCTTCCGACTTTCCTCCAGGGGTGCCCCCAAGGCAAATTTACTCAAGGCATCCGCTTCCACGTTTTCCTCCCTCGGGATTGCCTCAATATCGAAACTTTTGAAACTCTCCTTCAATATTTGCACCTCACGAAGGTACTTTCTCATCATTGGGCTCTTTGCCTCGTATTGTCCTTGGACTTGATTCACAATCAGGCCCGCGTCACACTTCACTCTCAAGTGAGCAACTCCCGTACCTTGGCAATTTTCAGGCCTGGTGGTATCAATACGAACCCTGCTCCTGATCCGTCTGAACTCGAGGAGCCATCCGTGTACATCTCCCAAGTATTTTCCTCGTTTGGCTGTTCTGATTGCTCTGCCATCTCTGGTTGTTCTGCTATCGGGACCTCCATGGTTGCCCCCTCTACAGGGCCCGCTTCTTCCAGATCGGGGGCTGTAGACTCTGCTATGAAATCCGCCAACGCCTGGCCCTTAATAGCCATTTTCGGAGCAAAGTGTATACGAAACTCACTAAGCTCGACTGCCCATTTTACTAACCTTCCCGACATATCCGGTCGGTTCAAAAAATGCTTCAGAGGCTGGTTCGTCAGCATAGTAATCTTGTGTGCATGGAAATAAGGCCTCAGCTTCCGAGCTGTTATAATCAGCGCAAAGAGATACTTCTCAACGGCAGGATAATTCAATTCAGACTTGGCAAACGCCTTGCTTACATAATATACGGGGACTTGATTACCCTCGACAACCTTCACTAATACAGAGCTAATGGCAAATTCAGAAACAGCCAAGTAAAGATAGAGCGGCTCGCCTGGAACCGGTTTCGCCAACGGGGGGAGGGTGCGGAGGTGCTGCTTGAGTGCCTGAAACGCTTCTTCACACTTGGCGGTCCACTCAAACTTCTTGTTGGCCCTCAGGACTTCAAAAAACGGCATTGATCGGTCGCTTGCTTTGGACAGGAAGCGATTCATTGCAGCCAGTCGGCCATTCAGCACTTGCACCTCCCGATGGTTTATCGGAGACTGCATCTCCTCAATCGCCCTCAGTTTCTCGGGATTCACCTCAATTCTTCTTTGGCTCACCATAAAGCCCAGAAATTTCCCTGAGTGGACTCCGAAGGCGCATTTCGTCGGGTTTAAGCGAACCTGATGAAGCCTCATCCGCTCAAACGTCATGGCTAGGTTGTGCACATGATCCTCAGCTTGTCGGGACTTCACCAGCATATCATCCACGTAGCCTCCATGGTCTCCCCTAGCATATCTCCGAACAGCTTGTTCACCATCCGCTGGTAGGTTGCCCCGGCGTTGATTAACCCGAAAGGCATGACATCGTAGTGATAGATGTCACTGTTTGCATAGAATGTTGTGTGAGGAGCGTCTTCCTTAGCCATCTTGATCTGGTTATAGCCCGAATATGCATCCATGAAGCTCAACAGCTCGTGTCCCGACGTGGCATCCACCAGCTGGTCGATTCTCGGGAGCGTGTAACAGTCCTTCGGGCAAGCCTTATTCAGGTCGCGGAAATCAACGCACATTTGCCACTTCCCGTTGCTCTTCTTCACCAGTACTGGATTAGCAACCCAGGTCTGGAATCGGAGCTCCTTGATAAACCCAGCATCGAGCAACTTGCCCACCTCCTGCTGGATCGCGATCCTCTTATCTGTGCCCATCGGACGCCTTTTCTGCGTGATAGGTTTGATCGCGGGATCAATCTTCAGCTCGTGTACAATCACGTCGAGGCTGTTTCCTGGCATGTCACTCGGGGACCAGGCAAACAGCTCCTTGAACTCCTTCAGCAGCTCAATCAATTTTTGAGTTGTCTCCTCAGTCAGAGCAGACCCGATTTTCACCTTTCTCTGAGGCCCATCAATCTCGACCTCTTTTAGATCCTCCACGGGGGCGGGACGCCCAAACTCCCCTCTGGGATCAGTATCTGTCTGCAGGACAGTCATGGCCTCTCGTCTCCTCCTTCGGGTGGCGTTGACATAACATTTTTGGGAAGCCACCTGGTAGCTCTTGACCTCTCCGACTCCATGGTCAGTCGGGAACTTTGGTGCACGGTCCTCGATAATCGCGTTATAGGTCCCCGCGGACTCGACTACCACAACTCCACGTTCCTCCTCTCGCATCTCCACCCGCTACCAAACTCCACAGGTAAGGTGATCACTCGTATCGGATAGGAGGTAGAGCCAGAGAATCCGACCATGGGGAAGTTCGCTTCCTTCAAGTCCTTCGTTTTCCCCATGGCCTCTAGTGCATCCATGAACAGGATATCGGAGGAGCTCCCTCCGTCGATCAGAATCCGTTTCATTTCGTACCCGTTCACATCCAAGGTTACGACCAGAGCGTCATCGTGCGGAGTCTCCACGCCTATGAGATCCTCTGACGAAAAAGGAGATCACCATCTCTTCCTTCAGGGTTCAAGATCGGGACCTCTTACCCAACACCACAGCAGTAGGAATTCTAGAGGCATAAACCTCTCGGGAGGACGAGGTATCACCCCCTGCGGCAAACCCTTCGTAAATCACGTTAATCGTGCCTCGCTTCTCCTTACGGGCACCAGAAGACTCCGGGTCGGACCTCTTCTTCAAGCTCCTTGGGGACCGATCACGGGATCGAGAACGGGACCGTGATCGGGATCGTGAACGGGATCGACACCGTTTATCCCCGACAAACTCCTTAAGCTTCCCCTTCTGGATCAGATTTTCGATCTCCTTCTTCAACTCCCGATAGTGATTGGTTTCGTGGCCATTCGCGCGATGGAATCGACAGTAGCGATCTGTGCGGGATCCCAAGAATTCTCCTTCCTTCTTCGGGGGGTACCTAGAGATACCCTGCCGCTCCATGACCGTCAGCACCTCCGCCATAGAGCTGTTGAGAGGAATGTCATGATCCTCCCGCCTGTCCTTTTTTGAGGAACGCCTATCATCCCTCCGATCAGAGCAACCTCGACCTCGACTTCCTTTGGCTTTATCCTTCGACTTGCGCTCGTCTAAGGATTTGACCGACTGCTTTCCCTTATTCGACTTCAGGGGCTCCAGCTCTCCAGCGGCTATCTTCGATTCCTGGACATCGATTTGCCGCTTCACCCTCTTCTGCAACGCCTCCATATTCCACACAGCCTTCTCAGCCACGCTGTGCATCAGGTCGGAACCCTAGGGGGCTGTCAGGTTCCGAATAAAGGTGCGGATGGTTTCACCCTCCGAGATCTCCTCATCAATCTCCGCCACGCTGGCCGTGTACCGCTGGTAGTAGTGTGCCAGCGACTCGTCGGGCCTCTATACCACCTGGGTCAGGGACCTCACACTCTTCAGCAAACGTCTACGACCCTAGTACTGCTGAATGAACCGGTCGTGCATAGCAGCCCAGCAGGTGATGCAGCCTGGGGGCAGACTGAAGTACCAGGTCAGGGCTCTCTCACCAAGTGTGTTCGGGAACAGCGTACACACAATATCTTCATTCGGGGCTCTGCCCAGACACGCCATGAGGTGCTTCTGGACATGACGAACCGGATCTCCCTCACCATCATACTCCTTTATCGTGGGGATACCCAGCCCTGGCGGGGCGAGGGTATCAATGAGTCGAGGAACGAAGGGATGAGTAGATCGATCCCTCAGCTCCGACACCAGTGGCTTCTGTTCTCCCATGCAGATGTTCACGATCTTCACCACCTGATCGGGGGTGATGGGACCATTAAGGGGAATGGTCCTATGCTGCACTGGTCCTGGCCCATCAACCACGAATCTCTCTGGCTGAACGGACTCCCCACTCCTGCCCTGGCCTCGGGGCTGAGCCTCCCGCCCGTTCCGAACCTCTGCTGGTGGGGGCGCTTCCTCTTCTAACGGGGGCATCTCCTCTTGCCACTTCGCAGCCTCTCTTCGATCTAAGAGGGCCTCCACAGCTGCCAAGAACATTGGCATGGCTTCCGCCACAGCCCTTGTCAGGTCCGCAGCTGGAGGAGCCACCTGCTCCCTATTCCCCTGGTGTTGGGCGGCAGTATCTTCAGGAGCTTCATTGTGCCCCCCTGTCCGAGAGACCTCCGCGGGGAGATTCTGGTCCTCAGCATGCTCTGGTGGTGAATTCAAAGTCGTCGCAGCAGGATGACGGGAACCACCAGATTGTCCTTGTCTTCTTTGCTTGCCAGCCACCATTGAACGAGTAGAAGGCATATCAGCTTTTTGTTTCGTTTCCCACAGACGGCACCAATGTTGGATCACGACGGAACTCCGGTACGATCTTTGACGGTGATCCTAGCTCCTTCGCTCCACGCAATCCTGCAAGAGGGGATAGACCGGGCGGTGACCCAGAATCCCTCTCCGATGCTTAAATGAGTATCTCGTGTGGACTGGCAAGCAGTAATCTCAAGTAACATATCTCAAAACGTAATGTGATCTGAGGTAACCTCTGCCCTTTTATAGGCGGAGAGGTACCTCAGTTACCTGGTGAACCGTTGGGGTGGTTAGCCCATATTCCGCGTATCTCGGGCACGATCCCGCCTATCTAGACCATGATCTCGCTTATCTCGGCCACGCCCTGCGTATCTCGGCCACGCTCCGCGTATCTCAACCACGCTCCGCGTATCTCGGCCACGCCCCGCGTATCTCGGCCTCAACCTCTGATAGCAACTCCCGACCAATATCGGGGACTCCAGAGTTATCTCATTGTGTCACCTCTCGGGGCCCCTCGTCATCGTGACAGGGCCAATCATTCTCAGGGATTCATCATCGGGGCCTACTTAAAGGCATCTCATCGGGAGCGCCTAGCTCGCCTATCGGGTCCGACTCTGTCGGGACCTCTCATCTTTGGGACTCCCTCTGTCGGGACCCTTCGCCTGGGTCATCTTGACCTCCATTTAGGGCCCAGTGGGCCTATTCACCGTTTCCTCACCGTTAAAGGGCCTAACGGCTATAGCCAAACCCATCATATGCTAGTAACATTCATCATTCATACCACATATATGCTTATGCGTCATGCACCTAATGTTCCGAGGAACTCATGCTTGCATTTATAATTCTACTTTTAAGTAAATTATCAAACGCAACTACATCCTTAACATTCTAGCATACGTGTCAAACATGTAACATTCACATCAATCATACATATTTGGCGACTGGTTTTCGGTTTTAAAATAATTTTAAACATTAGGGGCTGATTTGCAATTCAAGCTTATATTAAATCACGCAAGCTTTTAGACATGAATCCTAGGCATTTTCAACCATCAAAGCATGTCTATTCTAGTGCGCATACCATATATTTAACCAGGGCTCCGCCCACAACATGTAATATCCAGCTAGCTTGACTCAGTCAAGACAACAGTTCTAATCATGCATAAATATATATTGAATAACAAACAATTTCAATTCAGCCCACTAATTTAACCAGTCCGAAAAACATGTATCTTCGAGATTCATCCTCATAATCGAAACAAGGCATAAAGGTTAGCAACCCTATGAGCACTGTGTAGTCCATTTCGAGGTTCAAAAACATTTGGATTTTAAAACTTGACCTCCCTATTTTAATTGACTTGAATTCGGTTTAGAAAACATTGTTCGGTTCAGTCAATCTCAGTCTGTTTTGGTCCGGTTCGGTCCGGTTCAGAAAATCCGGTTTGGTCCGGTTTCCTACGATTTCCTAGTGGAATCTGCGCTATATGAGACCGTAGAAGGACCTTTTGGAGTTTACAAACTTTACGTTCGTTACCAGAAGTAATTAAACCCTCTAGTTGCTCCATGTAGATCTCTTCCTCCAGGTCTCCGTGGAGGAATGCGTTCTTAACATTCCTTTGGTGCAGCTCGTGATCGAGACTTGCGACCAGGACCATGAATGGCCCTAACCGTGGTTTTACGCACAGTCACTGAGTTTTTCTTATCAAAGTCCTCTCCATGAAGCATTGGGTGAGACCTTTTGCAATGAGTCGGGTTCTCCGACTTGTTCCATCGGGGGTGAGCCTTTCAAGGCTCACCTTTTTCTTATGCCCCTGTGTTTAGCAGGTAAATCAAACTAAAGACTATAATGGCTTTAATTTAGGTGATCTCTCTCATTTGTTATTTCTTTCCATTTCTCCACTTGAGGTCTTTCCAATGCTTGCCCACAATTTGAGCGGGGTATTCACTTTGCTCAATGGTATACTTGCCTTTGTCTCTCGTCTAGGCATTATGAGTCCCACTAATTAGTCTGATCTTTTCTCCCACTCGGAATAACGCTTCTTATCGTAGCATCATTTCTATTGGGAATAATCCTCCCACTCGGAACAATGCTTCTTATCGAAGCATCGTCTCTGTTGGGAACAATAGCAGTGCTAGAACCTTGACCTATAACTTTCCTATTACAACCTCTTGGTCTCGGGGTTTTACTTCCGAGATGCATTCCTTGATCACTAGGATCTGGAAAGAAGTATGGTTGGATCACTCCCACTGGGAACAATGGGTAATATAGGTAGTTGTGTCATTCCTGGTTCGGCAATTTTGACCATCAGGTTCGACTTGATTCGTCCCATCAGCAACAGTGATTAATTGTGGTAGGTTTATTCCTCCCACTGGATTTACTATGAAAATGTTTCCATTCTCATTTACCATGTCATTCACTTGAGTTGCTGGTTCAAATCTCTGCCACTCGAATTATATAAGATGGATATTTTACTTCATTGATCACTAGGGATTACAATCAAGATGATACAATATATATACTAAGTGAAAACTAGGCTCACCAACTAAGACTATACAAAGAGTTGTGAACCAGGTGCATAGTGTTTGCATAACATAACCGGGTGCATACATAGTGGCAGGGTGGATGCATAGTGAAACTAAGTGTATGCATAGTGTATTGAATATAGTCTTCATATACACTTCTATATTCTCCCATCCCTTTCTTCCTCTTCTTTTCTTTCTTGGAAGATATCTTTAATTCCATATAATCTCAACAAGGCTAAGTGTTGGTTCTTCACTAAAGCCTTTGTAAGCAAGTCAGCTAGTTGATCCTTTGATGGAATGTAATGGACACCAATCATCCCAAGTTAGGTGTGATGCCTTGTGAAGTGACAATCCAATTCAATATGCTTTGTACGCTCATGAAACATTGGATTTTTAGCAATCTTCACAGCTGCTTGACTATCTGTGTATATGGGAATAGGAAGGCTTACTTGCAAACCAAGTTCTTTAAGAATTCTGCCTACCCAAAGTGCCTCTTGAATTGCAACTCTTAGGCATCTATACTCTTCTTCAGCACTTGATAGTGAAATGGTATCTTGTTTCTTGACCTTCCAACCTATCATAGCTGCTCCAAGTTTTACACAATAGGCACTCACTGATTTTCTACTAAAAGGACAAGCAGCCCAATCAGAATCACAAAACAAGCTCAAATTGAGATTGTTGTTTGAGGGATAGATTAACCCTTGGCCAGGGGTGCCCTTGATGTATTTGATCACTCTAATGGCTGCATTGTAGTGTGATTTCTTAGGCTTGTCCACAAATTGACTAAGCCTTTGCACTGAAAAGCTAATGTCAGGCCTAGTCATGGTAAGGTATAGTAACTTACCAACCAATCTTCTAAAAGAAGTGGCATCCTCTAAAAGAGGATCATCTGAATTTGAGTTGGTTGCCTTGTCATACTCATATGTTGTGAGTTTGACATTAAATTCCATTGGTGTATCAATAGGCCTAGCTGCTCCTATGCCTGCATCTTCAATCAACTCCATAGCATACTTTCTTTGGTTAATCACAAGTCCTTGATTGGATCTTGCAATTTCCAATCAAAAAATATCTCAATTCCCCCAAATCCTTCAACTTGAAGTGTGTTTGTAGAATGCACTTCAATTGATTGATCATCTTGACATTGGAACCTGTGATTAACAAATCATCAACATAAATGAGCAAGAAGACTTTGTCAACACCTTGTATCTTGGTGAACAAGGAATGATCAGAGGCACATTGCTTATATCCATTCTTCACCAATGTTTGTGTGAGCTTGATATTCCATTGTCTTGATGCTTGTTTGAGGCCATATAATGACTTGATAAGCTTGCACACACGTTTAGGAGACACATCATTGGACTTGGAATGATCAAAACCTTGGGGAATGTCCATATACACCTCTTCAGTTAGATCACCTTGAAGAAATGCATTGTTAACATCCATGTGATATAGACCCCATGATTTGGCAGCTGCCAATGCTAAGACAATCCTCACTGTGTCCATCTTGACCACAGGTGAAAATGTCTCATTGAAATCAGTCCCTTCAATTTGAGTGAAACCCTTGGCAACCAAACTAGCCTTGTATCTCTCAATTGATCCATCTGAATTGTACTTCACTTTGAAGACCCATTTGCACCCAATTGATGATTTGTCTAGAGGAAGATCCACCAATTCCCATGTGTTGTTGTCTTGAAGAGCTTGTATCTCCTCCTTCATTGCCATAATCCAGTTAGGATCCTTAATGGCTTGCTTGTAAGTAGTTGGTTCCTTGACCTTGTCAATGGCAGTCAAGAAACACTTGTATTGAGGCCCCAAAGTCTCATAAGACATAAATTTCTCCATGCCAAAAGTAGCATTGGAAGTGGCCTTGTTTTGTAGTTCAGCAATCCTTGCACTCTTCCTAAGAGGTGGTGGATGTAGTTTGGCAAGTCTAGCACTTCTCCTCAAGGTAGGTGGTTGAGGAGCATCATCAGGAGCATCATCAATTGGTATTTGATTCTGAGCTTGATCAACATGTTGAGGTAGAGGGTCATCAAAGTATATTGGAGTCTCAGTTGGAAACTCTTCAAGATGTTGCTTGGCATCCAAGCAAGAGGGGATCAAAGCTCTCAAGGCCTTATTTGACAAACTGAATGGGAAAATGTCCTCATGGAATTTAACATCCCTAGACACATGAAAGACTGAGTTGGTCAAGTTCATTAGAAGGTGCCCTTTTTGAGATCTAGAGTAACCCATAAGAATGCATGGCTCAGCCCTTGGACTGAATTTGTCATGGTTGTTTAGTCTAGTTGCAAAGCATAAACAACCTATCACCCTTAAATGTTGTAGAGAAGGCACCTTCCCATATAGTACCTCCATGGGTGACTTGAAATTCAAGATAGAAGATGGTAGCCTGTTGAGCAAATAACAAGCATTGAGTATGCAATACCCCCAATGTCTCAATGACATGGAAGCATGGAACCTTATTGCTCTAGCAATATTGAGGATGTCCCTATGTTTGCGTTCCACTCTTCCATTTTGTTGTGGTGTATGCACACAAGTAGTTTGATGATGGATGCCAAATTGGTGAAGTAAATCCTTGCAAACTGAGTTGATGAACTCAGTCCCATTATCACTCCTCAAAGTCTTCACCATAGTTGCAAACTGATTCTTCACCATTATCAAGAAATTCTTGATGTGCAAGAAAGTATCACTCTTGTGCTTCATCAAATAGACCCAAGTTGCTCTTGAGTAATCATCAACAATGGTCAAGAAGTATTGATTGTTCTTGAATGTAGGCACCTTGTATGGACCCCATAAGTCCATGTGAATCAAATCAAAAGGTCTAGAAGCAATTGAATCACTGATTGGGAATGAAAATCTAGATTGCTTTGCAAGGGGGCAAATAGTGCATTGTTTGATACAACCATAAGACTTATTCAAACCTAAAACATCCAAATGATTCAAATAAGTTTCTGACACATGACCCAAACGTTTGTGCCATTTCAAAACATCCTCCTTATTTCCCAAGCAAGCATTAGCTATCTTTCTTGAGTCTGAAGGCACCACATCCTTCAAGGTGTAAAGTCCTTTATTCCATTCCCCAATCACCATGGACTTGCCACTCTGGCCCTGAAGCAACACATGATCACAAGTAAAGATCACTTTGCAATTCAATTGATTAGGAAGCCTAGAAACTGAGATCAAGTTGAATTTGAAATCAGGGACCAAAAGTATGTTGGTCAATGTGAATCAACTTGAGAAAGAGCAAGAACCAATATGAGTCACTTTGCACTTGTGACCATTTGGTAAGTGAACAAATTGATGATCTGAATCACTTCTTCTCAAGTCATGTAGCCAATCAATTTGGTGAGTGATGTGGTTAGTTGCACCTGAATCAACTATCCAAATCATAGACTCATTAGTGGTACTTGCCATATTGACATGAGCTTGATCAACATCTTCAAAGGTTAAATGATCAAAGTGATCATCATGGGCAGCTACATGTTGAATCCTCTTTTCAGTTGTGCCATGTACAATCCTTTTGTCCCCAACTGCCACATGCATGATTGTACTTGAGCTTCCACCATTGTCAACAACATTGGCCCTAGGCTTCTTGGATGGTTGAAGATGTGGTGGTACAGCATTATTGATGAAACAAGTATCTTCCAAATGACCCCTTTTTCCACAATAGTTACAAAACCTTGTGTCATTAGATCTTCCATAGCCCCTACTAGAATTGCCACCATTCCTTCCATTGCCCCTGCCAGGGCCACCATTGCCCATTCCAGCTACAAATGAATGGTTCCTTCTTGTATATAGGGCAGTAGTCTCACCAATATCTCCAATAGAACCAGAGATTGATCTCTGGCTCTCTTCTTGAACCAAAACAGAGAAGGCAATGCTTAAGGAAGGAAGGGGTTGCCTCATCAATAAGCTACTCCTAATGTGGCCATAGGAGTCATTCAGTCCCAAGAGGAATGCCATTAGCTTTTGCTTCTATTTGTGCTCATTAACAATGGCAATGTCTCCAGCACATTCAAGTTGCAAGTCATCAATGGAAGCAAGAGCATCCCAAAGTTGCTTCATCTTGGCAAAGTACTCAGTGATGGAAAGTGTGCCTAGAGAAGTCTGGTAAATTTCTCTTGTCAGTTGAAAAATTTAAGTTCCATCCACCTTGTCATACATTTCCCTCAAGTCATTCCAGATTGAAGTAGCAGCTGGGTTATAAATCAATCCAGAAACCAAGTCCTTTGCCACTGTGTTTCTGAGCCAGGCCTTTACAATGGCATTGGCTCTATCCCATTTCACCCTTTGATCAAGTGGAACACTGAGCCTTGTGAAAGTTCCATCAATGAAACCCAACTTTTTTTTGACCAACAAGCCTTCTTTGATTGAAGTGCTCCAAGCATGGTAGTTGGAAATGCCTTGCAATTGAAAAGGGATAAGGAGGTGGCCAGTTGTATCCGATGGATGGATGTAAAGGGGATCATCAATGCTATACTCATTAGCCATCTTGCAATTCAGAAACTTGATTCAAACAGGGGAGAATTCAAGGAATATAATCAGCAGATTTCCAAGAAAACCGAAATGAACCAGCTACCACAAAGTGACAAAACTGGCACACAACCAAACTTGCAATAGGACAAAGAATCAGCTAGCAATATCCAACTGAATTCGTACAAATCCGCCCACAAATCTGAGCAGACCAATCAAGAGAAGCCACCAAAAATCAAATCTGAACAATCTCCAATGATTGTGGAAGCAGAAATCCACAATCTCAATGCAAAATTCTTCAACAAGCTGAAAGAACACCTTAGTCGAGCAATGAACTATCAAAGCTCAAACGCAGAGAACAATGGAGATCAAGCTATAAGCACAGCTCAATGGTGAAATATATCCACTATAATAACCAGGAATCAAGTGCAAACCCAAGAATTCAACAAGAGAATCCACGCAAATAGCAATCCATAGCTCAATCCAGGAAGAACTAGGCAAATCAGCTTGAAGACTAGTTCAAATCACAAAAATGGTTCCTACGCAGCTCAGATCTTAGAATGAGACTTACCCAAAGCCTTTCTTAAGCAAAAGAAAGGTTAATACAAGCTGAATTGAGTAACCAAGTGATGGATATACGCCCAATTTGAACCCGTTGACTTCCGAACCGTTGTATTTTTATCGTCCCATTTATGATTGCAAATCGAAACTTCAACCCGGACACTTCGCGAAAACACCGACGGCTCGGACGGGGCCGAAGCGCCCGTCCGACAATGAAGGACTCACCTAGGTGAGGTCGGGTGGCCACACCCGACCTCCCCTAGGGGAGATCGGGTCAGCCGACCCGATCTCCCCTAGGGGAGATCGGGTGGACCAACCCGATCTCTCCTAGGAGAGATCGGGTCAGCCGACCCGATCTCTCCTAGGAGAGATCGGGTCGGCCAACCCGATCTCTCCTAGGAGAGATCGGGTTGGCCAACCCGATCTCTCCTAGGAGAGATCGGGTCGGCTGACCCGATCCCTCCTAGGAGGGATGGGGTTGGCCAACCCCACCCTCCCTAGGAGGGGTTGGGTGCCCTCACCCAACCCCTACCCTCGGGGGTCGGATTCCTCCCCCCCCCAAGGGTCCCGACACCACTCTCAGACGCCCATGCTCGGTCCACTCCGCCTACCTCCTCCGAATCCCAAGGTCTTAATTATATACTTAAAGGTTAATTAATTGTGTTTAGAGGTTAATGATGTCATTAAGCCACCTTAATGACATCGTTGCCTATAAATACCCCACATTCACAACTCATTTGGACATCTTGGCTATTTGGACAATTTAGCTCTGACATCTCTCTAGCTTTATCTCTCTAGAAGTATAGTTCTGACTTAGGCATCGGAGAGGGTTCACCAGGCACCACCCCCCCCTCCTCCGTGTCTGGTATTGCCCCTTTTGCAGGGCAAAGGGAGAGAAGAAGAGAAGGAACCAAGGGAAGAAGGAACGGAAGAAGGACATAGGAAAAGACAAGGCGACTTGAGAAGACCGGAGTACACACACCCCCCCATAAGGAGTGGGATTAAAGCCGACACCCCGTTGACTGAGATCCCATAACTTAACACTTGGCGCCGTCTGTAGGCTTCGGACAGAAAGCCTGGCTATTACACGAGCTATGACGAACAGTAGGGTGTCCAGGCCCCAACACCCACCTGGGGGCAATGGGCGGAGAGGAGAACCCATACCTCCAGGGAGGCGGCCTAACCCTGGGAAGCAGCCAATGCACTCAGAGCCCCAAGACATACCACAACCTCCTCAGCAACAGAACAACCAGGAGGGAGGACCCTCACGCCCAGCTGGGGCTGAGTCCTCCACAGCCTCCACCCCCCGGGCAAGAAGGCCACAGAGAGAAAGAGGACAACAGGGAGTGCCTTCCCACAACACGGCACCCCCGGAGGGATACTATTATGAAGAGCAACCCCAAGGGTACCCGCATGGGATGCCGGCACAAAGAGAGGGCAACCGCGCCCACACAGCGTATGCAAGGCCGGCATACACCCAAGGAACTTACACTGAAGCTCAGGAGGAGGAGCAAATCCCAGCAGAAGACTACTACTCGCACCCTCAAGCAGGGCAGCGAGAGGAACAAAGAAGATATCACCAAGAGCCACCCCCAGAGGGAAGGCAAGAATTTGTGCCTCCTAGGCAACAGCAGAGCAACAGGGCTTACACCCCGCTGGGAGAGGAAAGACAAGCAAGACCTCCAAGGAGGCAGGACTTCTATGAAGCACCCCAGCAGGCGTATCAAGGGTACACCTACAGTCCATACCAGCAAAGACAAGGGAACCCAATAAGCCCAGTTTACAACTACAATGAGTATCAGAGAGGTTATACTCCGGCAGCGGTGATGATCACCCCGGAGGAAATAGAAGCTATGATAACCCGGAAACTGAATGAGTCAAAGAAACCCAGCCTGCATTGCCTAAGTGACAAGACAAACCACCCTTTCACAAGGGAACTGGAGATGAACAGAGTGCCAGACTCCCTGCACACAGTGCAAATTGCAAAGTATAATGGGAAGGGAGACCCCCTAGAACATATCCAGCAGCATGAGGCCTCCCTATTTGGGAGGACCACTGATGAAAGATACAAGGCACTCCTTTTCCCAAACACCCTATCAGGGGTGGCCTCACATTGGTTCTTCAGCCTGCCCTCCGAGAGCATCCACTCATGGGAGCAGCTAAAAGCTAAGTTTCTGCAGAGATACCTAGGGGAGAGGAAACTCCTCAAGGGAACAGGCTCCATTGATGATGTAAAACAAGAATACGATGAAACCCTGGCCAGCTACTACACTAGGTTCAACCAGAATATCGCAGACATCCAGGGAGACATCACTGAGGGGGAGATAATCAGAGCCTTTATCAGAAACTTAGGTCGCTTTGGGTCAACATTGGCTGAAAAGATGGCCAAAAAGCCAGCAAGTACCTTGGAGGAGCTTGCAGGGAGAGTTAAAACACATATTGACCTTGAGAGGCACAGGGCAAGCAAGAAGGCCAAAATCCAGGCAGCTAAGGAAGATAATCAAAGGCCAAACAAAGGAAAGCCACCCCAGGCACCGCAGCAAGCAAGGCAACAAGAGTGGCGTCCCCCACAGAATACAAGGCAGCAGGAATGGCGTCCGCCACAGCAAAGAAACCAAATGGGTGAACCCTTAAAGGCTAGAGAAATCAATGTCATTAAGTTCATCCCACTGAACGCCACTCCAGCCACCGTACTCAGAGAGATGCGGAACCAAAAGCTATGGTCACCCCCTGCAAGGTGGAGAGCCCCAATGGTAGGAAATCACAAGGATAGATGGTGTGATAACCACGAGGCTTATGGTCACGACACAAATGAATGCTTTAGCTTAAAGCTAAGCATAAACAACATCGTCCAGAGGGGAGAGCTGAAGCAGTTCGTAGACCATGGGGGCAATAGCATGCAGCTAGGGCCACCACAGAAAGACAAGGGCAAGGAAAAGGTAGACTATAACCCTCCACCCAACAAAAGAGGAGTCATCAATATGATACATGGAGGAGCAGCATCAGGTGGCCCAACTGCTAATGCAAGGGAAGTCTATGCATCCAAGCTAAGCTCAGTGCCAAGGTGGAGGAAAAGACCAAGAGAAGGAGAAGAAGTGAAGATAGAGTTCTCGGAGAAGGACAAAAGCCACATCGTCTTTCCACACGATGATGCTCTAGTTATTACTTTAGATATTGATAATTTTGATGTAAAGAGAATTTTGGTGGATGGGGGCAGCTCAGCTGACCTCCTAAGCCTGAGAGTGTTGGAAGAGATAGGGAAAACCAAAGGAGACATCAATCCGGTCAACTTCCCTCTAGTTGGCTTCTCAGGGGCAACAAGCTACCCCCTGGGGATGATAACATTGCCAGTGACCATGGGCCAAGGATGGACCCAGCTGAAGGTAAATGTCAATTTCTTGGTGGTTGAGAGCCTGGGAGCCTACAATGGGATCCTAGGAAGGACAACCATAAATCCATATGAAATAGTGCCATCCACTGTTCACCAGAAGCTGAAGTACATCACGGAGAACGGAGTGGGAGAGGTCCTGGGTGATCAACGTACTGCAAGACAATGCTATGTCAATTCAATGAGACACGGATCACACAGGACAGACACAGTGGCTGTGGTCATGGCAGGAGCCAACCAGGATAAAAGAAAGAGGGGAGGGAGACAAAGGCAAGGAAGGAGGAAGAGTGGAGTGACACTCCGCCTGAGCAGGCAGTTTTTTCAAACAGTGCCTACAAGGAGATACAGGGGCAAGGCTGTGAAGGTGACATCCATACCTTGGCAGCCAGACACCATAATAGGGAGCAGGACAAGGGACTCCATCCTAAGAGGCTTTCGCTACATAGATGATATTAAGCAAATGCCGCAGGAGTCTATATCAAGTTATTTCCAGAGATTCTTTCATTATGGTGCCAACATGGGCATCACAAGGGGAGAAGCAGTCAGAGCATTCATCAGAAACATGCATCCAAGCTCATTCGAGGCCTATGGAGGGCTCTATGAGATGGTCAGGACGAGCACAATGAGAGAACTCAAGGCAAAGCTGGACAGGGCATTTGAACAAGAGGCGGAACAGTTGGATGAAGTTCCAGAGAAAAGAAGAGAAGCAGACACATTGGGAGGAGGTGTCAATTTCACATTCACACCCCTCACACTCAGCATAGAAGAAATTTTCCACAAGCGCCTCAAGCAAGAGCTGCCAGCATGCAGGGAGGAAGGCAAGGCCTTCCTAGGTAGAGATGCACAGGGTTGGTGTGAGTACCATGGGACCTGGGGGCATCAAACCAACAACTGCATGGTGTTGAAGGTGGAAGTGGAAGAAATGATCTACAATGGAAGCTTCAAGGAGTATGTGGCAACAGACACAGTGACCACCCCATATCCTTAGTTTCATATCTAGCATTTCGCATATTTTAGCTTTACAAGCTTTTCAAAAAACAACTCTTGAGAAGGAGAACTCACGAAGTTACTCCAACTCTACAACTATCTTCAATTTCCTACAAAGGATGTCTTGGTGCACCAAGGCATCCCGAGTGTACAAAAACATGAATGCTCCTAAGAGAGTAGTAGTTATTCAAAAGCATTTACCAGTGAATGTGATGTTACAATCACCAAGTTATCCTTACACAGATATGACTTCAAGTCAACAACCTTCGACGCCCCCAAGAGCGTATCTTGAGAGTAGTCTTCGTACTACGACATTCGACGCCCCCAAGAGCGTATCTTGAGAGTAGTCTTCGTACTACGACATTCGACGCCCCCAAGAGCGTATCTTGAGAGTAGTGTTCATACTACGACCTTCGACGCCCCCAAGAGCGTATCTTGAGAGTAGTTATTATACTACGACCTTCGACGCACCAAGAGCGCATCTTGAGAGTGGTTTCCAAAAACTACGAACTTCGACGCCCCCAAGAGCGTATCTTGAGAGTAGTGTTCATACTACAACCTTCGACGCCCCCAAGAGCGTATCTTGAGAGTAGTTATTACACTACGACTTCGACGCACCAAGAGCGTATCTTGAGAGTGGTTTCCAAAAACCACGAATTCGACGCCCCCAGGAGCGTATCTTGAGGTAGATTTGCAACCTACCAGATTCGACGCCCCCAAGAGCGTATCTTGAGGTAGAAAAAACACTACCAGTTCGACGCCCCCAAGAGCGTATCTTGAGGTAGATTTCAAACTACCAGTTCGACGCCCACCAAGAGCGTATCTTTGGTCTAACCTGAGCCCTCCGGGAGCCTATCCTGCGAAACGTTAAGTGCCGTCCGAGAGCCTGTCTCGTGAACAGCTTGACACCCGTCAAGAAGGTATCGGTGGTCTAACCTGAGCCCTCCGGGAGCCTATCCTGTGAAACGTTAAGTGCCGTCCGAGAGCCTGTCTCGTGAAAAGATTTCGACGCCTACCAAGAGCGTATCTTTGGTCTAACAGTACAACGTATACCGTGTAAGGGGTATCAGAAGAGATAATCACACCATGTTTGAAAGGATACCATGTTTGAAAGGATACCATGCTCAGAAGGATACCATGCTCAGAAGGATACCATACTCAGAAGGGTAACATGAGAAAGAAATTTCTAAGTAAAGTAATGTGAAGAACAAGTAATGTTTTTTCTTTATGAAATGGCAGGTAAGACACGAAGGAAAACACGAGAGAAGGATAAGTAAAGGAAACACACCAATTAAAGAGTTCATACCCAAAGAGCCATACACAAGGCATAGGGAGCCATCATGAGAAGAGATATATACAAAAGCATGAGAAGCACTAATGTAAAGGCAAACGAACCACGTAGTCAACAACATAATGCGGCAAAGGAAAGTAACAACAAACACCATCACAATCCGAAAGGACACTCAACCCATGCAAGGGGAGAAGGAGTGTAATTATATACAAGGATAGTATGAGATAAACAAGTCAGTCAGAAGCCTCGGGGGAGTCACCCTCACCACCTGAACCTGAACCTCCAGCGGAAATAGGTGAGGAAGAGGAATCTGAGGTACCAATCTCCACAGGTGTAGCATCCACCTGGGCTGGGGCAGCCTCGTCTGCGACAGCAGCCTGACCCACCAGAACAGTCGCGTAGCCAGCGGCATATGGCCCAAAGTCACCAAGGTCACCAAACGGGAACTGAGGATCAATCCGATATATGTGATCAACCAGATACTCACCGAACTGGTTCATCTCCTGAGTGAGACGCGTGCTATAATCGGCGGTGAAGGCAGAGGAGGCTTTATACTCAGATACTGCGACAGCCCTCTCCTCCGCCCGACACTTAGTCTCCAACCTCCGCAGCTCCTCAGAATGGACAGATGCGGCAACCTCAGCTTCCCGGCGCAAACTGCCCACAGTGGTCTCAAGCAAGGACACCTGGTCCTGGAGCTCCTGCAGCCTCAAATCAGATATACGCGCCTTCTCGGCAGCAGTGGCGACCTCAGCCTTGAGAGAAACCTGGCTGTCTTCAAGGGTCTTCCTCTCGTCAGATAACTCGAGTACGAGCGAGGACATGTTCACCATGTCAGATATGCCCTAACAATTCAAACAAGGGATGAATAACCGAAAGATAGACATTATGAAAGAAATAAGAGGAAAGCAAAGAACAACTTACAGGTGCATAACAAGAAAGTACCCCTTGAACAAAGCGCCGAGTCTCCCCAGGAGACTTGGGTGGAGCAACACGATCCCCAGGGGGAACGGCACCGCGGAGTACGCGGACGCCAACCTCAGGAGTCCGCAGAGAGGAGGAGCTATCGAGGTGGAACTCCTTCAGACCAGCGAAGGGAGTCCACTCAGACCCAATAACATCTTCATCAGTCAGCCGTGAGAAATCCTTCCGACTTAAAGTCGGAGGCCCACCTACACAAGCAAAGCAAGTCAAAGGATAGTATAAACATAGAAGAATCAGTAATAAGGTAGAGATCATACCTGAGGACCGTGCCCTCGGCTGGGGGGCAGGGGAACCACCACCAGCAGGTCCCTTCCCTTTGTCAGCTAGGGAAGGTACCTCTTCGACCACCATCTCCTTATCACGAGATAGGGTCGGAGGACGAGCAGTAGGCGAAGCAGGATCCACAGCCTTCTTCCTCTTAGCAGCCGAGGCCCCGGCCTCAGAATCAGATCGCCGCGGCTTGGACTTGGAAGGTCCAGAATCTCTGCCAACGGAGACGACCCTCTCAGTCACCAAGGGGGAGTGCACTAGCAAGATAAGAAAAACAAGATAAGGAAAACATAAGTTATATCATAAAGAAGCAAATAGGAGAAAGCATACCAGAGGCCCCAGCCTTCTTCCCAGGCAGGGGGGATTTCTTCAAAGCAGAACTAGAAGGAGCCTTCCTCTTGCTCAGGTCAACAGGGGCTCCCTGCATGTTATAGGTTTTTCCATGAAACCAACCTACAAAGGAAGAGCAGAAGGTAAATAAAGATGGAAAGACCAAGTGACATACCGAACCCCCGGAGTCAGGAGTCAGACTGATCCCGGCCTCGTAAAGATCCGTCTCAGTTATTAAAGACACGGGGCAGTAAGACCGGGTCCTGTTGCTCTCGTGAATGATCTTCATAGTCTTCAAATCATCCGAAGAGAACTCTCCAAAGGCAGGCCAACCATCGGACCGATCCTCATTCAGGACCGACCAAGTGACGTATCGGTCCGTAATGAAGAAGTAGTGCTTAGCCCAGTGACTGGCCGAATTGTCAATCTGGGTCACAAAACGGAGGGAGGTATCCCACTCAACTCCACTCAACCCGAAATCAGAGAATCGGGGATCTTTGAAGGTCGGATGGCGAGTTACGAAACTCGCAAACCCCACCCTCGTCCGGTACTGGAACCGATAGAAACATCGGAATAGAACGAGAGAGTACTTCCAGGAGTACCAATGGCACAATACCCGGAAGCCCACCCAGACGCGGAGGGCACTGGGGGCAAGGTTCACAGGAGAAATCCTGAAGAACCTGCTCAACTCTATAAGCTCGTCACAGTAAGGTAGCCTCAGCCCGAATCGGATCTGAGAGGGGTACACGGCGACCTTCCCTATAGGAGGCTCCGTCGCCGTCCCGCGAGTATTCCCCAAGGAGGGGAGAAAAGGATACAAAGGCTCATCTAGGGGACTGATATCTCCTAGGGTGACATGTTCGTTGTAATCGGACCTAGTGATATGGTTCTCTGACAGAATAGCAAGACCTAAGGCAAAGATAACAAGAAACCCCAAAGCACGAATCAAATTTCGACTAATACCCCAAGGAAAGTCACGATACTAAGCTAGCAATAGGAAAGGAAGCAACGCGACTGAAAAGGAAGAGAAAGAGGAACTCACTCATCCTTCGGAGAATACGGCGCCTCTGAAGAGTCTGCGTACGTGGACACCACCAAGAGTATAGTACCTGCCACGACACGACAAATATCAAGATAAGAGAAATTTCTGAGGAACCGGAAATACCCCGACACTCAACCAACGACAACAACCGAGTCAAATAATTTTATCCAAGCCTAAGGTCGGGTTTTGGGAAAAAATTACTTTTATACCCTCCAACAAAGATTAACACACCAACGGCGGCACGACATCAAATTCAAGACCGGGATAGCCCAATCGGACAAGAAACCATATCCGGACAACCGACAAACATTTTTCCCCAAAATCCACAATTACCAACGGCTATCTACGGCGATCCCACATTTAATCAAACATCGGCAATCAAACATCGGCAATCAAACATCGGCAATCAAATATCAACGATTCAAAAATCGACATTTGGTACGGCAACGAAAAAGAAAAGAGCGGACCTTCGGAAAACCCGACCCGATGTGGTAAACGGGTCCGGATTTCGAATTTGAAGACGCCCGAAAATCAGTCCCTCGCCGGAATTGGAGCCCCGCCGTCGCCGGAGATGATTCCGTCCACCCCGCCGTCACCGGAGAGCCCTGCACGTCGCGTCCTCCTTTGTCGTCGATCACCGCCGATGGACCAGCTGCCGTCCCCGCTGGCAGCGACTTCGCCGTCGCCGGGCCGTCCCTCCGCGTCGCTGGTGGCTGGAGCTGTCGTCCTGGCCGGCTGCCGCCTCTGTCCGACGCCGGGGTCCTTTTTTCCTGGCCGGTCGGAATTTCTGGTTCACCACTAAAAATTCTGGCCGGTCCTCCTCCTTGGGGGTGCTCTCAAACTTGCCTTGCTCTCCAAGGGTGAGTGGAAAAAGAAAGATGGTGGCTATGGTGGCTATGGTGGCTATTGGAGGTATTTCTCTAACTCTCCTCTTTTATGTTAAAAGGATGATAGGGTTTTTTAGGGGTTTTAATCACCACCATCCATCTAGCTTTAAGTAAAATCTAAGGGCCAAGGAAAGATCATCTTTTTTATCTCTTTCACCTATAGCTAAGTATACTCTCATACTTAGAGAATTATCAAGTTAGTTTTATTTTTGAGCATTTCATACTTAGGAAAATTTTTGGCCAAAATTAAAATTTCTCCTTATCTAGATGGAGTCCCGGCACGAATTTGAAGCGTAAGTTGTTTAGTTGCATTCGTATCACATCCCTATGCAAGTTTGTATTTTTTGAGTATACACCTGAAGCAGAGATAAGTTTATTACTCCCGCCTCAGACGGACGTATGCCTAGGCACACGTCCGTGCTACTCTGACGTTTACAATTCCTCTATCTCATTAGACAGGGGGCAGAGTCAGAGGCACGCATCCATGGGTAAGCAGGCATTCAGACAAAGAAGGTAAAATCCCGGTTTCAAATTGCGCGTGTCATACCATCCTAAAATAGAGTCAATCAAGGGTTAAGCCATTGGTTGACTCGGGGGCATGTGATGGATATACGCCCAATTTGAACCCGTTGACTTCCGAACCGTTGTATTTTTATCGTCCCATTTATGATTGCAAATCGAAACTTCAACCCGGACACTTCGCGAAAACACCGACGGCTCGGACGGGGCCGAAGCGCCCGTCCGACAATGAAGGACTCACCTAGGTGAGGTCGGGTGGCCACACCCGACCTCCCCTAGGGGAGATCGGGTCAGCCGACCCGATCTCCCCTAGGGGAGATCGGGTGGACCAACCCGATCTCTCCTAGGAGAGATCGGGTCAGCCGACCCGATCTCTCCTAGGAGAGATCGGGTCGGCCAACCCGATCTCTCCTAGGAGAGATCGGGTTGGCCAACCCGATCTCTCCTAGGAGAGATCGGGTCGGCTGACCCGATCCCTCCTAGGAGGGATGGGGTTGGCCAACCCCACCCTCCCTAGGAGGGGTTGGGTGCCCTCACCCAACCCCTACCCTCGGGGGTCGGATTCCTCCCCCCCCCCAAGGGTCCCGACACCACTCTCAGACGCCCATGCTCGGTCCACTCCGCCTACCTCCTCCGAATCCCAAGGTCTTAATTATATACTTAAAGGTTAATTAATTGTGTTTAGAGGTTAATGATGTCATTAAGCCACCTTAATGACATCGTTGCCTATAAATACCCCACATTCACAACTCATTTGGACATCTTGGCTATTTGGACAATTTAGCTCTGACATCTCTCTAGCTTTATCTCTCTAGAAGTATAGTTCTGACTTAGGCATCGGAGAGGGTTCACCAGGCACCACCCCCCCCTCCTCCGTGTCTGGTATTGCCCCTTTTGCAGGGCAAAGGGAGAGAAGAAGAGAAGGAACCAAGGGAAGAAGGAACGGAAGAAGGACATAGGAAAAGACAAGGCGACTTGAGAAGACCGGAGTACACACACCCCCCCATAAGGAGTGGGATTAAAGCCGACACCCCGTTGACTGAGATCCCATAACTTAACACCAAGAACTAATCCAAGCTGAATCCAAGTTGGATCAATGGAAAATCACAAGTAGAAATGAAGAAGGACTAGGTTGCTTCATCTCCAAGTTTGCGCCGCCATTTCATGGCTCTGATACCATATAAGCTGGAAATTTTACTTCATTGATCACTAGGGATTACAATCAAGATGATACAATATATATACTAAGTGAAAACTAGGCTCACCAACTAAGACTATACAAAGAGTTGTGAACCGGGAGCATAGTGTTTGCATAACATAACCGGGTGCATACATAGTGGCAGGGTGTATGCATAGTGAAACTAAGTGTATGCATAGTGTATTGAATATAGTCTTCATATACACTTCTATAAATTAAGTGGGACCTGATTGTCATCGTTATTCTGATATGTTTTGATCATGACTATGTTGATTGAAATTGTTCATGCATTTGGAAAATTCGCCCTCTTAGTGATGTAATGTTTCATGTTCAACCACGGTACCATTTAACAATCCAAGCTGTAAACAAGTATTTTCTAAGAGTAACTGACGTACTCTTGTCCTCAATACGTGTTTTGTTACGCAAATTAATGTTGCATGGTGATACAATTTAACTCATTATCACCCATCAGCTATAATGGCATCGTACCTTACCGATATTAATTGAAACATAGTTTTACATTTATGTGAATCATCTTTCATCATCCCATTGGGAATTTCTGATAGAACGACTCCAACATTATGTGTATATAAATTGTGTCTCTCGAAGTGTGTCATTTGATTTGAATGCCTAGCCTGACATATCGTTCAAGGCTTCTGGAAGGAAAATCATTTAAATGACTTGATCCTTCTTCGTTTGCCGACTTATCTCAGAGATTTCATCCATCTCCGAACTGAGCATCTTAGGTATTCACCTTTTGCGTCAGCTGATACTTTTACAAGGTCATTGTAGCTTACGTAGCTTACTTCATACCGATGTAAATGTTATCAGTAAGTCATATTTCTGAAGGAGTGCAAGCACGTCATCATGTAAACACTTCAATATTAAACTCATGTAATGAAACGATGTGTTCCGTCTATCGAGGTCCACTTGCGTGTTGCGCAATCTACTCTTGGGTTAAGCCCTTGGTTAAATCGTTTCATTTTTTAATTTTATTCAATTTAATCGGGTTTAACTGTCAACATTATTATTATTACAGTTTATTTCATTCAATGGAGTGATAATAATAGAATAAGATTTATAATCAATATGTAAGCAATGCGTCAAACAGATAATTAAAAGGATCAAATAGCTCGAGGAATTATAAATCAATACTATGACCGAGCATTTGTCATATGCTAAAAAAAAACGTTTCCTATATTTCAAGGAACATTATTTTCATGTATCTTATACTGAAAATTAAGAAGAGGTTCATTTAGCAAAGCAAATAAAGATAAAGTCTTTCATTCAATCTTTATATTTTCAGGGCAAGTTCCTCAGGTTTGTGCTTGTTCTCCTTCTCGGTTCTGTAATCAATAGAGAAAAATTGAATTAATCTCGAGTAAGAGGAGTCCCGGAAGAATTTGTGAGGTTACCATTATTCTTCAGCACGTACTTTGGAAGGATTTGTGCAGGCAATAGCAAGGTTTCCTTTCATGCCACACCTAAAACACGTTCGAGTTTCCTCTTTAGGTGTCTATTTTGCCTGCTTTTTCTTGCCTCTGAATTTCTTTCGCTTGAACTTCTTCTGAGGTTATGGAGCCAAAGGTTTGTTAGCCTTAAACTGAAGTCTCTTGCCTTTGTTCTTGCGCTTACCCTTTTGGTCAGCTGGATGCGAGGATGCAATATGCATTTCCACCCTTGGCATTTCAGCCTTGAGGCGATCCTCTTCCAGCTCGAGATGAACTCGCACTTTCTCAAGATCATCGAGTTGAGTGGCATGGGTAAGGTGCATTTTCATGCTATTCCAAGAGTCAGGTAAAGAGCGGATTACACATAGGACCTTTTGTTCGTCGGTCAGGATTTCTCCTGCCTCCTTGAGTTCAGCAAGCATGTTCGACATTTGTCTAATATGCTCCTTAATTGTGTGCTTGGGATTCATCTTGTATGAGTCTAAAGCGATGTTTAACGGTCGCTTCAGATCTGTGGTGTAAACACCAAACCCTGCCTTAAGACCGTTCCACAAGTCCATGGCTGACTCATAGTGATTATATCCATATAGTATGTCATCCTCAAGCAGTGACAACAAGGTGGAATGAATTTCCTGGTCCTTTGCATCCCATTCATCATGGGATTTCTTCAGTTCATCCGTGAGGTCTCCCTCCGGTCTAACTTTCTTTGTAGTCAGATGCTCCAAACCTCTCATTTCAATGATCACCATCCTTGCACGCTTATTCCAGATTTTATAATTATTGTTGTTCATGCTCACCCCCTTATTCATTTGGGAGATTGCATTGATGATCGCAGCCATGACTAACACATTGATGATTAAGAAAAATGAGGGAGACAATAACATTTTGAGGAAGAATTGCATACATCAAATATCATTAAGATAGAGTTCGACAGATAGTGATTCCTCAGTAAACCAATAGAAGATGGTTGTGAAAGAGTTCACAACATTGTCGTCTTCTATCCAATAGATCAATCTGTTAAAAACGGTTTATATCACAAATTACCAGAACGGGAATTTTAAAATAAGCATACCCGATCTTGGCTTTCCCAAGGCCCTTTTTGTTTTGGAAAAATCATTCCGATGAATTCACTCATGCATACAAAATTCTACAATCCATGCAAATTATCATATGCTAATAACATTCATCATTCATACCACATACATGCTTACGCGTCATGCGTCTAATGTTCCAAGGAACTCATGCTTGCATTTATAATTCTATTTTTAAGTAAATTATCAAACACAACTACATATTTAACAATCTAGCATACGTATCAAACATGTAGCATCCACATCAATCATACATATTTGGTACTTTATTTTCGGTTTTAAAATAATTTTAAACATTAGGGGCTGATTTGCAATTCATGTTTATATTCAATCACGCAAGCTTCTAGACATGAATCCTAGGCATTTTCAACCATCACAGCATGTCCATTCTAGTGCGCATACCATATATTTAACAAGGGCTCCGCCCACACATGTAATATTCAGCTAGCTTGACTCAGTCAAGAGAACAGTTCTAATCATGCATAAATATATATTGAATAATAAACAATTGCAATTCTGCCCACTAATTTAACCAGTCCCAGAAACATGTATCTCCGAGATTTATCCCCGTAATCGAAACAAGGCATAAATGTTAGCAACCATATGAGCACTGTGTAGTCCATCTCGAGGTTCAAAAACATTTGAGTTTTAAAACTTGACCTCCCTATTTTAATTGACTTGAATTCGGTTTAGAAAACATTTTTCAGTTCAGTCAATTTCAGTATGTTTTGGTCCGGTTAGGTGCGGTTCAGAAAATCTGGTTCGACCCGGTCTGGCAAAAATCTGGTTCGGTCCGGTTTTAAATATAAAATCTGGTTCAGTACGAACCGGTCCAAGAAAATAGGGTTCGGTTTGGTAAAACACTCAAAACCGGTTCGGTTAGATCCACTTAATTACCACGGTCCGACCCGACCCGAATAGGTTGAACCGATTGAGAAAATCCGGTTGAGTTTTGTTTCGTCCCGGTTTAACATATTGGACCGGCCCAATAATTAAAATTTTAAAGGTTGGGCCAAAATGTTTACCTGTGGCCCAAGTAGGGTTTTAAAGTCCAAAAATATTTAACTTAGCCACCAAGTAACATTAATTATATAAAATAATTTCCAATATTAAAATATATATGTATATATATATATATATATATATATATATATATATATATATTTCGGCACTATATAAAACATATATATATTTATTGCTAAGATTCTATCTATAAGATTAAATCAATCAACAATATATATATATATGTAAAATCGGCACAATATATATTATATATATTTTATTTATTGTCAATATCTTTAATAGGGAAACAAATAACTGACAATATATTTTCTCAATATTTTAGGTAACTAAATCTATCAATAATATCTTTAACCCTATTTAAATATTTAGATATATTGATAGTGATATATATTTCTATATATTATTGTGAATCTATCCTTATGTTCCTAATTATAGATATATTTTTATCTTAATTAAAAAATTAAAATATGGTAAAAATATAATTTTATTAGTGTGGCCGAAATTTTCATCCCTTTCTTTGGTGTCTAAAAAATTAAAAAATTTACCTAGGGTTTCGGCACAAACACCTAAATTGGGAACAAGTGGTCAAATTTTAAGATCACATTTTAATAAGATCTACAATCCAATGTTTGATTTTGATGAATATCACCTTTTTCTTGAAGATCATGAACATCAAATAAACCAAGAACATCATGAAAATTTCGGACCACCATTATCATAAAAATTCGAAACTTTTAAAATTCTATAAAAGAATAATTTCGGTCTGAATTTTTTTTAAAATTTCAAGAACACCAATTTATCGAAATCATGAACTCCTAACCTCGCTATGATAACACTTTTAGATTACAGGGAGTAGTCACTACAGAAACACAAAACATGGTACGTGCATGTAATCGAAATTACGCAGCGGAAGAGTTACACATACCTCAACAGTTACTATAGTCCAAGATCCTTTGTACGAGGGAGTTATCGATCCACCGGACGGAACCCATAGAGGTTCTTGTGAAAGAAGCTCTACGTGGTGTTAGCTCCACAACCAAAGCCTCAGATCAATTCTTGGCTCGGGGACAGATCTTCGGAGAGTTGCTCGAAAGCAATTTGGCACACCCTTGGTGAAAGTATGGTTCGGCCGAAACTAGTAGATGTGGGAGGAGGGTTTTCTCTCTAAAACACTCTTGTGAGGGAATTATGATTAACCCTAAAATATTCCCTAACACCACTTATTTATAGGAGGAGTAAAGTGGACACAAGTCCACTTTACCCTCACTATAAGTTTCGGCCAGCCTATGTATTTGAGGAGGCCCAATTGGGATTTGGGTCTAGCCCAATTACCCTAATGTGACATTTACCCAAGTTCATTAGGTAAACTATACATATTATGGGCTACCAATTACGACGCCCATCACCATATGCTTACAGCTCCCACTCGCCGGAATGGGAGGGTGCCTGTTAATGTATTGTTGTCCAAATCCGCATCAACATTTCTCTCCTTTGATCTGCTCTGTGCTTCCGAATAGTTCATACGAGGTTTTCCGTGCAACCGGCGGATACGACGGGCATCGTGCTACTCATCTGTTAGGAGTGTTGTAACACCCGCGGAACGTTGATACCCTTTTCCCCAATCAACCTGTTATAAAAAAAAAATTATACATATTGTACCGCGCTGTATCCTAGGTCAACTGGAAATTCTCCATTTGCCTAGTTTCTACATAGGAACACTTCTCCAAGGCATCCGTACAATTATTCACAACCTTCAACTAATATCCGGCTGGTGGCCACCTAGTGAATACAAGAATCAGTGAATTACAGGTGAACTTGACCATCCCCATCGCTCATACCCTTAGTAAAACCCAACCGGTTTCCAAAGACGTGGTCACTGAGCCTTTTTGTTCAGCACTACACTTGTACGACGGGAAGCGAGCATTGAGCCTGACCTTAGGTACCAGTAAGGATGCCTTCGGCATCCAGGGGTCACGGACCGACTCTAAGTCCATGAGGATACTTCGGGTGCCTCTTCATAAGGCTCCCGGGATCAATCACACGCTCGAGGTGAAGAAGTTTGCGCCCGCCCGAATCACGAGGAATGTTTTCTAGCACAACCGAGCGATGACCCCGTGGTCGAACATGGCACGCGTAGTATGAAACACGCGTTGATAGCATACATGAACCTTTTGGGTCAACAGGAATGGGACATGTCAATCATGCTATCACAGATTTTCGTCCGGCCCGGAATGTGGATTTATGACGAACGAAGTTCATCACGGCGATCTGCAGAACGAGAATCACGTCGAGTTACTTCGACTATAGATAATCATTCTGCTCAATCAGGTTTATCCCCTTGATTCTTAGCCAGCCTTGCATAGTGGAGACCTCCCTCGACCGTACCTGTGTTACTAGGTAAGGCCCACATTCGACATAGTTTTGGTAGAGGATTGCGTCCTTCTACGACTCAGTTTATAGACCGTAAATCTGATGTAATTAAAACAGTATGACGTCGATTGATCATAAACTCAGTTGCAATTCTTTCGCTTACAAAATGTAACTTTCTAATATCAAAATGTTATCACAGATACATGCCATTTCTAAACCCTACGCAATCCAAGCAGTTTTACATGCTTTTCGAATATCTCCCTGCGTAGTGGCTTAGTTAATGGGTCCGCAATCATATTATCAGTGGACAAGTATTCCATAGTAATTATATTGTCTTCTACAATCGATTTAGCATAGAAATATTTCACATCAATGTGTTTGGTCCTACTTTGGTACTTCGGATTCTTAACTGCCGCAATAGCTGCCTGACTGTCGGAGAACACCTTTACAGGTTTACTTCAGACGTCACCACCAAGCAACGCAGTAAAAAGCCTTTTCAGCCAGACTTCTTCTTGTGCATTCATAGAGAGATCAACGAATTCCGATTCCATTGTTGATAGCGCGACACAGGTTTGCTTCTTTCTCGTCCATGAAATGACGGCATTAGCAAGGTGAAATACTCCTCCCGTGGTTGACTTACGATCATCCAGATCGCAACCATGGTCGGCGTCACTGTAACCGGTCAATTCTAACTTCCCGCCCTCATAGCACAGAGTATAGCCGGCAGTACCTTTCAGATGACGAATTATTCGTTTTGCAGCCTTTAAATGTTGATAGCCAGAATCTGATTGGAAACGTACTACTAGGCCCACAGCATAACAGATATCCGGATGAGTGCATTGCATGGCGTACATTAAACTACCAACCATGCTTACATACTCTGCACCCTTCATCTGTTCGCGCTTCGCTGGGTTCTTGGGGCCGTCACGTTTAGACAGTGCGCACCTAAATACTACCGGCGTATCCACGAGTTTGGCATCCTGTAATCTGAACATTTTCAACAACTTGCTGATATAGGCTTCCTGAGATAGACACAATTTCAGGGTAGCCCGATCTCTAGCAATTTTAGTGCCCAAGATATACGTGGCCTCTCCCATGTCTTTCATCTCAAATACAGATGCTAACCAGGACTTTGACTTGTTCATGAAACTCACGTCGTTTGCAGCAATGATTATGTCGTCCACGTATGAGGTTAAGATGACATACTTATACCATGAGGTCTTATAATACACGCAAGGATCCTCGTGAAGATTCACGAATCTGTTTCCTACGATGTCCTCGTGGAATCTGCGGTACCATTGCCAAGACGACTGTTTAAGACCGTATATGGACCTTTGGAGTTTACAAACTTTACATTTGTTACCAGGAGTAATGAAACTCTCCGGTTGTTCCATGTAGATATCTTCCTCTAGGTTAGGTTAAAGATTGATAATATTTTTGCTTATAATAAATTTGATTAAATCCTGGTGTAGTTAGATCAACCTAATATAATATATATAAAAAAATAAAGTTGGATATTAAGTGAATTGAGTACCGAAAGGGCGTGGTTAAAAATTATATTTTTAATTCGTAATAGAACCCCCGAACTCGAATTTCTGATCGTAGACCGATTTTATACCTAAGGGATTAATCCATTATTCGCTTAGGTAATTTATGATTCTAATTAGCCTTAATTAACTAGTGGCACCTCTATTCAAAATCCACGTTTTCAAAACGTAATTCGCCTTAGGTCAGATTTAGGTCTAACAATTTGGCGACTCTGCTTGGGATATTAGAGGGTTCAGGCTCAGTGTGTTCAATTTTTTGTCATGTTTGAGTTTTGTAGCTTTATTTTTTATTTTATTTTGAATTCACTGATCTATCTTGGTTTTTTTTTTTTGTGATTTTAGGTGCTGAGTTATTTTTTTATTATATCTAACTATTTTTCTTTGTTGTATATTGAGTTACTTGAATTCACACACACCACTCTAGTGTAATATCCAAAAGGCCTAAAACCCAGGGCAACTAAGAACCCTGGAGAGTTAGTAACGGTACGACCGGAGCGGCTGGGCCGCCGGTACAACTCCGAAAAACTCCACTCGCTTGTGAAGGTCTTGTGATCCCTTTGATGGGGGGAGGAAACCACCTTGTCGGGAGCCTATCAGTGGAAACTACCTTGTAGAGCAAAGCCACACATTTTTACCCCCTAACATGTCGTGTTTTATCCGTGTTTTTTTTTGTAAATGTTATCAGGTAAATAGTACTATTTGTATAACTTTTATTTCTCATATATTCATCTCATTGCATTTTTTAAAAAAAAAAAAAAAAAAAAAAACTCTTTCAGCTAAGTAATTAGTCATTTAGTTGTATACATTTTCTTTTCAAACATGCATTTCGTATGCATTGTTTTATTTTTTTTAAAAAACCTCTTACCTGAATTTTTTATTTTAAACATGGGTTTTACAAGCATTATTTTAAATAAATAAAAAATCTGCAGGTAACTTGTAATTTTGTTAGTGCATTACATATGCATTACTTTTAAAACACATTTTAGGAAATTTTTTAATTATTCCTCTTTAGCTATTAGAGCTTCTAATTTCAGACGTGCATTTCTTATGCATCATTAAAAATAAATTTATCTGAATTGTTTTATTTTTAATAATGCATCCAGTATGCATTAATTTTTTTTTAAAAAAAAAAAATTATTAGATAAATCGTAAGATCTCTTAGTTTTAGGGCTATTTGTTTAAAAAACATTTTACCTGATTTTTTTAATCAAAAGACGTGCATCTCATTTTACGGACGCCACTAGAGGCTCTTCATCGACGAACGCCACTAGAGGTTCTTATCCGACATACACCACGAGAGGCTCTTCTCCGACGGAGGCCGCCGGAAGCTCTTCACCGACGGACGCCACTAGAGGCTCTTCTCCGACATACAGCACTAGAGGCTTTTCTTCCGACGGACGCTGCTAGAGGCTCTTCTCCGACAGACGCCATTAGAGGCTCTTCTCCGACGGACGCCACTAGAGGCTCTTCTCCAATAGACGCCACTAGAGGCTTTCTTCGATAAACACCACTAGAGGCTTTTCGTCTTCGCTCGCCACAGGAGGCATCATCTATCAAGATTTTACTTTGTTGCACGCCATTGGAGGCTTTTCCTTGTCGCTCGCCACTGGAGACATCGTCGATTGAGGTCTTACTTTACTGCACGCCACTGGAGGCTTTTCTTTACGCAGGCCACTGGAGGCTTTTCTTTCCGCACGCCACTGGATGCTTTTCCTTGTCGCTCGCCACTGGAGGCATCGTCGATTGAGGTTTTACTTTACTGCACGCCACTGGAGGCTTTTCTTTCCGCACGCCACTAGAGGCTTTTCGTTATTGCACGCCACTGGAGGCTTTACTTTTACGCACCGCCAACGGAAGCGTCGTCAACAGGGGCACCGCCGACCGAGGCTTTACTTTTCCGCACCGCCACCGGATGCTCTTATTTACCGCACTGCCGCTGGAGGCTCTACATTCTGCAATACCAATGGAGGTTTTCTTTCACACCATCCGAAATAAGCCAGGAGTTTCCTTGAAGATTCGAAGACTCAAAAGAATATATATTTTCCAACAAAAATTAGTGTTTCCTCATCTTTGGACAAATCCCTTCGAACATGTTCTACGGGAATTCGCCCAAAGAGGGGCAAACTGTAAACACCTAATTTTGGTATGCGCGACACGTATATAACACGATTAAAAATGTTATGTGTAACTCTTTTAAAAAAGGAAGTATCTGGATATGGAAGGTCGCGAAGTTTCTAAAGATAGAATTGACTTAAAATAGGATTGTAAAATATTCAGAAAATATATTATGTGTATTCATGGCGAAATACATAAATATATATGTATATTTTCGGAATATTAAATGCATATATATTTCAGATTTTATTTTCTTAGTTTGGAGGTCTTAGTTTAGCTATAAATAGGTTCATTTTGCATGTAAAATCAGAGACAACATCAATAATATTATATCAGATTTCGGAACCCGTACAGATTTGTCTTCAAGTGAATTTTTTTTTTTTTAATCAGACCTTTCGTCTTCCACCTATGAATGGAGGTAACCGGCGCCGCCTGCCACCATCCTCCGCCGACAGCCGCCATCCTGCCGTCCGCTGCCCCTGCTCCAGTCCAGCACGACCGACAACCTCTGCGCCATCCTGCCCGTCCGCTCCGGCCGCCCCGACCACCTCACGCCTAAGTTCTCTCTCTCTCTCCCTCTCTCTCTCTTTCTCTCTCTCTCTCTCTCTCTCTCTCTCTCTCTCTCTCTCTCTCTCTCTCTCTCTCTCTCTCTCGCTCTCTCTCTCTCCTCCAAAGCAGTTAAAACCCTTCCCGGCGCCCGCTACCAGCCCATCCGCGCCACCACCCTTTGTTGGGTTTCTGATCTTCGACCTTCCTCGCGCCGTCCAGATCCGCCATGCCCGTCTCTGCCTTCCACTGGAGTTCCGTCATTCTTTGCAGCTGACGTCGGCCTTCCTCAGTGTGACCTCCTAGGAACAGGTAAGTCCCGTACCCTATCTCTTTTTTATTTTTTATATTTTTATTGTTCTAGATTTATGATTTATTTGTTTATTCTTTTTTTGCTATTATTTTATTATTGTTATTATATTAAACTTAATAAGGTAATTTAAATGTAATTGGTTAAATTCAATTGGATAAAATATTTAATCGTTCAAGTAATTATGTATATACGTTGAATATATTATGTATGTATTTAAGCATGTTAGATAATTTTGGGGTTTTAGATTTCGTCTTAATTAGGATTTATAGATTAAGATTAGTTTTTAGACTTAGGATTGATAATATTTTTGCTTATAATAAATTTAATTTAATCTTGGCATTATTAGATTAATCTAATATAATATAAATAAAAAAATAAAGTTGGAAATTAAGTGAATTGAGTACCGAAAGGGCGTGATTAAAAATTATATTTTTAATTCGTAATAGAACCCCCGAACTCGAATTTCTGACCGTAGACCGATTTTATACCTAGGTGAATAATCCATTATTCGCTTAGGTAATTTAGGATTCTAGTTAGCCTTAATTAACCAGTGGCGACTCTATTCAAAATCTACGTTTTCAAAACATAATTCGCCTTATGTCAGATTTTAGGTCCGACAATACACATTATTTTTTAAAAAAAAAACTGCTCAGGTAAGATCTAATTTTAGTTAGCGCGTCGAATATGCAAAAAAAAAAAAAAAACATGTTAGGAAAAATTGTAATTCCTCTTTAACTATTAGAGTTTCTAATTTCAATCATGCATTCCATTCGCATCATTTTAAAAAATAAACTTTTTACCTGAATTGTTTTATTAAAAAAAAAAACTCTTTAGATAAATCGTATGCTCTCTTAATTTTAGGGCTCTTTGTTGGATTACGGGGACGTAATAATACGAAATGCTAAACGTGTACTAGCAAGAAATCTAATCTACGCAGCGGAATTAGTACACATACCTTTTAGCTTTCCTGCCCAAGAACGATGTGGAGGGAGTTCTGATCCTCCGGTCGAAACCACGTGCAAGTTCTTCTTTAGAAGTCCCACGCGATGTAGCTCCACAACAAGACTTCTGATCGATTCTTCAACGGAGATGGAACCTCGGACTTGATGTTGGTGGTGCCGAAATATTAGACTAGGGTGACAAGTTTTCTCAATAGAGATCCTTGTTCTTAATTGTGTGTTTAACCCCTTAGGAGTCACCTCTATATATAGTATTGGGTGGAGTTGCCAAAAGGCAACTCCAACCAATGTGGTACTAGGGTTTCGGCCGAACCATGCATAATAAGGGGGGAGGCCCATTTTAGGCCTCCCCTGTCATTTACTAATTGGATTTAGCCCAGTTAGCCCAGATTGACAATTACCTAATTAACTTAAGTAATTCCCTTAATTAACGGGCTCCTATTACGGCGCCACGTCACCATATTCTAACAGCTCCCACTCGCCGGAATGGGGGGGTGCTCGTTAATCTATACGGTTACGCAATAGTATCAACATCTCAGTCTTCAGTCTTCGTCTCCGTCTCCGAATAGTTCATACGAGGCTTGCCGTGCGACCGGCGGATACGACGAGCATCGTGCTACTCATCTGTTAGAAGTATTATAGCGCCCGCAGAACGTTGATTCCCTACCAAACCTGTTTGAAAGAAAACTATATACCACACTGTATCCTTGGTCAACTGTTAATTCTCCAATTGCCCAGTTTTCCACAAAGGAATACTTCTCCATGGTATCCGTACAAGTGTTCACAACCTTCAACTAACATCCGGTTGGCAGCCACCTAGTGAACACGAGAGTCGTTGAATTAATGGTGAACTTGACCATCCCCATCGCTTATACCCTTAGTCTGACTCAACTGGTTTCCAAGACGTAGTCACTTGGTTGTTTTCTTTGGCACTACGCTCGTAAGCTGGGAAGCGAGCATTGAGCCAGACCTTAGGTATAAGCTCTAAGTCCGTGAGGATACTTTGGATGCCTCTTCATAAGGCATCCGGGATCAATCACACGCTCAAGGTGAAGAAGTATGCACCCTTTGAATTACAAGGATTCTTGCTAGCACAACCGAGCATGACTCCGTGGTCGAACGTGGCACGCGCAGTATGAAGCACGCGTCGATAGCACACCTGGTAAAGCCAGAGATGGGATATGTCAATAATGCTATCGCAGAATCTCTCATTTGGCCTTGAATGTGATATAGTGATGGACAAAGTCCAACTCGCCGATTTATAAAACGAAGATTAAGTCATGCTGTTAAGCATGACAATGTTATCGTTTTGTTTGATCAGGTTTATCCCCCTGATTCTTAGCCAATCTAGTTATGGTAGAGGTCCCTCTCTCCTTACAAGATGACCGTGTCTGTGTGACGAGGCAAGGTTCAAATTCAACATAATTTTGGTGGAAGAATTTTACTTCTTCCTACGACTTAGTTTATAGACCGTAAAATCCGATGTTGTTAATCATTATGACGTCGATAAATCATAAACTCAAATTGCTATTATTTTATTCAATTGAAACATAATTTACAATGTCAAAATGTTATCACTTATACAAGCCACAAAGTTTAAGCCCTACGTAATCCAAGCATTTTTACGCGCTTTTCAAAAATCTCCCTACGTAACGGCTTAGTTAAAGGGTCTTCGACCATATTGTCTGTAGGCAAGTATTATAAAGCGATTATGTTGTCTTCCAGAACAGATTTAGCATAATTGTATTTCACATCAATGTGCTTTGTCCTACTATGTTACTTTGGATTCTTAACTGCCGCAATGGCCGCCTGACTGTCGGAGTACACCTTCACAGGTTTACTCTTCTTATCGGTGCCAATTAATGCAGTAAGAAGCCTTTTCAGCAAGACCGCTTCTTGTGTGGTTTTGGAGAGGGAAATGAATTTTGATTCCACAGTGGAAAGCGCGACACACGATTGCTTATTGCTTACCCATGATATGGCAGCATTTGCTAGGAAAAAAACTCCTCCTGTGTTGGACTTACGATCATCCGGATCGCCACCGTGGTCGGCGTCACTATAACCACTCAATTCGAGTGGATTGCCCTCATAGCACAGAACATAGTCGGCAGTACCTTTCAGATATCTAATAATTCGTTTTACGGCCTTTAGATGTTGATAACTAGGATCTGATTGGAATCTTGCTACTAGGCCCACAGCGTAACAGATGTCTGGCCGAGTACAGAGCATGGCGTACATTAGACTCCCTACCATGCTCAGATACTCTGCATTCTTCATCCGTTCCCGTTCGTGTTGGTTTTTCGGGTCATCACGCTTCGATAGCGCGCACCCGAACACAACCGGCGTATCCACGGGTTCAGCATCCAGCATTCTAAATCTTTTCAACGGTTTGTTGATATATGATTCCTGAGATAGACATAATCTCCGGGTGTCACGATCTCGAGAAATTTTGATGCCTAAGCTGTACGTGGCCTCTCCCATGTGTTTCATCTTGAATGCTGATGCTAACCAGGACTTTGATTTATTCATGAAACTCATATCGTTCGCAGCAATGAGTATATCATCCACGTATAGTGTTATGATGACATACTTAGACCCGGAGGGCTTAGTGTATACGCGGGGTTCCTTATGAAGATTCACGAATCCGTTTTCAATGATTTTCTCGTGGAATATGCGATACCATTTCCGATACGATTGTTTAAGACCGTATATAGATCTTTGGAGTTTGCAAACTTTGCGTTCTTTGCCAGGAGTAATAAAACTCTCCGGCTGCTTCATATAGATCTCTTTCTCCAGTTTTACTTGGAGAGGTTTGGTCTTAATGTCCATTTGATGCATGCTCGAGTTCGAGACTTGCAGTCATGGGAAAGGACGGCCCAAACTATGGTGTAATACATAGTCGGTGAGTCCGTCTATAACAAAGTTTGCTCCGTGAATTTGGGTAAATCCTTTCGCAATTATTCGAGTTTTGCACCACTCGAAATTTCCACCAGAAGTGAATTCTAAGATTTCACTTTCTAGTTCTGTGGTTAACAGATAAATCAACTAAAGACTAAAAATGAATTAGTTCTTATTTAGGCAATTTCATCCTCCATTGTTTTCCTCCATTCCCTCGTATTGAGGTCCTTTCTTTGCTTGCTGAACCGTCACTGGTTCAAGAACGAACATCAAGATGTTTAACACATCTCGTTTGATGGGATACTTCTCGAAAGAAGTTCATTGCCTTTGACTATGTCTAGGCACGTTAATCCAATGTTTTAGTCTGATCGTTACTCCCACTCAGAATAATGCTTCTTATCAGGAAATTACTCCCACTGGGAACAATGGTGGTGGTTGAACTTACTTGGAATATCCTCTCGGTCTCGGTTTTTTTTTTTTACCTCCGAGATGTATTCCTCGATCACTATTATCATGATTATCAGGTTTGACTTGATTCGTATTTTGAAATTTAGTGATGACTGTGTGTGAGGGGGAGTGAGCCCTCTCACTGGATTTATTATGAAGACGTTTCCATCATCATTTACCAAATCAATCACTTATGCTATATCAATTCTCCCACTCGAAGTAAGTGGGACCTGAGAATCTCCATCAACCATCTGTTAACTCAATTAGTACTAGCTTGTTTCGTTCTGCAAAGCGTTGGAAATTCATCCTCAAACCTTAATAATGTGTCATGTTTATCCACGAAACCATTGTTCCAAGCTAATTTTAAAACTCGTATTCTTCGCGAGTAGTTCGTATTCTTAATGAATACTCGTTTTAATGCGTAAATTAATGTGTCTTTGTGATAAGGTTTTACTCAAATCATTCATTAGCTTTTATGGTAACTTGTTAACCGATTTTGTCAGAACATAGTGTTTTACATTAATGTGAGTTAAGTTAATCGCATCCCGCATGAATAATTAATGTGTAACTCTAACATTATGTAATTCTAAGCTATGTTTATTGAAGTGTTTTAATGAATTCCTTTTAGCCAAACTCTTCGTTCAAGGCTAAGGGTGGGAGAGTTGTTTTACCGACTACTTCTTTTCGTATATTTAACTCATCCATAGATTTATCTATCTTATGGTCCATGCATTTAAGCTGTTGCTTTTAATGCCATGGTTGATGTTCTAATTAGATTGTAGTAGCTGAGAGGCTTACATAAAATCTAAGTAGTTATCAATGAGTTATATCTGAAGAGTTACAAATGAAAATTATGCATTCATAAAAATACTCGATTATTAAATTTGTATTCTAAAACGATGTGTCCCGTCTTTCGAGGTGACATGCGCCTCGCGCATACCCTGTTAAAAACCGTGGTTTTGAGAATCGTTTTAGTCTTAAAATTTAAAAGAAAAATCGGTTTTAAACATGCACATTATTTGGGATACAAACTATAATGGAGTACTTTAACAAATAAGGATGTTTGAGCAATGTCTTGAATAGGATAAAAACGAACGATGATAAATTCAATACTCAATTCAAGTATTAGTAAATACTCGGAAAATAACGTGTTCCACTAAGAAACTTATTTAAGAGTATTTTCAAACAGAAATAAAAGTAGAAGTTTTAGCAAATCTAAAGATAAAGAATCTCTCATTCCATCTATATTCTTCTGGGGCATCCTCGATCAGGTCGTTGCTTCTGTTTCTCGGATCTGTAATTCAAAAGAAAATGAATTACCCTCGAGTGATTAGAAGCAAAAGAGAATGAATGATTTTCATCATCTTTTCTCTTTACGTACCTTAGGAGGATTAGTGCAAGCATTAGCCAGGTGTCCTTTCACGCCACACCTGAAACACGTTCGAGTTTCCTCTTTACGTGTCTGCTTTGCTTGCTTTTTCTTACCACCGGATTGTTTGTGTTTAAACTTCTTCTGGGATTTGTTCGCCACAAACTTATCAGTTTTGTTTTGAGAGCTTTTTCCCTTTCTTTTATGCTTCCCTTTTTGTTCGGTTGGAGCGGAGGATGCAATATGCTTTTCAGATCTAGACTTTTCAGCCTTGAGCCTATCTTCCTCCAGCTCTAGATGAACTTGTACCTCCTCGATAGTATCGAGATGGGTAGCATGGGTAAGACTCATTTTCATGATATTCCAAGAGTCGGGTAAAGAGCGGATCATGTAGTTGATTTGTTGTTCCTCAGACAGGTTTTCACTTGCTTCCTTGAGCTCAGCGATCAAGTTACACATATGCATAATATGATATTGTATCGTATGCTTGGGATTCTTCTTATAGGTGTCAAGAGCGATGTTTAACGCTCTCTTTTGGGCAATGGTGTAGACACTAAATGTTGCCTTAAGACCATCCCATAGGTCCTTGGAAGTCCCCAAATGGTCAAACCTATAGAGAATCTCGTCTTCCAGCATAGAGAGCAAGGTGGAACGAACATCATGAACTTTGACATCCCATTCATCATATAACGTCTTTTGCTCATCTGTGAGGTCTCCCTCAGGCCTAGTTTGTTTTGTGGTCAAATGCTCCAGACCTCTTATTTCAGAGATTATCATCTTAACTCGTTTATTCCATATTTTATAATTACCGCTATTCAATCTTATTCCCTTATTCAACTGGGAAATGACATTGCTAGTTGCATCCATCTATATTAACACATTGACAATCATGCAAAGTTTAGGAAGAGAACAACATTTTGACTGAATTGCAAACATCGGATTATCTATTATGATGGAATACGTCGAATGGTGATTCTTCAGTCACTAAACCAAACCAACCTTCAGTAAACCGAGGAAGGGGGTGTCGTGAAAGAATTCACACTATTGTCGTTTTCAATCTAATAGATCAGTCTTTTTAAAACGGTTATTCTATTGCAAATTACCGGAACGAGAATTTTCAAATAAGCATACTTGATCTTGGCTTTCCCAAGGCGCTTATAATTTTGTAAAATTATCCGATAATTTACGCATGCATATTTATAATTTTACTATGTCTAGCAAATCATCATACCATGCCATAAATATCGAACACAACATGCTTACGCGTCATGCGTCTAATGTTCCTAGCATACATAATTCTATGTAAAGTATATTATCACATGCGTTCTATTGTGAACATCCTAGTATACGCGTCAAAACATGCAACATCCGCACACATCATGCATAATTGGCGACTGGAATTTTCGGTTTTATAAAACGCTTTGAAAATATTATGGGCAGTTTTGCAATTCGTGCTTACAATCAATCATGCGAATTTCTAGACATGGATTATAGGCACTTTCAATCAGCATAGCATGTCTATCCTATTGCGCAAACCATATATTTAAATCCCAGAGCTTAATGCTCGCAATATAATATCCAGCTAGCTTGACTAAGTCAAGACGACAGTTCTAATTATATCAAAATATATGATGCAGAAAGTAAACAATTGCAAATTAGCCCACTAATTTAATCCAGTACCAAAAAAATGCAAGTCCGAGATCCATCCCAATAATCGAAACCAGGCATTAGGGTTTTGACTGAAACCATGTATTAAAACACAAACCCTAAGAGCACTGTTTAGGCTAATTTTAAAGTTCAAAAACATTTTGGATTTAAAATTTGACATCTTATTTTATTGAACAATTTAAAATTTCCCAAAATTTTGAAATTTGGTTCGGTCCAATTTAAAATCCGGTTCAAGCCGGTCCGATTTTAAAAATCTGGTTTGGTCTGAACCGATTCAATAAAATAAGATTGTGGTTCGGTTCATCACTCGAAATCGGTCTGGTTAGGTTTAATTTAATTACTATGGTCTGAACCGACCCGACTAGGTCAACCCGATTAAGAAAACCCGAATTAGTTTTACCCGCTCCGGTTTAGCAATTGGACCGGCCCAATAACCCTAGGGTTCGGCCGAATTACTCTTGTGGGCTAAGTAGTGTTTTAAAGTCCACTAAAAACTCAACTTAGCCTTCAAGAAATAATAATTATTTAAAATAATTTCCAATATTGCTAATATATATATATATATATATATATATATATATATATATATATATATATATATATATATATATATATTGTCAAGATTTTATCTATAAGATGTAAATCAATCAACAATATATACACACATATAAAAATTTCGGCCACTATATATATATATATATATATAATTATTGTTGTCAAATATATCTTTAGGGATTAAAATATGTATACAATATTTTTTCTTAATATTATATAGTAATTAATTCTATCAATATATATTAACCCTATCTTTAACTATATATATTATTTTTAACTATATATATTGATAGTTAATATCTTTTACAATATTATATTATAAACCTATCCATATTTTCCAACTTATAGATATATAGTTACCTATTAATAAAATTTAAAAATGCCAACATATATATTAAAATATTTGTGCCGAAATTTTAATAACTTGGTGACCAAGAAAATTGAAAATTTTACCTGAAATACCCTTAGGGTTTTTGGCACAAACACAAAAATTTGGAAAAGTTGTCAAATTTTAGGATCAAATACTACCTTGATCAAGAATCCAAATAGTGTTCTTGAAGATCATGAACAGCAAACTTGAATTTATCATAAAAAATTCAGTTTTGATCTAGAAAAACATGTAAATTTGAAAATCTTAAGTTTTTAAAGATCAAACACATGAAATCTACTTAAAAATTTCGGATTCTTCATGGTGTTCATGAACTTAAAAATTTCAGATTTTTTAGAGATTCAAGAACATCAGTTTATAAAAAATTTAAGAACTCGTAACTCAGGCTCTAATACCACTGATGGATTATTGGGACGTAATACTACGGAATGCTAAACGTGTACTAGCAAGAAATCTAATCTACGTAGCAGAATTCATACACATACCTTTTAGCTTTCCTGCCCAAGAACGATGTGGAGGGAGTTCTGATCCTCCGGTCGAAACCACGTGCAAGTTCTTCGTTAAAAGAAGTCCCACGCGATGTAGCTCCACAACAAGACCTCTGATCGATTCTTCAACGGAGATGGAACCTCGGACTTGATGTTGGTGGTGCCGAAATATTAGACTAGGGTGAAAAGTTTTCTCAATGGAGATCCTTGTTCTTAATTGTGTGTTTAAACCCTTAGGAGTCACCCCTATATATAGTATTGGGTGGAGTTGCCAAAAGGCAACTCTAACCAATTTGGTGCTAGGGTTTCGGCCGAACCATGCATAATAAGGGGGGATGCCCATTTTGGGCCTCCCTTGTCAATTACTAATTGGATATGGCCCAATTAGCCCAGATTGACAATTACCTAATTAACTTAGGTAATTCCTTAATTAACAGGCTCCTATTACGACGCCACGTCACCATATGCTAACACTCTTTGTTTAAAAAATCCGTTTACCTGATTTTTTAATCAAAGACGTGCATCTCATATGCATTATTTGTTGGATTACGGGTACGTAATACTACGGAATGCTAAACGTGCATTAGTAAGTAATCTAATTACGCAGCGGAATAATGTACACATACCTCAACAGCTTTCCTGCCCAAGAACGTTGTGGAGGGAGTTTTGATCCTCCGGTCGGAACCCGTACAAGTTCTTCGTGAGAAGAAGTCCTACGCGGTATAAGCTCCACAACAAATCCTCTGATCGATTCTTCAAATGGGACAGAACCTCGGACTGATGTGCACCGAAAATCTCATCTAAGGGTGAGAGGGTTTCTCTCAAGTTCCTCAATGGAGGGACTTATTAATTTTGATTGATGTGTTAAACCCCTTAGGAGACCCCCTATATATAGCATTGGTGGAGTGGACAAAATACCACTCCAACCAATGTAGTACATGGTTCGGCCGAACAATGTTAATTAAGGGAGAGCCCCATTTTTGGCCTCCCATGTCAATTAGGGATTGGGTCTTGGCCTAATTAACCTAATGTGAAAATTACCTAATTAACTTAGGTAATTTCCTTAACATTGACGGGCTACCAATTACGGCGCCACGTAGCCACATGCTAACAGCTCCCACTCGTCGGAATGGGAGGGTGCCTATTAATGTATTGTCATCCAATAGAATCAACATTTCAGTCTTCAGTCATTGTCTCCGTCTCCGAACAGTTCATACGAGGTTTGCCGTGCAACCGTCGGATACGACGGGCATCGTGCTACTCATCTGTTAGGAGTGTTGTAGCGTCCGCAGAACGTTGATTCCCTTTTGTAAATCAATCCTGTCAAAAATAAATTATGTACTGCACTGTATCCTTGGTCAACTGATAATTCTCCAATTGCCCAGTTTTCCACATAGGAATACTTCTCCAGGGCATCCGTACAAGTGTTCACAACCTTCAACTAATATCCGGCTGGTGGCCACCTAGTGAACACAAGAGTCGGTGAATTATAGATGAACATGACCTTCCCCATAACTTATACCCTTAGTCTAACTCAACCGGTTTCCAATACGTGGTCACTTGGCCGTTTTCTTTGGCTCTACGCTCGTACGCCGGGAAGCGAACATTGAGCTAGACCTTAGATATAAGTTCTGAGTCCGAGAGGATACTTTGGGTGCGTCTTCATAAGACACCCAGGATCAATCACACGCTCAAGGTGAAGAAGTATGGGCCCTTTGAATCACAAGGATTCTAGCTAGCACAACCGAGCATGACCCCGTGGTCGAACATGGCACGGGTAGTATGAAGCACGCATCGATAACACACCTGGACAAGCCAAGGGTGGGATATGTCAATCATGCTATCGCAGAGTCTTTCATCTAGCCCTGAATGTGATTTTGATGATGGAAAGAGTCCAACACGGCGATTTACAAAACGAAGATTAAGTCATGCTATAAGCGCGACCAAGTTATCGTTTCGTTTAACCAGGTTTATCCCCCTGTTTCTTAACCAATCTTGTTGAGGTAGAGGTTCCCCTCTCCTACAAGATGACCGTGCCTGTGTGACGAGGCAAGGTTCACGTTCGACATAGGTTTGGTGGAAGAGTTTTACTTCTTCCTACGACTTAGTTTATAGATCAAAAAATCCGATGTTGTTTATCATTATGACGTCGATAGATCATATACTCAATTTGAAATTATTTTATTCAATCGAAATATTACTTCAAATGTCAAAATGTCATTACTCATACAAGCCACTAATTAAGCCCTACGTAATCCAAGCAATTTTACGTGCTTTTCGAAAATTTCTCTACGTAATGGCTTAGTTAATGGGTCTGTGACCATATTGTCTGTGGAAAAGTGTTCTAAAGCGATTATATTGTCTTCCACAACTGATTTGGCATAATTGTATTTCACATCAATGTGTTTGGTCCTACTATGGTACTTTGGATTCTTAACTGCTGCAATGGTTGCCTGACTGTCGGAGTATACCTTCACAGGTTTGCTCTTCTTGTCAGTGCCAATTAATGCAGTAAGAAGCCTTTTCAGCCAGACTGCTTCATGTGCATTTTTAGAAAGGGCAACGAATTCTGATTCCATAGTGGAAAGCGCGACAGATGATTGCTTCTTGCTTACCCATGATATGGCAGCATCAGCAAGGAGGAAAGCTCCCCCTGTGGTGGACTTACGATCGTCCGGATCGCCACCATGGTCGGCGTCACTATAACCAGTCAATTCGATTTTCCTGCCCTTATAGCACAGAACATGGTCAGCAGTACCTTTCAGATATCTTATAATTCGTTTTATGGCCTTTAAATGTTGATAGCCAGGATCTAATTAGAATCTTGCTACTAGGTTCACAGCGTAACAGATGTCTGGCCAAGTAAATAGCATGGCGTACATTAAACTTCCTACCATGCTTAGATACTCTGCATTCTTCATTTGTTCACGCTCCTGCTGGTTCTTCGGGCCATCATGCTTCGACAGCGCGGACCCGAACACAACCGGCGTATCCACGGGTTTAGCATCGAGCATTCTGAATCTTTTCAACATTTTGTTGATATATGATTCTTGAGATAGACATAATCTCCGGGCGGCACGATCTCGGGCAATTTTAATCCCTAAGATGTACGTGGCCTCTCCCGTGTCTTTCATCTCAAATGCTGATGATAACCTGGACTTTGATTTGTTCATGAAACTCACATCGTTTGCAGCAATTAATATGTCATCTACGTATAAGGTTATGATGACATATTTAGACCCGTAGGTCTTGGTGTAAACGCGGAGATCCTCGTAAAGATTCACAAATCCGTTTCCGACGATTTCCACGTGGAATCTGCGATACCATTGCCGAGGCGATTGCTTAAGACCGTAAATAGATCTTTGGATTTTGCAAACTTTACGTTCTTTGCCAGGAGTAATAAAACCCTCTAGCTGCTCCATATAGATCTCTTCCTCCAGGTTTCCATGGAGGAATGCGGTCTTAACATCCATTTGGTGCAACTCTAGATCGAGACATGCAATAAGGGCAAGGATGGCCCTAACTGTGGTGTAACGCACACTTGGTGAGTATGTTTCATCAAAGTCCACTCCGTGAATTTGGGTATATCCTTTTGCAACCAATCGAGCTTTGTATCGCTCGACTTCTCCTTCAGCAGTGAGTTTGAGTTTCAAAACCCAATTAGCTCCTATTGCTCTGTGGTTAGCAGGTAAATCAACTAAATACCATAATGAATTAGCTTTCATTGAGGCGATTTCTTCTTCCATTGCTTTCCTCCATTATTTTGCTTGAGGTCCTTCCATCGCTTGTTTAACCGTTACCGGTTCATCAACAGACGTGAGAGTGAAAATCTCACCTCTCTCAATGGGATACTTCTTGGGAGAAGTCTGTTGCCTTTGACTGCGTCTAGGCTCATTTGTCCCATTTTGAGTCTGATCTATACTCCCACTGGAAATAATGCTTCTTATCGGAGCACTACTCCCACTGGGAATAATGGTGGTACTAGTGCTTAAACCAACAACTTTCCTAGGACAACCTATTTGTCTCGGGATTTCACCTCCGAGATTAGTTCTTTGATCGCTAGGACCTAGAACCGAAGTTATCGATCCGCTCCCATTTGAAATTATGGGAACAATAGGTAGTTGTGTGACATATTATCGGTTTCTACTTGATTAGCATTCCCAGCACTAGTGATTTGTGTTGGGGGGGAGTGAGCCCTCCCACTGGATTTATTATGGGGATTATATCCTCATTAACCGAATCACTTGTTGTTGTGTCAAATCTCCCACTCGAAAAAAGTGGGACCTGAGAATCATTGTCGTCTTGTTCTAGTTCGGTCAAGACTTCGTCTGTTTTTATTTCTCGAAGCGATGGAAATTCATTCTCAAGAAAAGTGACGTCTCTAGACTCATGTTCATAAACATTACCGTTCTCAAGGGCTGACACAAATACATAACCTTTTGAGTTCTCAGAGTATCTGATGAAGATACTTTTGAGTCCTCTGGGGCCTAACTTGCCAAAACGGCTGTCAGTTGTATGTGTGTAAGCCGCGCACCCCCAAGGTCGCAGCTTGGTGAGATTTAACTCTCTACCAGTCCAGAGTTCATACGGTGTTGTGTTAACTGCTTTTGTTGGGACAAGGTTTACTACATGAGTAGCAGCAAGCAACGCATCTCCCCAATAAGAAATTGGTAATTGTGCTTGTGACATCCATGGTTCTTACCATGTCAAGGAGAGTTCGATTACGACGTTCAGCCACACCAATTTGCTGTTGTGTGATGGGGATCGTCAGTTTGACGGACGATCCCACTTTCTTTGCACAACTTATGAAACTCATTAGAGAGATATTCTCCACCTCTATCGGTGCGTAGGGTTTTAACCTTTCGCTCCCGTTGATTCTCTACGAGCTTTAGAAAGATTTTGAAGCAATCTATTGCTTCCGATTTACGAGTAATCAAATGAGTATACCCGAATCGGGTGTAGTCGTCGATGAAAGTTACGAAGTATCGCTTTCCATTTCTAGCAGTTACATTCATTGGTCCACAAACGTCTGAATGGATTATTTGTAATGGAAATTCGGCTCGTTTTGCTTCACCGAATGGCTTGCGGGTGGATTTTCCAGCTAGACAGTCATGATAAGTGTGTTTTACCACATTGTTTGTTCCGGGCAAAAGCCCTCGTTTTGCTAACGATTGAACTCTGTCGTAGCCTATTTGTCCAAGACGCGAATGCCAACCAGTCGCGTCAGTTTTATTTCTTTGGAGGACATTGAATACATTATATATGAATTTACATTTCCATGCAAATCCATGATAAATAGAACGTTATAAGAAAAGGCATATCCAAATAAAGTATCCCCTTTATTTATGCGAACCAAGGATCTCTCAAATGATAAAACAAAGTTCTTATTCATAAGAGCAGAAACAGAAACAACATTCCTACGGATTCTAGGAGCATAAAGGACATTTTCAAGAATTAAGGATTTGCAATTGCCCATTGGCAATTTGCAAGTACCTATTCCTATGACTTCAACTTGTGAGTTGTTGCCAATGAATATCCTTTTAGAATCCTTCGGCAATCGTCTAAACTTGGAAAATAGTTCTTTATCGTTGGCTCTGTGGTCCGTTGCACCTGAATGAAGAATCCAAGATGGATTTGAGTCAGTTAACATGAAGGTTGAGGAAACTAAAGCTTCCTCTACATAACCAAAGTCGCATACCTTCTCAAGGTGCGATCTGCTGGAACCTGCACCATCACTTATTTGGCGTGGGCTGGAATTCCCGCATACTATCTCAGATTTTAATCTGGGACTGCCCTGTTTAGGTGTAGTCAACGTTTTACTGTCGACTGCCTGTTGTTTCTTTCCCTTGTTCCTTAATTTCCTTTTCTTACGGCCAGCTTGTCCTGTCACTTTCGGTTCTTTCGACACCGAAGTTAATCGAGTTTCTTCCATCTCGATTAGTTTCAGGACAGATGCATGATTAAGCACGGAACTGCTAACAGTCAATATGGCCTTGGTTGCTCTCCAACACTTCGTGAGTATCTTAAGGAAAGGAAAGGTGGAGACATGTTTACCGCCTCTAAAGAAACTTCCCTCCGAAGGAAGAAGCACCAGCTGGCGACCTGCTCGCCTCCCTCTATGCCACTAAACCTCCCTCTGAAGAAAGAGGCACCAGCTGGCGACCTGCTTGCCGCTCCTTATGCCACGAAACTTTCCTCCTAAGGAAGAGGCACCAGCTGGCGACCTGCTTATCACCTACTTAAGCCGACTCTAGACAAAACCCTCCCCACGAAGTCGGAAACATTTTCCCTATAAATAGGGACTCACTTTCATTATCTGAGAAGAGTTCTAAGATCTATCAATTACTCTATATAATTCTCTCGATATCCATTACTGACTTAAGCTTCGGAGTGGAATCAGGGGTCATCCCCACCTCTTTTCAGGTCCTCGCCTAGCACAAAGCCACCAAAGAAAACTAAGTGTCCACGCGACCAAGAAAGATACCTGAGTGAGCTAGCTTCCGGCGAGACTTAGAAGTCCACTACTCGAAGTTCCAATGCCACGTCATTTTGATCCCAACATTTGGCGCCGTCTGTGGGAACCAGGATAAAAATTCACAGCCTCTGAGAAGAATAAGATGCAAACTCCCGGAATAGAGAAGGTGGGAAATACACAAGTAAATCCCACTACCTCAAATCCACTACCCAGAGAAGACCCACCTGCGCCCCAAGCTAACAGGATGGGTGGTGGAGAAAATCTCGGTCATGCTAAGTCGCTACCCAATCTCGAGGAAGCAAGAACAATCCCTCCGGCTGTCCCTCAAGAAATAATGGCGGCCTTAATAGCCTTCTGGAATCAAACCCAGGCGGGAACGGTTCCCGACAAAAGGGAGCCAACTCGAGAAGTCTCCCAAAAGGAGGAGGTGGCTTCTAGTGTAAAGATCATGGAAAAGGATCTCCCAGAGAAGGCCCCCAAAGTTCCAGAGGGAGAAATGGCGAGCAAAAGCCCTGTCCTATTCACTATAGGACTGGTAGAAGAATTACTGGAGAAGAAAAGAAGAGGAGCGAGTGATCTACTTGTCGTTCGCGACCACACTTCTCACCCTTTCTCCAAGAGGTTATTCAATACTCGAGTCCCTCCGCAAGTCTTTGCAAGGAACATCGAGGACTACACAGGCGAGGGAAACCCAGTTCGCCATATCAACGCCCATAACTCTTCCCTCCTAGGAAGAGAGGCAACACCAGACCACTACGCGGCGCTCTTCCCCACAACTCAAAAGGAAGAGGCGTCTACCTGGTTCTATGGTCTTCCAGATAACTCGAGGAACTCATGGGAAGAGTTTAAGGCCAAGTTTATAGAGGGTCACATAGGCCAAAGACAACGCTTCAAGAGTATGGATTTTCTGGATAAAATTGAGCAAGGTCCTGATGAAACCTTAGCCAATTATTATACTAGATACCATAAGATACTTCAGCAGCTGAATGAAGATGCCACTGATGGCGAGTTGATCAGGAACTTCTAGAGGGGTCTTAGGGTACAGAGTCAAGCCTTGAAGGATAGCATGGTGATGAAGCCAGTACGAAAGATCGACGCTCTCGCCCTCAAAGTTAAGAAGTACATCGACTTGGAGAGATCGCACGAGAAATCACCTATGGAAGCAAATAGCAGATCTTACCAACCAAAATCGAAGAAGGTTCCGCTTCTCAACCATCCAGAAGGGGAGAAGGGCGAGAAGGAACTTCTCGACAAAGGAACCATTTGGGAACAAGGAAAGATCATAATCCTAATCCTTATCCCGTAAGGTATACTCCTCTCACACATAATGTGGCCGTGGTACCTAAGGAAATGGAGAAACTTCGTCTAAACATCCGCCTCCGGCAAGGAAAAACATGAAAAAATATGCAGGAGAGGTACCAACACTCATCCAAGACATGCCCCATTTTCTAATAGAGGTTATTCCTCGCAATGAGAATCAAGAAGCAGACGCCCTCAGCAAACTCGCCTGGGGAAACACCCCACTAGTAGCGGTGCACTTCATTGAAAGTTCTCTTTATTCAGCAATGGAAGCCGGATCTGAAGTCCTCAACATTCAAGCTCCCGACTCATGGATTACTCCCATCCAGAATTATCTGGAAAAGGGGACTCTTCCCGAAGATCCTCTAGAAGCAACCAAGATTCGAAGGGCGACAGGGCGTTTTGTTATCTTGGACGGATATCTCTACAAAAGAGGATACTCCACCCCTTATCTCCGATGCATAGCCGCCCCTCAAATAGAAAGGATAATGAAAGACTTACATGGAGGTGATGCAGGATGTCACGAAGGAGACAAGACCTTGGTATTGAAAGCCTTACGACAAGGATTCTATTGGCCGATGATGCATAAAGAGGCGACAACGTTAGTACAAGCCTGCCCTGCCTGTAAAGTTTATGACCCTAAAATCGCAAGGCCGCAGGCGGATCTTACTCCCATGATGAGTGTCGGGCCTTTCGCACAATGGGGAATTGATCTTATTGGTCCTCTACCTCAATCTACTGGTCAACGCACACATATTGTAGTCTCCATCGACTATTTCTCCAAGTGGATAGAGGCCAAAGCTCTGGCCTCTACGACTACTTTCCAAATGATTAAGTTCATACGAGAGCAAATCATATGTCGATACGAAGTCCCTAAGATCCTCATCAGCGACAATGGATCCAGTTCGCCAGCGATGAGCTCGCCGACTTCTGTGAAGAAATGTCGATTAACCATCGATTTGGTTCTGTTCATCATGCACAAACGAATGGACAAGTAGAAGCAGCCAATAAAATGATCCTTAACGGATTAAAGAAGAGAGTGGCCTCTTTGAAGGGGAAATGGGTTGAAGAGTTAGAGCAAGTACTATGGGCATTCAGAACCTCACCCAAGAGAGCCACGGGCGAGACGCCCTTTATCATGGTTTATGGGTCAGAGGCCGTCTCACCTATTGAAGTAGTCAATATCTCCCAAAGAGTCGCTGCATACGAAGTCGACCAAAACGACGAACAAAGGAGGATCGATCTAGATCTAGCCGACGAGAGAAGATGGGCCTCTGAAGAAGTCCGGGGGAGAATGAAGCTCGCCACCGCTAGAAATTTTAATCGAAAAGTGGGACGACGCCAATTCTTTCTAGGAGAAAAGGTCCTACGAAGAAATGAATTCGTAACAGCCGATCAAAGAGGAAAGATGGTACCAAAATGGGAAGGCCCCTACGTAGTCGTCGGTATACCGTGCCCCAACGCCTACAAAATGGAGGATTCACAGGGGCAACGCCTCAACAGAACTTTTAACGCGGAACACTTGAAGAAATTCTATGTGTAGAAAGATCCTTATCTTTATAGGTATTTCAATTACAATAAAATAAATAAAGATGTGATTTCTTTCCTCTTAATATGCTAGAAACAGGACTTCTCGACTTCATACAGTCGGCGACGATCCAGGAGATCAGTCATCAAACTGACTCCCCCGACTTCCAAAAGTTGCCATCTACAAAGGAGATCAGTCATAACACTGACTCCTCGACCTCATACAGTCGGTGACGATTCAGTATATTTGTATAAAACTGACTCCTTCAACTATCTACAAAGGAGATCAGTCATAACACTAACTCCTCGACTTCTTACAGTCGGCGAAGATTCAGGAGATTAGTCATAAAACTGACTCCTTCAACTATATACAAAGGAGATCAGTCGTAACACTGACTCCTCGACTTCATACAATCGCTGACGATTCAGGAGATTGGTCATAAAACTGACTCCTTCAACTATCTACAAAGGAGATCAGTCATAACACTGACTCCTCGACTTCATACAGTCGGCAACGATTCAGGAGATTAGTCATAAAACTTACTCCTTCAACTATCTACAAAGGAGACAAGTCATAACACTAACTCCTCGACTTCATACAGTCGGCGACGATTCAGGAGATTAGTCATAAAACTGACTCTTTCAACTATCTACAAAGGAGATCATTCATAACACTGACTCCCTCCCTCGACTTCCGAAAGTCGCCATTAATAAATATATTATCTAATGTCTACCGGTTATAAAGGAGTAGTCTCAACTGACTCCTCGACTCCCCGAGGTCATCTCGATGAAGGAAAGAAGTCCCTTCTGACACTTCAATTCTATCAAACTTCAAATGATAATCACTTGCGCGCTAAGAGAACAAAGGGGAAAAGTCCTCTCATCATTAAAGGTACTTGTCATCATTAAAGGTACTTGACTCCTTCCTCTTTATTTTAAAGACTAACAACTTATGTCTCAGGGGCAAGTGTTGGATATGATTCGAGGAAACCTAGTACGAGTCGACAGAACCAAAATTGAGATCCTAAAAGGTACATTAGGTCAACCATTCAACTCCAGAATAAGGAGATGAAGATGAATAGTCGACTGTCCAATAAAACAGAGGTCGACTTCCCAGACGATAACTATAAGTGACAAGGCTAGAAGGTCATCCAGAACTCCCCTCTTAAAAGGGTAAGTCGAGTTGAAGACCAGAGCTTCCTTTCTCAAGGTGCAAGACAATTCGAGTCGAATACCAGAGCTTCCTTTCTCAAGGTGCAAGACAAGTCGAGTCGATCACCAGGAACTTAGGAGAAACCTTCCCTCTTAAGGAAAGGACATGTGGATACATGCTTACCGCTTCTAAAGAAACTTCCCTCTGAAGGAAGAAGCACCAGCTGGCGACCTGCTCGCCTCCCTCTATGCCACTAGACCTCCTTCTGAAGAAAGAGGCACCAGCTGGCGACCTTCTTGCCGCTCCCTATGACACGAAACTTTCCTCCTAAGGAAGAGGCACCAGCTGGCGACCTGCTTATCACCTACTTAAGCCGACTCTAGACAAAACACTTCCCAGAGGGTAACCGCCCCACGAAGTCGGTAACATTTTCCCTATAAATAGGGACTCACTTTCATTATCTGAGAAGATTTCTAAGATCTATCAATTACTCTATATTATTCTCTCAGTATCCAATACTGACTTAAGCTTCGGAGTGGAATCAGGGGCCATCCCCACCTCTTTTCAGGTCCTCGCCTAGCACAAAGCCACCAAAGGAAACTAAGTGTCCACGCGACCAAGAAAGATACCTGAGTGAGCTAGCTCCCGGCGAGACTTAGAAGTCCACTACTCGAAGTTCCAAGGCCACGTCATTTTTATCCCAACACTTTAAATCAATCCTGCGAAATTTCTAGACATGGATTCTAGGCAATTTCAATCAGCATAGCATGTCTATCCTATTGCGCATACCATATATTTAAATCCCAGAGCTCAATGCTCGCAATTTATTATCCAGCTAGCTTGACTAAGTCAATATGATAGTTCTAATATATGTTGCAGAAAGTAAACAATTGCAATTCAGCCCACTAATTAAATCCAGTCCCAAAAACATGCATATCCAAGATCCATCCCCGTAATCGTAACCAGGTATTAGGGTTTTATCCGAAAACGTGTTAAAACATAAACCCTAAGAGCACTGTTTAGGTTAACTTTTAAAGTTCGAAAACATTTTGGATTTAAAACTCGACATCCTATTTTATTGAAAATTTTAAAATTTCCGAATTTTTATTTAAAATTTGGTTGTCCAATTTAAAATCCGGTCTGAGTCGGTCCTATTTAAAAATCCGGTTTGGTCCGAAACGGTTCAATAAACAAGATTGTGGTTTGGTTCATCACACAAAACCGGTTTGGTTAGGTTATATTTAATTGCTCCGGTTTGACCCGACCTGAAAAGGTCCACCCGATTAAGAAAAACCGGATTGGTTTAACCCATAGGGTTCGGTCGAAAGGCTTTCTTGTGGGCTAAGTAGGGTTTTGATGTCCACTAAAAACATAACTTAGCCACCAAGAAACCTTAATTATATAAAATAATTTCCAATATTGCTAATATATATATAAAAATTCGGCACACATATAAATATATATAAATATTGTCAAGATTCTATCTTTAAGATGTAAATCAATCAACAATATATATATATACATATATATATATATATATTCGGCCAAATCTACATATATATAATTATTGTCAAATATATCTTAGGGATTAAAATATATATAGACAATATATTTTCTTAATCTTTTATAGCGATTAAATCTATCAATATATATTAATCCCAAGATTTTAGCTATTTATATTGATAGTTAATATATGTTTCAATATTATATTGTGAACCTATCCATATTTTCCAACTTATAGATATATAGTTACCTTTTAATAAAAATTAAAATATGGAAAACTATATCCCTAACCTAGGCCGGCAGAAATTACCTTGCTTGGACCCTAAGAAATTAAAAATTTTACCTAATAATTTACTAGGGTTTTCGGCACAAACACCCTTAATTGGTAACTTGATCATAAATCCAATAAGTGTTCTTGATAAAACTCATTGTGTTCTTGAAGATCATGAACATCAAACTCAAATTCAAACCTAAAATTCGGTTTTGATCTATAAAAACATGTAAATTCCAAAAATTTTAAGTTTTTAAAGATCAAACACATGATTTCTTGTTTAAATTTTCGGAAATACCTTGTTGTTCATAAACATAAAAATTTTGGTTTTTCAAGGTTCAAGAACATCAGTTTATCAAAAATTTAAGAACTCCTAACACAAGCTCTGATACTACTGTTGGATTACGGGGACGTAATACTACGGAATGCTAAACGTGTACTAGTAAGTAATCTAATTACGCAGCGGAATAATGTACACATAACTCAATAGCTTTCCTGCCCAAGAACGTTGTGGAGGGAGTTCTGATCCTCCGGTCAGAACCCGTACAAGTTTCTTCATGAGAAGAAGTCCTACGCGGTATAAGCTCCATAGCAAATCCTCAGATCGATTCTTCAACGGGGACAGGACCTCAGACTGATGTGCACCGAAAATCTCAACTAAGGGTGAGAGGGTTTCTCTCAAGTTCCTCAATGGAGGGACTTATTAATTTTGATTGATGTGTTAAACCCCTTAGGAGACCCCCTATATATAGCATTGGAAAAGTCCACTCCAGCCAATGTCGTACATGGTTCGGCCGAACCATGTTAATTAAGGGGGAGGCCCAATTTTGGGCCTCCCATGTCAATTAGGGATTGGGTCTTGGCCCAATTAACCTAATGTGACAATTACCTAATTAACTTAGGTAATTTCCTTAACATTTACGGGCTACAAACTATGACGCCACGTCACCACATGCTAAACATTATTTTCGAAAAAAAAAAACATTTCAGGTAAATTGTAATTTTCTTTGTTGTAGAATATCATTTTTAAGTTTGCATCTTGTATTTATTTTTGTGCATTTCATATGCATCCTTTTCAAGAAAAAAAATCACCTGATTTTTTAATTTTGAGTAACCAAAATGCATTGATTGTTTTTTCGTCGTTAAAAAAACAGAAAAATCTTTTCAGGTAACTTGTAAATATTCTTAACTGCAGAAATTTCATTTCAAGTATGCATCTCATGTCATCGCATGTGCATTGTTTTAGGAATAGTTTGTTGATAAACTGTACACATTCTTAGTCGTATAACTTTTAAAATGCATCACATTTACATTATTTTAAAAAAAAAAAATTTACCTGGATTTTTCATGCATTCCATATGTATCATTCAGGTAAACTGGTTGTAAGTTTCTTAACAGTAGAACTTTAACTTTTGAGCATGCATGATCATTTTTTCAAAAAACTCAAAGTGTCATTCGTTTTTATCCAAGGTGTATTACACTTTTTCGGCAAGATCGTCATTCGCATGAGCAAGCGTTTGAAAAATGGGAGATTTTATTCTAATTTTTGAAAAAAAAAAAAGTTTAATTGTTCAGTTGAGTGAGACTATTCGAGTTTACACAAAGGACGAGAAAATATTTTTGAAAAAAAAAAACCTTTTTTCGAGCATCTGTCCTGCGTTCGAGCCAGATAGTGCACTCAGCAAACTCAGTAAACTCCATGATGGTGCAAAACAACTTAGATCATAAATTTTGATTCATTTTTAAAAAGTAATCAAAATTATGAAATGAATGACATTAGAGTTTAAAAAAAAAATCATAAATGATTTCTCATATTCTCTATACTGATTTTTCATTCACTCTTTTCAGGGACCCTTGAAAATTCTGCCGGCCAAAATGGGGCAACATAAAAAAAACATGCAGCCATCCAATTGCATGAAGAACAAAGTGTACACTCGGGATATCCTACGCTTAGACCAGACGACCACTTCAACCAAGGCCGCAACCACGAGAAACGTGACTGCTTCAAAGAACTTCCATGCAAAATTCCACCTACCATATGTGGAATCCATACGCGTCCCCGAACCAAGCCGTACATCCGTTTTACGGTGAGGTCTAAACAGGTCAGTGGTAACCAAAGGGCATCTCCCGTTCAGATCAAGCACAACCGCCAGAAGGAGAAAAAATTCGGAACATGTAGCATGTCCATTCACATATGGAGCAAATTTCCATTAAAGATGTCGAGCACGAGAAGTTGTGATCAATTCTATCCCCGAAATTTGAGTTTTTCCTTACTCATTTTGCAGCTCGGATAATCATCCAAGTCAAGTCCCCTGAAGAGCACATCTCGCGCACGACCCTTTGATCGCCGACCGTTCTGAGGTCAACCGCCGAGTTTGTCCTAGATATTTCAGACAATTTTCTTACGTGACCTACCTGGCTAAACTCCACGTCATCCATGTGTGATCCTCAACCAAGTCATACATTCGTTATGCGGCGAAGTCTAAAATCGTCAGTGCTAATCATGGGGCATCCCTAGATGAGATTGAGCAATAGTCAAGGCACTTGAGAAGCCGAAAGAAGAAATTATTGATTATGTCATCCATTGGTCGTAGGGTCAATCCAGGGCGTCGACACGATCGACTTATTTTTACTCAATCAACTGAGTCCTTCTCTAGAAGATATTTTGAATTGGAAATTTTCAATTTGCCACTAGGGGCATGTACATAATTATTGTTGTTTATTTTCGTTAAATTTTCTTTAAAAAAAAAAAGCAAAAAAGCAAAAAATAAAAATAAAAAAATCATTTTTCTTTAGGGTCACAGCCGCCCTTTCATTGGCTACCGAGAAAAATAAAGAGAGTGTTCATGAAATTCTTGTGAGGGCATTAAAGAAATAAAAGGGTCACATTTGTCCCTGAATCAACTACAAATAAAAATGGTCACAGTCGTCCCTAAAACGACTACAAAGAAAGGGCCACAGCCACCCTTCAAATGGCTACAGATAAAAGAGTGACCCCGCGAACCCTGTGAGGACGGAAGAATAAAAAAAGTCCACAGCCACCCTTAAAATGGCTATAGATAAAGAGTGATCCCGCGAACCATGTGAAGGCGAGAGAATAAAAAATTGTCACAGCCACCTTTAAAATGGCTACGCATAAAGAGTGGTCCCGCGAACCCTGTGAGGGTGGGAAGATAATAAATGGGTCACAGTCTTCCCTGAATCGACTACAAAGACAGGGTCACAGCCAACCTCCAAACGGCTACAAATTAGAGGCACTCCGGTATCAGAGACAGAAAATAAAGGGCCACAGCCACCTTCCAAATGGCTACAAATCAAAATAGCTCCCGCAACATTGAAGACGGGAAGGAAAGGGTCTCAGCCACCCTCCAAACGGCTACAAATACTCCCTCATTGAGGCGGAAAATAAAGTACGGGTCGCATCCACCCATAAATTGGCTACCACAAAAAGAGTGCTTCCGCTAGGTTGAAAACTCAAAAAGGTGGCCAAGGCAAAATCAGGAAATGAGGGGCATGGTTGCAAATTCAGAAATTGCAGTCATGGAAAAAGGAGAGAAAATAAAAAAACAGAGGAGCGAATTAGAGAGAAATTCTAAAAAAAAAAAAGATCCCGCTAGATTGTCGCACCATGTGGAATCTAGGAAAAAATTAGGGACAAACATTCATTGTGCATGTGTATTTTCTTCGACACAGCGTCTTCCAAAGTAAACTTCACGGCAAGCGGGACGAGCACAGTCTGTTCTCGCGAGGAGTCATTCAAGGATGAGTAGGACTGTTACAGTCTGTTCATACGATTCAATTTCACGGCAAGCGGGACGGTTACAGTATGCTATCGCGAGTCGCCATTCAAGGATGAGTAGGATTGTTACAGTCTGTTCCTACGAGTCAACTTCACGTCGAGAGGGACGGTTAGAGTCTGCTCTCGCGAGTTACCATTCAAGGATAAGTGAGACTGTTACAGTTTGTTCCTATGATTCAACTTCACGGCAAGCGGGACGGTTACAGTCTGCTCTCGCAAGTCACAATTCAAGGATGAGTAGGACTGTTGCAGTCTGTTCCTACAAGTCTCATGACAAACGGGACGGTTACAGTGTGCTCTCGCAAGTCACCATTCAAGGATGAGTAGGACTGTTACAGTCTGTTCGTACGAGTCTCATGACAAACGGGACAGTTACAGTCTGCTCTCGCGAGTCACCATTCAAGGATAAGTAGGACCGTTACAGTCTGTTCCTACAAGTCACAAATCGACAGTTAGGATCTCTAGTTTTCAAGCTTTCTGAGAGTCACCCCCGACGAACGAAACCTTAGTATTCAGCCTTCGCAAGTCACGCCACTAGAGGCACTTCTCCAACGGACGCCACTAGAGGCCCTTCTCTGACGGATGCCACTAGAGACTTTTCTCCGACATATGCCACTTGAGGCTTTTTCTTATCGCTCGCCACTGGAGGCATCGTCGATTGAGATTTTACTTTACTGCACGCCACTGGAGGCTTTTCGTCACTACACGCCAATGGAGGATTTTCTTTACCGCACGCCACTGGAGGCTTTTCGTTACTGCACGCCACTGGAGGATTTTCGTTACCGCAAACCACTGGAGGCTTTTCTTTACCGCATAGCCACTGTTGGTTCTTATTTACCGCATTGCCGCTGGAAGCTCTACATTCTGCACTACCAATGGAGGTTTTCTTTAGCGCTGTCTGAAATAAGCAAGGAGTTCCCTTGAAGAAGACTCAAAAGAAGATAGACTTCCCAACCAAAATTAGTGTTTACTCGTCTTTAGACAAATTACCTCGAACATGTTCTACGGGAATTCGCCCAAAGAGGGGCAAACTGTAAACACCTAATTTTGGACCACGCGCGACACGCCTTACATGCGGCGCGCTAAATGGGGAATGTCTAAATATGGCAAGTCACGAAGCTTCCAAAGATGCTCAGGGAAATATTATGATAATTATTTGTATTTATTGCAGAAAATATTTGTTGAATATTTAGTATCAAATTTCTGAATATTTAGCATTTATTAGAGAATAAATCAGTAATATTTATTGCTTTGATTAGACTAGACCTATGTACTATATATAGACTAGTATATTGTAATTTGTTGAGGGAAATACATGAAGCATCGACATTTTTCATTGAAGATTGTTCTAATGTTTGATCTACTGTATCCTTAAAACTACTTTGTTTTCTCCTTGTTATTATATATTCAATTGCTCTTGTTTAACTTTTTTTATTATTGTATTATATATGCATGACGATGATAGTTCAATATAGGATTAATATAGCTTACTAAAAAGTTGGCTGAATAGGGATCGTAATAAAAAAATTGTTTATGCCATTGTCTTCTGTTGTGAGTGTAGTTGGTGTCTCCGGCTTCTTCGTCCATCACCATCTCGAACCATCCTCCATCCGCGGCCATTCGCTCATCCCAGATGCCCCCATGCTGGTCTCATTTTGGTGCTTCTACTGTGATCCAACATCTCCTCTGCCTGACACCTTTCATCACCATCATCGCTCCGTCTTCGATAAATCAACTCCGAACACTACCCATCAGTGCCGCTCGTCCAGATTCCAGCCTTCGGACCTCCTCCCCTCACCGGCACTCCACCCTTCCATACCCGTCCATCCAGTCCCGACCGCAACTCATTACCCGACCACGCCTCGACTCGTCGACCTCGCTCCCTAGTCCAAACCCAGTTTCGACGCTCGTGTTGAGAAGATCACATCCACTCTCCATCTCCCATTCTTTTAATATTGTTGTTGCAGGTCTCGGACCACCACCACCCCAAGCTCCGCTCGTGTAACGCCTCCACCCGGACGTGCCCAAACTTCGTCAGTTTCGACAACCTCACCATCGATCCGCTCAGTCGTCTATCTGCCACTCCTCAAATTTTTCGCTCCTGGATTATAGTTCCGCTCAATTCCATTGCTACTTGAGCTCTGTTTCCAGTCACTTACGACGGCCTTCCCCTCCTTGTCGTGCCTCATTATGTAGATCACCCTACAGAGACGTAAATAAATCTCGGGTATGCAGGTGTATTTTAATTTTTTTTAATTTAATGTATTTTAGTGGTTATTTTATATATTTTAAACTTAAACTGTAGATTTAACTTAGTTGTCTAATTATTTTAGGTATTTAAACTATATTTTTTAATAAAATTGATTATAATTGATATTAATTTGTTTCGGTAAAAAAATAAGAAACTTGGCAAATCGTGGATAAAGTACCGAAAGAGCGGGATTATTACCATGTATTTTAATTTGTAATAGAACCCCCGAACTCATGTTTATGATCGTAGACCAATTTTATACCTAGGTATTTATTTCGTTATCCGCTTAGGTAATTTAGGATTCTCGTTAGCCTTATAATTAACTAGTGGCGACTCTTTTCAAAATCCGCGTTTTTAAAACGTAATCGCCTTGTGTTGGATTTTTAGGGTCTGACACCGGTGTTTGCACTCTGCCATTGCCTATATGTCCCAACCTCGCATGTCATCGAGCCGCATCAGTTTCTGCTTCCTTAGATGATATTGAATACATTTTGTTCGAATTATCATTTCTATTCAAGTCCACAACAATGAGACCAATAGAAGAATGTGCATGCCTATAAAAGACATTGCCTTTATTTATTTGAACAAGGGAGTTCTCAAATGATAAAGCAAACCCATTATTCATAAGAGAAGTAACAGAAATTCCTTCGAATTCTAGGTGCAAAGAGGACATTTTCAAGAAGTCGGGTTTCGCCATTGCTCATAGACAATTTATAGTTCCCTACTCCATCGACTTCAACTTGTGAGTTGTCGCGAATGTATATCCTTTTTGAACCCTTTGGCATACGTTTGAACATGGAAAATAATCATTGGTTATGTGGTCTGTCGCACTTAAATCAAGAATCCAATAAGGATTTGAATAAGTTACATGACAGATGAGAAAACTAAAACTTCCATAACATATCCAATGTCGCATACATTGGAATGCGATTTGCTGGAACTCGATCCTTCACCGATACGGCGAGGGCTAGAGTCCCTTCAAAATATCTCTGATTTTACCTGGAGATTGTCTTGTTTAGACTTAGTTGACGTTTTACGATCAACAACCTGTTGTTTCTTACCCTTGTTCCTCCACTTCCTTTTCTGTCCAGCAGGTGGTCCAAGTAGTTTGGCTTCTCTTGTTGCCATTGCCAATCGATTTTCCTCCATCTCGATTAATTTCAGGACAGATGCAAGATCCAGCAAGGAAATACTGACGGTCAATAAAGTCCTAGTTGCTCTCCAGGACTTCGGGAGAATCCCGATTATGGCCTGAATTTTGTCCCATTAAGCCATTTGACCCTCATCCTCAATAGGTTTGATCATGTTGATGAGTTTATATACCTTTTCAAGTACATCAGTGTTATCGCTCTTTAGACTTTCATACAAAAAAGGTATAAGCGGGTGTATATGAACTGCTATGTTGTTTCCATATTTCAGGAACAATGCATCCCAGATGTCTTTTGTAATCGGAACATCCTTTTACTCGATTTTAATGTCCGAAGACATCTTAGATCGCTAAATTTCCTTAGATCTCTTGTCATCATGCTCCCGGCTAAAGGAGGTATATGCTAGCCCTTTAGTCAGGCATGCATTTGGACAGGTCATTATCTTCCGAATGTGGTCAATCAGACCATTATCAACAAGCAGCACATTGATGCATTTGCACCACGATTCGTGATTCGCCTCATTCAAAAGCTCATTGGCACATGATGAATCCATCGGTGTCATTCGATACTAACACATTTACAATCATGCAAAAATCAGGGAGACAATTTAAAAAAAATTTGAAAATTGAATTGCAACATCGGATATCTATGATATAAAAGGTGAACAACAATGATTCCTCAGCCATCTAGCCAACTCGACCACCAGTAAACCAATGGAAGGAGGCCGTGAAAGAGTTCACACTACCGATGTCTCCTTTCTAATAGATCAGTCTCTTTAAAACGGTTTAATCGCTTTCCCCGAACGGGAATTCAAATCTGCTCGATCTTGGCTTTCCCAAAGCCCTTTTAAAAGTTTTTCGAGGATTTCTCATGCAAGCATACATAATTCTACTACACAAGTAAATTATCATACGCGGCCACATCCAAGAAAATATCATGCATACGCATCATGCGTCAAAATGTCCCGAGGAACTCATGGTAGCATATATAATTCTACTTCACTAGTAAATTATCACATGCGGCTAAATCCAACAATCATGCATACGTGTCATGCGTGATCACACCACAACAAACATGCATATTTGGCGACTGAATTTCGATTTAAAAATATTTGTGGCTGACTTGAAATTCATGTTATCAATCAGTCATGTGAACTTCTTGACATGGATCCTAATCAAGATCACTTAGGACAACATGTATATCCTAGTGCGCAACTCATTAATTGAAAATAGGGCTCCGCCCAAAACATGCAATATCCAACTAGTTTGACATAGTGAAGATGCAATTCTAATCATGCATTTAGTAACATATATAAAAATTTCAATTCAGCCCACAAAATGATTCAGTCTCATAATCACGCACTTCCGAGATCCATCCCATAATCGAAACTAGGCATCAGGTTTGAATAAAATGTAAAAATATCAAACTAATTCGCGTTGTGTAGGTAATTTTAAAGTTCGAAAACATTCAGATTTTAAAATTTGACCAATCTATTTTCAGTTGACTCGGGTCAGTCCAAAAATTCTAGTTTGATTCAGTCACTTTCGGTCCGACCGGGTCGGTCTGGTTCAACCCATTAGTGTACCTGGTCCGACCCGACCCGAATGGGTCGGACCGATTGGGAAAACCCGGGTCTTTTGACCCGACCCAGTTGGACCGGCGGAACCCGGCCCAGTTGACTCGGTTGGACCGGTTTGGGTTCCATCAATTATCCGGGTCAGTCGACCCGACCCGGATGTGCAAATTGTACCGGCCCATTTACCCTATTGGGTTCGGCTGAAATAAAACTTGTGGGCTAGAGTTTAAAATCCACTAAAAACTTAACTTAGCCACCAAGTAATATTAACTATAGGTATAGTTTCCAAATATATTTGCACATATAAATATATAAATTTCATCCACTATAGATAAATATTTATATATATTTATTGTCAAGATTCTATATTAGGGATATAAATCTATCAACAATATATTTTATCAATCTTAGACCACTAATATCTATCAATAATATCTAACACCCCTAAAATCATGCTATAATATATCGATAATTAATGTCACTATTATCTTGTGAATCTAACCCAAATATCCGGCCAAATACGCTACATGGGGCCGAAATTGTTGACTAATTTTACATGTTAATTTCGGCCAAAAACACAAATTTTAGGGTTAGAAGTCAAATTCCTAGATCAAAATTCACTAAGATCAATAATCCAAAGTTCAATTTTGATAAAAGTCATGTTTTGCTTAAAGATCATGAACACCAAGTTTTTACTAAAAACACAAATTCATGAACTATCATATTTACCCAAAATTCAAGATCACCAATTTTATCAAAAACATGAACTCCCTGCACAGGCTCTGATACCACTGTTAAAATTGGGAGATGGTTACTACAGAAACAAAACCACAAGGTACATGTTATGTAACAAATTACGCATCAGAAAGAACGCACATACCTATATTGCTTTCCGTAGTCCAAGGAAAGTGACAGGGAGTTCACGGTCTGCCGGACGGGTCCTGTAAACTGTGTTCCTAGAAAGTCGGTAGAGACGACACCATATGAGCTGTAGACTGGTAAAGAGATGGATCTTAACAGGCTGTGATCTTGCGATTGCACAGCATACATGAATCAAAACGACAGCCGATTCAGCAAGTTGGGACCTAGAGGATTGAAAATTGTCTTTATAAGATACTCAAAAAACTCTGAGGGATACGTGTTTGTGGCAGCTCAAGAAAATGGTTGTATGATCGAACATGAGTCCAGGGATGTTACCTTCCTTGAGGATGAATTTCCTAAGCTTTGTGACATCAAAACGAATGAAGTCTAAATAGAACTTGAACGGGATGAGCATAATAAGGTCCCACTTACTTCGAGTGGGAGATTTGGGGAAGCAACAACTTTAAATGATATGATAAATGAGAACAGAGACATTTTCATAATAAATCATGTGGGAGGATTCAATCCAACCACAGAAATCATAGTTGCTCCGGGTGCGAATCAAGTAGAACTTGATCATGTAGTTTTTGAACCGTTGGATGAGAATCCAATAATTTCTCAACTAACTGCTGGTATTAGTGGGAGTGAGACAACCAACTTAGTTCCTAGTCCAAGTGAACGTGGAATTCATCTCGGAGGTGTAAACCCGAGATCAAGAGGTTATCCAAGAAAAAATGTAGGAGAAGGTTCAAGTAACGCCCTTGTTCCTAGTGGAAGAATTATTCCTAGTGGGAGCGCAGTTCAAGATGGGAATAAAGAGCCTAGATGTAGTTAAATGCAAAGGTGAATGACTCACCCTGACTTCGGTTGATGAACCGATAACGGTTAAACAAGCTTTGGAAGGTCCTCAAGCAAAGAAATGGAGGGAAAAAATGGAGGAATATATCACATCTATGAAAGCCAATTCTATTTGGACGTTAGTTGATTTGCCTGCTAATTGTAGAGCAATAGGGGCTAAGTGGGTTCTGAAATTGAAACTCACTGCTGATGGAAACTTTGAGCGATATAAAGATCGACTCGTCGCGAAAGGATATACCCAACTCCACGGAGTGGACTTTGATGAAACTTTACTCATTGATTGTGCGTTACACCACAATCCAGGCCATTTTGGCATTGGATGCTAGCCTGGATCTCGAGCTGCACCAGATGGATGTTAAGACTGTCTTGCTTCATGGGAACTTGGAGGAAGAGATCTACATGGAGCAACCAGAGGGTTTCATATCCCCTGGTAATGAACAAAAAGTTTAAGCTCCAAAGATCGATCTATGGTCTAAAACAATCTTCTTGGCAAGGATACCGTAGGTTTCACGAGGAAATCGTTGGCAATGGATTCGTGAATCTTCATGAGGATCCATGCATGTACACTAAGACCTCTGGGTCAAAGCATTTCATCTTGACGTTATACATCGATGACATCTTAATTACCGCGAACGATGTAAGTTAATTAAAGAAATCAAAGTCCTGGTTAGCATCTGTATTTAAGATGAAGGACATGGGCGAGGCCACTTACATCATAGGCATTAAGATTGCTAGAGATCGTGGTGCTCGGAGATTATGTCTTTCTCATGAAGCGTATATCAACAATTTTTTGAGAAGGTTCGATCTCTATGATTCAAAACCCGTGGAGACACCAGTTTTATATGGGTGTCCGCTGTCGAAGCGTGATGGCCCAAAGAACCTGGCAGAGCGTGAACAGATGAAAAGTGCAGAGTGCCTCAGTATGGTAGAAAGTCTTACGTACGCGATGCAATGCACTCGTCCGGATATCTGTTACATTGTGGGCTTAGTAGCGCGTTTCCAATTGGACGCCGTTTATCAACATTTAAAAGTCGTCAAACGAATTATGAGATAACTGAAAGGTATGGCAGACTACGGACTGTGCTATGAGGGAAGTAAGCTAGAATTGAAAGGATACAGTGACGCCGACCACGGTGATGATCTAGATGATCGTAAGTCCACCTCAGGAGGAGTGTTTCTCCTTGCTAATGCCGTCAACTCTAGGATGAGCAAGAAGCAATCCCGTTTCGCGCTGTCCACTATGGAATCCAAATTCATAGTTCTTTCTAAGAATGTAGAGGAGGTTGTCTGGCTAAAGAGACTGACGACTGCCCTGTTAGAGGCATTTACTATGACAGTCAAGCAACGATAGGGGCAGTCAAGAATCCTAAGTACCATAGTAGAAAAAAAACACATTGATATAAAATATAACTATGCGAAGAGTGTGGTAGAGGACAAGCTGATCACAGTTGAATTCATGCCTTGACATAATCATTAACTAAATCCCTACGCAAGGATGATTTCGAAAAGCACGTAAAACTCCTTGGATTACGTAGGATTTAGAAGGCTTGAATCGTGACAGTAATATTTTTTTGAATTTGAAGTAATATTTGAATAAAAGTATCGCTAATTGAGTTTATGATATTTACGACGTCATAATGGCATTATTATATCGTATAGACGGTCTATAAACTAGTCGTTGGAGCGTAAATCCCCCTAATAAAATATGTCGAATGTGGACCCTGCCATGTCACATGGACACAATCATCTTGATGGAAATGACTCCTCAGCCATATAAAGGTTGGCTAAGAACCATAGTGTTTTGAAAAAGAAACCTAGTTATGCAAAACGATCATTTGGTTTCGGGGTAAGACGACATGATCAAAGTTTTGCAGATAAACGTGACGAACTCTGTTCGTCTACTACCACATTCAGGGCTAGATGATAATCTATGATAGCATATGAAATTCCCACTCCTGATATAAAATAAATTCAGGTTATGATATCGACGCGCACTTCATACTGTGTGTGCCATGTTCGACCACAAGGTCAGGCTCAGTTGTGTTAGAAGGAATCTTCCGAGATTTTGAAGGACACAAAATTCTTCACCTTGAGCGTGTGACTAATCCCGGGTGCTGAATTAAGTAGCACCCAAAATACCCTTATCACTCGCAACTCATATCCAAGGTTGGGCTCAATGTCGTTCCTAGGCGTACGAGCGTAGCGCCCGAACAAAAAGGCCAAGTGACCACGGTTTGAGCACCGGTTGAGTTTGACTAAGGATATGAACGATGGGGATGCTCATACACATTTGTCATTCTCTGAATCTTGTATTCACTAGGTGGCCACCAACCGGATATTAGTTGAATGTTGTGAATACTTGTACGGATGCCTTGGAGAAGTATTCCTTTTGGGGGAATTAGGCAATTGGAGAATAACAGTTGACTAGGGGTACAACGCGGCACAGAGAAGTAACAGGTTGATAACAGATTAGGGAATCAACGTTCCGCGGACGCTACAACACTCTTAACCGATGAGTAGCACGATGTCTGTTGTGTCTGCCGGTCGAACGACAAACCTCGTATGAACAGTACAGAAACTGGATTGGATTGAAGAACAAATGTTGATGTGATGTTCGACATCATATTAACAGACATCTTCCCATTCCGGCGAGTGAGGGCTATTGACATTTGGAGTATATGTGACACCGTAATAGGGAGCCCATTAATATAAGCCCAACATCTTAAGCATAATTGGGGTATGTCATATTAGGGATTTTGGTTCAGGAAAAATCTCAATGGACCATACGAGGCCCAAAATTGGGCCTAACTCATTATGTGGTTTGGCCGAACTATTGGGAGCAAGCCCTAGGTGGTCTTTGCTTGCCTCCTCTTATAAATATGAGGTGTTATGGGATTTTTCAAGGTTAATCAATTTCTCTCCTTTAGTTGAGACAAAAGAAATCACCTCTCCTCTTACACGTCAAGTTAAGCCGAAACCCTAACACCAAATGAGGTGCCGAAATTGCTAAGGCAATTTACCACAGAGATCCATCCCAGCAACTGAATTGAAGAGGCTTTGTTGTGGAGACCATTGCCTGTAGATTGCTCTTCAACAAGGGTTCCCGCAGGACACCGTCGGACAGATCGCAAACTCCCTCGTGACGTTCCTAGACTACAGAAAGCTAAATCTGATATGTGCTTCCTTTCCGCTGTGTAATTAGTTTAAAAAGCATGTACACGTGTTTTATTCTTTATTTGTATCCCCTAAATCCAACAGGTTTTGCTCAACTCCTGTTATAAATATGAGGTGTTAGGGATTTCTTGGGGTTGGTCATTCTCTCCCTTAAGTTGTCAAAAAAGAAATTCCTTCTCCTATCACTCTATAGTTTCGGCCGAACCCTCTAACACCCAAGTAGGTGTCGAATTGTGACAAGCAATTCACCATGAAGATCAATCCAACAACCAGATTGAAGAGACTTTGTTGTGGAGACCAATGCCTGTGGATTGCTCCTTAATCAGAGTTCCCGTAGGACACCGTCCGGCAGATCGTGAACTCCCTCGTGACATTCCTCTGGCAACAGACTGCATAATCGCAGGATATGTATGTGCACTATTCCTCTGCGTAATTCGTTACTAAGCATGTACACGTGTTTATGTTCAGTACAGTTTATCCCCTGTAATCAATCATTTCTGTCACTAAGTCTAAATGGTCTATATTTTAATATCATTTTTTTTAATTCAGCACTTCCTGAGCCCATCCCAAATTATATAAATCCGAAGTACGCGAGACTTTTTCTTAAGTATGAATTCGGGCTTGGGTTCGGGTTTTATATTATAGGCACGAAAATGTTGGGCTTGGTTTTGGTTTTTAAAAATAGCCCGCCCATCCCACCCAAGTTCAGCCCTAACTTGACTGTGCATTCCTAAAGTGCTTTTGCACTTAAAAAAAGGGCAAAAGCTAGAGTGTTTGGCAACACATATTCATTTTTTTTCAAAGCACTTATTTTTAAAAAAGATTTTTTTTAAAAGAAATTGTGGTGCTGCTTTCTAAAAGTCAATTTTGTGATGTTTCTATATTTATAAACTTAATAACACTTTTTCTGATAAATATTTTTTATATACAAATGTATAATAAGGTTAAATTTTATATTATTATGGGATTAAGTTAAATAAATAATTATGTATCTCTAATGGACGAATAATAAGAATTTATCGAAACGAACCAACCAGGTTGGTTATGTAGATGAAAACTGTATTATAAAAATGTACAATTTTTAAAAGTACCACTACATTATACAAGTATTATGTAGATTCTGTACCTTTAATAGAAGGATGCTACATCAAGAAGACATGATGCAACACATTTCACGCAAGTTATTTTCCATGTAGGCGGCTAAAAATGCAAAAACAAAAAACCTAGGGTGGAAGTACGGCGGTTTTCAGTCATTACACGACCAAGAAAGCAAAAGAACCAAAATCGTCTTCCCTCAGAAATTGCCTTGCTTTTTTTTTTTTTTGGCCAACCAGAAATTGCCTTGCTCGAATGCTCCTTTTACGCGAATACTTCCTTTGAGTTTGCGCACTCAATGTCTTCTCGTCTTGGTCTTATCCTGCTCTGAAACTCAATTCAAAGCGTCGAACCCTTCAAACAAGATTTAGAATTTAGACTCGCATAATTTCTTCCTTCCTATCTACTATATATGTTTGAAGAAGATCAGTGAAACTGCTGAAGAAGGTATGTTAGGCAGCAGCTGCTCTTCACGCCCGATTTGCTGAAAAATAATTTTGGGATTTTACGTCGAATCTAAATATGGTTGGGGGGCGTCAATCTACTGAAAGCAGTAACATCCGAGATTTTATTTGCAACGCCGGCGCTGGCGGGGCGGCAGGTTCGTTTACAATTCTCAAATGGATGCCGCAGTTGATAATGTTCTTCAATCTGTTGTTAGTTGGCTATGATGCTGCTCCTAATTAAAGAAACTAGTAGGCTTTGGCTCAATTTCGGAGGATTGGGGGAGTCATGTGGGGGTGAGGTGGGGGGTTCCTAGGGCAAATTTGCTGCTTTTGCTTTATGATTTCTAGGTAGGGAATTGTTGAAAATACAAGATACAATGAGATAACATTGAACCTTAGCAAATTGTTGGTTTTGGATTTCTTTATTAGCATTTCACCGTAATTGCTACTTTAAAATAGCTCAAGAATGATTCTTTTGTATGTAGGATGGCTGAAAATATGAGCTGTTTCTTTTACGTGACTGATTCATGAATTTTTGGACGAACTTGTTTGTTAGTTAATCAATTGAATATGCAGGTGCTATGGCTGCAACATTTGTTTGTCCATTGGATGTCATCAAGACGAGATTACAGGTCCATGGTCTTCCACCAAATCATAAAGGTTTCTTTCTGAATGTCCATCCATTATGGTTAAGGGCGCTTGACATCGAACACAATAGTTTAAGAGATGAATACTATGTAGATAAAAAGAATTGCTGCTGCTGAACTGAATGATCTCTATCTTGGTTAATTAGTTGGCTGATGAACATAGTCGTCTTGGTGGAAAGTTCACGTTTTTGTCACTGGTGAAAAACTTTGATGTTCTAATTGAAATTGAGACATTAGATAAATAGAAAAGGCAGTTACTTATCTATACTTTTTAAAGACACAAGTCATTGTTTCCAGCTGAAAATATCCACATGGCACCATGTTTCTTAGCAGAGCAGAAAATTTCATAACGTGATATCTAATTGTTTCTAGTAAAATGATCAGTACTACTAACAAATTTTATAAATAATAATTTGTGGCGATATATATTTTTCTTGACCGGGTCAAATACCGTGTTTGTCTTGGTTTAGAGAAAATCAGATAATGAATTATTAGACAGTTAAAATACTTTCCTTTATTATTATTTTTTAGTTGGTTGCTTCAGCTGATTTACCGATGCGTCACAATGAGAGATAGCATAACTGGTAATCCGAGCGGTTTTTTTATGCGACCAATCCTGAATCGAGATAGGTCTTAAGATATACAGTAAGGAGCCACTTAACTGATTCTCATGCTTCTGTTCCCTTTTTACTTGCTGACACTCAAGAAATAGATCTCATAGACGCATTTGCTTATTGAGTTTCAAGTTTTAGCAAGCTGCCGGAGCTTTACGAATATGGATATCACATCCCTAATTTACAAAATGGTGTTTAATTTTGTAATAAGGCTCTTATCATGATTCTAAACTGAAATATATAGATCTTACATGCTGTACTAGAACACTTGATATATTCCCATACTGAAAAATATTGCCAGGGGAGAGTTACCTGTGCCACATGTAAGTAGCAGAGAGGATGCATGAATGAAAAATAGCCCCAATGTTTGGTTTAGAGAGCACGAAATTTGCTGAATTGAATGACATTGACGGACTGATAGAGTTTTGATTAAAGTGTAAAGTCCCCATAAAGGCCTTAATAGTTTTATGACTTTTAACTGGAGCTTATGGTGTCACAGTGTCTGTGATATAGTCTTCAGCTTTCAGGGTGAAATTCCCTTCACACATGAATGCTCTTAGATTCATATGTGTGCTAATTCACTGTATTGTGTGGCTTCTGCATTGAATAGAATAGAGGTATAGATATTATAACAACTTACATTAGTCATCATATTGTAAAAACTAATCTTAGTTGGTAATAACTGGTATAGCTTATAATGTTTTCATTAGTCATATTTCTGCAACTGTTTAGTTTATGTGCTTCACGAGTCAAATCTCTTATACTGTTAGTGTATCTCATTACCTTCTTGTCATTATTAACAGGGAGCATAATAATTACTACCCTACAGGACATAATGAAAATAGACGGTTGGAAGGGTATGTATCGTGGCCTTTCACCAACTATTCTGGCACTTCTTCCAAACTGGGCTGTGAGTACTGCTGCTTTTCTTTGTTTAATATTTTGCGCCCTTGGTTGTTTTCTGTATATAAACGTTGAAGCCAAGTATAATTTTAGCTTTTCCATTTATTTGAACAACCTGTAGGAATAATGCAAGAAGGTATTATTTTTTATTAGAAATTCTTATTTAGTTGTAGATGAGACAGTGGCGGTGCAAGATATGATGATATATATCTAGAAGTCAACAACACTAAATGATATGATTCTTTGAAATGCAGGTGTACTTCACTGTTTATGAAAAGTTCAAGGGGATGCTCCACTCAGATGGTATTAATACATACTTGAAATATATGTATATTGATTGGTATATGGTTGGACATACTCTTTAAGTAAATAGTGCAATGCAATAATGTAGATGATGCTGGTAAGCAACTAGGTACCGGGTTACATATGATAGCAGCAGCAGGGGCTGGGGCTGCTACAGCTATCACCACAAACCCTCTCTGGGTTGTGAAGACACGACTCCAAGTAAGTCTTGTCAGGAATGTTGATCACACTCTCCAGCCACTTGTTTGCAGTAGTTATTGGATGCTAAAGTGTGTTTGTTGTTTTAAAATGATTATTGATTTAGACACAAAGTATGAGGCCGGATGTGGTTCCTTATAAAGGGGTGTTTTCTGCTCTAACACGGATCATGCATGAAGAAGGCTTTAGAGGTCTATATAGGTAAAAGAAAGGAAACAAAAAGTGTTTACGTGCTGCTGCCATTCATTGTATTTCTTTTGGTTTATGTTATATAGTAAGTAATGTTGTGTTGTTGTGTTGAGACAGTGGAATTTTACCATCATTGGTAGGAGTAAGTCATGTAGCGATTCAGTTCCCAGCATATGAGAGTATGAAGCAATACATGGCGAAGAAGGGTAATACGACAGTGGAAGAGCTTAGGTCAGTGGATGTGGCGATTGCCTCTTCCATCTCAAAAGTAGCTGCCTCTTTAATAACGTATCCCCATGAGGTGATTCGATCACGTCTTCAAGAGCAGGGGCAGGCGAGGAATTCAGAAATCAAGTACACAGGAGTGTTTGATTGCATTAAGAAAGTGTTTCGCAAGGAAGGGATCCCGGGTTTCTACAGAGGATGTGCAACCAATCTACTCCGGACAACTCCCTCTGCTGTTATAACCTTCACAAGTTACGAGATGATACACCGATTCCTGCACCGTATTGTTCCTCCTCACCCGAATAACAAAAGCAGCACCACCGGAACTGGAAGAAGAAGAAGAAGAATAAATGGTGAGGATGCAGATGGAGGAACACAAACACAAGCTGAGGATGTCTCTCAAACACAACATCACCAGCTGGTGGTTCCTCTGGTGGTGGGCAAGAATTAGTATTACAAGCACCTACCTGCACAAGGTTTCGTCCTCCTCTGTAAGAGGGTGATAATGACGACCAACATTCTCTTCATTTGTTGATTTTCTTCTGCTTTATTCTGCGTTTCTGCGGCTGTTGTTTTTATCTGTAACAAATGTTCTGTCTCCCCAAAAATTATTAGGGAATAATAATAAATAAGAATTAGATATAGAAACTAGGTAATGCGTGCGCGATTCAGTATGTTATGACTTATTTGTTTAGAAATGATATTAAGTATTTAAATACTGATATGATATTAAGTATTTAAGTACTTAAAAATATATAAATATTACGAAAGTAGAGATGTAATAGAAGAGAGAACTTGATGATAATTTTATTATCACACATAGTGGTCCTTATATAAGGATTACATAGACTTGGAGAGAAACTAAAATAAATATATGGAATGTCTAAATAAGGAAGATGTATATACACATAATATTGAACATCTATAAAATATATTCATAACACTCCCCCTTGGATATTCATAAGGGAATTGCGTCTTGTCATTTTAACAGGATTAATTTACGAAAGGGAATCAAAGTTCTGCGGGCGCTACAATACTCCTAACAGATGAGTAGCACGATGTCCGTCGTATCCGCCGGTCGCACGGCAAACCTCGTATGAACTATTCAGAGACGGAGACAGAGACTGGAGAATGAGATGTTGATGCTATTGGATAACTATATATTAATAGGCACCCTCCCATTCCGGCGAGTGGGAGATGTTAGCATATGGTGACGTGGCGCCGTAATTAGTAGCCCGTTAATGCTAAGGAAATTACCTAAGTTAATTAGGTAATTATCACATTAGGCTAATTAGGCCAAACCCAATCCCTAATTGACATGGGAGGCCCAAAATTGGGCCTATGGTTCGGCCGGAGCTAGTCCCACATTGGTTGGAGTGGACTTTTGTCCACTTCACCAATCCTATATATAGGGGACTCACCTAAGAGGTTTATACATCAATCTAATAAGAAGTACCTCCAATGAGGAACTTGAGAGAAACCTCTCACCCCCTTAGTTGATATTTTCGGTGCACATCTTAGTCCGAGGTTCTGTCCCCGTTGAAGAATCGATCATAGGCTTTGTTGTGGAGCTTACACCGCGTAGGACTTCTTCTCACGAAGAACTTGTACGTGGTTCCGACCGAAGGATCATAACTCCCTCCACGACATTCTTGGGCAGGAAAGCTAAAAGGTATGTGTACACTATTCCGCTGCGTAGTTAGATTACTTGCATGTACACGCTTAGCATTCTGTAGTATTACGTCCCTGTAATCCAACAGAAGCTTTTAAAGTATCCTTACGAACTCAAAACTCATATCTAAGGTCAAGCTCAATGTTCGCTTCCTGGCGTACGAATGCAGTGCTGAACAAAAAGGCCCAGTGACCACGTCCTTGGAAACTGGTTGAGTTTGACTAAGGGTATGAGCGATGGGGATGGTTAAGTACACATGTAATTCTCCGACTCTTGTATTCACTAGGTGGCCATCAGCCTGATATTAGTTGAAGGTTGTGAATACTTGTACGGATGCCTTGGAGAATTTTTCCTATGTGGAAACTAGGCAATTGGAGAATGACAGTTGACCAAGGATATAGTGCACCACAATATTATTATTACAGGTTGATTGTAGATGGGGAATCAACATTCCGCAGGCGCTACAACACTCCTAATAGCTGAGTATCACGATTCCCGTCGTGTCCGCCGGTCGCACGGAAAACCTCGTATGAACTATTCCGAACCAATGGTGGATCAAAGAACAAATGTTGATGTGTTGGTCGACAACATATTAACAGGCACCCTCCCATTCCGTCGAGTGGGAGCTGTTGGCATTTGGATATTAGGCCGACGTAAATAGGAGCCTATTAATAAGAGACTTTTACTTAAGTCAATTGGGTAATGTCACATTAGGGATTTTGGTCTAGGCCTAAAATCCCAATGGACATGAGAGGCCCAAAATTAGGCCTCTTTCTCATATGTGGCCGGCCGAATTACTAAGAGTGGTGAGGTGGGTTTTGCCCACCTCCTCTTATAAATAAGGAGTGTCATGGTTTAATTTAAGGTTAATCACTTTCTTCATTTGTCGTGAGACAAAAAGAAATCCCTCCTCCCTATACAAGGTGTTTCAGCCGAAACCCTCTAGAGACCAAGGAGGTGCCAAATTGCTTCAAGCAATTATCCCGGATATCCATCCCCGCAGAAGAATCGACAAGAGGCTTTGCTGTGGAGACCAGTCCGTGTAGGTATTCCATAACCAGAATCCTTACGGGAAATGTCCGGCGGATCAAGAACTCCCCTAGAAGATCTTGGGTCTACGGAAAGCATTGTAGGTATGTACCATTTATTCCGTTGTGTAATCTGTTTACATAGCATGTACCTTGATTGTTTCCGTAGTATTTATCCCATATAATCCTACAAGCATATGAAATTCCCATTCCTAATACAAAATAAACTCAGGTTATGCTATCGACACGCACTTCATATTGTGCGTGCCACATTCGATCACGGGTCAAGCTCGGTTGTGTTAGACATAATATTTCGAGATTCTGAAGGACAAAAACTTATTCACCTTGTGCGTGTGACTGATCCTGGGTGCTAAATGAAGCAGCACCTGAAGTACCCTTATTACTTGGAACTCACAATGTCGCTCCCAGGCGTTCGAGCGTAGCGCCCGAACAAAAACACCAAGTGAGTCTTTGGGAACGGGTTGAGTTTGACTGAGGATATGAGCGATGGGAATGGTCATGCACATATGTCATTCTCCGACTCTTGTATTCACTAGGTGGCCACCAACCGAATATTAGTTGAAGGTTGTGAATACTTGTACGGATGCCTTAGAGAAGTATTAATTTGGGGAAAACTAGGCAATTGGAGAATAACAGTTGACCAGGGGTATAGAGCGGCACAGAGAAGTAATAAGTTGATAAAAAGTTGGGAATCAACGTTCCGCAGACGTTACAACACTCTTAACCGATGAGTAGCACGATATCTGTTGTGTCTACCGGTCGCACGGCAAACCTCGTATGAACAATATGGAAACTAGATTGGATCATTGAATGGATATTGATGTCGATTACATATTAATTGACACCCTCCCATTCCGGCAAGTGGGAGTAGTTGGCATTTGGTGTAAATGGGCCGCCGTAATAGGAGCCCATTAATATAAGCCCAATAAGTTAAGTTTAAATTGGGATATAGCACATAAGTGATTTATGGTCAGGCCAAAATCCTCATGGGCCAAAATTGGGCCAACCCTTTTATTTGGTATTTCGCCCGAACTATAGGGAAAGCCCTAGGTGGGCTTTGCTCACCTCTTCTTATAAATAGGATGTGTAAGGGCTCTTAAGATTAATCACTCTCCCTTTTAGTTGAGACAAAAGAAATCTCCTCTCCCTCACATCAAGGTTTCGGCCGAACCTTACCTCCACCCAATGTGATATCGAATTGTGTTAACAATTTACCCCGAGATCCATCCCAGCAACCGGATTGAAGAGGCTTTGATGTGGAGACCGTAACATGTGGATTGTTCTTCAATAAGGGTTCCCGCAGGACACCGTCCGACAGATTGTGAACTCCCTCGTGACGTTCTAGGGCTACAGAAAGCAAATCTGGTATGTGCTCCATTTTCGTTGCGTAATTAGTTTACCAAGCATTTATACGTGTTTTAATCCGTAATTGTATCCCCTAAATCAATCACACGTTATTGTTTATGTTGGTACTGATGGATATACGCCCAATTTGAACCCGTTGACTTCCGAATCGTTGTATTTTAATCATCCCATTAATGATTGTAAATCGAAACTTCAACCCGAACACTTCGCGAGAACACCAACGGCTCGGACGAGGCCGAAGCGCTCGTCCGGCCGAGTCAAACTCACCTAGGTGAGGTTGGGTGGCCACACCCGACCTCCCCTAGGGGAGATCGGGTGGACCAACCCGATCTCTCCTAGGAGAGATCGGGTCGGCCAACCCGATCTCTCCTAGGAGAGATCGGGTCGGCCAACCCGATCTCCCCTAGGGGGGATGGGGTTGGCCAACCCCATCCTCCCTAGGAAGGGTTGGGTGCCCTCACCCAACCCCTACCCTTGGGGGTCGGATTTCCCTCCCCCCAAGGGCCCCGGCACCATCCTTGGACTCCCACACTCGGTTTATTCCGCCTACCTTCTCCGTATCCTAAGGTCTTAATTATGTGTTTAAAGGTTAATTAACTGTGTTTAAGGGTTAACGATGTCATTAAGCCACCGTAATGACACCGTTGCCTATAAATACCCCACCTCCACTATTCATTTGAACATCTTGGCATTTGGGATAATTTTGCTCTGACATCTCTCTAGCTTTATCTCTCTAAAAAACCGTACTGACTTAGGCATCGGAGAGGGTTCATCAGGCACCACCCCCCCCTATGTGCCTGGTACTGCCCCTTCTGCAGGGCGAAAGGAGAAGAGAAGCTAAGGAAGGAAGGACGCAAGCTAAGACAGCGCAACCCGAGAGTACCGGATCCCCCACATCTCCAGTGAGGAACGAGATTTGAGTCGACCGCCCGTTGACCCTAATCTCGGAACCTAACACTTGGCGCCGTCAGTGAGCTTCGGACAGAAAGCCTGGCTATAACAAGGGCAATGACGAACAGCAGGGTGTCTAGGCACCACCGCCCACCAGGGGGCAATGGGCGAAGGAAAGAGCCTATACCCCCAGGAAGGCAGCCTAACCCGGGAAAGCAGCCAATGCAACCAGAACCACAAGGAACCCCACAGCCGCCTCAACAGAACAACCAGGAGGGAGGACCCTCACGCCCAGCTGGGGCTGAGTCCTCCACAGCCTCAACCCCCCTGGCAAGAAGGCCACATAGGGAAAGAGAACAACAGGGAGTGCCATCCCAGCACACGGCACCCCCTGAGGGATATTATTATGAGGCACAACCCCAAGGGTACCCGTATGGGATGCCGGCCCAAAGGAATGGCAACTGCGCCCACACAACATACGCAAGGCCGGCATACACCCAGGGGACACACACTGAAGCTCATGAAGAGGAACAGATCCCAACGGAAGGGCACCACTCGCACCCTCGGGCAGGGCAACGAGAGGAGCAAAGAAGAAATTACCAGGAGCCACCCCCAGAGGGAAGGCAACAATTCGTGCCTCCTAGGCAACAGCAGAGCGCCAGGGCTTACACCCCACTAGGGGAGGAAAGACAAACAAGACCTCCAAGGAGGCAAGAATTCTATGAAGCACCCCAGCAGGGACACCAAGGATACACCTACAGTCCGTATCAATACGGACAAGGGATCCCGGCAAGCCCCATCTATAACTACGAAGGCTATCAGAGAAATTACACTCCGACACCGATATTGATCACTCCAGAAGAAATAGAGGCAATGATAACCCGGAAAATGAATGAGTCAAAGAAAACCAGCTTGCATTGTCTAAGTGACAAAACGAACCACCCTTTCACAAGGGAATTGGAGATGAACAGGGTGCCAGACTCCCTGCACACAGTGCAAATTGCAAAGTACAATGGGAAGGGAGACCCCCTAGAGCATATTCAACAACATGAGGCCTCTCTATTTGGGAGGACCACTGATGAAAGATACAAGGCACTCCTGTTCCCAAACACCCTATCAGGGGTGGCCTCACACTGGTTCTTCAGCCTACCCTCTGAAAGCATCCACTCATGGGAGCAGCTAAAGGCAAAGTTTCTGCAGAGATATCTAGGGGAGAGGAAACTCCTCAAAGGAACAGGCTCCATCGATGATGTGAAACAAGAATATGACGAATCTCTGGCCAGTTACTACACTAGGTTCAATCAAAATATCGCAGACATCCAGGGCGACATCACTGAGGGTGAGATAATACGAGCCTTCATCAGAAACCTAGGCCGCTTCGGGTCCACACTGGCAGAAAAGATGGCCAAGAAGCCAGCAAGCACCTTAGAGGAGCTTGCAGGAAGAGTAAAAACTCATATAGACCTGGAGAGGCACATGGCAAGTAAGAAAGCCAAGATTCAAGCAGCAAAGGAAGACAATGCAAAGCCGAACAAAGGTAAGCCACCCCAGGCACCTCAGCACGCAAGGCAGCAGGAATGGCGTCCGCCCCAGCAAAGAAACCAAATGGGCGAACCACTAAAGGCTAGAGAAATAAATGTCATCAAGTTCGTTCCATTAAACGCCACCCCAGCTACTGTCCTCAAAGAGATGCGGAATCAGAAACTCTGGTCACCTCCTGCAAGATGGAGAGCCCCAATGGTGGGGAATCACAAGGATAGATGGTGTGACAACCATGAAGCTTACGGGCACGACACGAACGAATGCTTCAGCCTAAAGCTAAGCATCAACAATGCCATCCAAAGGGGAGACCTAAAGCAGTTCGTGGATCATGGGGGCAACAGAATGCAGCTAGGGCCATCACACAGAGACAAGGGCAAAGGCAAAGTAGACTACAATCCTCCACCCAACAAGAGAGGGACCATAAATATGATACACGGGGGAGCAGCGTCAGGTGGCCCAACTGCTAATGCAAGGGAGGTTTACGCTTCCAAATTGAGTTCAGTGCCAAGGTGGAGAAAAAGGCCAAGAGAAGGAGAAGAAGTGAAGATTGACTTCTCGGAGAAGGACAAGAGCCACATTGTCTTCCCACATGACGATGCGTTAGTCATCACAATAGACATTGATAATTTTGATGTAAAGCGAATATTGGTGGATGGGGGCAGCTCGGCCGACCTCCTAAGCTTGAGAGTCCTAGAAGAAATAGGGAAAACCAAGGCAGACATCAAACCAGTCAACTTCCCTCTAGTTGGCTTCTCAGGGGCAACAAGCTACCCCCTGGGAATGATAACCCTGCCGGTGACCATGGGCCAAGGATGGACACAGCTGAAGGTGAATGTTAACTTCTTGGTGGTTGAAAGCCTGGGAGCCTACAATGGGATCCTAGGAAGGACAACCATAAACCCATACGAAATCGTGCCATCCACCGTACACCAGAAGTTGAAGTACATCACTGAGAATGGAGTCGGAGAAGTCTTGGGTGATCAACGCACTGCAAGGCAGTGCTACGTCAACTCCATGAGACGTGGATCACACAGGACGGACACGGTGGCAATGGTCATGGTAGGAGCCAACCAAGACAGAAAGAAGAGGGGAAGGAGACAAAGGCAAGGAAAGATGAAGAATGGAGTGGCACTCCGTTTGAGCAAGCAGTTTTTTCAAACAGTACCTAAAAGGAGACACATGAGCAAGGCTGTGAAGGTGACAACCATACCTTGGCAACCAGAAACCATAGAGGGGAAAAGAACAAGGGACTCCATCATAAGAGGCTTCCGGTACATTGATGATATCAAGCAAATGCCGCGGGAGCCAATATCAAGCTATTTCCAGAGATTCTCCAGTTATGGTGCCAATATGGACATCACAAGAGGAGAAGCCGTCAAAGCATTCATTAGAAACATGCATCCAAACTCATTTGAGGCCTATGGAGGGTTTTATGAGTTGATCATGACGAGCGCGATGAGAGAGCTCAAAGAAAAGCTGGACAAGGCATTTGCAAAGGAGATGGAGCAACGGGATGAAGGCCCGGAGAAAGAAAGAGAGACTGACACACTGGGAGGAGGTGTAAACTTCACATTCACACCCCTTACAGTGAGCATAGAAGAAATTTTTCAGAAGTACCTCAAGGAGGAGCTACCCACATGCAGGGAGGAGGGCAAGGCCTTCCTAGGAAGAGATGCACATGGATGGTGTGAATACCATGGGACCTGGGGGCATCAGACCAACCACTGCATGGTGCTGAAGATAGAAGTGGAGGAAATGATTCACAGTGGAGGCCTGAAGGAGTACGTGGCAAGAGACAAATTGACCACCTCATATCCTTAGTTTCATATTCAGCACTTTGCATGTTCAAGCTTTCCAAGTTTTTCAAAAACAACTTCTGAGAAGGAGAACTCAAGAAGTTACTCCAACTCTACAACTATCTTTGATTTCCTCCAAAGGGTGTCTTGACCCACCCAAGGCACCACATGTGTACAAAAAACATGAATGCTCTTAAGAGAGTAGAATTTCCTTCAAGGGAATTTTCCAATGAATGTGGTGATATAATCATGAAGTTATCCTTACACAGATATGACGTCAAGTCAACGACAGGTTCGACGCCCCCAAGAGCGTATCTTGAGAGTAGTTCTTATACTACGACAATCGACGCCCCCAAGAGCGTATCTTGAGAGTAGTTTTCATACTACGACATTCGACGCCCCCAAGAGCGTATCTTGAGAGTAGTATTCATACTACGACCCTCGACGCCCCCAAGAGCGTATCTTGAGAGTGGTTTCCAAAAACTACGAATTTCGACGCCCCCAGGAGCGTATCTTGAGAGTAGTGTTCATACTACGACCTTCGACGCCCCCAAGAGCGTATCTTGAGAGTAGTTATTACACTACGACCTTCGACGCACCAAGAGCGTATCTTGAGAGTGGTTTCCAAAAACTACGAATTTCGACGCCCCCAGGAGCGTATCTTGAGGTAGATTTGCAACCTACCAGATTCGACGCCTCTAAGAGCGTATCTTGAGGTAGAAAAAACACTACCAGATTCGACGCCCCCAAGAGCGTATCTTGAGGTAGATTTCAAACTACCAGCTTCGACGCCCACCAGGAGCGTATCTTTGGTCTAACCTGTGCCCTCCAGGAGCCTATCCTGTGAAACGTTAAGTGCCCTCCGAGAGCCTGTCTCGTGAACAGTTTTCGATGCCAACCAGGAGCGTATCTTTGGTCTAACATGTGCCCTCCAGGAGCCTATCCTATGAAACGTTAAGTGCCCTCCGAGAGCCTGTCTCGTGAACAGTTTTCGACGCCCACCAAAAGCGTATCTTTGGTCTAACAGTACCACATATACCATTTAAAGGGTATCAGAAGAGATAATCGCACCATACTGAGAAGGATCCCATGAGAAAGTAATTTCAAAGTAAAGTGATATGAAGAACATATAAATGTTTTTTCTTGATGAAATAGCAGGTATGGCATGAAGGAAAACACGAAAGAAGGATAAGTAAAGGAAACACACCAAGAGAAGAGTCCATAATCAAAGGGATATATACAAAAGCATGAGAAGTACCAATGTAAAGCCAAGTGAACCACGTAGTCAACAGCACAATACGACAAAGGAAAGCAACATAAAACCCCACAACAATCCCAAAAGATACTCAACCCATTAAAGGGGAGAAGGAGTGGTTATATACACAAAGATGGCAAGATGTAAACACATCAATCAGAGCCTTCGGGAGAGTCACCCTCACCCCCTGAGGCTGAACCACCGGCAGAGATGGACGAAGAGGAGGAGTCTGAGGTATCGATCTCCACAGGTGTAGCATCCGCCTGTGTAGGGACAGGCTCGTCTGCAACAGCAGCCTGACCCCTAAGGACAGCCATATAGCCAGTAGCGTATGGCCCGAAATCACCAAGATCACCAACTGGAAACTGAGGATCAATGCGGAAAATATGATCAACCAGATACTCACCAAACTGGTTCATCTCCTGAGTGAGCCGCGCGCTATAATCAGCAGTGAAGGCAAAGGATGCCTTGTACTCATACACTGCGACAGTCCTCTCCTCCGCCTGACACCTAGCCTCCAACTTCCGCAACTCCTCAGAGTGAAGTGAAGATGCAACCTCAGCCTCCCGGCGTAAGCTACCTACGGTAGTCTCAAGTAAGGACACTTGGTCCCTGAGCTCCTGCATCTTCAGATCAGATAAGCGCGTCTTCTCAGCCACAGTGGCGAGCTCCGCCTTCAGAGAGACCTGGCTGTCCTCAAGGGTCTTCTTCTCGTCAGATAGCTCGAGCACGAGTGATGACATGTTCACCATGTCAGACATACCCTGATAATTTAAACAAGGGATAAGTAACCGAAAGACCAACAACATAAAAGTATAAAGAAGAAAGCAAGGAACAACTCACAGGTGCATAACGAGAGAGTACACCCTGAACAAAGCGCCGAGTCTCCCCAGGAGACTTGGGCTGAGCAACACGATTGCCAGGGGGAATGGTACCGCGAAGTACGCGGACATCAACCTCAGGAGTCCGCAAAGAGGAGCCGCTATCAAGGTGGAACTCCTTCAAACCAGCGAAAGGAGTCCACTCAGACCCAACGACATCTACATCAGTAAGACGTGCGAAATCCTTCCGACTCAAAGTCGGAGGCCCACCTATACAAGCGAAGCAAGTCAAAGGAAAATATAAACATAAAAGAATCAGTAACAAGGTAGAGATCAAACCTGAGGACCGCGCCCTCGGCTGGGGGGCAGGGGAACCACCACCAACAGGTCGCTTCCCTTTGTCAGTGTGGGAAGGCACCTCTTCGACCACCATCTCCTTATCGCGATATAGGGTCGGGGGACGAGCAACAGGCGAAGGAGGATCCGCAGCTTTCTTCCTCTTAGCAGCCGAGGCCCCGGCCTCAGAATCAGATCTCCGCGGCTTGGACTTGGAAGGTCCAGAGTCTCTGCCTACGGAGACAACCCTCTCGGTCACCAAGGGGGAGCGCCCTAGCAATGTAAGAAAAACAAGATAAGGAAAACACAAAGTATACCATAAAGAAGCAAACAGGAGGAAGCATACCAGAGGCCCCAGCCTTCTTCCCAGGCATGGGGGATTTCTTCAGAGTGGAGCTAGAAGGAGCCTTCCTCTTGCTCAGGTCAACAGGTGCTCCCTGCACGTTATAGGTTTTTCCGTGAAACCAACCTACAAAGGAAGAGCAGAAAGTAAATAAAGATGAGAAGACTAAGTAACATACCGAACCCCGGGAGTCAGGAGTCAAACTGATCCCGGCCTCGTAAAGATCCGTCTCAGTCACTAAGGACACGGGACAGTATGATCGAGTCCTGTTGCTCTCGTGAATGATCTTCATAGTCTCTAAATCAACGGAAGAGAACTCCCCGAAAGCAGGCCAACCATCCGACCGATCCTCATTCAAGACCGACCAAGTGACGTATCGATCCGTGATGAAGAAGTAATGCTTGGCCCAGTGACTGGCCGAGTTGTCACTCCGGGCCACGAAGCGAAGAGAGGTATCCCACTCGACCCCACTCAACCCGAAATCAGCAAATCGGGGATCCTTGAAGGTCGGATGGCGAGTTACGAAACTCGCAAACCCCACCTTCGTCTGGTATTGGAACCGGTAGAAACATCGGAACAGAACGAGGGAGTACTTGCAGGAGTACCAATGGCACAACACCCGGAAGCCCACCCAGACACGGAGGGCACTGGGGGCAAGGTTCACAGGAGAAATCCTGAAGAACCTGCTCAACTCTACGAGGTCATCGCAGTAAGGCAACCTCAACCCAAATCGAATCTGGGAGGGGTAAACGACGACCTTCCCCCTAGGAGGCTCCGTCACCGTCTCGCGGGTATTCCCCAAGGAGGGGAGGAAAGGATATAGAGGCTCATCTAAGGGACAGATATCTCCTAAGGTAACGTGCTCATTGTAATCGGACCTAGTTAGGTGGTTCTCCGACAGGGCAGCGAGACCTAAGGCAAAGGTAGCAGGAAATCCCAAAGTTCGAATCAAGTTTCGACTAACACCCCAGCCCAGATCGCAACACTAAGCTAATGATAGGAAAGAAAGTAATGCGACAAAAAAGAAGAGAAAAGGTACTCACTCATCCTTCGGAGGATGTAACGCCTCTGTAGAGTCTGTGTGCGCAGACACCACCAGGAATACAGTACCTGCCACGACATGACAAATATCAAGACAAGAAAGTTTCCGAAAAACCAGGAGTACTCCGACACTCGACCAACGACAACAACCAAAGATTCGAAGACACCCAACAAAGATAGCCAACATGAGCCAAGGACACCACGACAACCAAATCGAATAATTTTATCCGAACCTAAAGTCGGTTTTCGGGCAAAATTACCGTTACGCCCTCCAACGGAAATCAACACACCAACGGCAATGCAATATCAAATTCAAAACGGGGATAGTTTAATCGGACAAGAAACTCTCTCCGGACGACCGGCAAAATTTTTCCAAATCCACAACTATCAACGGCTATCCACGGCAATCCCACATTCAATCAAATTTCGGCAATCAAGTATTGGCAATCAAGTATCGACGATTCAAAAATCAACATTTTACGCGGTAACGAAAAGGAAAAGAGTGGACCTTCGGAAAACCCGACCCAATGTGATAAACAGGTCCGGATTTCGAATTTGGAGACCGCCGGAAATCAGTCCCTCGCCGGAGGTCAGACCTTGTCGTCGCCGGAGTTGATTTCGTCCGCCCCACCGTCGCCGGAAAGCACCGCACGCCGCACCGGAGTCGTCCCCCCTCGCCGTCGATCGCCCTCGATGGACCAGCAGCCGTCCCCGCCGGCAGCGACCTCGCCGTCGTCTTGCTGTCCCTCCGCGCCGCTGCTAGTCTGGCTGTCGTCCCAGCCAGCCGCTGCCTTCGTCCGACGCCGGCGTCCCCTCTCCTTTGCCGGTCGGAATTTCTGGTCCACCACCAGAATTTTGGCCGGCCCTCCTCCTTGGGTGTGCTCCAAATCTTTTCTTGCTCTCCAAGGGTGAGAAAAGAGGGAAAAGGGTGGCTATGGTGAATAACTAAGGTATTTTCTTAACTCTCCTCTATATTTGAAAGATGGTAGGGTTTTTTAAAGAGTTTTAATCACCACCCTCCATTTACCTTTAAATGAGATCCAAGGGCTAAAGAAAAACCATCACTTTTATCCCTTTTAACTATGGCTAAGTATATCTCCATACTTAGAAAAACTATCAAGTTAGGCTTATTCTTGAGCATCCCATACTTAGGAAAAAATTTTGGCCAAAATTAAATTTTTCATCACTTAGGCAAAATCCCGGCACGAAATTGAAGCATAAGTCACTTAGTTGCATTCGTATTGCATCCCTATGCGAGCATATATTCTTTGAGTATATGCCTGTAGCAAAGATAGATTTATTACTCCCACCTCAGACGGACGCGTGCTTAGGCACACGTCCGTGCCACTCTGACGTTTACAATTCATCTATCTCATAAGGCAGGGGGCAGAGTCAGAGGCACGCATCCATGGGTAAGCAAACATTCAGACAAGAAGGTAAAACCCCGGTTTCAAATTGTGCGTGTCATACCATCCGGAAATAGAGTCAATCAAGGGTTAGGCCATTGGTTGACTCGGGGGCATGTGATGGATATACGCCCAATTTGAACCCGTTGACTTCCGAATCGTTGTATTTTTATCATCCCATTAATGATTGTAAATCGAAACTTCAACCCGAACACTTCGCGAGAACACCAACGGCTCGGACGAGGCCGAAGCGCTCGTCCGGCCGAGTCAAACTCACCTAGGTGAGGTTGGGTGGCCACACCCGACCTCCCCTAGGGGAGATCGGGTCGGCACCTAGGTGAGGTTGGGTGGCCACACCCGATCTCTCCTAGGAGAGATCGGGTCGGCCAACCCGATCTCCCCTAGGGGGGATGGGGTTGGCCAACCCCATCCTCCCTAGGAGGGGTTGGGTGCCCTCACCCAACCCCTACCCTTGGGGGTCGGATTTCCCTCCCCCCAAGGGCCCCGGCACCATCCTTGGACTCCCACACTCGGTTTATTCCGCCTACCTTCTCCGTATCCTAAGGTCTTAATTATGTGTTTAAAGGTTAATTAACTGTGTTTAAGGGTTAACGATGTCATTAAGCCACCTTAATGACACTGTTGCCTATAAATACCCCACCTCCACTATTCATTTGAACATCTTGGCATTTGGGATAATTTTGCTCTGACATCTCTCTAGCTTTATCTCTCTAAAAAACCGTACTGACTTAGGCATCGGAGAGGGTTCATCAGGCACCACCCCCCCCCCCCCCCCTCTGTGCCTGGTACTGCCCCTTCTGCAGGGCGAAAGGAGAAGAGAAGCTAAGGAAGGAAGGACGCAAGCTAAGACAGCGCAACCCGAGAGTACCGGATCCCTCACATCTCCAGTGAGGAACGAGATTTGAGTCGACCGCCCGTTGACCCTAATCTCGGAACCTAACAGGTACCAAATTTTTTAATATTTTTTATTCAATTGTTTTGCTTCTCTCTTTGCTTTATATTTATAAATTTGTTACACTAAGTGAGCTAATGACACGAGTCATAATCAATTATTTTTAATATTAACTCATTTAAATAATGACAAGAAGCGAAGTTACTACTTATTAATTTCGAATCAATTTCAGAGCTTCCAATTTTTTTTTATATTTCGCCATGTGTCAAAACCTTCAATTTTAAACTTTGAAACATAGAATCTTTTTTTATTAAAAAAATTATATTATTTTGTTGTATATTTATTTCTTTTATATTCACTCATTACATTATATTATTGTATAAAAGGAAAATATTTTGTTTATGATACATTGTTGTATTTTTTTTTTAAGGATGATTTATAATATATTACGTATATTGGAAATCAATAGTAAATCGAAGAGCTACAGTTAGAGCCGATTATGAAAAAAAATACGATAGATTTAATGAATTTGATTAATCACTATTATTATATCAATAATTATACGTATGAACCATTTTGCACATCTTGGGAACTACATCTAGAAATATTACATTGATAGATTTTCATATATTTTTAATTTTCAAATACCAAAAGAATCGTAATTTTTTAAAAAAAATTATAGTAGGTAAATAATTGAAATATTACCATAACGACGTCGAGTATTAAATTTTGAGATGATCATACACGTCAGTCAAAGTTGGAATCCAATATTTGATCTAAAATTAACTAATTTTGACGAATTTTTAAAAACGTAAAGTATATTTAAAAATCTGCCGGACCTAAAATCTGACCTATGGCGATTTACGTTTTGAAAAACGTGCAGTTTTGGAAAGAGTCGCCACTAGTTAATTATTAGGCTAACTAGAATCCTAAATTTACCTAAGCGAGTAACGAATTAAACATCTAGGTATAAAATCGGTCTACGATTAGAAATTCAAGTTCGGGGATTCTATTACGAGTTAAAAATATAATTTTTAACTTCGCCCTTTCGGTACTCAACTCACTTGTTTGCCAATTTTAATATTTTAATTTAATGTTAGTATAAAAACAGTTTAAAAAAAAAATCTAAATTCTTTTATTAGATAATTACAATTTGTAAATCGGTAATAGTAAACAAATTATGACTACCAACCGAGACTACTTACTATAACAAAAATTAATATCACTCGAATTGTCAACATGCTTAGGTCAAATAAAAAAAATCTAATGAAACCTAGGTCATTATATAATAACCTAATGAAAATACCTATCACCTAACCAAACAACTAGATCAATATATCTAATAAAATAGTAATCAGTTAACTAAAAACTAGTTCAACATAGAATAATATAATAAGAGGGAAGTGCTTTACCTGGATGGAATACAGAGGATCGGCACTAAAGAAACACCTAAGCAAAGTAAAGACCAGAAGCCAACCGAAGCACATATCAGCTGGTGCAGAGTGACCTCGAGTGAACGACGAGAAGGTTGGTCGGACTGAGAGCAGTTTGTCTTGGTCGGAGGGCGGAGAAGGAGATCGGAGCGGAGGAGAGGACGGGATGAGCGTCGCTATGCTAGGTCTCGGAAGGAGTGAGTCGTTGAAGTGCATAACAGAGCTGTGGAGGAAGGGGGAGCGTCGACGACAAGGATGGTGGACGGAGCTCCGGTCCGATCGGGATAACCGGACTCTGCGAGAGAGAGAGAGAGAGAGAGAGAGGGTGGCGCTTGACTGGCTTGCGGCGAACGTCGGGGACAACGGTGTAGATCGGCGACCACCTGAGGATGTGGGATTTGCAGCGTATGCGGTTGAAGATGACGGATTTACAGTTGGAAGCAGATCGGAGGTCGTGGCGGCTCGATTCCGGCGCGGTGAGATGATGGAGCTTCGTGATGTGATGATTGTTGGATCACGGCGGGAGCTCCGGTTACGGTGACGGATTCCTTAGCTCCTCGCAATCCTGTAAAAGGGGAATAGAGGGCAGTGGCCCAGAATCCCTCTCCGATGCTTAACGTAAGTACGGCAGTCAACAGAGCAAGCAAGCAGTATTTGTGTATGTGTAAAAACGTAACCCTAATCTGGAATAACTTCCCTCCTTTTATAGAGGAAAGGCTATCCCAGTTACCTGATTAGGCGGTTGGATTGTGATCCATTATCCCACATATCTCGCCGTATATCTTGCCATGTATCTTGTACAGTTATTCGTATCCCACATATCTCGCCCATTATACCACTATTGTAATCGTGGCGAGATTTCCGGGATTGGGCTCTTCCTGGCGAGTCTCGATCATTATCGGAGGCTCCCAAGGTACATCGTTGAGGATTCGGTGTCGGGGAGTGGTGTCAACTCCCATATCGGGACCGACTACGTCCAGGTCCGATATCTTCGGGGCTTGATTCCATCGGAGCCATACTTATTCGGGGCCATTCAATATCGGGGCCTCCTTTCGTCGGAGCCCTTAGCCTTCCAGCAGCCCAGCTCCTAGCCCACTAGGCCTAGTCGCCGTTTGTTAATCGTTAAGGGGCCTAACGGCCTTCGCCAGGGCCCATCATTTGCCCCCAAGACGTGAGGGACTTATAGTGCGTCGCGTCTTTCAGTATCGGACCCTTCTACATCCCAGTCGGGGGGTCTTTATTTGAATCGTCAGAGGCCATTGCCGTAACTTTTGTCGGGGGCCTTTGCCTTTGGATTTCTTCAAGATCCTTTGGGATCCTACTTGGATTCGAGGAGTTTTCTTGATCAGACCAGCATTAAATGCTGATAGGAGGTGAAGGAACGTTTCGGGTTCCGCATGCCTGCTTTCTGAAAAAGCACTTTTCAACCACCCGGTACGTCATTACTCTTGTCTTATCTGTCCCATGCGTCCTGACGGTTCAAATTGAAACCGTTTCACCTTCGTTGAATTAGCACGTTTCCCCTTGGACGACTATGATTGAATCGTTTTGAATTCTGTGGCTCAGATTGCCCACCTCTTCAGTTCCCTCTTCCTTCTCTTATAAAACCCTAAATCCAGACATTGTTTCACTTTTTCCTTACTTCTTCTTCTCTGCGATCCCAAGAACCCTAATTCTTCTCACTCCAAGGTTTCATCGGCGTTTTCAGCATCCAGATTTTCCGATCACGATCACTTCAACCATCATGTCTGGTAAGGTTCTTCATCTTATTACTCTTTTCCCTTTCATCTTTGGTTTTCTTAGGTTTCAATTTTTCCTTCCTTCCTTCCCTCGACGATTTTCAGCCGAGGGATCTGCTACTGTTGGCCAACCTTTCGTCTTCAAGTATTTCAAGAACACGCTTGCGCCCATTAGCTATGATAGGGCTTGTATAGAGTGTGGTATCTTTGAATCCTCTTTCGGAGCCCGCTACCCCTATGAGCAGTTCAATTCTCGCGAGGCCCGGATTACGCTCCCCAAAGGAGATGAGGTGTTCATCTCCCCAGGGCAGATTCGCGCAGGAATTCGACTTCCTTTCTGTCCGAGTTGGGTGGAGCTGTGCAACCACTATAAGACGTACCCTACGACCTTCTCTCCACACGCAATCCGTACATGGATTGCTTTCCAAGTGTGGTGTGATATCAATGGGGAGGACTGGAGCTATTCCCTGGAGCTTTGGCGGGTTCTCTATAAGATGACCTGCAATAAGGACGGAATCTGCTCCTTTACCCCCCGCCAGCCCGAGGGGACCGATGAGCAGTACAAGGAGATGGGCTGGGACAAGAAGGTGTCCTGGAAGATTTGCAGGGAACGGGCCATCATCTCCGATAGGGGGAACGATAATGCTAACTGGAAGGAGCAATACTTCTTCATCCAGCCTGGTCCCATCGAGTGGCCGAGGACCATCGTGGAAGCTGATCCCCCCGTACCTTTTCGTTCGTGGTCGGAGCAGACCAAGAGGGCCTTGATGCTTATCCAGGCCCGTCGCTGGGAGAAGGGTTACAAGCCCTTCGAGGCCACTTCTGTCACCGACCAACAGCGGGTCAAAATTGGGATTATGCTGATTGATCCCAAGGCTGGGGGAAAAGTTCATGATGGTGTTTCCAATGTAATTCTCTGGGTAATCTTCTAATTATTTCTTGTTTCCACTGTTTACAGCCTCTCGATCATCGCTGACCACCCGTCTGTTTCAGGAGGACACCGATGCCTCCCATTCGCTGAAGCGCAAGAAGAAGTCCTCCCATCGGAAGGCTTCTGCCCAATCGGGGCCGTCTCGGAAGAAGGCGAGGACCTCCGAGGCCCCAGGGTCTGCCCCCACCTCCGAGGGGCGGACTAATGTGGATGTGGTCAAGACCGCCTTCAACGTCCGCTCCGAAAAGGAAGGTAAGGAAGTTTTTCGTGCTATAAAAAGATAGTGGGAGTTGGTACCTCAAGACCTTCAAGCCTCCAATATGGAAGGACGGATTAGGGATGTCAGGAATATCCTCCGAGGGGAAACTCCACATGTCCTCGAAGCGGGTTGTTACGATTTTTTCGGCCAGGAGAAATATATGGAGCGTTGTTTAATTTGGCACACCGATATCAAATTAATTCCTCGACTTATTCGCCCCGCTGCAGGTCCTGCGGATGCTGCCCCTGCTGTACCTGCTTCGGACTCCGCGCCTGCAGCGGGGCCGGTGGTGGAAGATGCCCCGACGGAAGCCCGGGGCGAATTTGGTCGGGTCACCAGCTTGGAGGACTCCCCCTCCGATGATCGAGCTGAGGAGGAAGGCTTAATCCTCCGAGGGAAATCGAAGTTGACTCCCGCTAAGTCACCTGGTGGGAAGGCGTCTTCACTCCCCACCACGCCGCCATCGTCATCCGCTCCGCCCTCCTCGCCAGTTAGGGGTGCGACCCCCGAAGCCCAAGTAAGTGAAGAAGATGGAGGGGCTCGCCTGGTAGTACCTCCATTCCCCTTGGATGGGGACTACTACCAGGCCTTTTCTTCGGACCAGGGCGCCGAGCCTTGGAGGCCGGTGGAGTCCCTTCGGGGGATTCCTCTACATCGGGGGTGCCAGGAGAAGAACCTGGCCTTGCACCTGGTGTCGGGCTCGATCCCGCCCTCACTGAGGCGTCCCCTCTCTCTGGAAGGGGAGGACATCGAGGCGGACATCCGGCAAATGGCTGTCCGTCGGATAGAGGTAGGTATACTTTTTCTTTTGTTCATCTGGGGGTATTCCGACTTTTGAATACTAAGCTATATTTTTGCCCTCAGGAAATGGCGGACCAGGATCGTTGCTTCGGCTACATCCTGTCTTTGCGGGAGGCTCTGGAGCGAGAACGGGCCAACTCCAACCTCGAGAGCTTGACCAAGCTCCAGGAGGACTTAGCTGCCTCCGAGGCGTCAAGGCTCCGAGCGGAGGAGGGTAAGAAGCGAGCCGAAGAGCGGGCCGAAGAGGTTAAGCAACAGGCTGAGGAGGAAAGGCAGCGGGCCGAGGAAGTCAGGGCCAAGCTTGCTCAAGAGGCTCAATCCCAACACCAGCAGATTCTAAGTCTCGAGAGCTCGCTTAGGCGGGAGCAGCAGGCTGCCCTGGCGGATCGGAGCCAGGCTGCCTTTGATAAGGCAGCGTTGCAAGAAACTGCTGAGCGGCTGAAGCTTGAGAAGCATAGGGCCATCGCGGAGCTAGAGGAGGCGAGGGCGGATTATTCCGCCCAAATAACCAACGCGAAGGTCCAGGGCCGCGAAGAGTACCGGAGTTCGGAGGACTTCAAGGCGGATGCGGCGAAACATTGTCAAGAAGATCTGCAGAATGCTATTCTTGATATTGTTGAAGAGCTTAATGAGACCTACGGGGACGCCATTGACTTGAGGAAGTCCAAGACTCTCGGCCGAGCCGCGGAGACGTATCTTAGCCTCCCGTCGGAGAGCTCCTCCGAAGACACCGACGAGCCTCCTGCCGATCCTTCTGAGCCTGCCCCTCCAAAGCCCTCCGAAGATTCAGCGCCCAAGGACCGAGTTTAATCTGTTAAATCTTAAGTCTTTGTACTCCTTCCTCATTTTCTTCCTTGTATCGGACCTCTTAGGCCTTCGGGCCTTTTATTAACATCTTTTCAATTATGTTCTTCATAGTGCTTTTATCGGACCTTAAGAACCTCCGTCGTCCTATGACGCTTTTAAATCGAACCTTAAAAAAACTTAAGGGTTTTCGGACGTCCAATGACGCTTTTAATCGAACCTTAAAACTTAAGGATTTTTCGGACGTCCAACGACGCTTTTTAATCGAATCTTAAAAACTCAAGGATTTTCGGACGTCCAATGACGCTTTTTAATCGGACCTTAAAAACTTAAGGATTTTCGGACGTCCAATGACGCTTTTTAATCGGACCTTAAAAACTTAAGGATTTTCGGACGTCCAATGACGCTTTTTAATCGGACCTTAAAAACTTAAGGATTTTTTGGACGTCCAACGACGCTTTTTAATCTATCGAGAACAACTCAGGAATACTCTGATCAGAAGTAACCTCTTTATTGATCGATGTCTTTAACATAGTATGCACCACTCAGGGCGACTTAATTACATCTTCGCGCCTCTACGGACGACTTATTTGTCAAACATGGCATTTCTTCAGATGCTCACCACTAAAGGTGTTTCTTAAAACCTTGCCGTCGAGATCTTCTAACTTGTAAGCGTTCGGGGCCGGCATGCCTACGATTTTGTAAGGCCCTTCCCATTTCGGGGACATCTTGTTGATTCGATCTTGTAGGGCGAACTCATTCCGTCGTAGGACCAGTTCTCCTGCGTAGAACTGTCGCGACTTGACCTTCCGATTGTAGTACCTGGCCGTCGCCAAACGCATCCGAGCTTGCGCTATGTCGGCCTCCAGCCGTTTTTCCTCTAGCAAGGATAACTCCAGGCGCCTTGTTTCGTCATTCGTCAAAGGTCCTATCCTGGCTCTTTCTGGACTTGTCGAGGGCTCATAGGTTCTGGTTCGATGGGACGCCACAGCGATTTCCATGGGGGCGACCGCTTCCGTCCCATAAACAAGTGCGAACGGGGTTTCTCCTGTTGATCGCTTGGGTGTCGTTCGGACCGCCCACAACACGTTCTCCAGTTCGTCCAGCCATTTTCCGTCCAAAGCGTAGACCCTCTTCTTCAAGCCCTCCATCACGATTTTGTTGGCAGCCTCTACCTGCCCATTGGCCTGAGCGTGGCGGACGGACGCCGTTCGATGCTCGATACCGAACTCGTCTAGGAACCTCTCCAACTGGGCCCCATTAAACGGAGGACCATTGTCACTGATGATCACCTTCGGTACTCCGTATCTCGACAAAATTCGGGTCTGAAGGAACTTAATGATGTGCCCTGCTGTTGTTTTGGCTAACGGCTTAGCCTCAATCCACTTCGAGAAGTAGTCAATCGCGACCAGCAGATGTGTGCACTGGCTCTTTGCTTTCGGAAGGGGTCCCACCAGGTCAATGCCCCACTGCGCGAAGGGCCAAGCACTCCTAATGGACATCAAATCAGCGGCGGGGGCTGTGATATTCGAAGCGTATCTCTGACACGCGTCACAGGATCGAACAAGCGCCGTCGCTTCCTTATTCATCGTAGGCCAATAATATCCCAAGTTCAACGCCTTCCTCAGGATAGATCGAGCGCCTTCGTGACAGGCTGCGACTCCCTCATGCAATTCTCTCAGAATCCGAGTCGTATCGGGTTCGGCCACGCATTTCAAGAAAGGCGTCGAAAGCAAGCCCTTCTTGTACAACTGATTATCCACCATCGCGTAATTAATTGACATTCGTCGTAGTCGCTCCGCTGCCACTTTATCTTCAGGAAGTGCCCCCGTAGTTAAGTACGCAATTATCGGGGTCATCCAAGTGGGTTCCTCCTCTGACCCCGTTCCGATAGTGCACACCTCCGTTGGATCGGTTGTCGATAAAATCACCTTCTCCAAGAAGTGTATCCTCCGACTGTCTTCCAGAGGTGCCCCCAGGGCAAATTTGCTCAAGGCATCCGCCTCCACGTTTTCTTCCCTTGGAATTGCCTCGATATCAAAGCTCTTGAAGCTCTCCTTTAAAGTCCGAGCCTCTTGAAGGTACTTCTTCATGATCGGGTTCTTTGCTCCATATTGCCCCCGGACCTGATTTACAATCAGACTTGCATCACACTTTACCCGCAAATGTTCAATTCCAGTGCCTTTTGCGATTTTCAGCCCCGTTATGAGGGCTTCATACTCCGCCTCGTTGTTGGTGGCTCTAAATGTCAGGGCCAATGCATATCGAAGTGGCTCCGCCCCGCCTGGCGGAATCAATACGAACCCCGCACCCGATCCGTCTGAGCTTGAGGAGCCATCTGTGTACAACTCCCAGGTGTTCTCCTTATTCGGCTGTTCCAACTGCCCTGCCGTCGGGACCTCTTCAGTTTTCCCGGTGGTTGCCCCCTCTACTGTTTCCGTTGCTTCAGGATCGGGAATAGTAGATTCAACTATAAAGTCGGCCAATGCCTGCCCTTTGATAGCTGTTCTTGGAGCGAAATGAATTCGAAATTCGCTAAGTTCCACGGCCCACTTTACTAGTCTCCCCGATGCGTCGGGTCGGTTCAAGAAGTGTTTCAATGGCTGATCAGTCAACACCGTAATTTCATGCGCATGGAAGTAGGGCCGTAACTTTCGAGCAGTAATAATCAACGCAAATAGATACTTCTCAATCGGAGGATAATTCATTTCACTCTTGGCAAACGCCTTGCTTACATAATAGACGGGAATCTGATTGCCCTCGACAGCTTTAACTAGAACAGAGCTTATTGCAAATGCAGAAATGGCCAAATAAAGATAGAGCGGCTCGCCTGGAGCTGGCTTCGCAAGTGGCGGGAGGTCGCGGAGATGTTGTTTGAGCGCTTGGAACGCCTCCTCACATTCAGCAGTCCATTCGAACTGTCGGTTGGCTCTTAACACATTGAAAAATGGCATCGACCGGTCGCTGGCCTTGGATAAGAAGCGATTCATCGAAGCCAGCCGACCGTTCAACACTTGCACCTCCCTATGGTTGGTCGGGGACTGCATTTCTTCTATCGCCCTTAGTTTCTCGGGATTCACCTCGATCCCCCTCTGGCTCACCATGAAGCCTAAGAACTTCCCGGAATGGACTCCGAAAGCACATTTGGCTGGATTCAGGCGGACCTGGTGGAGCTTCATCCTCTCGAAGGCCATTGCCAAGTTGCCCACGTGGTCTGATGCTCGTCGGGACTTCACCAGCATGTCATCTACATAGGCTTCCATGGTACTCCCAATCATGTCCCCGAACAGCTTGTTCACCATTCTCTGATATGTCGCCCCCGCATTCACCAGGCCGAAGGGCATGACGTCGTACTGGAAGACTTCACTGTCAGCATAAAAGGCAGTATGTGGGGCATCCTTTTTCGCCATCTTTATCTGGTTATAACCAGAATAAGCATCCATAAAGCTTAGCAGCTCATGCCCCGATGTAGCGTCCACCAGTTGGTCGATCCGAGGGAGTGGATAACAGTCCTTCGGGCAGGCCTTGTTTAAGTCGCGGAAGTCGACACACATTCGCCACTTCCCATTACTCTTCCTCACTAGTACCGGGTTGGCTACCCAGGTTTGGAATCGGATCTCCCTGATGAATCCAGCGTCGAGTAGTCTGCCAACCTCCTGCTGGATTGCAATCCTCTTGTCTGTTCCCATCGGACGTCTCTTCTGTGCAATCGGCTTGATTGTGGGGTCGATATTCAATTCATGCTCGATCACGTCCCGACTGATTCCTGGCATATCGCTCGGAGACCAGGCAAATAACTCCTTGAACTCTTTCAACAGGGCGGTTAACTCCTGAGCTTTTTCTTCGGATAGGGCGGATCCAATCTTCACCCTCCTCTCGGGCCCATCTATCTCGACTTCTTTTAGGTCCTCCATGGGGGCGGGTCGCCCAAACTCCTCTCGAGGATCAGTGTCTGTCTGGAGAACCGTCATAGCCTCCTTCCTCGATCTCCTCGTGGCATTGACATAGCATCGTCTTGACGCCACCTGGTCGCCTTTCACTTCGCCGACCCCATTCTCAGTCGGGAACTTCAGTTTCTGATGGACAGTCGAGGCTACTGCCATCAGTGGGTTGATAGTTGTTCTTCCAATGATCGCATTGTACGTCCCTGTGGATTCGACCACCACGAACTCCACATCTCTCTTCTCCATCTTCCAGCCACTGCCGAACCACACAGGCAGCGTAATAACCCCCAATGGATAAGAGGTTGTGCCGCAAAATCCTACCATCGGGAAGTTAACCTCCCGCAAATCTTTCTTCTTCTTCCCCATCTGCTCCAGGGCGTCGGAGAAGAGGATGTCGGAGGAGCTTCCTCCATCAATGAGGATCCTCTTTACCTCGAATCCTCCTACATCCAGTGTTACTACTAGGGCATCCTCGTGGGGGGTCTCTACTCCCTCCAGATCCTTCGCCGAGAAGGTGATCTCCATTTCCTCCTTCGGGGTCCACGACCGTGACCTTTTTCCCAAAACCACTGCGACTGGCACTTGGTTGGCATAACGCTCCCGAGAGGACGATGTGTCTCCCCCTGCAGCGAACCCTTCATGGATCACATTAATAACCCTCTTCTGTCGAGACCCGGATGGGCCCTCCGAAGGCTCTGCGTCGGACCTCCTCTTCCTGGGGGACCTCGATCGAGATTTGGACCTTGACCGAGATCGTGAACGGGGCTTGCAGCGCGAGTCTCCCACGAACTCCTTCAGCTTACCCCTCTGGATAAGCTTCTCTATTTCCTTCTTCAGCTCCTCCGAAGGCTCTGCGTCGGACCTCCTCTTCCTGGGGGACCTCGATCGAGATTTGGACCTTGACCGAGATCGTGAACGGGGCTTGCAGCGCGAGTCTCCCACGAACTCCTTCAGCTTACCCCTCTGGATAAGCTTCTCTATTTCCTTCTTCAGCTCCCGACACTGGTCAGTGTCGTGACCGGAGGCCCGATGGAATCGGCAATAACGGTCGGTGCGGGAGCCCAACTTTTCTCCTTCCTTCTTCTTGGGGAAACGAGCGAGGCCTTGCTTCTCCATTACCGCCAAGACTTCTTTCAAAGGCCTGTTGAGGGGGGTAAACTCCTCCCTCTGATTGTCCCTCTTGGTCGGACGCCTATCCTCCCTCCGATCGGAGCGTCCACGACTCCGACTACCCTCGGAGCTATCTTTCCTGTGTCGGTTGTCCAATGGTTTGAACAACTGCTTTCCTTCGTGCCCCTTGGGAGGAGCCAGTTCTCCGGCAGCGATCTTCGACTCTTGGACGTCGATTTGCTGTTTTACTCTCGCCTGGAGTGCCTCCATGTTCCAGACTTTCTTGGCCGCGACACTGTGGAGTAAGTCGGAGCCGTAGGGGGGATTGAGGTTTTTTATGAAGGTGCGGATGGCCTCGCCCTCCGATATCTCCTCATCTAGCTCGGTCATGCCAGCCGTGTAACGCTGGTAGTATTGGGCCAGCGATTCGTCAGGCCTCTGGACCACCTCATGCAGGGTCCGAACACTCTTCAGCAGCCGTCGACGCCCTTGGTACTGGGCGATGAATCGCTGGTGCATATCCTTCCAACAGGTTATACATCCGGTGGGCAGACTGTAAAACCATGTCATCGCCTTCTCTCCCAAGGTGCTCGGGAACAATGCACAGATAACATCCTCATCAGGGGTCCTGCCCATGCACGCTGTTAGGTGTTTCTGTACATGGCGAACCGGGTCCGCGACCCCGTCGTACTCGTCTATCTTCGGGATACCCAAGCCTGGAGGGGCCAAGGTATGGATCAATCTGGGAACGAAAGGATGGGTCTCCTGACTCCCCAATTCCGACATCATGGGCTTCTGATCTCCCATGCAGATACCCACAATCTTTACTACCTGGTCGGCAGTGAGGGGACCATTCAGGGGAATAGTCCTTTGTTGTACTGGCCCTGGTCCATCGACCACAAAATTCTCCGCCGGTGCTGGATGAGGGGGAATGGGTTGTTCCCTCAACGGAGGGGGTGGCGGCAGGTTGTCGTCCGCCTGCCTTCTGGGAGCATCTCGCCGCGGAGGGAGCGGCGGGAGATCGGCCTGCCTTCTAGCAGCTTCTCTTCGGTCTAGGAGGGCCTCCATGGCCTCCATGAATAGGGGCATGGCCTCTGCCACTACCCTGGCCAGTTCCGGATTCTGGGAAGGTGCTTCGTTCCGGCGAGTGCTGTCACCCTCATCTCTCAGATCCTGATGCTAGGCAGCATCCTCGGGGGGATTGCTGGTGGCCGGCACCTGCTTGCCTGAACGCTGCGGTCTGTTGCCAGCCATGATATGGAATCAGAGGGAAGCAAACTAACTTTTGGCTTTTTGTTGCGCTTCCCACAGACGGCGCCAATGTTGGATCACGGCGGGAGCTCCGGTTACGGTGACGGATTCCTTAGCTCCTCGCAATCCTGCAAAAGGGGAATAGAGGGCAGTGGCCCAGAATCCCTCTCCGATGCTTAACGTAAGTACGGCAGTCAACAGAGCAAGCAAGCAGTATTTGTGTATGTGTAAAAACGTAACCCTAATCTGGAATAACTTCCCTCATTTTATAGAGGAAAGGCTATCCCAGTTACCTGATTAGGCGGTTGGATTGTGATCCATTATCCCACATATCTCGCCGTATATCTTGCCATGTATCTTGTACAGTTATTCGTATCCCACATATCTCGCCCATTATACCACTATTGTAATCGTGGCGAGATTTCCGGGATTGGGCTCTTCCTGGCGAGTCTCGATCATTATCGGAGGCTCCCAAGGTACATCGTTGAGGATTCGGTGTCGGGGAGTGGTGTCAACTCCCATATCGGGACCGACTACGTCCAGGTCCGATATCTTCGGGGCTTGATTCCATCGGAGCCATACTTATTCGGGGCCATTCAATATCGGGGCCTCCTTTCGTCGGAGCCCTTAGCCTTCCAGCAGCCCAGCTCCTAGCCCACTAGGCCTAGTCGCCGTTTGTTAATCGTTAAGGGGCCTAACGGCCTTCGCCAGGGCCCATCAATGATGCTGTGAAGAAGACAACACTGTAGATATGAAAATAATAAATAATAACAGATATTAAAAGAAGAGTGGTGATACAAACTGTGAAATATAGTGTGAAATTTCTATAGAAAGTGGTTTAGGGCCCCACCAATGACCAATACATTTTTTCCATTACATTCTCTTTCATACTTTCTCTTGAAATTTCACAGTAAAATTCACAGGTAGAAAATTTACTCTTAAAAGAACACAGTTGTTTAAGATAAAAAACACATTAGTTTAACTTTATACAATCAACAATTAAAAAAACATGATAAAACTGTAGGTTCCTAAAAAATGTCCGCTCTTCTTATTTTTTCCCCCTCCCTTTACAGCACCGAACAGCTATATATATACTAACCTAGAGTTTATCTAACTAGGAAGTAAATATTGCTGATTTATTTTGCTAATAAATGCTAAATATTCAGAAATTTAACACTAAATATTCAACAAATATTTTTTTACAATAAATACAAATAAATATTCTAATTTTGCAGAAGCCGTTCTTGGAAACTTCTCGACTTGCCATATTTTGAACACTTCCCAATTTAGCACGCCACATGTCACGTGTGTCGCGCGTGGTCCAAAATTAGGTGTTTACAAAATCAACTAGTTTTTTCATTTTATTTTGGTACATATTTTATCATATTTTTTAAATTTAGTTAATTCAACACTTAAATTCATTTACTGGTTTGTTCATATTCGTATTTTTAAAAATATGAATATTTAATTTATCAATAGTGTTGAATAAAATCATATTAGGAGTATAGAATTATATGTGTCACAATAAAGAAGTTGAACATAGTCTACACCATTTAAAAGAGTTCTAATTTTATTATAATAGCTACAATGTTTTTTTTTGTGTGTAATAGATACAATTAGGGATGGAAACGGGGCGGGTTTTCGCAGCCCCGGACCCGCCCCGTGAGTCGACTTGGCAGACCCGGACCCGGACAAGGGTACCTCCCGGGGCAGGTCAGCTAGGGAATAAAATCCCGCGTGGCCCCTGCGTGAACCATTTTTTTGCCAAAATATTACATTATATATAAATTCAAACCACAAATGTAACTCTAAATCTAAACACCAATCAAATACAAACAAAAAACACATCAAATTTATCACAAAATATAAATCCAAATTCACAAATCCTAATAATCTAAATATACATCTATTTATAATTTGGTCATTGTTATTTTTATAGATACTATATTAATCATATTGTTTAGTAAATGTTCTTCATATTAACATTATATATATATAGAGGCATAGGCACTTCGAGACGAGTATACAGGGCCCGCAACCTTAGACTCGGACCCGCTCCGACCCGAGTCTGCCACGACCCGAACTCGTCCCGTAACCCGCGGATCATCGGGTCAAAACCGGGTCGGGGCCCTGCGGGTCAGCGGGCCCCAAGACCCGTTGCCACAATGTTACATAACAAGTATATATATTTTAGGGTTAAAGGTCATTTTGGTACTACATGTTTGCAAAAATTACACTGTTCATACCATTAGTATTTTTTTGTACCAAATCGGTACCATATGTTTCTAAAACTGACTATTTTGGTACTTCCGTTACCCTTCTGTTAAAATTGGCCGTTAAATGCCCATGTGAGTGTCACGTGACGTCTTTTATTTCTTTTTTCCGAAAATCAAAACTTTTTCTGACTTTTTTACCCATCCCTCTTATAATCAAAACGATAACTCCATGGAAGCATTTCTCTCTGGCACTCTGACCGATTTCAGCACAATTACCTCCTCATTGCTGTCCGGTGTATCCACCTTCATAATTCTGTCTCCAATTTCATCGAAATAATTTCCATCCGGAACAGAACCGAGAAACTCTTTGCGCGGATCATACTCCATTGGCAGATCTCCATCTCCAATGAGTCCGCTAGGAGCCGGAGTTTGCAGATTTTCAGGCATCTGGAGCGGAATTTCTCTGTACGCATCATATTCAACTGGTAAATCCTCGCTCGTTGCCAGATTTGCTGGAGGTTAAATCGGCGCCTGAGCTGACTCGACCTTGTGCTGTAGCTTTGACGAAGCCGCGATTGAGATTATTATGCAGTTGACGAGGATGTTCAGGTACGGCGGCCGGAGGCATGAGTGGACGAAGCTGTAAATCCGAGGAACTTCGGAGACGGCGAAGTCTGCCATCACTAGAACAGAGAACTTCAACAGCACCGCCGTTGATAAGACGACGGTGGAAGCGAATAGGAACCTCAGCTTTAGAGTCCAGCTGGTGGTTGATCTCGAAGAGAGAACTGCCATTAGAGAATCAGTAAGGATACATTGAAACCGTAGATTCCGAGAGAGAGATAGTGGGCCGTGGGGAGCGGAGGAGAGGGGGAAGAAGTTGATACGGAAGTTGATAGAGAGGGAAGGGTAAAAAAGTTAGAAAAAGTTTTGATTTTTGGAAAAAAAAAATAAAAAGACGTCACGTGGCCAATTTTAACAGAAGGGTAACGGAAGTACCAAAACAGTCAGTTTTAGAAACATATGATACTAATTTGGTAAAAAAAATACTAATCGTATGAACAGTGTAATTTTTACAAACATGTGGTACCAAAATGACCTTTAACGTATATTTTAATGAGTAGCAGTGAAAAGTTAAGTGCTGCTGTTGTAGGCGTAGCGTGTTCGTCCCGACAGCTTAGCTAGGTACAGCTAATTTTGTTTTTCTTCCGTTTTCCTCGGCCCGGGTTATTTGACTCTTTTGTCAATGAAGCGGCCCCAATTGCAAAAGCGTTCCTAAATAGCTTGCTTTATTGAGGCAGGCACTGCCAGTTGCCACTGCACTAGCACATCCATCATCATCCTCTTCCACCAATGGGTGGCGTCTCCTTGGTGGTTCTAGCCATCGTCGTCTCCTTCCACATACTCGCCTTTGTCTTTGCCGTGGGTGCCGAGCGCCGCCGTAGCTTGGTAAGATTTCTTCCTGTCTCTACGAATATCGATTGGGTAACTAAAGCTGATGATTGAGAGGGTGGTTTTGCAGGCGAAAGCTGTGCCGGATGAGTACGATGAACGGACATACTGCGTTTACAGCTCCGATGCGTCGACTGTATACGGTCTCTGTGCGTTTGGGTTGTTGCTTTTCAGCCAGGTGATCCTTAACGGTGTTACCAAGTGCCTCTGCTTTGGGAGAGGTCTGGTCACGGGGACCTCTACCTCTACTTGGGCTGTTTTCTTCTTCATCTTCTCCTGGTGACTCTTTTTCCTCACCTCTCTTTAATTTTAGTGATTCCATTTCCACTTGACTTGTACGTATCATTTGCTTCACCTGCTTTATTTATTATTGATTGTTTATTATGTACCTACACTACACATTTGCTTGTTTGTTTCAATTCATTTCAATCAAATGAGTATTGCGTGGGTTATGATCTGTGTTAGCTGAATGAGTTTATCAGGCTGTAATTAGTAGAAAGAAAAGTTGTTATCCATTTTGGAACCTTGTGCTTTATGGTTGCATTATGTGAAGGAGAAAACTTATCAAGGGAGAAGGAAAAACTTTGGTAAATATATTTATTCTCTTGTTGTTTGATTTCGGAGTCTAGAAGCTAGATCACAAAGATTCGTTCCTAGTGAGTAGTTGGAGTTGCCTTCTTTTTAAGTAATAACTATTCTACTCATATATATCCTAGAGTAGATGCAATTGAAATGAAGGTGTCCTAAGACCTAGACTGAGTGGGATTTAGGATAAAGATATTTTTGACTCAGCAGTGCAAATCATGTCTTGCTTATATTGATTGACACTGACTATGCTAAGTTGGGTTTAGGGTTTCATTTGATTGTGTTTCCATCTATCTGAATGTTTAGTTATAGTGTAGGTCAATACTAGTCAAATTTCCCCTACTTTTCTGCTAAATTCTGAGTACTAACAGGCTATGCCTTAAAATTTGTACTGCAGAAATATTCAATCTTTTTTATATTGATATTTAGATTGAATCAAGCACATTAATTATTATAGTCTTGCATAGGCATTGGTTCCTTTTTTCATGATGCAGTTTTCTAAAGTCTCCATTTTGTGAACAATTTTAAACCTAGCCTGGATCCAATTAACATGGATTACTGTTTATAAGAAGAGGAAAGCGATTAAGTTGTTATTGATGTGATGGTTCTAGTTGTTCAACTATATATGTGACCCAAGTTATGAATTATTATGATGTAAGGGTGAGCTTTTTGGGAGCTGAAGCATGCTTATTGGCTGGATGTGCAAGAAATGCATACCACACCAGGTATCGGGGGTATTTTGGGGCAGATGATCTGTCATGTGCAACTCTGCGCAAGGGGGTATTTGCAGCTTCTGCTGCTCTGACATTGTTATCGCTTGTGGGTTCTTTGTTTTACTATCATGTGCATTCCAAGGCTGACACCGGTGGATGGGTGAAGCACCAAGAAGAAGAAGGCCAAGGAAGAGGCATAGGCATGGCCGCTACTGATTTTGAGCAACAACGAACAAGTTGAGAGAGAGAGAGCATTATTATCATCCTCGAACAAGAAAGATTGTATGGAACCAACTCCTTGTTTTATTAACTGTGGAAATATGTATGTATGCATGCTTGAGAAACATGCTTTGCTCCAAGGAAGATCATGGTCTTTGGTCTTACACTTCTATAATTAAACCAGACCAAAACTCTGGTCCCTGTTCTTATTTGACACCATTTGTTGGAAATATTGAGTCTCACGAAACGATGCTCAATTTGTTTATTGTCGCGGAAGCAGATCGTTTGATGGCGGTTTGGAGTCATGATGAGGATGTCAGTTAGTTAGACAGAATATGTTAAGTCATTGGACACTTCGGATTTCGACAGCTTCTGATTCAAATTCAAGTTGGCCGCACACCAAACTTCTTACCAGAGTGAGCTTGGAGAAGATATCAAAGATGTTCTTAAAATTAACTATTTATCTCTAACCATATATAGAGATGAATATATATATAGGCACAGCAGATTAATATGGTCGTGGTCCTTCATATTTATTTCCATCGATTTGTGATTGGTAGTTGAGCAGTAGTGAGATTCAGTTAGTCAATAATAAAATATTGCTTTGGTGTTTTCACTCACCGTTTAGATTGTTTGATGAACTTGATCATGACGTAAAGGGTATTGGTGACATTTACATTTCATCTTTGATGATAGAATAAAATTGTCCCTCACAATTTTATATTTTTCTGCAGAATTCTATGGTGTAATTTATTGGGTTTACAAGTGTAAAAATTCTATTTATTTATCATGAAATTTCTCATTAGAGGACGGACATTGTATCAAGTATGTATGGATCACTCATGAGTACTAAGTTTTTCTATTTGTGGATCGTGTTCGGTTTGCTGCAATATTATTGGGTCAAATATTCTCAAGAAACATATGTAATCTTGCAAGAAACAAACGTAATCTTGACTTACATATTATCATTGTCTTGAAACAGAACATTTCCAAACAAAATACAGTGTCTATTCTTCTGTAGGATTTTCACAGCAATTAGAGGATAAAGATACCAACTTTAAAAGAATTAGTGTCATTACTAGGCTAATATATTTGGTACCAAACATTAACAATGTGATCATTGACGTAGAATAACTTAATACCAAACATTAACAATGTGATCATTGACATAGAATAACTTGTCGAAACCGAAAATTGAAAGAGGGAAAGAAACAATTACTTCTAGAAAACTCTAATTTGTGAAGTCCATGATAGCACTTAAAATGTTGCCATTGGTCGCCTTGAGAGCTTTGACAATCTTGCCTTGTTAATGTTGGACTTGTGGTCGTGGTTTGGCTGCAGTGTGCCAAAATCAAAACCCAAGTCATGTGTGTGAATGACATAGAAAGATGCCGTGAGATTCACATGTCCAGATACATCAAATATTGCTAATTTAGCAAGTGTTATAATCAATATTGAAACCGAATATTTTATACACAGTATATATTCGGTGTATAATTTAAATATAGTCAATATAAATGTGCATAAATATATTTTTTATATTCGGTTTGAGCAATTCTCACACTATAAATAGATGGTATTCCTATTTAGAAAATCACTCTAAATTTTTTGAAATTTTCTCTAAAAATACTGTCGAAGTTCTGCTCTTACTACATCCGAAAATCCAGTAAGCTGTTTCTTCTACTCTCAGATTTACTACAGTTAGCTGCTCTCAAGGTATTGGTTCGGTTCGGTTGAACGAATTGGATGCATAATTCATATCAACGACACTGTTGTATCCTGGGAGGTGATCGGCCATTTGATAAATCTCTTTGCATAACCTGAGGGTGAGGTGGGGCGAAATTGCCTTAAGGAGAGCGTGGTCAGCACGTGCCTCAGTAAAAATTCGTCTTTCCCATTCGATCTACGGATCGCTAATTTCGATTTTCATACACACTCAGATGACTTGTTAATTGTATGTCGATTATCGAATAAAAATTAATTGGACGTTTGTCCTACATATTTCAGAATTTTCCAAAATTACCCTGCGTCGTCCAACAATCTTAAGACAATTTCTTTGTTGGTTTTACACGAGGGTATTTGTTGGATTTATATTCTGAAATATGATTTTCCGCGGAAAATATATAGCTTGAAAAATTTTATGTCTAACAGAAATTCGAGCTATGGCCTCCAACGATAACGATGGAGTTTCTGTCACTGGTGGTGTAACGTATGTTATTAAAGTGACTGTGGGGGCTAAAGAAGCTATGAGTGCTCATGTCGCTAATGTTTCAACTGTTCGTTAGATCAGTTTGGAAGCTCCGTTGGAGCACTTGTTACCAAATTTGGAAACGCAACCATGATGGTTTAACCCTGAACAATATGTTGTTTCATGAAAAATATTTACATTTTGTATTCAAGTCAAATAAATATGTACTAACTAAGAATAATATAGATGTATGTGGGGAAATAATCAAGGCAAGCGTAATGCTATACGAGCCGAAAAGAACATTGATGATAACTGTTTCTTTTGCTTATTTTATTTATTTTATTTATGAAAGACAAGTTAATTTTGATACCTTGTGAAGGTTAATTAACATAAATCAATCCCCTACATTACTATTGATAATAAACGCTAATAGTAAAATTTGTGTTGTATTCGAGCTCACTCGAATTCCTTAGTCAAATTAAAAGGAATATCAAATCGCTTGATTTGTTACATATCGACAGCTGCGACTTGAAATTTATGCAATATTTTGCAAAGTTCAGAAAAGATGGTGAATTTAAAAATTTACACTTTATGAACAATAGTTGATAATCAACTTGATAAGAGAATTAAATTATGTGCAATGACAATAATTGTTCTCTGAATGTCGACATAGATACAGTTTAATCCGTAAAGTCACTACACCGCATACACTCTGTAGAGTTGGGTTGCGGAAGGAATATCTAAACACTGAACATTATGATGAACTCAATGTTGATTAGTTATGGGTAATCTCAGAACATGATGGGATAAGCTAATTTCATTAGCAATTACTTTGTAAGTAATATATCTTGTAATGTGGAAATAAAAATCTTTAGCTTCGAATGTGGGGGTATTCTGGCCGATATGGTGATACCTACGCAGCTAAGGGTTAAAATAAAAATAAAACTGTTTGTTGTATTTTCTTCGGATATGGACGAAACAGTAATGCTTATCGATTTTTTTGTGCAAGATTCAATTAGTTTGGATATACACAAACTACGATAAATTGTAAAGACCAAGAGGTCTGAGAATCATAACGATTTAATAACCAATGTTGACATAATAGTGATTTGAGGATCAATGTTGACATAAAGATCTGATGATCAATTTTAATGTTGTGAGAACTTCAGACCCAACTCGTGTTGAGACACGTTAAACATCCGAATAACGTGGTTGATACCATGTTTGTTTTGGAGTCACGATTAATTTGGGGGTAGCTTTGAATAGCAATTTCCTTTGTTAAGGTACCCCAAATAATGTTAGAGAACTCTTACTAAATTGTGCAAGGTAGTGAAACCTTTGCGTTTATAATTGGAAATGGGAGTGTCTCATAAAACACGTTGAAGTTGAGACCAAGGTTGAAACTAAGTTCGAGCCCAGGAGAAGTAAAAGGGCTAGGATTGAAAAATCCAACGGTGCAGATTTTTGACAAATATGCTTAAAGAAGCAATCTATAATAAAAATCAGTGCTGCATAAAATTCTTGATAGCTAGTGGTTCCTTCTTCTGGAAGTAATAAACCACTGGAATATAAGTGGATTTGTTGGATTACGGGGACGTAATACTACGGAATGCTAAACGTGTACTAGCAAGAAATCTAATATACGCAGCAGAATTAGTACACATACCTTTTAGCTTTCCTGCCCAAGAACGATGTGGAGGGAGTTCTGATCCTCCGGTCGGAACCACGTGCAAGTTCTTCGTTAGAAGAAGTCCCGCGCGATGTAGCTCCACAACAAGACATCTGATCGATTCTTCAACGGAGATGGAACCTCAGACCAGATGTGATGGTGCCGAAATTTACCTAAAGGAAACAAGTGTTCTCAATGGATATGTTATTATGAATTATGTGAATAAACCCTTAGCAGACACCCATATATATAGTATTGGTGGAGTTTCCAAAAGGCAACTCCAACCAATGTGGTATAGGGTGGCCGGCCGAACTATGCATGTTAAGGGGGAGGCCCATTTTGGGCCTCCCTTGTCAATTACTAATTGGGTTTGGCCCAATTAGCCCAAATTGACAATTACCTAATTAACTTAGGTAATTCCCTTAATTAACGGGCTCCTATTACGGCGCCACGTCACCATATGCTAACAACTCCCACTCGCCGGAATGGGAGGGTGCTCGTTAATCTATACGGTTACACAATAGTATCAACATCTCAGTCTTCAGTCTCCGTCTCCGAATAGTTCATACGTACGAGGCTTGCCGTGCGACCGGCGGATAGACGAGCATCGTGCTACTCATCTGTTAGGAGTATTGTACCGCCCGCAGAACGTTGATTCCCTTCCCTTTCATGAACCAAACATGTTTGAAATAAAACTATGTACCGCACTGTATCCTTAGTCAACTGTTAATTCTCCAATTGCCCAGTTTTCCACAAAGGAATACTTCTCCAGGGCATCCGTACAAGTGTTCACAACCTTCAACTAATATCCGGTTGGCGGCCACCTAGTGAACACAAGAGTCGGTGAATTAAAGGTGAACTTGACCATCCCCATCGCTTATACCCTTAGTCTGACTCAACCAGTTTCAAAGACGTGGTCACTTGGCCGTTTTCTTTGGCACTACGCTCGTACGCCGGGAAGCAAGCATTGAGCCAGACCTTAGGTATAAGTTCTGAGTCCATGAGGATACTTTGGATGCCTCTTCATAAGACCTCCGGGATCAATCACATGCTCAAGGTGAAGAAGTATGCACCCTTTGAATCACAAGGATTCTAGCTAGCACAACCGAGCATGATCCCGTGGCCGTATATGGCACGCGCAGTATGAAGCACGCGTCGATAGCACATCTGGTAAAGCCAGGGATGGGATATGTCAATAATGCTATCGCAGAATCTCTCACCTGGCCTTGAATGTGATATAGTGATGGACAAAGTCCAACTCGGCGATTTACAAAACGAAGATTAAGTCATGCTGTTAAGCGTGACAATGTTATCGTTTTGCTTAATCAGGTTTACCCCCTGATTCTTAGTCAATATTTTTATGGTAGAGGTTCCTCTCTCCTTACAAGATGACCGTGCCTGTGTGATGAGGCAAGGTTCACATTCGACATAATTTTGGTGGAAGAATTTATTTCTTCCTACGACTTAGTTTATAGACTGTAAAATCCGATGTTGTTAATCATTATGACGTCGATAAATCATAAAATCAAATTTTAATTATTTTATTCAATTGAAATATCATTTCAAATGTCAAAACGTTATCACCTTTTACAAGCCACACAGTTTAAGTCCTACGTAATCCAAGCAGTTTTACGTGCTTTTCAAAAATCTCCCTACGTAACGGCTTAGTTAAAGGGTCTGTGACCATATTGTCTGTAGGCAAGTATTCTAAAGTGATTATGTTGTCTTCCAGAAGAGATTTAGCATAATTGTATTTCACATCAATGTGCTTTGTCCTACTATGGTACTTTGGATTCTTAACTGCCGCAATAGCTGCCTGACTGTCGAAGTACACCTTCACAGGTTTACTCTTCTTGTCGGTGCCACATAATGAAGTAAGAATCCTTTTCAGCCAGACCGCTTCTTGTGCGTTTTTGGAGAGGGCAACGAATTCTGATTCCATAGTGGAAAGCGCGACACAAGATTGCTTCTTGCTTATCCATGATATGGCAGCATTAGCAAGGAGGAAAACTCCTCCTGTGGTGGACTTACGATCATCTGGATCGCCATTGTGGTCGACGTCACTATAACCGGTCAATTCGAGCCGATTGCCCTCATAGCACAGAACGTAGTCGGCAGTACCTTTCAGATATCTGATAATTCGTTTTACGGCCTTTAGATGTTGATAACTAGGATCTGATTGGAATCTTGCTACTAGGCCCACAGAGTAACAGATGTCTGGCCGAGTACAGAGCATGGTGTACATTAGACTCCCTACCATGCTTTTTAGGCAATTTCATCCTCCATTGTTTTCCTCAATTCCCTCGTTTTGAGGTCCTTCCTTTGCTTGCTGAACCGTCACTGGTTCAAGAACGAACATCAAGATGTTTAACACATCTCGTTTGATGGGATACTTCTCGAGAGAAGTTTGTTGCCTTTGACTATGTCTAGGCACGTTAATCCCATGTTTTAGTCTGATCTTTACTCCCACTCGGAATAATGATTCTTATCGGGGCATTACTCCCACTGGGAACAATGGTGGTGGTTGAACTTACTTGGAATATCCTCTCGGTCTCGGGTTTTTACCTCCGAGATGTATTCCTCGATCACTAGGATCTGGAACCAAGTTGGTTGTTCCACTTCCACTAGGAAAAATGGGTAGTTGAAATAGTTCATTATCATGATTATCAGGTCCGACTTGATTCGCATTTTGAAATTTAGTGATGATTATGTGTGAGGGGGAGTGAGCCCTCTCACTGGATTTATTATGAAGACGCTTCCATCATCATTTAGCAAATCAATCACTTATGCTATATCAATTCTCCCACTAGAAGTAAGTGGGATCTGATAATCTCCATCAACCATCTGTTAACTCAATCAGTACTAGCTTGTTTCGTTCTGCAAAGCATTGGAAATTCATCATCAAACCTTTATAATGTGTCATGTTTATCCACGAAACCATTGTTCCAAGCTAATTTTAAAACTCGTATTCTTCGCGAGTAGTGCGTGCTTTTAATGAATACTCATTTTAATGCGCAAATTAATGCGTCTTTGTGATAATCTTTTACCCGAATCATTCATTAGCTTTTATGGCAATGTGTTAACCGATTTTGTCAGAACATAGTATTTTACATTAATATGAGTTAAATTAATCTCACCCCGCAGGAACAATTAAGTTGTAACTCTAACATTATGTAATTCTAAGCTATGTTTATTGAAGTGTTTTAATGAATGCCTTTTAGCCAAACTCTTCGTTCAAGGCTAAGGGTTGGAGAGTCGTTTTACCGACTACTTCTTTTCGTTTATTTAACTCATCCATAGATTTATCTATCTTATGGACCATGCATTTAAGCTGTCGCTTTTAATGCTATAGTTGATGTTCTACTAAATCGTAGTAGCATTAAAGCATACATCTTGACTATAGTAGTTATCAATGAGTTATTTCCAAGGGATTATGAACGAAAAATTAGCATTCATTCATTAAAACACTTCTTTATTAAATTTGTACTTCAAAATGATGTGTTCCGTCTCTTGAGGTACACGCACGTACGACGCATAAAACAAGTTTTATCCCGTGGTTTAAATCGTTTTGTTTCCAAATTTAATTTAATCGGTTTTGAACATGTTTAATTATTTCGCAAATAATCATTTTAAATGGAGTACTAACAAAGAAGAATTACTAAATCTTTCGATCTAACTACGCAATCGATGTGTATGTTCAGTTCAGGTTTACCGACTGAGATGACGGAGTATGTGAGTCGTTTCGTTTTATTCGTCCACTTTTACCTGGTCAAAATTTTAGTCCTAACCCGTAGGTTTGAATTTTCGTTTCGGATCGTTCTCATTCAACCGAGACGTTAAATTGATTAAGTAAACTGAGCTTCGAATCGAGCAACAATTACTTTATTCAATAACTTCGAATCTCAAAATAACCTAAATTTTAGAAACGAACGATAAATGACAATGGTATAGTTCTTGATCTGTAGTTTGCATATTTGATCCATGATTCCGGCGCATATAGTCAAGAACTTTGAGTCATGTTGAACATCTTGTCTAAGTAAATTCACGAGTGAATCACTTCAAATGATTTGTGTCCGTATAAAACATTTTACAACTTCATACACATGACCTACGAGGCGTATTTAAGACGCACTTTATCAACGGGGTTTAACCCACCAGGTTATCGTATAGGACTTATTCGGTCCAGTTCTCTTCTTGCTATGCGGATCATGGTTCACTTCTTTCAAACTCACTATGGTGAGCAGTTAAGGTTTCCCTTTCACTGCTGTGGTTACTGTATTTGATTAGGCTCAAGGTTATTGAGTCTTGTCAATGTCAGACAACCATATACATCATTTCCATGTTGACCTTCCATCCTGAAGACCCGATGCGGGTTTTACCCAGACATCCACGAAAAGAGAGAAAACCGTCTCATTCAACCGAAACATTTCTAGCGTTTGCATCCTTGCTTCCACCGAGGCGGATACGAAGGAAAACTTAGCTATAACATTGTCTGGTTCCAATTTAAGTCTTCTTCAACCCCTTTTTACCAAGGTCGAATGTATCACTATATATGCGTTCAGATCATCAAAGAATCTACTCCAATTCTTGAGGAAACAAATTATCACATTCATTTCTCATTGTCAAAATCATACAGATTACTATATTCATCCGTAGTTGTCCTCTCCACTTTTCTGAATCGTAGTGGAGAGTTCAACAAACACTCCAATTTTATTCTTCATAATTAATACCATCAAGATTGCGAGCAATATCGAATCACACTAATTGAGCCAACTCACACATTGATGATTATGAGAATTAGGAAGACAATTACATTTTGACAGAATTGCAAACATCAGATTATCTATTATGATGGAATACGACGAATAGTGATTCTTCAGTCACTAAACCAAACCAACCTTCAGTAAACCGAGGAAGGGGGTGTCGTGAAAGAATTCACACTATTGTCATTTTCAATCCAATAGATCAGTCTTTTGAAAACGGTTATTCTATTGCAAATTACCGGAACGGGAATTTTCAAATAAGCATACCCGGTCTTGGCTTTCCCAAGGCCCTTATGATTTTGTAAAATTATCAGATAATTTACGCATGCATATTTATAATTATACTACATCTAGCAAATCATCATACCATGCCATAAATATCGAACACAACATGCTTACGCGTCATGCGACAAATGTTCCTAGCATACATAGTTCTACGTAAAGTAAATTATCATATGTGTTCTATTGTGAACATCCTAGTATACGCGTCAAAACATGCAATATCAGCACACATCATGCATAATTGGCGACTGGAATTTTCGGTTTTATAAAACGCTTTGAAAATATTAGGGGCTTTTTTGCAATTCATGCTTACAATCAATCATGCGAAATTCTAGACATGGATTCTAGGCACTTTCAATCAGCCTAGCATGTCTATCCCCTATTGCGCAAACCATATATTTAAATCCTAGAGCTCAATGCTCGCAATATAATATCCAGCTAGCTTGACTAAGTCAAGACGATAGTTCTAATTATATCAAAATATATGATTCAAAAAGTAAACAATTGCAAATCAGGCCACTAATTTAATCCAGTCCCAAAAACATGCAGGTCCGAGATCCATCCCCATAATCGAAACCAGGCATTAGAGTTTTGATTGAAACCGTGCATTAAAACACAAACCTTAAGAGCACTGTGTAGGCTAATTTTAAAGTTCGAAAACATTTTGGATTTAAAATTTGACATCCTATTTTATTGAACAATTTAAAATTTCCGAAAATTTTAAAATTCTGGTTCGATCCAATTTAAAATCCGTTTCGGGTCGGTCCGATTTTAAAAATCAAATTTTATACGAAATTGTTCAATAAAATTAGATTGTGGTTCGGTTCATCTCTCGAAACCGGTTAGGTTTAGATTCATTTTAGTTACCTTGGTTCAACCCTACCCAACTAGGTTGATCCGATTAAGAAGATCCGGATTGGTTTAACCCTGTTCCGTTAATGCAAATTGGATTGGCCCATGAACCCTAGTGGGTTTGGCCAAAACACCTCTTTTGGGCTAAATACAGTTTTAAAGTCCACTAAAAACTTAACTTGGCCCACAAGAAATATTAATTATATAAAATAATTTACAATATTGCTAATATATATAAAAATTCGGCACATATATTATTAATATATATAAATATTGTCAAGATTCTATCTATAAGACGTAAATCAATTAACAATATAAACATATATATATATAATTTTCGGCCAAATCTCTATATATATATATAAACATTGTCAAAAATACATTTAGGGATAAAATATATAGACAATATATCTTTTTAATCTTTTTAAGTAACTAAATCCTATCAATATATCTTTATCCCTATCTTTTAGCTAAATATATTGATAGTTTATATATTTTACTATATAATGTGAATCTTACCTTATCTTTCTAATTTATAGATATATTGTCTCCTTTTAATAAAATTAAAATATGGTAGCTTATATATCTACTAGGGCTGGCCGAAATTATCTTACTTGGACCCTAAGAAAAAAAATTTACCTAATAATTTACTAGGGATTTCGGCCATAACACCAAAAATTGTCAAATTGTCAAATTTTAAGATCAAATACTACTATGATCATGAATCCAAAAAGTGTTCTTGATAAAACTCATCGTGTTCTTGAAGATCCTGAATATCAATTTTCAAAAATCTTAAGTTTTCAAAGATCAAACATGTGAAATTTATTTAAAAATTTCGGATTACTCATGGTGTTCATAATATATATAAATTTCGGTTTTTATATAAATTTGAAGAACATTAGTTTATCAAAATTTTAAGAACTCCTAACCAGGCTCTGATACCACTGTTGGATAACGGGGACGTAATACTACGGAATGCTAAACGTGTACCAGCAAGAAATCTAATCAACGCAGCGGAATTAGTACACATACCTTTTAGCTTTCCTGCCCAAGAACGATGTGGAGGGAGTTTTGATCCTCTGGTCGGAACCACGTGCAAGTTCTTCGTTAGAAGAAGTCCCACGCGATGTAGCTCCACAACAAGACCTCTGATCGATTCTTCAACGGTGATAGAACCTCAGACCAGATGTGATGGTGCCGAAATTTAACTAAGGGAAACAAGTGTTCTCAATAGAGATCCTTGTTATTATGAATTAGTGAATAAACCCTTAGCAGACACCCCTATATATAGTATTGGTGGAGTTGCCAAAAGGCAACACCAACCAATGTGGTATAGGGTGGCCGGCCGAACTATGCATGTTAAGGGGGAGGCCCGTTTTGGGCCTCCCTTGTCAATTACTAATTAGGTTTGGCCCAATTAGCCCAAATTGACAATTACCTAATTAACTTAGGTAATTCACTTAATTAATTGGCTCCTATTACGGCGCACGTCACCATATGCTAACAGGATTTTCACGCAAGATGAAAGCAGAAGGTTCAAGTGATAAGTGCAAAGTATGATTTGTAATCAGTGGTGACCTTGACACTTATTTTCTAGTGACGAGATTCACGTCCATTAGAATGGTACTTGCAATTAAGACCTCCGAAATATTGAAGTATATCCCATGGATGTGAAAATAGCTTTCTTGAATGGAGACTTAGAAGAAGAGATTTATATGGAACAACCCGAAGATTTCTCAGCTCCCGGGCAAGAAAAGAAATTATGTAAACTCGTTAAGTCATTATACGGTTTTAAGCAAGCACTGAAATAATGATATCAAAATATATAGTGTCATGTCAGATAAAGGCTTTATAGTCAATGACATATGCAATATCTGATATACCACACACTATGAGCGTACTGAGTAGATACACGAGTAACCCAAATACAGATCATTGGGATGGTATCGTTAGGTTATATACTCGTAATTACAGACTGCACTATACCAGACATCCAAGCATGTTTGAAGGTTGTAACGATGCAAACTGGGTATTTATTAGGTGCCGTCGTGACATGGAAATCCTAAACAAAATATAAAACGAGATCCATAATTGACTATAGGTTTATAAGCACTGAAATTGTGTTGTGCAAATAGAACGACTATGCCGTTTATTAGAGGATTTTACAAGTTGGCCAAAATCAGTATGAATATCAATACTGCGATTGATGAGATTATTTTGGTTTAATCCAAACACATATAAAATTCACCATATCATAAGATCTTTATGGTTCTATCTAGATGACAATGTTTGAAGCAAATAAGTGGTGCACCCCCCAATTAGCCTGATAACCTTTGTTAAAGGTTGGTTAATGGGACACTTGGCAAACTTGTTGCCTGCTATAAGAATCAACTTGAATATAAATGTTGGATTAACAAAATATTCCAGCAGGATATGATAGCGGTCTGAGGACCTTGAAGCAATGTTGCGATAATTAATCGCCACTTGGTATGATGTGATGTAACATGTATAATGGAAAGTCTAGACTCATGTTACACAATCGCTCTCAATTGGAAATATCACGCTCGACAAAGATCAGCTTATAAATAATGCGGATCCGCTACCCGTAGGGTTAAACGGAGAGTTATTTGGCCAATTATCTAAGGGAATGGGATTAAAGCCCGTGGAAAACACTCCTGAGAAGGAAAACCTAACCTAGCTGACTGGAGATCCCAAGATCTAGGTTCAAATGGACAACCCAATCACAGGAGTGAGTGAGATCACTGTGGGGGTCAAACTCCCAAACCCATTCCGAGATGTAAACAGTGATAGAGTGGGAAAGGTTAAGTGAAAAATTTTAATGATTCAAGAGAAATCTCAAAGACACGGTGAAACTCTTGATTTAGATCAGAGTCGTGATGAATCTGTTGAGATAAAGAATCACCTATGCGAGTGAGAAGATGGGCCACTTCGAAAGGAATTGTTGAGGGCAACAATTCTTAGAAACGCTCGCAGAACCAGGAAGATGTACAGGGCCATAACGGACATCGAGGCGTGAACCGAACAATACTAGAGAGTTATCTGTGTGACTTGTATCATCATTTACACCAGCGGCCGTTAGTTCAAGGACATAACATCTACTAACCAGCGAGTAAAGTCGGTATAAGTTCACAAGGGAAGGTTCAAAGGGCAGACCCCATACCTATCCTATGCAAGTATTAACCGTTGAACTCAAAGTATCGAGTCTAGATCATACTTAGTTTTCCATACCATTCATGTGGGGGATTGTTGGACTTGTGGTCGTGGTTTGGCTGCAGTGGGCCAAGACCAAAGCCCAACTCATGTGTTTTGAATGGCATAGAAAGATGTCGTGAGACTCACATGTCCATATACATCAAATATTGCTAATTTAGCAAGTGTATAATCAATATTGATACCGAATATTTTATACACAGTGTATATTCGGTGTATAATTTAAATATAATCAACATATATGTGCAAAAATATATTTTCTATATTCGGTTTGAGCAATCCTCACACTATAAATAGATGGTATTCCTATTCAGAAAATCACACTAAAATTTTCAAAATTTTCTCTAAAAATACTGTCGAAGTTCTGCTCTTACTGCATCCGAAAATCCAGTCCGCTGTTTTGAAATTTCTACTCTCAGATTTACTACAGTCAGCTGCTCTCAAGGTATTGGTTCGGTTCGGTTCGGTTGAACGAATTGGAAGCATAATTCGTATCAACGACACTGTTGTATCCTGGGAGGTGATCACCCCTTTGATAAACCTCTTTGCATAACATGAGGGTGAGGTGGGGCGAAATTGCTTTAAGGAGAGCATGGTCAGCGCGTGCCTCAGTAAAAATTCGTCTTTCCCATTCGATCTACGGATCGCTAATTTTGATTTTCATACACATACAGATTACTTGTTAATTGTATGTCGATTATCGAATAAAAATTAATTGGACGTTTGTCCTACATATTTCAGAATTTTCCAAAATTACTATGCGTCGTCCAATAGTTAAACACTAGCCTGAGTCATAACAATACAATGAATGTCCTGAGGCTCAACTCCACTGTCATCGATAACTTCCTCTTCCTGATTTACTTGAGCAAAAGCAACAGCAGTATCTTCCAGTTTGGATGTGTTGTTATTAATTCAATTTTTTTATTTTAGTTAAATTGGCTTAATTTCGTTTTTTCTTAAGTAATGGTTGTTGTTTCTTAGGCACTAAGCCAGAGTTTGTTTGTGTTTTGCTACTTATAGCATCCACATTGGTATTACGTAAGGATTACTTAAATATGGGTCCTGCATGTTTTTTTTTTATGTAAAGAGAAAAAAACATGTTGTAGCGGTTTTACATAGAAATCCTTAAAAATGGGACCCACACGTAATTTTATATTTTTACATAAAGCATTCCTTAAATATAAGGACTGCTTTATGTTACATAAAATTAATTGTTTTTTTTTTTTTCCAAACCACGGCAGCCTCTCTCATTTTGTTTCCAAAAGTAGTTTCCCTCGTTTTTTTCCACAACAGTTATACCTCGTTTTTTTTCCATGGCAGCTATCCCTTGTTTTTCTTTTCCAAACCACAAGACCTCAGCTGTTATTTGCTTCACCTCACCGATGCTCTTAATAGCAACGTGTTAGCTAAAAACTAGGGATTGCAGTTACTTTCTTTTGTATAAACTTATTCGTAGATCATTAATGAAGTTATCTAGTTCTCTGCATTTTTCAACTGATGCCTTGTTCTTTATCCTGCTTTCTTCGATTTCAAGCAAAAAAAGCAACAATGGTATTAGAGCACTACTTCTTGAGGGACTTATGAGATTGAGAGATTGTCTAATTTGAGATCAATTCATCGATATTGAATCCATGGAAGATGCCTTTTCCGCAAACGCTCCACCAAAGTTTGATGGTTCAAACTACCAAGCTTGGTCGATAAAGACGGAGGCTTTCATGGAGGGTGCGGACCTGTGGGAGGCTGTGAAGGAAGATTACGACATTCCTGCTCTACCTAATAATCCTATTTTAGCACAAATCAAAGTTCACAGAGAGAAGAAGACGAGGAAAACTCGATTAAAGTCTTGCATTTTCTCTGCTTTCACTCCTGCAATCTTCAATCGGATTATGTCATTGGCTTCTGCAAATGCAATTTGGATAATGGAGGAGTACATAGGAGATGACAAGATTCAAGGAGTGAAATCTCTAAATTTATTATAATTAGAGAGTTTAAAAGAGCGAAGATGAAAGAGTCTAAGACAATCCAGCTGTATTTAGATCGTCTAATCAACAGAATAAACCATTTTCAAATTCTTGGTAGAGAGTTGAAAGGCAGCATAATTGTGGAGAAGATCTTGGTGACACTATCTGAGATATGAGAAAACTAAGGATCTGTAAGATATCAAAATGGCAGAACTACTTAGTGCTCTTCAAGCACAAGAACAGAGGAGGCTCATGCTTGAGGAAGAAGTCACTGAGGATGCATTAAAGGCAAAACTTCACCTTGGTCCCAAAGGAAAGGAAAAGAAGTGACAGAATCATTGAAATTGAGGTTAATGAGGATCTTATACAGATAAGAACCTAAAGTTAAAAAACTCCTCTCCTTGCAAGCACCGTGGTAAGAAAAACCATCCCGACTACATGTGCTGAAGGAGACCAGCAATCAAATGCAGAAGGTGTCAGAAGATGGGTCACATGGAAATGATTTGTCCAGAAGAATGGAAAATCAAAGAAGGAGACTCAATCTGCAATCCAAGCTGACTTTCAATAAGAATAGGGTATAAGGTACTTTTCATACCACATGTTTGACCGAATGTGGCTTTTAGTACCGGATGTTTAGTTTTGTATACTTTTGGTACCAAACATTTGAAAAAATGTGGCTTTTGGTACATCCGTTGGTTGGCCGTTAGTTTTAGCCGTTAAATGACATGTGCAAGTCACGTGATCGACTCTAAACTTTAAATTTTGTTCAATTTAGTCCCTCAAATATATTCATAACTTTATTTTGTTTAATTTAGTCCTAAAGCTTCAAAATCGAACCCAATTAGGACCTATCTCCAATTGGGTAAATTTGACCCAAATGGGGCTATGTCAATTGAATTCGATTGGTTTAATTGGGTCCGATTTTGAAGTGTTATGACTAAGTTAAACAAAATAAAAGTTAGGAATATATTTGAGGGACTAAACTGAACAAAATTAAAAGTTTAGAGTCGATCACGTGACTTGCACATGTCATTTAACGGCCAAAACAAACGGCCAACTAACGGATGTACCAAAAGCCACATTTTTTCAAACGTTTGGTACCAAAACTATACAAAACTAAACACCAGTACTAAAAGCCACATTCGGTCAAACATGTGGTATCAAAAGTACCTTTAACCCATAAATAAAAGCAGGGATTTCATCATTTTTCATTGATGATTATACACGTATGTGCTGGATTTACTTTCTCAAGTTCAAGTCTGAGGTAGCTAGTGTGTTTAAAAGCTTCAAAGCTTGGTTAGAGAATCAAAGCGGCTGCAAAATTCAGGTTGTTAGATCTGATAATTCCACTAAGTATACCTCAGATTGTTTTGATGATTTCTGTAATGAAGCAGAAATTGAGTATCAATTGTCAATTCCTTACTCTCCTCAAAGTGAAAAGAAGAACGAAACTATTATAATGGATATGGCTCGATGTTTAATGCATGATTAAAGGGCTCCCTAAGTGTTTTTGGGCTGAAACTGCTAACACAGCAGTATTATTGCTCAATAGACATCTAACTAGAGCAGTGGAGAAGATGACTCCTCATGAAGCTTGGCATGGTAGCAAACAAAAACTTCAAAATCTTAGATTTTTTGGTTGTGTTTGCTATTCAACAATTCCTCGAGTCACTATTGAAAAGCTTGATGAAAGAGCAGCTAAAGGCATCTTTTTTGGATATAGTCTTGTCTCAAAGGCTTATCGAGTCTATTATCCATCAAAATGGAAGATCTCAGTCAGTAGAGAAGTGCATTTCTTAGAAAAAGAAAGGTGGAAGTGGCCAAAGGAGCCTTCTGAGCAAAGATTAACTCTCTTGATGATGATGAAATGACAGATGAGCAGTCATTGATGAGTACTAGTTCACTTGTTGAGATTCTTCAAAGATACTTGCCGTCCTTGAGCCAACTAGTTTTGCAAATGCAGGTCAAAGTGAAGAATGGAAAGCTGCAATGAAGGAGGATCTCGAAATGATTGAGAAGAATCAAACTTGGGATTTTGTGGAAAAACCAAAAGGGAGAAAGGTGATTAGTGTAAGGTGCTGTTCAGAACAAAACTGAACCTAGATGACTCCATCAACAAGCACAAGGCACGTTTGGTAGTCATAGGCTATTGCTACACAGAAGGGCTGAAAAATAGCTCAACTTGATGTTAAGTCTGCCTTCTTAAATGAAGATTTGAAGGAGGAGATTGTTGTTGAGCAACCTAAGGGGTGTGAAGTCTCTGGAAGTGAACACAAGGTTCTCAAACTCAACAAATCTCTTTATAGCCTTAAACAAGCCCAAAGAGCTTGGTATAGCAAAATAGATGATCACCTAATGCAACTTGAATTTGAGAAGAGTGTCAGTGAATGAACACTCTATGTTCTCAAAGAAGGCACCGAGTTAATAATTGTATCTCTTTGTTTTGATGACCTGCTCGTGACATGAAGTAACACAACTCAAATAAATGAGTTCAAATACAACATGATGAAGGTATTTGAGATGTCTGATCTGGTGATATGGCTTACTTTCTGGGCATTGAGGTCAGGCAAGCTCTGATGGATATACGCCCAATTTGAACCCGTTGACTTCCGAACCGTTGTATTTTTATCATCCCGTTAATGATTGTAAATCGAAACTTCAATCCGAACACTTCGCGAGAACATCAACGGCTCGGACGAGGCCGAAGCGCTCGTCCGGCTGAGGAAAACTCACCTAGGTGAGGTTGGGTGGCCACACCCGACCTCCCCTAGGGGAGATCGGGTCAGCCAACCCGATCTCCCCTAGGGGAGGGGAGATCGGGTCAGCCAACCCCATCCTCCCTAGGAGGGGTTGGGTGCCCTCACCCAACCCCTACCCTTGGGGGTCGGATTTCCCTTCCCCCCAAGGGCCCCGACACCATTTTTGGACTCCCATACTCGGTTTACTCCGCCTACCTTCTCCGTATCCTAAGGTCTTAATTACGTGTTTAAATGTTAATTAACTGTGTTTAAAGGTTAACGATGTCATTAAGCCACCTTAATGACACTGTTGCCTATAAATACCCCACCTCCACTATTCATTGGATCATCTTGGCAAGTTGCACAATTTTGCTCTGACATCTCTTTAGCTTTATCTCTCTAAAACCGTACTGACTTAGGCATCGGAGAGGGTTCATCAGGCACCCCCCCCCCTCTGTGCCTGGTATTGCCCCTCTTGCAGGGTAGCAAGGAGAAGAGAGCCAAGGAAGCAGAAGAGCATAGAGCAGTAGGACAAGCCCCAGGGGTAAGAAGTACAAGCCTCAGGAGGTTAGAAGGAGAGAAGGAAAGGAGGTCAGAAGGAGAGAAGAGAAGGACATATATCAGAACGACTACCCCAAGGGAGTAGAAGGGCATAGATCAGAACGACTAGTCCTAGGAACACTGAACCCGACATTTCATTAGTGGGAGATAAATTCTAGATTGACGACCCGTTGACCTAGACTTTATAACCTAACACTTGGCGCCGTCTGTGGGCTTCGAACAGAAAGCCTGGCAATCACAAGAGCGATGACGAATAGCTTAGCATCTAGGCATAACCGCCCACCTGGGGGCAGTAGGCGAGGGAGACAGCCTATACCTCCAGCAAGGCAGCCTAACCCAGAGAAGCAGCCTGCACACCCAGAGCCTCAGGTAGCCCCACAGGCACCCCAACCTAACAAGCAGGCAGGAGGACCTTCACGCCCAGCTGGCTAGGAGGCTTCCACAGCTTCAACTCCATTGACTAGGAAACCAGAGGGACAGGGGGCAACAAGGAGTGTCATCCCAATACACGGCACCTCCACAGGGATACCACTATGAGGCACAACCTCAAGGGTATCCATATGGAATACTGACAGGAATAGGCAGGAAAGGCAACACCGACAGGAAGGAGAAGAAGCTCATGAAGAGGAGCAAATCCCAACGGAAGAACGCCACTCGCACCCTCGAACAGGGCAGCGAGGAGAACAAAGGAGAGACAACCAAAGGCCACCCCCAGGGGGAAGGCAGCAGTCTGTGCCTCCAAGGCAGCAATAGACACAGCAGGATGCCAGGGCATACACCCCTCTGGGGGCAGATAGACAGGCAAGACCTCCAAGGAGGCATGGATTCAACCAAGTACCCCAATAGGGACATACACCACACTAAGGGAGGACATACATGCCAGACCAACAAGGATATAGGAGTTCCAACATCCACCCTGGCAATGTACACATACAGTCCGTATCACTACAGACATGACTAAGGAACATATCAGGAAAGCTAAAAGGGAGGGACATAGTCCCAACAACACAACAAGGCAACCACTTACCCATGATACAGCACGACAGGTCCAAACCCCTTGTGCATGACAACCCTTGGCACACATCCCCCTAGGACAGGGGAGGAGTTGAAAAGACAAGGATTTGAACAGGGGACTCATAGAGTACCACACCACGTTAGCACATAGCTACTACAATGGGAAGTCTCGTGGAGAGACGTAGTAGAGTGAGATCGCACATAGCATACATGAAGGATACACCTCCACCTAGTCCGCCTTGCAAGGATGCGACCTTATATTCCTCAAGTGAAAGAAATACACACAGACTAACGGAGGAAAACAGTTACATTACCAAGGAAGCAGGGGATATCAACACCCCACACCCATATCCTTCCCATATCCTCTTATTTAATTTAACTACATAACAAGTCAACTCCCTAAAAGGGGTAGATTTTGATACTTGATATCAACATGTTTTCCAAGAATGACCATACCGGACGCCTTCGGGCTCCGTGATATATATATACACAGGTGGACCACTAGAAGAATCCGTAAAAGGCCGTCGTCAATCAAGAGATGCACAAGCAACAGATTCCTCAATCCCAAAGAACACCTATAAGGTCAAGTTTTTGGGAAAGATCACAAGATGGAAGGCTCACTTACAAAAATAAGTTGAGCACTCCCAACATCCTATAGAGGAACTACCATGAAGGTCACAAAGGATTACCCCTACTATAACCTTCCACTAAGCATCCTAGGGCCAGGTCCGTCAAAGGATCCCATCGGGCATTGGTATGCAAGGGGGGGACCAGTCACAACATGCCCTCCCCACAAACGCCCATTAACATGAGAGGGGGTAGCCGCGAACACATCCCTCCAAAAATGGAGGAAACCATATCACATGGGCAACACCCACCATCAGAGACAAACACCTCCAGCGGATCTTTATGATTCCACCTAGTAAGCTCATCCCAGGTAATGGAATACACTTCCATCAAAAACGCTCAAGGACACCAAACCTAGCAAAGGAAGAATGGCGACACCATCATCAAGCTTTTAAAAAGGGACATGGAAAACATAGTATTTCCACACAAGGATATTTTAGTCATAAGAAAGGGAATCACCAACTTTGATATGAAGAGAACCATAGTGCATAAAGGGAGTCCGTCAGACATCTCCCATGACCAACCATTGATGATACTAGAGAAGAGTCAGGCATACCTAAGACCAAAGGACCCCCTACTAGTAAAGGTGGTCAGAACATCAACACACCCATTAGGGACACGGCACTGCAAATGAACCAGGAATAAGGATGGAACACATATCCTTACAAATATCCTTACAAGTATCCTTAAAAGTATCATTACATTTATTCTTGCAAAAATAAACTCCGTAGATAAAGAGGATATCTAATAGATGACTATGTCTCTGTTATCAAACTATGATCCTAACCCGGAGATCCTTGGACTCCGTACTATATACGTAATGAATAACTTGTTCATCAGAGATAGGTACACGAAGATTCAAGACAGCGCCATAAAGATTAAGGCGCATACCTTTACCAAGTGCGACACATTGGAGTGTTCATAAACACTCCTTCGCCATCTCACAAGAAAGGAAGGCAACCAAGGATACAAGTCCTAATAGAATAAACATCGGTAGAAAATCCTGTCATTGAAGTCATGCACCAAGAGAGAAACTCTAGAGATGCAAGATTAGCAAAAGAGATAGTGCAACAACTAGAGTGTGAAAATGAGATACATCTCCTATCAAGAGCCTTAGGGCAGGATAATAGTTCTACAAGATCAACCAAAGAAGAGCTCAAAAGCTTGGGGAGTAAGGTTTCAAGATCGACCCTCACACTAGACGCACATCCCGATCAACCACCTTGTCTGCAAATGATAAGACATTTGACTCTGGCATCTCATCAAGAGAAGAACCCCGATAAAAGGGGCACTAGAAAAATATCCCGCCTTTAAGGCCATACGCCGAACACATGATGAATGAAGGTTATGAAAACATACAAAAGGAGGGACTTGTCAGCTCAACACACCTCAAACACGTATACGTACGCAATACAAATGCAGCCTCTAATGAAGCTATCCAGCAAGGAATGGCCAATACGGTGACAAACCCATGGAAAATTATGGAACATCACCTGCAAACCTAGAGGAAGACATCCTTTTTAAGTTCAAGTCCTAATTCAAAGGAAGTCTATAATCAAGATCAAGGTGGGAGGAACATGACCAATGTGACACCCCTTAAATGCATTGAAGAATACTCCAATGTAAAGGAAAAGGCAAACCACACTAAGTGCCACAACACTCCAAGAAGATTATCACAGCCCGGTCAGACCCCCCCATGCACAAGCAAAGAGCATGGATTAGATTGACTAGTCTGAAACACACTTACGAGATTAACAACTCAAGACACCATTCTATGAGAGGGCTTTTCAACCTAAAACACAAGGAAGGGGGGGAAAATAATTTACAAGCACCCCTAGGATACAAACATTTCCACATCCTAGTTATCAAGAGAATGAAATCCACCCCCACCCACCCAAAGCAAAAGCTCTTCCACCCAACCTCCAAAGACACATCCGACAAAGGCATCATCCAAACCATGCCTATGACTGAAACAAGCAAGCATGAGAAAGAGTAAATCCTACAAGGGACACTCATCGCATTCAAACAAGCAGACAAGGGAGCCCCGAGCATAAGGGGTACCCAACCAAGAAAATGAACGAGGGGCCTTCAACGGCCAAATATGAAAGGCGGTGTGACCACCAAGCAACTTGGGGGGCACCAAACGAATAAGTGCTTGGTAGTCCACCTAAGTGTAAAAGCAGAGATTAGAGGCAGAAGATCACAAGAACATGCAATACCACTTTTCCTAGAAGAGGTCACATAAGAGGAAAACATCATCAACTCCCTATACGAACTCGTCCTAAGTTGGCAACACACAAACATCGCCCTCGAGAGGTGGTCTCCCACAATGAAGGAAAAGCGTGGTAGCATGCAATATCATAGAAGGAAAAGTCAAGTAAAGACTCGAAAAGCATACCAAAGACGCACCCTACATGAGAAAGGACACAAGATAAGGTAACATTATGAGCCCTCCGGGAGCCAATCCCGCGAACACATTCGACGCCCCCAAGAGCGTATCTTGAGAGTAGTTCTAAAACTACGAACCCTGTGCCCTCCGGGAGCCTATCCCGCGAACATATTCGACGCCCCCAAGAGCGTATCTTGAGAGTGGTTTCCAAAAACTACGAATTTTGACGCCCCCAAGAGCGTATCTTGAGAGTAGTGTTCATACTACGACATTCGACGCCCCCAAGAGCGTATCTTGAGAGTAGTTTCTATACTACGACCTTCGACGCACCAAGAGCGTATCTTGAGAGTGGTTTCCAAAAACTACGAATTTCGACGCCCCCAAGAGCGTATCTTGAGAGTAGTGTTCATACTACGACATTCGACGCCCCCAAGAGCGTATCTTGAGAGTAGTTTCTATACTACGACCTTCGACGCACCAAGAGCGTATCTTGAGAGTGGTTTCCAAAAACTACGAACTTCGACGCCCCCAGGAGCGTATCTTGAGGTAGATTTGCAACCTACCAGATTCGACGCCCCCAAGAGCGTATCTTGAGGTAGAAAAAACACTACCAGATTCGACGCCCCCAAGAGCGTATCTTGAGGTAGATCTCAAACTACCAGCTTTGACGCCCACCAGGAGCGTATCTTTGGTCTAACCTGAGCCCTCCGGGAGCCTATCCTGTGAAACGTTAAGTGCCCTCCGAGAGCCTGTCTCGTGAACAGTTTTCGACGCCAACCAGGAGCGTATCTTTGGTCTAACTTGAGCCCTCCAGGAGCCTATCCTGTGAAACGTTAAGTGCCCTCCGAGAGCCTGTCTCGTGAACAGTTTTCGACGCCAACCAGGAGCGTATCTTTGGTCTAACCTGTGTCCTCCGGGAGCCTATCCTGTGAAACGTTAAGTGCCCTCCGAGAGCCTGTCTCGTGAACAGTTTTCGACGCCAACCAGGAGCGTATCTTTGGTCTAACCTGTGCCCACCGGGAGCCTATCCTGTGAAACGTTAAGTGCCCTCCGAGAGCCTGTCTCGTGATCAGATTCGACGCCCACCAAGAGCGTATCTTTGGTCTAACAGTACCATGTATACCATTTAAAGGGTATCAGAAGAGATCATTGCACCATACTGAGAAGGATTCCATGAGAAAGTAATTGCAAAGTAAAGTTGTATAAAGAACACATAATGTTTTTTCTTGATGAGATAGCAGGTATGATGTGAAGGAAAGCACAAAAGAAAGATAAAGAAAGGAAAGCATATTCAAAGGAGAAGTCCATGACCAAAGGATCATATACAGAAGCACAAGAGGTTATCATGAAAAGTAACGAGTTATCCTACCACCCATATCACAAGTCAAGAGAAGTATCTCAAAGGAACCCAACACCACCAAGAAGGATAGCAAAGACATGAAATCCGAAGGTCAAAGCTCTCAAAATAAGCTCGACCCATCAAGAAGAGAATTTCCTTACAAGTCACACAAATCAACCTCCAACAAATGTTATTGTCATGCATGTCGCCCTCGCGTGACCTATGCTCGTATCAGGCTTGAACATCGTCAAGCACAACTCATGAAGGAGACATCTAAAGAGCATAAAGGATACAACATCCGACAAGACGAGACATCGGGACCTAACCCAACAAACATAGGCTACACAAAAGGCAACTATAGCAATGAAGGCTCTCCAATGAGAAAGGAATACTAAAGCACAACTCCATACATCGTGATGTGGCCATCATGTCCACATACACTGAAGTGGCTATCATGTCCACATACCTTGAGGTGGCTATCATGTCCACATACCTTGAAGTGGCTATCATGTCCACATACCTTGAAGTGGCTATCATGTCCACATACCTTGAAGTGGCTATCATGTCCACATACCCTGAACTGGCTATCATGTCCACACACTACAGAAGGGCTATCACTCCGACACATCACGAAGTGGCTATCACGTCCACATACCCCGAAGTGATTATCATGGCAGCACATCATAAAACATCTGTCAAAGACATGAATTGTAAAGACACCATCCCGACCACGAACATCAAAAGGCTACGCCTAGCCCTAGGAGGAGGTTCAAGAAAAAGGGAAAAACAACACCCTTCGTACGCTCATCAAAAGTAGGCACTCATATTTCAACCCACTGGGTGATACTAGGAAGGAGACGTCCTCATTATGAAGACAACCTCCATATCTCACGAAATCAACCATGAAGCAAAGAATCACGACAAGCACTATTGAGGGCATATAACAAAACGATCCCCACAACGATCACAACTACGATACTAGTAGAGGCTAACTCAAGAGCAGTCTCCACCAAACTCCAAAGCAAGAATTCGCTATCTTAATCAGAGCCATGGCAAGAGAAAGGAACCTCAATGAAAGGTGATGATCACACCCATCACCAAAAGAAAAATCTTCAACGCAGGGGTTAATAACATAACCCATAGGAAAGACAAAAACACCTTCAAAAGTCGTCAAATCTACATGAAGATGAAATAAACTTGAGACTCGGCCCCTCGGCTGGGGGGCGGGGGATATAGAAGAGACATCAAAACCTATGATCACCCCATCGCCAGCCACAGGTTGTTTCCTTTTGTCAAGCAAAGAGGGTGCCTCTTTAACCACTACCTCCTTATCATGGGAGGGAGTCAGCAAGGGGGCACTTGAAGGAGAGCCTCTCGCGGTTTCCTTCTCCTTGGCAGCCGAGGGCCCGACCTCAGAGTCAGGTTTCCGCGCCTTGGATTTAGATTGACTTGAACTCTCACCCACCACAAGAACCAGAACCATTCGGTAACCAGGGAAGAACGCTCTAACAACAAGAAGGAAGCAGCATGAGAACAATCATAAGTATATCACAAAGAAAAGGGAATGGAATGAGAACATACTGGAAGTATTAGCAGCCTTCCCTGACTTAGAAAATTTCTTGGCCTGATAAGCAGAACTAGAGGTTTCTTCCCTCTCATCCGATTCAACGGTACGTTCGGAACGCTCTGCCTACACTATGTTTCTCCATGAAATCAACCTACAAGGGGTCATACGAGTCCCCACCTCATACGAGTCCACCTCGAACACCCAAGACACAGGACAGTCAGATTTGGTCTGACTACCTTGGAAAACGATCTTCAAGGTCTCCCTGTCTGAAGAAGAAAGCTTCCCAAAAGTGAGTCATCTATACGAGCAACCAACGCAAGGATCGACCCTTACTCATGGAGGGGCGAGATACGCTTACTACGGGGGCAACCTTAACACCAAGGGAAGAGGGCGAACTTTTAGTTTCCCCAAATGGAGCAACGCTCCAACACATCCAAAGGAAGGGTCAACCCTTAACACATGTCAATAGACTCCTTCGCTCGCGGCGGTAAGAAGAAAACTTGTAAGCATTTTCACCCTCACTTTTATGGGGAACAAATTGCAGGGTAAAGGTCAAGAGCTATACACACGCTCCAACGAATGAAGGAAAAATGTTACACATGCCGAAGGTCGAGGTTAATGGACAATGCTCACGCTAGTACAAGGGAGGCGAAACGTTGTGTCCCATTGAGTGGCAGAGTTCCCACCCTCAGGTAAAGGAGAGGTCTATGCTCTCACCTTTGCACTTATGCCCATATTCATGATTAACATCTACAGGTACATCAATCTCATCACTCATGCTTATACTCACAACCCATCCATACATACATACATGTTCATGCTTGCACTCATATGCATGCCCATATACACACTCCCGTGTGTTTAAACATTTAGACGTCCATGCACATGGCCGCCATATATTCATGCATACATTCATGACTACAATCGCAGCATGTCTCCACTCACTCCCATCCTTATGTTCCTACTTGCATGTATGCTAGTACACATCCTCATATTCGTGATACATCCATGTTCACTCCTAGTTAACATCCCATGGGTTTATTTTCAAGCATCCCATACTTAGAAAAATTTTAGACCAAAATTAATTTTTCTCTCCACTTAGACAAATCCCGGCATGAAATTGAAGCTTGGATCCGTTTAACTATGTTCATATCGCATCCCCCTGCGTGTGTGTATTTTTCAAGTATATGCCTATAGCAAAGATAGATTTATTACTCCCACCTCAGACGGACGCATGCTTAGGCACACGTCCGCGCTACTCTAACGTTTACAAATCCTCTATCTCATAAGGCAGGGGACAGAGTCAGAGACACGCATCCATGGGTAAGCAAGCATCCAGACAAGAAGGTAAAACCCCGGTTTCAAATTGCGCGTGTCATACCATCCTAAAATAGAGTCAATCAAGGGTTAGGCCATTGGTTGACTCGGGGGCATGTGATGGATATACGCCCAATTTGAACCCGTTGACTTCCGAACCGTTGTATTTTTATCATCCCGTTAATGATTGTAAATCGAAACTTCAATCCGAACACTTCGCGAGAACATCAACGGCTCGGACGAGGCCGAAGCGCTCGTCCGACCGAGGCAAACTCACCTAGGTGAGGTTGGGTGCCCTCACCCAACCCCTACCCTTGGGGGTCGGATTTCCCTTCCCCCCAAGGGCCCCGACACCATTTTTGGACTCCCATACTCGGTTTACTCCGCCTACCTTCTCCGTATCCTAAGGTCTTAATTACGTGTTTAAATGTTAATTAACTGTGTTTAAAGGTTAACGATGTCATTTAGCCACATTAATGACACCGTTGCCTATAAATACCCCACCTCCACTATTCATTGGATCATCTTGGCAAGTTGCACAATTTTGCTCTGACATCTCTCTAGCTTTATCTCTCTAAAACCGTACTGACTTAGGCATCAGAGAGGGTTCATCAGGCACCACCCCCCCTCTGTGCCTGGTATTGCCCCTCTTGCAGGGTAGCAAGGAGAAGAGAGCCAAGGAAGCAGAAGAGCATAGAGCAGTTGGACAAGCCCCAGGGGTAAGAAGTACAAGCCTCAGGAGGTCAGAAGGAGAGAAGGAAAGGAGGTCAGAAGGAGAGAAGAGAAGGACATATATCAGAACGACTACCCCAAGGGAGCAGAAGGGCATAGATCAGAACGACTAGTCCTAGGAACACTGAACCCGACATTTCATTAGTGGGAGATAAATTCTAGATTGACGACCCGTTGACCTAGACTTTATAACCTAACAAGCTCAAAATGAAGTATTCATCTGTCAAAGAAAATACTCGAAGGAGATCCTGAAAAGATTCAAGATGGGGGAATGTAAAGAAGCAAAGATCCCCATGGTATTGAAATCAAAACTTCAAAAAGATGATGGAGCTCCTGATGCAGATGAAAAAGAGTACAAAAGAATCATAGGCTGCTTGATGTATCTCACATCAGCCAGACCTGACATCCTATTTCCAGTGAGTGTGCTCTCTAGGTTCTTAAATTGTCTCAGAGAGTTGTGTAAGCATATGGTGATGGGCGCCGTAATTGGTAGCCCATAATATGTATAGTTTGCCTAAGGAAGTTAGGTAAATGTCACATTAGGGTAATTGGGCTAGACCCAAATCCCAATTGACATGAGAGGCCCAAATTATGGGCCTCCCCTATGCATGGCCGGCCGAAATAACTAGGTGAGGGCAAAGTGGACTTTTGTCTACTTTTCTCCTCCTATAAATACATGGTGTTAGGGAATTTTTAGGGTTAATCACTATTCCCTCATTAGAGTGTTTTAGAGGGAAAAACCCTCCACCCCACACTAAGGTATTTCGGCCGAACCTATAGTCACCCAAAGGTGTGCCAATTTGCTTTCTAAGCAAACACTCTAGAGATATGTCCCCGTACCAAGAATCGATCAGAGGCTTTGCTGTGGAGCTTCTACCGCGTAGGACTTCTCTAACAAGAACCTCTACGGGTCCTGACCGGAGGATCGTGAACTCCCTACTGCGAAGATCTTGGGTCTACGGATCATTTCAAAGGTATGTGCGAATCATCCGCTGCGTAATTTCGATTACTAGCATGTACCATGATTTAGTATGCGTAGTGATTACTCCCCGTAATCTAACAGTGGTATCAGAGCTTGTGTTAGGAGTTCATGATGTTGATAAATTGGTTTTCTTGAAGTTTAAAATTAAAAACCGAAAATTTTAAAATAAAATTTTAAATTTTCGAGTTTTTGGGATTGTTGGTGAATCTGAAATTTTCATGAAGTTCTTGGTTAATTTGATGTTCATGATCTTCAAGAAAATTGTAATATTTATCAAAATCAAACATTGAACTGTAGATCTTATTAAAATTTGATCTTAAAATTTGACCACTTGTTCCCAATATAGTGTTTGTGTTGAAATTTTAAAGAATTTACTAGATATTTTTTTTTAATTTCTTGGTCTCTAAGCAAATAAATTTTGGCATATCCACATTAAAATTTGTTTACCATATTTTAATTTTTAATTAAGGTAACAATATATCTATAATTGGGAACATTAGGATAAATTCATATTAATATATAGAAATATATATAACTATCAATATATCTAAATATTTAATAGGGTTAAAGATATTATTAATAGATTTAATTTCCTAAAAGACTGAGAAAATATATTGTCAGTATATTTGTTACCGTATTTAAGATATTAACAATAAATAAATATGTATATTATATAAAGTGCCGATTTTTACATATATATATATATTGTTGATTGATTTAATCTTAAAGATAGAATCTTGGCAATAAATTTATATATGTTAGTGATTTGGCCTAAATATATATATATATATATATAATATTGGAAATTATTTTATATAATTAATGTTACTTGGTGACTAAGTTAAATATTTTTGGGCTTTAAAACCTAACTTGGGTCACAAGTAAAAATTTCGGCCCAACCTTTTAAATTTTAATTATTGGGCGGTCCAATATGTCAAACCGGGACGAATTTAAATCGAACCGGATTTTCTCAATCGGTTCAACCTAATCGGGTCGGGTCGAACCGGGTAATTAAGTGGATCTAACCGAAACGGTTTTGTGTGTTGAACCGAACCCTATTTTATTAGACCGGTTCGGACCGAACCAGATTTTAAAATTTAAAACCGGACCGAACCAGATTTGCTGGACCGAACCGAACCGGATCAAAACGAACCAAAATTGACTGAATCTAACCGTGTTTTCAAAACTGAATTCAAGTAAATTAAAAGAGGGAGGTCAAGTTTTAAAATCCAAATGTTTTTGAACCTCTAAATGGACTACACAGTGCTCATAGGGTTGCTAACCTTTATGCCTTGTTTCGATTATGGTGATGGATCTCGGAGATACATGTTTTAGGGACTGGATCAATTAGATGGCTGAATTACAATTGTTTATTATTCATATATATATATATATATATATATATTATGCATGATTAGAACTGTGGTCTTGACTAAGTCAAGCTAGCTGGATACTGCATGTTGTGGGCGGAGCCCTGGTTGAATATATGGAATGCGCACTAGGATAGACATGCTGTGATGGTTGAAAATGCCTAGGATTCATATCTAGAATGTTGCGTTATTGAATATAACCATGAACTGCAAATCAACCTCTAATGTTTAAAATTATTTTAAAATTGAAAACCAGTCGCCAAATATGTATGATGAATGTGAATGATTCATGTTTGACACGTATGATAGAATGTTAGGGATGTAGTCGCATTTGATAATTTACTTGGAAGTAGAATTATGTATGCAAGCATGAGTTCCTCGGAACATTAGACGCATGACGCGTAAGCATGAGTGTGGTTTGTTCGATGAATGTTACTTGTGTATGATAATTTACATGGTTAGTAGAATTATATATGCATGAGTGAATTCATCAGAATATTTTTCCAAAATTGAAAGGGCCTTGGGAAAGCCAAGATCGGGTATGCTTGTTTTAAAAAATTCTCGTTCCGGTAATTTGCGATTAAAACCGTTTTAAAAGACTGATATATTGGATAGAAGACGAAGGTAATGTGAACTCTTTCACAGCCATCTTCCATTGGTTTACTGGTGGTCGGTTGGTTTAGATGAGTGAGGAATCATTATTTGTCGGATTCTATCTTAATGGATATTTGATGTATGCAATTCTTTCTCAAAATGTTATTGTCTCCCTGAGTTTTGCATAATCATCGATGTGTTAGTATGAATTGGTTGAATTAGTGCGATTCGATATTCCTCGCAATCTTGATGGTATAAATCATAATGAATAAAAGGAGTACGTGTTGAACTCTCTACTACGATTCCGAAAAGTTTAGATGACATCTACGGATGAATATAGTAGTCTATATGATTTTGAAAATGAGAGACGAATGTAATAATTTTTTTCACCAAGCATGTGAGTAGGTTCTTTGATTATCTGAACGCATATGTGGTGATACATTCAACCTTGATAAAAAAGGGGTTGAAGAAGACTTCAATTGCAAACAGGCAATGTTGCAGCTTAGTATCCCTTTACATCCGCCTCGGCGGAAGCAAGGATGCAAGAGCTAAATGTTTCGGTTAAACATGATGACCTTCTCTCTTTTCATGGATGTTGGCGTAAAACCCGCATCGGATCTTCAGAATGAAAGGTCAACATGGAAAAGATGTATATGGTTGTCTGATATTGACAAGACTCAATGACCTTGAGCCTAATCAAGTACAGTAACCACAACAGTAAAAGGGAAACCTTATCTGCTCACCATACAAGGTTCGAAAGAAGTCAACCATGATCCCCATATTATAGAGAGAAGTGGACCATAAAGGTCTTATACGATAATCCGTTGGGTTAAACCATGTTGATAAAGTGCGTCTCAACTACGCCTCATAGGTCATGTGTATGAAGGGGTAAAAATGTTTTATACAGGCATAGATCATTTGACGTGATTCACTCGTGAATTTCTCAGATGTGATGTTCAACATGGCTTAAAGTTCTCGACTATCTATGCGACAATAATGGATCTACGCGATCTTCAGATCAAGAACCATACCATTGTAATATATCAATCATTGTTCGTTTTAATTACTAAAATTTTGGTTATTTCGAGATTCGGAGTTATTGAATAAAGTAAATGTAGCTCAATTCGAAGCGCAATTTTCTTATCAATTTAACGGCCCGGTGAAAGGGGACGATCCGAAATGAAAATTCAAACCCACGGATTTGGAACCAAATTTTCGAACAGGTAAAAGTGGTCGAATAAAACGAAACGATTCATGTACTTTACTGAACATACACATCGATTGCGTAGCTATATCGAAAGATTTAGTATTTCTTAATTGTTAGTATTCCATTGAATGAAATAATCTGTAATGTTGATCATGTGCAAAGCCGATTAGATTAAATTGAATTAAATTCAGAAACGAAACGATTCAACCTAAGATTAAAATTAAGGTGAATAGCGCTACGCGCAAGTGGACCTCGATAGACGGAACACATTGTTTCAAAATACGAATTTAATGATGAAGTGTCTGAATGATGATGTGCTGAATTTTCGTTTGCATTCCCTTGGAAACAACTTATTGATACCATTTACATCGGTACGAAGTAGGCTTCGAAGCTACCACGACCTTGTAAAAGTATCAACTGACACATACGGCGAAAACCTGAAATGCTAAGTTCGGAGATGGGATAAAATCTCTGAGATAAGTTTGCAAACGAAGAATATGAAGTCGGTTAAACGATTTTCCTTCCGTACGCCTTGAACGACAAGTTAGGCTAGGCATTCAAATCAATTCACACACCTCTGGAAGCATAGTTTATAAACATAATGTTAGAGTCACTTAATCAGCTGTTCCCTAAGGGATGATGAGAAGTGATTCACATTGATGTAAGACTGTGTTCCACCGAAATCGGTAAAATCACGCCACCATAAAAGCTGAAGAGTGATAATGAGTTAAATCATATCACCATGCGGCATTAATTTGCGCCTTAAACACGTATTTAGGACAAGAGTATGTCAACTACTCTTTGAAAGTACATGTTTACAGCGTAGAAACATGGTACCGTGGTCGAACATGTGACATTACATACTTGAGAACGAATTTTCCGATGCATTGACATTTCAGTACAATGAGTCTTGATCAGAAAAAAGGAGATATTACTGACATCAGGTCCCACTTAAGGAATAAACTCCTTCCACACGAAATAACCGTTGCTGTTGAGACGAATCAAGTTGAACCTGATTATCATAATGTTGAACCAGGAACTGCCACAACTACCTTTACTACCTATTGTTAACAGTGGTAGTGATCCGACAAACTTGGTTCCAGATCCTAGTGATCAAGGAATTCATCTTGGAAGTGAAATTCTGAGACCGAGAAGTCATTAAGGAAAGTTGTCGATTATGGTTAAAGCACTCCTCTTGTACCTAATAGAAGTGATGCTCCGATAAGAAGCATCATATCGAGTGGGAGAACTGATCCAAATTGGAAGAAATGCTCCAATAATAGGCATTACTCAGAGTGGGAGAGACATTAAGACTCAAAGATGGGATAATCAAGCCTAGACGAAAGTCAAAGGCGTCGAACTTCTCCAAGGAAGTACCCTATCTAGAAGAGCGATGTTCTCACTCTAACAACTGTTGCACTGCATTGGAAAGACCACAAGTGGAGAAATGGAGGAAATTAATAAATGAGAGAGATCGCCTTAAATGAAAGCCATTATAGTCTATAGTTGATTTACCTGCTAACCACGGGGGCATAGGGATACGGTGAATCCTGAAAGAAGGCTCGCCACAGATGGAAAAGGACGAGCGATACGTAGCTCGACTTGTTGCAAAAGGCTATACCTTACTTCACGGAATGGACTTTGACAAAACATACTTACCACCTGTGCGTAAAAACACGGTGGAGGGCCATTTATGGTCCTGGTCGCAGGTCTCGACCTCGAACTGCACTGAGTAGGTATTAGGACCAAATCCCTCCTCGGAAACCCGGAGGAAGAGATCTACATGGAGAAACCGGAGGGTTTCATTACCTCTGGTGACGAACGTAAAGTTTGTAAACTCCAAAGATCCATCTACGGTCTTAAAATGTTGTCACGGCAATGGTATCGCAGATTCCACGAGGAAATCGTAGGAAACGGATCTGTGAGTTTATCACAAGGATCCATGCGTGTATTATAAGACATCCAGGTCTAAGTATGTCATCTTAAACTTATGAGTGGACGACATACTTATTGCTGTAAACGACATGAGACTTATGAACAAGTCAAAGACCATGTTGGCATCTGTATTTGAGATGAAGGACATGAGAGAGGCCACGTATATCTTAGGCGTTGAGACTGCCAGAGATCGGGCTACCCGGAAATCATGTCTATCTAAAGAAGCTTATATCAACAAATTGTTGAAAAGATTCAGATTACAGGATGCCAAAATACGTGGAACCGCCAATGTTGTTTGGGTGCGCACTATCAAAACGTCTGGCAGAGCACAAATAGATAAAGGGTGCATGATGTTTTAAGCATGGTCGGTAGTTTGTTCTACGCCATACGATGCACCCGTCCGGATATCTGTTACGTCGTAGGCCTAGTAGCATGTTTCTAATCAGATCCTTGCTATCAACATTTAAAGGCTATAAAACGAATAACTCGTTATCTGAAAAGGTACTGCCGACTATGAACTGTGCTATGATGGCAGGAAGTTAGAATCAACCGATTACATTGACGCCGACCGTGGTGGCGATCCAGATGATCATAAGTCCACCACAGGAGGAGCATTTCTCCTTGCTAATGCCGCCATTTCATGGACGATCTAGAAGCAAACCTGTGTCGCGCTGTCCACCATGAAATCAGAATTCGTAGCTCTCTCTAAGAATGCACAAGAAGCGGTCTGGCTCAAAAGGCTTCTAATTGCACTGCTTGGTGGTGATGTCGAGAATAAACATGTGAAGGTCTTCTCTGACAGTCAAGCAGCCATTGCGAAAGTTAAGAATCCAAAGTACCATAGTAGGACCAAACACATTGATGAGAAATAATTTCATGTTAAATTTTAATGGTAGTAGACAATATAATCACTATGAAATACTTGTCCACTAATTACATGGTAACGGACCCATTAACAAAAACACTACGCAGGGACATATTCGAAAAGCATTTAAAACTGCTTTGATTGCATAGGGTTTAGAAATGGCAAGTATCTGTGATAACTTTTTGATATTAGAAAGTTACATTTTGTAAGCGAAAGAATTGCAACTGAGTTTATCATCCATTGACGTCATAATGTTTTGATTACATCAGATTTACGGTCTATAAACTAAGTCGTTGGAGGACGCAATCCTCTGCCAAACTATATCGAATGTGCGCCTTAACTAGTCACACAGGTACGGTAGTCTTGCGGTGGAGGGAGGCCTCTACCAAGCAAGACTGGCTAAGAGCCAGGGGGATAAACCTGATTAAGCAATACGATTATCTAGTTTCAAAGTAACTCGACATGATCTTCGTTTTCCATATCGCCGTAATGAACTTCATTCGTCATTAAACCATATTATGGGCCAGATGAGAATCTGTGATAGCATGATTGACATATCCCTTTCCTGTCAACCCAAAAGGTTCAGGTATGTTATCAACGCGTGCTTCATACTACGCGTGCCACGTTCGACCACGGGGTCACAGCTCGGTTATGCTAGGAAGGAATCCTTGTGATTCTGGTGGGCGCAAACTTCTTCACCTCGAGCGTGTGATTGATCCTAGGAGCCTTATGAAGAGGCACCTAAAGTATCCTTACAGACTCAGAAATCATATCTAAGGTCAGGCTCAATGCTCGCATCCCGGCATGCAAGCGTAGTGTTGAACAAAAAGGCCCAGTGACCACGTCTTTGGAAACCAGTTGGGTCTGACTAAGTATATGAGCGATGGGCAAGTTCACCTGTAATTCACCGACTCTTGTATTCACTAGGTGGCCACCAACCAGATATTAGTTGAAGAATGTGAATACTTGTATGGATGCATTGGAGAAGTGTTCCTATATGGAAACTGGAAAAAGGAGAATTAACAGTTGACCTAGGATACAGCGCGGTACAATATAAATGTTGTTTATAATAGGTTAATTTGAGAAAAGGGAATCAACGTTCCACGGGCACTACAATACTCCTAACAGATGAGTAGCACGATGCCCTTCGTATCCGTCGGTCGCACGGCAAACCTCGTATGAACTATTCGGAAGCAAGGAGAAGATTGAAGGAGTGAAATGTTGATGCAGATTTGGACGACAATACATTAACAAGCACCCTCCCATTCCGGCGAGTGGGAGCTGTAAGCATATGGTGATGGGCGTCGTAATTGGTAGTCCATAATATGTATAATTTGCCTAAGGAAATTAGGTAAATGTCACATTGGGGTAATTGGGCTAGACCCAAATCCCAATTGACATGAGAGGCCCAAATTATGGGCCTCCTCTATGCATGGCCGGCCGAAATAAATAGGTGAGGGAAAAGTGGACTTTTGTCCACTTTGCTTCTCCTATAAATAAATGGTGTTAGGGGATTTTTAGGGTACTATTCCCTCATTAGAGTGTTTTAGAGAGAAAAACCCTCCACCCCACACTAAGGTATTTCAGCCGAACCTATGGTCACCCAAAAGTGTGCCAATTTGCTTTCTAAGCAAACACTCCAGAGATCTGTCCCCGTGCCAAGAATCGATCAGAGGCTTTGTTGTGGAGCTTGTACGCATAGGGCTTCTCTAACAAGAACTTCTACGGGTCCCGACCAGAGGATCGTCAACTCCCTCCTGTGAAGATCTTGGGTCTACGGATCATCTTAAAGGTATGTGCGAATCTTCCGCTGGGTAATTTCGATTACTAGCATGTACCATGATTTAGTATCCGTAGTGATTACTCCATGTAATCTAACAAGTTTCATATGGTTGTTTCTAAGAGAATTGTACGGTATTTGAAAGGGACGTAAGAGTATGGAGTCAAGTTCAATTCGATCATTAAGGGTCTAATGGGCAGAAACACACCAAGCCTCATTAGATAAGTCAGTTAGGGTTAGTTTTAGCCATTCTAGGTTTCATTAGAGTCAATTTGCAGTCTTTAAATAGCCACCTTAAGTATTGGCAGAATTTAATGACGTTTGAATTAGTTTTTGTGAGGAAACTTTGTTCTATTGGTTTTTTTAGAACAATTGAACTTATCAGATTGTTCTGTGGCGTTCGACTCGGACTTATTAATCAAGTATTTCATCCTTGATTGTGGCGTCATCACCGTACCAAGGTTCTTTCTTCCCCAAGCAATACATCAATAGAAACAATCTACCTATACCTGAAGTAGAAACGGTCCAGCGACATCAGCTTGCTATGGTTTTCGTCTCACTTCGGTGAGAATCACATCAATTGGTATCAGAGCTCAGCTTCTAACTTTAGGTTTCCCATCCTTATTAGTTCTTGTTATTGCATCTGCAATTTTTCTAGAAAAAAATAATAGAGGAAACATGCATGGCAGTTCCAACTACGACCTATTTTCTAGAGAGTTTCAATCTTCTGCGCAAGAACTTCTTGTACAGATGCGCAACTTCACGAATGAATTGATATGAGAAGTTTGATTGTGGTAATAGGATGAGAAGTTAGAAGATGATGTAGGATATAGATGATAGTTACTACGGACAAAAACACGTGTACATGCCAGGTAAACTAATTACACAGCGGAATAGGGACTCATAACAGTTCTTGCTTTCCTTAGACCCAAGAGTTCGCGGTCCGCCAGACGGATCATGTAAGGATTCTTGTTAAGGAACCGCCTACACAGAATGGTCTCCACAGCAAAGCCTCTTGTCGATTCCTCGTAGGGATGGATCTCTGGGGTAATTGCTCAAAGCAATTTGGCACCCCCAATAGACAGGGTTCGGCCGAACTAGGTGTAATAGGGAGAAGGAATTTCATTGTCTCGACACTTAGGAGATGGAGTGATTAATTGATTAACATTAAATAAATCCTGACACCCCCTATTTATAAGAGGAGGTGGGCAAAACCCACCTCAACCCTACAAGTAATTCGGCCGACCATCTAATGTAAAGGGAATGCCCAATTTAAGCATCTCATGTCAATTGAGATTTTAGGCCTACACCAAAATCCCTAATGTGACATTACCCAATTACTTAGGTATTGGGCTTATATTAAAGGGCTCCTATTACGGCGGCCCATTCACCAAATACCACCAACTCCCACTCGCCGGAATGGGAGGGTTCCTGTTAATATGTTGTCGACCAACACATCAACATTTATTCTTCGATCCTGCCCTGCTTCAGAATAGTTCATACGAGGTTTGGTGCGCGACCGGCAGACACAACGGACATCGTGCTACTCATCGGTTAAGAGTGTTGTAGTGTACGCAGAACGTTGATTCCCAACCTGCTATCAACCTGTAAAAATATATGTGTCGTTCTGTATCCCTAGTCAACTGTCATTCTCCAATTGTCTAGTTTCCACATAGAAACACTTCTCCAAGGCATATGTACAAGTATTCACAACCTTCAACTAATATCCGGTTGGTGGCCACCTAGTGAATACAAGAGTCAGAGAATTACAGGCGAACTTGACCATCCCCATTGCTCATACCCTTAGTCAAACTCAATCGGTTCTCAAAACGTGGTCACCAGGCCTTTTTGTTCAGCACTGCGTTCGTACGCTTGGAGAGACCATTGAGTTTAACCTTAGATAAGAGTTCTGAGTCCGTAAGGATACTTCAGGTGCTCCTTCTAAAGCACTCGGGATCAGTCACACACTCAAGGTGAAGAAGTTTGCACCCATCCAAATCTTAGTGGAGGTGTGCACCCAGCGTAGGGGTTGCTATAAGCCTTAGTATTATTTTTCTCCCACGAAGCTTATGTTATCAATGTGGTCCTCAATACCCATGCGTAGCACTGGACATATGTTGGTGTGATGCCTCCACATGGTGTGGTAGTTGTATCATTTTACAATATTTTGCCCCAAAGATATTCATTCTTCCGTTCGGGGTGGTATGCTTACATTGCTAAGGGTTCTTAAATATGGTTCTTCAGCTTCATATTCGATGGGTTTGAAGGCGGCTTATAATCCCTTACTCTGGGTGTATGTGCCGTTATTATGCCTTTCACTGGAATTTCTCAAGTTTCGATAGTATATTAGGATGGGCTCCGTTTTCCTTGTTCATGTCTCAATTGGAGAATTGTCTACTTCTTGATATTGATTCTTAGAGTGTTGTTATGAAAACCTCATTGATAATATATGGTTTTTCCTCATGTCTCTTCTGGTGGGGAAATCCTTTTGGTACGTGGTCGGGGCGAATGTGGGGGTGCAATATTTCTAGCCTCATTGGTGATTTCCTTACCCTTTGTGTGTAGGAATTGGTTTTGCAAATCCAATATCCTTTTAATGTTGGAGTTATTAATGACCCTTGCGATGAGCCTAGGTTTGGTGCTGCCCTCTCATTAAGTGCTGCCTCTCCTTTGAAGTAGAAGTGGATTTTGGCTCAAAAATGAGTATTTTGTTGGGTAGGAGGAGGGGGAGGTGTTTGCCTTGCAGGCTGGGTTGAAGAGGTATTCCCTGCTTTTGTAGCGTGTTGTCTCATCCCTGTGGGAGCGTAATAGTGTCATTGTTGGTGGCACTTAACGGCCTCTCATTGCGATTTTATAAGTCAACAAGTTATCTATAGTTGACATAAAACTTGATGTGACCGCCGTAACTCCTTGGGGGTATCTTGGGCGGGGGGGGGGGGGGGGGGGGGGGGGGGGGGGGGGTGCGGGCTGTGGGTGTAACTGCTGTACGTGGGTATATTGTAAGATGGGATTCCATATCATGGTATTCCATATGGTTCTTCATGGAAATACATATCGTATTAGAACCCCTTGGATGTCATGCGTCTCAAGGTAGGTGTGACAGGCCCTGTTGGTTGTAGTGGCGACGAAGTAGCTCGACGTAGCACACTATTGTTGGTCTTTGGTTTGTCTTAACGTAGTGCAATGGAGTATCACTCCTTCACATCTATCGACAGGGCCTTATCTTTGGAGTGTAAAGACACGTTCACAATGCATGAATTCTCGTATATCACTCTACTTGATTCGGGTCATCATTTTATTCATAGTCAGGGGAAGGTGCATGCATGCACACTCCCTACTATCGCTGCTAATGTGTTTGTCCCCAAGTGTATGTAGTTTCTCTTGTGAATGTCATATCCTTCTGGAGATGTAGTTATTGCTTACCTCTTCCTCATTAGTGTTGCAATATCATTTATAGAGTGGCTGTTGTTTAGTGGTCACCTCTAGTTGCCCCCTATTGATGTGCTCTGGAAGAGCTACCGTAGGTGCATTCATGAAGGAACGGGAGGATGGTGCTCATCCTTGTGGAGTGTTTGTTATTCTGCTCCCTCCTCATTTTGCCCCCTATTGGTATACTCTAAGATCTACCATGGCTGCATTCTCGTTGTAGCCACTTCTTTGCCCTTCTGACCTGTTCTTGGGTGTTTGTTTGTTGCCCCAAATAGGGGCTTGTTTTTCAATAGGGGTGAGGGAGGTAGTGGTTGATTGACTACCGACTGTGGTGCCTTGGAGCTTGATGGAGTGTTATCCAATGAGTGTTGTTATCCATTGGACGACGATTGCTTAGCATCCTTTAGTTGTTGCCCCCAGATGCTAGGCTCCTGGAGACCCGTAGTTGGTACTTGGCTACTACTCCCTTTTTTTTGTTTCCATCGAGCACAGATAGTAGGCTACGTGCTTGTTGCTCGAATCTAGCTGACGGCGCCAATGTTTGCACACGGTCTCTTCGAGTGCCTTCTTTCTTCTAGTTCCCGCTCCTTTCCTCTCGTGTACCTGCAAATGGGCACCGGGGGGACCCGGTAAGCCCACTCCGATTCTTAAATGATTATGGGCTTAGAGAGAGATTGATTACCTTCAAATGAGGGATGTAGAGCTCTATTTATAGAGTTCCTTTTGAACCGTTCCGGTTCCGGTGCTTTTTCGGTCCCGTTATGGCAGTCTAGCAATATAATTTGGTGTTGACCGTAAATAAAGTGTATTAGACCTTGGTATGACCATATGAGAGATTTATAACTTAAGTATCCCGAGAACGGCTTCTAAGGGCGAGCCCCAGGCGAAATATTGCCCCCGGGGATAAGGGTCCGGACGAGCGGGACTCGTCCGGATGGATAAGGGGGGGGGGGGGTACCCGAGTGGGTAACCCAAGGGAGCACTCGGATTACCCGAGTGCTCTGCTCGGGTTTCCCGAGCGAAGGACCTCGCTCGGATACCTCCGAGTGGTTTTTCCACTCGGGGTCTTCCCGAGTGAATTTCACCACTCAGGGTGTTTTTAGGCCTAAGTATTGGGTCTCGGGTGTCCGTTTTTCCAAATTTTGAATTATAATCGAATGTGGCCTAATTAAAGGGCCCAATTTGTGATAGCTTATGCGTATATCTAACAATTAGTGTGTACTTTTAATTACAGGTCCTCTTACCTGTTGCTAGTTTTTGGTCGTTAAAAGACGAATTTCTAGTAGTGTATGCACTGAGGTGGGCACGATATTGGGCACTATATGTACAATGTACAGAGCTGATAAATGCACTTTGATGGATATACGCTCAATTTAGACTCGTTTTCATTCGGATCGTATTATTTAATTAGCCTATGAATGATTGCAAATCGAAATTTTGACCCGAACACGTTACCCGCGGCAAAACGGTCCGAACGGGAAAAAACGCCCGCCCGGACACGTTGCTGGTCTGATCCTAAGCATTTGGGGTTGGATTTTCAATCCAACCCCGAAGGTCACGACATCCTTCCGACGTCCGGTATCCCCGCCCAAAGGGTGTACGCGACGTCCGGAATACTGTCATCCAAATCGTCCCTCGCGGCGACCCGACCTCACTTCGCACGTCCGACCCTTAGAAAATTACACGAACCCTCCCATGCTAGCTAAGGGTCTAATCCCTTTAGTATTTGTTAACTGAGCTCGTTTAGGAGTTAACGTTGTCATTAACCACCTTAATCCCTTGAGCCTATATATAGAACCTCAGCTCCTTTCATTTGAGCTAAGGTAACTTGATGAAACTTTACACATTTGAGCTCTGCCTTCTCTCTACTTTCTCTCTCTATAATGGCTTCTCATTTAGGAATCGGAGAGGGTTCATCGAGTACCCCCCCCCCCCCCCCTCCGTGGTCTCGATGTTGCCCCTTTTGCAGGTGTTAGTTGGAGCGCGCGCGGACTGCATAAGAGCGTCGTCCTGATGCTTGGAAGTCTCGGCAATCCGTCAACACAACCTTACAACACTCCCGGGACTCAACGAACCTCGAGTCAACGACCTGACATACGAACGGCGGGATGTATGAATAACTATATGTACGGATACCCAAACCTCCAACACTCCGACAGTCCGACACTCCGACAGTCCGACACTTCGACGGTCCGTCGGTCTGACACTCTGACACTCCGACACTCCGACAGTCCCACAGTCCGACAGTCCAATAACCCGACGGTCTGACACTGTGACAGTCCGAAAATCCGACAGTCGGACGCTCCGGCAGTCCGATAGTCTGACACTTTGACATACGACAACCCGAAGTACGGACTACCCAATATCACGAAGGATCCGACGTCAGTGATCGAACCCAACAAGCATTTCGAAGGAATAAGATCGCGAAGGAAGGAATTTCAACCGTAAGATTGTTATTCGGATCGACACCCCGTCAACCCGATACACACGTCTTAACAGATGGCGCCGTCTGTGGGCTTCGAATAAAAAGCCATGACAAGCAAACCATGAGCACTAACAACAATACTTCACCACTCCCTGCGAATTGGTGGTCGACTATCCAATACAAAAGTCCTTCCTAACAGCTTTTCAAGAGAAGGTGCATGGTCCAACCCAAGAGATATACATATCTCTCAAGCAAGGAAACCATAGGAAAAACAAACGATGGAGTGCTACTCTGTCGTCGCTACCCCTGTCATTGCGACTGCGTTTACAGCTGCTGTTGCAACCCCTGTCATTGCAACCGCGTTTACAGCCACTGTCACAACCCATGTCATCGCAACAACCATCACCGCCAGCAATCAATATTCGACTGCCAGTGCTTGCTCGTCGCTATCACCTAGATCCGATGAAAGGATCGCCAACGACCGAAATCACCGCCGACCAAAATCGTCTCTAACTGAAACCGTCATCGACCAGAATCATCGTCAACCGAAATCGTCCAATTCAAGAGATAGCCAAAGAGGATGCATTTAGACATCACGCCCGTCATACAATAGGGCAGTCGATACAAGGATCGGTTTCAAAAAGAAGCAACAGTCTGTTCAATTCAAGGAAAGCAAAGCTCCCGACTAGGACACTCCCGCGAACGATACAGGGAGTAATCTTTTACTACACATTCAATTATCTAAATACTTTGATATTACTATGCATCCCAAACCCCCTATCTTATGACAGTGGAAAAATAAGGAATGAGAGAATGCACAAAAGGGGAAGGGTCGAACATTTGGGAAAACCCGTCTTGACTTAGAGAACTGAATTGATTTTCAATCGTTATGAGTTGATCACCCGAGCGTGTCGCCTCGCTCCGCCAAGCCATCCCATGTCGTAGAGCTATCACTGGTCACCGCATCAGTTACCATTTCCTTGCTCGTCAAGTGGGCCGAGTCGAAGAACCCATTGCATCACACAACTACCACCTACCAAGTGCGCACACTTTCAAAAACGCATACACCCTCAAAGAAATCGCGCTGATAAAGCGCACACAAACCAAGGGTATACTCAACACAAGAGGGGGGGGGGGGATAAATTCTAACTCCCAGACCAAGATATGGAGAATAACACGACATCGAAAAACAAAGAGTGATCCCCTAGTCATCGCAAGGGTCATCAAAAGCTTCAACAATGGAAGGATACTGGTTTTGCAAGAGAAACTTTCTAAAAGCAGGAGACACCCACATAACAGATAACGCTGGACATACTGTCAGCACCATCGTCATCCCAGATTACACAACAAAGGCCGATCCGAACTAGAAAAGAGCAAAAACAAAAACTACACATCACCAAGAAGGCGTTATAACAACCCCTCATGCTTAAGGGCCAAGAGGAAAACAAAGCAGCTCACGGCAAGCAAAATAAACAAGAACAGATGTTTGGAACCCCGAAAATGTATGGAAATAAACAGCCCAAGAAGCGGAGACCGACCATGTGAACCTCGGAGTCTGACTCATAGCAGTCGTCCTGATCAGACGCGCACATCTGATACACGTCATCACTATTTTGATCCGCTGACAAGACTCAAAACTCTGTCTTCCGTTTTTGAACAAGACCACCATTCTGATTTACCCTCCTTCAAGAAACATCTCAAGAGTTAAACACACACTTCCAAAGGTATATTCAGAGACATAACCTCAAAAAAAGATGCTCAAGTTTAGAGCTTCGCTCCTGAGTGAAGGACATACTGTCAGCACCATCGTCATCCCAGATTACACAACAAAGGCCAATCCGAACTAGAAAAGAGCAAAAACAAAAACTATACATCACCAAGAAGGCATTATAACAACCCCTCATGCTTAAGGGCCAAGAGGAAAACAAAGCAGCTCACGGCAAGCGAAATAAAAAAGAAGAGATGTCTGGAACCCCAAAAATGTATGGAAATAAACATCCCAAGAAGCGGTGACCGACCATGTGAACCTCTGAGTCTGACTCATAGCAGTCGTCCTGATCGGACGCGCACATCTGATACACGACGTCACTATTTTGGTCCACTGACAAGACTCAAAACTCTGTCTGCCGTTTTTGAACAAGACTACCATTTTGATTTACCCCTCTTCAAGAAAAATCTCAAGAGATAAACACACAATTCCAAGAGGTATATTCAGAGACATAACCTCAAAAAAAGATGCTCAAGTTTAGAGCTTCGCTCCTGAGTGAGAAGAAAAGGTGACTACACCAAAGGAACTTTAATCACAAGTGATGTCAGCAAGCTTAACCCAACCAGAAGCATACTCTAATTAGAGAAGAAACATTCATCATCCCCAACGACAAACACTAAAGACACGACTTACAAAAGAGATAGTGCCACAGCTGGAATGTGAAAAATAAGACATACCTCCCATTAAGGCATGATAAGAGTTCTCCAAGCTCGAAATTCAAGACAAACCAATCCACAGCTCAACAACATGGGAGTAAGGTTTCGAGATCGACCCTTACACTAAACGCATACCTTCACCAAGCGCCCTGTCATTGGGTGGTATGAACTTGAATCTGACGTCTCATCAAGAGGAAAATCTCAATAAAGGGGCCACCGGTGGAAAATCCTGCCCTTAAGGTTATACGCCAAACACTTAGTGAATGAAGGTTACAACAAAGGAAAAGGTGGGGAATCCGTCAATTCAACATCTCTCACACACATGTACGTCCGCAATACAAGCAAAACTTCCAATGAAGTTAGCCTATAAGGCATATCCGACATGGGGGGAAAACCCACGAAAAATCACGAGACAACACCCGCAAACCTAAAGGAAAACATCATTTTTTGGTTCAAGTCCTAATTCAAGGGGGGATAACAATCAAGATTGCAGAAGGAAGGAACATGACCAATGTGACACTCCATAAAAGCATTCGAAAATTCTCCAAGGCAAAAGTAAAAGAAGAGCACCTCAAGTTCCATAACACATCAAGAAGATTAATACAGTCTGATCGCACATCCAAATCTCACGCAAGGTGCACTGATCAGACTCAGCAGTCTGAAACACAACTTCAAGATAAACAACTCAAGACACCATCATATAAGAAAGCTTTTCGACTAAAAAGCAATCCATTCCAAGGAACGTTACTCCTATTCGATCCTCACTGCAAAAGCGTCTTTGTCAAAACACACGGAAGAGGCGAAATAATTTACAAGCCTCCCCTGAATGCGGACACTACCACATTCTAGTTATCAAGGAAACATAAATCACACCCACCCAAAAGCGAAAGCTTCCCTACCAACCCCAAGAGATACATCTGACAAGTGTATGTCTCAAACCATGGCTATAGTTGAAGAAAACAAGCATGAGAAAGAGTAAGTCCTGCAAGGACACCCATCGCACCCAAGAAAGAAGACATATTCAATAAAACACATGAATAGGGAGCCCCAATCATAAGAGTTATCTAACCAAGGAAATGAACAAGGGGCCTTCAACGGCCAGATATGAAAGACGGTGTGACCACCAAGAAACTTGGGGGGCACCAAACGAACAAGTGCTTGGTAATCCACCTAAACATATAAGTGGAACCTAGAAGCAAAAGGTAACAAGAACACGCAGTACCACTCCTCCTAGAAGAAGTCACATAAGAGGGAAACAACCTCAACTCCTTGTACGGACTCGCCCCAAATTGGCAACAACAACCATTGCCCTCGAAAGGCGTTCTCTGACACTCAGGAAAGGCCCAAGTAACAGGCAATATCGCAAAAAGAAAACTCAAGTAAAGATTCAGATAACTTATCAAAGACGCACCATACCTAGAAAATTACATCAGGTAAAAGTTACATTCTGTGCCCTCCAGGAGGCAATCCTGCGAACAGTTTTCGACGCCCCCAAGAGCGTATCTTTAGAGCAGTTTTACACTGCGACCACATTCTGTGCCATCCAGGAGCCAATCATGTGAACAGTTTTTGACGCCCCCAAGAGCGTATCTTGAGAGCAGTTTTACACTGCGACCACATTCTGTGCCCTCCAGGAGCCAATCATGCGAATAGTTTTCGATGCCCACAAGAGCGTATCTTGAAAGCAGTTCATACACTGCGATCACATTCTGTGCCATCCAGGAGTCAATCCTGTGAACTGTGCTATCCAGGAGCCAATCCTGCGAACAGTTTTCGACGCCCCCAAGAGCGTATCTTGCGATAACATCCTGCGTCATCCAGGAGCCTATCCTGCGAACTGTGCCATCTAGGAGCCAATCCTATGAATAGCTTTCGACACCCCCAAGAGCGTATCTTGTGATCACACGATCATTTTCAAAAGGTTACCTCATAAGCAATTTTAAACATACTCAGGAGCATATCCTAAGGAAAAATTTACAACGTTCCCAAGAACGTATCTTGAAAAGACCTTCTTTTATACAAGTAGGGTTACATGAGAAATGCAAGTATGGTTATGATGACAATTCAGGCATGAAAAAATCAAGTGGAGTAATGAAAGGACACTCCGACAAAAGAGAAGAAACACGACAATAGGCAAGCAAATCACAAGTCATGCAAAATGACCTATGAAGAATAATTTCCTTACAAGTCGCCCAAGACAACCTCTGACAAACTTTACTGTCTTGCATGTCGCCCTCGCATGACCTCTTCTTTCATCTGACCTGAACATCATCAAGCACGACTTTCGACAAGAATCACCCTTGAACATTGTAAAGCACAACTCATGAAGGTGACATCCCAAAAACATAAAGGATACGACATCCGACAAGACGAGACACGGGGACAAAACCCAACAAACATAGCCTAAAAAAGAGGAAACTATAACAACGAAGGTATGAAATACTACTCATGATACAGGAACATAATGTTAAAACATTCATGACAGGTTTGCCAATAAGTACGGAATGCAAAACACAACTCCATACATCGCGAAGTGGCTATCATGTCCACACATCGCGAAGTGGCTATCATGTCCACACACTACGAAGTGGCTATCATGACCACACACCGAGAAGTGGCTATCATGTCCACACATCACGAAACGGCTATCAAGTACATACATTAAGAAGATACTAAAGAGCCTACATCTAACCTACATACAAGACAAAGGGAAAATCAATACCCTTCATATACTAATCAAAGGTCTGCACTTATAATTCAACCTTCCTGAATGATACAAGGTAGGAGACGTCCTCATTATGAAGACAACCTCTCTATTCCGCGAGACCAACCATAAAACGAAGAATCATGGCAAGCACTTTCGGGGGCATATAAATAAATGATCCCCACAACGTTCACAACTCTGATACTAGTAGAGGCTAACTCGAGAGGAGTCTCCACTAAGCATTCAAGCAGAAATTTGCTATCTTAATGGGAGCCATGGAAAAATAAAGGAACATCAAGGAAAAACGATGATTACACCCATCACCAAAAGCAAGAACTTCAACGCAAGGGTCAATCACATGACCCCATAGATATGCCAAAGACACCTTCCAAGTCGTCAAACCTACACAAAGATGAAACATAAAAAATATATGAGGAGGCCAACAAACAATGATAGACAGTCAGAGTCACAACAAATCAAAACAACCCCCAAGCCAACTCGGGTACACTTGCTCCAAAAACAATGAGAGAAGTTCAAAATATCGACATAAGAATATGGTCGAACGCTGTCAGACCCTAAACATCCGACCTATGGCGAATTACGTTTTTTAAAACGTGGATTTTGAAAAGAGTCGTCACTAGTTAATTATAAGGCTAACTAGAATCCTAAATTACCTAGGAGAGTAACGAATTAAACACCTAGGTATAAAATCGGTTTGCGATCAGAAATTCGAGTTCGGGGGTTCTGTTACGAATTAAATTATACGGTAATAATATCGCCCTTACGGTACTCTATTCAAAAATTGCCAATTTCAAATATATTTAGTAAATAATTATCAATTATAAACCAATCCTACGCAAATAAAACTATAATTCACTAACGAAGTAAAACCTAATTGAAAAACTAACAATTATCAAATATACCAAAACTCAACATTATATATTTAATTTATTTAATTAAGCTTATATTACATATCCAAGCTCACGTATAGCCTATGTTATCTATATACAATAATATAAAGAATCTAATTAAGTCTAACTTATATAATAAGGTAACACAAAAAAAAAGTGTACGCTATATATATATATTATGTATGCAACATATATGTTGGATCACGGGCGAAGCTCTGTTACGTCCTTGACGGAATGCTCGGACTCCTAAGCTCCGCGTGGTCCTGCACAAGGGGATGACCTGGGTGGTGACCCAGAATCCCTCTCCGATGCTTAAATGAGTACAGTAATCAATGGAGTGGTAAGCAAAAGTCTAAGCTCGTATCAGAATTGGTCTTTTCTGGGGTAACTTCCTCCTTTATATAGGAGGCGAAGTCACCCAGAGTTACCTGAGGCCAAGCTTGGCCGTTATAGCCACGATTCCGTATATCTCGCCACAATTCCGTATATCTCGGGGGATTCCGTATATTCCGCCCCACGCTCCGCGTATCTTACCCATACTCCGTGTATCTCGGGCACGCCCTGCGTATCTCGGGGGAATTTATCCGTTATCTTTAACCGTCTCCCACTACTCTATCTGGTAGGCGGGTTTCTCGGTCTTATCCTCTGATCCCAAGTCCCGACTCTTGTCGGGGACTCCAGAGTTGTTCCATTCTAGATCACCACCCAGGACCTTCAGTCTCTACGGGACAGGTCCAGCCTCTGCGGGGCTTTATTATCGGGGCCTTTACTAAGGCATATCGGGGCCTACTCAGAGGCTTCTTATCGGGAACATTCAGCTCTTATGTCGGGCCCGCCTACGTCGGGGCCCTTCGTACTGGGCCTCCGGGCCTTCCGGGCCTTCACGAGGCCCACTGGACTTACTTGCCGTCTATTGGATGTTTGACGGGGCTAACGATTACTATCGGAACCCATCATTTGCCCCCAAGACATGGGGGACTTTTAGTCCGTCGTGTCTTCTGATCTCATGCCTGCCAACCTTATCATCGGAGGCCTTTGTCTTTATATTCTCCGATACCACCGTCGGGGGCTTTTTGCTTTTTGGCTTTTCCGATACCACCGTCGGAGCCTTTTACCTTCGCAATTTCTGATACCTCAGTTAGAGGCTTTTGTCTTTATATCCTCCGATGCCACCGTCGGAGGTTTTGATCTTTGCGTGTGACTGTCACATGTCAGAGTCTCTTTCTTATGATTATTCTGGGCCCCATGTGCAGTTGCCAAATCCGAGGAGTCTCCTCGGCTACTGCAGCATTAAATGCCTGAAGATAGAGAAACGACGTTTGAACCGGCGTGACTGCTGTTTTCTGAAAAGGTAACCGTGACATCACATTCGTCCTTTCCGTGCCTATAATCTCGTCGATTAAGATCGCGTCGCTTCCTCTTCGACGGTGCAGATCAAGCCCATCCAGCTGTCCCTTCCGTATCGTCCCATGTTTCAACGGTTCTGATCAAATCGTTTCGTCTTCGACGGTCGCGATTATATCCCTTCACTCGTCCTTTTGCCTATAAAAGGGAGGACCTTGGTCTTATTCACTTCTTCTGCGTTCTTTGACTCTCAGCCCTCTTTGCATTCGAAGTTCTCTCCAAGCTCTTCCTGGTGCTCCAAGTGATCAAGGCCACTTCGACTTCTCCGATCTTCCTTTTCTTCATTTTCCGACCACCGATCATGTCTAGTAAGGGCTTCTCTCCATGTTTTCATGATTTACGTACTGTTTATTCTTCTTTTCTCAATTTTCCCTGTCTGTAATTGTTTTAGACGAGGCTAGTTCTGAGGTTAAGGCTCCCTTCTTCTTTGAATATGCTGTCAATGAGATATCCGAGGGTTCGTATGAGGCAGCCCTTAAGGAGGGGTGCATTACCTCGGATTGGGAGCCTCGCTTCCCTTATGGGTCTCAATCTGGTGGTAGGAGGAAACACATTGTCACGCCTCCTCGAGCGGGGGAGGCATTTGTCTCTTTTGGACAAATAAGCGCGGGGATTCGGTTCCCTTTCTGCGGAAATATGGTGGAGATGTGTAATTTTTACAAAACACACCCTTGCACCTTCTCCCCACACGCCATCCGCGTGTGGAACGCCTTCCAACTTCTGTGTCACCGCCAACAATGGACATACAGTCCTGTTATTTCGCACCTTCTATGGCATGAAGTGCAATAAATCCGGCGTCTGCTCCTTCTCTCCCCGATTCCCCAAGTGGACAAAGGAGCAACTCTCTCGTTTTGGTTGGGACGGCGAGACTTGGAAGTTCCACAAGGATCGGGTCCTGATCCGCGACTCGGGTTCTGACAACAGTGGCTGGAAAAAGTATTATTTCTTCGTCCAGCATAGCTCCGTCCCCTGGCCTCGATGGGAGGTCGTGGCGGACCCTGCCCCCAAGCTCCAGGATTACTCCGAGGATGATCTCAATACTCTCCAGATGGTTCAACTCTACCGCTGGGGGGATAATTTCATACCCCTTGATGCCAACAGGCTCCAGGAGAAGGACCTGATTACTATCGGAGTCCGACTCCTCGATTCTGTTTCCAAGGATTTAGTCATCTGGGTAATATTTCTAACTGTTTTATTTTTACCTTTTTGCAGCCAAGAAGGCTTCTCTGTTGACTCATCTCGTTATGAAGCAGGGCGAGACTGATGCTGTACAAAGCGGTTCCAGGCGGAAGCGCAAGTTGGTGAAGAAAGGGGCTTCCTCCTCGACCCCCCTAGCTGCTGCTCCTCCGACTGAGGAGCGGGTCGTGGCCAAGAAGGCCAGGCGGGAGGAGATAGATCAGGCCTTTGGGGCCACCACCGTCGAGGAAGGTAAGCGCGTTCGTCGTGCAATTACAAAATATAAAAAATTAATTCCCAAGGAGTTTATCCCCGCTGATCGGAAGACACGGGTTCAAGAGATCAAATTCGTCCTTCAAGGAGAGATTCCCCATGTTATTGAAGCGGGATATTACAACGTCTTCGGAAAGGAGGAATATTTTGATCGCCAAATCATATGGTGTCCTGAAGGTACTCTTCCTAACTTCATTCGTCCCACTGACGCAGGTCCCTCGGAGGCTCCAGCCCCGACAGAGGCCATTATTCCGGCGGATGATGCCGCCCTGCAAGAGTTGCAGCTGGAGGACGTCCCAGCGGGGACTCCGTTCCGCCCGGTGACCCACTTGGAAACTTCTCCTTCCGTCGAGGAGCTTGAAGAGGGGGGCCTGCTTCCCCGTGGCCGGTCGGGGTCTAGGAGCACAAGGCCCGCTGCCAGGGACGTATCCAAGAGTCCTCCTCCCGTTCTTCGCACTCCGACTCCCGAGCCACCAGCTGAGGTGGCTCCTCCGGCTTCGAGTTCCGGGGCCATCCCTCTTCTCCCTGTGGATGAAAACCTTTACAAGGTTTTTACTCCCGACCAGGGGATGCTACCCTGGAACCCGATCGAGTCTCTCCGCGGCATTCCACTTCGGCGGGGAGACCTTGATCCCAGCTTGACCCTGCATCTGCTGGCGGGGTCAGTTCCTCCGGCCTTGAAGCGGCCCCTGTCCTTCGCGCAGGAGGACCTTGAGGAGGAGATTCGTGACATGGCCATCCGACGGATGGAGGTAAAACTTCTATTCTCGTTTCATTCTCCTCATTACTTTCATCTTCCATTGTTTACATCTTGAACTCTTCTTCTTCTTTTTTTTTAGGACACCGCCAACCAACAGCGCTGTTTTGGCCTTATCCTGGCCCTGAAGAGTGCTTTGGTGGAGGCCCAGACCCAGGCGAACCCTGAAGCCCTAGCCAGGCTTCAGATGGAGCGTGACGCGGCGGTGGCGGCCGAAAATAAGATGGCCAAGGAGAAGGCCCTCCTCGATGACATGGCCACCAGCCTGCTCAAGAAGGTCCATGACCATGAGGCTGTCATGCGTCGAGATCAGAAGATGGCCCGACTGGAGCATCAGCGGAATGAGCAGGAGAAGCAGCAACTCATTCATGAGAAAAACGTTTTCGCGGATCTTCTCAAGGAAGCCAAGGCGAAGTTTGAGGCGGAGAGGGCTGAGTTTTCTGCCCAGCTTGCTGAGGCCAAGGCTCAGGGTCTCGAGGAAGGTCGGCTGCAAGGCTGCGCGGAGGGTCGTCTTCAGGGCCACAAGGAGTATCGGGACTCCGAGGAATTCAAGCTGGCTGCTGTGGAGTTCTGCAAGTCCGAGGTAGAGGACACTTTATTCAATGCCGTCGAAGAACTCTACACAGTCTATGCGGATTCTATCGACTTCAAGAAGTCCGAGACCCTTGCCCCCTTCGCGGAGAAGTATTTCAGCCTCCCCGCGGAGAGTGAAGAGACTACTGCTGTGGACCCGACTCTGCCAACTGCGGAGCCTTCTGCCCAAGCCCCTCCGGACCCTGCTCCCTCCGACGCCGCTGAGGGCCCATCTTCTAGCAAGGACCAAGTTTAATGCTTACATTTTCAGTCCTTGTTGTTTATCACCTTTATCTTTTGTAATGAACTCCTTTGGCCTTCGAGCCTTTATATGCATAGTTTTCTTTCCATCTGCCTTGGCTCCGATACTCGCATGCATTTTATCTAAGGCGGCTTTAAGATTCATTACTTAGAACGTTCCAATGCTCCATACGTCCTTCTGACGCTTTACTTAAGACTTTTACCCTTTGAGGTTTTTCATCCAAAGTCGGGACTTCACCATTTAAGGTTTCTCGTCTAATCGGGACTTCACCATTTAAGGTTCCTCATCCAATCGGGACTTCGCCACTTAAGGCTTCTCGTCCAAAATTGGGACTTCACCACTTAAGGTTTCTCGTCCAAAATCGGGACTTTACCACTTAAGGTTTCTCGTCCGAAATCGGGACTTTACCACTTAAGGTTTCTTGTCCAAAATCGGGACTTTACCACTTAAGGTTTCTTGTCCAAAATCGGGACTTTACCACTTAAGGTTTCTCGTCCGAAATCGGGACTTTACCACTTAAGGTTTCTTGTCCAAAATCGGGACTTTACCACTTAAGGTTTCTTGTCCAAAATCGGGACTTCACCACTTAAGGTTTCTCGTCCCTGCCTTTCAAGGCCATGTTCGTGCCCCCTAGGGCTTTTGTCGCGTCTCCACAGGACGCCTTTATTCGTACCCGTTAAGGCTTTTGGCCGCATCATATAGATGACTTACGCGGACCCTTCAGGGTCTTTTCGTACCTAGGCTTTTGATTGCATCATATAGACGACTTACGTGTACCCCGTAGGGCTTTTGTCCGTACCTGTTAAGGCTTTTTGGCCGCGCCATATAGACGACTTATGCGTCCCGTGCGGGGCTTTCATCGTACCTGTTCTAGGCTTTTGTTGCGTCACTCGGGACGTCTTATTAACAGTAAGAATAAATTCGAAGGCAATTTAATCGGAAGGCAACCTCTTTTATTCACTAATAATTCAAAGTAGGCTTACATCGGATTTTATTGATAGACAATTTGCGCCATTCGTGGCGGCTTCATATCAAACATGATACTTCTTCAAGTGTTCACCACTGAAGGAGTGCTTCAACGTCTTGCCTTCGAGATCCTCTAACTTGTATGCATTGGGCACTGGCATCCCCACGATCTTGTAGGGTCCCTCCCATTTTGGTGACAGCTTGTTGATCTGATCTTGATGAACAAACTCGTTCCTCCGCCAAACAAGTTCTCCTATGAATAATTGTCGGGACCTGACACGCCGATTATAATATCGGGCTGTTGTCAGTCGCATTCGGGCCTGGACTTCATCAGCCTTCCACCTCTTCTCCTCGAGTAGGTCTAAGTCCAGACGTCTCATTTCCTCATTTGTCAGAGGCTCGTAATATTTCGCGCGATGGGACGCCACCGCTATTTCCACGGGAGCAACTGCCTCCGTGCCATAAACCAGGCCAAACGGAGTTTCTCCTGTTGATTGCTTGGGTGTTGTTCTCACAGCCCATAGCACATTCTCGAGCTCATCTAGCCAATGGCCCTGCAAGGCATAGACTCTCTTCTTCAAGCCATCCATCACGATTTTGTTGGCTGATTCTACCTGGCCATTGGTCTGGGCGTGGCGGACTGAAGCGGTCCGATGCTCAATATTCAATTCTTCCAAGTACTCCTTCAACTGTGTCCCATTGAACGGAGGGCCGTTGTCGCTGATCAGCACTCGTGGGACCCCGTATCGGGATATGATCTGAGTCTGAAGGAATTTGAGGATCTGCTGCCCCGTCGTTCTAGCCAACGCTTTGGCCTCTATCCACTTTGAGAAGTAGTCAATAGCCACGAGTAAGTACTTGCACTGACCTCTCGCTTGGGGAAGTGGTCCCACCAAGTCAATTCCCCATTGCGCAAAGGGCCATGCACTGCTGATGGGCATCAGGTCCGCGGCGGGAGCTACGATATTTGGGGCGTACCTCTGGCATGCATCACAGGATTGGACCATCGCAGTCGCTTCTTTGTTCATCGAGGGCCAGTAGTAGCCTAAGTTCAATGCTTTCCTTACTAGAGATCGGGCCCCTTCATGGCAGGCCGCGACTCCTTCGTGAAGCTCCCTCAAGATCCGATTTGTATCAGGCTCTGCTATGCATTTTAAGAAAGGTTTTACGTACCCTTTTTTGTATAATTGGTTGTCCACCATCGCGTAGTTATCTGCGATCCGCCGCATCCTGACGGCTGCCGTTTTATCATCGGGGAGCACTCCCGTAGTCAGGTACGTGACCATCGGGGTCATCCAGGTGGGCTTCTCCTCTTCTTCCGATCCTGTCCCAACAGCACAGACCTCCACCGGGTCGATGTTTGAGATGATCACCCTCTCTAAGAAATGCACCCTCCGATTCTCCTCGGGGGCCACTCCCAGAGCAAATTTGCTCAAGGCATCTGCTTCCGCGTTTTCTTCCCTGGGGATTGCCTCGATATCAAAACTTTTGAAGCGTCCCTTCAAAGTCTGCACCTCGTGCAAATATTTCTTCATCGTCGGGCTCTTAGCTTCATAGTTCCCCTGGACTTGATTTACAACCAAGCTAGCATCGCACTTAACTTTTAAATGATTGACCCCCGTACCCTTGGCAATCTTGAGGCCCGTGATAAGAGCCTCATACTCCGCTTCGTTATTGGTGGCTTTGAATGTCAACGCCAGGGCATATCGTAAAGGCTCGCCTCCGCCGGGCGGTATCAATACGAATCCTGCCCCCGAGCCTTCTACACTCGATGAACCATCGGTGTACATCTCCCACGTATTCTCCTCATTTGGCTGTTCTGGCTGTTGTTCTGTTGTCGGGACTTCTTCCATGGCTGCCCCCTCTGCGGGACCCGTTACTTCTAGATCGGGTGCCGTAGACTCAGCTATAAAATCTGCCAATGCCTGGCCTTTGATAGCGGTTCTCGGAGCGAAATGAATGCGGAACTCTGTCAGCTCGATGGCCCATTTTACCAATCTCCCCGATGCTTCCGGTCGGTTCAAAAAGTGTTTCAAGGGCTGATTAGTCAATACCGTGACTTCATGGGCATGAAAGTAAGGTCGCAGCTTTCGAGCGGCAATAATCAACGCGAAGAGATACTTCTCAATAGCGGGATAATTTATTTCAGACTTGGCAAATGCCTTGCTTACATAATAGATCGGGACTTGGTTGCCCTTGACAATCTTAATCAAAACAGAACTAACAGCCACATCAGAAACAGCCAAATAGAGATAGAGCGGCTCGCCTGGAACTGGTTTCGCCAATGGCGGAAGGGTGCGGAGGTGCTGTTTTAGTGCCTGGAATGCTTCCTCACACTTGTCGGTCCATTCGAACTTCTTGTTGGCCCTCAGCACATCAAAAAATGGCATAGCTCGATCGCTCGCCTTGGATAGAAAGCGATTCATCGCGGCCAACCGGCCATTCAGCACCTGGACCTCCCGATGATTCTTCGGGGACTGCATCTCCTCGATTGCTCGCAGCTTCTCAGGGTTCACCTCGATTCCTCTCTGGCTCACCATGAACCCTAGGAACTTCCCCGAGTTCACCCCAAAAGCGCATTTGTCGGGATTCAGCCGAACCTGATGAAACTTCATCCGCTCAAATGCTGCCGCCAAATTCTGAACATGGTCTCCTGCCTGTCGGGACTTCACCAGCATGTCGTCTACATACGCCTCCATGGTTTTCCCTAGCATGTCCCCGAACAACTTGTTCACCATCCGCTGGTAAGTTGCTCCGGCATTGATCAATCCGAAGGGCATCACGTCATAATGGTAGACATCGCTGTCGGCATAGAAGGCTGTATGGGGGGCATCATCCTTCGCCATCTTAATCTGGTTGTACCCAGAGTATGCATCCATGAAGCTCAGCAGCTCATGTCCCGATGTAGCATCCACCAGCTGGTCAATCCTTGGAAGTGGGTAGCAGTCCTTCGGGCAGGCTTTGTTTAAGTCGCGGAAGTCAACACACATTCGCTACTTTCCATTACTCTTTCGCAACAGCACTGGGTTAGCCACCCAAGTCTGGAATCGGAGCTCCTTGATGAATCCAGCATCGAGCAGTCTGCCCACCTCCTGCTGAATCGCGATCCTCTTGTCCGCGCCCATCGGACGTCTCCTCTACGCGATAGGCTTGATCGCGGGGTCAATCTTGAGCTCGTGCACTATTACGTCGGGACTGATTCCTGGCATATCACTTGGGGACCAGGCAAACAGCTCCTTAAATTCCTTCAAGAGTTCGATCAACTCTCGTGCTCTTTCATCCAACAGGGCAGAGCCGATTTTCACCTTCCTCTGAGGCCCATCGATCTCCACTTCTTTCAAGTCCTCCATGGGGGCGGGACGCCCATACTCTTCCCGAGGATCGGTATCTGTCTGGAGGACAGTCATGGTCTCCCTCCTTCTCCGTCGGGTGGCGTTAACGTAGCATTTCCGCGACGCCACTTGGTCGCCCTTGACCTCTCCTACCCCGTTATCAGTCGGGAACTTCATTTTTTGGTGGACCGTCGAGGCGACGGCCATAAGAGGGTTGATGGTAGTCCTCCCGATGATCGCGTTGTATGCTCCCGCAGACTCCACTACAACGAAATCCACGTTCCGTTTTTCCACCTTCCAACCACTACCAAACTCTACTGGTAAGGTAATCATTCCTAATGGATAGGAAGTGGCGCCAGAGAATCCCACCATCGGGAAGTCCACCCGCGTTAGGTCTTTCTTCGTTTTCCCCATGGCTTCCAGGGCGTCTAAGAAAAGAATATCGGAGGAGCTTCCTCCATCTATCAGGATCCGCTTCATCTCGAATCCGTCCACATCAAGGGTCACGACCAAGGCGTCGTCGTGAGGGCTCTCCACACCAACCAGGTCCTCCGCTGAGAAAGAGATCACCATCTCCTCCTTTAGGGTCCACGACCGGGACCTTTTTCCTAACACCACCGCAGCAGAGATGCGCGAAGCATAGTTTTCACGAGAAGCAGAGGTATCACCTCCCGCCGCCATTCCTCCATGGATGACGTTGATGGTTCCGCGCCTCTCTCGGCGGGCTCCCGATCCTGAGGCTTCCTGTTCCACCTTCTTCTTCTTCGGGGATCGGTCGCGGGATTTCGAACGGGAGCGGGACCTACTCCTGGAACGGGATCGGCATCGACCCTTCCCGACAAATTCCTTCAGCTTCCCCTTCTGGATTAGCTTTTCAATTTCTTTCTTCAGCTCCCGACAATTCTCGGTGTCGTGACCACCGGCCCGATGGTAACGACAGTAACGGTCCGGGCGGCCTCCCAGATATTCGCCTTCCTTCCTTGGGGGGTATCGAACGAGACCTTGTCGCTCCATCACAGCTAGTACAGAGGCCATCGAGGTGTTGATGGGGGTGACCCGACCCTCTCGATTGTCTTTCCCCGCGGGACGTTTGTCTTCTTTCTGGTCGGGACGACCTCGGTTTCTACTCCCCTCTGACTTGTCGCTTCTCTTGCGATCATCCGACAGCTTGGATGACGCCTTTCCTCTCCCCGACTTCGGGGGATCCAGCTCTCCAGCAGCGATTTTTGACTCCTGGACATCAATTTGCTGCTTCACCCTCGCTTGCAGGGCCTCCACGCTCCATATAGCCTTCGCGGCCACACTATGCATTAGGTCAGAGCCGTATGGGGCACTTAGGTTCCTCAGGAAGGTGCGTATCATCTCTCCTTCTGAGATTTCTTCGTCGACTTCCGCGGCACTGGCAGTGAACCGTTGGTAATAGTACGCCAACGATTCGTCGGGCCTCTGCACCACCTGGGTTAAGGCCCGTACACTCTTCAAGAGGCGTCTCCGACCTTGATACTGCTTGATGAAGCGGTCGTGCATGTCAGCCCAGCACGTGATACTTCCTGGCGGAAGGCTAAAGAACCAGGTCATGGCCCTCTCTCCTAGGGTTATCGGGAACAGCGAGCATATCAAATCTTCGTTTGAAGTCCTACCCATGCATGCCTGAACGTGTCTTTGCACATGGCGGACCGGGTCTCCTTCCCCATCATATGCTTCGATCGTCGGGATACCTATCCCTGGCGGGGCAACGGTGTCGATCAGCCGTGGTACGAAAGGATGGCTGGATCGATCCCTGAGCTCCGAGGTCATCTGCTTTTGGTCGCCCATATAGATGCTAATGATTCTCACCACCTGGTCAGCGGTGAGGGGACCATTCAGGGGGATGGTCCTATTCTGCACTGGCCCAGGGCCGTCAACCACGAACTTTTCTGGCTGCATAGGTTCCTTACCCTTGTCCCGGGGCGGAACCTCCTGCTCCTCTGGGTCCACCCTCGGCGGGGGTGGTGGTAACTCTTCTCGCGGAGGCAACTCCTCCGCCTTCCTAGCGGCCTCTCTTTTGTCCAGCAAGGCCTCCATGGCAGCCAAGAACATTGGCATGGCCTCCGCTACTGCCTTGGCCAACTCTGAGTTCGAAGACGACCCTTCTTCCCCTCGCGGGGCATCTCCAGCTCCAGGGCCCACCGGGTTCGGTGGAGCGTCGTCCTCTCCCCTACGAGGGACCTCTTGCCTGTCCCTTCCAGCGTCTCGGACTGAGACCTCATCACCATGTCCCCCTGTCTGAGAGAGAGCGGGGTTCCCACCTTCTTCAGCAGCACGTTCCAGCAACGGAGAGTTCACAGTTCCTGCGGGACGAGAACTGCCGGCTGGAACTTGTTTCTTCTTACCACCGGCCATTGATCTGGTAGAGACTATCTTGACTTTTTGTCAGTTCCCACAGACGGCGCCAATGTTGGATCACGGGCGAAGCTCTGTTACGTCCTTGACGGAATGCTCGGACTCCTAAGCTCCGCGTGGTCCTGCACAAGGGGATGACCTGGGTGGTGACCCAGAATCCCTCTCCGATGCTTAAATGAGTACAGTAATCAATGGAGTGGTAAGCAAAAGTCTAAGCTCGTATCAGAATTGGTCTTTTCTGGGGTAACTTCCTCCTTTATATAGGAGGCGAAGTCACCCAGAGTTACCTGAGGCCAAGCTTGGCCGTTATAGCCACGATTCCGTATATCTCGCCACAATTCCGTATATCTCGGGGGATTCCGTATATTCCGCCCCACGCTCCGCGTATCTTACCCATACTCCGTGTATCTCGGGCACGCCCTGCGTATCTCGGGGGAATTTATCCGTTATCTTTAACCGTCTCCCACTACTCTATCTGGTAGGCGGGTTTCTCGGTCTTATCCTCTGATCCCAAGTCCCGACTCTTGTCGGGGACTCCAGAGTTGTTCCATTCTAGATCACCACCCAGGACCTTCAGTCTCTACGGGACAGGTCCAGCCTCTGCGGGGCTTTATTATCGGGGCCTTTACTAAGGCATATCGGGGCCTACTCAGAGGCTTCTTATCGGGAACATTCAGCTCTTATGTCGGGCCCGCCTACGTCGGGGCCCTTCGTACTGGGCCTCCGGGCCTTCCGGGCCTTCACGAGGCCCACTGGACTTACTTGCCGTCTATTGGATGTTTGACGGGGCTAACGATTACTATCGGAACCCATCAATATAAAAATGGATCAAGTTTACCTGAGGCATGGCATCAACAAGGAACGGGACGAACGACAGCAAGGAACCATGGATCGTAGTCGTAGTGTCCAGTTGCTGGTTGGATACTGTCGTGGCTTGATCGGGTCCGATGAGATTGTTAATGCTCCGGTAGTAGCTACTACAACGGGAAGACGACGTAGCAAAATTGGGTGGCTGTACATGTGCAGATTTTTATTCATGAAAAAAATACTAAATAACAATAATAAAACAAAACCAAACCAAAACCGAGAATCAGCCGAATAGCAGTCTTCTATTTAATGTGTCTCTTCGTCCCTTTTCTTCCCCCCTTACAATGTACTAGACTACCTCTATATCAAACATAATTACCTAGGGTTTTATTCTAACTAGGAAACAAAATCTACTGATTTATTTGACTAATAAATACTAAATATTACATTAAATATTCAGAAGATATACTCTGCAGTAAATACAGAATAACTATCCTAATGTACGTTGAAGCATTCCTGGAAGCTTCTTGACTTGCCATATTTAGACATTTCCTCATTTAGGTGTGCCACACGTCACGCGTGTCGTTAGTTGTCCAAAATTAGGTGTTTACAGTTTGCCCCTCTTTGGGCGGATTCTCGTAGAACATGTTCGAGGGGATTCGTCCAAAGACAAGGAAACAACGAATTTTGGATGTGAAGCATGTCTTTCTTTTGAGACTTCGAGTCTTCAAGGGAGCTCCTGGCTTATTTCGGAAAGTCTAAAAAAAAGTAGAGCCTCTGTCGGCGGTGCCCCTGTTCGCGGTGCCTCCATTAGCGTGCCCCTGTTGGCGATGTAGAAAGTAGAACCTCCGTCGGCGGTGCCCCTGTTGGCAGTGCCTCCATTGGTAGTGCGGTAAAGTAAAGCCTCCAGTCGCGTGCGGAAAAGTAAAGTCTCAGTCGGCGGTGCCCCTGTTGACGGTGCCTCCGCTGGTGGTGCAGAAAGTAAGGCCTCCAGTGGCGTGCGGAAAAGTAAAGCCTCGGTAGGCGGTGCCCCTGTTGGCAGTGCCTCCATTGGTGGTGCAGAAAGTAAAGCCTCCATTGGCGGTGTGGAAAAGTAAAGCCTCCAGTGGCGTGTATCGGAGAAGAGCCTCTAGCGGCGTCCGATGGAGAAGTGCCTCTAGTGGCGTCCGTTGGAGAAGTGCCTCTAGTGGCGTCCGTTGGAGAAATGCCTCTAGTGGCGTGACTTGCGAAGGCTGAATACTAAGGCTTCGTTCGTTGGGGGTGACTCTCAGAAAGCTGGAAAACTTCAGATCATGATTGTCCGCTGGGACTTGTAGGAACAGACTGTAACAGTCCTACTCATCATTGATTAGTGACTCGCGAGAGCAGACTGTAACCGTCCCGTTTGTCATGAGACTTATAGGAACAGACTGTAATAGTCCTACTCATCCTTGAATGGTGACTTGAGAGAGTAGACTGTAACCGTCCCGTTTGTCATGAGACTTGTTGGAACAGACTGTAACAGTCCTACTCATCCTTGAATGGTGACTTGCGAGAGCAGACTGTAACCGTCCCGCTTGCCGTGAAGCTGACTCGTAGGAACAGAGTGTAAGTGTCCTACTCATCCTTAAATGGTGACTCGTGAGAGCAGACTGTAACCGTCCCGCTTTCCGTGAAGTTGACTCGTAGGAACAGACTGTAACAGACCTACTCATCCTTAGAATGCGACCTGCGAGAGCAGACTGTAACCGTCTCGCTTGCCGTGAAGTTGACTCGTAGGAACAGACTGTAACAGTCCTACTCATCCTTGAATGGTGACTCGCGAGAGCAGACTGTAACCGTTTCGCTTGCCGTGAAGTTGACTTTGGAAGACGCTGTGTCGTAGAAGATACGCTTGCGCATGAATGTTTGTCCCTAATTTTTGCCTAAGTTGTGCTTGGTGCGACAATCTAGCGGGATCTTTTTTTTTTCTTTTTAATTTCTCTCATATTCTCTCCTTTTGCCACGGTCGATTGAGAGATTTCTGACCGTGCCCCTCGGTTTTTTTCTCTCCTTTTGCCATGATTGCAATTTCTAAATTTGCAACCATGCCCCTCATTCCTGATTTTGCCTAGGACGCCCTTTTGGGTTTTCAACCTAGCGGAAGCACTCTTTATTTGGTATCCGATTAAATAGTGGATGTGACCCGTACTTTATTTTCCGCCTCTATACGGGAGTATTTATAGCCATTTGGAGGGTGAATGTGACCTTTTTCTCACCGTCTTCAATGTTGCGGGAGCTCTTTTGATTTTAGCCATTTGGAAGGTGGTTGTGGCCCTTCATTCCTCGTCTCTGATCCGGAAAACACTCTTTGTATGTAACCATTTTGAGGGTGGTTGTGGCCCTTTCACTTGATACCTGCCATTGATGTTCCAGGAGCACTCTTTTGATTGTAGTTGTTTAGAGGGACGACTGTGACCCTTTATTTTATTTTCCCGTCCTCACCGGGTTCGCGGGATCACTCTTTTTGTGTAGCCATTTTAAAGGGTGGATGTGGCCCTTTTCTATTCTCCCGCCCTCACAGGGTTCGCGCGTTCACTCTTTTATTTGTAGCCGTTTGGAGGGTGGATGTGGCCCTTTCACTTATTTCCCGCTTTTGATTTTGCGGGGGCGCTCTTTATCTGTAGCCGTTTGAAGGGTGGCTGTGGCCCTTTCTTTGTAGTCATTTTAGGGACGACTAAGACCCTTTTTATTTATAGTTGATTTAGGGACAACTGTGACCCTTTTATTTATTCTCTGCTCTCATAAGATTCACATGAACACTCTCTTTATTTTACTGTAGCATATTAAAGGGCGGCTGTGACCCTAAAGAAAAATGATGACCTTTTTCAGCTCACCTTTTGCCATGACTGCCCCTGCGGGTTTTCAATCATGCCCCTCTCCCTATCTCTTTGCTTAGGTTGCCTAGCGGGAATTTCTCTCTCTTTTTGGCTTCTTTTTAAAATTAACAATAATTATTTACATGCCCTTAGTGGAAGATTGAAAATTCCAAATACCCTTTTTCTTGATGATGACTCGAGTCAGAACAAGTTGATTGTGTCGACATCTTGGGTTGAGTACCCTCCGATGGAAGACATCAAAAATGACGATTTCTTCTCTCGACTTTCATATGCTTGTTTATCGGCACATTCAATCTTCACGGGATTCTCGATCCCTTTGAATAATTTCTTGATAATTTCCCGTTTTTGAATATGCTCGATCTTAACGGAGGATGCCCCATGGTTAGCACCCATCGAGTTAGGCTTGTCACATACTGGATGAGTGATCTGGTTGATGAAGACCGCAAATGGTAGGTAAACCTTCAGAGGTTTGGAACTTATCTGAAGTATCTGGGACAAACTCGGCGGTTGATATTAGAATGGTCGGCAAGCAAAAGACCGCGTCCGAGATGTGCTCTTCAGGGGCTTTGATTTGGATGATTTATCCAAGCTGAACAATGAGTAAGGAAAAATTCAAATTTCAGGGATAATAATAATCACAACTTCTCTTACCTGGGTGTTGGATTTTTTTATAGTGGGCAATATGCTTGCTATGCGACTAGCCCTTCTGCATGTCCTGATTTTCCTGCTCCATCTAGAAAATACACCTTGTATATGAACACCGGCCGGAAAGTACATGCCCATGGACCTCTGACGGAAGGCACCAACAATAATGCTTCATTTGTTTGACATCTCAAATGATCATTGATCGGCACAATGAATCTTCTGGGGACCCTCAATGATCTCTTGGTATTTTCCATGCCTTATCTCAATGGGAGATGCCCCTTGGTTACCGCCGACTGGTTTAGACCTCGCCGTAAAACAGATGTACGACTTGGTTCGGGGACGCTTATGAATTCCACACAAGTGGACAAAGGAGCAACTTTCACGTTTCGGCTGGGACAGCGAAACTTGGAAGTTCCACAAAGATCGGGTGTTGATTCATGACTCGGGGTCCGACAACAGCGGCTGGAAGAAGTACTACTTCTTCGTCCAACACAGCTCTGTCCCCTGGCCTCGATGGGAGGTCGTGGCGGACCCTGCCCCCAAGCTCTTAGACTACACTGAGGATGACCTCAACACCCTCCAGATGGTTCAACTCTACCGCTGGGGAGACAACTTCATACCCCTCGATGCCAACAAGCTCCAGGAGAGGAACCTGATTGCTATCGGAGTCCGACTCCTTGACTCTGTTTCCAAGGATTTGGTCATCTGGGTAATATTTCTAACTATTTTATTTTTACCTTTGCAGCCAAGAAGGCTTCTCTGTTGACTCATCTCATTATGAAGCAGGGCGAGACTGATGCCGTCCAGAGTGGTTCCAAGCGGAAGCGCAAGTTGGTGAAGAAAGGTGCTTCCTCCTCCACTCCTTTATCTGCTACTCCTCCGACCGAAGAGCAAGTCGGGGCCAAGAAAGCCAGGCAGGAGGAGATAGATCGGACCTTCGGGGCCACCACCGTCGAGGAAGGTAAGCGCGTTCGTCGTGCAATTAAACAGTATAAAAAATTAGTTCCCAAGGAGTTTATCCCCGCCGATCGGGAGTCGCGGGTTCGGGAAATTAAATATATTCTTCAAGGAGAAGTTCCCCGCGTTCTCAAGGCAGGATATTACAACTTCCATGGGAAAGATCAACATGTCGAACGTCAAATTCTCTGGTGTCCTGGCGGAGTTATTCCTGATCATGTTCGTCCTGCCACCGCAGGTCCCTTGGAGACTCTTGCCCCGACGGAGGCTATAATTCCAGCGGAGACTGCAGCTCCGCAAGAACTGATGCTGGAGGACGTCCCGGCGGAAGCTCAGTTCCGCCAGGTGACCGATTTGGAGGCCTCTCCTTCTGTCGAGGAGCCTGATGAGGGGGGTCTGCTTCCACGCGGCAGGTCGGGGTCAAGGAGCATGAGGCCCGCTGTGAGGGACGTGTCCCGGAGTCCTCCTACTGTTCTTCGCACTCCAACTCCCGAGCCTCCGACGGAGATAGCTCCTCCCACCACCGGGGCTGAGCCTATCCCTCGTCTTCCGATGGATGACGTGTACAAGATTTACACCTCCGACCAAGCGGCGATCCCTTGGCGTCCGATCGAATCCCTCCACGGGTTTTCGATCCGTCGGGACAATCTTGAGCCTGACTTGGCCCTGCATCTGTTGGCAGGGTCAATTCCTCCTGCCTTGAGGCTGCCGCTTTGCCTGACGCGGGAGGACATCGAGGAGGAGTTCCGTGCCATGGCCGTTCGTCGGATGGAGGTAATACCTTACCCTTTCTTGCTTTCTTCTTCATTCCTACTTTCGACCACTGAATTCTTTATCTTTTTTCCCTTCGCCTTAGGAAACTGCGGACCAGCAGCGTTGCTTCGCCATCGCCTTAGCTCTGAAGAGTGCTTTGGAGGAGGCTGAAGCCAAGTCGAACCCTGATGCCTTAGCCAAGCTTCAGGTGGAACTCGACGAGGCGGTGGCGGCCAAGAACAAGATGGCCAAGGAGAAGGCTCTCCTCGATGATATGTCCTCAAACCTGCTCAAGAAGGTCCACGATCATGAGGCTGTCATGCGTCGGGAGCGGAAGATGGCCCAAGTGGAGCAGCAGTGGAATGAGGCGGAGAAACAACAACTCATTCGGGAGAAGGACGTCTTCGCGGATCTTCTTGCGGAGGCCAAAGCCAAGTTTGAGGCGGAAAGGGCTGAGTTCTCTACCAAGCTGGCTGAGGCAAAGGCCCAAGGCCTCGAGGAGGGCCGGCTGCAGGGCCGCGAGGAGGGCCGCCTACAGGGCTACGGGGAGTATCGGAACTCTGAAGAGTTCAAGGTGGCTGCTGTAGAGTTCTGCAAGTCCGAGGTGGAGGATGTGCTATACAATGCTGTCGAGGAACTCTACACAGCCTACGCAGATTCCATTGACTTCACGAAGTCCGAGACTCTTGCCCCCGTCGCGGAGAAGTATTTCAACCTCCCCGCGGAGAGTGAAGAGGCCGCTGCTGTGGACCCGACTCCGCCAGCTGCGGAGCCTTCTGTCCAGGACCCTCCAAACCTTGCTCCCTCCGATGCTGCTGAGGATCCATCTTCCAACAAGGACCAGGTTTAATGTTTACATCTTTTAGTCCTTGTTGTCTTTCTCCTTTGTCTCTTGTATCGAACCACTTTGGCCTTCTGGCCTTTATATAAGTAGTTTCTTTCCATCTGTTTTGGCACCGATGCTCGTTTGCACTTTATCTAAAGCGGCTTTAAATTCGTTACTCAGAACGTTCCGATGGGCCATTAAAATGACTTTATATGTCCTTCCGACGTTTTACTCGAGATTTTACCGTTTAAGGTTCCTTGTTCAATCGGGACTTCACCACTTAAGGTTTCTCATCCAAAATCGGGACTTCACCACTTAAGGTTTCTCGTCCAAAACCGGGACTTCACCACTTAAGGTTTCTCGTCCATTATCGGGACTTCACCACTTAAGGTTTCTCGTCCCTGCCTTTCAAGGCCATTTTCACACCCCTTAGGGCTTTTAAGGCGTCTCTACCGGACGGCTTAATCGTACCCTTTAAGGCTTTTTGCCGCATCATATAGACGACTTACGCGGACCTGTTAAGGCTTTTCCGTACCCGTTAAGGCTTTTGGCCGCACCATATAGACGACTTACGCGGACCCATCAGGGCCTTTTCGTACCTAGGCTTTTGGTTGCATCATATAGACGACTTACGTGTACCCCGTAGGGCTTTTGTCCATACCCGTTAAGGCTTTTGGCCGCATCACATAGACGACTTACGCATACCTCGGTAGGCTTTTATTGTACCTCGGAAGGCTTTTGTCGCGTCCTTCAGGACGTCTTACTAACAGTTAGAATAAATCTAAAAGTAATTTGATCGGAAACAACTTCTTTTATTCATAAGTAACTCAAAACAGGCTTACATCGGATCTTACTGATAGACAATTTGCGCCCTTCACGGCGGCTTAATATCAAACATGATACTTCTTCAAGTGTTCGCCACTGAAGGAATGCTTCAATGTCTTGCCATCAAGGTCCTCTAGCTTGTATGCATTGGGTGCTGGCATCCCTACGATCTTGTAAGGTCCCTCCCATTTTGGTGATAGCTTGTTGATCCGATCTTGATGAACGAACTCGTTCCTCCTCCAGACAAGTTCTCCCACGAAGAATTGTCGGGACCTGACACGCCGATTGTAGTATCGGGCTGTTGCCAGACGCATTCGGGCCTGGACTTCATCAGCCTTCCATCTTTTTTCCTCGAGCAAGTCTAAGTCTAGACGTCTCATTTCCTCGTTTGTCAGAGGCTCGTAATATTTCGCGCGGTGGGACGCCACCGCTATTTCCACGGGAGCGACTGCCTCTGTGCCATAGACTAGGCCAAATGGAGTTTCTCCTGTTGATTGCTTGGGTGTTGTTCTCACAGCCCACAGCACGTTCTCGAGCTCATCCAGCCAATGGCCCTGTAAGGCATAGACTCTTTTCTTCAAGCCATCCATCAAGATCTTGTTGGCTGATTCTACCTGGCCATTGGTCTGAGCGTGGCGGACTGAAGCGGTCTGATGCTCAATGTTTAATTCTTCCAGGTACTCCTTCAACTGGGCCCCATTGAACGGAGGTCCGTTGTCGCTGATCAACACTCGAGGAACCCCATACCGGGATACGATCTGAGTTTGAAGGAACTTGAGGATCTGCTGCCCCGTCGTTCTAGCCAATGCTTTAGCCTCTATCCACTTTGAAAAGTAGTCGATAGCCACGAGTAAATACTTGCACTGACCTTTCGCTTGGGGAAGAGGTCCCACCAAGTCAATCCCCCATTGCGCGAAGGGCCATGCACTCCTGATGGGCATTAAATCCGCGGCGGGAGCCACGATATTTGGAGCGTACCTCTGGCATGCATCACAGGATCGGACCATCGCGGTCGCTTCCTTGTTCATCGAAGGCCAATAGTAGCCCAAGTTCAACGCCTTCCTCACTAGAGATCGGGCCCCTTCATGACAAGCCGCGACTCCCTCGTGTAGCTCTCTCAGGATCCGATTCGTGTCAGGTTCCGCTACGCATTTTAGAAAAGGCTTTACATACCCTTTTTTGTACAATTGGTTATCCACCATCGCGTAGTTGTCCGCTGTCAGACGCAGCCTGACAGCTGCCACTTTGTCATCGGGAAGTACCCCCGTAGTCAGGTACGTGACCATCGGGGTCATCCAAGTGGGCTTCTCCTCTTCCTCCGATCCTGTCTCAATAGCACAGATCTCCGCTGGGTCAATGTTTGAGATAATTACCTTTTCTAGAAAATGTACCTTCCGATTCTCCTCGGGGGCCACTCCCAGAGCGAACTTGCTCAAGGCATCTGTTTCCGCGTTCTCTTCCCTCGGGATCGCCTCGATATCGAAGCTTTTGAAGCTTCCCTTCAAAGTCTGCACCTCGTGCAAATATTTTTTCATTGTCGGGCTCTTGGCTTCATAATTCCCCTGGACTTGATTTACAACCAAGCTGGCATCGCACTTCACTTTTAAATGATCGACCCCCGTACCCTTGGCAATCTTGAGCCCCGTGATGAGAGCCTCATATTCTGCTTCATTGTTGGTGGCTTTGAACGTCAACGCCAAGGCATATCGTAGGGGCTCGACTCCGCCGGGCGGTATCAATATGAATCCTGCCCCCGAGCCTTCTACACTCGATGAACCATCAGTGTACATCTCCCAAGTGTTCTCCTCATTTGGCTGTTCTGGCTGTTGTTCTGTTATCGGGACTTCCTCCATGGTTGCCCCCTCTGCGGGACCCGTTACTTCCAGATCGGGTGCTGTAGACTCGGCTATAAAATCTGCCAACGCCTGGCCTTTAATAGCGGTTCTTGGAGCGAAATGAATACGAAACTCCGTCAGCTCGATGGCCCATTTCACCAGTCTCCCCGACGCCTCCGGTCGGTTCAAAAAGTGCTTCAGGGGCTGATTAGTCAATACCGTGACTTCATGGGCATGGAAGTAAGGTCGTAGCTTTCGAGCGGCAATAATCAACGCGAAGAGATACTTCTCAATAGCGGGATAGTTTATTTCAGACTTGGCAAACGCCTTGCTTACATAATAGATAGGCACTTGGTTGCCCTTAACAAGTTTAATCAAAACAGAACTAACAGCCACATTGGAAACAGCCAAACAGAGATAAAGCGGCTCGCCTGGAACTGGTTTCGCCAACGGCGGAAGGGTACGGAGGTGCTGCTTGAGTGCCTGGAACGCCTTCTCGCACTTGTCGGTCCATTCGAACTTCTTGTGGGCCCTCAACACGTCAAAAAATGGCATGGCTCGGTCACTCGCCTTGGATAGGAAGCGATTCATCGCGGCTAACCGGCCATTCAGCACCTGGACCTCCCGATGAGTCTTCGGGGACTGCATCTCCTCGATTGCCCGCAGCTTCTCGGGGTTCACCTCGATTCCTCTCTGGCTCACCATGAACCCTAGGAACTTCCCCGAGTTCACCCCGAAAGCTCATTTGTCGGGGTTCAGCCGAACCTGATGGAACTTCATCCGCTCAAATGCCGCCGCCAAATTCTGGACATGGTCTCCTGCCTGTCGGGACTTCACCAGCATGTCATCCACATACGCTTCCATGGTTTTCCCCAACATGTCTCCGAACAACTTGTTCACCATCCGCTGGTAAGTTGCTCCGGCATTGATCAATCCGAAGGGCATCACGTCGTAATGATAGACGTCACTGTCGGCATAGAAGGCTGTATGGGGGGCATCCTCCTTCGCCATCTTGATCTGGTTGTACCCGGAATAGGCATCCATGAAGCTCAGCAGCTCATGTCCCGATGTGGCATCTACCAGCTGGTCAATCCTCGGAAGCGGGTAGCAGTCCTTCGGGCGGGCCTTGTTCAAGTCACGGAAATCGACACACATCCGCCACTTCCCATTACTCTTTCGTACCAGGACTGGGTTAGCCACCCAAGTCTGGAATCGGAGCTCCTTGATGAATCCAGCGTCAAGCAGTCTGCCTACCTCTTGCTGGATCGCGATCCTCTTATCTGCGCCCATCGGACGCCTTCTCTGCGCGATAGGCTTGATCGCGGGGTCTATCTTCAGCTCGTGCACTATCACGTCGGGGCTGATTCCTGGCATATCACTCGGGGACCAGTCAAACAGCTCCTTAAACTCCTTCAGGAGCTCGATCAATTCTCGGGCTCTTTCCTCCGACAAAGCAGACCCGATCTTCACCTTCCTCTGAGGCCCATCAATCTCAACCTCCTTCAGATCCTCCATGGGGGCGGGACGCCCATACTCCTCTCGAGGATCGGCATCAGTCTGAAGGATAGTCATGGCTTCCCTCCTTCTCCGTCGGGTAGCGTTAACGTAGCATTTTCGCGACGCCACCTGGTCGCCCTTGACCTCTCCGACCCCGTTGTCAGTCGGGAACTTCATCTTCTGGTGAACCGTCGAGGCGACTGCCATGAGAGGGTTGATAGTGGTCCTCCCGATAATAGCGTTGTATGCCCCCGCAGACTCCACTACGACGAAATCTACGTTTCGCTTCTCCATCTTCCAGCCACATCGGGTAGTCCACCTGTGTGAGGTCTTTCTTCGTCTTTCCCATGGCTTCCAGAGCGTCCATGAAAAGAATATCGGAGGAACTCCCTCCGTCTATCAGGATCCGCTTCATCTCGAATCCGTCCACGTCCAGGGTCACGACCAAGGCGTCATCGTGTGGGCTCTCCACGCCTACTAGATCCTCCGCCGAGAAAGAAATCACCATTTCCTCCTTCAGAGTCCACGACTGGGACCTTTTGCCTAACACCACCGCGGCAGATATGCGGGAAGCATAGTTCTCTCGAGAAGCGGAGGTATCACCTCCTGCTGCCATTCCTCCATGGATGACGTTGATAGTTCCCCGCCTCTCCTTGCGAGCACCCGATCCTGAGGCTTCTTGCTCGACCTTCTTCTTCTTCGGGGATCGATCCCGGGACTTGGAACGGGATCGTGACCGACTTCTGGAACGGGATCGTGACCGACTTCTGGATCGGCACCGCCCCTTCCGACGAATTCTTTTAGCTTCCCCTTCTGGATCAGCTTCTCAATTTCCTTCTTCAACTCCCGACAGTTTTCGGTGTCGTGACCATTGGCTCGATGGTAGCGACAGTAACGGTCAGGGCGGCCTCCTAGGAATTCGCCTTCTTTCCTCGGGGGGTATCGGGCGAGACCCTGTCTGTCCATCACAGCTAACACAGAGGTCATCGAGCTATTGATGGGAACGGCCCGACCTTCTCGGTTGTCCTTCCTCGGAGGACGCTTGTCTTCTCTTTTATCGGGACAACCACGGTTCCTACTTCCTTCCGACTTGTCGCTCCCTTTGCGATCATCCGACAGCTTGGACGATGGCTTTCCTCTCCCCGATTTCGGGGGATCGAGCTCTCCAGCAGCAATCTTCGACTCCTGGACGTCGATTTGCTGTTTCACCCTCGCTTGTAGGGCCTCCATATTCCACACGGCCTTCGCGGCTACGCTGTGCATCAGATCGGAGCCATACGGAGCGCTCAAGTTCCGCAGGAAAGTACGGATTGTTTCTCCCTCCGAGATTTCTTCATCAATCTCCGCAGCACTAGCAGTGCACCGTTGGTAGTAGTATGCCAACGATTCATCGGGTCTCTGCACCACCTGGGTCAAGGACCTCACACTCTTCAGAAGACGCCTCCGACCTTGGTACTGCTTGATGAAGCGATCGTGCATATCAGCCCAGCACGTGATGCATCCTGGCGGGAGGCTGAAGAACCAAGTCATGGCCCTTTCTCCCAGGGTTATCGGGAACAATGAATAGATGAGGTCATCGTTCGATGTTCGTCCCATACAGGCCTGGACATGCCTTTGAACATGGCGAACTGGGTCCCCTCACCATCGTACTCCTTGATGGTCGGGATGCCGAGCCCGGGCGGGGCGACAGTATCTATCAGCCGCGGCACGAAAGGATGGCTGGACCGATCCCTTAACTCCGATGTCATCTGCTTCTGATCACCCATGCAGATGCTAACGATCTTCACCACCTGATCGGGGGTGATGGGGCCATTCAGGGGAATGGTCCTATTTTGCACTGGTCCTGGGCCGTCGACCACGAACTTCTCCAGGTGCGCTGGTTCCTTACCTTTGCTCCTGGGCGGAACCTCCTGTTCCTCTGGATCCACCCTCGGCGGGGGTGGTGGTAATTCTTCTCGCGGAGGCAACTCCTCCGCCTTCCTGGCGGCCTCTCTTTTGTCCAGCAAGGCCTCCATGGCGGCCAAGAACATAGGCATAGCATCTGCTACTGCCTTGGCTAACTCCGAGTTCGAAGACGACCCTTCTTCCCTTCGCGGGACTCCTTCTCCTCCATGGCCCACTGGGTTCGAGGGAGCCTCATCTTCCTCCCTACGCGGGACATCCTGCCTGTTCCTCTCTGTGTCTCGGACTGAGACCTCATAGCCATCACCCTGCACCCCTGTCTGGGAAAGAGCGGGGTTCTCACCTTGTTCAGCAACACGTTCCGGCAACGGGGAATTCACAGTTCCTGCGGGACGAGAACTGCCAGCCTGAACTTGCTTCTTCTTGCCACCACCGGCCATTGATCTGGTAGAAACTATTTTGACTTTTCGTAAGTTCCCACAGACGGCGCCAATGTTGGATCACGGACGAAGCTCCGTTACGTCCTTGACGAAAAGCTTTGGACTCCTGGGCTCTGCGTAATCCTGCAAAAGGGGATGACCTGGGTGGTGACCCAGAATCCCTCTCTGATGCTTAAATGAGTATGTGATCAATGGGATGGCAAGCAAAAAGTCTAAGTTCGTATTAGATCCTCGTTTTCTGAGGTAACTTCCTCCTTTATATAGGAGGGGAAGTTACTCAGTTACCTGTCACTGCGCCTGGCAGTTTTACCCACGATTCCGTATATCTCGGTTGGGATTCCATATATCTCGCCCCAGGCTCCGCGTATCTTACCCGTACTTCGCGTATCTCGGGCACGCTCTGCGTATCTCGGGGGATTTATCTTTATCTCTAACCGTCTCCCACTACTCTATCTAGTAGGCGGGTTTCTCGGTCTTTATCTTCTGATCACAAGTCCCGACTCCTGTCGAAGACTCCAGAGTTGTCTCATTCTAGATCACCACCCAGGACCTTCAGTCTCTACGGGACAGGTCCAGCCTCTGCGGGGCTTTATTATCGGGGCCTTTACTAAGGCATATCGGGGCCTACTCAGAGGCTGTTCATCAGGAGCATTCGGCTCATCCATCGGGACCACTAAAGTCGGGACCCTTCATGCTGGGCCTCTGGGCCTTCCAGGCTTTTTACGAGGACCACTGGACCTACTCGCCGTCCATTGGCTGTTAACGGGGCTAACGATTACATCGGGACCCATCAAATTCGAGTTCAGGGGTTCTGTTACGAATTAAAATATACGATAATAATATCGCCGTTACGGTACTCTATTCACAAATTGCCAATTGAAAAACTAACAATTATCAAATATACCAAAACTCAACATTATATATTTAATTTATTTAATTAAGCTTATATTACATATCCAAGCTCACGTATAGCCTATGTTTATCTATATACACTAATATAAAGAATCTAATTAAGTCTACCTTATATAATAAGGTAACACAAAAAAAAGTGTACGCTATATATATATATTATGTATGCAACATATAAAAATGGATCAAGTTTACCTGAGGCATGGCATCAGCAAGGAACGGGACGAACGACAGCAAGGAACCATGGATTGTAGTCGTAGTGTCCAGTTGCTGGTTGGATACTGTCGTGGCTTGATCGGGTCCGATGAGATTGTTAATGCTCCGGTAGTAGCTACTACAACGGGAAGACGACGTGGCAAAATTGGGTGGCTGTACATGTGCAGATTTTTATGCATGAAAAACTACTAAATAATAATAATAACAATAATAAAACAAAACCAAACCAAAACCGAGAATCAGCCGAATAGCAGTCTTTTATTTATGTGTCTCTTCGTCCCTTTTCTTCCCCCCCCCCCCCTTTATAATGTACTACTACCTCTATATATAGGCAAACATAGTTACCTAGGGTTTTATTCTAACTAGGAAACAAAAATCTACTGATTTATTTGACTAATAAATACTAAATATTACATTAAATATTCAGAAAATATACTCTGCAGTAAATACAGAATAACTATCCTAATGTACGCTGGAGCATTCCTGAAAGCTTCTTGACTTGCCATATTTAGAAATTTCCTCATTTAGGCGTGCCACACGTCACGCGAGTCGCGCGTTGTCCAAAATTATGTGTTGACAAACGCAACAAACCATAATGACACGACACGAAGGCAATCAAATGTCTCTTAAGAATGAAGATAGAATCTTGAAAGAGATTGATCCCTAAAGGGGGGAAAACCCCTGAAGAGGATCAACACAACAAGGAAAACAAGGAATCAATCTCATTCCTCATGACCTAGAAATGAACGACGAAACGACTCAAGATCACAAACGAACAACAAGGCACCTCAATCCACTCTAAATCAGAAGACTTTGAGTCACGCAAAGAAAACTCTCCCGCGACCCCCAGCTAAAAAGAAGGAGACGACCTGAATAAGAAACGTGATCACATGCCCTTTTGCATGGATCAAATTTCAACTGCAACGTACACCCGACCAAATGGTGATATCAGTCAACCTCGGGGTTCGCAACAGGTTGAACAAACGCTTTCCAAACTGAGCCACCACAAGGGGTACTTTCTTTCTGATCGGAAGAAACCATGCTTCTCTCTCAAATCAAGAAGTGAACACGCACCCATGTCCATCCCCATACGTAAGTCAATCGAGAGACATACGTAAGGCATGCCAACTACAAGAGCAGCGCAGCGTACACACGCATTGACACATCAACATGAGGTTTAACACCCCACTTTCAGAAGTTAAGTATAACTGCTACAGGTGCAGTGCAGTACACGTGCGTCGACATTTCAACACGATGAGTAACAACTCACTTTCAGAAGTTAAGTATAACTACTACAGGCACAGCACAATACACGTGAACATCAATGTACCAAAAAGAGGTACAACGCCTCATGTCCAGAGTTCAAGTGTGCCTGTACAAGGACAACCCAGCGTGCGTAAGCTATAAGTTTAGCCAACACTAAAGAGCAACGCCCTAGACTCAAGACAACGAGCAGACCCGCCACGATGGGCGGTATGATACATGCATGTCATAAAACGACAGTCGGTGTTGGATCACGGTGGAACTCCGGTACGGACTTTGACGGCAATCCTAGCTCCTTTGCTCCACGCAATCCTGCAAGAGGGGATAGACCGGGCGGTGACCCAGAATCCCTCTCCGATGCTTGAATGAGTATCTCGTATGACTGGCAAGTAATAAACTCAGAGTGTATTCAACTCAGCGTAAGTCTTTCTGAGGTGATCTCCTGCCCTTTTATAGGCAAAGAGATGCCTCAGGTACCTGGCGAACCGTTAGGGGTGGTTAGCCCGTATCCCGCATATCTCGGACGTGATCTCGCGTATCTTAGCCATGCCCTGCGTATCTCGGCCACGCTCCGTGTATCTTAACCACGTTCCGCGTATCTCGGCCACGCCCCGCATATCTTGGCCTTATCCTCTGATAACGAGTCCCGACTCCCGTCGGGGACTCCAGAGTTATCTCGTTGTGTCACCGCTCGGGGCCCCTCGTCATCGTGACAGGGCCAATCATTCTCAGGGATTCATCATCGGGGCCTACTTAAAGGCTTCTCATCGGGAGCTTCTAGCTCAACCATCGGGACCGACTCTGTCGGGACCTTGATTCGTCGGGACTCCCTTCGTCGGGACCCTTCTCTAAAGTCATCTTGACCTTCACTCTGGGCCTGGTGGGCCTGTTTGCCGTTTCCTCGCCGTTAAAGGGCCTGACGGCTATAGTCGGACCCATCATTTGCCCCCAAGACATGAGGGACTTTTAGTTCGTCGTGTCTTTCAACTCCCGATCTTCCAATGCTAAAGTCGGGGATCTTTTCCTTGGTTCAGTTACTCAGTTTATCAGTCTTCTCCTCTACGTTTCCTCAGGGTTTTGTAGATAACTATTATATCCCAAGGGTCTTCTCGGTTTCCTAGTGCATTAAATGCAGTAGATAATGGAGTGACGTTTTCGACCCACGTGCCTGATTTTTCGCCCCTGTCCTTTTCTGAAAAAGTGCTTTTCAGGCCGTTTCATCATTACGCCCGTTGTCCTTCTGCACGTTTCATCTCAACGGTCCAGATTAAGACTCTTCGACTTCGACGACCCAGATCGAAGTGTCCTTTCAACCGTCTTCTTCGACTATAAAACCCTAGCCATAGTCACAATTCAACTTTTACCGTCTTCGAATTCTCAAAAGCTCTCTGCGATTCCTCTGCGATTCCAAGCTCTGCGATTTCGAAGGTCTTTGGAGTCTTCCCGATCATCTTTCCGGCGACGTTTCGTTCATCTCCTTCAACCTCTACTTCATCATGTCTGGTAAGGAATCCCTCTCCGTTACTTGTTCGTCTTTTTCTTTCTAATTTTTCCAAGAGTCCTACTGTATTTTCTTGCCCTGGTTGCTTTTCAGACAGCGGTTCCAGCTCTGAGGGGAGAAAACCCTTTAATTTTGACTATGCTCCAAATGAGATTTCCAATACTGCATATGATGCAGCTCTCCGAGAGGGTTGCATCACCATCACCTGGGAACCTCGTTTCCCATATCCTAGGCATCGTCCCTCGAGTGACTCTGAGGTTACTCGTCCCCAGAAAGGGGAGGTGTTTGTCTCTACGGGACAAATATCAGCGGGGATCAGGTTCCCCTTTTGCAGTAATCTGGTCGAGCTGTGCCATCATTATAGAACACACCCCACCACCTTTTCTCCCAATGCCATCCGCCTCTGGAACGCCTTTCAGGTCCTCTGTCTCCGACAGAAGTGGGTCTACAGCCTCCAACTCTTCAGAACCTTTTATGGGATGAAGTGCAACGAGGCGGGGGTTTGCGCCTTCTACCCCCGGATGCCCAAGTGGAGTAAGCAGCAGCTTGCCCGGTACGGTTGGACTAGTGACACCTGGAAGGTGGTCAAGGGTCGGGGACTCTTGATCGATACAGGTTCCGACAATAGTAGCTGGAAGAAGAGCTACTTCTTTATCCGTCACTCCTCAATTCCCTGGCCTCGCTGGGAGGTGGTAGCAGACCCTCCGCCTGCTTTCCACACTTATGCTGACGAGGATTTCGAGACTCTCCAACTTATCCAGCTCTATCGGTGGGAGGAGTCTTACACTCCTCTCAACGCCAACTCACTCGTGGAGTGGGACCTGGTGCACGCCGGGATCCGACTCCTCGATATTGTTTCTGGGGGGCAGCTCTTCGACGGCCCTTCTAACATGGTCTCTTGGGTAAACTTCTAACTTTTCTTTGTTTATTGTTTGCAGCCAAGAAGGTATCTGTGCTGACCGATCTATTCCTTAAGCAGGGGGAGACTGATGCTGTCCGCCCCTCGCGGTAGAGGAAGTCTGCCAAGAAGGCTGCTGCCAGGTCGGGGTCTCCTTCAGCGGAGCAGCCCAAGCGGAAGCGGGTGGATCTGGACCAACTCTTCGATGTCCAGAACGCTGAAGAAGGTAAACAACTCCGACTTGCTATTAAAACATACAAGAGGATGGTCCCGTCGGATTTGATTTCCTCGACCAAGGAAGGTCGCATTACTGATGTCAAAAGAATCCTTAGAGGTGAAACTCCCCGAGTCTTGAAGGCAGGCTACTATCATTACCGCGGGAAGGATCAATACGTCTCCCGACGTATTATTTGGTGTAAGAATCCCGATGAACTTCCTGACTACCTTTCTGAAGCTCTTCATCCTCCAGGTGTAGGTCGCTCGGGAGCTTCCTCGGGTGCTGCAGCTTCCGCAGATGCACCGCCTTCAGCGGGGGTGCCTTCCTCAGCTGGAGAGAAGGCTCCAACTGGCGAACAGTTTCGTAAGGTGGAAACTCTGGACTCCTCCGAGGAAACTGGCGGGGTTGACCCCCCTCAACAGCGTCGGAAGGCGGGGCAATCCCCCTTAAAACCAACCCCTCAGGGGCCGCCTCCTTCGTCTTCTCCGCAGCAGCGGCAGCTCTCACCTATCCACGACTTCTCTCCTTCCCCTGTTCGGGCCGAGACGGAGGCGTGCACTTCCATTTCTCGTCCTATCTCTCCTCTTGCTCTTGATGGGGACTTCTACAGGCCCTTCAATTCTTCACAGGCGAATGCCCCTGGACTCCTATCTAGACGCTTCAGGGAGTCCCGCTCACACAAGGGGAACAGGACCAGGAGCTGGCCTTGCATATGCTGGCGGGTTCTATTCTGCCTTCTATGCGGCGTCCGATTTACCTCAATCAGACGCATATGCAGCGGGATGTCAGGGATATGGCTGTGCGCCGCATAGAGGTGAGACTTTTGCCTTTTTCTTGTTGATGATAAATCGGGTCGTTTGTCCTTTAACATTTTTTCCTTTTGATTACAGGAGCTCGGGGACTTCAACCGCCTCATCGGGTATGTCATTGCCTATGATGAGGCCCGGGAGCGGGACCGAGGAGTCCGCGAGCAGCTTCAGACGGATCTCAAGGCCTCCCAGTCTTCACGGGGGAAGCTTGCCAAAGAGCTGGCTGTCCTCAATCAGAAGATTCGGGACCTCCAGCAGCAGATCGCGGACTTCGAGGGGCTCTTGAGGCAAGAGCGGCAGGAGCGGGGGGCAGTTGTGGACCGGCTGACCCAGGAGAAGAAGGCTGCCGAGGACCAACTGGTCCTTGAGAAGAAGGCTTTGGAGGAGCTGATCGCGGGATTTCCTGCGCAGCTGGCCGAAGCGGAGGCAAAGGGTCGGGAGGACTATCGGAGGTCGGAGGGCTTCCAAGCTGACGCCATGAAGTTCTTTGGCGCGGAGGTGGAGAACACTCTCTTCAATGCGGTTGAGGAGCTCCACCTGAAGTACGGGGATGCTATCAACTTCGACAAGTCTCCTTCTCTCGCTCCTTTTGCGAAGAAGTATTTTGCTCTTTCCGAGGAGAGTGATGGGGGGAGTACCCCCGTAATTGTCGAAGACGCTTCTGAACTTCCAAGTGCGGATGCCCCGATAGTCAATCCTCCCGAAGCCAATCCTGTGGATCCCTCTGCTACCGACTCCGCGGACCCAGCTGCTGCCAATGCTGTCGACAAGGACCAAGCTTGAATATCTTTATCTTTTAGAGTCCTTGTATCTTCTTCTTTTGTGTCGTCGTCGGGCCCTTGAGCCCTTATCAATATCAAACTTCTCTAGTTCCGATCTTTTGTTGCACTTCTCCAAGTGACTTTACTTATACGCGCTTAAGTCGAAACTTCGACACTTAAGACATTCTCGTACGTCTTTCCCGAAGATTTAATAACTTGCACCACTTAAGGCGACTTAATTCCATGCATCATTTAAGACGGCTTAATTCTGCGCACCACTTAAGGCGACTTAGTTCCATGCATCACTTAAGACAACTTTATATTACTTAGAGTAAATCTAAGAATCGTGCATCACTTAAGACGACTTAATTCTGCGCACCACTTAAGGCGACTTTATATTACTTAGAGTAAATCTAAGAATCGTGCATCACTTAAGACGACTTAATTCTGCGCACCACTTAAGGCGACTTAGTTCCATGCAGCACTTAAGACGACTTTCGGATACTTAGAATAAATCTAAGTATTGTGCACCACTTAAGGCGTCTTTTCTCGGGCATCACTTAAGACGACTTAATCATTTCTTAGGATAAACCTAAAGATCATGCACCACTCAAGGCGACTTAGTCCCGTGCACCACTGAAGGCGACTTTTCTCGTGCACCACTGAAGGCGACTTTTACACTTAGTATAAATCTAAGGACAACTCTTATTTGGAAGAAACCTTTTTATTTATTGATGGCATAAGATTGGCTTACATCGAATTAAACGATAAATAGCATACACCACTTAAGGCGATTTTACATCGGGCACCACTTAAGGCGACTTTATCGAGCACCACTTAAGGCGACTTTATCGGGCACCACTTAAGGCGACTTTCTTCAAGCATGGTGTTTCTTCAAATTTTCGCCACTGAAAGAATGCTTTAATGTTTTGCCATCGAGGTCTTCCAACTTGTATGCATTTGGAGCTGGCATCCCCACGACCTTATAAGGTTCTTCCCATTTTGGTGACATCTTGTTGATTCGATCCAAAAGGGTGAACTCGTTGCGACGCCAAACCAGCTCCCCGACAAAGAACTGTCGGGACTTCACTCGCCGATTGTAGTACCTGGCCGTCGCTAAACGCATTCGAGCTTGGACTTCATCGGCTTCCCGCCTCTTCTCTTCGAGTAAGTCCAAGTCCAGACGTCTCACTTCGTCGTTCGTTAGGGGCTCGTAATATCTCATCCGATGGGACGCCACAGCTACCTCCACAGGTGCGACAGCTTCCGTGCCATAAACGAGGCCAAACGGAGTCTCCCCTGTTGATCGTTTGGGTGTCGTTCTAACAGCCCAAAGTACATTTTCCAGTTCATTCAGCCACTTGCCCTTCAAGGCGTAGACCCTCTTCTTCAGGCCATCCATCACGATTTTGTTGGCTGACTCCACCTGGCCATTAGTCTGAGCATGGCGTACGGAGGCGGTCCGATGCTCAATGTTCAATTCTTCCAGATACTCCCTCACCTGAGAGCCGTTAAACGGTGGGCCATTGTCGCTGATCACCACCTTAGGAATCCCGTATCTGGACACGATGTGGGTTTGGAAGAACTTGACGATCTGGTTCCCCGTTGTTCTGGCCAACGCCTTCGCCTCTATCCATTTCGAAAAATAATCGATAGCTACAAGTAAATACTTACATTGTCCTTGTGCTTGTGGAAGAGGTCCCACCAAGTCAACGCCCCACTGCGCAAAGGGCCAAGCGCTCTTGATGGATGTCAGGTTGGCGGCCGGAGCCACGATACTCGGGGCGTACCTCTGGCACGCGTCGCATGATCGGACCAACGCCGTTGCTTCTTTGTTCATCGTGGGCCAATAGTAGCCTAAGTTCAACACCTTCCTCAAAATGGATCGGGCCCCTTCGTGACAAGCCGCGACCCCCTCATGCATTTCCTTCAGGATTCGATTGGTGTCGGGTTCTGCTACACACTTCAGGTACAGAGTCGAGAACCAGCCCTTCTTGTACAGCTGATTGTCCAGCATCACATAATTAGACGCGATCCGACATATCCTGTCTGCTGCTACCTTATCCTCGGGGACTGCCCCCGTAGTCAGATACGCGATTATCGGGGTCATCCAAGTGGGCTCTTCCTCCGATTTTGTCTCGATGGTGCACACCTGTGTTGGGTCGATGTTCAATAAGATCACCTTCTCCAGGAAGTGCACCTTCCGATTTTCTTCCAAGGGTGCCCCCAGGGCAAATTTGCTCAAGGCGTCTGCCTCTACGTTCTCCTCCCTCGGAATGGCCTCGATATCGAAGCTTTTGAAGCTCTCTTTCAGGGCTTGTACCTCCCGCAGATATTTTTTCATTATCGGATTCCTTGCTTCGTATTGCCCTTGAACCTGGTTCACGATTAGCGCCGCGTCGCACTTCACTCTCAAGTGATCGATTCCAGTGCCTTTAGCGATTTTTAGGCCCGTGATAAGAGCTTCGTACTCCGCTTCGTTGTTTGTGGCCTTGAATGTTAAAGCCAAAGCATATCGGAGTGGTTCACCTTCACCCGGTGGTATCAACAAGAAGCCCGCTCCTGATCCGTCTGAACTCGCGGAGCCATCCGTGTACATCTCCCAGGTATTTTCCTTGTTTGGCTGTTCTGATTGCTCTGCCCTCTCTGGTTGTACTTCTGTCGGGCCTTCCATTGTTGCCCCCTTCTACAGGGCCCGCTTCTTCCAGATCGGGGGCTGTAGACTCTGCTATGAAATCTGCTAATGCCTGGCCCTTAATGGCTGTCCTCGGAGCGAAGAGTATGCAAAATTCGCTAAGCTCTACCGCCCATTTCACTAATCTTCCCGACGCATCCGGTCGGTTCAAAAAATGCTTCAAAGGCTGGTTTGTTAGCACAGTGATCTCGTGTGCGTGGAAATATGGCCTTAGCTTCCGAGCAGTAATAATCAACGCAAAGAGGTACTTCTCAACGGCGGGGTAGTTCAATTCAGATTTGGCAAATGCCTTGCTTACATAATAGACGGGGACTTGATTACCCTCGACAATCTTACTAACACAGAGCTAATGGCAAATTCAGAAACAGCCAAATAAAGGAAGAGCGGCTCGCCTGGAACCGGTTTCGCCAGCGGCGGGAGTGTGCGAAGGTGCTGCTTGAGTGCTTGGAACGCCTCTTCACAATTGGCGGTCCATTCGAATTTTTGTTGGCCCTCAAGACTTCAAAAAACGACATTGATCGGTCGCTGGCTTTGGACAAGAAGCGGTTCATTGCAGCTAGTCGGCCATTCAGTACTTGCACCTCCCGATGGTTTATCGGAGACTGCATCTCCTCGATTGCCCTCAGCTTCTCAGGGTTCACTTCAATTCCTCTTTGGCTCACCATGAAGCCCAAAAACTTCCCTGAGTGGACTCCGAAGGCGCATTTCGTCGGGTTCAAACGAACTTGATGGAGCCTCATCCGCTCAAACGCCATGGTAAGGTTGTGCACGTGATCCTCGGCTTGTCGAGACTTCACCAGCATATCATCCACATAAGCTTCCATGGTTTCTCCCAGCATATCTCCAAACAGCTTGTTCACCATCCGCTGGTAGGTTGCCCCGGCATTGATCAACCCAAAAGGCATGACATCGTAGTGATAGATGTCACTGTCTGCGTAGAATGCTGTGTGGGGGGCGTCTTCCTTGGCCATCTTGATCTGGTTGTAGCCTGAATACGCATCCATGAAACTTAACAGCTCATGTCCCGATGTGGCATCCACCAGCTGGTCAATCCTCGGGAGTGGATAGCAATCCTTTGGGCAAGCCTTGTTCAAGTCGCGGAAGTCCACGCACATTCGCCATTTCCCGTTGGTCTTCTTTACCAGCACTGGGTTGGCCACCCAAGTCTGGAATCGGAGCTCCTTAATGAACCCAGCGTCGAGCAACCTGCCCACTTCCTGCTGGATCGCGATCTTTTTATCCGTGCCCATCGGACGCCTTTTCTATGTGATAGGCTTGATCGCGGGGTCTATCTTCAGCTCGTGCACGATCACATCGGGGCTGATTCCTGGCATATCGCTGGGGGACCAGGCAAACAGCTCCTTGAACTCCTTCAACAACTCCACAAATTTTTGGGCTGTCTCTTCAGTTAGAGCAGACCCGATTTTCACCTTCCTCTGGGGTCCATCGATCTCGACTTCTTTCAGATCTTCTACGGGGGCGGGACGTCCAAACTCCTCTCTGGGATCTGTGTCTGTCTGGAGGACAGTCATGGCCTCTCGCCTCCTCCTCCGGGTGGCATTAACATAGCATTTTCGGGAAGCCACCTGGTCGCCTTTGACTTCTCCGACTCCGTGGTCGGTCGGGAACTTCATCTTCTGGTGCACAGTCGAGGCAACCGCCATCAGAGGATTAATGGTGGTTCACCCGATAATTGCGTTGTAAGTCCCCACGGAATCAACCACGACAAACTCCACGTTCCTCCTTTCTGATTTCCACCCGCTACCAAACTCCACTGGTAAGGTGATTACTCCTAATGGGTAGGAGGTTGAACCAGAGAACCCGACCATCGGGAAGTTTGCCTCCTTCAGATCTTTCTTTGTTTTCCCCATAGCTTCCAGCGCGTCCATGAACATAATGTCGGAGGAGCTCCCTCCGTCGATTAAAATTCTCTTCATCTCGAACCCGTCTACATCCAAAGTTACCACTAAGGCATCGTCGTGCGGGGTCTCTACGCCTATGAGGTCTTCCGACGAGAAGGAGATTACCATCTCTTCTTTCAAGGTCCAAGATCGAGACCTCTTACCCAGTACCACCGCCGTAGGGATCCTAGAAGCGTAGACCTCTCGAGCGGATGAGGTATCACCTCCAGCAGGAAATCCTCCATGAATCACGTTGATGACTCGTCTCTCCTTGCGAGCACCGGATGACTCTGGATCAGTTCTCTTCTTTTTCGGGGACCGATCGCGGGATCGGGAACGGGACCGCGATCGGGACCGGGAGTGGGACCGACATCGTTTGTCCCCGACGAATTCCTTGAGTTTTCCCTTCTGGATTAGCTTTTCAATCTCCTTCTTCAGTTCCCGACAGTGATTGGTGTCGTGGCCATTTGCGCGGTGAAATCGACAATAGCGATCTGTGCGGGACCCCAGGAATTCTCCATCTTTCTTCGGGGGGGTACCTGGAGATACCTTGTCGTTCCATGACTGTTAGCACTTCCGCCATGGAGCAGTTGAGAGGAATGTCAAAATCCTCCCGCTTATCCTTCCTTGAAGAACGTCTGTCGTCCCTCCGATCCGGACGACCTCGATTCTTGCTACTGTCGGGTTTACCCTTTGACTTACGATCGTCGAAAGGTTTACTTGACTGCTTCCCTTTGTTCGACTTTGGGGGTTCCAGTTCTCCTGCGGCTATCTTTGACTCCTGGACATCAATCTGCCGCTTCACCCTCTTCTGTAATGCCTCCATAGTCCACACAGCCTTCTCAGCCACGCTGTGCATCAAGTCGGAGCCATAGGGGGCTGTCAGGTTCCGAATGAAGGTACGGATGGTTTCGCCCTCAGAGATTTCTTCATCTATCTCTGCTATGCTGGCTGTGTACCGCTGGTAATAATGAGCCAGCGATTCGTCGGGCCTCTGCACCACCTGGGTCAGGGACCTCACGCTCTTCAATAAACGCCTCCGAACCTGGTACTGCTGAATGAATCGATCGTGCATGTCTGCCCAGCAAGTGATGCAGCCTGGGGGCAGACTAAAGAACCAAGTCAGGGCCCTTTCTCCCAGTGTGTTCGGGAACAACGTACACACTATGTCTTCACTTGGGGCTCTTCCCAGACACGCCATGAGGTGCTTCTGGACGTGGCGAACTGGATCTCCTTCGCCATCATACTCCTTTATCGTGGGGATGCCTAGCCCAGGTGGGGCTAGGGTGTCAATGAGTCGGGGGACGAAGGGATGAGTGGATCGATCCCTCAGCTCCGACACCAGCGGCTTCTGTTCTCCCATACAGATGTTCACGATCTTTACCACCTGGTCGGGAGTGATGGGACCATTCAGGGGAATGGTCCTGTGCTGTACTGGTCCTGGCCCATCAACCACGAACCTCTCCAGCTGACCGGTCGCCCTACTTCTGTCTTGGCCTCGGGGCGGGGCTTCCTGTGCGTTCCGACCTTCTGTTGGCGGGGTCGCTTCCTCCAACGGGGGCATCTCCTCCTGCCTCCTCGCAGCCTCTCTTCGATCCAAGAGAGCCTCTACAGCCGTCAGAAACATGGGCATGGCCTCTGCCACGGCCCTCGTCAAATCTGCAGCTAGGGGAGCCTCCTGCCCCCTGTTGTCCTGGTGCTGAGGGGCAACATCTTCGGGATGCGATCCATTGTGCCCTCCTGTCTGGGAGAGCTCAGCCGGGGGATGGTTCTGGTTTTCCTCTTGTTCTGGTACTGAATTCAGATTCGTTGCAGCGGGGTGACGGGAACCACCGGATTGTCCCTGTCTTCTGTTCTTGCCAGCCGCCATTGATCGAGTAGAAGGCATATCAGCTTTTTGTTTGTTTCCCACAGACGGCGCCAATGTTGGATCACGGTGGAACTCCGGTACGGACTTTGACGGCAATCCTAGCTCCTTTGCTCCACGCAATCCTGCAAGAGGGGATAGACCGGGCGGTGACCCAGAATCCCTCTCCGATGCTTAAACGAGTATCTCGTATGACTGGCAAGTAATAAACTCAGAGTGTATTCAACTCAGCGTAAGTCTTTCTGAGGTGATCTCCTGCCCTTTTATAGGCAAAGAGATGCCTCAGGTACCTGGCGAACCTTTAGGGGTGGTTAGCCCGTATCCCGCATATCTCGGACGTGATCTCGCGTATCTTAGCCATGCCCCGCGTATCTCGGCCACGCTCCGTGTATCTTAACCACGTTCCGCGTATCTCGGCCACGCCCCGCATATCTTAGCCTTATCCTCTGATAACGAGTCCCGACTCCCATCGGGGACTCCAGAGTTATCTCGTTGTGTCACCGCTCGGGGCCCCTCGTCATCGTGACAGGGCCAATCATTCTCAGGGATTCATCATCGGGGCCTACTTAAAGGCTTCTCATCGGGAGCTTCTAGCTCAACCATCGGGACCGACTCTGTCGGGACCTTGATTCGTCGGGACTCCCTTCGTCGGGACCCTTCTCCAAAGTCATCTTGACCTTCACTCTGGGCCTGGTGGGCCTGTTTGCCGTTTCCTCGCCGTTAAAGGGCCTGACGGCTATAGTCGGACCCATCAGTCGGCAAAAAGACTAACACCCCGCATCCGAAATACAAAACACGCCCACTATGGGGGAAACTCCATGCATAGGCAACTTTACATATGTAGGTCACAAAGTGCGACCGACACCAAGGTCGACTTCTTCTCATGGAAATACAGGGCATGCCTACTACGGGGGCAACCTCGACGCCGAGTTATGAAAGAGAAGCTGTCGGCCGAAAGATTCCGCATTCAAAGTGCGAGGAGGAGCAGTGCTCTAACACATCCAAGGGAAGGGACAACCCTCAACATGTGTCGATAGACCTCTTTCGCATAAAGGCCAAGAAAAAAGTTTGTAAGTACCTATGTGTCTATATAAAATGAAACGCAGGGCAAGGTTCAAGAACCACGCACACATTCCAACAAATGAAGGAAAATGTCACACCTGTCAAGAGCCGAGGCTAAAAATACTCGCACTACTACAGGGTAGGCGAAACGTTGTGCCCCGTCGAGCCACGGAGTCACACTCTTGGATAAAAAGAGAGTCTATACTTTCACCCTTACACTTACGTTCACATTTGTGATTTATATCCATGAATGCATCAATGCCTCTACCCACACTTATGGTTACAACGTGTTTATGCTTGCATTCCTGTGCCCATAAGCACAACACGTTTGCACTCGCGCCTATATCCATGCTTATATCCATGTGCATGTTAGCTCACATCTTCTCACGTTCACACGTGTTCAACACTTAGACATTCATAATTGTCATGTATTCATGCTTACATCCATATACACACTCAATACACTCATACACATGCATATAACTGCATTACGTTTGTAACCCCAACGCTTGCACACGCGTACACTCGATGCCCGCACATTCATGTCTACGATTGCAACATGTTTACACCTGATCCAGTACTTTTGATTTTACTTGCATACATGCTAGTACAACACATCCATGTCCATGATACGTCATTTTTACACCCATTTTTACTTATTGTCTATCCCATAGTTAGAAATTTCCACACATGATTAGCATATTTTCCACATATAGAATCACTTCATACGTGCATGCCAACATGAATTAGATTTTCATCCATCTACTATCATAATCCCGTCATCCCCCTTTCCTAACTTGTGTTTTTAGACATAGAGATAGGAAAACATGATTTTCGCCATACCCGCATTTTTCGGATACCTATCTGAATATATACATGTATGTACTAATGTCTATATTTTCCTTGTCCCGAGAAACGAGGATAAATCGCGGCGATACGCTTACGGACATACGATGAATTCGACAAGAGGTAAAATCACGGGATTGAGTTGAACATGTCATCCTATCGTAAAATAGAGTAAATCAAATGCTAAGCCATTAGTTGACTCGGGGACACGGGATGGATATAAACTCAATTTAGACCCGTTTTTATTCGGATTGTATTATTTTAATTACCCCACGAACGATTTCAAATCGAAACTTTGACCCGAACACGTCACCCGCGGCATAACGGTCCGAACAGGAAAAAACGCCCGCCCGGACACATTGCTGGTCCGACCCCCATGGTCCCGACATCCTTCGGACGTCTGTATCGCCGCCCAAGGGGTGTACGCGACGTCCGAATACTTTCATCCAAATCGTCCCTCGCGGCGACCCGACCTCACTTCGCACGTTCGACCCTTAGAAAATATCACGAACCCTCCCACGCTTGCTAAGGGTCTAATCCCTTTATTATTTGTTAACTGAGCTCGTTTAGAATTTAACGGTTTCATTAATCACCTTAATGTCCCTTGAGCCTATATATAGAACATCACCTCCTTTCATTTGAACTAAGGTAACTTGATGAAACTTTACATATTTGAGCTCTGCCTTCTCTCTACCTTCTCTCTCTAGAATGGCTTCTCATTTAGGCATAATTCATCGAGTACCACCCCCTCACCTCTATGGTCTCGATGTTGCCCCTTTTGCAGGTGTTAGGAGGAGCGCGCGCGGTGTCACACCTAAAATCTGACCTAGGGCGAATTACGTTTTGAAAAACGTGGATTTGAAAAGAGTCGCCACTAGTTAATTACTAGGCTAACTAGAATCCTAAATTACCTAAGTGAATAACGAATTAAACACGTAGGTATAAAATCGGTCTACGATCAAAAATTCGAGTTCGGGAGTTCAATTACGAATTAAAAAACATTATTTTTTAACTACGCCCTTTCGGTACTCAGGTTTGATCAGTACAACGCATGCTGAAGAGAATTTAGCTATGGTGGCTGTAGCAGATGAATGCCTTTCTCCGATACGTGAAGGAATTATACCAGATTCCTCTACGGGACTGAGTCCTCTTGTAAACAAGATGGCGATCAAGAGGAAATCACCGGAGGATAATACAGAAGTAGACCACCGTTTAAAAAAGGTCAAAATTTCTGCTTCAAATCCGACTGCAAGGGGTGGAAGCATAATGGCTAAAGGGAGAGGGTGTGGTCGACCAAGACGGAGTCGTGGTCGAGGAAAACAAATCAGTCGGAGTGGGAATTTGTCGATGGAGCGTTCAGAGGGTGGTGGTTTTGAGCTAGCTATTGTAAAGGGTTTTGGTGGCTGTCCCGACACAGCCACACAGGGTCCATGAGTCTACTATCTTGGAATTGTCAGGGACTTGGATCCGACCTGACGATTCCTCACCTCAAGGATCTCCGGGGAAGATTTACGCGGGCCATAATCTTCCTTATGGAAACAAAAAATAAGTCGGTAGTTTGTGAGCGGGCTCGTCGAGAACTCCGGATGGATAGGGCGATGTATGTTGAACCGAATGGTCGATCGGGAGGGTTAGCGTTGTGGTGGACGAAAGAGGTTGATGTATCTATTCTACACAAGTCAAAGAATATGGTGGATTGTGTTGTATCATGTGAATCAACGGGTGCGTCTTGGTTTTTGACGTGTGTCTATGGCGACCCCCTACAACTTAGTAGTCGCCTAGAGATTTGGCAAAAGCTTAGGCGCCTATCGAGACGAAGGTCTACCCCATGGCTTTGTGTTGGTGATTTCAATGAGATACGAGCTCATGAGGAAAAACAAGGTGGTCCGAGGAAGAATCAGTTCCACATCGACTCATTCAATAGCATGATTATTGATACTGAACTCTTGGATATGCACTTTCAGGGTTTGATGTTAACTTGGTCAAATAATCGGCGTAATGGTATTTTCGTCAAGGACCGTCTTGATAGAGGCCTAGCCAATCTTTCATGGCTGAATGTCCACCCAAGAGCTCAAGTCTTTCACGAACCAGCGGTAGGATCGGATCATAGCCCCATAGTCATTGTTCCTGAGCACAAGGATCTTAGAGGACCGAAGCCGTTTCGATTTGAGGAGATGTGAACCGAGCATGAGGAATGTGACCCTCTAGTTCAAGCAACGTGGAATGCGACACCGGACACGATTTTCGTTGAGACACATACTGTGGTGGAGACAAAGCTTAACCATTGTCGATGTAAGCTAGTAAAGTGGAGCAAGCGTACTTTTGGAAACAATAGGCATCAAATTCGGGAAGTCTGTGCCCAACATTGAGCTGTACAGGTTAATATTCAGTCAAATGTTGGAGCGCTTGAAGAGAGAAGCTGTCTTCGAGACTCGGGGAACTGTGGAAACGCGAGGAAATGTATTGGAAACAAAGGTCTCGTGTGAAGTGGCTTAATTACGGCGACCGCAACTCAATGTTCTTTCATATGACCACCATAGATCGGCGACGTCGAAAAAAAAATATTGGAAATTACTGATGCAACTGGGATAATATAACAAATGATAGTGCAATAGGCGCAGTGTTTACCAGGTTTTATGGGGATTTGTTTACTTTGTCGGGGCAGCGTGACTGGAGCCGGGCACTGGACGTCACGCCAGAGCTGGTTTCGCAGTCAGTTAATGACTAGATTACTGCAGAGGTTACCTTCGATGAGGTTAAGCGAGCTACGTTTCAGCTTGGGGGCTCAGAGGCGCCGGGACTCGATGGCTTTCCTGGGTTATTCTTTCAAAGATACTGAAAGTTGGTTGGCAAAGATGTGTACCAGTTAGTCAAATCTGTTCTCACTACCAATACTATTCCTCCAATGGTTGGGCTAACTAATATAGCTCTTAACCCGAAGACTAGCAACCCGACGTCGCCAAGCCAGTTTAGGCCAACTAGCCTTTGCAACTTCATGTACAAGATTATCTCGAAAGTTTTGGTTAATCGGCTCAAGCCACATCTTTCGGACATGGTAACTCCTTTCCAAAGCGCGTTTTTTTCCGGTCGGTTGATTCAAGATAATATTTTAGTGGCACATGAGGTTTTTCATTACCTAAGAAATAGAGTTGCCACAAAGAAGGAGGAATGTGCACTCAAAGTTGACATGGAGAAGGCCTATGATAGAATCGAGTGGGATTTCCTAAGTGCGATGTTGACCAAGATGGGGTTTTGCCCTCTGTGGGTTCAATGGATTCCGATGTGTGTGTCGACGGTTACGTATCAGATCTTAATAAAGGGAAAGCGGACTACACCTTTTAAGCCCTCGCGGGGTATAAGTAAAGGTGATCCTCTCTCGCCTTACCTATTCATAATCGCGGCGGACGTTTTATCTCGAATGTTAACGACCGAAGTAGCCCGAGGAAATCTGCTAGGTATCCGCATGAAGCGAAGATGTCCTGACCTACACCACCTGTTTTTCGTTGACGATTCGGTATTTTTCATCAAAGAAGGCCCTCGGAATGCACTGGTTCTTAAAAATATTTTAGGAGAACACTGTGAGGCCTCCGGACAGAAAGTCAACGTGGATAAATCAACCATCTACTTTAGCTCCAACATACGGGATCAAACGAAGACAGACATCGCCGGAGTGTTGGGTGTCAAGGTAACGCAAAACCCGGGGATGTATTTGGGCTTGCCGACGATATGGGGGAGATCTAAAAAGGAAGCTCTTGGATTTCTAAAGGAACGAATTGTAGCAAAGTTACAAGGTTGGAAGACACTTTTACTAAACAACGCGGGTAGGGAAGTGTTGATAAAGTCGGTAGTTACTGCAATGCCAACTTATGTGATGAGCATCTTTTTACTCCCCAAAACCCGGTGTGCCGAGATTGTTAGATATCTGTCCAATTCGAGTTCGTATTTACATTTCGGGCCTCGTAAAATATCCCAAAGCCCGTAAAAAAAACCTTTCGCGGACACCCAAGTCTAAAACGGTCCGGGATACGCGTAATTCCCGGGCCGAAGGACTTCCGGATTGCTTCGGCAATCCGGACCTGTCCCGGATTGTTAAACAATCCGGGTATGTCCGGATTACCGTTTTACCTCGTATGCTCACCCCGATTAAATTGCCAAGTGCGGGAAGTCGGTGCATACATAGTCCGCCTTGATGATGGTATACGTCCTCCTTACATACCGACATCAAGTAGTTCAAAACTAGGCATGATCCTTAGGTTCCCTATAAATAGGGGCCTAGGTCTCCCATTCTAGACAATTCCCTCACTTTTGGACTTGAAATGCTCTGACTTCTCTCTAAGGCTTTCTCTCTCTAGAAGTGCTAACTTGAGCGTCGGAGTGGGCCCAACCAGCATTCCCCCCTCCCACGCTGGTTTCTGCCCCTCGTGCAGGACCCGAAGATCAAGAGCTCAAGGTCGAGGATTGGGAGTTTGGCTCGGTGATATTGTATTAAGGATTGCGTCGTTCCCGTCCTTATACATACATCTCGACCCCGATCGTGAAGGAAGAAGCCTGTTCGTGAAGGAAAAAGCCTGAAGCTGCCCAACTGGTGAAGCGAACACAACATTTGGCACCGTCTGAAGTGATTCGAACAAAAAGCCGTGCTGCAAGCCATGACAGGAAGACGACCAAAGAAGACAGGTGTAAGTAGGATGAAACCAACGAGAAGTCAACCAGGACCTTCTCATATGCCGGACGCAGAATCGACGGCTTCGTCCATTCCGTCCGCAAATGCCCCTCCTGCACAGTACGGGCCAGAAGATCAAAACAACGAGCCTCCGCGAGAGCAAGGGACGAGGGTGGATCAGGAATTCCCATCAGGAATTCCCATCAGGAATGCCAGCAGAGGCAGCACAGCGACAAACAAGGAATGCAGCCAACATACCTACAGTCACACCGGCAATGATGGCGGAACTTGAAGAACTTCTTGCTCTCAGGGAGATCTTAAGGAGTCAAGGATATGCTGCACCTCCGCCACCACCCCCGCATGCTAATGAACAAGCTGCACCAGCCAGGGAGGCGTCACATGATGCCAACCAGCAAAAGCTGCAACACCTAGAGGGAGTAGGAGACTCTGAAAATTCATATCAACAGGCCAGGCGGGAGTCAGCACGTTCATGCACTCCAAGCGTTGGCATAAAGCAACAAAAAGGAATGAGATGGAAGCAGCCTCCTGTGAGCAATTCACAGCGCCCACACAAGGAGGATAACTTTAAGATAACAAGCCATGCTGACACATGCAACGATGGGTGAGGAAGCCCCCGCACGAAAATGACATCCCAATCACGGGACTCACGGCTAAGGCCTTAGAAGAATTGATTGAGTGAAAAATGAAGCAATCGAAGATGAAGGGAATGCATGCCTTGGAAGAAAATGCATCGCATCCATTCTCTGATGAATTAATGCATAGTCACGTTCCAGATGCCCTGTACAGAATCGGTGGAGAAAAATACAGAGGATAACGAGATCCAATCGAGCATGTGCAATAACATGAAGCGTCTCTGCTAGGACGAACGGACAACCCGCATCACGTTGCCATGACATTTGCTAATACTCTCGTTGCAACTGCCGCACATTGGTTCTTCTCACTGCCATGCGGAAGCGTTACGTCATGGGCATCTCTAAAGGAAAAATTCATTCAAAGATACATGGGGGAGCGCACACTCCTTAAAGGGCCGAACGCGTTGAATGAGGTGACACAGCAAAACGACGAGTCGTTAGCAGATTATTACATCCGATTCAATCAAAACATCTCAGAAATTCAAGGAAACATCACCGAAGGAGAAATCGTGCGCGCCTTCATTGCAAATTTAGGCCGAAGAGGACATGCCCTGGCTGAAAAGATGTCAAGGCGCCCAGCTGAGACACTGGAATAATTGGGGCGGCAAGGGTAGAAGAATTTGTGGATCTAGACCGATTCAGAGAGCAACATAAGGCGAAAGTTAGTGCAGCTCGCGCTAAGGAGAAGCAAGCAAAACCCCAGCAAGCGAGACAATTCCAGCCCCATAAGAGGCCGTATCAGCCCGAATTTCAAAGACCAAAAGAAGTAAACCTGGCAGAATGCGTTCCTTTGAATGCACCACTTTCCTTAATCTTAAAGAAGATGAAGGAGGATAATATGTGGAGGGAGCCAGCAAACTTCCGAAAGGGGCCATTGGGAAAACAGGGAGATAAATGGTGTGAAAACCATGAAGTCTACGGCCATGAAACAAACAGTTGTGTCACCTTGCGATTTCGCATAAACAACTTCATCCTTAAAGGGGAGCTCAAGCAATATGTCGACCAAGACGACAAACGACAAAAGAAGAACCATGCAGAGCAACCCGGCAAGGGAAACAAGGGAAAGGAGAAAGTCAATGAAAACCCACCGCCGCCAAAGCGTGGTGTCATCAACGTAATCCACAGTGGGCCAGCAGCAGGAGGTAGCGTTTCTAACGCCCGAGATGTCTATGCCTCACAGCTTCAAGTTCTGCCCAAGTACGGGAAGAGGCGGCAACCAGAGAAGGAAGACATAATCATCCCGTTCTCAAACGCCGACAAGAAACACATAGTGTATCCTCATGATGATGCTTTGGTCATAACAATGGACATCAATGGATTTGACGTGCAAAGGATTCTGGTAGATGGTGGGAGTGCTGCGGATTTAGTGCATATAGAGGTGCTCAAGAAGATTTGAAAAAAGGAAGCCGATCTCTCGCCGAGCACGTTTCCGTTGGTTAGTTTCGCAGGAGCGGCCACCTACCCATTGGGCATGATTACACTTCCAGTTATCCTTGGAGACGGCTGGAAGGCATTGCGTATAGACGTCACATTTGTAGTGGTAGACAACCTGGGGGCATATAACGGCATCCTATGGAGAACAACGATCAACCCACATGACATTGTGCCATCTACAGCTCATCAGAAAATGAAGTACCTAACTCCTCACGGGATTGGGGAAGTGTTAGGTGATCAAACAGCCGCACAAAAGTGCTATGTCAATGCCTTGAGAAAAATGAAACAAGTGCCAATTGCCATGATAGGAGTTGGTGCAAAGAGAAAGCTGTTCGCCTCGAACGACGATGATGAAGGAAAGAAGGAAAAGTTATCGCCAAGGTCTGAACTTGACAGGATTATTTGTTCGCCTAAGAGGAGTGTGCTTGATGTCAAGAAGGAAGAAGAAGAATCCATCATGTCCTACTTCCGAATGTTCGCTCAAATGAAACTGCACTGAGAGCAATCAAGAAGGACGTCATCAACGCATTTTTCCTGAACATGAACACATCAACATTTTTCCTATTCGGAAGGGAATTTGGATGGCGTACAACTAAGACAATGGCGTGCTTAAAAGACAAGATGGACACTGCGATCTCTTGTGAGCGTGAATTGAGATGGGGCACACCTCTCAACGCAAGTGGGGAAGCTCAAACTTCAAGGAAATCAGAAGGCTCAAGCATGGATTATGCTAACATTTTCACCCCTTTGAACACGGAGGTGGAAGAGATATACGTCAAGCTTCTGGAAAACAAGCTTCCAAGACCACTTGAGCCCGAAACCGCCTTCTTAGGCGGGGATATTGAAGATTGGTGCCGATATCACCAAACTTGGGGGCATAATACATATGGTTGTTTGACCTTGAGGATGGAGATTGAAGAATTTATCGCGCATGGAGCTCTAGGAAGCTATGTCGCGAACAACAGTGCCTTCAGCCGCCAAGATATATTTGAGCGAGATAGACTTTCCACTTCTAATTTATCTTTTTCAATGCACCTTTAAGAATATTAGTGCAGTTCATGCCTTTGTTATTAGAAGTATTTCGGTAGAAGCAGTCAATAGACGCCTTCCCGCAAAGCTATTGTAAACACGACAAATATCTAATGATGGTCAATTTACTTTCGTAGGTACATCTCTACATTATGCATTATACTCTGGATTAACATCAAGTAGAAAACAACGTGCATACTACTCATAATCATCACGCCATGCAACTTATAATAGGTGACATCAACAAGTGCATCTTCAACAAATTCAAAAGCAATATCATGCAATATTCCAAAAGTGACATGGTGCAATATCCTTCTCAAAAGGACAATACCCATGTTCACATCTATCAAAAGTAACATGTTGCGACATCCTTTCCAAGAGGGCAAACCTCATGTTTACTACTAAAAAAAGACATGTTGTGAAATTCTTCGGGCAAATCCTCATGTTCATAGCCATTCCCTGAATAAAAACAGGATGCGGAAAATGCAATGATGGGACTGATCACCCCATCGTGGCGGAAGTCCTCTTGTTAGACGACAACCCCACACACTAAAAGTATGCATACTCTCTTAAGGGTTCATACACCATGAAGACTTAGGCCCGAAAAGGATAGATTCATGTTATACGCTTCTTTAAGCAAACCTTGTACAAAACTCATCAAAACTACAAGTCGAGTCTTTTATAACGTTATCTTGCTCTTTAGCATTTCACGCAAAAACAACAAAATAAGCAAAGAGTACCTTGCAATAACGTCGCTTTAGAGTGGAACTAAGAGACGGTATAAACTCAAGTCTTGCTTCGTCAAGACGACACTGCCACATGTCAAGTGCCAATGCCAAGTGCCCGCGCCAAGTGCATTACCACTTACAACACTACAAGTACCTAGCGTACGCATCTTGCTTCGCCTTGGAATCCAACCAAGAGGGGCGTTCATAACACTCGACAATGCGCGACATATATTCACAATTACGGACATCATGTTCATCATATAAGGATATCTATCCTATCTCTCAAATCCAAAGCATACGGACAACATGGATACTCACGGTATGAAATATTACTAACAAGATATCACACGATTTATATTATCGAAAAAAAGGTCTAAAGAACGAAGTTCCAGACAAAGCAAATACACAAATAAAGGTTTGGACAAAAGCCTCAAACATATCATCATCTCCAAAGGACTAAGACAGCATGTCCAGAAAATCAACACCAAGTTCAACATCAGCATCGTCATATCCAAAGGTCAAAGCAATAGAAGCCGCTTCAGCTGCCTTACGTTGCAAATCCGCAACATGTTAAACAGCAAAAGAAGAATAAGGACCCAGCTTGTCGAACGGAAACCTGGGGGCAAGTGCATGAACTCTGCCAATGTAATCTTTGGCAAACTCATCAACCAAAGGTGCAAGATCCGCTTTAGCAGCGGCAAGGACGACGGCAGAATAGGCAGGGGTACTAGGATACTCAACCAATCCCTTCTCAACTCCTGCTCTGTGTGCCTCGTCACGAACAGAAGCAAGCGCGGCATCATGAACACTGTTGTTCTCCGCAATTTGCTACTTTATAGCAGCAATCTCAGCCTCAAGTTGTTCAGCATGGACGCGACGAGTAGCAATACACGCATCAATATCGGCAACCTTGGAGTTCAAATTCCGCACTTCCTCTTCGGACTGTGCAAGCTCGCGGGAAACTGTACTGCACTTCTTGATAGTATCCTTCCTCTCACTTACAAGCTCCAACACAAAGGAAGACATGTTCATGATCCTTGAAATAGCCTAAGTGTAGCAAACAAAGCAATAACGATCAACAACAACAAAGCATATGTGTACAACAGGAAGGCAAAAAGTCAGAGCAAGATCTACCGGTGCAAATTCAGCCAGGCCGTTCTCAACGTATTCCTGTGCCTCCTCATCAGTAGACGGTTTGACATCATGATCACCGGGAGGAACACATCTTTGAAGCACACGCACACCAACTCTTGGAGTGCTAAGTTTGGAGTCCTTCGGGAAATGAAGACTACCAGCGGAGAAAGGTGACCAGTTTTTTCCGGAAACATCAATCCCGTCAGAAAGGATCCAATCATCACACTTAATACGTGGCAACGCTACAATAAGAACAACGTAAAACAAGGAAGACATTAGGAAAAATATACTAAGTATAAGAAGTATGTCAAGTAGAACAATGCATACCTCGGCGGGAAGAATGCTCCTCCTCGGGCCGGTCCCTCGACCGGGGGGGGGGGGGGGGGGGCAGAAGGCGCTATCGTGCGACTCTCAACTCTCTTCCCTTTATCGCAAAAAGGAGCTGGAATAGCCGCACTCGGTTTAGAGCGCTTCAGGTCACTCGAGGGACACGCCCCTGCGGCAGGTCTCTTGGGGGGAACACTAGTGGCAGGTACCGCAACAACGCGCTCAGTCACATGCACAGAGTTACCTAAAGGAACAAAGACAACGTGAATATAACAAAACTTGAAAAATCAGCAAGTCAAGCGAAGATACAAGAAGACGCCTCACTTTTAGGTCCTTTGCCACGTTCATGTCCGAAGCCTTCAGGAATAGTGGGGGCAATATTACGAGCACGACGCCCAACTGACAGGTTATCACGATCATTAGTTGTCTGCAAAGACGAGCTTTTTCCATCAAAACGAACTACATTGCAACATAGTAAAGGTTATAAAAGATATCAACATACCAAATCTTCAGAAGGAAGTATATGAATCCCGGCATCAATCAAATCCTGATCCGAAGCACGTAATAGACAATGATAGCGACGTTCTTACTGACATCGAAGAATGCTCTTCACCGCCTCCCTATCATCCAAGGAAATGTGAGAAAAAATAGGAGCTGGATCAGCCTTCTCCACATTGTCAACATCCCAAATAGTCCAGACATCGCATACGAAGAAGTAGTGATGTCGCCAATGCGAACCAGAACGATCAGCCGGGGCGGCTAGACATTGTTTGTGATCCCACTCGGCATCTCCAAGACCAAGCTTCTCAAAGCCCTTATCTTGCAAGTTCGGCCAACGCATCTTCATTCCACACAACCCCGTCGTGTCTGCACACATCAGTTGATAGAAGCATCGGAAAAGAGTGGTGGAATAGTGCCAAGATTGCTTGTGGAACAAAACTCGAAAACAGCTCCATACATGAAGGCCAGCAGGAGATAGGCTTAAGGGTGATATCCGGTAATAGCGACAAAGGTCCACCAAGTCAGGACAATAGGGAAAACGCAGACCTTCCTTAATCTGCGAGGTATAAACCGCAGATAGATCACTTGGAGGAATAGTAACTTGCCCTTTTCTGGAGTCCGGCAGCACGTCATAGGGAAGAACAGCCTCCAAAGCAGAATCAAGTCCACAACAAGTCGCGTACAGCTCAAACATATCTTCATCAATATAGTTGAAGAAGTAACTCACAATCCTCGTAGGGTCCTTAAGAGACTCAACTGTGTTGATACCCGGCTCGTCTCCAACATCTGAACATAACGTCACTCGCGGAACGGGGATAGAAGACTTACTCATGATAACCACGGCAAGAAGACTAATTCTGAAAAGAAGTCTGCGTAACTCGAAATCATGAAAATTACAAGTAACAAGTTAATCAGTGTGCAAGCTCTATGTATGTACATGCATATCGACATAGGTACATGATTTCAAGGGCGAAATATTTTATAAGTGTTTTGCTCAGATGACAGTCGGCATATTGCAAGTGGACATCACGTTACTATGTGTCAAGCATATTACTAAGTGTTAGCATACAACAAGGTGTTGACATACAACCTGCATTTACATCAAGTACATGGATACAACATACATAGCCAGAGAAAGAAAAAAATTCTAAGTACGGGGGCAAGAGCGCACATACAAGTACGTACATACATGTCGACAAGTGAAGAATATTTTCTAAGTATTTCCATGTACGTACATACATGTCGACAAGGATGCATGTCGACAAGTGAAGAATATTTTCTAAGTATTTCCATGTACGTACATACATGTCGACAAGGGTGCATGTCGACAAGAGGAAAATATTTTCTAAGTGTTTCCATGTACGTACATGCATGTCGACAAGTGAAGAATATTTTCTAAGTATTTCCATGTACGTACATACATGTCGACAAGGATGCATGTCGACAAATGAAGAATATTTTCTATGTGTTTCCATGTACGTACATACATGTCGGCAAGAGGAAAATATTTTCTAAGTGTTTCCGTGTACGTACATACATGTCGACAAAGGTACATGTTGACAAGAGGAAAATATTTTCTAAGTGTTTCCATGTACGTACATACATGACGACAAGAGGAAAATATTTTCTAAGTGTTTCCATGTACGTACATACATGTCGACAAGGTACATGTTGACAAGAGGAAAATATTTTCTAAGTGTTTCCATGTACGTACATACATGACGACAAGAGGAAAATATTTTCTAAGTGTTTCCATGTACGTACATACATATCGACAAGGGGAAAATATTTTCTAAGTGTGTCTATGTATATACGTACATGTCGACAAGGATGGATTGCATACATCAAGTAGCTACTATCGACCTCTACAAAATGCCTCTTGAGTATTCCTACAACGCTTATCGACAAAGCTCATACGACAACATCTATGCTATCATTACCAACATACAACCATGGACGACCGTGCACGCGCAACTATCAATAATCAATATCGAGCATGCTAGAACAACGACTAAGGCATGGGAAAATATGTCGGCAATGAACACTATGCATAAGGGAAGTATAACGATTCATTTACACTTTTCTATAATTTTCAGCACTTAGGAAAATTTTGGCCGATTTGGGGCTAAGTATTCTAATGCATTTTATCAAACACCTTGTATGCATGATAAGATAACGAGGTACATGATGATTTCAAGACTAAATCAAGGCCAAGAAAAGTCACGAAAGGTCTAGCCATGTACGAAATTGGACTCACCGATACGAAGCAAGTTCGAATTATTACTCGCCCTCACCCCGAAGACCCACGCGCCGCCGCCGTCCACACGCGCCGCCGCCACCGCCGCCCTCACGCGCCGCTGCCATTGCCTCACGCGCCGTGCCCCTTGCCTCACGCACCGCCTCGATTCCCTCTTTGCCCGGATTCGATCTTGATCGATGTCAAAAGTAATGAGATTACTCCAAATTCACACCTCCATGAATTCCCTCTTCATCAAGAATGGAGAGCTTCTTGAGGATTTATCTATTAAGGATGTAAGATAATGGGTATTCTCTCTCCTAATTCTCATTAATAGTGCCTACACCATGTGCTAAGGACTAAACTAGTATTTCTTTTCACACAAGTCCTTAGTATCACATACTTACAACTCTCCTATGCTTGTTTTACATACATGCTCTCTAGTATTGCATAACGCGCTTCGTAGATCGTCATGCATGTTATCGCTTTTATACGTACATGATGCAAATTCATGATGGTCGCGTGATTATTTTTATAATCTAAGTATGAATTGAATGTTTGCATCATTTTCCATGATTGCATCATACTACATGTTTGCATCATTTTATGTGTTTACATCATGCTTCGTGATTACGTACATGTTCTCCAATTCCATATTATTCTAACTGTTTTGCTTATTGCATGATTACGACGTTCGTCTATTATGTCATCATTTGCATATTGACAACGTGTTATACGCTTACTTCATATATCATGATATTATCACATTGCATGTCATTGTATGCATGGTATCTGTTACGCTAATTGTTGCGTCCTGGCTGAACTGGGTCGGATGGACGCGTCTGTCTGATGGGTTTGTTCGGGTTTTTGCGCTGACACCCTTCGCCAGGAAGAGGTATTCGCCTAATGCCGATGACGAGTGTTCGGTTTTAACGCTTTGTCTCGGAAAATGTCGGTGTCTCAGGAAACGGCTGTGTCTCAGGAGGAGTCCGTGTCTCGGGAAATGGTTGTGTCTCAGGAAATGGCGGTCTGGGCACAAGTCTCAGCGTTTGGGCACATCTTACTCCTATTTCTCTTCCTCGCCTTAGCTTTGGGGCCCGTTTCCTGCACAAAGGGCCAGTACTAGCACGGAGAGGGGGGGTGGTGCTAGTGGAGCCCTCTCTGATGCCTAAGTCACGATTGGGGCTAAAAAGGTAATCTTAGAGAGAGAAAATATTTCTAGAGAGAAGTCAGAGCTCAAAGTGCTAAAGTTGGGCAAATGAGAGGATGTGTCCAAATGGGTGGCCAAGTCCTCCTATTTATAGGCTTCCTTGGGACCGGACCTGGTTTTGAAGCGGTTTGATGACGGTTCAAAAGCAAGCGGTAACCGTCATCAATATTGGCAATGCGCGAACTCGACTTCTCTACACATAACGGTAATCGCGTAACGGTAATCTCGTAATACCCGTAGAGCAATCCGGACCTCGTCGAATTTGGGCAATTCGGCGAGGTCCGGCTTGTCGCGCAACCCGGACCTCTGGATTGCAAGCAATCCGGACCGTTTTGACCCTCGGGAGGCGATTGTTTAAGTCGTGATGTGATTTTAAATGTGTTTTCGAGGCCCGAAATATAAATACGAACCCGAATTGGACATATATCCATCACTTGCCCCCGAGTCAAGTAACGGTTTAAAACCTTTCTTGACTCTATTTTAAGTTAGGGTACATGTCCAATTTGAGCTTGACGCTAACCTCCCGGTTTTGATTGTTGGTTGGACGTAGAAGTCTTGATTTCGTCCGTCCTTTGATTTTTTTTGACCGAGTGACTTTATTTCCTGTCATCACGGTTAGTGCAATAGAAAATGCGCGTATATATCGTGCAAACATGATTACTGCTAGGGATATAAGTAATTAGTAATATGTCATGCGGAAATGCTTTTTATCAACATGCATGCATAAGTAACGGTCATGGCAAGAACGTAATTACGTGATGCTAGAAATATAATCCGTATACTCTAAAATGACTTAGGGATTAATAAATCATGAATCATGCGATATGAAAACATGCACGTAAAATGACGAATTTGATATGCGTAATACCAAATTAATCATGTGCGTAGAGATAAATACTTAGAAGAGGGTGGAGTATACCGTAAGCACTTAGGCGTGGGTGTAGATGAATTACTCCTTTGATCCTTATCATCAAGGAATCTTTTGGGATATGTGATTACACTAATCCTCATCCTTTTTTGCAGGTGATTGCTCCACCATTTCTAGAAACCATTTGCTTGTTCATAGTTTCTTCACCGTCGTAAACTTTAGGTGCATCCCGAAAGTTACGTGTTTGATTCTTGACTTTTTTTTAGAAATTGACACCACCAATCGACTCAGATCATCGCGACTATTCCGGCGCCGCCTTCAGAATCGCCAGACGACGCCGGACGCGCCCTCACGCGCCGTCGCGTGTGTGTTGCCCTGCCGGCGCGTGCAACCCACGCGCCGCCTTCCCGTGCTCCGTTCGTCGCGGTCTTTACCTTTCTGAAATCGTCTCGACGAGTGGAGTCAATTGTGATACTTTTTGTCACATTTTGAGGAAGTCTGAAAACTCGATTTTACAGGACAGCTTCGTCTTGAATTTTGGATGTTGCCGTGTTGTCGTTCCTTTGAACTATTTGTCGTTGTTGTTGCATAGAGCTGCTCACTGGTGTTCGTATGTTGAATAATTGCTGGTTGGTTGTTGTTGGTATCGTCGTTAGCTCATGCCTTAGACGATTTTTTACCTCCGTGGATAGTTGTGGTAAAATTCCCCCCTTGGACATATTTCCCCCATGCCTTCGCGTAAAGGCCTTTCGGTCGGTACGTGTAGTTTTTCCCTTAACGGGGTTGTTAGTTGTCGGAAGTTGCCAAATGTCTTTGGGAGTAGTCGTTTGTTGTCTTGATGTCTTAGAGAAATATTTTCTTAAGTGTTGTCGTGTTTGCTCTTCGCGGTCGTCACGTTAGTCGTTCCCTTTGCATGATAGCTTCTTGGGACGTTGGCCACTTTTATTGCGCGCATCAACTTTGCTATGCGCGTTGACATTGCTACACGTATGTTGTTATGTGCATTGGCGCTAATGGTTGTATGTTGGTAATGATAGCTTAGGCGATGTATTGTTGAGCATCAGGTATAGACTGTCGGTCATTGTCTGCAAACATGTTAAAACACTTAGAAAATATTTAAACGATATATAATGCTTGTTACCATAGTTGTCGTCGTATGAGCTTTGTCGATGAGCGTCGTAGGTGTGCTTAGGAGGCATAGCTACTTGTTGTATGCAATCCATCTTTGTCAACATGTATATACGTACATGGAAACACTTAGAAAATATTTTCTCCTTGTCGACATGTATGTACATTCATGGAAACACTTAGAAAATATTTTCTCCTTGTCGACATGCATCCTTGTCGACATGTATGAACGTACATGGAAACACTTAGAAAATATTTTCTCCTTGTCGACATGCATCCTTGTTGACATGTATGTACGTACATGGAAACACTTAGAAAATATTTTCTCCTTGTCGACATGCATCCTTGTCGACATGTATGTACATACATGGAAACACTTAGAAAATATTTTCTCCTTGTCGACGTGCATCCTTGTCGACATGTATGTACGTACATGGAAACACTTAGAAAATATTTTCTCCTTGTCGACATGCATCCTTGTCGACGTGTATGTACGTACATGGAAACACTTAGAAAATGTTTTCTCCTTGTCGACATGTATGAATGTACACGTATGTGCGTATTTGCCCCCGCACTTAGAATCTTTTCACCATCCCTGGCTATGTACGCTGTATCCGTATGCTTGATGAGAACACAGGTTATATGCCAACTCCTAATAATATGCTGACACATAGTTGTATGCTGACAGCTTGCAATATGCTGACTGTCATCCTGAGCAAAACACTTAGAAAATATTCCACCCTTGTAATCTTGTATGCTGCGAGTATGAGCTCGATGTTGTCATGCAAGGTTAATGTGTTGAAGAGGTTGCCCCCCTTGCGTGATGCTTGTTACTTGTTGCGCGAAGACTAACAAGTCTTGTACGTACATAGTTGTCTCACATGGAGCGTCCGTTGCATAAGTGTTGATGCGTGTTTACGCACTGACTGGATTGTTGGTTGCATTTTCCAGGATATCAGATCTTGCTGTCTTCTTGTCAGAATTAGTCTTCCCACGGCTGTTACCATGAGTAAGTCCACTATCTCCATCTTGATGGAAAAAGCTTGTCTTTGCAGATAGCCGATGCGTACAGTAATCCGTTTGTTGGGAGGAATGTCCGTTCAAGTGCCCCCGCTAATCTGGAGTCTACAGACATGGTCGCGGTAAAGGGTTTGTGAGTAAGATGTCTCATTGTATCTTATTTGAACTTGTTAATTTTCCAAGTTATTGCTTTCATGTTGTTGAACGCGTGGCTGTTGCTTCTGTTTTTAGCACAATTCTCAAAAGATCCGACGCAGGGGCGCGTTTCTTGAGCGATTCTTAGTTCTTTTTGCTGAGTACGACCGTGCTAATTCCTTCTTGTGATAAAGGGAATAGAGTTGAGGGTCGTGCGGTGGTGTCTTCTGCCCCCCGGTCGAGGGACCGGCCCAAGGAGGAGCGTTACTCCTATTGAGGTAAGTATTTGTTGACTGCTGATTTTGATGCACGTATTGCTGATTGTCGCGCTTATGTTGAAGAGCTATGTTGTGTTGAATGTTGAAACAACCATTCTTTTCGTGTCCTTTGTGTGGATGAAGACATTGCATTTGATGTTGACATTATGAACTCTTTTCCATAGGTCCATAGAGATGATGTTAACTCTTGGTTGGTGTCAGGCTGTCTGCTTCCAGCATGTTGAACCCTTTGTGAATGGGTTGATGTTATGTTGATAATTCTTTGTTCATGCCTTTTATTGCATGATATTTCGTCACCTGGATCTGTTTTCAATAATAATCATGTGATAACTTGTTAGTAATATTTTATACCTTGAGTTATCTTTGCCGTCCGTATGCTTTGAACTTGGAAGATAGGATAGATATCCTTAGATAATGAACATGATGTCCGTATTTGCGACTGTATGTCGCTCACTGTTAAGTGTTATTATCGCCCTTCTTGGTTAGATTCCAAGGCATGGCAAGATGGATAGAGCATAGGATGTTGCGACTTGGGCATTGTAGGTTTTTGTTGAATGTGGATGACTAGTAATCATAGATGTAGTCTCCGCCGCCGTGACCATTAGCCACTTCTTGATTGATGACTTTAGATGCTCTCAAGATTGCTTGCATGATGCATTACGCATGTTGCCCTTCTTTTCTGAATAGCTTGCCGCTATATATGTTGTAACCTGTCATGTATTTTGCGTATAGCGACTTTTCTTAACAAGTAGTGTATTTGAAAGGTGTTATCTTGGCTAAGCAAGATACTAGTTTATACCGTCTCTTAGTTCCACTCTAAGGCGACGTTGTACAAGACTCGACTTGTTTATTTTTATGAGTTTTAAACAGGGTGCGCACCTGCCAGCGTGTATCAACCCGCGTTGGGGAAGCATACGTAAAAACATTTTGGTTTTTGAAAAAATATTTGCGATACATGATTCCTGCGTCCATGGACCACGTAACACTTTTTGAAAATATGTATTTTGATGCATGCTTTCTGCGTCCAGGAACCATGCAACACAGTTTGAAAATCTGTAGTACGGAATTGTCATCTAACAAGAGGACTTTTGCCGAAAAGTGTGAACCCTTAAGCAGGAATTCATAGTACGGGATTGTCTTCTAACAAGAGGACGTTCGCCGTATAGAGTGAACCCTTAAACAGGAATTCATATTATGGGATTGTCATCTAACAAGAGGACATTCGTCATAAAGAGTGAACCCTTAAACAGGAATTCATAGTATGGGATTGTCATCTAACAAGAGGACATTCGCCATAAAGAGTGAACCCTCAATAAGATATACAAACTTGTTGTAGCGTGGGGTTGTTGTCTAACAAGAGAACTTCCGCCACTTATGGGGTGATCAGTCCCGTATTGTATTTGCCCATCCTATTCTGAATCCAGGGAATGGCGATGAACATGAGGATTTGCCTCTAACAAGAGATGTCACAGCATGTCATTTTTTAGAAGTAAACATGGGGTTTGTCTTCACAAAGAGGATACCTCAACATGCTACTTTTGATAGTAAATCTTAGTGTTTATCCAAGATATTGCTTGTAGTTGACGCCTTTGGAATAGTCGTCATTTTGATAGTAGACCTTGGTGTTTTTCCAAGATATTGCTTGTAGTTGACGCCTCTGGAATAGTCGTCATTTTGATAGTAGACCTTGGTGTTTTTCCAAGATATTGCTTGTAGTTGACGCCTCTGAAATAGTCGTCATTTTGATAGTAGACCTTGGTGTTTTTCCAAGATATTGCTTGTAGTTGACGCCTTTTAAATAGTCGTCATTTTGATAGTAGGCCTTGGTATTTTTCCAAGATATTGCTTGTAGTTGACGCCTCTGAAATAGTCGTCATTTTGATAGATAATCCGCGAGTTGTCATTGCGACATATAAGTTGACTGTGCACATAGCGCGATGGCTTTGTGTTGCCGGCACCTTCTTGAGATAGACGCCAATGTTATGAATGGAGAAATAAACTCCCTGTTGGTGTAGATAATAGATATGTTGGCGTTGTATACCATAAATCCCTCCTTGAACACAATGCTTAGATTGTATTGTTGAAGTAGATTTTTGTGCATAGGTTACTACTTGGCGTAATTCCCATGTAGTAATCATAGTGTAGCATGTACCTACGAACAGAGTTGCTTTTGTCAGATAATTGCAATGTTTATAAGTTTGCAAAAGTATGGAGTTATGAAATTTTCTTTTTAGTCATGCATATAATAAATAAAGTAAAGGAATCTGATACGAGGATTCCTTGTTTGTGTAAGAAACTTCCCTGAGTGCGGATGCGATAGGTGCGGATCATGATAGGTGTGTATATATTGGGAGCGTAGCTTTTCCAAGTATCATCCGCTATATGTGGTTGTGAATATGTATGTGTGAACAACGACTATGCATCATTGTATGCGTCCTCTAGTTGATATGCGTTGATGCCTCCTTAGCGTGATGTACATGCTTATATATGATCATTGCTTGTTGTTTCCTTCTTAGAAGAAAGGTACTGCGTGTACTTGTAATTATTTGTTTCTTCACTTCGGTGGAATGCCGAGCACTTGTCAGCTTGGTGCCCCCCAAGTCGCTTGGTAGTTGTACCGCTTTTTCCTGATGGTTTTTATTGTTTCATCTTCTAACAGTGCATGATCTGCCCTTGGGTAATGCCCACGCCATATTTATTATTGCAACACGATTTTTAGTCTTGCGCGTATAGAATTCTCGAGGCTTTGTGTTGTTGACGCGATTAATATGTGTGTAGTTGTTACTTGGCGTTATTCCAAGGTAATATGCATCATAATAATGTACCTACGAAAATATATTTAACCTTTATTAGATATTTGGAGTTCGTACAATGGATTACAAGAAAGTGTCTACTGATCACTTCTTTTGAAAAGTACTGTGGCTAATAAGCATAAGTTGTACTTAATCTAAAAAGATTTAAAATAGATATGCGAAAAGGAGATAAGGGAGATAAAGGGATTGTTGATGTGTTTGACGTCCTCATAGGTGATTTGTTGGCAAGTTGACTCTGCCACGTGCCACATAGTTCCTCAATGCATCTAGCGTGTTGAGCTCTTCAATCTCCACCTTTGGGGATGAACAAATGTTGATGTCATGCCCCCCAGTTTTACGTTGCTTGTGTTGTTCTTCAACATTTTTGCCAAGGAAGGCAGTCGTTGGCTCAAGTGGACGGTGAAGTTTGTTTTCCGGGAGTTTGAAACTTGTTTCTTCCACCTTCATGCTCCAAGGATTGAATAAGTCGTCACAATTGGTTCCATAAGTGACGTTGTTTTTCTGGTGCTTGGTGATAGGTGAATTATCATTCGCCTTTTCTTTTCCCCTGCCTCTTCCTGAAGACTTCACATGAGATGTCTTTTGATGCTTATTGCCTTGTTTGATATACTTCTTCATTTCTCCTTTTAAGATGAAGTTGTTTACGTGAAATCTTAAGCTGACATAGCTGTCCGTCTCATGGCCATACACTTCGTGATTTTCGCACCATTTGCTTTCATCTTTTCCCAATCGGCCCTTGCGGAATTTAGAGGGCTTTTTCCACAGCTTGGTCTCCTTCATTTATTTCAGGATGAAAGACAGCGGTGTGTTCAATGGAACACATATCGCGAGATTGGTCTCTTTGAGCCTTTGGCCATCTGACTGGAACGACCTCTTTTGTTGCGGTTGTCTCTTTTCCCAGGAAACGTGTATCTCCTTTTTAATTATTGCCTTCAAGGTTCTTGTTGTCAGTGCCGTGATTGGGACGTCATCGTCACTAACAGGTTATTCCCGTCCCTCCTTGTGACAGATGTCAGCATCTTCTTGGCTTGTCCTTGTGGAAGGACCTTCCTTGTGTATTTTTTATGACTCTGCTTGAGTCTTCTTTGGGAGGTTGTCGCCTTGATCGACGAATTGCTTCAATTCGCCTTTGAGGACGAAGCTGTTAATGCGGGAACGTAAGCTGACACAGCTGTCCGTTTCGTGGCCGAAGACCTCGTGGTTTTCACACCACTTGTCTTTGTCTTTCCCCAGCGGACCTTTTCTGAAATTGTTCGGCTCTTTCCACATGTTCGCATCATTCATTTCCTTCAATATTACGAATAGCAGTGCATTCAATGGAATGCAGTCGGTGAGCTTTACTTCTCTTTGTTTCTGAAAATCTCTTTGGAAAGGCCTTTCCGGCTGAGGTTGCCAATTTCTTCCTTGCTGACCGCTTGAGGGCGATTTTGCTTGATTCTGCTTCGGAGGTTGTTTCCATGCCTCTTTTCGGTGTAGTGTGTCTTGATGACTTGTGACTCGAGACTTTGTTCCTGTCGCCTCGACTTGTCCGTTGATTGGAGGCAGAGGTGGTGATGGCAGGGCGTATCCTTGGTTCATTGATATCTTTCGGAATGCGAGGGGTTCTTCGATTGCGGTCGTCATGGTAGGAGTGACAGGTGGTGGCGGGTTGACACCTTTTTATTGGAGGATTCCTTGGTCGTATTGTGCGAAGGATGCATTTATTGTTGGCGTGAAGAAAGCATTGTATGTGGCAACAGGGATGTGGAAGGATCCAAGTTGTCGTCTTATCGGCTTCTACGAGGTTATGGGCAAGGCGTCGTGGTATGCAACGTGCTCCTTGTCCCTTGATGAAAAATCAATGACATCTTCAAAGGCGGCATCCTTTATGTCGACATACTCCGAGTTGGTGTCATCGGTCTTGTGCATTGTCTTTGCAACATACACTTCTTGCTCGTATGAATTCTCGCTTTCAGCGTCAAAATCTCTTGCATTCCTCCAATGACTGGCTCCTTGGGAAGGAGTGTATGTACGTGCGGCTTCATATCTTGTATGCTGGAAGGCATTTTCTGCATGTTGGTCCTTGCCTTGGAATGGACGGCCTTGGCAGGTAGTGTTTTGCGACATTTCTCTTGTCGGCGTAGCGTGTTCCTGGGCGGTTAGGGGTGGTTGGGCCGCATATCCTTGATTTTTCAGTGACTCGCGGAATGTGGGTAAGTCTTCCAGCGCAGCCATCATTGCTGAGTAATTGAAGGCATCGGGTTTGTTCCCGTTCCTCGTTGTTCGCCTTGCGGCATTTCTGACTTAAATTCATCATCATCATGCATCTCTGGCTCAAAACCAGGTGGGGGTGGACGATGCTCGTCATTTGGTTCTTGGAGGTTGTTCTGTGCGTTGGGCACATCCTCGGTTGACATGGATGAAGCTACAGAAGTAGCTCTCTATATGTGGGAATGCCCCGACTGGCTTCCGGCTGGCTTCTGACCTCCTGTTTTTTTGCTTGCCGGAGACGTCTTAGGATGTCCAGGCCTTTTCCTTGCATTTCTCGTGTTAACCTCTTCGGGAGGGTTGCGATCACTCGTCATGTCTTTGCAGTATGATAGCTTTTTGTTCGAATCACGGAGACGGCGCCAAATATTGCGTCCTGGCTGAACTGGGTCGGATAGACGCGTCTGTCTGATGGGTTTTTTTCGGGTTTTTGGGCTGACACCCTTCGCCTGGAAGAGGTATTCACCTAATGCGGATGACGAGTGTTCGGTTTTAACGTTGTGTCTCGGAAAAGGTCGGTGTCTTAGGAAACGGCTGTGTCTCAGGAGGAGTCTGTGTCTCGGGAAACGGTTGTGTCTCAGGAAATGGCGGTCTGGGCACAAGTCTGAGCGTCTGGGCACATCTTACTCATATTTCTCTTCCTCGCCTTAGTTTTGGGGCCCGTTTCCTGCATAAAGGGCCAGTGCTAGCACGGAGAGGGGGGGTGGTGCTAGTGGAGCCCTCTCTGATGCCTAAGTCACGATTGGGGCTAAAAAGGTAATCTTAGAGAGAGAAAATATTTCTAGAGAGAAGTCGGAGCTCAAAGTGCCAAAGTTGGGCAAATGAGAGGATGTGTCCAAATGCGTGGCCAAGGCCTCCTATTTATAGGCTTCCTTGGGACCGGACCCGGTTTTGAAGCGGTTTGATGACGGTTCAAAAGCAAGCGGTAACCGTCATCAATATTGGCAATGCGCGAACTTGATTTTCTACACATAACGGTAATCGCGTAATACCCGTAGAGCAATCCGGACCTCGTCGAATTTGGGAAATTCGGCGAGGTCCTGCTTGTCGCGCAACCCGGACGCGCGTAACGCGCTTCCGGACCGTTTTGACCCTCGGGAGGCGATCTTTTAAGTCGTGATGTGATTTTAAACGTGTTTACGAGGCCCGAAATATAAATATGAACCCGAATTGGACATATATCCATCACTAACCTTGTAAACAGATTACGTACGTACGGCGGAAAATTAAAAGTTGGTCAGATTTATGATCTCAACATTCGAATTGACAAACAGGCCACCCCAGAGGTCAGTACCGAACCTAAATTGGACGAATATCTTATCTTTGAAAAAGAGTCAAGTACGGGTTCTGAACCACTACTTGACTCGGGGGCAAGTGTTAGATATCGGTCCAATTCGGGTTCGTATTTACATTTCGGGCCTTGTAAAATATCCCAAAGCCCGTAAAAAACCCTTTCGCGGACACCCAAGTCTAAAACGGTCCGGGATACGCGTAATTACCGGGCCGAAGGACTTCCAGATTGCCCTAAGGTGATCCGGAGGTCCGGATTACCGTTTTACCTCGTACGCTCACCCCGATTAAATTGCCAAGTGCGGGAAGTTGGTGCATACATAGTCCGCCTTGATGACGGTATACGTCTTCCTTACATACCGACATCAAGTAGTTCAAAACTGGGCATGATCCTTAGGTTCCCTATAAATAGGGGCATGATGGGTTCGACTACAGCCGCCAGGCCCTTTAACGGCGAGGAAACGGAAAATAGGCCCACTAGGCCCAAAGTGACGGTCAAGATGACTTAGGAGAAGGGTCCCGACGAAGGGAGTCCCGACGAATCAAGGCCCCGACAGAGTCGGTCCCGACGGTTGAGCTAGAAGCTCCCGATGAGAAGCCTTTAAGTAGGCCCCGATGATGAATCCCTGAGAATGATTGGCCCTGTCACAATGACGAGGGGCCCCGAGCGGTGACACAACGAGATAACTCTGGAGTCCCCGACGGGAGTCGAGACTCGTTATCAGAGCATAGGGCCAAGATATGCGGGGCGTGGCCGAGATACGCGGAACGTCGTTAAGATACACGGAGCGTGGCCGAGATACGCGGGGCATGGCTGAAATACGCGAGATCACGTCTGAGATATGCGGGATACGGGCTAACCACCCCTAACGGTTCGCCAGGTACCTGAGGCATCTCTTTGCCTATAAAAGGGCGGGAGATCACCTCAGAAAGACTTACGTTGAGTTTTATACACTTTGAGATTACTGCTTGCCAGTCATACGAGATACTCATTTAAGCATCGGAGAGGGATTCTGGGTCACCGCCTGGTCTATCCCCTCCTGCAGGATTGCGTGGAGCAAAGGAGCCAGGATTGCCGTCAAAGTCCGTACCGGAGTTCCACCGTGATCCAACATTGGCGCCGTCTGTGGGAAACAAACAAAAAGCTGATATGCCTTCTACTCGATCGATGGCGGCTGGCAAGAACAGAAGACAGGGACAATCCGGTGGTTCCCGCCACCCCGCTGCGACGAATCTGGATTCAGTACCGGAACAGGAGGAAAACCATAATCATCCTCCGGCTGAGCTCTCCCAGACAGGGGGGCACAACGGAGATCCCAAAGATATTGCTCCTCAGCACCAGGGCAATAGGGGGCAGGAGGCTCCCCCAGCTACAGACTTGACGAGGGCCGTGGCGGAAGCCATGCCCATGTTTCTAGCGGCTGTAGAGGCTCTCTTGGATCGGAGAGAGGCTGCGAGGAGGCAGGAGGAGATGCCCCCGTTGGAGGAAGCGGCCCCGCCAACAGAGGGTCGGAACGCACAGGAAGCCCCGCCCCGAGGCCAGGACAGAGGTACGGCAACCGGTCAGCCGGAGAGGTTCGTGGTTGATGGGCCAGGACTAGTACAGCATAGGACCATTCCCCTGAATGGTCCCATCACTCCCGACCAGGTGGTAAAGATCGTGAACATCTGTATGGGAGAGCAGAAGCCGCTGGTGTCGGAGCTAAGGGATCGATCCACTCATCCCTTCGTCCCCCGACTCATTGACACTCTAGCCCCGCCTGGGCTAGGCATTCCCACCATAAAGGAGTATGATGGCGAAGGAGATCCAGTTCGCCATGTCCAGAAGCACCTCATGGCGTGTATGGGAAGAGCCCCAAGCGAAGACATAGTGTGTACGCTGTTCCCGAACACACTGGGAGAAAGAGCCCTGACCTGGTTCTTTAGTATGCCCCCAGTCTGCATCACTTGCTGGGCAGACATGCACGACCGATTCATTCAGCAGTACCAGGGTCGGAGGCGTTTATTGAAGAGCGTGAGGTCCCTGACCCAGGTGGTGCAGAGGCCCGACGAATCGCTGGCTCATTATTACCAGCGGTACACAGCCAGCGTAGCAGAGATAGACGAGGAAATCTCAGAGGGCGAAACCATCCGTACCTTCATTCGGAACCTGACAGCCCCCTATGGCTCCGACTTGATGCACAACGTGGCTGAGAAAGCTGTGTGGAATATGGAGGCATTACAGAAGAGGGTGAAACGGCAGATCGATGTCCAGGAGTCAAAGATAGCCGCGGGAGAACTGGAGCCTCCAAAGTCGAACAAAGGGAAGCAGTCGGTTAAACCTTTTGACGATCGTAAGTCAAAGGGTAAACCCGACAGTGGCAAGAATCGAGGCCGTCCGGATCGGAGGGACGATAGGCGTTCTTCAAGGAAAGATAAGCGGGAGGATCTTGATATTCCTCTCAACTGCTCCATGGCGGAAGTGCTGACAGTCATGGAACGACAAGGTATCTCCAGGTACCCCCCGAAGAAAGATGGAGAATTCTTGGGATCCCGCACGGATCGCTACTGTAGATTTCACCGCGCAAATGGTCACGACACCAATCACTGTCGGGAACTGAAGAAGGAGATTGAAAAGCTAATCCAGAAGGGGAAGCTCAAGGAATTCTTCGGGGATAAACGGTGTCGATCCCGCTCTCGGTCCCGATCGCGGTCCCGTTCCCGATCCCGCGATCGGTCCCCGAAAAAGAAGAGAACTGATCCAGAGTCATCCGGTGCTCGCAAGGAGAGACGAGTTATCAACGTGATTCATGGAGGATTTGCTGCCGGGGGTGATACCTCATCCGCCCGAGAGGTCTATGCCTCTAGGATCCCTACGGCGGTGGTACTGGGTAAGAGGTCCCGATCTTGGACCTTGAAAGAAGAGATGGTCATCTCCTTCTCGTCGGAAGACCTCATAGGCGTGGAGACCCCGCACGACGATGCCTTAGTAGTAACTTTGGATGTAGACGGGTTCGAGATGAAGAGAATTCTAATCGACGGAGGGAGCTCCTCCGACATTCTATTCATGGACGCGCTGGAAGCTATGGGGAAGACAAAGAAAGATCTGAAGGAAGCAAACTTCCCGATGGTCGGGTTCTCTGGCTCAACCTCCTACCCGCTAGGAGTAATCACCTTACCAGTGGAGTTTGGTAGTGGGTGGAAATCAGAAAGGAGGAACGTGGAGTTTGTCGTGGTTGATTCCGCGGGGACCTACAACGCGATTATCGGGAGAACCACCATTAATCCCCTGATGGCGGTTGCCTCGACTGTGCACCAGAAGATGAAGTTCCCGACCGACCACGGAGTCGGAGAGGTCAAGGGCGACCAGGTGGCTTCCCGAAAATGCTATGTTAATGCCACCCGGAGGAGGAGGCGAGAGGCCATGACTGTCCTCCAGACAGACACAGATCCCAGAGAAGAGATTGGGCGTCCCGCTCCCGTAGAAGATCTGAAAGAAGTCGAAATCGACGGACCCCAGAGGAAGGTGAAAATCGGGTCTGCTCTAACTGAAGAGACAGCCCAAAAATTGGTGGAATTGTTGAAGGAGTTCAAGGAGCTGTTTGCCTGGTCCCCCATCGATATGCCAGGAATCAGCCCCGATGTGATCGTGCACGAGCTGAAGATAGACCCCGCGATCAAGCCTATCACACAGAAAAGGCGTCCGATGGGCACGCATAAAAAGATCGCGATCCAGCAGGAGGTGGGCAGGTTGCTCGATGCTGGGTTCATTAAGGAGCTCCGATTCCAGACTTGGGTGGCCAACCCAGTGCTGGTAAAGAAGACCAACGGGAAATGGCGAATGTGCGTGGACTTCCGCGACCTGAACAAGGCTTGCCCAAAGGACTGCTATCCACTCCCGAGGATCGACCAGCTGGTAGATGCCACATCAGGACATGAGCTGTTAAGTTTCATGGATGCGTATTCAGGCTACAACCAGATCAAGATGGCCAAGGAAGACGCTCCTCATACAACGTTCTATGCAGACAGTGACATCTATCACTATGATGTCATGCCTTTCGGGTTGATCAATGCCGGGGCAACCTACCAACGGATGGTGAACAAACTGTTTGGAGATATGCTGGGAGAAACCATGGAAGCTTACGTGGACGATATGCTGGCGAAGTCCCGACAGGCCGAGGATCACGTACACAACCTGACTATGGCGTTTGAGCGGATGAGACTCCATCAAGTCCGCTTGAACTCGACGAAATGCGCCTTCGGAGTCCACTCAGGGAAATTTTTGGGCTTCATGGTAAGCCAGAGAGGAATTGAAGTGAATCCTGAGAAGCTGAGGGCAATCGAGGAGATGCAGTCTCCGATAAACCATCGGGAGGTGCAAGTGCTGAATGGCCGACTAGCAGCAATGAATCGCTTCTTGTCCAAAGCCAGCGACCGATCAATGCCGTTTTTTGAAGTCTTGAGGGCCAACAAAAAATTTGAATGGACCGCCAAATGTGAAGAGGAGTTCCAAGCACTCAAGCAGCACCTTCGCACACTCCCGCCGCTGGCGAAACCGGTTCCAGGCGAGCCGCTCTACCTCTATTTGGCTGTTTCTGAATTTGCCATTAGCTCTGTGTTAGTAAAGATTGTCGAGGGTAATCAAGTCCCCGTCTACTATGTAAGCAAGGCATTTGCCAAATCCGAATTGAACTATCCCGCCGTTGAGAAGTACCTTTTTGCGTTGATTATTACTGCTCGGAAGCTAAGGCCATATTTCCACGCACACGAGATCACTGTGCTAACGAACCAGCCTTTGAAGCATTTTTTGAACCGGCCGGATGCGTCGGGGAGATTAGTGAAATGGGCAGTAGAGCTTAGCGAGTTTCGCATACACTTCGCTCCGAGAACAGCCATTAAAGGCCAGGCATTAGCAGATTTCATAGCAGAGTCTACAGCCCCCGATCTAGAAGAAGCGGGCCCTGTAGAGGGGGCAACCATGGAGGTCCCGACAGAAGAACAACCAGAGAGGGAAGAGCAATCAAAACAGCCAAACAAGGAAAATACCTGGGAGATGTACACGGATGGCTCCGCGAGTTCAGACGGATCAGGAGCGGGCTTCTTGTTGATACCACCGGGTGAAGGTGAACCGCTTCGATACGCCTTGGCTTTAACATTCAAGGCCACAAACAACGAAGCGGAGTATGAAGCTCTTATCACGGGCCTAAAAATTGCTAAAGGCACTGGAATCGATCACTTGAGAGTGAAGTGCGACGCAGCGTTAATCGTGAACCAAGTTCAAGGGCGATACGAAGCAAGGAGTCCGATAATGAAAAAGTATCTGCGAGAGGTACAAGCCCTGAAAGCGAGCTTCAAAAGCTTCGATATCGAGGCTATCCCGAGGGAGGAAAACGTAGAGGCAGACGCCTTGAGCAAATTTGCCCTGGGGGCACCCTTGGAAGAAAATCGGAAGGTGCACTTCCTAGAGAAGGTGATCTTATCAAACATCGACCCAACGCAGGTGTGCACCATTGAGACAAAATCGGAGGAAGAGCCCACTTGGATGACCCTGATAGTCGCGTATCTGACTACGGGGGCAGTCCCCGAGGATAAGGTAGCAGCAGACAGGATATGTCGGATCGCGTCTAATTATGTGATGCTGGACAATCAGCTGTACAAGAAGGGCTGGTTCTCGACTCCGTACTTGAAGTGTGTGGCAGAACCCGACACCAGTCGAATCCTGAAGGAAATTCATGAGGGGGTCGCGGCTTGTCACGAAGGGGCCCGATCCATTATGAGGAAGGTGTTGAACTTGGGCTACTATTGGCCCACGATGAACAAAGAAGCAACGGCGTTGGTCCGATCATGCGACACGTGCCAGAGGTACGCCCCGAGTATCGTGGCTCCGGCCGCCAACCTGACATCCATCAAGAGCGCTTGGCCCTTCGCGCAGTTGGGCATCGACTTGGTGGGACCTCTTCCACAAGCACAAGGACAATGTAAGTATTTACTTGTAGCTATCGATTATTTTTCGAAATGGATAGAGGCGAAGGCACTGGCCAGAACAACGGGGAACCAGATCGTCAAGTTCCTCCAAACCCACATCGTGTCCAGATACGGGATTCCTAAGGTGGTGATCAGCGACAATGGCCCACCGTTTAACGGCTCTCAGGTGAGGGAGTATCTGGAAGAATTGAACATTGAGAATCGGACCGCCTCCGTACGACATGCTTAGACTAATGGCCAGGTGGAGTCAGCCAACAAAATCGTGATGGATGGCCTGAAGAAGAGGGTATATGCCTTGAAGGGCAAGTGGCTGAACGAACTGGAAAGTGTGCTTTGGGCTGTTAGAACGACACCAAAACGATCAACAGGGGAGACTCCGTTTGGCCTCGTTTATGGCACGGAAGCTGTCGCCCCTGTGGAGGTAGCTGTGGCGTCCCATCGGATGAGATATTACGAGCCCCTGACGAACGATGAAGTGAGACGTCTGGACTTGGACCTACTCGAAGAGAAGAGGCGGGAAGCCGATGAAGTCCAAGCTCGAATGCGTTTAGCGACGGCCAGGTACTACAATCGGCGAGTGAAGTCCCGACAGTTCTTTGTCGGGGAGCTGGTTTGGCGTCGCAACGAGTTCACCCTTTTGGATCGAATCAACAAGATGTCACCAAAATGGGAAGGACCTTATAAGGTCGTGGGGATGCCAGCTCCGAACGCATACAAGTTGGAAGATCTCGATGGCAGAACGTTAAAGCATTCTTTTAGTGGAGAACACTTGAAGAAACACCATGCTTGAAGAAAGTCGCCTTAAGTGGTGCCCGATAAAGTCGCCTTAAGTGGTGCCCGATGTAAAATCGCCTTAAGTGGTGTATGCTGTTTATCATTTAATTCGATGTAAGCCAATTTTATGCCGTCAATAAATAAAGAGGTTGCTTCCAAATAAGAGTTGTCCTTAGATTTATGCTAAGTGTAAAAGTCGCCTTCAGTGGTGCACGGTAAAAGTCGCCTTCAGTGGTGCATGAGAAAAGTCGCCTTCAGTGGTGCACGAGAGAAGACGCCTTAAGTGGTGCACAATACTTAGATTTATTCTAAGTATCCGAAAGTCGTCTTAAGTGATGCCCGAGAAAAGACGCCTTAAGTGGTGCACAATACTTAGATTTATTCTAAGTATCCAAAAAGTCGTCTTAAGTGATGCACTTGATATTAAGTCGCCTTAAGTGGTGCAAGTTATTAAATCGTCGGGAAGTGTCGAGGTTTCGACTGCTGAGAACTAAGTCGCCTTGAGTGGTGCATTATCTTTAGGTTTATCCTAAGTAATAGTTAAGTCGTCTTAAGTGATGCGCGGGACTAAGTCGCCTTGAGTGGTGCACAATCTTTAGGTTTATCCTAAGTAATGATTAAGTCGTCTTAAGTGATGCACGGAACTAAGTCGCTTTGAGTGGTGCACAATCTTTAGGTTTATCCTAAGTAATGATTAAGTCGTCTTAAGTGATGCACGGAACTAAGTCGCCTTAAGTGGTGCAAGTTATTAAATCGTCGGGAAAGACGTACGAGAATGTCTTAAGTGTCGAGGTTTCGACTTAAGCGCGTATAAGTAAAGTCACTCGGAGAAGTGCAACAAAAGATCGGAACTAAAGAATTCTGATATTGATAAGGGCTCAAGGGCCCGACGACGACAAAAGAGAAGAAGTTACAAGGACTCTAAAAGATAAAAACATTCAAGCTTGGTCCTTGTCGGCAGCATTGGCAGCAGCTGGGTCCGCGGAGTCGGTAGCAGAGGGATCCACAGGATTGGCTTCGGGAGGATTGGCTATCGGGGCGTCCGCACTTGGATGTTCAGAAGCGTCTTCAACAATTACGGGGGTACTCCCCCCATCACTCTCCTCGGAAAGAGCAAAATACTTCTTCGCAAAGGGAGCGAGGGAAGGAGACTTGTCGAAGTTGATAGCATCCCCGTACTCCAGGTGGAGCTCCTCAACCGCATTGAAGAGAGTGTTCTCCACCTCCGCGCCAAAGAACTTCATGGCATCAGCCTGGAAGCCCTCAGACCTCCGATAGTCCTCCCGGCCCTTTTCCTCCGCTTCGGCCAGCTGCGCAGGAAATCCCGCGATTAGCTCCTCCAAAGCTTTCTTCTCAAGGACCAGTTTGTCCTCGGCAGCCTTCTTCTCCTGGGTCAGCCTGTCCACAACCGCCCCCCGCTCCTGCCGCTCTTGCCTTAAGAGCCCCTCAAAGTCCGCGATCTGCTGCTGGAGGTCCCGAATCTTCTGATTGAGGACAGCCTGCTCTTTGACAAGCTTCCCCCGCGAAGACTGGGAGGCCTTGAGATCCTCGTGAAGCTGCTCGCGGACCCCTCGGTCCCGCTCCCGGGACTCATCATAGGCAATAACATACCCGATGAGGCGGTTGACGTCCCCAAGCTCCTGAAACAGGAAGGAAAAATGTTAAAGGACAAACGACCTGATTTATCATCAAAAGATGAAGAAGTGAAGTCTTACCTGTATACGGCGCATGGCCATATTTCGGACATCCCGCCGCATGTGCGTCCGATTGAGGCAAATCGGATGCCGCATAGAAGGCAGGATCGAACCCGCCAGCAGATGCAGGGCCAGCTCCTGGTCCTGCTCCCCTTGTGTGAGCGGGACTCCCTGAAGCGTCTGGATAGGAGTCCAGGGGGCATTCTCCTGTGAAGAATCGAAGGGCTTGTAGAAGTTCCCATCAAGAGCAAGAGGAGAAACAGGACGAGGAATGGAAGGGCACGCCTCCGTCTCGGCCCGAACAGGGGAAGGAGTGAACTCATGGATAGGCGATGGCTGCCGCTGCTGCGGAGAGGATGAAGGAGGCGGCCCCTGAGGGGTTGGTTTCAAGGGGGATTGCCCCGCCTTCCGACGCTGACGAGGGGGGCCACCCTCGTCAGTCTCCTCAGAGGAGTCTAAGGTCTCCACCTGACAAAATTGTTCGCCAGTCGGTGCCTTCTCTCCAGCTGAGGAAGGCACCCCCGCTGAAGACGGTGCGTCTGCGGAAGCTGCGGCACCCGATGGAGTTCCCGAGCGACCTGCACCTGGAGGATGAGAAGCTTCAGAACGGTAGTCAGGAAGTTCATCGGGATTCTTACACCAAATGATACATCGGGAGACGTATTGATCCTTCCCGCGGTAATGATAGTAGCCTGCCTTCAGGACTCGGGGAGTTTCGCCTCGAAGGATTCTTTTGACGTCAGCGATGCGGGCCTCCTTGGTCGAAGAAATCAAATCTGTCGGGACCATCCTCTTGTATGATTTAATAGCAAGTCGGAGTTGTTTACCTTCTTCAGCATTCTGGACATCGAAGAGCTGGTCCAGATCCACCCGCTTCCGCTTGGGTTGCTCCGCTGAAGGAGTCCCCGACCTAGCAGCAGCCTTCTTGGCGGATTTCCTCTTCCGCGAGGGGCGGACAGCATCAGTCTCCCCCTGCTTAAGGAACAGATCGGTCAGCTCAGATACCTTCTTGGCTGTAAACAATAAACAAAGAAGAGTTAGAAGTTTACCCAAGGAACCATATTGGAAGGGCCGTCGAAGAGCTGCCCCCCAGAAACAATATCGAGGAGTCGGATCCCGGCGTGCACCAGGACCCGCTCCACGAGTGAGTTGGCGTTAAGAGGAGTGTAAGACTCCTCCCACCGATAAAGCTGGATAAGTTGGAGAGTCTCAAAATCCTCATCAGGATAAGTGTGGAAAGCAGGCGGAGGGTCGGCTGCCACCTCCCAACGAGGCCAGGGAATTGAGGAGTGACGGATAAAGAAGTAGCTCTTCTTCCAGCTACTGTTGTCGGACCCTGTATCAATCAAGAGTCCCCGACCCTGGACCACCTTCCAGGTGTCACTGGTCCAACCATATCGAGCAAGCTGCTGCTTACTCCACTTGGGCATCCGAGGGTAGAAGGCGCAAACCCCCGCCTCATTACACTTCATCCCATAAAAGGTTCTGAAGAGTTGGAGGCTGTAGACCCACTTCTGTCAGAGACAGAGGACTTGAAAGGCGTTCCAGAGGCGGATGGCGTGGGGAGAAAAGGTAGTGGGGTGCGTTCTGTAATGATGGCATAGCTCGACCAGATTACCGCAAAAGGGGAACCTGATCCCCGCTGATATTTGTCCCGTAGAGACAAATACCTCCCCTTTCTGGGGACGAGTAACCTCAGGGTTGCTCGAGGGGCGATGCCGAGGATACGGGAAATGGGGTTCCCAGGTGATAGTGATACAACCCTCTCGGAGAGCTGCATCATAGGCAGTGTTGGAGATCTCATTCGGAGCATAATCAAAATTAAAGGGTTTTCTCCCCTCAGAACTTGAACCGCTGTCTGAAAAGCAACCAAGGCAAGAAAATACAGTGGGACTCTTGGAAAATTAGAAAGAAAAAGACGAACAAGCAACGAAGGGGAATTCCTTACCAGACATGATGAAGTAGAGGTTGAAGGAGATGAACGAAACGTCGCCGGAAAGATAATTGGGGAAACTCCAAAGACCTTCGAAATCACAAAGCTTGGAATCACAGAGAAATCGCAGAGAACTTTTGAGAATTCGAAGACGGTAAAAGTTAAATTGTGACCATGGCTAGGGTTTTATAGTCGAAGAAGACGGTGGAAAGGACACTTCGATCCGAGTCGTCGAAGTCGAAGAGTCCTAATCTGGACCGTTGAGATGAAACGTGCAGAAGGACAACGGGCGTAATGATGAAACGGCCTGAAAAGCACTTTTCAGAAAAGGACAGGCGCGAAAAATCAGGCACGTGGGTCGAAAACGTCACTCCATTATCTACTGCATTTGATGCACTAGGAAACCGAGGAGACCCTTGGGATATAACAGTTATCTACAAAACCCTGAGGAAACGTGGAGGAGAAGACTGATAAACTGAGTAACTGAACCAAGGAAAAGATCCCCGACTCTAGTATTGGAAGATCGGGAGTTGGAAGACACGACGAACTAAAAGTCCCTCATGTCTTGGGGGCAAATGATGGGTTCGACTACAGCCTTCAGGCCCTTTAACGGCGAGGAAATGGAAAACAGGCCCACTAGGCCCAAAGTGACGGTCAAGATGACTTAGGAGAAGGGTCCCGACGAAGGGAGTCCCGACGAATCAAGGCCCCGACAGAGACGGTCCCGACGGTTGAGCTAGAAGCTCCCGATGAGAAGCCTTTAAGTAGGCCCCGATGATGAATCCCTGAGAATGATTGGCCCTGTCACGATGACGAGGGGCCCCGAGCGGTGACACAACGAGATAACTCTGGAGTCCCCGACGGGAGTCGGGACTCGTTATCAGAGGATAAGGCCAAGATATGCGGGGCGTGGCCGAGATACGCGGAAGGTGGTTAAGATACACGGAGCGTGGCCAAGATACGTGGGGCATGGCTGAAATACGCGAGATCACGTCCGAGATATGCGGGATACGGGCTAACCACCCCTAACGGTTCGCCAGGTACCTGAGGCATCTCTTTGCCTATAAAAGGGCAGGAGATCACCTCAGAAAGACTTACGTTGAGTTTTATACACTTTGAGATTACTACTTGTCAGTCATACGAGATACTCATTTAAGCATCGGAGAGGGATTCTGGGTCACCGCCCGGTCTATCCCCTCCTGCAGGATTGCGTGGAGCAAAGGTGCCAGGATTGCCGTCAAAGTCCGTACCGGAGTTCCACCGTGATCCAACAGGGCCTAGGTCTCCCATTCTAGACAATTCCCTCACTTTTGGACTTGAAATGCTCTGACTTCTCTCTAAGGCTTTCTCTCTCTAGAAGTGCTAACTTGAGCGTCGGAGTGGGCCCAACCAGCATTCCCCCCTCCCACGCTGGTTACTGCCCCTCGTGCAGGACCCGAAGATCAAGAGTTCAAGGTCGAGGATTGGGAGTTTGGCTCGGTGATTGTGTATTAAGGATTGCGGCGTTCCCGTCCTTATACATAGATCTCGAGCCCGATCGTGAAGGAATAAGCCTGTTCGTGAAGGAAAAAGCCCGAAGCTGCCCAAGTGGTGAAGCGAACACAATAGAGACCAACGCATTTATCGCTAGCTTCTGGTGGGGGCCGCGAGAAGGGGATTGGAAAATTCACTGGCGCAGTTGGAGCGCACTTACAAGGCCAAAACAGTGTGGTGGTTCGGTTTCAAGGAGCTGCAATTGTATAACATGGCTTTACTCGCGAAAATGGCGTGGAGATTGATCCAAACACCTGAAGCCTTTTGGGCGCAAATGTTGAGGGGGCTTTACTTCCCAGATGGCCAGCTTAAAGACGCGAGGAAGGGGTCGAGGGCTTCGTGGGCATGAACGAGTTTACTCGTCGGTCTTGATGTATTAATGGAGAATGGCATGTGGAAAGTCGGAAATGGAGAGAGTGTTAACATATTTGAGGATGCTTGGATCCCGGGCCTCCCAAGATTCTGACTATCAGCTCCGATAGATCAGCCCTCCGAACTTGCAGCTAGACTAGTCGCCGACTTGATTAATGTGTCAGGCCCAACTTGGGATCTCAGCACCATTGCGGATCATGTCCCGAGTAATCATCTAGGGGTGATAAACAGGATTCCAATACCATTTGAATTGCTAAGTGATAAGTTTATCTGGCCATACACTCAGTCTGGTGAGCTATCGGTGAAATCGGTTTATCAGCAATTGTCCCGTTCCCCTACCGAAAGTACAAGTGTGATATTTCATGTGCAACCTGGGAATTCAGAGCTGCGGTGGAAGGATCTATGGGCGATAAGTACTATCCCAAAGGTGAGACACTTCATGCGGAGGCTTGTTTCAAACTCTATAGCGGTCCATTCGAACCTTTGTCGACGTGGTGTTGCAGTTGCAGCTACTTGTTTGTTCTGCAGCGAGGAGGAGACAGCGGACCATATGTTATGCGGTTGCTACTAGACAAGGGTGTTTGGCTTGCTGCGTTGGGTGTTCGTCCGGAGCAGCTACATGGCGTATCAGTTGCGACATTTTTGGCCCACCTAAAAGAAACTCTTCCCTGTCGAAGAAGGAATGGAGTGTACATTGGTCATTGGTTGGGCTAGTATGGTGGCATGTATGGAAATAAAGATCGAGAGCCGTCCATAGCCAAGATGTGCCAAATCCGATGAGAACAATGGAGCTGATAATGTAGGACCACGCCGAGTATTGGCTAACCCGACCCTCAAGTTCGGATCCAACTAGTGTAACTCGCCCGGTGGACGAAACAAGATGGCAGGCCCCTCCAAGTGGGTTTGTCAAAATAAATTGTGACGCTGCTTGGGAGAGTCAATCCGGACATGGTGGCATCGGTGGTATAGCTCGTGATGTCGGTGGTGAAGTCGTTGGAGGATTCAATCACTCGATAGAAGGATCAAGTGTGTTAGAACTTGAAATGTTAGCACTGTAACATGGAGTGGAATTGGCAATCAACAAAGGTTGGAGGCGTGTCATACTTGAGTCCGATTCTAAGGAGGCGATTGAACATCTAATGAGGCAAGGAATGACGATGAACTGGAGGATCTCGACACAAGCTGAAAATGCTAAGAGACGAGCAATGTGCTTAGGTATAGTAAGTTGGTATGTGGTCCCTAGAAATGAAAACTGTTGTGCTAACTGGATTGCGATCCAGGCTAGAAAGAGGTCGTGTATCACTAATTGGGTGACTGTATCCCCGCCCTCTCTATTGTCGTTGATTTTGAAGGATCGAGAATTTCTCCCGCCTTGAACCTATGTATTTGATATGCTTTAGTTAATATATGATTCTTGTTTGGCAAAAAAAAAAAATTAACTTTTTTGCCAACTTTATTATTTTAAACTTTTTTTTTACCCAAAACAACAATTATAATAGTACTTCGCTCAAAATTAATATTTAACTAACCACATCATTAAAGTCTAAATCTAAATCTTCTTCGGTGAGTAAGGCAAAGAATATGAAAAATAAATAAATATAAAATCTATTAATTAAATGATGAAACAAAGGAAGCTGTTACTATACCTTAACTTAGCCATCGTCTTGTACATCATAACAAGCATCGTTATCATCATCCTAAGCAAACTTGGGCACCGGCATCGTTATCATCGTCCTATCGTCTTCTACATCATCACCAAGTTGATTCTGATGGGTCCGACTATAGCCGTCAGGCCCTTTAACGGCGAGGAAACGGCAAACAGGCCCACCAGGCCCAGAGTAAAGGTCAAGATGACTTTGGAGAAGGGTCCCGACGTAGGGAGTCCCGACGAAATAAGGTCCCGACAGAGTCGGTCCCGACAGTTGAGCTAGAAGCTCCCGATGAGAAACCTTTAAGTAGGCCCCGATGATGAATCCCTGAGAATGATAGGCCCTGTCACGATGACGAGGGGCCCCGAGCGGTGACACAACAAGACAACTCTGGAGTCCCCGACGGGAGTCGGGACTCGTTATCAGAGGATAAAGCCAAGATGTTCGGGGCGTGTTAGGTTATAAAGTCTAGGTCAACGGGTCGTCAATCTAGAATTTATCTCCCACTAATGAAATGTCGGGTTCAGTGTTCCTAGGACTAGTCGTTCTGATCCATGCCCTTATACTCCCTTGGGGTAGTCATTCTGATATATGTCCTTCTCTTCTCTCCTTCTGACCTCCTTTCCTTCTCTCCTTCTGACCTCCTTTCCTTCTCTCCTTCTGACCTCCTGAGGCTTGTACTTCTTACCCCTGGGGCTTGTCCTACTGCTCTATGCTCTTCTGCTTCCTTGGTTCTCTTCTCCTTGCCACCCTGCAAGAGGGGCAATACCAGGCACAGAGGGGGGGTGGTGCCTGATGAACCCTCTCCGATGCCTAAGTCAGTACGGTTTTAGAGAGATAAAGCTAGAGAGATGTCAGAGCAAAATTGTGCAACTTGCCAAGATGATCAAATGAGTTGTGAAGGTGGGGTATTTATAGGCAACGGTGTCATTAAGGTGGCTTAATGACATCGTTAACCTTTAAACACAATTAATTAACCTTTAAGCGCACAATTAAGACCTTAGGATACGGAGAAGGTAGGCGAAGTGGAACGAGGGTGGGAGTCCGAAAATGGTGTCGGGGCCCTTGGGGGGAGGAGAAATCCGACCCCCAAGGGTAGGGGTTGGGTGAGGGCACCCAACCCCTCCTAGGGAGGATGGGGTTGGCCAACCCCATCCCCCCTAGGGGAGATCGGGTTGGCCGACCCGATCTCTCCTAGGAGAGATCGGGTTGGCCGACCCGATCTCTCCTAGGAGAGATCGGGTTGGCCGACCCGATCTCTCCTAGGAGAGATCGGGTTGGTCCACCCGATCTCCCCTAGGGGAGATCGGGTTGGCTGACCCGATCTCCCCTAGGGGAGGTCGGGTGTGGCCACTCAACCTCACCTAGGCGAGTCTAACTCGGCCGGACGGGCGCTTCGGCCTCGTCCGAGCCGTTGGTGTTTTCGCGAAGGGTTCGGGTTGAAGTTTCGATTTACAATCATAAATGGGACGATAAAAATGTAACGGTTCGGAAGTCAACGGGTTCAAATTGGGCGTATATCCATCACATGCCCCCGAGTCAACCAATGGCCTAACCCTTGATTGACTCTATTTTAGGATGGTATGACACGCGCAATTTGAAACCGGGGTTTTACCTTCTTTGTCTGAATGCTCGCTTACCCATGGATGCGTGCCTCTGACTCTGCCCCCTGTCTTATGAGATAGAGGAATTGTAAACGTCAGAGTAGTACGGACGTGTGCCTAGGCACGTGTCCGTCTGAGGTGGGAGTAATAAACCTATCTTTGCCGCAGGCGTATACTCAAAGAATACATGTTCACATAGGAATGCAATATGAATGCAACTAAGTGACTTATGCTTCAATTTCATGCCGGGATAAGTCTAAGTGAAGAAAAATTTCAATTTTGGTCCGGAATTTTTCTAAGTATGGGATACTAGAAAATATGCCTATAGGATGTTAACTAGGAGTGAACATGGACATATCATGAACATGAGGATGTGTACTAGCATACATGCAAATAGGAACATAAGGATGAGAGTGAGTGGAGACATGCTGCGATTGTAGTCATGAATGTATGCATGAATATATGGCGGCCATGTGCATGGACGTCTAAATGTTTGAACACATGGGAGTGTGTATGTGGGCATGCATATGAGTGCAAGCATGAACATGTATGTATGTATGGAAGGGTTGTGAGTATAAGCATGAGTGATGATATTGATGTACCTGTAGATGTTAATCATGAATATGAGCATAAGTGCAAAGGTGAGAGCATAGACCTCTCCTTTACTCGAGGGTGGGAACCCTGCCACTCAATGGGACACAACGTTCCGTCTCCCTCGTACTAGCGTGAGCATTGTCCATTAACCTCGACCTTCGGCATGTGTAACATTTTTCCTTCATTCGTTGGAGCGTGTGTATAGCTCTTGACTTTTACCCTGCAATTTGTTCCCCATAAAAGTGAGGGTGAAAAAGCTTACAAGCTTTCTTCTTACCGCCGCGAGCGAAGGGGTCTATTGACATGTGTTAAGGGTTGACCCTTCCTTCGGATGTGCTGGAGCGTTGCTTCATTTGGGGAAACTAAAAGTTCGCCCTCTTCCCTTGGTGTTAAGGTTGCCCCCGTAGTAGGCGTATCTCGTCCCTCCATGAGTAAGGGTCGATCTTTGCGTTGGTTGCTCGTATAGATGACTCACTTTTGGGGAGCTTTCTTCTTCAGACAAGGAGACCGTTGAATCGGATGAGAGGGAAGAACCCTCTAGTTCTGCTTATCAGGCCAAGAATTTTTCTAAGTCAGGGATGGCTGCTAATGCTTCCAGTATGTTCTTTTTCCCTTCTCTTTTCTTTGTGATATATTTATGATTGTTCTCATGCTGCTTCCTTCTTGTTGTTAGAGCGTTCTTCCTTGGTTACCGAATGGTTCTTGTGGTGGGTGAGAGTTCAAGTCAATCTAAATCCAAGGCGCGGAAACCTGACTCTGAGGTCGGGCCCTCGGCTGCCGAGGAGAAAGAAACCGCGAGAGGCTCTCCTTCAAGTGCCCCCTTGCTGACTCCCTCCCATGGTAAGGAGGTAGTGGTTGAAGAGGCACCCTCTTTGCTTGACAAAAAGAAACAACCTGTGGCTGGCGATGGGGTGATCATAGGTCTTGATGTCTCTTCTCTATCCCCTGCCCCCCAGCCGAGGGGCCGAGTCTCAAGTTTATTTCATCTTCATATAGATTTGACGAATTTTGAAGGTGCCTTTGTCTTTCCTATGGGTTATGTTATTAACCCCTGCGTTGAAGATTTTTCTTTTGGTGATGGGTGTGATCATCATCTTACATTGAGGTTCCCCTCTCTTGCCATGGCTCTGATTAAGATAGCAAATTCTTGCTTTGGAGTTTGGTGGAGACTGCTCTTGAATTAGCCTCTACTAGTGTCGTAGTTGTGATCGTTGTGGGGATCGTTTTGTTATATGCCCTCAATAGTGCTTGTCGTGATTCTTTGCTTCATGGTTGATTTCGTGAGATATGGAGGTTGTCTTCATAATGAGGACGTCTCCTTCCTGGTATCACCCAGTGGGTTGAAATATAAGTGCCTCCCTTTGATGAGCGTATGAAGGGTGTTGTTTTTCCTTTTTCTTGAACCTCCTCCTAAGGCTAGGCGTAGCCTTTTGATGTTCGTGGTCGGGATGGTGTCTTTACAATGCATGTCTTTGACAGATGTTTTATGATGTGCTGTCATGATAATCACATCGGGGTATGTGGACGTGATAGCTACTTCGTGATGTGTCGGAGTGATAGCCCTTCTGTAGTGTGTGGACATGATAGCCACTTCAGGATATGTGGACATGATAGCCACTTCAAGATATGTGGACATGATAGCCACTTCAGTGTATGTGGACATGATAGCCACTTCAAGATATGTGGACATGATAGCCACTTCAGGGTATGTGGACATGATAGCCACATCACGATGTATGGAGTTGTGCTTTAGTATTCCTTTCACATTGGAGAGCCTTCATTGCTATAGTTGCCTTTTGTGTAGGCTATGTTTGTTGGGTTAGGTCCCGATGTCTCGTCTTGTCGGATGTTGTATCCTTTATGCTCTTTAGATGTCTCCTTCATGAGTTGTGCTTGACGATGTTCAAGTCTGATACGACCATAGGTCAAGCGAGGGTGACGTGTAAGACAATAACGTTTGTCGAAGGTTGCTTTGTGCGACCTGTAAGGCAATTCCTCTTCTTGATGGGTCGAGTTTACTTTGGGAGCCTTGAACTTTGGATTTCACGTCTTTGCTCTCCTTCTTGGTGTGGTTGGGTTCCTTTGAGATACTTCTTTTGACTTGTGATATGGATGGTAGGATATCTCGTTACTTTTCATGATAACCTCTTGTGCTTCTGTATATGATCCTTTGGTCATGGACTTGTCCCTTGTATATGCTTTCCTTTCCTTATCTTTGTTTTGTGTTTTCCTTCATGCCGTACCTGCCATCTCATCAAGAAAAAACATTATGTGTTCTTTATACAACCTTACTTTAAGATTACTTTCTCATGGGATCCTTCTGAGCATGGTGTGATGATCTCTTCTGATACCCCTTACACGGTATACGTTGTACTGTTAGACCAAAGATACGCTCTTGGTGGGCGTCGAAAACTGTTCACGAGACAGGCTCTCGGATGGCACTTAACGTTTCACAGGATAGGCTCCCGGAGGGCTCAGGTTAGACCAAAGATACGCTCCTGGTGGGCGTCGAACTGGTAGTTTGAAATCTACCTCAAGATACGCTCTTGGGGGCGTCGAACTGGTAGTGTTTTTTCTACCTCAAGATACGCTCTTGGGGGCGTCGAATCTGGTAGGTTGCAAATCTACCTCAAGATACGCTCCTGGGGGCGTCGAATTCGTAGTTTTTGGAAACCACTCTCAAGATACGCTCTTGGTGCGTCGAAGTTCGTAGTGTAATAACTACTCTCAAGATACGCTCTTGGGGGCGTCGAAGGTCGTAGTATGAACACTACTCTCAAGATACGCTCCTGGGGGCGTCGAAGTTCGTAGTTTTTGGAAACCACTCTCAAGATACGCTCTTGGTGCGTCGAAGGTCGTAGTGTATAAAATACTCTCAAGATACGCTCTTGGGGGCGTCGAAGGTCGTAGTATGAACACTACTCTCAAGATACGCTCTTGGGGGCGTCGAAGATCGTAGTATAAAAACTACTCTCAAGATACACTCTTGGGGGCGTCGAATCTGTTCGCGGGATAGGCTCCCGGAGGGCACAGGGTTCGTAGTTTTAGAACTACTCTCAAGATACGCTCTTGGGGGCGTCGAATGTGTTCGCGGGATTGGCTCCCGGAGGGCTCATAATATTACCTTATCTTGTGTCCCTTCTCATGTATGGTGCATTTTTGGTATGCTTTTCGAGTCTTTACTTGACTTCTCCTTCTACGATATTGCCTGTTACCACGCTTTTTCTTCAATGTGGGAGATCACCTCTCGAGGGCGATGTTTGTGTGTTGCCAACTTAGGACGAGTTCGTATAGGGAGTTGAGGATGTTTTCCTCTATGTGACCTCTTCTAGGAGGAGTGGTATTGCATGTGATTGTGATCTTCTGCCTCTAATCTCTTCTCTTGCACTTAGGTGGACTACCAAGCACTTATTCGTTTGGTGCCCCCCAAGTTGCTTGGTGGTCACACCGCCTTTCATATTTGGCCGTTGAAGGCCCCTCGTTCACTTTCTTGGTTGGGTACCCCTTATGCTCGGGGCTCCCTTGTCTGCTTGTTTGAATGCGATGAGTGTCCCGTGTAGGATTTACTCTTTCTCATGCTTGCTTGTTTCAGTCATAGGCATGGTTTGAATGATGCCTTTGTCGGATGTGTCTTTGGAGGTTGGGTGGAAGAGCTTTTGCTTTGGGTGGGTGGGGGTGGATTTCATTCTCTTGATAACTAGGATGTGGCAGTGTCTGTATCCTAGGGGTGCTTGTAAATTTTTCCCCCTTTTCCTTGTGTAGGTTGAAGAGCTCTCTCATAGAATGGTGTCTTGAGTTGTTAATCTTGTAGGTGTGTTTCAGACTAGTCAATCTGATCCATGCTCTTTGCTCGTGCATGGGGGGGGGGGGGGTCTGACCGGGCTGTATCTTCTTGGAGTGTTGTGGCACTTAGTGTGCCTTGCCTTTTCCTTCACACTGGAGTATTCTTCACTGCCCTTAGGGGGTGTCCCATTGGTCATGCTTCTCCCACCTTGAATGTTGATTGTAGACTTCCTTCGAATTAGGACTTGAATCTAAAAAGGGCGTTTTCCTTTAGGTTTGCAGGTGATGCTCCCTGATTTTCCCTGGGTTTGCCCCCGTATTGGCTATTCCTTGTTGGATAACTTTATTAGAGGCTGCATTTGTATTGCGTACGTATACGTGTTTGAGGTGTGTTGAGCTGACAAGTCCCTCCTTTTTTGTTTTGTCATAACCTTCATTCATCATGTATTCGGCGTACGGCCTTAGAGGCGGGATATTTTTCTAGTGCCCCTTTTATCGGGTTTCTCCTCTTGATGGGATGCCAAAGTCAAATGTCTTATCATTTGCCGACAAGGTGGTTGATCAGGACGTGCGTCTATTGTGAGGGTCGATCTTGAAACCTTACTCCCCAAGCTTTAGAGCTCTTCTTTGGTTGATCTTGTAGAACTATTATCCTGCTCTAAGGCTCTTGGTAGGAGATGTATCTCCTTTTTCATACTCTAGTTGTTGCACTATCTCTTTTGCTAATCTTGCATCTTTAGAGTTTCTCTCTTGGTGCATGACTTCAATGACCGGATTTTCTACCGATGTTTGTTTTGTTAGGACTTGTATCCTTGGCTGCCTTTTTTTTTTGTGCGATGGCGAGGGAGTGTTTATGAACACTCAAATGTGTCGTACTTGGTAGAGGTATGCGCCTAATCTTTATGGCGCTGTCTTGAATCTTCGTGTACCTATCTCTGATGAACATGTTATTCATTACATACATAGTACGGAGTCCAAGGATCTCCGGGTTAGGATCATATTTTGAGAACAGAGACATGGTCATCTATTAGATGACCTCTTTATCTACGGAGTTAATTTTTGCAAGGATAAATGCAAGGATACTTGTAAGGATACTTGTAAGGATATGTGTTCCATCCTTTTCCTGGTTCATTTGCAGTGCCGTGTCCCTAATGGGTGTGTTGATGTTCTGACCACCTTTACTAGTAGGGGGTCCCTTGGTATTAGGTATGCCTGACTCTTCTCTAGTATCATCAATGGTTGGTCATGGGAGATGTCTGACGGACTCCTTTCATGTACTATGGTTCTCTTCATGTCAAAGTTGGTGATTCCCTCTCTTATGACTAACATATCCTTGTGTGGAAGTACTATGTTTTCCATATCCTTTTTTTAAAAGCTTGATGATGGTGTCACCGTTCTTCCTTTGCTAGGCTTGGTGTCCTTGAGGGTTCTTGATGGAAGTGTATTCCATTACCTGGGATGAGCTTTCTAAGTGTAGTTGTATCTCCTGGCTATTTTGTGAAATCATAAAGATCCGCTGGAGGTGTTTGCCTCTGATGGTGGGCGTTACCCATGTGATATGGTTGCCTCCATTTTTGGAGGGATGTGTTCGCGGCTACCCCCTCTTGTGCTAATGGGCGTTTGTGGGGAGGGCATGTTGTGACTGGTGCCCCCTTTGCATACCAATGCCAGATGAGATCCTTCGACGGGCTTGGCCCTAGGATGCTTAGTGGAAGGTTGTAGTAGGGGTAATCCTTTGTGACCTTCATGGTAGTTCCTCTATAGGATGTTGGGAGTGCTCAACTTATTTTTGTAAGTGAGCCTTCCGTCTTATGATCTTTCCCAGAAACTTGACCTTATAGGTGTTCGTTGGGATTGAGGAATCTGTTGCTTGTGCATCTCTTGATTGGCGACGGCCTTTTACTGATTCTTCTAGTGGTCCACCTGTGTATATATATATCACGGAGCCCGAAGGTGTCCGGTATGGTCATTCTTGGAAAACATGTTGATATCAAGTATCAAAATCTATCCCTTTTAGGGAGTTGACTTGTAATGCAGTTAAATTAAATAAGAGGATATTGGAAGGATATGGGTGTGGGGTGTTGAAATCCCCTGCTTCCTTGGTAATGTAACTGTCTTCCTCCATTAGTCTGTGTGTATTCCTTCCACTTGAGGAATATGAGGTCGCATCCTTGCAAGGCGGACTAGGTGGAGGTGTATCCTTCATGTATGCTATGTGTGGTCTCACTCTACTAGGTCTCTCCATGAGACTTCCCATTGTAGTAACTATGTGCTGACGTGGTGTGGTACTCTATTAGTTCCATGTTCAAATCCTTGTCTTTTCAACTCCCCCCTGTCCTAGGAGGACGTGTGCCAAGGGTTGTCATGCACAAGGGGTTTGGATCTGTCGTGCTGTATCGTGGGTAGGTGGTTGCTTTATTGTGTTGTTGGGACTATGTCCCTCTCTTTTAGCTTTCCTTGATATGTCCCTTAGTCATGTCTGTAGTGATACGGACTGTGTGTGTACATTGCTAGGGTGGATGTTGGAACTCCTATATCCTTGTTGGTCTGGCGTGTATGTCCTCCCTTAATGCGGTGTATGTCCCTGTTGGGGTACTTGGTTGAATCCATGCCTCCTTGGAGGTCTTACCTGTCTATCTGCCCCCAGAGGGGTGTATGCCCTGGCATCCTACTGTGTCTGTTGCTGCCTTGGAGGCACAGACTGCTGCCTTCCCCCTGGGGGTGGCCTTTGGTTGTCTCTCCTTTGTTCTCCTCGTTGCCCTGTTCGAGGGTGCGAGTGGCGTTCTTACGTTGGAATTTGCTCCTCTTCATGAGCTTCTTCTCCTTCCTGTCAGTGTTGCCTTTCTTGTCTATTCCTTAGGGTCTCTCTGTAAGCTAGTACCTCGTCCGAGGCGTTCATCAGTCCTGGAGTCACTGTATGTGCTCCCTGTGTGTATGCCGGCCTTGTGTTGGTTGTGTGGGCACGATTGTCGTTCCTTTGAGTCAGTATTCCATATGGGTACCCTTGAGGTTGTACCTCATAGTGGTATCCATGTGGAGGTGCCGTGTATTGGGATGGCACTCCTTGTTGCCCCCAGTCCCTGTGGCTTCCTAGTCAATGGAGTTGAAGCTGTGGAAGCCTCCTAGCCAGCTGGGTGTGAAGGTTCTCCTCCCTGCTTGTTAGGCTGGGGTGCCTGTGGGGTTACCTGAGACTCTGGGTGTGCAGACTGTTTCTCTGGGTTAGGCAGCCTTGCTGGAGGTATAGGCTGTCTTTCTTGCCTATTGCACCCAGGTGGGCGATTATCTCTAGACACTAAGTTGTTCGTCTTCGCTCTCGTGATTGTCAGGCTTTCTGTTTGAAGCCCACAGACGGCGCCAAGTGTTAGGTTATAAAGTCTAGGTCAACGGGTCGTCAATCTAGAATTTATCTCCCACTAATGAAATGTCGGGTTCAGTGTTCCTAGGACTAGTCGTTCTGATCCATGCCCTTATACTCCCTTGGGGTAGTCATTCTGATATATGTCCTTCTCTTCTCTCCTTCTGACCTCCTTTCCTTCTCTCCTTCTGACCTCCTTTCCTTCTCTCCTTCTGACCTCCTGAGGCTTGTACTTCTTACCCCTGGGGCTTGTCCTACTGCTCTATGCTCTTCTGCTTCCTTGGTTCTCTTCTCCTTGCCACCCTGCAAGAGGGGCAATACCAGGCACAGAGGGGGGGGTGGTGCCTGATGAACCCTCTCCGATGCCTAAGTCAGTACGGTTTTAGAGAGATAAAGCTAGAGAGATGTCAGAGCAAAATTGTGCAACTTGCCAAGATGATCAAATGAGTTGTGAAGGTGGGGTATTTATAGGCAACGGTGTCATTAAGGTGGCTTAATGACATCGTTAACCTTTAAACACAATTAATTAACCTTTAAGCGCACAATTAAGACCTTAGGATACGGAGAAGGTAGGCGAAGTGGAACGAGGGTGGGAGTCTGAAAATGGTGCCGGGGCCCTTGGGGGGAGGAGAAATCCGACCCCCAAGGGTAAGGGTTGGGTGAGGGCACCCAACCCCTCCTAGGGAGGATGGGGTTGGCCAACCCCATCCCCCCTAGGGGAGATCGGGTTGGCCGACCCGATCTCTCCTAGGAGAGATCGGGTTGGCCGACCCGATCTCTCCTAGGAGAGATCGGGTTGGTCCACCCGATCTCCCCTAGGGGAGATCGGGTTGGCTGACCCGATCTCCCCTAGGGGAGGTCGGGTGTGGCCACCCAACCTCACCTAGGCGAGTCTGACTCGGCCGGACGGGCGCTTCGGCCTCGTCCGAGCCGTTGGTGTTTTCGCGAAGGGTTCGGGTTGAAGTTTCGATTTACAATCATAAATGGGACGATAAAAATGTAACGGTTCGGAAGTCAACGGGTTCAAATTGGGCGTATATCCATCAGGGCGTGGCCGAGATACGCGGAACGTGGTTAAGATACACGGAGCATGGCAGAGATACGCGAGGCACGGCTAAGATACACGAGATCACGTACGAGATATGCGGGATACGGGCTAACCACCCCTAACGGTTCGCCAGGTACCTGAGGCATCTCTCTGCCTATAAAAGGGCACGAGGTCACCTCAGATCACTTACGTTGAGTTGAATACACTTTGATATCTGTTACTTGCCAGTTAGACGAAGTACTCATTTAAGCATCGGAGAGGGATTCTGGGTCACCGCCCGGTCTATCCCCTCTTGCAGGATTGCGTGGAGCAAAGGAGCTAGGATTGCCGTCAAGATCCGTACCGGAGTTCCACAGTGATCCAACATTGGCGCCGTCTGTGGGAAACAAACAAAAAGCTGATATGCCTTCTACTCGATCGACGGCGGCTGGCAGGAAAAGAAGAGGACAATCCGGTGGTTCCCGTCACCCCGCTGCAACGAACCTGAATTCAGTACCAGAACAAGGAGAAAACCAGAACCATCCCCCGGCTGAGCTCTCCCAGACAGGAGGACACAATGGTTCGCATCCCGAAGATGTTGCCCCTCAACACCAGGACAACAGGGGGCAGGAGGCTCCCCCAGCTGCAGATTTGACGAGGGCCGTGGCAGAGGCCATGCCCATGTTTCTGGCGGCTGTAGAGGCTCTCTTGGATCGAAGAGAGGCTGCAAGGAGGCAAGAGGAGATGGCCCCGTTGGAGGAAGCCACCCTGCCAACAGAGGGTCGAAACGCACAGGTAGCCCCGCCCCGAGATCAGGACAGAAGTAGGGTAACTGGTCAGCAGGAAAGGTTCGTGGTTGATGGGCCAGGACCAGTACAGCACAGGACCATTCCCCTGAATGGTCCCATCACTCCCGACCAGGTGGTAAAGACCGTGAACATTTGTATGGGAGAACAGAAGCCGCTGGTGTCGGAGCTAAGGGATCGATCCACTCATCCCTTCGTTCCCCGACTCATAGACACCCTCGCCCCGCCAGGGCTGGGTATCCCCGAGATTAAGGAATATGACGGCGAAGGAGATCCAGTCCGTCATGTCCAGAAGCATCTTATGGCATGTCTGGGTAGAGCCCCGAATGAAGATATAGTGTGTACACTGTTCCCAAACACACTTGGAGAAAGAGCCCTGACCTGGTTCTTTAGTCTGCCCCCAGGCTGCATTACCTGCTGGGCGGACATGCACGACCGTTTTATTCGACAATACCAGGGCCGCAGACGTTTGTTGAAGAGCGTGAGGTCCCTGACCCAGGTGGTACAGAGGCCCGACGAGTCGCTGGCACACTATTACCAGCGGTACACCGCCAGCGTAGCAGAGATAGACGAGGAAATCTCGGAGGGCGAAACCATCCGCACCTTTATTCGGAACCTGACAGCCCCCTATGGATCCGACCTGATGCACAGCGTGGCTGAGAAAGCTGTGTGGAATATGGAAGCATTACAGAAGAGGGTGAAGCGGCAGATCGATGTCCAGGAGTCCAAGATAGCCGCAGGAAAACTGGAGCCCCCAAAGTCGAATAAAGGGAAGCAGTCGAGCAAGCCTTTTGACGATCGTAAGTCAAAGGGCAAACCTGAGGGCAGTCGGGACCGAGGTCGCTGTGGTCGGAAGGATGATAGGCGTCCTCCAAGAAAGGATAAGCGGGTAGATCTCGACATTCCTCTCAACAGCTCCATGGCGGAAGTGCTGACAGTCATGGAACGACAAGGTATCTCCAGATACCCCCCGAAGAAAGATGGAGAATTCCTGGGGTCCCGCACGGATCGCTACTGCCGATTCCACCGAGCAAATGGCCACGACACCAATCACTGTCGGGAACTGAAGAAGGAGATTGAAAAGCTAATCCAGAAGGGAAAACTCAAGGAATTCGTCGGAGATAAACGATGCAGGTCCCGCTCTCGGTCTCGATCACGGTCTCGTTCCCGGTCCCGCGATCGGTCCCCGAAAAAGAAGAGAACTGATCCAGAGTCATCCGGTGCTCGCAAGGAGAGACGAGTCATCAACGTGATTCATGGAGGATTTGCTGCTGGAGGTGATACCTCATCCGCCCGAGAGGTCTATGCCTCTAGAATCCCTACGGCGGTGGTGCTGGGTAAGAGGTCCCGATCTTGGACCTTGAAGGAAGAGATGGTGATCTCCTTCTCATCGGAGGACCTCATAGGCGTGGAGACTCCACACGACGATGCCCTGGTGGTAACCCTGGATGTAGATGGATTCGAAATGAAGAGAATCCTAATCGACGAAGGGAGCTCCTCCGACATTCTGTTCATGGACGCTTTAGAAGCAATGGGGAAAACAAAGAAAGATCTGAAGGAGGCAAACTTCCCGATGGTCGGGTTCTCTGATGGCGGAATTTGGTAGTGGGTTGAAATCAGAAAAGAGGAACGTGGAATTTGTCGTGGTTTATTCTGCGGGGACCTACAACGCAATTATCGGGAGAACCACCATCAATCCCCTGATGGCAGTTGCCTCGACTGTGCACCAGAAAATGAAGTTCCCGACCGACCACGGAGTCGGGGAGGTCAAAGGCGACCAGGTGGCTTCCCGAAAATGCTATGTCAATGCCACCCGGAGAAGGAGGCGAGAGGCCATGACTGTCCTCCAGACAGACACAGATCCTAGAGATGAGTTTGGGCGTCCCGCCCCCGTAGAAGATCTGAAAGAAGTCGAGATCGACGGACTCCAGAGGAAGGTGAAAATCGGGTCTCCTCTAACTGAAGAGACAGCCCAAAAATTGGTGGAATTACTGAAAGAGTTCAAAGAGCTGTTTGCCTGGTCCCCCAGCGATATGCCAGGAATCAGCCCCGACGTGATCGTGCACGAGCTGAAGATAGATCCCGCGATCAAGCCTATCACACAGAAAAGACGTCCGATGGGCACGGATAAGAAGATCGCGATCCAGCAGGAGGTGGGCAGGTTGCTCGATGCTGGTTTCATTAAGGAGCTCCGATTCCAGACTTGGGTTGCCAACCCAGTGCTGGTAAAGAAGACTAACGGGAAGTGGCGAATGTGCGTGGACTTCCGCGACTTGAACAAGGCTTGTCCAAAGGATTGCTACCCACTCCCGAGGATTGACCAGCTGGTGGATGCCACATAGGGACATGAGCTGTTAAGTTTCATGGATGCGTATTCAGGCTACAACACGATCAAGATGGCCAAAGAAGACGCCCCCCACACAGCATTCTATGCAGACAGCGACATCTATCACTACGATGTCATGCCTTTCGGGTTGATCAATGCCGGGGCAACCTACCAGTGGATGGTGAATAAGCTGTTTGGAGATATGCTGGGAGAAACCATGGAAGCCTACGTGGATGATATGCTGGTGAAGTCCCGACAAGCCGAGGATCACGTGCACAACCTTACCATGGCATTTGAGCGGATGAGGCTCCATCAAGTTCGTCTGAACCCGACGAAATGCGCCTTCGGAGTCCACTCAGGGAAATTTTTGGGCTTCATGGTAAGCCAAAGAGGAATTGAAGTGAATCCTGAGAAGCTGAGGGCAATCGAGGAGATGCAGTCTCCGATCAACCATCGGGAGGTGCAAGTGTTGAATGGCCGACTAGCTGCAATGAATCGCTTATTGTCCAAAGCCAGCGACCGATCAATGCCGTTTTTTGAAGTCTTGAGGGCCAACAAAAAATTCGAATGGACCGCCAAATGTGAATAGGCGTTCCAAGCACTAAAGCAGCACCTTCGCACACTCCCGCCGCTAGCAAAACCGGTTCCAGGCGAGCCGCTCTTCCTTTATTTGGCTGTTTCTGAATTTGCCATTAGCTCTGTGTTAGTAAAGGTTGTCGAGGGTAATCAAGTCCCCGTCTATTATGTAAGCAAGGCATTTGCCAAATCTGAATTGAACTATCCCGCCGTTGAGAAGTACCTCTTTGCGTTGATAATTACTGCTCGGAAGCTAAGGCCATATTTCCACGCACACGAGATCACTGTGCTAACGAACCAGCCTTTGAAGCATTTTTTGAACCGACCGGATGCGTCGGGGAGATTGGTGAAATGGGCAGTAGAGCTCAGTGAGTTTTGAATACACTTTGCTCCAAGAACGGCCATCAAGGGCCAGGCATTGGCGGACTTTATAGCAGAATCTACAGCCCCCGATCTAGAAGAAACGGGCCCTGTAGAGGGGGCAGCCATGGAGGTCCCGACAGAAGAACAACCAGAGAGGGCAGAGCAATCAGAACAGCCAAACAAAGAAAATACCTGGGAGATGTACACGGACGAGTCCGCGAGTTCAGACGGGTCAGGAGCGGGCTTTTTGTTGATACCACCAGGTGAAGGCGAACCTCTCCGATACGCCTTGGCTTTAACATTCAAGGCCACAAACAACGAAGCGGAGTATGAAGCTCTTATCACGGGCCTAAAAATTGCTAAAGGCACTGGAATCGATCACTTGAGAGTGAAGTGCGACGCAGTGTTAATCGTGAACCAAGTTCAAGGGCGATACGAAGCAAGGAGCCCGATAATGAAGAAGTATCTGCGAGAGGTACAAACCCTGAGAGAGAGCTTCAAAAGCTTCGATATCGAGGCTATTCCGAGGGAGGAGAACGTAGAGGCAGACGCCTTGAGCAAATTTGCCATGGGGGCACCCTTAGAAGAAAATCGGAAGGTGCACTTCCTGGAGAAGGTGATCTTGTCAAACATCGACCCCACGCAGGTGTGCACCGTTGAAGCAAAATCGGAGGAGGAGCCTACTTGGATGACCCCGATAGTCGCGTATCTGACTACGGGGGCAGTCCCCGAGGATAAGGTAGCAGCAGACAGGATATGTCGGATCGCGTCTAATTATGTGATGCTGGACAATCAGCTGTACAAGAAGGGCTGGTTCTCGACTCCATACCTGAAGTGTGTAGCAGAACCCGACACCAACCGAATCCTGAAGGAAATGCATGAGGGAATCGCGGCTTGTCACAAAGGGGCCCGATCCATTTTAAGGAAGGTGTTGAACTTAGGCTACTATTGGCCCACGATGAACAAAGAAGCAACGTCGTTGGTCCGATCATGCGACGCGTGCCAGAGGTACGCCCCGAGTATCGTGGCTCCGGCTGCTAACCTGACGTCCATCAAGAGCGCTTGGCCCTTCGCGCAGTGGGGCATCGACTTGGTGGGACCTCTTCCACAAGCACAAGGACAATGTAAGTATTTACTTGTAGCTATCGATTATTTTTCGAAATGGATAGAGGCGAAGGCATTGGCCAGAACAACGGGGAACCAGATCGTCATGTTCCTCCAAACCCACATCGTGTCCAGATACGGGATTCCTAAGGTGGTGATCAGCGACAATGGTCCACCGTTTAACGGCTCTCAGGTGAGGGAGTATCTGGAAGAACTGAACGTTGAGCATCGGACCGCCTCCGTACGCCATGCTCAGACTAATGGCCAGGTGGAGTCAGCCAACAAAATCGTGATGGATGGCCTGAAGAAGAGGGTCTATGCCTTGAAGGGCAAATGGCTGAACGAACTGGAAAATGTACTTTGGGCTGTTAGAACGACACCCAAACGATCAACAGGGGAGACTCCGTTTGGCCTTGTTTATGGCACGGAAGCTGTTGCTCCTGTGGAGGTAGCTGTGGCATCCCATCAGACGAGATATTATGAGCCCCTGATGAACGATGAAGTGAGACGCCTGGACTTGGACCTACTCGAAGAGAAAAGGCGGGAAGCCGATGAAGTCCAAGCACGAATGCGCTTAGCGACGGCCAGGTACTATAATCGGCGAGTGAAGTCCCGACAGTTCTTCATCGGGGAGCAGGTTTGGCGTCGCAACGAGTTCACCCTTTTGGATCGAATCAACAAGATGTCACCAAAATGGGAAGGACCTTATAAGGTCGTGGGGATGCAAGCTCCGAACGCATACAAGTTGGAGGACCTCGATGGCAGAACGTTAAAGCATTCTTTCAGTGGCGAACACTTGAAGAAACACCATGCTTGAAGAAAGTCGCCTTAAGTGGTGCCCGAGAAAGTCGCCTTAAGTGGTGCCCGATGAAATCTCCTTAAGTGGTGCCCGATAAAGTCGCCTTAGGTGGTGCCCGATGTAAAATCACCTTAAGTGGTGTATGCTATTTATCGTTTAATTCGATGTAAGCCAATCTTATGCCATCAATAAATAAAGAGGTTGCTTCCAAAACAAGAGTTGTCCTTAGATTTATGTTAAGTGTAAAAGTCGCCTTCACTGGTGCACGACGAAAGTCGCCTTCAGTGGTGCACAACGAAAGTCGCCTTCAGTGGTGCACGATGAAAGTCGCCTTCAGTGGTGCACGATGAAAGTCGCCTTCAGTGGTGCACGATGAAAGTCGCCTTCGGTGGTGCACGATGAAAGTCGCCTTCAGTGGTGCACGATGAAAGTCGCCTTCAGTGGTGCACGACGAAAGTCGCCTTCAGTGGTGCACGACGAAAGTCACCTTCAGTGGTGCACGATGAAAGTCGCCTTCAGTGGTGCACGATGAAAGTCGCCTTCGGTGGTGCACGATGAAAGTCGCCTTCAGTGGTGCACGACGAAAGTCGCCTTCAGTGGTGCATGATGTAAAGTCGCCTTCAATGGTGCACGATGAAAGTCGCCTTCAGTGGTGCACGATTCTTAGATTTACTCTAAGTAATATAAAGTCGTCTTAAGTGATGCCCGAGAAAAGACGCCTTAAGTGGTGCGCAATACTTAGATTTATTCTAAGTATCCGAAAGTCGTCTTAAGTGATGCACTCGATATTAAGTCACCTTAAGTGGTACAAGTTATTAAAAGCGTTGGAAAGGACGTACGAGAATTTCTTCAGTATCGAGGTTTCGACAGCTAAGAACTAAGTCGTCTTAAGTGATGCACTCGATGTTAAGTCGCCTTAAGTGGTGCAAGTTATTAAATCGTCGGGAAGGACGTATGAAAATTAAAGAAGTCACTCGGAGAAGTGCAACAAAAGATCGGAATAAAAGAAGTCTGATATTGATAAAGGGCTCAAAGGCCCGACAACGACGCAAGAGAAGAGGATACAAGGACTCTAAAAAGATAAAAGCATTCAAGCTTGGTCCTTGTCAGCAGCATTGGCAGCAGCTGGGTCCGCGGAGTTGGTAGCAGAGGGGTCCACAGGATTGACTTCGGGAGGATTGGCTATCGGGGCGTCCGCACTTCGAAGCTCAGAGGCGTCTTCGACAATTACGGGGGTACTCCCCCCATCACTCTCCTCGGAAAGAGCAAAATACTTCTTCGCAAAGGGAGCGAGGGAAGGAGACTTGTCGAAGTTGATGGCGTCCCCGTACTCCAGGTGGAGCTCCTCAACGGCGTTGAAGAGAGTGTTCTCCACCTCCGCGCCAAAGAACTTCATGGCATCAGCTTGGAAGCCCTCCGACCTCCAATAATCCTCCCGACCCTTGGCCTCCGCTTCGGCCAGCCGTGCCGGGAATCCCGCGATCAGCTCCTCCAAAGCCTTCTTCTCAAGGACCAGCTGGTCCTCGGCAGCCTTCTTCTCCTGGGTCAGCTGGTCCACGACTGCCCCCCGCTCTTGCCGCTCTTGCCTCAAGAGCCCCTCGAAATCCGCGATCTGCTGCTGAAGGTCCCGAATCTTCTCATTGAGGACAGCCAGCTCTTTGGCAAGCTTCCCCCGTGAAGACTGGGAGGCCTTGAGATCCGCCTGAAGCTGTTCGCGGACTCCTCGGTCCCGCTCCCGGGCCTCATCATAGGCAATGACGTACCCGATGAGGCGGTTGTAGTCCCCGAGCTCCTGCAATCAAAAGGAAAAATGTTAGAAGGACAAAAGACCCGATTTATCAATCAACAAGAAAGAAGCGAAGTCTCACCTCGATGCGGCGCACAGCCATGCCCCTGACGTCCCGCTGCATATGCGTCCGATTGAGGAAAATCGGATGTCGCATAGAAGGCAGGATAGAACCCGCTAGCAGATGCAGGGCCAGTTCTTGGTCCTGTTCCCTTTGTGTAAGCGGGACTCCCTGGAGCGTCTGGATAGGAGCCCAGGGGGCATCCGCCTGTGAAGAGTTGAAGGGCCTGTAGAAGTCCCCATCGAGAGCAAGGGGAGAGATAGGACGAGGAAGAGAAGGGCACGTCTCCGTCTCGGCCCGAACAGGGGAGGGAGAGAAGTCGTGGATGGGCAAGAGCTCCCGCTGCTGCGAAGAAGACAAGGGAGGCGGCCCCTGAGGGGTTGGTTTCAAGGGGGATTGCCCCGCCTTCCGACGCTGTTGAGGGGGGTCAGCCCCGCCAGTCTCCTCGGAGGAGTCCAGAGTCTCCACCTGACGAAACTGTTCGCCAGATGGTGCCTTCTCTCCAGCTGAGGAAGGCACCCCCGCTGGAGGCGGTGCATCTGCGGAAGCTGCAGCACCCGAGGAAGCTCCCGAGCGACCTGCACCTGGAGGATGAAGAGCTTCAGAAAGGTAGTCAGGAAGTTCATCGGGATTCTTACACCAAATGATACGTCGGGAGACGTATTGATCCTTCCCGCGGTAATGATAGTAGCCTGCCTTCAAGACTCGGGGAGTTTCGCCTCGAAGGATTCTTTTGACATCAGCAATGCGGCCTTTCTTGGTCGAGGAAATCAAGTCCGACGGGACCATCCTTTATACGATTTAATAGCAAGTCGGAGTTGTTTACCTTCTTCAGCATTCTTGACATCGAAGAGTTGGTCCAGATCCACCCGTGGCCGCTTGGGCTGCTCCGCTGAAGAAGACCCCGACCTGGCAGCAGCCTTCTTAGCAGACTTCCTCTTCCGCGAGGGGCGGACAGCATCGGTCTCCCCCTGCTTAAGGAATAGATCGGTCAGCACAGATACCTTCTTGGCTGCAAACAATAAACGAAGAAAAGTTAGAAATTTACCCAAGGGACCACGTTAGAAGGGCCGTCGAAGAGCTGCCCCCCAGAGACAATACTGAGGAGTCGGATCCCGGCGTGCACCAGGTCCCGCTCCACCAGAGAGTTAGCATTGAGAGGAGTGTAAGACTCCCCCCAACGATAAATCTGGATTAATTGGAGAGTCTCGAAATCCTCATCAGCATAAGTGTGGAAAGCAGGCGGAGCTGCTGCCACCTCCCACCGAGGCCAGGGAATTGAAGAATGTTGGATGAAGAAGTAGCTCTTCTTCCAGCTACTGTTGTCGGACCCTGTATCGATCAAGAGTCCCCGACCCTTGACCACCTTCCAGGTGTCACTGGTCCAACCGTGCCGGGCAAGCTGCTGCTTACTCCACTTGGGCATCCGAGGGTAGAAGGCGCAAACCCCCGCCTCGTTGCATTTCAGCCCATAAAAGGTCCAGAAGAGTTGGAGGCTGTAGACCCACTTCTGCCGAAGACAGAGGACTTGAAAGGCGTTCCAGATACGGATAGCATGAGGATAGAAGGTAGTGGGGTGTTTTTGGTAGTGATGGCACAGCTCGACCAGGCTACCGCAAAAGTGGAACCTGATCCCCGCTGATATTTGTCCCGTAGAGACAAATACCTCCCCTTTCTGGGGACGAGTAACCTCAGGGTCACTCGAGGGACGATGTCGAGGATACGGGAAACGAGGTTCCCAGGTGATGGTGATGCAACCCTCTTGGAGAGCTGCATCATAAGCAGTAGTGGAAATCTCATTTGGAGCATAGTCAAAATTTAAAGGGTTTTTTCCCCTCGGAGCTGGAATCGCTGTCTGTAAAGCAACCAGGGCAAGAAAATACAGTGGGACTCTGGGAAAAATTAGAAAGAAAAAGACGAACAAGCAACGAAGAGGGTTTCCTTACCAGACATGATGAAGTAGAGGTTGAAGGAGATGAACGAGATGTCGCCGGAAAGATGATCAGAGAGACTCCAAAGACCTTTGAAATCACAGAGCTTGGAATTGCAGAGGAATCGCAGAGAGCTTTTGAGAATTCGAAGACGGTAAAAGTTAAATTATGACTATGGCTAGGGTTTTATAGTCGAAAAAGACGGTTGAAAGGACACTTCGATCCGAGTCGTCGAAGTCGAAGAGTCTTAATCTGGACCGTTGAGATGAAACGTGCAGAAGGACAACGGACGCAATGATGAAACGGCCTGAAAAGCACTTTTCAGAAAAGGACAGGCGCGAAAAATCAGGCACGTGGGTCGAAAACGTCACTCCATTATCTGCTGCATTTAATGCACTAGAAAACCGAAGAGACCTTTGGGATATAGCAGTTATCTACAAAACCCTGAGGAAACGTGGAGGAGAAGACTGATAAATTAAGTAACTGAACCAAGGAACAGATCCCCGACTCTAGTATTGGAAAATCGGGAGTTGGAAGACACGACGAACTAAAAGTCCCTCATGTCTTGGGGGCAAATGATGGGTCCGACTATAGCTGTCAGGCCCTTTAACGGCGAGGAAATGGCAAACAGGCCCACCAGGCCCAGAGTAAAGGTCAAGATGACTTTGGAGAAGGGTCCCGACGAAGGGAGTCCCGACGAAATAAGGTCCCGACAGAGTCGGTCCCGACAGTTGAGCTAGAAGCTCCCGATGAGAAGCCTTTAAGTAGGCCCCGATGATGAATCCCTGAGAATGATAGGCCCTGTCACGATGACGAGGGGCCCCGAGCGGTGACACAACAAGACAACTCTGGAGTCCCCGACGGGAGTCGGGACTCGTTATCAGAGGATAAAGCCAAGATGTGCGGGGCGTGGCCAAGATACGTGGAACGTGGTTAAGATACACGGAGCGTGGCCGAGATACGCGGGGCACAGCTAAGATACACGAGATCACGTACGAGATATGCGGGATACGGGCTAACCACCCCTAACGGTTCGCCAGGTACCTGAGGCATCTATCTGCCTATAAAAGGGCAGGAGGTCACCTCAGATCACTTACGTTGAGTTGAATACACTTTGATATCTGTTACTTGCCAGTCAGACGAAGTACTCATTTAAGCATCGGAGAGGGATTCTGGGTCACCACCCGGTCTATCCCCTCTTGCAGGATTGCGTGGAGCAAAGGAACTAGGATTGCCGTCAAGATCCGTACCGGAGTTCCACCGTGATCCAACAGATTCCATCATCATCATCATATGAACTGTACTTTCCAAAAAAAACGGAAACAGCGGAGCGTATAGCTCGGTGGCTAATCGGAGGAGGCGATTCGAGGAGATGAGCGGGGACTCTCGTTCGGGAAGGAACATACGGAACCATGACGGCTAACAAGATGAGATCAAGTGAATCATGCGGTCATCGATGGAGATACTCAGTGCTTGAACAAAACTCGAGGTTGGGAAGGTCGTCGGTCGGAATCGGAGCGACTGGGTTGGACGAGCAGGCTTCAGGAAGGCAACCTCTTTACTTTCGATGAGCAATCGGTGGTAGCCGAGATGAGGGAAAAAAAAAACCCCGAGGTGAGGCAAGGTTGCCGATGGGCTCGGTGTATAAGGAGGTGTACGTACCGTCAATGGGGTGACGCGGAGCTGGAGATGCGGCAAGGGATGGAGCGACCAAAGATTACTGACTGGAATCATAAGTGAAGGTGGGTCGGATGGTGGAAGCCTGGACGACCGGAACTAGCTTCCATGGCTGAGCAAGTCTCTCAATTGGACGGGGAACACAATGGATGTATAGTTCCATATAATAATCTATCTATCTATATATAATATAATTTCGAAAGGTTTTCTAAAATTTTGACAAGTAATAAAATGAGTAGATTACATGTCAAAATAAATCAATTCTAGTGGTCCATGTCAACTTACCTATCTATTTGATGATGTGCCGATACCATGTAGACTAAGGTAAGTGTTTAGATTTCCTCCAAGCATCCGCATTGCATGTTGGAAGCCGTTTCATTTTTGTGACCGTTTTTAAATAATTATTAATGGCAATCCACTAAAAAAAATATTGATGCTTCTTTTTACCAAATTTTTTTAAGAACTTTATTTTAATATAAAAACTGTGAAATTTGATATTAAATTTTATTTTGAACAAAATTAGTATATGTATATTTCAACATCAATTTAATAAAACTATATTAAGTTGACATATATTGATTTTTGTTATATTTTATTTCTCACGACCACCATATTAATAATTTTTATTTATTTATATAATTTTATAATTAGAGATATGGTCCGCGATTTAAACGGTGTTCAAAGTATTTATTTAGATTGTTGCAATTATAGTTATTAAATTTTTATATATTAAAAATTTAAAAATAAAAAATATATATAATTAATTTTCCATAAAAAGTTATATAAATGAAAACATAGAATATAATTTATTTGTTTATCATATAGAATATAACTAAGTATTATAGAAGTGTAAACCAGATTTCTTAGATATAAATTTTTATCCTTCCATTAGTTTACATTTTTTAATCGTTTTATCAAATTGAATAGATAAAATAATAGATCAATACAAAATTAATTATATCAGTGAAATTTTATAAGAAATATTATAAAAACATGATAGTAATAAATTAATTAAACTAAATGAATACTTATTGTAAAAATAAGGATCGATACATGAAGTTGCATCAAGTCATTCATTTTTCTGTAGTGGCATGAAGATCGAGTTTCCCTTTTAGAAAAAAAAAAAATTATCGAAGTTTTCAATAATATGCAAGCTTGCACTTTAGTCAGTATCTTCCACAGTTTGACCAAATTTTCTCCAAATATTAATATAACATAATAATAAAAAAAATTAACACATGAAAACTGAAATAAGAAACAACATAATATATGATTAGCCATGACCACTACTATAAGAAGGAGACAATTCAATAACTAAAATAACCAAAGCTCAATTACAAAAAGGGTTTGTTGGATCTTGATCTTCCACGCTGAACCAAGACTCGACCTTCGATGCGTCCGGGCCTGCACAAAGGGACAGATCGGGTTGGACCCGATGATCCCCCTCCGACGCTCAAGTCAGTTCCCAGAAAACGAATATCTAAGAACTGAAAGTATAGAGAGTATGTATGTCAGAAAGTGTAACCTTGATAGGAGATATGCAAACCTATTTATAGTGGAGGGCTGGATGCATGCATTGATGATGTGCCGACCTTCGTATATGGAAAGTTATATATTGATTGTTGCTATTCGGGGAATCATTCATTATACGCGGAGCCATTAAATATTCAGTATATTCCATATATTAATTGAACTCCTTATTAGGAAACCCAATTATAACGATTTTAGGAAGGTGAATATCACACCCTTCCGTTTGAGACGGAAGGAATGTACTCGTAAGACGAAGTCAGTCCTTTGGTCGACCCTTCTTTTAATAGAGATGGATCGACCCTCCCCATTAGTGGAGAAGAGTCGACCCTCTCCACTTTGTGGGGAGGGGTTGACCCTCTCCACATTGTGGGGAGGGGTTGACCCTCTCCATACTAAGTAGAGAGGGGTCGACCCTCTCCTATTGGTGGAGAGGGGTCGACCCTCTCCACTTAGTGGAAAGGGTCGACCCTCTCCCCTAGGGAGAGGAGTCGAGTCTCCTATATAGTGGGTGTCGACCGACATGTTTCGTTGAGCCCTTCGTGGTTCGTCCAAGGTGAATACTCGTGTTAGACACGGACCCATATCCATCATTTGCCCCCGAGGTTGATGTAGGTTTTACCTGCATTAGGCTTTATTCTGCTAATAAAATTCACGTATATTGAACATATATAAAATGTCAACACTTTCCCAATACGGAGATATTTAAACGATAAGTTATTTTTGCCAATCCGTTCCGTTTAAAGGAGTTTTCGTATTTTGAATTACTGAAAATGTTAGATTTTTAATTCACTAGAGAATTAATTTAAACCGTTAGATGGAAGAGATCTAAAGGTGGAGAGCAAAACCCTAGTCATACAAGGCATATATACATCTCCTTCTCCCTTTTTGTCTCATTTGCCTCCATCTCCTTTCTTAGAGTGTTAGGGTTTCAAGGCTTTTCCTTCCTCCTCAAGCTTTAAGTCCGCCGGAGCTCCAGCAGCCGCCACCACCGGAGTCAGCCGTGGCCGTCGCGACGTCCGCCTCTTGTCCCCGGTTGCGTCGCCGCCACGTCCGCCTCGGCCTGTCGTCGGATCTGTCGTGCTTAGCCGCTGGTCCCGCCGGTCCTTGGAGCTCCAGCCACCGCCTCAGCCTTCGTCGGAGTTGCTGTCGGGAGCTGCTGCCGGAGTCGCTGTCGGGAGCTGCTGTCGGAGTTGTCGTTTGGAGCTGCTGCCGGAGTCGTCGTTTGGAGCTGCTGCCGGAGTCGTCGTGACTGCAGGAGTCACCGCCGCGCGCCACCGGAGCCTCCGCCACCCAGGACCTCCTTAGCTTCCGGAGTTGTCGCAGTCCGCCACCCGTAGCTGCTGGGCCCACCGGAGCTGCAGCCACCTCCCTCTCTGTTGAGGTAATTTTTTTTTTTTCTTATTAGTTATACACTTAGTCACTTAGCGTATTGTCATTCGATGTGATGCCTTGATGCCCTAGCCATATGCCGATTTTTGATTTTGTGACTACCTGTATTGATAAGGTGTAATGTGCCGTTTTTCTTTGTAGGGGTGTAAGGTTATCGAACCCGACTCAATATTTCCTACTTCATCTATAGGAGGAGGGGTTTCGTCTCGGTATACCCTTTGATTATCTTACGCGCCGTAAGATCATGAGTGAGTCTCTTCCTCCTAGATACTTTTTCGTTCCAACAGATTTGCATCCCAATTTTCTTATCCCGGTTAATTTCGAAAGGGATGCTAAGATTCTGAACACCAATGGCGAACTTGAAACTCGTGGCCCTTCCGGAGTCCGACGTCCCAAGGATGAATCTATTCCCATCACCCCTCCTCTTGAGGGAGAACCGGTTGTCTTTTCCGCTCATGTTCATGCGGGTCTTCGTTTCCCTTATTGTTCCGATCTTTTAGAAGCGTGTCGTTATTAGAGGGTAGCTCCCACTCAATTAACTCCTCACGCCATTAGGATGTGGCTAGGGTTTCGTGTTCTTTGTAATGTCCATTCTTGGCCATACTCGTTGAATCTATTCCGACTCTTTTTTGGGCTTACCCATATTAAAGATACCGAAATGAAGACTCTCACTTCCCGCTGGCCGAAGTACACGGATAGGGCTAGCCTTCGAGCGGGAGCTCCTGAATTTGAATGGGATACTCAATGTCCTCTCGTATTAAAGCATAAGGTTGACAACTCCAGATGGAAAGGGTTTTATTTCTTATGTGAAGATAAAGGAGTGCTATGGAGGATAAACCCTCTTTCTAAAGATCCGACCCCACCCTATTCTTCATTGAGTGTTCAAGAATCTGAAACCCTTCTTCTCATATATGAGTGTCATTGCTCCGATAATTTCGTGCCACTTGACTATACATTGATTGACGAAGCTTCCTTAGTGGGGGCTGGCATTCGATCTCCTGTACTTGAGACCTTGGTACGACTCCTACTACTTTTAATCCATTCCCATTCTTTTGTAGGGGGTCTTGCTGATGCTTTCATAAAAACACAGGGGATTAGCAGTAAGAAGCTCAAATTGGGCATGGCTAGTCATGGTTCTGACGACTCGATCAGGACTTCGAAAGCCTCTTCGGTTCTTCTTCCAGGAGTCCCTTCCGACCCTAAAGTGAAGAAATCTCGTCCGTATCTACCTGGAGTTTCGGCATCTAGACCGCTTGATAGTAACAAAGGTATCTAACTCGCATTTCCTAGAACTTCTTATCTTTACTTATGTCTTTATTATTCAATTCTCATGATTTCTTATTCCCATTGCAGGTTCCAAGAAGAAGGTAGATTTGTCCTTGGATAAGGGTAAAGGCGTAATCTCTTCTAAGAGTAGACCCACCCCTCAGAAGGATGCCACCAATGATTCTTGGAATGCCATCGTCAAGGAGGTCAAGTCGACTGATTTGGACCCTTCGAGTTGTTGCGCAGCTTCGGATGAAAATCCTCCGGGCTTCTTTGGTCGACATTTCAACTTCCTAACCGATATGTTTGAGCGTGAGAGTGATAAGCGTCGGGCTGAGCGTATCCATGAGAACTGGAGGCCATTCGAAACCTTGAGCGATATGAATTTTAGTCGGGGTCATTCCGTGCAGGATGAGGATGTTGGGTTGCACCTCCTGAATGCTATGGTCCCACCCGGCGATCGACGCGACTTGGACACTAGCCCCTAGGGAGTTCAGATTATGCTTAGAGAACACATGTCTCGTCTCGCGGAGGTATGACACCCTTATCCTCATTTCTTACTTGTCTTTTATTTGACTCCGTGTTTTTCTTTTTCAGGTTGTAGCCATGGAGAAGAACGTTGCATATCATACTCTCCAGCTGTCTCTCAAATTGGCCAAACTCCGTGAGAAAGATGCCGAGCGAGAAGCGAAACAACCCGAGGATGTCGCCGAGTTAAAGGTGAAGGTGGATGATTTGCAAAAAGAGGTGGATACCCTGAAGCTTAACTTAGAGAAAGCAGTCCAAGAGCGGGTTCGAGTTGTCGAAGAGTATGAAGGGTTGAAGAAGACCTCTCAGGAAGAGGTCGCCTCTTTGAAGGCTTCGATTCTAGGGTGGGAGAATCAAGCGAAGTCGAATGCCACCATCCTTCAAGAAAAAGACTTGGAGATAGCTTCTCTCAAGGAGAAAGAGTCGGAGCTAGCCTCCTTGAAGGAGAAGATGGAAGAAGGATTGGAGTTATCCCCTGGTCTCCAAGAGGCGTTAGAGAAATTAGCTGTTGAGAGGTATAAGGACTCTGACCAATTCCAGAAGGATGCTATAGAGAAGTGTGAGGGTCTAATTGTCAAAGGGTATGGAAGAATTGCAAGGCAACTTCATGCCATGGATCCTCATTTTAACTTTGGCAAGGTTCCGGAGATATGTGATTATGCCGTGTTCTACCTTCGTGAAAGAGGCGTTGATCTCCCATCTCCTCTTCGTGAGGAAGTCTGCTATTCTTCCGACCAACCTTCAGATGGGGATTCCGACATCGCCTCCCCAGATAACAGGGTTCCGAACGAAGAAGAAGAGGAAGTCCACCTTACTGATAGCGATGATGACGCCTTGAATTGATCCTTCATTTCAAAGTCTTTTACTATCTATTTTCAATGTAAGACTATTTAGTTTTTAAGACTCTACCTCTACCTTACTATCGGAATGGTAACTTGGTTTAAGATGTATATTTTTGGAAGGAACTATTATCTTCCACCCTCTTCGCAACTTGTGCATTTGATGATATAATATTGAATGAGAATGGTTGTATACTAATTTATGGTAACGAGTGATTTAGTATTCAGTAGATTTACCTGTTACCTTGCTTATGAATATGTCTATTTACTCTTCTGTTACCTTCATGATTCGTCGACTTACTCTTATGCCAACTTGTTCATCAATTCGTCCTTTCGTTGTCGTTAGAGCTCATCCTTACCCTTTCGTCAACTTAAGGTTTTACTGGTTTGTTCCGTCGTAGGACCCTCGGGCTATAGTTGCGGAATGATTTATTCATTCAGTCGAACACATTCGTATGAGGGGTGGTTTATCTACCTCCGCTTTTTTGTAAGACCCCTAAGGAGTAGTTGTGGGATGATCGCCTTCATCAGGTCGAACACCTTTGTATGAAGGGTGGTTTGTCTACCCTTTACGTAATACTCCCGCGGAGTAATTGCGGAATGATCGCCTTTATCGGGTCGATCATCTTTGTATGAAGGGTGGTTTGTCTACCCTTTACGTGATACTCCCGCGGAGTAATTGCGGGAAGATCGCCTTTATCGGGTCGATCATCTTTGTACGAAGGGTGGTTTGTCTACCCTTTACGTGATACTCCCGCGGAGTAATTGCGGGAAGATCGCCTTTATCGGGTCGATCATCTTTGTATGAAGGGTGGTGCGTCCACCTACCCCCTTTTTTTTATTATATATATTTTGACAAATAACTGTAACATATAACTTATGTCTTTATTCAGAATTGAAGTCAACATCATCTTTATTTTTTATACATAATACTATCATATAATTAAGCATAAAATTTTCTAAGATGTTCCCCACTAAAAGTGTTGGCGGAGATGTTTCCTTCATTGTCTTCCAACCTGTAGGCGTTCACGGCTGGAATGGCTGCGATCTTGTAGGGGCCCTCCCACTTTGGAGATAATTTGTTTAGTCGGTTCTGTCGCAAGAATTCGTTTCTTCTCAATACCATCTCCCCCAAGAAAAACTGGCGTGTCTTGACTCGCCTATTGTAATATCTAGCCGTAACTAGTCTCATTTTTTCTTGAGCCTCTTCTACTTTATGTCGCCTCTCTTCCACCATGTCTAGGTCGAGACGTCGTGCTTCTTCGTTAGTATCCTCCTCAAAGTGGATAGCTCGGTGTGAAGGTACTGCTACGTCCACTGGAGCCATTGCTTCTGTTCCGTACACCAAGCTAAAAGGTGTTTCGCCTGTGGATTTCTTAGGAGTAGTCCTCACTGCCCAGAGAACGTTTTCCAGCTCATCAACCCAATTACCCTTCAATGCTATCAGTCTCTTCTTCAATCCATCTAACACGATTTTATTTGCGGATTCTACTTGCCCGTTAGTCTGTGCATGTCGGACTGAGGCAAAGCGATGCTCAATGTTGAGTTGTTCACAATACCACGTTATTTTTGAACCTGCAAATTGTGGGCCATTGTCACTAATCAGAACTCTTGGAACTCCATATCTTGATACAATCCGTGATTTGAGGAACTTCAACACGTGAAATTCAGTTGTCCTTGCTAGTGCCTTTGCCTCAATCCATTTGGAAAAATAATCGATCGCAACGATGATGCACGTTCGTTGTCCCTTAGACTTAGGCAAGGGCCCTATTAGGTCGATTCCCCATTGAGCGAAGGGCCAGGCACTGGGTATTGATGTTAGAGGTGCGGCTGGCGCCGTAATCTTCCTTGAGTACATTTGACAAGCTTCACAAGCCTGGACCATGTCAATGGCTTCCTTGTTCATTGTTGGCCAATAATATCCTTGGTTAAGGACCTTTCGAATTATAGACTTGGCTCCTTCATGGCAAGCTGCATATCCCTCGTGCAATTCCCGAAGTATCCTCTCCGTCTCTAGGTATGCGACGCATCTAAGGTAAGGTGTGGAATATCCCTTCTTGTACAATATACCCTCCACAATGATGTAATTTATGGCTAACCGTTGAATCCTTGTTGCCACCACTGAGTCTTGAGGAAGGATACCTTCAGATAGGTATTGGAAAATGGGGGTCATCCAAGTAGGAGTAGAGTCTACCATCATCGCGTTCGCCTGTTCTGCCGTCGAAATGAGGACCCTTTCCACAAATTGCACTTCTTGCATAATGGGGATTCCTAACGCAAATTTACTAATGCGTCTGCCTCTTGATTTTCTTCCCGCGGTATCGCCTCTAAGTCGAAGCTCTCAAACTTTTCAACCAACGTTTTGACTTCGTGTAAGTATTTTTGCATCCTTTCTGACCTCGCGACATAATCCCCCCTTACTTGGTTGACAACCAATTGGGTATCACACTTTACACGAATGTGTTCCACTCCGACCCCTTTTGCAATGCGTAGCCCTGTAATCAATGCTTCGTACTCCGCCTCATTGTTGGTAGCTCTAAAAGTTAAAGCTAGAGCGTAGCGTAATGGGGTACCCTCATTGGGAGGGATTAGTAAGAGGCCTGCCCCCGAGCCTTCTGAGTTGGATGATCCGTCCGTGTACATTTGCCATATTAAGCTAGTGTCGTTGACGGATTGGTTGGACCCTTTCCCCCCTTCTACAGGAGGTGTTTCTTCCAAAGTAGGACCTGTGGACTCAACGATGAAGGCTGCTAAAGTTTGTCCCTTAATTGCGGTTCGAGGTGCGAAATGAATTCGAAACTCCGTCAGCTCTACCGCCCATTTGATCATTCTTCCCGAAGCATCGGGTTTTTGCAAGAAGTGTTTGAGTGGTTGGTTAGTCAATACGGTTACTTCATGTGCATGAAAGTAAGGTCGCAACTTTCTTGCTGCTATTACCAACGCATAAAGATACTTTTCAATGGCGGAGTAGTTTATTTCACTCTTTGACAAAGTCTTACTTACAAAATAAACGGGAAGTTGGGCGCCTGCCTCTTCCTTTATCAATACAGAACTAACTGCCACATCGCTTATTGAAAGATATAAATACAAGACTTCTCCCGGGATAGGCTTTGCCAAGGGTGGTAGAGTGACTAGATGTCTTTTCAACTGCTGAAACGCCTCTTCTCATTTGTCCGTCCACTCAAACTTCTTGTTAGCTCGTAAGACTTCAAAGAATGGTAAGGACTTCTCTCCGACCTTCGACAGGAATCTATTCAACGAAGCTAGTCTACCATTAAGACGTTGGACTTCTCTATGGCACGTTGGCGAGTGCATTTCCTCTATGGCTTGTAACTTCTCCGGGTTTACCTCAATTCCACGTTGACTCACCATGAAACCAAGGAACTTCCCCGATTGCACCCCGAATGCACATTTCGTGGGATTCAATCGTACTCGGTGTAGACGCATCCTTTCAAATGTCGTAGCCAAGTCCCCAGTGTGATCCGCACTTCTTTTTGACTTCACTAACATATCATCGACATAAGCTTCAATGGTCTTCCCGATGAGATCACCGAAAATTTTGTTCACCATCCTCTGATAGGTTGCTCCCGCGTTAAGAAGTCCAAACGGCATCACTTCGTAGTGATAAATATCACTATCTGCATAGAAAGCTGTATGGGGGGGCGTCTTCAGGTGCCATCTTGATTTGGTTGTACCCCGAATAAGCATCCATGAAACTCATTAGCTCATGTCCTGAGGTTGCATCCACGAGTTGGTCGATCCTTGGTAATGGATAGGAATCCTTTGGACATGCCTTGTTCAAGTCACGAAAATCCACACACATTCGCCATTTCCCATTTGACTTCTGCACCAGTACTGGGTTGGCTACCCATGACTGGAATCGTAATTCCTTGGCGAAACCCGCCTCTATCAACTTTCCAACTTCTTGACGAATGACCTCTTCTTCTCTTCTCCCATAGGCCTTCTCTTCTGAACGATTGGCCTGATTGCTGGATCGAGACTCAATTCATGAGAAATGATATCGGTGCTGATACCCGGCATATCACTCGAAGACCAGGCGAAGAGTTCTTTAAATTTCCTTAAGAGCTGGACCAGAGCCTCCTCTTGATCCTTGGGTAATAAAGCTCCGATACGAACGACCTTCTCAGGCCCGTCCACCTCAACCTCCTTCAATTCCTCTATTGGAGATGGGCGACCTTTCTCCTCCCTTGGATCGATCTCCGTCACTATGTTGAGAGCTTCACCCATAGGCTTTTGATATCGCCTTCTCAGAGCGTTTACGTAACAATGTCGGGATGCCGTCTGATCCCCCTTCACCTTTCCCTCTCCAAATTTTGATGTGCTATTGAAGGGACAATCAGATAGGGTTTAATTGTCGTTCGCCTCAAGATCCCATTATACGCACTGGGAGCATCCACAATTAAAAAGGAAACATGTATCTCTAGCTTCCTCCGTCCTGAACCGATAACTACTGGCAAAAGGATAGACCCTAATGGATAAGAGGTCGACCCTGCAAATCCCACAAGTGGAAAATCAAGTGGCTTAAGATCCGACTTCTTTTTTCCCAATGCCGTAAAAGCTTCCAAAAACAGAATGTCGGAAGAACTCCCTCCATCCACCAATATCCTCTTCACATCACATTCCGCAATGTTCATAGTGATAACTAGCGCATCGTCATGTGGGAAAACTATTCCCCTCAAATCTCTTTCTGAAAAAGAGATAACTGCTTCATTGGATGAATGTGGTCGCTTCCTGGTCAGCGCAATATCTCCTGCTTGTGAGGCATACACCTCTCTAGCATTGCTAACCGTTCCTCCTGATGCGAAACCTCCATGAATCATGTTGATAATCTTTTTCTTTGGAGGATTGTCTTCGACCACCTTCTTACCCTTGTCCTGAGTCGACGGAGGTGGAGGGGGAGCAGGACTGCGTGGCCTTTTATTTGGTTTTTCCACGAACTCCTTCAAATGACCTTGTTGGATCAGTTTCTCTATGTCCTTTCCCAGTTTAATGCAATGGTCCGTGTGATGTCCCTTGCACTGGTGGTATTCGCACCATCGATCTGAATGACCTCCCAGTTGTACCCCAGGCTTCTTCAGAGGCGGAGGAGTGTCCAGGCCCTTTTGTCTCATTTCGTGTAAGATCACCGAAAACTCCCTATTAAGTGGTGTAGGGTCTACCGCGTGGACCTCGTTCGAACGATGGCAATTATCATCTACACGCACATCGCCCCTGGGAGTATTCCCTGGAGGCACCCAATTTGCCGTAGGACGACGGGACGTTGGTTGAACAGGTTTATCCGCCTTTTTCTTCGCTTCTCCCCCCCATCGACTCTGCAGCCTTTTTATTTTTGCGGAACGACCTTGTTTGCTCCAGATCGATATAGGACTTCACACGAGCGGCTAACTCCTCCAAAGTGTAGACCGGCTTCAGAGTCATATTATCTTCCAATGAAGCACCCAAACGTCCGAGATTCCGCATGAATTCCCTAATAATCTCCTTTTCCCCCAAGTCCTCGTCTATGTCAGCCAAGTTTTGATTGAAACGAGCGTAATAGCTCGCCAGGGTTTCGTCATGTGCCTATCGAACGTCATCTATCGAATTCAAACCTTTAAGGAACTGTCGGGCTCCTAAGTAGCGCTGGAGGAATTTGGACTTTAAGTATTGCCAGGAGGTTACAGAGCCCTTTGGCAGGCCAAAGAACCAATATGACGCTGCCCCCGCCAAGGTGGTCGGTAATAGCAATGCAATATGATTCTCATCTTTGGTACGCCCTAGTAATGATGCCTCATGCTGCTGTACATGTTCGATAGGATCACCCTTCCCCGAGTAACGAGGGATTTCAGCTGGCGTCACACTTTCTGGTATAATGATGTCGACCAACTCCTGGGAGAACGGATGTGAGGCCCGGTCCCTCAAGTTATGCATTATCTTGACTTTTGACTCTTCCATTTTCTTGGCGATTATCGCCTCGATCTGCTCAGTAGTTATCCTTCCCCCATCCGGTGGAATAGGAACCCGTGGAGGCAAAGGTGGGGACATTACAGTAGGGGGTACTGGGTGGTACGGTTGATACGGAGGAGGAGGAGGAGGATAGTGGGGATATTGCGGCTGAGAAGGAACTTCTCCTTGTCTGACGGTCGGAGATGATGACACCAACGGTGTAAACGGGACTTGAGATGGAGGTGGTACCGGCATGCCACCCTGTGCCCTTATCCTTTCCCTATAAGCCAATAACGCATCCAGAGCAGCCATAAGGTCAGGGGTTACCTGGACACTCCTTGGGACACCACCTTGAGTAGGCATTGTATACGGAGGAACATCATATGGTGGAGGCCCATAAGGTGGTACTCCGTAGGAGGGCATTCCATAAGGAAACCCATACGAAGGAGCTGGACCATGTGATGGCATTCCCCTAAAATTTGTTCGTGGTGCCAACGAAGTTGATGCTTAGGATGACAATTCTCCCTGAGGGCGGGGAGGTCCCTCTTGACGGTTAATCAGAAGGGATGGGCCTTGAGGTGGATTTGTGGGCTGAGTTGGTTCCGCTGGATAATCTCTTCTTGATGACTGACGAGGACCATTGGAAGGAGCCCCCGTAGTTTGTCGGCTAGCTGCCATACTTCGCGTAATAGCCACGACTTTTCGTAAGAGATTCCCACAGACAGCGCCAATGTTGGATCTTGATCTTCCACGCTGAACCAAGACTCGACCTTTAGTGCGTCCGGGCATGCACAAAGGGACAGATCGGGTTGGACCCGATGATCCCCCTCCGACGCTCAAGTCAGTTCCCAGAAAACGAATATCTAAGAACTAAAAGTATAGAGAGTGTGTATGTCAGAAAGTGTAACCTTGATAGGAGATATGCAAACCTATTATAGTGGATGGCTGGGTGCATGCATTGATGATGTGCCGACCTTCGTATATGGAAAGTTATATATTGATTGTTGCTATTCGGGGAATCATTCATTATACGCGGAGCCATTAAATATTCAGTATATTCCATATATTAATTGAACTCCTTATTAGGAAACCCAATTATAACGATTTTAGGAAGGTGAATATCACACCCTTCCGTTTGAGACGGAAGGAATGTACTCGTAAGACGAAGTCAGTCCTTTGGTCGACCCTTCTTTTAATAGAGATGGATCGACCCTCCCCATTAGTGGAGAAGAGTCGACCCTCTCCACTTAGTGGGGAGGGGTCGATCCTCTCCATACTAAGTAGAGAGGGGTCAAACCTCTTCTATTGGTGGAGAGGGGTCGACCCTCTCCCCTTAGTGGAGAGGGGTCGACCGTCTCCCCTTAGTGGAGAGGGGTCGACCCTCTCCACTTAGTGGAAAGGGGTCGACCCTCTCCCCTAGGGAGAGGAGTCGAGTCTCCTATATAGTGGGTGTCGACCGACATGTTTCGTTGAACCCTTCGTGGTTCGTCCAAGGTGAATACTCGTGTTAGACAAGAGATCATATTCACGGACCCATATCCATCAGGGTTCATCTGTGATAGTTGAATAGCATATTACCTGTATCGATCCTTGATGAAATTCAGAATAATCCCATCAACTGCCCAGATTGACCAATCTTTATGTAAGGAAAATATGATCTGATCAAACTCATCTTGATGCTTCTTCAAGTAGAGACATCCGATGAACTAAAAGCAATGCATCATAGTGAATATTTTCATAAGTTCATAACTCATAAGTTAGATGATATAACAACTACCTGACAATACAAACTGCATCGTGTAGTCTGGAAGTCATATGCTGCAATATGACGTTCAAAGTAACCTGCTTGTATTGCAAGTTCAATGGTATCTACAAAAGATAAAAAGATTTCGCAATAAGAAAATACATGGTTAAGTTAAATATATGAACGCCCTTGTAGAAAAATGCCCAAGTAATAACTAAGACAAAAGTATATTTTAGTCATTATCTTTTTTTTGGCCAAATATTTTTAGTCATCATCACTGATTGCATTCATCCAAGGAAAGAAGAAAGTTGAAAATACCTCTCTAACCTACCTCCAGCCTTTTGAGAATCAGACACAAATCCGAAGAAATCTTCTACTCTCACAAAATGATGAAATGGAGTCGAGCAAAAAGAAACTCCTCGAGCAGAGCATATACCGTAAAAGGCAGAGTAGTATCTAGTGAAGATAAAACTCGATCAGTGATGAGACTGATCGGTTGGTGAGAAGAACTCGCATAAACGACAACGATAATGAACATCGGGAGAAAAAGGTTGACGATGGAGCTGCCAAATGCATTGTATTACTTGCAAATCTGCAAAAAAAAAAAAAAACCCGTTATTAACCTAGAAATCTCATCAAGTAAGATCTTCCTCCAATGTTAGACCCGTTTTAGGCGCACGATTTCCTTAAAAACTTCACAGGCTGTGGAAGAGCATACTGATTCAACTAAGTTTCAGACGTAGAGTTGTGGAAAACCTACAGTTGGGGGAACATGAACAACCAAGATCGTAGAAAAGTAAGAAACTTAAGACGCTAAGGGTGAAAGAAAATTGTTTCCTCGAAGTAGCAATTATTCTGACGAAAAAACGCAGTATAAGATCTCACCGGAATTCAACAATTGGGGCACATCTTCTTGGTTCTTGGTGGGACCTTATACCACTTTCTATAGAAATTTCACATTAAATTTCACAGTTTATAGCATCACTCTTTTTTTTTGGAAGCGTAATAAATTGTTATATTTTTGTCACAGAAGTGTTATAATTAAGTGAGACTTTTGGTTTCTCTAGAAGTCATCATTAAACTGAGATGGTTGAGATGAATGAACCAAGTATCAAACCAGTAAAACCGAAAACCGGTTGTAGAAACCATGCTAAAGGATGACGTGGCGTACTTACATTCACCTATTAGTCTGACGTGGCGCACATACATGTCCTTAGTCTCGTTCTTATTACCTTATAATATATATAGATATGAAACAAACATAAAACAAACACTGCCAAGTAAATTAGAACAGAGACTTCTTGTATTTATTCATTTGCTTTTTCTTTGAATTTTTTGTTGTGCCCCCCCCCCCCCCCCCCACATTAAATTGTAAATCACATCAATTTATTCTCATGTCAATTGGGATTTGGGTCTAGCCCAATTACCCTAATGTTACATTTACCCAAGTTCATTAGGTAAACTATATATATTATGGGCTACTAATTACGGCACCTATCACCATATGCTTACAGCTCCCATTCGTCGGAATGGGAGGGTGGCTGCTAATGTATTATTGTCCAAATCCGCATCAACATTTCTCCCATTTGATCTGCTCCGTGCGACTAGCGGATACGACGGGTATCGTGCTACTCATCGGTTAGGAGTGTTGTAGCGCCCGCGGAACGTTGATTCCCTTTTCTCCAATTAACCTGTTATATACAACATTTATATATATATATTGTACCTCGCTGTATCCTAGGTCAACTGATAATTCTCCATTTTCCTAGTTTCTGATGGGTTTCGATATAGCCGTTAGGCCCATTAACAACGAATAAATGGTGAGTAGGCCCACTGGGCTCCAAAAGAGGCCTAGAGGACCAATATGAGGGGTCCCGACAAGGTCGGTCCCGATATATGAGCTGGACGCTCCCGATGGAATGCCTTTGAGTAGGCCCCGATGTTGAATTCCTGAGGATGTTGGCCCCTTCCCGATGACGAGGGGCCCCGAGCGGTGACCAAAGGAGATAACTCTGGAGTCCCCGATATCCGTCGGGACTTGCCACCAGAGGATGATGCCGAGAAACACGCCCACTATCAGCGTAGTGGGGAAGTGGCCTGAAAAGACGGAACGTGGACTAACTGCCCCTTGCAGTTATTTCAACAGGTAACTGGGGTAACTCCTCCCCTATATAAAGGAAGGAATTACCTCAGGACTCACACACTCATACTCTCATACATACTTGCCTACATCGAGATACTCATTTAAGCATCGGAGAGGGATTCTGGGTCACCGCCCGGTCTATCCCTTTTTGCAGGATTACTTGGAGCAAAGGAGTTCAGACTTTCGTCAAGAACTTGCCGGATTTCCAAATGTGATCCAACATTGGCGCCGTCTGTGGGAACGTAACAAAAAGCAAAGATAGCTTCTACCCGATCGATGGCTGGCAAGCAGAAGAAGAAGCAAGGGCAATCCGGCGGTTCCCGCCATCCTGCTGGAACTCTGAATTCGGGGCTGCCGGAGCGCAGTGTTGATCGGAATGATCCTCCCCCTGCTGGTTCCCAAACAGGGGGGCATCATGACGATCACGAGGATTCCGTTCGTGACTCGTTGGGGGACATGGAGGAGATCCCGAGGAGGGACCAGGATGCTCCTTCAAAGGTGGACTTGGCGAAGGCTGTGATGGACGCCATGCCGGCATTCCTGGAGAATATGGAGGCTCTCCTGGACCGAATGGAGGCTGCCAAGAAGAAGGAGGAAGAGTTGCCTCCGCCTCCGCCGAGGGAGAATATGAACGGGCAGGAGGCCCAATCCGAGCACCAGGACAAAGGCAAGGAGCCCGCTCAGTCGGAGCAGTTCGTGATTGATGGGCCAGGACCGGTGCAGCATAGGACCATCCCTCTTAATGGTTCTATCACCCTCGATCAGGTAGTGAATATCGTGACATCTTTATGGGGGACCAGAAGAAGATGGTGTCGGAGCTGAGGGATTGATCCACTCATCCCTTTGTTCCCCGATTGCTGAACACCGTTGTCCCGCCAGGACTTGGTATCCAGACGATCAAGGAGTATGATGGCGAAGGAGATCCAGTTCGCCATGTCCAGAAGCATATTATGGCTTGTCTAGGCATATCCAAGGATGATGATATAGTGTGCGTTCTGTTCCCGGCCACACTTGGTGAGAGGGCCTTGACGTGGTTCTTCAGCCTTCCTCCAGAGTACATCTCTACCTGGACCCAGATGCATGACCGTTTCATCCAGCAGTACCAGGGCCGTCGGCGTCTCCTGAAAAGTGCGAGGTCCCTGGCTGAGGTGGTACAGAGGCCCGATGAGTCGCTGGCGCATTATTACCAGAGGTACACCGCCAGCGTGGCCGAGATTGATGAGGAGATGACGGAGGGAGAGACCATCCCCACCTTCATTTGGAACCTGACAGCACCATATGGTTCCGGCCTGATGCACCGCGTGGCTAAAAAGGCTGTGTGGAACATGGAGGCGCTACAGAAGAGGGTGAAGCAGCAAATCGCCGTGCAGGAGTCGAAGATAGCTGCAAGAGAGCTCGATCCTCCGAAATCAAACAAGGGGAAGCAGTCGTCCAAGCCATCAGACGATCGCAAGAGGAAGGATAAACCCGAGAGCAGTCGGGGTCGAGGCCGCTCTGATCGGAGGGAAGACAAGCGTCCCTCGAAGTCGGACAAGCGGGAGGACCGTTACACTCCTCTCATTTGCTCCATGGGTGCTGTGTTGGCGGTGATGGATCGGCAGGGTATTGCCAGGTACCCCCCGAAGAAGGATGGAGAGTTCATGGGAGCCCGCACTGATCGTTATTGTCATTTCCACCGCGCCAGCGGTCACGACACTAACCACTGTCGGGAGTTGAAGAGGGAGATTGAGAAGCTGATCCATAAGGGGAAGCTCAAGGAATTTGTGGCTGGGCGACGGAGCCGATCCCGTTCCCGGTCCCGATCGCGGTCTCGTTCCTGATCCCGCGATCGGTCCCCGAAGAAGAAGGAGCCCTCGGCCAAGGAGTCTTCCGATACCCGCAAGGAGAAGCGGGGGACTATTAATGTGATCCATGGAGGATTTGCTGCAGGAGGTGATACCACGACATCTCGAGAGGTCTATGCTTCTCGAATTCCTGTTGCTGTGGTGCTGGGCAAGAGGGCCCGATCTTGGACCCCGAAGGAAGAGATGGTGATTTCCTTCTCAGCGGAGGACCTGATAGGTGTGGAGACCCCGCACGATGATGCTTTGGTCGTGACCCTGAACGTGGATGGGTACGAGATGAAGCGAATCTTGATTGATGGAGGGAGCTCCTCTGACATTTTGTTCATGGATGCGTTGGAGGCCATGGGAAAAACCAAGAAGGATCTGAAGCATGTGGACTTTCCGATGGTCGGATTTTCTGGCTCTACCTCTTACCCGGTGGGGATGATTACCTTACCGGTTGAGTTCGGTAGTGGTTGGAAGTTCGGTAGTGGTCGAGTCTGCGGGAACATACAATGCAATTATCGGGAGGACCACCATCAACCCGATGGGGGCAATTGCCTCAACTGTCCATCAGAAGATGAAGTTTCCGACCGACCACGGAGTCGGGGAGGTCAAGGGCGATCAGGTGGCCTCCAGGAAGTGCTATGTCAATGCCACTCAAAGGAAGAATCGGGAGGCTATGACTATTTTCCAGACTGATGTTGATCCCAGAGATGAGTTTGGGCGCCCCACCCCGATGGAGGATTTGAAGGAGGTCGAGATCGATGGACCTCAGGGGAAGGTGAAAATCGGGTCCGCTCTGTCTGAGGAGAGGGCCCAAGAGCTGATTGATTTGTTGAAGGAGTTCAAGGAGCTGTTTGCCTGGTCCCCGAGTGACATGCCAGGAATCAGCCCCGATGTGATCACTCATGAGCTGAAGATTGACCGTGCGATCAAGCCGATTGCACAGAGAAGGCGCCCGATGGGTGCAGACAAGAAGATCGCGATCCAGCAAGAGGTGGGCAGGTTGCTCGATGCTGGATTTATTAAGGAGCTCCGATTCCAGACCTGGGTCGCCAACCCAGTCCTGGTGAAGAAGAGCAATGGCAAGTTGCAGATGTGTGTTGATTTCCGCGACCTGAACAAAGCATGCCCGAAGGATTGCTATCCGCTCCCGAGGATCGACCAGTTGGTGGATGCCACGTCGGGAAATGAGTTGCTAAGCTTTATGGATGCCTACTCCGGCTACAATCAGATCAAGATGTCCAGTGAGGATGCCCCCCACACCGCTTTTTATGCTGATAGTGACATCTATCACTATGATGTCATGCCCTTTGGACTGATCAATGCCGCTGCAACTTATCAGAGGATGGTGAACAAGCTCTTCGGGGATATGCTGGGGTAGACGATGGAGGCCTATGTGGACGATATGCTGGTGAAGTCCCGACAGGTCGAGGATCATGTTCACAACTTGGCCACGGCGTTTGAGCGGATGAGGTTTCATCAAGTTCGCTTGAACCCGACCAAGTGTCCCTTCGGAGTGAACTCGGGGAAGTTTTTGGGCTTCATGGTTAGCCAGAGGGGAATCGAGGTGAACCCCGAGAAGCTGAAGGCGATCGAGGAGATGAAGTCCCCGACGAACCATCGGGAGGTGCAGGTGCTGAATGGCCGATTGGCCGCGACGAATCGCTTCCTGTCCAAGGCAAGCGACCGATCCATGCCGTTCTTAGAAGTGCTGAGGGCCAACAAGAAGTTTGAGTGGACTTCCAAGTGTGAAGAGGCGTTCCAGGCACTCAGGAAACACTTCCGCACCCTCCCGCCGTTGGCGAAGCCCATTCCAGGCTGGCCACTCTATCTGTTGTAAACACTGGATTTTGACCCGGACGTAACGACGTTACACATGATACGTCAAATTCCGGACGCGTCAAGCCACAAAGTCTCCAAAAATGCTCAAGGGCACATTAGGGAAATTATTATAAAATATATTTTAAATTATTTCGAATTTATTTAATATTTTCGGAATTATTTAAAATATATATATAATAATTAGTTTTTTTATTTTAGAAAATTATATGTAAGATATTATCTCCAGATATTATTTTTTATTCAAAAAAATAATTATCTGTAAAGATAAATATCCTTAGGAATATTCTCTAGAATAATTATCTGTTAGCATTTTTTATTCAAATTTTATCTGTAAGCTAGACTAGGGTTTTAGTATAAATAGGGGTCTAGTTTACATTGTAAAGGACACAGAAAAAATACAACATTACTAATAATACATTGTTTCCTCGGGATCCGTGTGAATTTTGTCTTCTTATGTAAAAAAAAAAAAACTATTTCTTCTTCTTCTTCCTCGCGACAGCCAAGTCTTCCCAATCCCTCTTGTTATCCTCCATCCCAACCGCGCCGATAACACCCGAGCCAACACCCGAGCCATCACCGGACCCTCACCGGCAGCAGCCATCCCGTCGTTCGCCGTCCCTACTCCAGTCCGGTCGCACTGTTCTGTCAGCGCCACCCGACAACCTCGCTACCTGTCTCGATGGCCGCCGCCGGAGCGTTGCTTGTCCGTTGCCAGAGTCTTCTCCTCCGCCGCACAAAGCTCGACCTCTGCGCCAGACCTCCACCGCGACTCGATTCCGACCAGCACTACGCACAACCCATCTTCTGCTGTCCATTCCCGACGCCGACGTCCCAGCCTGACTCAGGCCACTTACGGCTCTGTTCGCCCGACTCCACCTTACCGCTGCTCTACCCGCTGCTCCAGTCACCATACCCGTCCCTATTCGTCGGATTTCCTTGTCGAATCGAAGTTATACCCACTCTATCGCTGAAGGTACACAAAAGCCAACTCGCCATTATGAGTCTTGCTGTTCGCTTCCATATATGCTGCAGGTGAGAGATTTATCTTTCCATGTATATACTTATATATTAATATTATATAGTGTAGTGATTATTAAATAATAAAAAGTTAAAACTGACTTAGGTAACAGTACAAATCTAGGTAGATATTAACTAGAAGTTGAGTATTATAGTATATTTTAATTTGATTTGAGTATGTTTGATAATTATTTGGGCTATTAGGTCTCATGTGTATAGTAAATTAATATTTTGCGTAGTCAGATCATGTTTAATAGTTTTCTTATGATATCGTTTTTTGAATTAATCTGAAGTTGTTTACGTAGAAAAAATAATTAAAATGGCAAATTAGGTGAATTGAGTACCGAAAGGGCGTGGTTAAAAATTATATTTTTAATTCGTAATAGAACCCCCGAACTCAAATTTCTAATCGTAGACGATTTTATACCTAGGTGTTTAATTCATTATTCGTTTAGGTAGTTTAGGATTCTAGTTAGCCTTTTAATTAACTAGTGGCGACTCTATTCAAAATCCGCGTTTTCAAAACGTAATTCGCCTTAGGTCAGATTTTAGGTCTGACATCTGTATTTGGCTGTTTCTGAATTTGCCGTTAGCTCTGTCTTAGTGAAGGTCATAGAGGGTAACCAAGTCCCCGTCTATTATGTAAGCAAGACATTTGCCATGTCTGAAATGAATTATCCCGCCGTTGAGAAGTATCTTTATGCGTTGATTGTTACTGCTCGGAAGCTGAGACCTTACTTCCATGCGCATGAGATTACTATTTTGACGAATCAGCCCTTGAAACATTTTTTGAACCGACCTGATGCGTCGGGGAGATTAGTGAAATGGGCAGTTGAGCTTAGTGAGTTCCGCATTCACTTTGCTCCGAGAACGGCTATTAAGGGCCAGGCGTTGGCGGATTTCATAGCAGAGTCTACAGCTCCCGATCTAGAAGAAGCGGGCCCTGTAGAGGGGGCAACCATGGAGGTCCCGATGGCAGATCAGTCAGGACAACCCGATGATGAAGACACTTGGGAGATGTATACAAATGGCTCCTCAAGTTCAGAAGGATCGGGAGCAAGGTTCGTACTGATACCGCAGGTGGAGGCGAGCCCCTTCGATATGCCCTGGCCTTGACGTTTAGGGCCACCAACAATGAAGCTGAATATGAGGCTCTCATCACCGGCCTCAAGATTGCCAAAGGAACGGTAGTTGGTCATTTAAAGGTGAAGTGTGATGCTAGCCTGATTGTGAACCAAGTCCAGGGGCGATACGAAGCAAAGAGCCCGATGATGAAAAAGTACCTTCGTGAGGTGCAAACCTTGAAGGAGAGTTTCAAGAGCTTCGATATTGAGGCGATCCCGAGGGAGGATAATGTGGAAGCAGATGCCTTGAGCAAGTTCGCCTTGGGGGCACCCCTCGATGAAAGTCGGAAGGTGCACTTCTTGGAGAAGGTGATCCTGTCAACCACCGATCAATCGGAGGTATGTGCCATCGAGACCGGATCGAAGTTGCCCACTTGGATGACCCCGATAGTCGCGTACCTGACTACGGGGGCAGTCCCCGATGATGAAGTAGCAGCTGGCAAATTACGTCGAATCGCGGTCAATTATGTGATGGTGGACAATCAGCTGTATAAAAAGGGGTATTCAACTCCTTACTTGAAATGTGTGGCTGAGCCCGATACAGATCAGATCCTTAGGGAGGTGCACGAAGGATACTCGGCTTGTCATGAAGGTGCCCGATCCATCGTGAGGAAAGTGCTGAACCTGGGCTATTACTGGCCCTCGATGAACAAGGAGGCAACGATGCTAGTCCGATCCTGTGACGCTTGCCAGAGGTATGCCCCGAATATCGTGGCTCCAGCTGCCGATCTGACGTCCATCAAGAGTGCTTGGCCCTTCGCGCAATGGGGAATCGATTTGGTGGGACCACTTCCAATTGCAAAAGGTCAATGCTGATATTTGCTTGTGGCTATTGATTATTTCTTGAAATGGATAGAAGCTTAGGCATTGGCCAAGACAACGGGGAATCATATCCTCAAATTCCTCCAGACCGGTATTATATCCAGATACGGGATCCCTAAGGTGTTGATCAGTGATAACGGCCCTCCATTTAACGGGGTCCAGTGGAAGGAGTACCTGGCGGAACTGAAAATTGAGCATCGGACAGCCTCTGTCCATCATGCTCAAACCAATGGACAGGTGGAGTCAGCCAACAAGATCGTGATGGATGGCCTGAAGAAGAGGGTCCATGCCTTGAAGGGCAAATGGTTGGGCGAGCTGGAAAATGTGCTTTGAGCTGTTAGAACAACACCCAAACGATCGACTGGGGAGACTCTGTTTGGCCTTATTTATGGCACGGAAGCAGTCGCTCCCGTTGAAATAGCTGTGGCATCCCATCTGACGAGGTATTATGAACCTCCGTCGAATGATGAAATGAGGCGTCTGGACTTGGACTTGTTCGAAGAGAAGAGGCAGAATGCCTATTAGGCCCAGGCTCGGATACGCTTGGCAACGACCAGATATTACAATCGGCGAGTCAAGTCTCGATAGTTCTTTGTCGGGGAACTGGTCTAGCGTCGGAACGAATTTACCCTTTTGGATCGGATCAACAAGATGTCACCAAAATGGGAAGGACCTTATAAGGTCGTGGGGATGCCAGATCGAAATGCGTATAAGTTGGAAGACCTCGATGCAATGTGTTGAAGCATTCTTTTAGTGGTGAACACTTGAAGAAATGTCATGCCTGATATTAGTCGCCTTTAGTGGTGCAAGTTGTTTATCGTTTTGATTCGATATAAACAAGTTTTCAGCCATCAATGAATAAAGAGGTTGCTTCCGATCAGATTGTTCTTAGATTTATCATTCTAAGTATGCTTAAATCGCCTTAAGTGGTGTAGTTAAATCGCCTTAAGTGGTGTGGTTAAATCGCCTTAAGTGGTGTGGTTAAATCGCCTTAAGTGGTGTGGTTAAATCGCCTTAAGTGGTGTGGTTAAATCGCCTTAAGTGGTGTAGTTAAATCGCCTTAAGTGGTGTGGTTAAATCGCCTTAAGTGGTGTGGTTAAATCGCCTTAAGTGGTGTGGTTAAATCGCTTTAAGTGGTGTGGTTAAATCGCCTTAAGTGGTGTGGTTAAAATGTCTTAAGTGTCGTATTGAATCACTCTAAGTGGTATGGTCAAATCGCCTTAAGTGGCGTGGTTAATTCACCTTAAGTGGTGCAATGATAATCGAAACCAAAATAAATTGATGTTATAAAGGCCTGAAGGTTCATGACAGGAGAAGGAAATTACAAGGATTCCAAAAATAAAGCGTTAAGCTTGGTCCTTGGCAGCATCGAGGGGAGCAGAGTCCACGAGATCCGTGGCAGAAGGCTCCACGATCGGAGGATCAGACCCTTGGAGGTCAGCCAGTGAATGGTCAGCTGCCGAAGGGTCGATTATCGGGGGATCAGCTGTCGCGAGGTCTGTACTTGGAGGCTCCACCGTGCCTTCGGCACCCGCAACTCCCTCGGGGGTGTTCGCCTCATCGCTCTCCTCTGAAAGGGTGAAATACCTCTCCGCGAAGGGGGCGACAGTCTGAGACTTGGTGAATTCAATGGCATTGCATACTCCAGATGGAGTTCCTCAACAACGTTGAACAAGGTGGTCTCCATTTCCGCATTGCAGAAACTCACCGCGTCCACCTTGAAATCCTCGGAGCCCCGGTAATCTTCCCGACCCTTGGCCTCAGCCTCAGCCAGCTTGGTGGGAAACTCAGCGATTTCCCGCTCCATCTGTTGGGACCGATTGGTGAGAAGGACCTTCTCAGACTCCAGTCCCGTCTTGACGTCCTCGAGAGCCTTCTATTCAAGGACGAGCCTGTCCCGATCCTCCGCGTGCCTTTGCTGCTCTTCCTTGAGCTTTTGCTGCTCCTGCTTCAGCAATCGCTCGAAGTCGTGGACCCGCTTCTGGAGGTCCCGAGTCTTCTGGCCAAGGAGGGTCTGCTCCTTAACCAGTTTGCTCTTCGACGATTCGAAGGTAGCCAAATCCTCCTCGAGCTTGGCTAAGACCTCGGGGGCCGCCTTGGCTCGCTCCCGCTCAAGGGCCTCCTCAAGGGCCAGGATGTACTCGAAACAGCGGTGTTGGTCCGCCATTTACTGTGAAAAAGAAAGGAAGAGGTTAGTACATGAGAATATTTTGCCTTATATACTAAGTGTAAAAACAGGATGCCTTACCTCCACGCGGCGAACGCCCATTTCGCGAATGTCCGTGTGGATGTCCGCCCGAGCCAAGAAGATCGGAAGCTTTAGAGATGGCGGAACTGAATCTTCCAGCAAGTGCAGACCCAGTTCCGGTGGTGCATCGCCCCGACGGAGCGGGACCCCTCGCAGTGACTCGATCGGGGTCCAGGGAGTTGTCGCTTGGTCGGGGGTGTAGAGCTGATAGAGACTCCCATCTAAGGGGAGAGGGGGAAGGACAACCTGAGTATCGGAGGTGCGTGCCTCCGAGCCGCCGTGAGACCCAGTCGTCCCTTCACGAGTTAGGCTCAAAACCGGCGAATGCTATGGTGTCGAGGAAGATGGAAGCAGCCCCTCGGGAGTTGGCTCCAACGGGGCCTGCCTCACCCCCCGACGACGAATCAGGGCCTGACCTTCGCTCACCTCCTCGGAAGAGTGAGAAACGTCCAAGTCAACCACCCGACGGAAGTGACCGTCCATCGGGTCATCTTCAGTCCCCGATCCTCTCGGGGCAGGAAGCGGAAGGAGGGGCTCTCCGACCTGAGCGTCGGAGGGTGGCACCCCCGCCGGAGCTCCAGCTCCCGATTGACCTGCAGCTGGAGGACGAGAAGCTTTAGAAAGATAATCAGGGAGTTGATCGGGATCCTTACACCAAACGACGCGACGGGAGAGATACTGGTCTTTCCCGTAATAGTTGTAATAACCCGCTTTGAGGATGCGGGGAGTTTCTCCTTGCAGGATGCGGTTGATCCCTTCGATTCTGGTTTTCTTATCAGAGGGGATTAACTCCTTGGGAATACGCTTTTTGTATAATCGGATGGCTAATCGGAGCTGCTTACCTTCTTCGGGAGTCTGGGTGTTGAAGATCCTCTCCATCTTGTCCACCCGGGCCCGCTTGGCCTCCTCCGCAGATGGAGGTGCCGATGAGGAGGCGGCCTTCTTCGAGGACTTCCTCTTCCGCGCAGGACGTTGGACGGCATCGGTCTCCGCCCGTTTAAACATGATATTGGTCAGCATTGATACCTTCTTAGCTCCAAAGACGAAAACAATAGTATAATTAGAATATTACCCAAGGAACGACATTGGAGGGGCCGTCGTAGAGTTGACCCCCGGAGGCAGCATCGAGGAGACGGATCCCGGCCAGAACCAGATCCCGCTCCACGATGGAGTTGGCATCGAGGGGAGCGAAGGAATCCCCCCAACGATAGAGTTGGATGCAGTGGAGAATTTGAAAATCCTCCGCTGAGTAGGTGTGATAAGCGGGAGGAGGGTCTGCTTCAACCTCCCATCGGGGCCATGGGATGGAACTGTTTTGGATGAAGAAGTAATTCTTCTTCCAGCCGCTATTGTCAGGCCCCGAGTCAGTGATGAGCCCCCGACCTTTGGCAACCTTCCAGGTGTCACCGTTCCAGCTATATCGGGAGAGCTGCGTCTTGCTCCATTTGGGCATCCGTGGGTAGAAGGTACATACCCCGACATCGTTGCACTTCATCCCGTAGAAGGTCCGGAAAACTCAGAGGCTATAGGTCCACTTCTGGCGGAGGCAAAGGACATGGAAGGAGTTCCACACACGGATGGCGTGGGGGGAAAAAGTAGTCGGATGTGTTTTGTAATAATCACACATCTCGACTAGATCCCCACAGAAAGGGAATCGGATCCCCTCTGATACTTGCCCAGTGGAGACAAATACCTCCCCTTCCCGGGGACGAGTGACCACAGGGTCGCCCGGGACGCGAGGGCGAGGATAGGGGTAGCAAGGCTCCCAGGTGGAAGTGATACATCCTTCCCGAAGAGCTTCGTCATAAGAGTTTTCCGAGATTTCATTATAACCGTAATCAAACTTGAAGGGTTTTCTCCCCCCAGAACTGGATTCACCGTCTGGAAAATTGACCATGGCAACAAAAGGCATGGTTGGTTTTTGGAAATGTACGGGTAAGCTGATTGAGATAAAAGAAAAACTATGCTAACAGTTTTTTCGGAATCGGAGGAGGAAATCTTACCAGACATGTTGAATTGGTGAAGAAAAGATGATCCTGACGGTCGGAGATCCTGGTTGCCGGAGCGCTTATCAGAAATCAGGTAGGAAAGCTTGAGCTTTTGAAATTGCAGAGGATGAAACGGTGGAGGAGAAGTGAATACTGCTAAGATTTGGGGGTTTTATAGGAGAGAAGATAGCCGAAGAGACGTTTCAATCCGGACCGTTGAAGATAAAACGTTTCAACCTGAGTCGTTGAGACGCTAACGACAAAACCGCTAAAAAGTGCTTTTTTAGAAAAAGCAGACACGGGTACCCAAGTCGTCGCTTCATCACCCACGACATTTAATAGTTGAGTAACCGAGAAATCTTTTCGGATTTGGTGGTTATCCTCGAAATATCGGGGAATCATGTATGAGAAGATCCGCGTCAGAAGATTTTTTTTAAAGTTAAAAGACTCCGATGCCATTATCGGGAGGTCCGGAGCTGGAAGACACGACGAACTGTAAGTCCCTCATGTCTTGGGGGCAAATGATAGGTTTCGATATAGCCGTTAGGCCCATTAACAACGAATAAATGGTGAGTAGGCCCACTGGGCTCCAAAAGAGGCCTAGAGGACCAATATGAGGGGTCCCGACAAGGTCGGTGCCGATATATGAGCTGGACGCTCCCGATGGAATGCCTTTGAGTAGGCCTCGATGTTGAATCCCTGAGGATGTTGGCCCTATCCCGATGACGAGGGGCCCCGAGCGGTGACCAAATGATATAACTCTGAAGTCCCCGATATCCGTCGGGACTTGCCACCAGAGGATGAGGCCGAGAAACACGCCCACTATCAGCGTAGTGGGGAAGTGGCCTGAAAAGACGGAACGTGGACTAAATGCCCCTTGCAGTTATTTCAACAGGTAACTGGGGTAACTCCACCCCTATACAAAGGAAGGAATTACCTCAGGACTCACACACTCATACTCTCATACATACTTGCCTACATCGAGATACTCATTTAAGTATCGGAGAGGGATTCTGGGTCACCGCCCGGTCTATTCCTTTTTGCAGGATTACTTGGAGCAAAGGAGTTCGGACTTTCGTCAAGAACGTGCCGGAGTTCCAACCGTGATCCAACAGTTTCCACATAGGAACACTTCTCCAAGGCATCCGTACAAGTATTCACAACCTTCAACTAATATACGGATGGTGGCCACCTAATGAATACAAGAATCGGTGAATTACAGGTGAACTTGACTATCCTCATCGCTCATACCCTTAGTCAAACCCAACCGGTTTCAAATATGTGGTCACTGGGCCTTTTTGTTCAACACTACGCTCATACGTCGGGAAGCAAGCATTGAGCATAACCTTATGCACGAGTTCTGAGTCCATGATGATACTTCGGTGCCTCTTCATAAGGCTCCCGAGATCAATCACACGCTCGAGGTGAAGAAGTTTGCGCCCGCCAGAATCATGAGGATTCCTTTCTAGCACAACCGAGCAGTGACCCCGTGGTCGAACATGGCACACGTAGTATGAAGTACGCGTTGATAGCATACATGAACCTTTTGGGTCAACTTGAATGGGACATGTCAATCACGCTATCAGAGATTTTGATCCGGCCCAGAATGTGGATTTATGACGAACGAAGTTCATCACGGCGATCTGCAAAACGAGAATCACGTCGAGTTACTTCTTCTATAGATAATCATTTTGCTCAATCAGGTTTATCCCCCTGATTCTTAGCCAGTGGAGACCTCCCTCCATCACAAGACGACCGTACCTGTCTGACTAGGTAAGGCTCACATTCGACATAGTTTTCGCAGAGGATTGCGTCCTCCTACGACTCAGTTTATAGACCGTAAATTTGATGTAATCAAAACATTATGACGTCGATTGATCATAAACTCAGTTGCAATTATTTCGTTTACAAAATGTAACTTTCTAATATCAAAATGTTATCACAGATACATGCCATTTCTAAACCCTACGCAATCCAAGCAGTTTTAGATGCTTTTCGAATATCTCCATGCGTAGTGGCTTAGTTAATGGGTCCGCAATCATATTATATGTGGACAAGTATTCCATAGTGATTATATTGTCTTCTACAATCGATTTAGCATAGAAATATTTCACATCAAAGTTTTAGTCCTACTATGGTACTTCGGATTCTTAACTGCCGCAATAGCTGCCTGACTGTCGGAGAACACCTTTACAGGTTTGTAAACACTCGATTTTGACCCGGACGTAACGACGTTACACATGATACGTTAAATTCCGGACGCGTCAAGTCACAAAGTCTCCAAAAATGCTCAAGGGCACATTAGGGAAAGTATTATAAAATATATTTTAAATTATTTCGAATTTATTTAATATTTTCGGAATATTTAAAAAAATATATATAATAATTAGTTTATTTTTTATTTTAGAGAATTATCTGTAAGATATTTATCTCCAGATATTATTTTTTATTCAAAAAAATAATTATCTGTAAAGATAAATATCGTTAGGAATATTCTCTAGAATAATTATCTGTTAGCATTTTTTATTTAAATTTTATCTGTAATCTAGACTAGGTTTTTAGTATAAATAGGGGTCTAGGTTTACATTGTAAGACACAGAAAAAACCACTACAAAGCAATAATACATTATTTCTCGGGGTCTGCGCGATTTTTGTCCTCTAGTGCTCTGTTTTTTTTTTTTTTATTGCCCAGACCAGCATCCCACCCGCTGGTGCCTGGCCCGGCTCCGGTGACCGGACAACCAGAGACCTCGCCACTCCCTCCACTCTCACCGGCCGTCGTACCGGAGCTCCGCCAGGCCGCCCGCGCGCCGCAGACCGCGCCACCGTGGCCCGTGATCTCTCCTGCGCCTTCCAGCCATATTCCCTGAGGACCACCAGCAACAGCCATGCCGACCCCGTCCTCCACGCTCCGGCCCGGACTCCGCCCGCCCAGTTCCGACATCGACCTACCCCTTCTCTCTCCGCCCTCTCTCTCTCTCTCTCTCTCTCTCTCTCTCTCTCTCTTTCTCTCTCTTCTCTCTCTCTCTCCCTCCGTCCGTCGCCTCGACCCGGCCGTCCGCTCGCCCCATCGCCGCCGTCCTCCTTCCGTACACCGCGCCGGAGCTCCGCCGTCTCCTGCCGATGCCGACGTCCTGGCTGCTACGTGACCATCTTCCAATTCGCAGGTCTTTTGTTGTTTTTTTTTTTAGTTTATTTATTTATTTATTATTATTATTATTTATTAATTATTAATTATTTTTCTGTTTTTTTATTGTAGCATTAAAAAACTATGTTGATGTTAATTTAGCTATGACCAATATTTCCAATTACATATTACAACATTGTCCATTTTTTTTAAGTATGTTCGTAAATTAATTTGATATAAATAGTGTTAAACTTTAATTAGTTTATATTAATTAAATGACAACAGGCTAATTATGTATGTTCATCATGTTAGTTTTTGTTGATTTAACTATATGTGATAACCGCTAATATTATTAGATTTTATTGTCGTTCGTACTTATAATTGAGTAACAATAAGTTGGCAAATTAAGTGAATTGAGTACCGAAAGGGCGTAATTAAAAATTGTTTTCAATTCGTAATAGAATCCCCGAACTCTAATTTCTGATCGTAGACCGATTTAATACCTAGGTGGTTAATTCGTTATTCGCTTAGGTCATTTAGGATTCTAGTTAGCCTTTTAATTAACTAGTGGCGACTCTTTTCAAAGTACACGTTTTCAAAACGTTAATTCGCCTTAGGTCAGATTTTATATCTGACAATTTGGCGACTCTGCTGGGGACAATCGAGGGTTCGGGCTCTTTATATTTGCTTATTTGCCATGTGTTATTTTTTATTCATACTTGACTTTGTTATTCTAACTTGATTGTTTTTTGTGTAATTTCAGGTGTGGAATTAATATTTTTATGACTAACTATTTTTCTTTGTTCGATTATGCATTATTTAAATTTGCACACACCATTTTAGTGTAATGTCCAAAACGCCTAAAACCCAGGGCGACTAGGAACCCCGGAGGTTTAGTACGGTACGACCGAAGCAGCTGGGCCGCTGGTACGGCTCGGAAAAACTCTACTCGCTTGCGAAGGTCTTATGATCCCTATAATGGGGTGAGGAAACCACCTTGTCGGGAACCTATCAGTGGAACCTACCTTGTAGAGCAAAGCCACACATTTTTTACCCCCCTAACATGATCTGTTTTTTGTTTTAAATGTTATTATGCGACTGTTTGTATAGATTTTATTTCTCATGCATTCATCTCATTGCATTTAAAAAATAAAATAAAAAATTCAGCTAAGTAATTAGTCATTTAGCTATAAAAAATTATTTCCAAACATGCATTTTGTATGCATTGTTTTCTTTTTCCATTTAAAAAAAAAACAAAAAAAAAACCTCTGGCCTGAATTTTTTATTATAAAACATGTGTTTCATGTGCATTATTTAAAAAAAAAAAATCAGGTAAGTTGTAATACATAATTAACACATAGTTCGCGCGCATTATTTTCAAAAAATATTTTCATGAGAAATTTAACTCCCTTTTAGCTATTAGAGCTTCTAATTTTAAAATGCATTTTGTACACTTTATTTTCAAAAAACCAAAAAAACATTTTTCGCTAAGTAGTTAATCCCTTGGTTATAAATTGTTATTTCTAAACACGTGTTTCAGATGCATTGTTTTTTTTTTTTAAAAATCCCTTACCTAAAAACAAAAAAAAACAAAAAACACAAATTTTTTTAGCAAAATTTGTAATTCCGCTTTAACTGTTAGAGCTTCTGATTCCGAACGTGCATTCCATATGCATCATTTTTTAAAAAAAGAACTTTTTGACTGAATTGTTTTATTTTTAATAATGCATCCAATATGCATTAATTCTAAAAAAAAAATTTAGATACACCGTAAGCTCTCTTAGTTTTAGGGATCTTTGTTTAAAAAACATTTTATCTGAATTTTTAATCACGTGCATATCATATGCATTATTTTCGAAAAAAACTTTCAGGTAAATTGTAATTTTTCTCAGTTGTAAAACTTTTATTTTTAAGTTTGCATCTTGTATTTATTTTTGTGCATCTCATATGCATCCTTAAAATAAAAAATAAAAAAAAACTTTTCGCCTGATTCTTAATTTTGAGCAACCAAGATGCATTGTTTTTTTCCCTCATTAAAAAAAAAAAAAAATTCAGATAACTTGTTAGTTATCTTGAACGTAGAACTTTCATCTCAAGTAGGCATCTCATGTGCATCGCATGTGCATTGTTTTAGGAAAAATAATCTGTTGATAGACTGTACACATTGTTAGTCGTAGAACCTTTAGTTTCAAACATGTATTCCATGTGTTGTTTTCAAAACTACTTACCAGAATATTTTATTTCAAGCATGTGTTTCATACGCGTTATTTATTGGAAAAAAAATTTCACGTAAGTTGTAAAATTCTATTAGTGCATTCAATATGCATCATTTAAAAAAAAAAATAGGAAAATTTGTAATTCCTTTTTGGCTCTTAGAGTTTTTTTAAATTCAAACATGAATTGCATATGCATCATTTTCAAAAAAACATTTTTACCTGATTTTTTTTAGCATGCATTCAATATGCATTATTTAAAAAAAAAAAACATTTCATAAAAATTGTGAGTTTTTTTTAGCTATAGAGCTTTCAAATTCACGCATGCATCTCAATTGCATTATTTTAAAAAATCCACCTGAAATTTTCATTTCAAAATATGCATTTCATATGCATTATTCAGGTAAACTGTTGTAAGTTGGGAATTTCTTAGAATAGAATTTTAACTTTCAAAAATGCATTTCATATGCGTCATTCAGTTAATATGTTGTAAGTTGTAACTTTCTTAACAGTAGAATTTTAACTTTCGAGCATGCATGAGCATTTAAAAAAAAAAAAACTCATAGTGTCATTCGTTTTTATCAAGGTGTATTGCACTGTTTTTGCAAGATCGTCATTTCTACATTCTCATGAGCGAGCATTTAAAAAATAGGAGTTTTGATTCTTTTTTGAGAAAATAGTTTAACTGTGCAGTTGAGCTCTACTATTCAAGATTAAACAAAGGACGAGAAAACCTTTTTGAAAAAACTTTGTTTTGAGCATTCGTCCCGCATTCGAGCCAGATAATGCATTCAGCAAACTCAGTAAACTCCATGATGGCGCAAAACACATTTGATCATAAATTTTGGATGAATGACATTAGAGTTTTCAAAAAATCATGCATGATTGCTCATATTCTCTACACTGATTTTTCATTCACCCTTTTCAGGTACCCTTGGTTAAGGTATCATGTACACATAAGTTATGCCGGCTAAATGGGGCAACAAAAAAAGGACATGCAGTCATCTAGTTGCACAACGAACAAATTACACACTCGAGATATATAACGATGAGGTGCGTTAAATTGTACTTAATTTTTTCCTTGAGATTTGAGTGTCCCTACTCTTTTGCAGGTCGGATGACCACTTCAACCAATGCCGCAACCGTGTGAAACGTGAGCGCTTCAAAGAGTTTCTATGAAAAATTTCACCCAACATGTGTGAAATTCATACGCTTTCCATGACGAGGTATACAACTATTATGTGGCCAGGTTTAAACCATTCAGCGGTAACCATGGGGCATCTCCCTTTGAGATCGGACATGTCAGGAGATGAAAATTTCAAGAGATCATCGAGAATCCCGTGAAGATTCAATGTGCCGATCAATGTAGCTTGACTCGATCAACCGAATCCTTTTCCGAAAAAGTTCTGAAATTTTCAGTCTGCCACTAGGGGCATGTACTTTTCAGCAGGTGTACATACACAAGTTGTGGAGCAGGAGAATCAGGACATGCAGCAGATCCAGTCGCATAGCGAGCACATTGCCCACTGAAAAATCCAACTCCCATGTAAGAGAAGTTGTGATCATTTTTATCGCCGAAATTTGAGTTTTTCCTTACTCATTGTGCAACTTGGATAATCATCCAAATCAAAACTCCTGAAGAGCACATCTCATGTATGGCCCTTCGCTCGCCGACCATTCTTATGCCAGGTATCCCAGATACCTCGGACAATATCTATGCCTAAGTTTACCATTTGCGGAATACTGTGCCAAACTCAACACCATCCATGTGTGTTCATTAATCAGGCCATTCGTCCAGCATGCGACGAATTATGAACCAGTCAGATGTAGCTGTGGGGCATTCCTGTTAAGATCAAGCATGGTTGAAGATAGAAGACATCCAGAGATCTTCCTATTAAAAAAGATCGAGATTCCATGAAGATCGACCGTGCTAATGAAAGAGAATTTGAGAGGAACAAGAAGAAGAAGAAATTATTGTCGGTGTCGTCAACCCATTAATGATCCTCCATTCAAGACATCGACATAATCAACTTATTTGACAAGTTTTCCTCCGGAGAAGTTCTGAGAAATTAAAAGGTTTAATCTGCTATTAGGGGCATGTAACATAGTTGTTGTTGATTAGTTTCTGTAGATTTTCTTTCCATTTGAAAAAAGAAAAAAGAAAAAAGAGAGAAAAAAATAAATTCCAGCTAGGTTGAAAACCTAGGCAAAAGTCAGGGAGAGGGGCATGATTGAAAACCCGCAGGGGCAATCATGGCAAAAGGTGAGATGAAAAAAAAAAAAGAGCAAAAAAAAAGGAGAAAAAAAAACTCAGTTTTCTTAAGGGTCACAGCCGCCCTTTAATCGGCTACAGAAAAATAAGGAAAGCGTTCGTACAAATCTTGCGAGAGCAATGAAGCAATAAGAGGGTCACAGTTCTTCCTAAATCAACTACAAATAAAAGGGTCACAGTCATCCCTAAAATGACTATAAAAAAATAGGCCACGGCCACCCTTCAAATGGCTACAGATAAAGAGCGCTCCCGCAACATCAAAAGCGGAGAATAAGTGAAAGGGCCACAGCCACCCTCCAAACGGCTAAAGATAAAAGAGTGATCCTGCGCATCCTGTGAGGGCGGGAAAATAAAAAGGGCCACAGTCGTCCCTAAAACGACTACAAAATAAAGGGCCACAGCCACCCTCCAAACAGCTACAGATAAAAGAGTGACCCCGCGAATCTTGTAAGGGTGGGAAAATAAAAAAGGGCCACAGTCGTCCCTAAAACGACTACAAAATAAAGGGCATCAGCCACCCTCCAAACGGCTACAGATAAAAGAGTAACCCCGCGAATCTTGTAAGGGCGGGAAAATAAAAAGGGCCACAGTCGTCCCTAAAACGACTACAAAATAAAGGGCCACAGCCACCCTCCAAACGACTACAGATAAAAGAGTGACCCCACAAATCTTGTAAGGGCGGGAAAATAAAAAAAAGGGCCACAGTCGTCCCTAAAACGACTACAAAATAAAGGGCCACAACCACCCTTCAATCGTTACAGATAAAGAGCGCTCCCGCAACATCAAAAGCGGAGAATAAGTGAAAGGGTTGCAGCCACCCTCCAAACAGCTAAAGATAAAAAAAGTGACCCCGCGAATCCTGTGAGGGCGGGAAAATAAAAAGGGCCACAGTCTTCCCTAAAACGACTACAAAATAAAGGGCCACAGCCACCCTCCAAACGGCTATAGATAAAAGAGTGACCCCGCAAATCTTGTAAGGGCGGGAAAATAAAAAAGGGTCACAGTCGTCCCTAAAACGACTACAAAATAAAGGGCCACAACCACCCTTCAAACGGCTACAGATATAGAGCACTCTCGCAACATTGATGCGGGAAATGAGTGAAAGGGCCACAGCCACCCCTAAAATGGCTACCTACAAAGAGTGTTCCTCGAATCTTGAGAGGATGGGAGATTGTTAAAAGGGCCATAGCCACCATCAAAATGGCTACATATAAAGAGTATTCTCGTGAATATTGTGAGGCCGGGAAATCATTTGAAAGGGCCACAGCCACCCTTAAAACAGCTACAAATCGAAAGAGCAGTACAGAACATCGACGATGGAAATAAATGAAAGGGCCACAACCACCCTCCAAATGGCTACAAATCAAAAGAGCTCTCACGACATTGAAGACGGTGAGGAAAGGCTCACAGCCACCCTCCAAATGAGTACAAATACTCTCGCATCGTGACGGGAAATAAAGTACGGGTCACAGCCACCGTTTAATCGGCTACCAAAAAATGAGTGCTTCCGTTAGGTTGAAAACCCGAAAAGGCAGCCTAGGCAAAATTAGGAAATGAGGGGCATGATAGCAAATTCAGAAACTACAATCATGGCAAAAGGAGAGAAAATAAAATCCCGATGGAAAGAAAACCCCAAGGGGAAATCCATGCAAAAATTAGGAAAACTGAGGGGCACAGTCTAAAATTCTGACTGTGGCAAAAGGAGAGAATATGAGAGATAAAAAAAAAAAAAAAGATCCCGCTAAGTTGTCGCGTCATGCGCAGTTTAGGCAAAAATTAGGGACGTGCATTCAAGTCGTCAAGCCACTCGAGGCCCTTATTCAACGGACGCCACTAGAGGCATTTTCTCCGACATAGGCCACAAGAGGCTCTTCTCCGACGGACGCCACTAGAGGCTCTTCTCCAACGGACGCCACTAGAGGCTCTTCTCCGACGGACGCCACTAGAGGCTTTTCCTTGTCGCACGCCACTGGAGGCATCGTCGATCGAGGTTTTTACTTTACTGTACGCCACTGGAGGCTTTTCCTTGTCGCACACCACTGGAGGCATCGTCGATCGAGGTTTTTACTTTACTGTACGCCACTGGAGACCTTTCCTTGTCGCACGCCACTGGAGGCATCGAGGCTTTACTTTCCCACCCGCCACTGGAGGCTTTACTTTTCTGCACGCCACTGGAGGCTTTACTTTTCCGCACGCCACTGGAGGCTTTACTTTTCTGCACGCCACTGGAGGCTTTACTTTCCCACACGCCACTGGAGGCTTTTACTTTTCTGCACGCCAGTGGAGGCTTTACTTTCCTTTACGCCACTGGAGGCTTTACTTTCCCGCACGCCACTGGAGGCTTTACTTTTCTGCACGCCACTGGAGGCTTTACTTTCCCGCACGCCACTGGAGGCTTTACTTTTCTACACGCCACGGGAGGCTTTACTTTTCCGCACCGCCACTGGAGGCTTTACTTTCTGCATCGCTAATGGAGGCACCGCCAACAGGCGTCCCGCCGACAGAGGTTTTATCTTTCCACACCAGAATAAGCATATGAGCCACCTTGAAAACATTGAAGAATTGGAAGAGAATATAATTTCTGGTCAAAATCAGTGTTTCCTCGTCTTTGGACAAACCCCTTCGAACACGTTCTACAGGAGTCCGTCCAAAGAGGGGCAAACTGTAAACACTCGATTTTGACCCGGACGTAACGACGTTACACATGATACGTTAAATTCCGGACGCGTCAAGCCACAAAGTCTCCCAAAATGCTCAAGGGCACTTTAAGGAAATTATTATGAAATATATTTTAAATTATTTCGAATTTATTTAATATTTTCAGAATATTTAAAAATATATATATAATAATTTGTTTTTTTTTTTATTTTAGAAAATTATCTGTAAGATATTTATCTCCGGATATTATTTTTTATTCAAAAAAATAATTATCTGTAAAGATAAATACTGTTAGGAATATTCTCTAGAATAATTATCTGTTAGCATTTTTTATTTAAATTTTATCTGTAATATAGACTAGGTTTTTAGTATAAATAGGGGTCTAGGTTTACATTGTTAAGACACAGAAAAAACCACTACAAAGCAATAATACATTATTTCTCGGGGTCTGCGCGATTTTTGTCCTCTAGTGCTCTGTTTTTTTTTTTATTGCCCAGACCAGCACCCCACCCGCCGGTGCCTGGCTCGGCTCCGGTGATCGGACCACCGGAGACTTCGCCACTCCCTCCACTCTCGCCGGCCGTCGTCCCGGAGCTCCGCCAGGCCGCCCGCCCGCCTCAGACCGCGCCACCGTGGCCCGTGATCTCTCCTGCGCCTTCCAGCCATATTCCCCGAGGACCACCAGCAACAGCCATGCCGACCTCGTCCTCCACGCTCCGGCCCGGACTCCGCCCCGCCGCTGCCAAGGCTCTGGTCCAGTTGCTGCCAAGGCTCTCGCTCCGGCCCGGACTCCGCCCGTCCAACTCCGACATCGACCTCCCCCTTCTCTCTCTCCGCTTTCTCTCTCTCTCTCTCTCTCTCTCTCTCTCTCTCTCTCTCTCTCTCTCTCGCTTTCTCTCTCTTCTCTCTCTCTCTCTCCCTCCGTTCGTCGCCTCGACCCGGCCGTCCGCTCGCCCCATCGCCGCCGTCCTCCTTTCGTACACCACGCCGGAGATCCGCCGTCTCCTGCCGATGCCGACGTCCTGGCTGCTGCGTGACCATCTTCCAATTCGCAGGTCTGTTGCTGTTTTTTTTTTAGTTTATTTATTTATTATTATTATTATTTATTAATTATTTTTCTGTTTTTTTATTGTAGCATTAAAACAACTATGTTGATGTTAATTTAGCTATGGCCAATAATTCCAATTACATATTACAACATTGTCCATTTGTTTTTAAGTATGTTCGTAAAATTAATTTGATATAAATAGTGTTAAACTTTAATTAGTTTAGATTAATTAAATGATAACAGGCTAATTATGTATGTTCATCATGTTAGTTTTGTTGATTTAACTATATGTGATAACCGCTAATATTATTAGATTTTATTTTCGTTCGTACTTATAATTGATTTATAATTGAGTAACAATAAGTTGGCAAATTAAGTGAATTGAGTACCGAAAGGGCGTAATTAAAAATTGTTTTCAATTCGTAATGAAACCCCCGAACTCTAATTTCTGATCGTAGACCGATTTAATACATAGGTGGTTAATTTGTTATTCGCTTAGGTAATTTAGGATTCTAGTTAGCATTTCAATTAACTAGTGGCGACTCTTTTCAAAGTACACGTTTTCAAAACGTTAATTCGACTTAGGTCAGATTTTAGGTCTGACAAGGTTACTTCCGACGTCACCACCAAGCAACGCAGTAAGAAGCCTTTTCAGCCATGCCGCTTCCTGTGCATTCTTAGAGAGAGCAACGAATTCCGATTCCATTGTTGACAGCGTGACACATGTTTGCTTCTTACTCGTCCATGAAATGGCGGCATTAGCAAGGAGAAATACTCCTCCTGTGGTGGACTTACGATCATCAAGATCGCCACCATGGTCGGAGTCATTGTAACCGGTCAATTCTAACTTCCCGCCCTCATAGCACAGAGCATAGTCGGCAGTATCTTCAGATAACGAATTATTCGTTTTATAGCCTTTAAATGTTGATAGCTAGGATCTGATTGGAAACGTGCTACTAGGTTCACGGCGTGACAGATATCCGGATGGTTGTATCACACGGTGTATATCGAAATATCAACCACGCTTGAATTCTCTGCACCCTTCATCTATTCACGCTTTGTCAGGTTCTTGGGGCTATCACGTTACGACAGTGCGCACCTAAATACCACCGGCGTATTCACGGGTTTGGCATTCTGTAATTTGAACCTATTTTCAACAGATTGTTGATATAAGATTCTTGAGATAGACATATCTTCCGGGTAGCCCGATCTCTAGTTGTTTGAATGCCTAAGATATATGTGGCCTCTCCCATGTTCTTCATCTCAAATACAGATGCCAACCAGGACTTTGCGGGAATGAGTATATCGTCCACGTATTAGGTTAAGATGACATACTTAGACTAGGAGGTCTTATAATACATGCACGGATTCTTGTGAAGACTCACTAATCTGTTTCCTACGATTTCCTCTTGGAATCTGCGGTACCATTGTGGTGACAACTGTATAAGACCGTAGAAGGACCTTTTTGGAGTTTACAAACTTTACGTTCATTACCAGGAGTAACTAAATCCTCTGGTTGCTCCATGTAGATCTCTTCCTCCAGGTTTCCGTGGAGGAATGTGGTCTTAACATTCCTTTGGTGCAGTTCGTGATCGAGACTTGCGACGAGGACCATGAATGGCCCTAACCGTGGTTTTACGCACATTCATTGAGTTTCTCTTATCAAAATCCTCTCCATGAAGCATTGGGTAAGACCTTTCACAATGAGTCGGGTTTTCCGACTTGTTCCATCAGTGGTGAGCCTTCTTTCAGGGTTCACCTTATCTTTATGCCCCTGTGTTTAGCAGGTAAAACAACTAAAGACTATAATGGATTTCATTTAGGCGATCTCTCTCATTTATTATTTCTTTCCATTTCTCCACTTGAGGTCTTTCCAGTGCTTGCCAACTGTTTTAGCGGGGTTTTCACTTTGCTCAATGGGATACTTGTCTTTGACTCTCTTCTAGGCATTATGAGTCCCACTAATTAGTCTGATCTTTTCTCCCACTCGAAATAACGCTTTTTATCATAGCATCATTTCTATTGGGAATAATCCTCCCACTCGGAATAATGCTTCTTATCGGTATTTTCTAAGAGTAAACAGGTATTTTCTAAGAGTAACTGACGTACTCTTGTCTTAAATACAAGTTTTTTTGCGCAAATTAATGTCGCATGGTGATATCATTTAACTCTTTATCACCCTTCAGCTTTAATGGCGACGTACCTTACCGATAGCAATGGAACACAGTTTTACATTTATGTGAATCATCTTTCATCATCCCATAGGGAACCTTTGATAGAATGACTCCAACATTATGTAAATACAAACTGTGCTTCTTGAAGTGTGTCATTTAACTTCAATACCTAGCCTGACTTATCTTTCAAGGCTTACGGAAGGAAAATCGTTTAACCGACTTCATCCTTCTCTTAGAGAGTTTATCCCATCTCTGAACTGAGCAATTCAGGTTTTCACCCTATCCGTCAGTTGATACTTTTACAAGGTCGTGGTAGCTTCCGAAGCCTAGTTCTTACCGATGTAAATGTTATCAATAAGTTGTTTCCGAAGGAATGCAAACGAAAATTCGTCATATCATCATTCAAACACTTCATTATTAAACTCGTACTTTGAAACGATGTGTTCCATCTTTTGAGGTCCACTTGCGCATGGCGCAATTTTACTCTGGGGTTTTAACCCTTGGTTAAATCGTCTCATTTCTGAATTTAATTCAATTTAATCCAATCGGTTTCAAACATAATCATCATTACAGTTTATTTCATTCAATGGAGTAATAATAAATAAAGAGATACTAAATCTTTCGATCTAGCTACGCAATTGATGTGTATGTTCAAGTCAGTTATCCTGAATGAGATGATAGAGTACGTGAATCGTTTCGTTTTATTCGACCACTTTTACCTGGCCGTAATTTCGTATCGGATCGATCCCTCTCAACCGGGTCGATTAATTTTGTCAAGTAAATCATATTTCGAATCGAATGGAAACTACTTTATTCAATAAATCCGAATCTCGAAATAACCAAAATTTTAGTAACTCAAACGAACGATAAATGACAATGGTAGGGTTCTTGATATTAAGATCACGTATTTGATCCATAATTTCGCATAGATAGTCGAGAACCTTGAGTCATGTTAAACATCACATTTGAGTAAATTCACGAGTGAATTACGTCAAATGATCTGTGTCTGTATAAAACATTTTACCGCTCCATACACATGACCTACGAGGCGTACTTTAGATTCACTTTATAAATATGGTTTAACCCACCGGATTATCGTGTAAGACCTTTATGGTCCATGTTGGATCACAGTTGGAACTCCGGTACGTTCTTGACGGAAGTCTGAACTCCTTCGCTCCAAGTAATCCTGCAAGAAGGGGATAGACCGGGCGGTGACCCAGATTCCCTCTCTGATGCTTAAATGAGTATCTTGATGTAATCTGGCAAGTATCAGTATGTAAGTATCAACGTATCAATCCTGAGGTAACTCCTTCCTTTATATAGGGGAGGGGTCACCTTAGTTACCTGTTAAGATAACTGCCACGTTCCGTTCATCTCGGCCAGTAGCCCACGTTCCGTCTTTTCAGGCCACTTCCCCACTATGTTGATAGTGGGCGTGTTTCTCGGCCTCGTTCTCTGGTGGCAAGTCCCGACTGACGTCGGGGATTCCAGAGTTATCTCCTTTGGTCACCGCTCGGGGCCCCTCGTCATCGGGACAGGGCCAGTATTCTCAGGGATTCAATATCGGGGCCTACTTAAAGGCATATCGTCGGGGCCTACTTAAAGGCATATCATCGGGGCCTACATAAAGGCATAGGATCGGGAGCGTTCAGCTCGTATGTCGGGACCGACATTGTCGGGTCCCCTCGTATTGGTCTTCTAAGCCTCTTTGGGGCCCAGTGGGCCTTCTTCGCCGTTTAGTCGCCGTTAATGGGCCTGACGGCTATATCGAAACCCATCATTTGCCCCCAAGACACGGGGGACTTATAGTTCGTCGTGTCTTCCAATCTCCGAGCCTCTTCCGAGGATAACCACCGGATCCGAAAAGATTTCTCGATTACTCAGCTATTAAATGCGATAGGTGATGAAGTGACGGCTTGGGTGCCCGTGCCTGCTTTTCTGAAAAAGTGCTTTATAGCCGTTTTGTCCCTAGTGTTTCGACGATTCAGGTTGAGGCGTTTCATCTTCAACGGTCCAGATCGCAACGTCTCTTTGCCTATCCTCTCTCCTATAAAAACCCAAATCTTGGCACTATTCAGTTCTTCTATACCGTTTCATTCTCTGTGTTTTCAAAAGCTTAAGCTCTCCTTTCTAGTCTCTATTCAGCACTCCGGTGACCAAGACCTCCGACCATCAAGATCATCCTTTCTTCTCCGATTCAACATGTCTGGTAAGATTTCCTCCTTCGATTCCGAAGAAACTTGTTAGCATAGTTTTTCCTTTTATCTCAATCAACGTACTCGGACTTTTGCGGAAATCATCTGTGCCTTTTCTTGCCATGATTACTTTTCAGACGGTGAGTCCAGTTCCGGGGGGAGGAAACCCTTCAAGTTCGACTATGCTTGTAATGAGATTTCAGACACCGCCTATGATGCAGCTTTCCGGGAGGGGTGTATTACTTCGACCTGGGAGCCTCACTTCCCTTTTCCTTGGCCTCGCGTCCCGGGTGACTCTATGGTCACTCGTCCCCGGGAAGGGGAGGTGTTTGTCTCCACCGGGCAAATATCGGCAGGGATCCGCTTCCCCTTCTGTGGTGACATGGTCGAGATGTGTAAATATTACAAAACACATCTGACTACTTTCTCCCCCCATGCCATCCGCGTGTAGAATGCCTTCCACGTGCTTTGCCTCCGCCAACAATGGCCCTACAGCCTCCGACTCTTCCGGACCTTCTATGGGCTAAAGTGCAAAGACGTAGGGGTCTGTGCCTTCTACCCGCGGATGCCAAAGTGGAGCAAGGCGCAGCTCTCCCGATGTAGCTGGACTGGTGACACATGGAAGGTCGCCAAAGGTCGGGGGCTGATTACTGACTCGGGGCCCGACAATAGCGGCTGGAAGAAGAGTTATTTCTTCATCCGGAATAGCTCCATCCCGTGGCCCCGATGGGAGGTTGAGGCGGACCCTGCTCCCGCTTTTCACACTTACTCCGAGGAGGACTTTCAGATTCTCCACTGCATCCAGCTTTACCGTTGGGGGGATTCTTTCGTTCCCCTCGATGCCAACTCCCTCGTGGAGCGGGACCTGGTTCTGGCCGGGATCCGTCTCCTCGATGTTGTCTCGGGGGGTCAGCTCTTTGATGGCCCCTCCAACCTCGTTCCCTGGGTAATATTCTGATTGCACTTTTCGTTTTCGTCTTTGCAGCTAAGAAGGTATCATTGCTGACCAATCTTGTGCTTAAGCTGGCGGAGACCGATGCTGTCCAACGCCTCGCGGGGAAGAGGAAGTCTTCGAAGAGGGCCACCTCCTCCTCAGCACCTCCGACTTCGGAGCAGATCAAGCGGGCCCGGGTGGAGAAGATGGAGCAAATCTTCAACACCAAGACTCCCGAGGAAGGTAAACAGCTCCGCTTAGCAATTCGATTATACAGGAAGCGTATTCCCAAGGAGTTAATCCCCTCCGATAAGGGAGCCCGGATCGAAGGGATCAAACGCATCCTGCAAGAGAAACTCCCCGCATTCTCAAAGCGGGTTACTACAATTATTATGGGAAGGACCAGTACCTCTCCCGTCGCGTCATCTGGTGTAAGGATCCTGATCGCCTTCCTGATTTTCTTTCTGAAGCTTCTCGTCCTCCAGCTGCAGGTCGATCGGGAGTTGGAGCTTCCGCAGGGACGCCATCCTCCGACGCCCGGGTCTGAGAGCCTGTCCTGTCACTTCCTGCCCCGACAAGATCGGGGACCGAAGACGCCCCGACGGACGGTCAATTCCGTCGGGTGGTTGATCTGGACGTCTCCCATTCTTCTGAGGAGGCGAGCGAAGGCCAGCCCTTGGTTCGCCGTCGGGGGGTGAGGCAGACCCCGCTGGAGCCAACTTCCGAAGGGCTGCCTACATCTTCTCCGGCACAGCAGCTTTTGCCGGTCTTGAGCCAGACTCCCGAGGGGACGACAGGTTCTCATGGCGGCTTGGAGGCGCGCACCACCGACGCTCAAGTCATTCCTCCTCCTCTCCCCTTTGACGGGAGCTTCTATCGGCTTTACGCCCCCAACCAGGCGGCAGCTCCCTGGACCCCGATCGAGTCATTGCAGGGGGTCCCGCTGCGTCGGGAAAATATATCACCGGAACTGGGTCTGCACCTGCTGGCAGGTTTAGTTCCGCCGTCTATGATGCTTCCACTCTCCTTGGCCCAAGAGGACATTCGCACTATGGCCGTTCGCCGTGTGGAGGTAAGGCTTCCTGTTTCTACACTTAGTATATAATGTAAAATATTCTCATGTACTAACCTCCCTTCTTTTCTACAGGTAATGGCGGACCAGCACCGCTGCTTCGGGTATATCCTAGACTTGGAGGAGGCCCTGAAGGAGGAGCGAGCCAAGGCGGCCCCCAAGGTCTTGGCCAAGCTCAAGGAGGATCTAGCTGCCTCTGAGTCGTCGAAGGGGAAGTTGGTTAAGGAGCAGGCCCTCCTTAACCAGAAGACTCGGGACCTCCTGAGGCAGGTCCACGACTTTGAGAGGCTGCTGAAGCAGGAGAGCCAAAGGCTTAGTGAGGAGCAGCAGGGGCGCGCGGAGGATCGAGACAGGCATGTCCTCGAGAAGAAGGCCCTTGAGGACGCCAAGGCGGGGTTGGAGGCTGAGAAAGTCCTCGCCAATCGGTCTCGACAGATGGAGCGGGAACTCGCCGAGTTTTCCACCAAGCTGGCCAAGGCTGAAGCCAAGGGACAGGAATATTATCGGGGCTCCGAGGCTTTCCAAGTGGACGCGGTAAAGTTCTGTACGGCGGAGGTGGAGACCACCTTGCTGAATGCTGTCGAGGAGCTCCATCTGGAGTATGGTGGTGCCATCGACTTCACCAAGTCTCCGACTCTCGCCCCCTTCGCGGAGAGGTATTTCAACCTTTCCGAGGAGAGCGACGGGGCCAACACCCCCGAGGGGGCTGCGAGTGCTGAAGGCACGGTGGAGCCTCCAAGTGCAGACCTCCCGATGACTGAGCCCCCGATGGTCGACCCTTCACCAGCTGATTTCCCAAAGTCCGATCCTCCCGCGGCCAATCTTCCAGGGTCCGATCCTCCGACCGCGGAGCCTTCTGCCACAGATCTCGTGGACCCTGCTCCCCTCGACACTGCCAAGGATCAAGCTTAATCGCTTTATTTTTAAATCCTTGTAATTTCCTTCGTTTGTTGTGAACCTTTTAGATCTTTATAATATCAATCTCTTTCGGTTCCGATTATCGCTACACCACCTATGGTTAATTAACCACGCCACATAAGGCAACTCGATCATACCACTTAAGAGTGATTTTGTCGCATCACTTAAGACATTTTACCCACACCACTTAAGGCGATTTAATCGTGCCACTTAAGGCAATTTATCCACACCACTTAAGGCGATTCAATCGTGCCATTTAAGGAAATTTATCCACACCACTTAAAGCGATTCAATCGTGCCATTTAAGGCGAAACCCCACCACTTAAGGCAAAACTACGCCATTTAAGGCGGAACCACGCCACTTAAGGCAAAACCACGCCACTTAGGGCGAAACCACGCCTCTTAAGGCGAAACCACGCTACTTAAAGCGAAACCACGCCACTTAAGGCGATTTAACTGCACCACTTAAGGCGATTTAATCGGAAGCAGCCTCTTTATTCATTGATGGCTCAAAACAATAAACAACTTGCACCACTGAAGGCGACTTAACAAACAACTTGCACCACTGAAGGCGACTTAACATCAAGCATGACATTTCTTCAAGTGTTCGCCACTAAAAGAATGCTTCAACACATTGCCATCGAGGTCTTCCAACTTATACACATTTCGAGCAGGCATCCCCACGACCTTATAAGGTCCTTCCCATTTTGGTGACATCTTGTTGATCCGATCCAAAAAGGTAAATTCGTTCTGACGCCAGACCAGTTCCCCGACAAAGAAGTGTCGAGATTTGACTCGTCGATTATAATATCGGGTCGTTGCCAAGCGCATCCGAGCCTGGACCTCCTCGGCACTCCGCCTCTTCTCTTCGACCAAGTCCAAGTCCAGACGCCTCATTTTATCATTCGACAGAGGTTCGTAATATCTCATCTGATGGGATGCCACAACTATTTCGACTGGAGCAACTGCTTCCGTGCCATAAACAAGGCCAAACGGAGTCTCCCCAGTCGATCGTTTGGGTGTTGTTCTAATAGCCCAAAGCACAGTTTCCAGCTCATCCACCCATTTTCCCTTCAAGGAATGGACCTTCTTCTTCAGGCCGTCCATCACGATCTTGTTGGCTGATTCCACCTGTCCATTGGTTTGAGCATGACGGACAGAGGCTGTCCGATTCTCAATTTTCAGCTCCTCCAAGTATTCCTTCCACTGGGCCCCGTTAAACGGAGGGCCGTTATCGCTGATCACCACCTTGGGGATCCCGTATCGGGATATGATGTGAGTCTGGAGGAATTTGAGGATATGGTTCCCCGTTGTCTTGGCCAACGCCTTAGCTTCTATCCATTTCGAAAAATAATCAATAGCCACGACTAAATATCGGCACTGACCTTTTGGAACTGGAAGGGGTCCCACCAAATCGATTCCCCATTGCGCGAAGGGCCAAGCACTCTTGATGGACGTCAGGTCGGCAGCTGGAGCCACGATATTCGGGGCGTACCTTTAGCAAGCGTCACAGGATCGAACTAGCATCGTTGCCTCCTTATTCATTGAGGGCCAGTAATAGCCCAGGTTCAGCACTTTCCTCACAATGGATCGGGCACCTTCATGACAAGCCAAGTGTCCTTCGTGCACCTCCCTAAGGATCCGATCTGTGTCGGGCTCAGCCACACATTTCAAGTAGGGAGTTACATATCCCTTTTTGTACAATTGATTGTCCACCATCACATAATTGGGCACGATTCGGCGTATTTTGCCGGCTGCCACTTCATCATCGGGGACTGCCCGCGTAGTCAGATACGCGACTATCGGGGTCATCCACGTGGGCTCCCCTGCTCCGATCTCGATGGCACATACCTCCGATTGATCGGTGGTTGACAGGATCACCTTCTCCAAGAAATGCACCTTCCGACTTTCATCAAGGGGTGCCCCCAAGGCAAACTTGCTCAAGGCGTCTGCTTCCGCATTATCCTCCTTCGGGATCGCCTCAATATCGAAGCTCTTGAAGCTCTTCTTCAGGGTTTGCACCTCGCGAAGATACTTTTTCATCATCGGGCTCTTTGCTTCGTATCGCCCCTGGACCTGGTTCACGATCAGGCTAGCATCGCCCCTGGACCAAGGCATATCGGAGGGGATTGCCTCCGTCTTGTGGTATCAGCACGAAACCTGCTCCCGATCCATCTAAGTTTGAGGAGCCATCGGTGTACATCTCCCAAGTATTTTCAGCATCGGGCTGTTCTGACTACTCTGTTATCGGGACTTCCATAGTTGCCCCCTCTATAGGGCCCGCTTCTTCTAGATCGGGGGCTGTAGACTCTGCTATGAAATCCGCCAACGCGTGGCCCTTAATAGCCGTTCTCGGAGCAAAGTGAATGCGGAACTCACTAAGCTCCACTGCCCATTTCACTAATCTCCCTGACGCATCAGGTCGGTTCAAAAAATGTTTCAAGGGCTGATTCGTCAAAACAGTAATTTCATGCGCGTGGAAGTAAGGCCTCAGCTTCCGAGCAGTAATAATCAACGCAAAGAGGTACTTCTCAACGACGGGATAATTCATTTCAGACTTGGCGAGTGCCTTGCTTACATAATAAACGGGGACTTGGCTACCCTCTACAACTTTCACTAAAACAGAGCTAACAGCAAATTCAGAAACAACCAAATACAGATAGAGTGGCTCGCCTGGGATGGGCTTCGCCAATGGCGGGAGGGTGCGGAGGTGCTGCTTGAGTGCCTGGAACGCCTCCTCGCACTTGGAAGTCCACTCAAATTTATTGTTGGCCCTCAGCACTTCAAAGAACGGCATGGATCGATCACTTGCTTTGGACAAAAAGCGATTCATCGCGGCCAATCGTCCATTCAGCACCTGCACCTCCCGATGATTCGTCGGGGACTTCATCTCCTCGATTGCCCTCAACTTCTCAGGGTTCACCTCGATTACCCTCTGGCTCACCATGAAGCCCAAATACTTCTCTTAGTGTACTCCAAAGGCACACTTGGTCGGGTTCAAGCGAACTTGATAAGCCTCATTCGCTCGAACACTGTGGCTAAGTTGTGAACATGATCCTCGGCCTGTCGGGACTTCACCAGCATGTCGTCCACATAGGCCTCCATTGTTTTCCCCTACATGTCCCCAAACAGCTTGTTCACCATCCTCTGATAAGTTGCGCCTGCATTGATTAGTCCAAAGGGCATAACATCATAATGATAGATGTCACTATCAGCATAAAAAGCGGTATGGGGGGCATCCTCCTTGGACATCTTGATCTGATTGTAGCCGGAGTAGGCATCCATAAAGCTCAGTAGCTCATGTCCCGATGTGGCATCCACCAGCTGGTCGATCCTCGGGAGCGGATAGCAATCCTTCGGGCATGCTTTGTTCAGGTCGCGGAAATCAACACACATCCGCCACTTACCATTGCTCTTCTTCACCAGGACTGGATTTGCGACCCAAGTCTAGAATAGGAGCTCCTTAATGAATCCAGAATCGAGCAACCTACCCACCTCTTGCTGGATCGCGATCTTCTTGTCGGCACCCATCGGGCGCCTTCTCTGTGTGACCGGCTTGATCGCGGGATCAATCTTCAGCTCGTGAGTAATTACATCGGGGCTGATTCCTGGCATGTCGCTCGGGGACCAGGCAAACAGCTCCTTAAACTCCTTCAATAGATCAATCAATTCTCGGGCCATCTCCTCCGATAGAGCGGACCCGATTTTAACCTTTCTTTGGGGTCCATCGATCTCGACCTCCTTCAAGTCCTCCATCGGGGCGGGACGCCCAAACTCTTCTCGGGGATCAGCATCAGTCTGGAAAACATTCATAGCCTCCCGATTCCTCCTTCGAGTGGCATTGACGTAGCACCTCCTGGAGGCTATCTGATCGCCCTGGACCTCCCCGATTCCATGGTCGGTCGGGAACTTCAGCTTCTGATGGACAGTTGAGGCAACTGCCCCCAGCGGGTTGATGGTGGTCCTCCCGATAATTGCATTTTATGTCCCCGCGGACTCGACCACCACGAATTCCACGTTCCTCTTCTCTGAATTCCAGCCACTACCGAATTCAACCGGTAAGGTAATCATCCCCACCGAGTAAGAAGTAGAGCCAGAAAATCCAACCATCGGGAAGTCTGCAGGCTTCAAGTCCTTCTTGGTTTTTCCCATGGCCTCCAGTGCATCCATGAACAGAATATCGGAGGAGCTCCCTCCATCAATCAGGATTCGCTTCATCTCGTACCCATCCACGTTCAGGGTCACGACCAAAGCATCATCGTGCGGGGTCTCCACACCTATCAGGTCCTCCGATGAGAAGGGAATCACCATTTCTTCTTTCGGAGTCCAATTTCGGGCCCTCTTGCCCAGCACCACAGCGATGGGAATCCGAGAAGCGTAGACATCCCAAGATGCCGTGGTATCTCCTCCCGCAGCAAGTCCTCCATGAATCACATTAATGGATCCCCGCTTCTCCTTGCGGGCATTGGAAGACTCAGGTTTATCATTCTTCGGGAATCGACCACGGGATCGGGAACGGGACCGCGATCGGGACCGGGAACGGGATCGGCCCCGTTGCCCAGCCAGAAATTCCTTAAGCTTTCCCCGCTGGATCAGCTTCTCAATCTCCTTCTTCAACTCCCGAAAATGGTTGGTGTCGTGACCGTTGGCACGATGGAAACGACAATAACGATTGGTGCGAGCTCCCATGGACTCTCCATCCTTCTTCGGGGGGTACCTGGCGATACCATGTCGGTCCATCACTACCAACACAGCACCCATGGAACAAATGAGAGGAGTGTAGTGGTCCTCCCGCTTGTTCGGCTTCGAGGGACGCTTGTCTTCCCTCCGATCGGGACGGCCTCGACCCCGACTGCTCTCGGGTTTATCTTTTCTCCTGCGATCGTCCGAGGGTTTGATCGACTACTTCCCTTTTTTTGATTTTGGAGGATCGAGGTCTTTGGCAGCTATCTTCGACTCTTGGACGTCGATTTGCTGCTTCACCCTCTTCTACAGCGCCTCCATGTTCCACACAGCCTTCTCAGCCACGCTGTGCATCAGGTCGGAACCATACAGTGTAGTCAGGTTCCGAATGAAGGTACGGATGGTCTCTCCCTCCGACATTTCCTCATCAATCTCGGCCACGCTAGCAGTGTACCTCTGGTAGTAATGCGCCAGAGATTCGTCGGGCCTCTGTACCACCTCAGCCAGGGACCTCGCGCTTTTCAGGAGACGCCGACGGCCATGGTATTGCTGGATGAAGCGATCATGCATCTGGGTCCAGCTAGAGATGCATCCTGGGGGAAGGCTGAAGAACCACGTCAGGGCCCTCTCACCAAGTGTGCTTGGGAACAAAACGCACACTATGTCGTCATTCGGGGCTCTGCCTAGACAAGCAATGACATGCTTCTGGACATGACGAACTGGATCTCCCTCGTCATCATACTCCTTGATTGTCGGGATACCTAGCCCCGACGGGGCAGTGGTGTTCACCAATCGGGGGACAAAGGGATGAGTGGATCGATCCCTCAGCTCCGACATCATCTTCTTCTGGTCTCCCATGCAAATGTTCACAATCTTCACCACCTGGTCGGGGGTGATAGGACCACTAAGAGGGATGGTCCTATGTTGCACCGGTCCAGGACCATCTACCACGAACTGCTCCGACTGAGCGGGCTCCTTGCCCTTGTCCTGGTGCTCGGGTTAGGCCTCCTGCCCGTCCCGATTCTCCATCGGCGGAGGCGGAGGCAACTCCTCCTCCTTCTTCTTGGCGGCCTCCCTTCGGTCAAGGATACTGGCATGGCATGACATTGCATCCATTACAGCCTTTGCCAATTCTGGCTTTGCAGGTGCATCCTGATCCCTCCTCGGGATCTCTTCCCGGCTCTCCGACGAGTTTCGAATGGAATCTTCACGATCATCATGATGCCCCCTCGTTTGGGAAACGGCAGGGGGAGGATCATTCCGATCAACAGTGCGCTCCGCGGCCCTGAATTCAAAGTTCCAGCAGGGTGACGGGAACCACCGGATTGTCCTTGTCTCTTCTTTTGCTTGCCAGCCATCGATCGGGTAGAAGCCATTTTTGCTTTTTGCTTCGTTCCCACAGACGGCGCCAATGTTGGATCACGGTTGGAACTCTGGTACGTTCTTGACGGAAGTCTGAACTCCTTCACTCCAAGTAATCCTGCAAGAAGGGGATAGACCGGGCGGTGACCCAGAATCCCTCTCCGATGCTTAAATGAGTATCTTGATGTAAACTGGCAAGTATCAGTATGTAAGTATCAACGTATCAATCCTGAGGTAACTCCTTCCTTTATATAGGGAAGGGGTCACCTCAGTTACCTGTTGAGATAACTGTCACGTTCCGTTCATCTCGGCCAGTAGCCCACGTTCCGTCTTTTCAGGCCACTTCCCCATTATGTTGATAGTGTGCGTGTTTCTCGGCCTCGTTCTCTGGTGGCAAGTCCCGACGGACGTCGGGGACTCCAGAGTTATCTCCTTTGGTCACCGCTCGGGGCCCCTCGTCATCGGGACAGGGCCAGTATTCTCAGGGATTCAATATCGGGGCCTACTTAAGGCATATCGTCGGGGCCTACTTAAAGGAATATCATCGGGGCCTACTTAAAGGCATAGGATCGGGAGCGTTCAGCTCGTATGTCGGGACCGACCTTGTCGGGTCCCCTCGTATTGGTCTTCTAAGCCTCTTTGGGGCCCAGTGGGCCTTCTTCACCGTTTAGTCGCCGTTAATGGGCCTGACGGCTATATCGAAACCCATCAGTCCAGTTCTCTCTATGATGTGCGGATCATGGTTGACTTCTTTCGAACCCAGTATGATGAGCAGAGAAGGTTTCCCTTTTACTGTTGTGGTTACTGTACTTGATTAGGCTCAAGGTCATTGAGTCTTGTCAATATCAGACAACCATATACATCTTTTCCATGTTGACCTTTCATTCTAAAGATCCGATGCGTTTTTTACGCCAACATCCATGAAAAGAAAGAAGACCATCACATTCAACCGAAACATTTCTTGCTTTTGCATCCTTGCTTCCACCGTGGTGGATGCAAAGGAACATCAAGTTGTAACATTGTTTGGTCGCTATTGAAGTCTTCTTCAACCCCTTCCGACCAATGTTGAATGTATCACCACATACGCGTTGAGATCATCAAAGAACCTACTCCTATTCTTGGTGGAACAAATTATTACATTCGTTTCACATTGTCGAAATCATACAGACTACCATATTCATCTGTAGTTGTCCTCACCACTTTTCGGAATCGTAGTAGAGAGTTTATCACGTACTCTATTTAGTCATCATTATTCATACCATCAAGATTGCGAGGAATATCGAATCGCACTAATTCAACCAATTCATACTAACATATCGATGATTATGCAAAAATCAGAAAGACAATAACATTTTGAGAAAAAATTCCATACATCAAATATCTATTAAGATGGAATCCAACAAATAATGATTCCTGAGTCATCCAAACCAACCGACCACCAGTAAACCAATGGAAGATGGCTCTGAAAGAGTTCACACTATCTTCGTCTTCTATCTAATAGATCAGTCTCTTAAAACGGTTTTAATCGCAAATTACCGGAACGGGAATTTTAAAATAAGCATACCCGATCTTGGCTTTCCCAAGGCCCTTTTTGTTTTGGAAAATCATTCCGATGAATTCACTCATGCATACATAATTCTACTACCCATGTAAATTATCATATGCCAGTAACATTCACCTTACCACACACACATGGTTACGCGTCATGCGTCTAATGTTCCGAAGAACTCATGCTTGTATTCATAATTCTACTTTCAAGAAAATTATCAAATGTAACTTCATCCTCAACATTCTAGCATACGTGTCAAACATGTAACATTCACATCAATCATACATATTTGGCGACTGGTTTTCGGTTTTAAAATAATTTTAAACATTAGGGGCTGATTTGCAATTAATGCTTATATTCATTTACACAAGCTTCTAGACATGAATCCTAGGCATTTACAACCATCACAGCATGTCTATCCTAGTGTGCATTTCATATATTTAACCAGGGCTCCGCCCACAATATGCAATATCCAGATAGCTTGACTTAGTCAAGACAAGTTCTAATTATGCATAAATATATATTGAATAATAAAAAATTGCAATTCAGCCCTCTAATTAATCCAGTCCCAAAAATATGTTTCTCCGAGATCCATCCCCATAATCGAAACAAGGCATAAAGGTTAGTAACTTTATGAGCACTGTGTAGTCCATTTCGAGGTTCAAAAACATTTTGATTTTAAAACTTGACCTCCCTATTTTATTTGACTTGAATTAGGTTTGGAAAACATTGTTCGGTTCAGTCGATTTCAGTCCGTTTCGGTCCGGTTCGGTTCAGTCCGGTTCGGTCCGGTCCGGAAAATCCGATTCGGTTCGGTCCGGCAAAATCCGGTTCGGTACGGTTTTAATTTTAAAATCTGGTTCGGTTCGAACCGGTCCAAGAAAATACGGTTCGGTTCAACACTCAAAACAGGTTCGGTTAGATTCACTTAATTACCCCGGTCCGACCCGACCCGACCCGAATAGGTCGAACCGATTGAGAAAATCCAGTTCGGTTTTATTTCGTCCCGGTTTAACATATTGGATCGGCCCAATAATTAAAATTTTAAAGTTTGGGCTAAAATTTTTACTTGTGGCCCAAGTAGGGTTTTAACGTCCAAATATATTTAACTTGACCACCAAGTAACATTAATTATATAAAATAATTTCCAATATTAAAATATATATATATATATATATATTTCGGCACTATATAAAACATATATATATTTATTGCTAGAATTCTATCTATAAGATTAAATCAATCAACAATATATATATATATAAGTAAAAATCGGCACAATATATATTATATATATTTTATTTATTGTCAATATCTATAATAGGGAAAAAAAATAACTGACAGTATATTTTCTCAATCTTTTAGGTAACTAAATCTATCAATAATATCTTTAACCCTATTGCGTCCTGGATGAACTGGGTCGGATGGACGCGTCTGTCTGATTAGGTCGTGCAGGTTTTTGGGCTGACACCCTTCGTCTGGAAAAGGTGTTTGCCTGATGCCGATGACGAGTGTTCGGTTTTAACGCTGTGTCTCGGAAAAGGTCGGTGTCTCGGAAAACGGTTGTGTCTCAGGAGGCGTCTGAGTCTCGGGAAACGGTTGTGTCTCAGGAGGCGTCTGAGTCTCGGGGAACGGATGTGTCTCAGGAAATGGCGGTCTGTGCACAAGTTTGAGCGTCTGGGCACATCTTATTCCTATTTCTCTTCCTCGTCTTAGCCACGGATCGCTGGTTCCTGCACGAAGGCCAGTACTAGCACAGAGAGGGGGGGGGGGTGGTGCTAGTGGAGCCCTCTCCGATGCCTAAGTCACAATAGGGCTAAATAGGTAATCTTAGAGAGAGAAAATATTTCTAGAGAGAAGTCAGAGCTCAAAGTGCCAAAGTTGGGCAAATGAGAGGATGTGTGAAAATTGGTGGCCAATGCCTCCTATTTATAGGCTTCCTTGGGACCGGACCCGGTTTTAGAGCGGTTTGATGACGGTTCAAAAGCAAGCGGTAACTGTCATCAATATTGGCAATTCGCGAACTCGACTTCTCTACACGTAACGGTAATCGCGTAAACGGTAATCGCGTAATACCCGTAGAGTAATCCGGACCTCGTCGAATTTGGGCAATTCGGCGAAGTCCGGCTTGCCGCGCAACCCGGACGCGCGTAACGCGCTTCTGGACCGTTTCGACCCTTGGGAGGCGTTTTTAAACCGTGATGTGATTTTCGACATGTTTACGAGGCCCGAAATATAAATACGAACCCGAATTGGACACATATCCATCACTTGCCCCCGAGTCAAGTAACGGTTTAAAACCTTTCTTGACTCTATTTTAAGTTAGGATACGCGTCCAATTTGAGCTTGACGCTAACCTTCCGGCTTTGATTGTTGATCGGACGTAGAAGTCTTGATTTCGTCCGTCCTTTGATTTTCCGACCGAGTGACTTTATTTCATGTCATCACGGTTAGTGCAATAGAGAATGCACGTATATATCGTGCAAACATGATTACCGCTAGGGATATAAGCAATTAGTAATATGTCATGTGGACATGCTTTTATCAACATGCATGCGTAAGTAACGGTCATGGCAAAAAACGTAATTACGTGATGTTAGAAATATGATCCGTATACTCTAAAACGACTTAGCGATTATTAAATCATGAATCATGTGATATGCAAACATGCATGTAGAATGACGAATTTGATATGCGTAATACCAAAACAATCATATGCGTAGAGACAAATACTTAGAAGAGGGTGGAGTGTACCGTAAGTACTTAGGCGTGGGTGTAGATGAATTACTCCTTTAATCCTTATCATCAAGGAATCTTTTGGGATGTGTGATTACATTAATCCCCAATCATTCTTCCAGCTCTTTGGGAATTCATTCTTCATCCTTCTTTGCAGGTAATTGCTCCACCATTTCTAGAAACCATTTGCTTGTTCATAGTTTCTTCACCGTCGTAAACTTTAGGTGCATCCCGAAAGTTACGTGTTTGATCCTTGACTTGTTTTCAGAAATTGACACCACCAATCGACTCGGATCATCGCGAGGATTCCGGCGCCGCCTTCGGAATTTCCAGACGACGCCGAAGCGCCCTCCCGCGCCGTCGCGTGAGTATTGCCCTGCCGGCGCGTGTAACCCACGCGCCGCCTTCCGGTGCTCCGTTCGCCGCGGTCTTTACCTTTCTGAAATCGTCTCGACGAGTGGAGTCCATTGTGATACTTTTTGTCACATTTTGAGCTAGTCTGAAAACTCGATTTTCAGGACAGTCTCTTGATTTTTTGAATGTTGCCGTATTGTTGTTCCTTTGAACTATTTGTCGTTGTTGTCGCATAGAGCTGTTCATTGGTGTTCGTATGTCGAATAATTGCTGATTGGTTGTTGTTGCTATCGTCGTTAGTTCATGCCTTAGACGATTTTTTACCTCCGTGCATAGTCGTGGTAAAATCCCCCATTGGACATATTGCCCCCATGTCTTCGCGTAAAGGCCTTTGGTCGGTACGTGTAGTTTTTCCCTTTACGGGTTTGCTGGTTGTCGGAAGTTGTCAAACGTCTTTGGGAGTAGCCGTTTGTTGTCTTGATGCCTTAGAAAAATATTTCCTAAGTGTTTTCGTGTTTGCTCTTCACGGTTCGTCACGTTAGTCGCACCGCTTGCATGATAGCTTCTTGGGACGTTGGCCACTTTTATTGCACGTATCAACGTTGCTATGCGCGTTGACTTTGCTATGCGCGTTGACCTTTGCTATGCGCGTTGAGTTTCGCTATGCACGTTGACTTTTGATATGCGCGTTGACTTTGCTACACGTATGTCGTTATGTGCATTGGCGCTTTTATGATCGCATGACTTTGACGTGTAGACTTCTTGTTTGGCTCTTGCAGATTGTGGAGTCGTAGTAACCTCTTGTGGAACTCCTTTCTTTTTTATCGAATTTCCGCTATGAGTAAGTCCTTCGTACTTACTGTTGGATCACGGTGGAACTCCGGTACGATCTTTGACGGCGATTCTAGCTCCTTTGCTCCAAGCAATCCTGCAAGGGGGGATAGACCGGGCGGTGACCAAGAATCCCTCTCCGATGCTTAAATGAGTATCTCGTGTGGACTGACAAGCAGTAATCTCAAGTAATGTATCTCAAAACGTAATTGATCTGAGGTGACCTCTGCCTTTTTATAGGCAGAGAGATACCTCAGTTACCTGGTGAACCGTTGGGGGTGGTTAGCCCGTATTCCGCGTATCTCGGGCACGATCCCGCCTATCTAGGCCATGATCTCGCTTATTTCGGCCACGCCCCGCGTATCTCGGCCACGCTCCGCGTATCTCGGCCACGCTCCGCGTATCTCGGCCACGCTCCGCGTATCTCGGCCACGCCCCGCGTATCTCGGCCTTAACCTCTGATAGCAAGTCCCGACTAACATCGGGGACTCCAGAGTTATCTCGTTGTGTCACCGCTCAGGGCCCCTCGTCGTTGTGACAGGGCCTATCATTCTCAGGGATTCGTCATCGGAGCCTACTTAAAGGCTTCTCATCGGGAGCTTCCAGCTCGTCTATCGGGACCGACTCTGTCGGGACCTTTCATCATCGAGACTCCCTACATCGGGACCCTTCACCTTGGTCTTCTCGACCTCCATTTTAGGGCCCAGTGAGCCTATTTGCCGTTTCCTCACCGTTAAAGGGCCTAACGGCTGTAGCGGAACCCATCACTTACTTTGCAAATTTTTGAGCATCTTGGTACTCATGATGGATAGCCTATTAATCGGCTCTATGTCTTTCATGGAAATCATATTGCAGGTTGGTTTTCCGGAAAGAGTTCGTCTCTCCACGCCGCGGCTTCGCGTGTTGTTTCCCGCGCCGATCAGGCTTTGACGGCCTCTGCCCCCATCACTCCTTCTCGTTCACGTATCCTCGATACCTTGTGGATAACTGCCAAATCCGAGAGGACTCCTCGGTTCCCCAGCCATTAAATGCAGCAGGTAACGAAGCGACGTCTTCAGTACCCGTGCCTGATTTTTCGCGCCTGCTTTTTCTGAAAAGTGCTTTTCAGGCTGTTTCGTCATTGCGTCCGTTGTCATTCTGCACGTTTCATCTCAACGGTTCAGATCAGAACGCTTCAACTTCGACGATTCAGATCGAAGCGTCCCTTCGAATGTCCTCTTCGTCTATAAAACCCTAACCGTGGGCACAGTTTCACTTTTACCGTCTACGAATTTTCAAAAGCTCACTGCAACTTCTCTGCAAATTCAAGCTCTGCGATTCCGAAGATCTTAGTGTTCCTCCGATCATCTTTCCGGCAACGTCAAGTTCATCCCTTCAACCTTCAATCATCATGTCCGGTAAGGGTTTCTTCTTTGTTGTTCGCTTATCTTCTCCCTTTATTTCTGCTTGATTTGTTCGCAATTTCCCGGAAAACCCAATGTCCCTTTCCATGGTTGATTTCAGACAGTGAATCTGGTTCCGAGGGAAGGAAGCCCTTTAACTTCGACTATGCTCTGAACGAAATTTCCAGCACCGCCTATGATGCAGCTCTCCGGGAGGGATGCATCACTTCTACCTGGGAACCTCGTTTCCCCTATCCCTGGCCCCGTCCCTCGGGTAACCTTGAGGTTACTCGTCCCCGGAAAGGGGAGGTATTTGTCTCTACGGGACAAGTATCCGCGGGGATCAGATTTATCTTCTGCGGTAATCTGGTCGAGATGTGCCAGCACTACAAAACTCATCCGATCACCTTCTCTCCGCATGCCATACGCCTGTGGAACGCCTTCCAGGTCCTCTGCTTCTGACAGCAGTGGGTATACAGCCTTAAGCTCTTCAGGACCTTCTACGGGATGAAGTGTAACGAGGCAGGGGTTTGCGCCTTCTACCCACGGATGCCGAAGTGGAACAAGACGCAACTCAGGTTGTGCAACTGGACCACTGACACCTGGAAGGTGGTCTAGGGTCGGGGACTCCTGGTCGATACGGGGTCCGACAACAGCGGGTGGAAGAGGAGCTACTTCTTCATCAAAAACTCCTCGATCCCGTGGCCCCGATGGGAGGTGGAAACGGATTCTCCTCCCGCCTTCCACACCTACACCGACGAAGACTTCCAGACTCTTCAGCTCATCCAGCTTTACCGGTGGGGGGAGTCTTACACTCCCATTGACGCCAATTCTCTCGTGGAGCGGGACCTGGTGAATGCCGGGATCCGACTCCTCGACGTGGTTTCCGGGGGGGAGCTTTTCGATGGCCCCTCCAATATGGTTCCCTCGGTAAATCTCTAACCCTTTTCCTTTTACTATTTGCAGCCAAGAAGGTATCTGTGCTGACCAATCTGATCCTTAAGCAGGGGGAGACCGATGCTGTCCGCCCTACGCGGAAGAGGAGGTCCGCCAAGAAGGCCGCTGCTCCATCGGGGTCTCCTTCCGCGGAGAGACCAAAGCGGAGTCGTGTGGAGGTGGACAAGCTTTTCGACGTCCAGAACGCTGAAGAAGGTAAAAAGCTCCGCCTTGCTATTAAATCGTACAGGAGGATGGTCCCGAAGGAGTTGATTCCTTCGACCATGGAGGCCCGCATCACCGACGTCAAACGAGTCCTCCGAGGGGAAACTCCTCGTTTCCTGAAGGCGGGCTACTACAACTATCGCGGGAAGGACCAATATGTCTCCCGACGTATTGTTTGGTGTAAGGGCTCTAATGAACTTCCTGATTATATTTCTAAAGCCTCTTCTCGTCCTTTAGGTGCAGGCCACTCCGAGACTCCGTCGGGTGCTGGGGCCTCAGCAGGCGCGCCACATTCAGCAGGGGCGCCTCCTTCGGCAGGGGCATCACTTTTCTCCAGTGGTGGGACCCCGACCGGCGAGCAATTTCGTCGGGTGGAGAGCTTGGACTCCTCCGAGGAGACCGATGAGGGTGGCTCCCTTCGCCATCGTCGAAGGATGGGGCAGTCCCCGCTGAAACCAACCTCCAAGGGGCTGCCCCCCTCGCCTTCTTCACAGCCGCAGCGACAACCGTCGCCCCTCCACGACTTCACTCCTTCCCCAGCCCGGGGTGGGTCGGAGGCACGCCCCTCCACGTCCCTAGTTGGCCCTTCCCCTCTTCCCCTCGACGGGAGCTTCTACAAGGCCTACGACTCCGACCAGGAGGATGCTCCCTGGACCCCGATCCAAACGTTGCAAGGGGTCCAGCTCCGTCAAGGGGACACATATCCGGAGCTGGCCCTACACTTGGTCGCATGCTCAATCCTGCCTTCTATGAGGTATCCGATTACCCTAGATCGGGAGGAGATGCGTCGGGATGTCAAGGAGATGTGCATGCGTCGGGTAGAGGTAAGCTTTTCACCCTTCTTTTCTTCATCAATAAATCTGATTGTTCATCTATTAATACTTCTTTTCCTTTCTCCGCAGGAGATGGGGGACATCAACGGTTCAATCGGGTACCTCCCTACCTACGAGGAGGCCCTGGAGCAAGAGCGGGCGGTCACGGCCAAGCTTAGGGAGGATCTCGTGGCCTCCGAGTCTTCGCGGGGAAAACTGGCCAAGGAGCAGGCCATCTTCGACCGCAAGACTCGGGACCTCCAAAAGCAGGTCCATGACTTTGAGGGGCTCCTCAAGCGGGAGTAGCAGGAACGGAAGGTTGCTGAGGACAAGCTGATCCTTGAGAAGAAGGCTCTGGAGGAGCAAGTTGCGGGGGTTCCCGCGCAGCTGGTCGCGGCCGAGATCAAGGGCCAGGAGGATTATCGGAAGTCTGAATACTTCCAGGCTGATGCTGTGAAGTTCTGCAGCGCGGAGGTGGAGAACACCCTCTTCAACGCAGTCGAGGAACATCACCTGGAGTATGGCGACGCCATCAACTTCGACAAGTCTCCTTCTCTCGCTCACTTCGCGAAGAAGTACTTTGCTCTTTCGGAGGAGAGTGATGGGGGGAGTACTCCCGCGATTGTTGAAGACACAACGGAGCCTCCAAGTACTGACACTCTGATAATCGACCCTCCCACGGCTGAACCTATGGAGCCTTCTGCCACCGACCTTGTGGACCCAGCTCCCGTTGATGCCGCCAACAAGGACCAAGCCTAACTGCTTATCTTTAGAGTCCTTGTATGCTCCTCATTTTGTAATCATCGGGCCTTTGAGCCCCATTAATATCAGACATTCTTAGTTCCAATTTTTCATTGCACTTCTCAAAGTGGCTTTACTATACTTGCTTAAGTCGAAACCTCGATACTTAAGATATTCTCATACATCACTTAAGACGATTTACTAACTTGCACCACTTAATGCACCGCTTAAGGCGACTTTCCAATACATAGAATAGATCTAAGAATCACGCATCACTTAAGACGACTTTAACAACACTTAGAGTGAATCTAAGAATCATGCATCACTTAAGACGACTTAATCTCGTGCATCACTTAAGACGACTTTAACAACACTTAGAGTGAATCTAAGAATCATGCATCACTTAAGACGACTTAATCTCGTGCATCACTTCAGACGACTTTAACAACACTTAGAGTGAATCTAAGAATCATGTATCACTTAAGACGACTTAATCTCGTGCATCACTTAAGACGACTTTAACAACACTTAGAGTGAATCTAAGAATCATGCATCACTTAAGACGACTTAATCTCGTGCATCACTTAAGACGACTTTTCTCATGCACCACTCAAGGCGACTAAGTAATGCTTAGAATAAATCTAAGAATAATTCTGATTGGAAGCAACCTCTTTATTCATTGATGGCACAAAATTTGCTTACATCGAATCAAAACGATAAAGAACTTACACCACTTAAGGTGATTTTACATCGGGCACCACTTAAGGCGACTTTTCATCGGGGACCACTTAAGGCGACTTTTCATCGGGCACCACTTAAGGAGACTTTTCATCGGGCACCACTTAAGGCGACTTTTCTTCGGGCACCACTTAAGGCGACTTTTCTTCGGGCACCACTTAAGGCGACTTTTAATCAAGCATGGTGTTTCTTCAAGTGTTCGCCACTAAAAGAATGCTTTAGTACTCTGCCATCGAGGTCTTCCAACTTGTATGCATTTGGAGCTGGCATCCCCACGACCTTATAAGGTCCTTCCCATTTTGGTGACATCTTGCTGATTCGATCCAAAAGGGTGAACTCGTTACGACGCCAAACCAGCTACCCGACGAAGAATTGTCGGGACTTAACTCTCCGATTATAATACCTGGCTGTCGCCAAACGCATTCGAGCCTGGACTACGTCGGCTTCCCGCCTCTTCTCTTCGAGTAAGTCCAAGTCCAGACGTCTCATTTCATCATTCGTCAGAGGCTCGTAGTATCTCATCCGATGGGATGCCACGGCTACCTCCACGGGAGCTACAACCTCCGTGCCATAAACAAGGCCAAACGGAGTCTCCCCAGTTGATCGCTTGGGTGTCGTTCTAACAGCCCAAAGCACGTTTTCCAGCTCGTTCAGCCATTTGCCCTTCAAGGCATAGACCCTCTTCTTCAGGCCATCCATCACGATTTTGTTGGCTGATTCCACCTGGCCATTAGTCTGAGCATGGCGTACCGAAGCTGTCCGATGCTCCATATTCAACTCCTCCAGATACTCTTTCACCTGAGACCCGTTAAACGGTGGACCATTGTCGCTGATCACCACCTTAGGAATCCCGTATCAGGACACAATATGGGTTTGGAGGAACTTGACGATCTGGTTCCCAGTCGTTCTGGCCAACGCCTTTGCCTCTATCCATTTCGAAAAATAATCGATAGCTACAAGTAAATACTTACATTGACCTTGTGCTTGTGGAAGAGGTCCCACCAAGTCGATGCCCCACTGCACGAAGGGCCAAGCGCTCTTGATGGATGTCAGGTTAACAGCCGGAGCCACAATGCTCGGGGCGTACCTTTGGCAAGCGTCACAGGATCGGACCAACGCCGTCGCCTCCTTGCTCATCGTAGGCCAATAATAGCCCAAGTTCAGCACTTTCCTCATAATGGATCGGGCCCCTTCATGACAAGCCGCGACCCCTTCATGCACCTCTTTCAGGATTCGACTTGTGTCGGGCTCAGCCACACACTTCAAGTACGGAGTCGAGAACCAGCCCTTCTTGTATAGCTGATTGTCCTGCATCACGTAATTAGCCGCGATCCGACATATCCTGTCAGCTGCTACCTTATTACCGGGGACTGCCCCCGTAGTTAAGTACGCGACTATCGGGGTCATCCAAGTGGGCACCTCCTCCGATCCTGCTTCAATGGCACACACCTGTGTCGGGTCAGTGATCGACAAGATCACCTTCTCCAAGAAGTGCACCTTCCGATTTTCCTCCAAGGGTGCCCCCAGGGCAAATTTGCTCAAGGCGTCATCCTCCACGTTTTCCTCCCTCGGGATCGCCTCGATGTCAAAGCTTTTAAAGCTTTCCTTCAAGACTTGCACCTCGCATAGGTACTTCTTCATAATCGGGTTCTTCGCTTCGTATCGCCCATGGACCTGGTTTACGATCAGGGCTGCGTCACACTTCACTTTCAAGTGAGCAACTCCCGTACCTTTGGCAATTTTCAGGCCCGTGATAAGAACCTCATACTTCGCTTCATTGTTCGTGGCCTTAAACGTTAAAGCCAAGGCATATCGAAGTGGCTCACCTCCGCCTGGTGGTATCAACACAAAGCCTGCTCTTGATCCGTCTGAACTCGAGGAGCCATCCGTGTACATCTCCCAGGTATTTTCCTCGTTTGGCTGTTCTGATTGCTCTGCCATCTCTGGTTGTTCTGGTATCGGGACCTCCATGGTTGCCCCCTCTACAGGGCCCGCTTCTTCCTGATCGGGGGCTGTAGATTCTGCTATGAAATCTGCCAACGCCTGGCCCTTAATAGCCGTTCTCGGAGCGAAGTGTATGCGAAACTCACTAAGCTCTACTACCCATTTAACTAATCTCCCCGACGCATCGGGTCGGTTCAAAAAATGCTTCAAAGGCTGGTTCGTCAACACAGTAATCTCGTGTGCGTGGAAATAAGGCCTTAGCTTCCGAGCAGTAATAATCAACGCAAAGAGATACTTCTCAACGGCAGGATAATTCAATTCAGACTTGGCAAACGCCTTGCTTACATAATAGACGGGGACTTGACTACCCTCGACAACCTTCACTAACACAGAGCTAATGGCAAATTCAGAAACAGCCAAATAAAGATAGAGCGGCTCGCCTGGAACTGGTTTTGCTAACGGCGGGAGAGTTCGAAGGTGCTGCTTGAGTGCTTGGAACGCTTCCTCACACTGGGCGGTCCACTCAAACTTCTTGTTGGCCCTCAGGACTTCAAAAAATGGCATTGATCGGTCACTTGCCTTGGACAGGAAGCGATTCATTGCAGCCAGTCGGCCATTCAGCACTTGCACTTCCCGATGGTTTATCGGAGACTGCATCTCCTCGATCGCCCTCAACTTTTCGGGATTCACCTCATTTCCTCTCTGGCTCACCATAAAGCCCAGAAATTTCCCTGAGTGGACTCAGAAGGCGCATTTTGTCGGGTTTAAGCGAACCTGATGAAGCCTCATCCGTTCAAACGCCATGGCTAGGTAGTGCACATGATCCTCCGCTTGTCGGGACTTAACCAGCATGTCATCCACGTAAGCCTCCATGGTCTCCCCTAGCATATCTCCGAACAGCTTGTTCACCATCCGCTGGTAGGTTGCCCCGGCATTGATCAACCCGAAAGGCATGACATCATAGTGATAGATGTCACTGTCTGCATAGAACGTTGTATGAGGAGCGTCTTCCTTGGCCATCTTGATCTGGTTGTAGCCTGAATACGCATCCATGAAACTTAACAGCTCATGTCCCGATGTGGCATCTACCAGCTGGTCGATCCTCGGGAGTGGATAGCAGTCCTTTGGGCAAGCCTTGTTCAGGTCGCGGAAGTCCACGCACATTCGCCATTTCCCGTTGGTCTTCTTTACCAGCACTGGGTTGGCCACCCAAGTCTGGAATCGGAGCTCCTTAATGAACCCAGCATCGAGCAACCTGCCCACCTCCTGCTGGATCGCGATCTTTTTATCCGTGCCCATCGGACGCCTTTTCTGTGTGATAGGCTTGATCGCGGGGTCTATCTTCAGCTCGTGCACGATCACATCGGGGCTGATTCCTGGCATATCGCTGGGGGACCAGGCAAACAGCTCCTTGAACTCCTTCAACAATTCCACCAATTTTTGGGCTGTCTCTTCAGTTAGAGCAGACCCGATTTTCACCTTCCTCTGGGGTCCGTCGATTTCGACTTCTTTCAGATCTTCTACGGGAGCGGGACGCCCAATCTCTTCTCTGGGATCTGTGTCTGTCTGGAGGACAGTCATGGCCTCTCGCTGTCTGCATAAAATGCTGTGGGAGGAGCGTCCTCCTTAGCCATCTTGATCTGGTTGTAACCCGAGTATGCATCCATGAAGCTCAACAGCTCATTTCCCGACGTGGCATCCACCAGCTGGTCAATTATCGGGAGCGGGTAATAGTCCTTTGGGCAAGCCTTATTCAGGTCGCGGAAATCAACGCACATCCGCCATTTCCCATTGCTCTTCTTCACCAGCACCGGGTTAGCGACCCAAGTCTGGAATCGGAGTTCCTTGATAAACCCAGCATCGAGCAACCTGCCCACCTCCGGCTGGATCGCGATCTTCTTATCTGTGCCCATCGGACGCCTTTTCTGCGTGATAGGTTTGATCGCGAGATCTATCTTCAACTCGTGTACGATCACATCGGGGCTGATTCCTGGCATGTCACTCGGGGACCAGGCAAACAGCTCCTTGAACTTTTTCAGTAGATCGATCAACTCTCGGGCTGTCTCTTCGGTCAAAGCAGACCCGATTTTCACCTTCCTCTGAGGTCCGTCAATCTCAACTTCTTTTAGATCCTCCACGGGGGCGGGACGCCCAAACTCCTCTCTGGGATCAGTATTTGTCTGGAGGACAGTCATGGCCTCTCGTCTCCTCCTTCGGGTGGCGTTGACATAACATTTTCTGGAAGCCACCTGGTCGCCCTTGACCTCTCCGGCTCCATGTTCAGTCGGGAACTTCATCTTTTGGTGAACAGTCGAGGCAACTGCCATCAGGGGGTTGATGGTAGTTCTCCCGATGATTGCATTGTAAGTCCCCGCGGAATCAACTACCACAAAATCCATGTTCCTCCTCTCTGATTTCCATCCGCTACCAAACTCCACTGGTAAGGTGATCACCCCTAGTGGATAAGAGGTAGAGCCAAAGAATCCGACCATCGGGAAGTTCGCCTCCTTCAGGTCTTTCTTCGTTTTACCCATGGCCTCCAGTGCATCCATGAACAGAATATCAGAGTAGCTCCCTCCGTCGATCAGAATCCGTTTCATCTCGTACCCATCCACATCAGAGGTCACGACCAGAGCATCATTGTGCGGAGTCTCCACGCCTACGAGATCCTCTGACGAAAAGGAGATCACCATCTCTTCCTTCAGGGTCCAGGATCGGGACCTCTTACCCAGCACCACAGCAGCAGGAATTCTAGAGGCATAAACCTCCCGGGAGGACGAGGTATCACCCCCCGCGGTAAATTCTCCATGAATCACATTTATAGTGCCCCGCTTCTCCTTACGGGCACCAGAAGACTCTGGGTCGGACCTCTTCTTCTTTGGGGACCGATCACGGGATCGGGAGCGGGACCGTGATCGGGATCGAGAACGGGATCGGCACCGTTTCTCCCCGACAAACTCCTTAAGCTTCCCCTTCTGGATCAGCTTTTCGACCTCCTTCTTCAGCTCCCGACAATGATTGGTGTCGTGGCCATTCGCGCGGTGGAACCGACAGTAGCGATCGGTGCGGGAGCCCAAAAATTCCCCTTCCTTCTTCGGGGGGTACCTAGAGATACCTTGTCGCTCCATGACCGTTAACACCTCCGCCATAGAGCTGTTGAGAGGAATGTGGTGATCCTCCCGCCTGTCCTTCTTCGAGGAACGCCTATCATCCCTCCGATCAGAGCGACCTCGACCCCGGCTACTCTCGGTTTTATCCTTCGACTTACACTCGTCTAAGGGTTTGACCGTATGCTTTCCCTTATTCGACTTCGGGGGCTCAAGCTCTCCAGCGGCTATCTTCGATTCCTGGACATCGATTTGCCGCTTCACCCTTTTCTGCAGTGCCTCCATATTCCACACAGCTTTCTCAGCCACGCTGTGCATCAGGTCGGAACCGTAGGGGGCTGTTAGGTTCCGTATGAAGGTACGGATGGTTTCACCCTCCGAAATCTCCTCATCAATCTCCGCCACGCTGGTAGTGTACCACTGGTATTAATGCGCCAGCGACTCGTCGGGCCTCTGTACCACCTGGGTCAGGGACCTCACACACTTCAGCAAACGTCTGCGACCCTGGTACTGCTGAATGAAGCGGTCGTGCATATCCGCCCAGCAAGTGATGCAACCTGGAGGCAGACTGAAGAACCAGGTTAGGGCTATCTCGCCAAGTGTGTTCGGGAACAGCGTACACACAATATCTTCATTTGGGGCTCTTCCCAGACACGCCATGAGGTGCTTCAACATGACGAACCAGATCTCCCTCGCCATCGTACTCCTTTATCGTGGGGATACCAAACCCTGGCGGGGCAAGGGTGTCTATGAGTCGAGGAACGAAGGGATGGGTGGATCGATCCCTCAGCTCCGACACAAGCGGCTTCTGCTCTCCCATGCAGATGTTCACGATCTTCATCACCTGATCGGCGGTGATGAGACCATTAAGGGGAATGGTCCTATGCTGCACTGGTCCTGGCCCATCAACCACGAATCTCTCTGGCTGAATGGACTCCCCGCTCCTGCCCTGGCCTCGGGGCTGAGCTTCCCGCACGTTCTGAACCTCTGCTGGTGGGGGCGCTTCCTCTTCTAGCGGGGGCATCTCCTCTTGCCTCCTCGCAGCCTCTCTCCGATCCAAGAGAGCCTCCATGGCTGCCAAAAACATCGACATGGCTTCTGCCACAGCCCTCGTCAGGTCCACAGCTGGAGGAGCTTCCTGCTCCCTATTCCTGCTCCCTATTCCCTGATGGGTTCGACTACAGCCGTCAGGCCCTTTAACGGCGAGGAAACGGCAAACAGGCCCACCAGGCTCGAAGGGAAGGTCAAGATGACTTAGGAGAAGGGTCCCGACGAAGAGAGCCCCGACGAAGCAAGGTCCCGACAGAGTCGGTCCCGATGGTTGAGCTAGAGGCTCCCGATGAGAAGCCTTTAAGTAGGCCCCGATAATGAATCCCTGAGAATGATTGGCCCTGTCACGATGACGAGGGGCCCCGAGCGGTGACACAACGAGATAACTCTGGAGTCCCCGACGGGAGTCGGGACTCGTTATCAGAGGATAATGCCAAGATATGCGGGGCGTGGCCGAGATACGCGGAACATGGTTAAGATACACAGAGCGTGGCCGAGATACGCGGGGCATACGCGAGATCACGTCCGAGATATGCGGGATACGGGCTAACCACCCCTAACGGTTCGCCAGGTACCTGAGGCATCTCTTTGCCTATAAAAGGGCAGTAGATCACCTCAGAAAGACTTACGTTGAGTTGAATACACTCTGAGATTATTATTTGCCAGTCATACGAAATACTCATTTAAGCATCGGAGAGGGATTCTGGGTCACCGCCCGGTCTATCCCCTCTTGCAGGATTGCGTGGAGCAAAGGAGCTAGGATTGCCGTCCAAGTCCGTACCGGAGTTCCACCGTGATCCAACATTGGCGCCGTCAGTGGGAATCAAACAAAAAGCTGATATGCCTTCTACTCGATCGATGGCGGCTGGCAAGAACAGAAGGGGACAATCCGGTGGTTCCCGTCACCCCGCTGCAACAAACTTGGATTCAGTACCGGAACAAGAGGAAAACCAGAACCATCCCCCGGCTGAGCTCTCCTAGACAGGGGGGCACAACGGAGATCCCGAAGATATTGCTCCTCAGCACCAGGGCAATAGGGGGCAGGAGGCTCCCCCAGCTACAGACTTGACGAGGGCCGTAGCGGAAGCTATGCCCATGTTTCTGGCGGCTGTAGAGGCTCTCTTGGATCGAAGAGAGGCTGCAAGGAGGCAGGAGGAGATGCCCCCATTGGAGGAAGCGACCCCGCCAACAGAGTGTCGGAACGCACAGGAAGCCCCGCCCCGAGGCCAGGACAGAGGTAGGGAAACCGGTCAGCCGGAAAGGTTCGTGGTTGATGGGCCAGGACCAGTACAGCACAGGACCATTCCCCTGAATGGTCCCATCACTCCCGACCAGGTGGTAAAGATCGTGAACATCTGTATGGGAGAGCAGAAGCCACTGGTGTCGGAGCTAAGGGACCGATCCACTCATCCCTTCGTCCCCCGACTAATTGACACCCTAGCCCCGCCTGGGCTGGGCATCCCCACAATAAAGGAGTATGATGGTGAAGGAGATCCAGTTCGCCATGTCCAGAAGCACCTCATGGCGTGTCTGGGAAGAGCCCCAAGTGAAGACATAGTGTGTACATTGTTCCCGAACACACTGGGAGAAAGGGCCCTGACCTGGTTCTTTAGTCTGCCCCCAGGCTGCATCACTTGCTGGGCAGACATGCACGACCGATTCATTCAGCAGTACCAGGGTCGGAGGCGTTTATTGAAGAGCGTGAGGTCCCTGACCCAGGTGGTGCAGAGACCCGACGAATCGCTGGCTCACTATTACCAGCGGTACACAGCCAGTGTAGCGGAGATAGATGAGGAAATTTCAGAGGGCGAAACCATCCGTACCTTCATTCGGAACCTGACAGCCCCCTATGGCTCCGACTTGATGCACGGCGTGGCTGAGAAAGCTGTGTGGAATATGGAGGCACTACAGAAGAGAATGCAACGACAGATCGATGTCCAGGAGTCGAAGATAGCCGCGGGAGAACTGGAGCCCCCAAAGTCGAACAAAGGGAAGCAGTCAAGTAAACCTTTCGATGATCGTAAGTCAAAGGGTAAACCCGACAGTGGCAAGAATCGAGGCCGTCCGGATCAGAGGGACGATAGGCGTTCTTCAAGGAAAGATAAGCGAGAGGACCTTGACATTCCTCTCAACTGTTCCATGGCGGAGGTTCTGACAGTCATGGAACGACAAGGTATCTTCAGGTACCCCCCGAAGAAAGATGGAGAATTCTTGGGATCCCGCACGGATCGCTACTGTAGATTTCACCGCGCAAATGGTCACGACACCAATCACTGTCGGGAACTGAAGAAGGAGATTGAAAAGCTAATCCAGAAGGGGAAGCTCAAGGAATTCGTCGGGGATAAGCGGTGTCGATCCCGCTCTCGGTCCCGATCGCGGTCCCGTTCCCGATCCCGCGATCGGTCCCCGAAAAAGAAGAGAACTGATCCAGAGTCATCCGGTGATTCATGGAGGATTTGCTGCTGGAGGTGATACCTCATCTGCCCGAGAGGTCTATGCCTCTAGGATCCCTACGGCGGTGGTACTGGGTAAGAGGTCCCGATCTTGGACCTTGAAAGAAGAGATGGTAATCTCCTTCTCGTCGGAAGACCTCATAGGCGTAGAGACCCCGCATGACGATGCCTTAGTGGTAACTTTGGATGTAGACGGGTTCGAGATGAAGAGAATTCTAATCGACGGAGGGAGCTCCTCCGACATTCTGTTCATGGACGCGCTGGAGGCTATGGGGAAAACAAAGAAAGATCTGAAGGAGGCAAACTTCCCGATGGTCGGGTTCTCTGGCTCAACCTCCTATCCGCTAGGAGTAATCACCTTACCAGTGGAGTTTAGTAGCGGGTGGAAATCAGAAAGGAGGAACGTGGAATTTGTCGTGGTTGATTCCGCGGGGACCTACAACGCGATTATCGGGAGAACCACCATTAATCCTCTGATGGCGGTTGCCTCGACTGTGCACCAGAAGATGAAGTTCCCGACCGACCACGGAGTCGGAGAGGTCAAGGGCGACCAGGTGGCTTCCCGAAAATGCTATGTTAATGCCACCCGGAGGAGGAGGCGAGAGGCCATGACTGTCCTCCAGACAGATACAGATCCCAGAGAAGAGTTTGGGCGTCCCGCCCCCGTAGAAGATCTGAAAGAAGTCGAGATCGACGGACCCCAGAGGAAGGTGAAAATCGGGTCTGCTCTGACTGAGGAGACAACCAAAAAATTGGTAGAATTGTTGAAGGAGTTCAAGGAGCTGTTTGCCTGGTCCCCCAGCGATATGCCAGGAATCAGCCCCGATGTGATCGTGCACGAGCTGAAGATAGACCCCGCGATCAAGCCTATCACACAGAAAAGGCGTCCGATGGGCACGGATAAGAAGATTGCGATCCAGCAGGAAGTGGGCAGGTTGCTCGACGCTGGGTTCATTAAGGAGCTCCGATTCCAGACTTGGGTGCCCAACCCAGTGCTGGTAAAGAAGACCAACGGGAAATGGCGAATGTGCGTGGACTTCCGCGACTTGAACAAGGCTTGCCCAAAGGACTGCTATCCACTCCCAAGAATCGACCAGCTGGTGGATGCCACATCGGGACATGAGCTGTTAAGTTTCATGGATGCGTATTCAGGCTACAACCAGATCAAGATGGCCAAGGAAGACGCCCCCCACACAGCGTTCTACGCAGACAGTGACATTTATCACTACGATGTCATGCCTTTCGGGTTGATCAATGGCGATACGAAGCAAGGAATCCGATAATGAAAAAGTATCTGCGAGAGGTACAAGCACTGAAAGAGAGCTTTAAAAGCTTCGATATCGAGGCTATCCCGAGGGAGGAGAACGTAGAGGCAGACGCCTTGAGCAAATTTGCCCCGGGGGCACCCTTGGAAGAAAATCGGAAGGTGCACTTCCTGGAGAAGGTGATCTTATCAAACATCGACCCAACGCAGGTGTGCACCATTGAGACAAAATCGGACGAAGAGCCCACTTGGATGACCCCGATAGTCGCGTATCTGACTACGGGGGCAGTCCCCGAAGATAAGGTAGCAGCAGACAGGATATGTCGGATCGCGTCTAATTATGTTATGCTGGACAATCAGCTGTACAAGAAGGGCTGGTTCTCAACTCCGTACTTGAAGTGTGTGGCAGAACCCGACACCAGTCGAATCCTGAAGGAAATGCATGAGGGGGTCGCGGCTTGTCACGAAGGGGCCCGATCCATTATGAGGAAGGTGTTGAACTTGGGCTACTATTGGCCCACGATGAACAAAGAAGCAACGGCGTTGGTCCGATCATGCAACGCGTGCCAGAGGTACGCCCCGAGTATCATGGCTCCGGCCGCCAACCTGACATCCATCAAGAGCGCTTGGCCCTTCGCGCAGTGGGGCATCGACTTGGTGGGACCTCTTCCACAAGCACAAGGACAATGTAAGTATTTACTTGTAGCTATCGATTATTTTTCGAAATGGATAGAGGCGAAGGCATTGGCCAGAACAACGGGTAACCAGATCGTCAAGTTCCTCCAAACCCACATCGTATCCAGATACGAGATTCCTAAGGTGGTGATCAGCGACAATGGCCCACCATTTAACGGCTCTCAGGTGAGGGAGTATCTGGAAGAACTGAACATTGAGCATCGGACCGCCTCTGTACGCCATGCTCAGACTAATGGCCAGGTGGAGTCAGCCAACAAAATCGTGATGGATGGCCTGAAGAAGAGGGTCTATGCCTTGAAGGGCAAGTGGCTGAACGAACTGGAAAATGTGCTTTGGGCTGTTAGAACGACACCCAAACGATCAACAGGGGAGACTCCGTTTGGCCTCGTTTATGGCACGGAAGCTGTCGCCCCTGTGGAGGTAGCTGTGGCGTCCCATCGGATGAGATATTACGAGCCCCTAACGAACGATGAAGTGAGACGTCTGGACTTGGACCTACTCGAAGAGAAAAGGCGGGAAGCCGATGAAGTCCAAGCTCGAATGCGCTTAGCGACGGCCAGATACTACAATTGGCGAGTGAAGTCCCGACATTTCTTTGTCGGGGAGCTGGTTTGGCGTCGCAACTAGTTCACCCTTTTGGATTGAATCAACAAGATGTCACCAAAATGGGAAGGACCTTATAAGGTCGTGGGGATGCCAGCTCCGAACGCATACAAGTTGGAAGACCTCGATGGCAGAACGTTAAAGCATTCTTTTAGTGGCGAACACTTGAAGAAACACCATGCTTGAAGAAAGTCGCCTTAAGTGGTGCCCGATAAAGTCGCCTTAAGTGGTGCCCGATGTAAAATCGCCTTAAGTGGTGTATGCTGTTTATCGTTTAATTCGATGTAAGCCAATCTTATGCCGTCAATAAATAAAGAGGTTGCTTCCTAATAAGAGTTGTCCTTAGATTTATGCTAAGTGTAAAAGACACCTTCAGTGGTGCACGGTAAAAAGTCGCCTTCAGTGGTGCACGTAAAAAGTCGCCTTCAGTGGTGCACGAGAAAAGTCGCCTTCAGTGGTGCACGAGGAAAGTCGCCTTAAGTGGTGCACAATACTTAGATTTATTCTAAGTATCCGAAAGTCGTCTTAAGTGATGCATAGAACTAAGTCGCCTTAAGTGGTGCGCAGAATTAAGTCGTCTTAAGTGATGCACGATTCTTAGATTTACTCTAAGTAATATAAAGTCGTCTTAAGTGATGCATGGAATTAAGTCGCCTTAAGTGGTGCACAATCTTTAGGTTTATCCTAAGTAGTAATTAAAGTCGTCTTAAGTGATGCACTCGATATTAAGTCGCCTTAAGTGGTGCAAGTTATTAAATCGTCGGGAAGGACGTACGAGAATGTCTTAAGTGTCGAAGTTTCGACTTAAGCACGTATAAGTAAAGTCACTCGGAGAAGTGCAACAAAAGATCGGAACTAGAGAAGTTTGATATTGATAAGGGCTCAAGGGCCCGACGACAACACAAGAGAAGAAGATACAAGGACTCTAAAAGATAAAAATATTCAAGCTTGGTCCTTGTCGGCAGCATTGGCAGCAGCTGGGTCCGCGGAGTCGGTAGCAGAGAGATCCACAGGATTGGCTTCAGGAGGATTGACTATCGGGGCGTCCGTACTTGGAAGTTCAGAAGCGTCTTCGACAATTACGGGGGTACTCCCCCCATCACTCTCCTCGGAAAGAGCAAAATACTTCTTCGCAAAGGGAGCGAGGGAAGGAGACTTGTCGAAGTTGATAGCGTCCCCGTACTCCAGGTGGAGCTCCTCAACCGCATTGAAGAGAGTGTTCTCCACCTCCGCGCCAAAGAACTTCATGGCATCAGCTTGGAAGCCCTCAGACCTCCGATAGTCCTCCCGGCCCTTTGCCTCCGCTTCGGCCAGCTGCGCAGGAAATCCCGCGATCAGCTCCTCCAGAGCCTTCTTCTCAAGGACCAGCTTGTCCTCAGCAGCCTTCTTCTCCTCGGTCAGCCTGTCCACAATCGCCCCCCGCTCCTGCCGCTCTTGCCTCAAGAGCCCCTCGAAGTCCGCGATCTGCTGCTGAAGGTCCCGAATCTTCTGATTGAGGGCAGCCTGCTCTTTGACAAGCTTCCCCCGCAAAGACTGGGTGGCCTTGAGATCCGCCTGAAGCTGCTCGCGGACCCCTCGGTCCCGCTCCCGGGACTCATCATAGGCAATAACGTACCCGATGAGGCGGTTGTAGTCCCCGAGCTCCTACAAATAAGAAGGAAAAATGTAAATGAACAAACGACCCGATTTACCATCAAAAGAGAGAAGCGAAGTCTCACCTCTATGCGGTGCACAGCCATATCCCTGATATCCCGCTGCACATGCGTCCGATTGAGGTAAATCGGATGCCGCATAGTAGGCAGGATCGAGCCTGCCAGCAGATGCAGGGCCAGCTCCCGATCCTGCTCCCCTTGTGTGAGCGAGACTCCTTGAAGCGTCTGGATAGGAGTCCAGGGGGCATTCCCTTGTGAAGAATCAAAGGGCCTGTAGAAGTTCCCATCGAGAGCAAGGGGAGAAAGAGGACAAGGAATGGAAGGACAGGCCTCCGTCTCGGCCCGAACAGGGGAAGGAGAGAAGTCATGGATGGGCGAGAGCTGCCGCTGCTGCGTAGAAGACGAAGGAGGCGGCCCTTGAGGGGTTGGTTTCAAGGGGGATTGCCCCGCCTTCCGACGCTATTGAGGGGGGTCAACCCCGTCAGTCTCCTCGGAGGAGTCCAAAGTTTCCACCTGACGAAACTGTTCGCCAATTGGAGCCTTCTCTCCAGCTGAGGAAGGCACCCCCGCTGAACGCGGTGCGTCTGCGGAAGCTGCAGCACCCGAGGAAGCTCCCGAGCGACCTGCACCTGGAGGATGAGAAGCTTCAGAAAGGTAGTCAGGAAGTTCATCGGGATTCTTACACCAAATGATACGTCGGGAGACGTATTGATCCTTCCCACGATAATGATAGTAGCCTGCCTTCAAGACTCGGGGAGTTTCGCCTCGAAAGATTCTTTTTACATCAGTAATGCGGCCTTCCTTGGTCGAGGAAATCAAATCCGACGGGACCATCCTCTTGTACGATTTAATAGAAAGTCGAAGTTGTTTACCTTCTTCAGCGTTCTGAACATCGAAGAGCTAGTCCAGATCCACCCGCTTCCGCTTGGGCTGCTCCGCTGAAGGAGACCCCGACCTAGCAGCAGCCTTCTTGGCAGACTTCCTCTTCCGCGAGGGGCGGACAGCATCAGTCTCCCCCTGCTTAAGGAACAGATCGGTCAGCACAGATACCTTCTTAGCTACAAACAGTAAACAAAGAAGAATTAGAAGTTTACGCAAGGAACCATATTGGAAGGGCCGTCGAAGAGCTGCCCCCCAGAAACAATATCGAGGAGTCGGATCCCGGCGTGCACCAGGTCCCGCTCCACGAGTGAGTTGGCGTTGAGAGGAGTGTAAGACTCCTCCCACCGATAGAGCTGGATAAGTTGGAGAGTCTCGAAATCCTCGTCAGCATAAGTGTGGAAAGCAGGCGGAGGGTCTGCTGCCACCTCCCAGCGAGGCCAGGGAATTGAGGAGTGACGGATAAAGAAGTAGCTCTTCTTCCAGCTACTGTTGTCGGACCCTGTATCAATCAAGAGTCCCCGACCCTTGACCACCTTCCAGGTGTCACTGGTCCAACCGTACCGGGCGAGCTGCTGCTTACTCCACTTGGGCATCCGGGGGTAGAAGGCGCAAACCCCCGCCTCATTGCACTTCATCCCATAAAAGGTTCTGAAGAGTTGGAGGCTGTAGACCCACTTCTGTCGGAGACAGAGGACTTGAAAGGTGTTCCAGAGGCGGATGGCATGGGGAGAAAAGGTAGTGGGGTGTGTTCTGTAATGGTGGCACAGCTCGACCAGATTACCGCAAAAGGGGAACCTGATCCCCGCTGATATTTGTCCCGTAGAGACAAATACCTCCCCTTTCTGGGGACGAGTAACCTCAGGGTTACTCGAGGGACGATGCCTAGGATACGGGAAACGAGGTTCCCAGGTGATGGTGATGCAACCCTCTCGGAGAGCTGCATCATAGGCAGTATTGGAAATCTCATTTGGAGCATAATCAAAATTAAAGGGTTTTCTCCCCTCAGAGCTGGAACCGCTGTCTAAAAAGCAACCAGGGCAAGAAAATACAGTGGGACTCTTGGAAAATTAGAAAGGAAAAGACAAACAAGCAACGAAGAGGGATTCCTTACCAGACATGATGAAGTAAAGGTTGAAGGAGATGAGCGAAACGTCGCCGGAAAGATGATCGAGGAAACTCCAAAGACCTTCGAAATCACAGAGCTTGGAATCACAGAGGAATCGCAGAGAGCTTTTGAGAATTCGAAGACGGTAAAAGTTGAATTATGACCATGGCTAGGGTTTTATAGTCGAAGAAGACGATTGAAAGGACACTTCGATCCAAGTCGTCGAAGTCGAAGAGTCTTAATCTGGACCGTTGAAATGAAACGTGCAGAAGGATGACGGGCATAATGATGAAACGGCCTGAAAAGCACTTTTCAGAAAAGGACAGGCGCGAAAAATCAGGCACGTGGGTCGAAAACGTCACTCCATTATCAACTGCATTTAATGCACTAGGAAACCGAGGAGACCTTTGGGATATAACAGTTATCTACAAAACCCTAAAGAAACGTAGAGGAGAAGACTGATAAACTAAGTAACTGAACCAAGGAAAAAATCCCCGACTCTAGTATTGGGAGATCGGGAGTTGGAAGACACGACGAACTAAAAGTCCCTCATGTCTTGGGGGCAAATGATGGGTTCGACTACAGCCGTCAGGCCCTTTAACGGCGAGGAAACGGCAAACAGGCCCACCAGGCTCGAAGGGAAGGTCAAGATGACTTAGGAGAAGGGTCCCGACGAAGAGAGTCCCGACGAAGCAAGGTCCCGTCAGAGTCGGTCCCGATGGTTGAGCTAGAGGCTCCCGATGAGAAGCCTTTAAGTAGGCCCCGATGATGAATCCCTGAGAATGATTGGCCCTGTCACGATGACGAGGGGCCCCGAGCGGTGACACAACGAGATAACTCTGGAGTCCCCGACGGGAGTCGGGACTCGTTATCAGAGGATAAGGCCAAGATATGCGGGGTGTGGCCGAGATACGCGGAACGTGGTTAAGATACACGGAGCGTGGCCGAGATACGCGGGGCGTGGCTAAGATACGCGAGATCACGTCCGAAATATGCGGGATACGGGCTAACCACCCCTAACGGTTCGCCAGGTACCTGAGGCATCTCTTTGCCTATAAAAGGGCAGTAGATCACCTCAGAAAGACTTACGTTGAGTTGAATACACTCTGAGATTATTATTTTCCAGTCATACGAAATACTCATTTAAGCATCGGAGAGGGATTCTGGGTCACCGCCCGGTCTATCCCCTCTTGCAGGATTGCGTGGAGCAAAGGAGCTAAGATTGCCGTCCAAGTCCGTACCGGAGTTCCACCGCGATCCAACATTCCCCTGGGAGACCTCGGCAGCGGGAAGGTTCTGGTCCTCCTCATGTTCCGGTGGTGAATTCAGAGTCGTCGCAGCAGGATGACGGGAACCACCAGATTGTCCTTGTCTTCTTTGCTTGCCAGCCGCCATTGAACGAGTAGAAGGCATATTAGCTTTTTGTTACGTTCCCATAGACGGCGCCAATGTTGGATCACGGTGGAACTCCGGTACGATCTTTGACGGCGATTCTAGCTCCTTTGCTCCACGCAATCCTGCAAGGGGGGATAGACCGGGCGGTGACCTAGAATCCCTCTCCGATGCTTAAATGAGTATCTCGTGTGGACTGACAAGCAGTAATCTCAAGTAACGTATCTCAAAACGTAATTGATCTGAGGTGACCTCTGCCTTTTTATAGGCAGAGAGATACCTCAGTTACCTGGTGAACCGTTGGGGGTGGTTAGCCCATATTCCGCGTATCTCGGGCACGATCCCGCCTATCTAGGCCATGATCTCGCTTATTTCGGCCATGCCCCGCGTATCTCGGCCTTAACCTCTGATAGCAAGTCCCGACTAACATCGGGGACTCCAGAGTTATCTCGTTGTGTCACCGCTCGGGGCCCCTCGTCGTCGTGACAGGGCCTATCATTCTCAGGGATTCGTCATCGGGGCCTACTAAAAGGCTTCTCATCGGGAGCTTCCAGCTCGTCTATCAGGACCGACTCTGTCGGGACCTTTCATCATCGGGACTCCCTACATCAGGACCCTTCACCTTGGTCTTCTCGACCTCCATTTTAGGGCCTAGTGAGCCTATTTGCCGTTTCCTCAATGTTAAAGAGCCTAACGGCTGTAGCGGAACCCATCACTTACTTTGCAAATTTTTTAGCATCTTGGTACTCATGATGGATAGCCTATTAATCGGCTCTATGTCTTTCATGGAACTCATATTGCAGGTTGGTTTGCCGGAAAGAGTTCGTCTCTCCACGTCGCGGCTTCGCGTGTTGCTTCCCGCGCCGATCAGGCTTTGACGGCTTCTGCCCACATCACTCCTGCCAATTCGGGGCGTGGTCCTGGCAAAGGGTCTTCTACACATGTGACCGGGGATACTCCCCCAGTGTCTGACTCTCGCGTTTCTTCCAAGCGGACTGACACAGTGGCGCGTGGCCCGACTGATCCCAAGCGCTTGAAGCCAAATGCGGCTACTTCAACTCATTGTAACAAAGGCAAGGAAGTTGCGAGTCGCAATGTAGCGCCCTCTGCCCCTCGGTCGGGAAACCGACCTGTGGAAGTCCGCGAACTCTGTCAGTATACTTTTGATAAGTACATGTCGTCGTTTCATTATTTGTTGTTAACCGCTTTCCCTCTTTGTTGTAGCGGTTCCTCCTCTTAGGCGCGACCATCTGGTCTGTCCAGTTGGATTGGATATCACTGGGGACACTTGGGCACCTTTTGGTAATGGTGGTGTTTATTTTCCCAAGGATTCTTCTCTTCGCACCCCAGAGGTTGGGGTTCGCGTATTGCGCAGATGTGTTCCCCCGGGTGATAGGCACTCTTGTCCATCGACTGATGAGGAGGCCAAGGCTTATGCGCAGAGCGCCTTGTCCCGGTTTGCTCCCGTAAGTATCTTGATTCTTTTTTCCAAGGTTGCTGTTTTTGCGATTTATGTTTGGCTTATCGCATTGACGTGTGAAGGTTGTTGCCGACATGGTGAACATGTTGTCTTTTGTTATGGAGCTGGTAAGCGCGAAGCAGGCTGTTATGGATAAGTGTGATGCTCTTTGTCAAGAGTTGTCACGAACCAAGGAGGAGGCTCGTTTGATGAGTTCGAAGGTCACTGCGCCATATTTGCTTATCCAAGCTTGAATCTGAGATGATTGCTCTTGAGAAGAAGGTCACAGACGATCTTCATGCGCAGGGAGCGGAATTACTTGCTCTCGGTGAGGAGAGTCGGGAGAAAGGTGTACAAGTGGGTTTTACCAAGTACATGGGTACTTCTGAATTTGAAGCTGCTGTTGAGGAGAAGGTGAACCAGTTGATGAGTGAGCGTTCCGAAGATTACTTCACTCGGGTGAAGGATCTTGACCCTGAGTTCCCCTTCGGCGAGTTAGGGCCTTATGCGAGTTATGCCCTTTCTCATATTGCGGCGTTAAGCCTTTTGGAGCATGGACTTCCCAACTATGAGATGTTGGTTGATGATAGCGGAGGTGTAAACGTCGTTGTTACTTCTCCTGAGTTTATGGATGTTGTCCCCGAGCCTTCTGCAGGTGGTGCCGCTATTTGAGCTGCACTTTGATGTTTATTTTGAGCATGTTGGGCTCTTTTCCACTTTGCTTCTAGCTTTTGTGTTTGGAACTTTGTTGGAGTTGTTCCTTGGTTGTTGCTTGTGACTTGTTCGCTTTGAACTACGTCGTTTGAACCTGCTTTATGCATAGCAGTTTGCATAATAGCTTGTTAGTAATATTTCATACCGTTATCACTTACTGTTTTTGTTGAATGTGGATGACTAGTAACGTAGACATAGTCCCCGCAGCCGTGACCGATAGCCACTTCTTGATTGATGACTTGAGATGTACTCAAGATTCTTGCATGATGCATTACGCATTACGCATGTTGCCCTTCTTTCCTGAATAGCTTGCCTCTATATATGTTGTAACATGTCAAGTATTTCGCGTATAGCGACTTTTCTTAACAAGTAGTATATTTGAAAGGTGTTATCTTGGCTAAGCAAGATACTAGTTTATACAGTCTCTTAGTTCCACTCTAAGGCGACGTTGTACAACACTCGACTTGTAAATTTTATGAGTTTTAAACAGGGTGCGCACCTGCCAGCGTGTATCAACCCGCGTTGGGGAAGCATACGTAAAAACATTTTGGTTTTTGAAAAAATATTTGTGATACGTGATTTCTGCGTCCAGCGACCACGTAACACTTTTGAAAATATGTATTGTGGTGCATGATTTCTGCGTCCAGGAATCATGCAACACGGTTTGAAAATCTGTAGTACGGAATTGTCATCTAACAAGAGGACTTTTTCCGTAAAGTGTGAACCCTTGAACAGGAATTCATAGTACGGAATTGTCATCTAACAAGAGGACTTTTTCCGTAAAGTGTGAACCCTTGAACAGGAATTCATAGTATGGGATTGTCGTCTAACAAGAGGGCATTCGCCATAAAGAGTGAACCCTAAACAGGAATTCATAGTATGGGATTGTCGTCTAACAAGAGGGCATTCGCCATAAAGAGTGAACCCTAAACAGGAATTCATACTTGTTGTAGCGTGGGGTCGTTGTCTAACAAGAGAACTTCCGCCACTTATGGGGTGATCAGTCTCGTATTGTATTTTCCCATCTTGTTCTGAATCCAGGGAATGGCTATGAACATGAGGATTAGCCTCTAACAAGAGATGTCACAGCATGTCATTTTTTAGAAGTAAACATGGGGTTTGTCTTTATAAAGAGGATACCTCAACATGCTACTTTTGATAGTAAATCTTGGTGTTTATACAAGATATTGCTTGTAGTTGACGCCTTTGGAATAGTCGTCATTTTGATAGTAGACCTTGGTGTGTTTCCAAGGTATTGCTTGTTGTTGATGCCTTTGAAATAGTCGTCATGTTGATAGTAGACCTTGGTGTTATTCCAAGATATTGCTTGTAGTTGACGCCTTTGGAATAGTCGTCATTTTGATAGTAGACCTTGGTGTTTTTCCAAGGTATTACTTGTTATTGACGCCTTTGGAATAGTCGTTATTTCGATAGTAGACCTTGGTGTTATTCCAAGATATTGCTTGTAGTTGACGCCTTTGGAATAGTCGTCATTTTGAGTAGAGAATTTTTATAAGTCCCTTTTTGTAGATAATCCGCAAGTTGTCATTGCGTCATATAAGTTGACTGTGCACATAGCGCAATGGCTTTGTGTTGTTGGCGCCTTCTTGAGATATACGCCAATGTTATGAATGGAGAAATAAACTCCTTGTTGGTGTGGGTAATAGATATGTTGGCGTTGTATACCATAAATCCCTCCTTAAACACAATGCTTAGCTTGTATTGTTGAAGTAGATAGTAATTGTTGCAGTTACTTTGCTTTGTTTCCAAGTAACGTATATAGAGTAGTGATGTTCCTACGAAGATAGAACAACTTCATTAGGTTCATGCGATTATTACAAAGATGCCACTTTATATGAGATTGTGGACTTTTCAACAAGTAGATGCATTATGAAAATAAGGGCAAAAGGGCTTGATACAACAGCTCCTTTTGTGACAGAAGATTATCCTTTCATCCGTGGAATTTCTTCAAGTGTCCTCCACTAAATGTGTTCGTAGAGGCATTGCCATTTGCATCTTCAAGGCGATATGCGTTGATATACGGGATGGATATGACCTTATAAGGGCCTTCCCATTTTGGAGACATTTTGTTCATTTGATCGAGATGTGAGAACTCATTCTTTCTCCACACCATTTCTCCGACATGGAATTGTCTTTCTTTCACCTTCCTGTTTTAATATCTTGCAGTTATCAAACGCATGCGTGCCTGATTATGTTCAGAGTTACGCCTTTTTTCTTCAGCCGGGTCTAGGTCTAGACGCATGTCTACTTCGTTGGCTTGGGCGTTGAAATGGGTTGTGCAGTAGGATGAGACAGCAATTTCGATGGGAGCGACTGCTTCCGTTCCATACACCAGACTGAATGGTGTTTCTCCGGTTGACTCCTTTGGAGTTGTTCGTAGTGCCCACAGCACACTGCTAAGCTCTTCTGCCCATCCTCCTTTCAATGCATGCACTCTTTTCTTGAGACCGTCTAGGACGGTCTTGTTGGCGGCTTCGACTCGTCTGTTGGTTTGAGCATGGCGGACTGATGCGAAACGGTGGTTAATGTTGAGCCTTTCGCAAAATTTTTGAAGCCTTGAACTCTTGAATTGTGGTCCATTGTCGCTGATTAGCACCTTTGGAACTCTGTATCGTGAGATGATGTGATTTCGGATGAAATCCATTATTTGTGCATCGGTTGTTCGTGCCAATGCCTTTGACTCGATCCACTTTGAGAATTAATCGATTGCGACGACAATATACTTGGTTTGGCCTTTTGATTTTGGAAGTGGGCCCACCAAGCACCAAGTCGATCCCCCATTGTGCGAATGGCCAGGAACTTGCAATTGGGCTTAGCTCCGTGGCTGGTGCCGTGATACTTCTTGAATAAAGTTGGCAAGATTCGCATTCTGTGACCAAGTGTGTAGCTTGGTTCTTCATGGTTGGCCAATAGTATCCTAAGCTTAACGTCTTGCGTATTAGAGATCTCACACCTTCATAGCAGGCGGCTTGGCCTTTATGCAAATCTTCTAACACTTTCTGGCCTTCTCGGAAGGTGATGCACTTTAGGTATGGGGTTGAGAATCCTCTTTTGTATAGGTCGTCATCTATCAACGCGTAATTGACGGCTTGTCTCTGGATTTTTTGGGCTTGAAATTTGTCTTCGGGGAGCTTGTGGCCTTTGAGATATGCCAATATTGGGGTCATCCAATCCGGCTCTGGACTGATGCATAAGACTTCGAATTTGCCAATTACTGACAAGATTCTGTTTTCCACGAAGTGCGTTTCTTTGCCCTGTGCGAACTTGCTCAAGGCATCGGCTTCTTGATTTTCTTCTCTATGTACCGCGATGATTTCGAAGGAATCGAAGCTTGTGATGAGATTTTTTGTTTGCCCCAGGTATTTTTACATATTTTCTGACTTTGCCGCGTATTCGCCTTTAACTTGATTGACGACTAACTGCGAATCGCACTTCACACTTAGGTGTTTAACTCCAACACCTTTTGCAATTCTTAAGCCAGTTATCAATGCCTCGTACTCCGCCTCATTGTTTGTTGCTCTAAATGTTAAGTTTAGAGCATACTTCAATGGATTGGATCCGTCAGGTGGAATTAGGAGGAATCCGGCGCATGATCCTCCTATATTTGACGATCCGTCGGTGTACATTTGCCATACTTCGGTATGTTCTTCAATTTGTTGAGGTCTGTTTTGGGCATCTGTCTCGGGTGTTATCCCGGTGAACTCTGCAATGAAGTCTGCCAATGCTTGCCCCTTGATTGCCGTTCGAGGAGCGAAATGAATGCGGAATTCAATTAACTCCATCGACCACTTTGTTAACTTTCTTGACATGTTTGGCTTTGACAGGTTGTGCTTCAGGGGTTCGTCTATTAAGACTGTTAATTCGTGTGCGTGGAAGTATGGCCTCAGTTTCCTTGCTGCTATTATAAGCGCGTACAAGTATTTCTCGATTGGCATGTAGTTTATCTCGTACTTTGCGAGTATCTTGCTTACGTAGTATACTGGGAGCTGGGTAGTCCCTTTTTGTTTGACAAGTACCAAACTGACTGCCGTGTTGCTCACCGATATGTACAGGAAAAGGGGCTCGCCTTGTATCGGTTTTGCCAATCCTGGCAATGTGCGCAAGTGTTGCTTTAATTGTTGGAAGGCCTCTTCACACAGTGGTGTCCATTCAAACTTCTTGTTTGCACGCAAGACTTCAAAGAAAGGGAGTGCCTTGTCGCCTATCCTGGCAAGGAATCTGTTTTAAGCTGCTAGGCGGACATTTAGTTGCTAGACTTCCTTATGTTTCTTTGGGGACTCTATTCCTTCAATTGCCCGCACCTTCTCTGGGTTAGCCTCTATCCCTCTCTGGCTCACCATGAATCCCAGGATTTTTCCTGATTGTACGCCGAAAGCACACTTTGTTGGATTCAGGCGTACTTGATATTCACGCGTTCTTTTGAAGATTGCTCGTAGGTCGTCAACATGGTTGCGCCTTTTGGTTGACTTCATGACCATGTCATCCACGTATGCCTCCATTTTCGTTCCGATTAAATCGCCGAAGATGGTATTGACCATTCGCTGGTATGTTGCTCCCGCATTGATCAAGCCGAATGGCATCACCGTGTAGTTGTATATTTCGCTATCTTCATAGAATGCAGTGTGCGGTGCATCATCTTTGAACATCGGGATCTGGTTGTATCCTGAGTATGCATCCATTACGGACATTAACTCATGGCCGGCGGTGGCATCGACTAGTTGGTCGATTCTTGGGAGAGGATATGAATCCTTGGGGCATGCATTGTTGATATCTCTGTAATCGATGCACATTCTTAATTTGCCACTTGATTTAGGTACCAATACCGGGTTTGCCACCCATGTTTGGTATCTTGACTCTTCAATGAATCCTGCGTAAGGCAGTCTTCCTACTTCTTCTCTGATTGCCAGTTTCTTATTGCCCCCGAGGGGTCGAAGTTTCTGGGCTACTGCTTGAGTTCCTGGCTTGATGTTGAACTTATGGGAGATGAAATCTGCGCTTATTCCGGGCATGTCGCTTGGTGACCATGCGAATAACTCTTTGTACTCTTTGAGGAGCGCTGTGATTTCTATCACTTCATCTTTTGACAAGGATGTTCCAATTTGGACCATTCTGACTGGCTCTTCGATCTTTATTTGCTTTAACTCTTCTACTGGGGCTGGTCGGGCACGGCCTTCTCTTGGATCATTATCGATGACGGGCACGTCATCTTTGTTTGGCTTGACGTTATTCTGGATTGCCACATTGTAACAATCCTTTGATAATTGTTGATCTTCTTTGACTTCCCCAATTCCAGCTGCTTTTGGGAATTTGATCTTCTGGTGTGCCGTTGATGGCACCATTCCCCACGCATTCATGGTCGTGTATCCTAGGATACCATTGTATGCGTCAAGATTTTGCACTACCACAAATGGTACTTCTATTTGGAGACGCGAGTTGCCTTCTCCCAGTATAACTGGCAGTGTTATGGATCCCAATGTGTAACTTGCATCTCCCATGAATCCCACTAAGGGTGAATTCATCCTGTTGACATTCTTCTTTCTCCCCAGAGCTAGGATGACGTCTTTTGTGATGATGTTGGGTGAACTTCCTCCGTCGACCTAGATACGCTTGATGTCCATGCCGTCGATTGTCATGAGTAAGGCGTCATTGTGCGGAAATGTTATGTGCGTCTTGTTTTCTGAAGAAAAGCCAATGGCATCTTCTATGCCAACGTCTCCTTGCTGACTGCCTTCAGACTCATGGATCATCAGGGAAGCGTATATTTCTCTTTCTATGACGTTTCGCCTCCTGCACCAAAGCCTCCATGTATCACGTGGATACCTGGAAATTTTGGGCCGTGCTGTGCGGATGGCACGCTACTTGCTGGCACGGGTGACGTCATAAACTTTTTACGCCGTCCAAGGCGCTTCCTGGTTTCTGACGGATTGGCATTATTGATAGCGTTGTGATCACTCGTCATGACTTTGCGGTATGGTAGCTTTTTGTTCGAATCACGGAGACAGCGCCAAATGTTGCGTCCTGGATGAACTGGGTCGGATGGACGCGTCTGTCTGATTAGGTCGTGCGGGTTTTTGGGCTGACACCCTTCGTCTGGAAAAGGTGTTTGCCTGATGTCGATGACGAGTGTTCGGTTTTAACGCTTTGTCTCGGAAAAGGTCGGTGTCTCGGAAAACGGTTGTGTCTCAGGAGGCGTCTGAGTCTCGGGAAACGGTTGTGTCTCAGGAGGCGTCTGAGTCTCGGGGAACGGATGTGTCTCAGGAAATGGCGGTCTGTGCACAAGTCTAAGCGTCTGGGCACATCTTATTCCTATTTTTCTTCCTCGTCTTAGCCACGGATCGCTGGTTCCTGCACGAAGGGCCAGTACTAGCACGGAGAGGGGGAGTGGTGCTAGTGGAGCCCTCTCCGATGCCTAAGTCACAATAGGGCTAAAAAGGTAATCTTAGAGAGAGAAAATATTTTTAGAGAGAATTCAGAGCTCAAAGTGCCAAAGTTGGGCAAATGAGAGGATGTGTGGAAATGGGTGGCCAAGGCCTCCTATTTATAGGCTTCCTTGGGACCGGACCCGGTTTTAGAGCGGTTTGATGACGGTTCAAAAGCAAGCGGTAACCGTCATCAATATTAGCGATAAGTGAACTCGACTTCTCTACACGTAACGGTAATCGCGTAAACGGTAATCGCGTAATACCCGTAGAGAAATCCGGACCTCGTCGAATTTGGGCAATTCGGCGAAGTCCGGCTTGCCGCGCAACACGGACGCGCGTAACGCGCTTCCGGACTGTTTCGACCCTTGGGAGGCGTTTTTAAACCGTGATGTGATTTTCGACATGTTTACGAGGCCCGAAATATAAATACGAACCCGAATTGGACACATATCCATCAAACCCTATTTAAATATTTAGATATATTGATAGTTATATATTTCTACATATTTTAATGTGAATATATCCTAATGTTCCTAATTATAGATATATTGTTACCCCAATTAAAAAATAAAATATGGTAAACAATATAGTTTAAAAAATCTGGCAGAATTTTATCCCTTGGTGACTAAGAAATTAAAAAAAAAATTACCTTGTAATTCACCTAGGGTTTCTACAATCCAATGTTTGATTTTGATAAATTTTACCTTTTTCTTGAAGATCATGAACATCAAATAAACCAAGAACATCATGAAACTTTCGGACCACCATTATCATAAAAATTCGAAAATTTTAAAATTCCTTTAAAAAAAATCGGTCCGAAAAAAATTTAAAATTTCAAGAACACCAATTTATCAAAATCATGAACTCCTAACACATGTTCTGATACCACTGTTAGATTACGGGGAGAAATCACTACAGATACTTAAACAAAGTACATGCTAGTAATTGGAATTACGCAGCGGAAGATTCACACATACCTTTAAGATGATCCGTAGACCCAAGATCTTCTTTGGATGGAGTCCACGATCCTCCGGTCGGGACCCGTAGAGGTTCTTGTTAGAGAATCCCTACGTGGTGCAAGCTCCACAGCGAAGAATCTAATCGATTCTTGGCACGGGAACAGATATCTGGAGTGTTTGCTTGGAAAGAAAATTGGCACACCCTTAGTGTAGTGAAACATTCGGCCGAAACCTAGATGGTGTGGGGTTGAGGGTTTTTCTCTCTAAAACACTCTAATGAGGGAATAGTGATAAACCCAAAAAATCCCCTAACACCATGTATTTATAGGAGGAGCAAAGTGGACAAAAGTCCACTTTGCCCACACCTAGGTTTCGGCCGGCCGTGCATAGGGTAGGCCCATAATTTGGGCCTCTCATGTCAATTGGGATTTGGGTCTAGCCCAATTACCCTAATGTGACATTTACCTTATTTCCTTAGGTAAACTATACATATTATGGGCTACCAATTACGGCGCCCATCACCATATGCTTACAGCTCTCAGTCGCCGGAATGGGAGGGTGCATGTTAATGTATTGTCGTCCAAATCTGCATCAACATTTCACTCCTTCGATCTGCTGCTTGCTTCTAAATAGTTCATACGAGGTTTGCCGTGCGACCAGCAGATACGACGAGCATCGTGCCACTCATCTGTTGGGAGTATTGTAGCGCCTGCGGAACGTTGATTCCCTTTTCTCCAATCAACCTGTTATAAACAACATTTATATTGTACCGCGTTGTATCCTAGGTCAACTGTTAATTCTCATTTTGCCTAGTTTCCACATAGGAACACTTCTTCAAGGCATCCGTACAAGTATTCACAACCTTCAACTAATATCTGGTTGGTGACCACCTAGTGAATACAAAAATCGGTGAATTACAGGTGAACTTGACCATCCTCATCGCTCATGTAAACACTCAATTTTGACCCGGACGTAACGACGTTACACATGATACGTCAAATGCCGGACTCGTCAAGCCACAAAGTCTCCAAAAATGCTTAAGAGCACATTAGGGAAATTATTATAAAATATATTTTAAATTATTTCGAATATATTTAATATTTTCGGAATATTTAAAAATATATATATAATAATTAGTTTTTTATTTTTAGAAAATTATCTGTAAGATATTTATCTCCAGATATTATTTTTTATTCAAAAAAATAATTATCTGTAAAGATATATATCCTTAGGAATATTCTCTAGAATAATTATCTGTTAGCAATTTTTTATTTAAATTTTATCTGTAACTAGACTAGCTTTTTAGTATAAATAGGGGGTCTAGGTTTACATTGTAAAAGGACAAAAAAACACAAATAATAATAATACATGTATGTCTTGTAATTCGTGCATTTTCGTCTTCTTCTGGTTTATAATTAAAAAATTTCTTTCCTGCAGTTATCTTGTCCGCTCCCCCCTCAGCAGACCGGCGCCGCCCATGTCTTCCGCCGGTGCCGGAGTTCCTCTGCCAGGCTCGCCGTCCGTCCTCCCCTTTTCTCCGGAGCCTCTCTCTCTCTCTCTCTCTCTCTCTCTCTCTCTCTCTCTCTCTCTCTGTCTCTCTCTCTCTCTCTCTCTCTCTCTCCCGCAGTAGCAGCAGTCAGTCCAGGCCACCGGCGAGCCTGACGGAGAGAACCACCGCTGTCGGCCCAAACCGTGCCACGTCGAGGCCCCTTCACTCCAGCCACCTCTACCTCAACCACGGCCAGTCCTTCAAACTCACCGCCGATTGCTGCCATAACCACCCGCACGCAGCCACCAGAGCTCCTGGCCGCCGTTCGCCCTGCTGCCAACCCAGTCATTCGCCTTCCCATGACTTGACTCCCTCGTACGCCCGGGTACCGCCGCCGGACCGCAGTTCTGGTTCGCTGCTGGTACTTGCTGAAGCAAATCCCGTCGCTCCAGGTAAACCAGCCCCTTCCCGTTTTTTTTTTCTTTTTTTCTTTTTTTGTTCTCTTTTATTATTTATTATTTATTAATCATTGTTTATTATTATTATTATTATTATTATTATTATTATTTTATTATTATTATTACAAGATTTAGGTTTAAATAGTTTAAATCTAATTAATTTGGGGTTGAATACAAATTTGATTATTTGGTGTTATATGAATATGTTAATTAACGTTTTGATGTAAATATGCTCGATAGTGTTATTAGATGTTATATTATGTTTTTTTTATATAAAATTAGTTCATAATAGATATTACTTGATAATAAATTGGCAAATTAAGTGAAATGAGTACCGAAAGGACGTAGTTAAAAATTATATTTTTAATACGTACTAGAACCCCTGAATTCGAATTTCTAATCGTAGACCGATTTTATACCTAGGTATTTAATTCGTTATACTCTTAGGTAATTTAGGATTCTAGTTAGCCTTAATTAACTAGTGGTACTCTATTCAAATCCACGTTTTTAAAATGTAATCCGCCGTTAAAGTGGTTAGATTTAGGTCTAACAATTTGGCGACTCTACTGGGGACTAAGAGGGTTCGGGCTCATTATATTCGCTTATTTCCATATTTTTTTAGTTCTTATATTTTATTATCTTCACCATTCTAACTTTGTTTTTTTGTGTGACAGGTACATTTTTTTAAGAGTTACAATTAACATTTTTCTTTTTGTGGCATTATTTGAATTCGCACACACCACTTTAGTGTAATACCCAAAATGCCTAAAACCTAGGGCAACTAGGAACCCCGGAGAGTTAGTAAGGGTATGACCGCGCGGCCGAGCAGCCGGAACGACTCAGAACAACTCCACTCGCTTGTGAAGGTCCTGTGATCTCTGTGTTGGGGAGAGGAAACCACCTTGTCGGGAGCCTATCAGTGGAACCTACCTTGTAGAGCAAAGCCACACATTTTTTTACCCTCCTAACATTTCGTGTTTTATCAGTTTTTTTTTGTGGTAAAGAGGTTATCATGTAAATTGTAAATTTTTTCTTACCGTGTAACTTTATTTCTCATGCATTCATCTCATTGCAGTTAAAAGAATACAAAAAAAAAAAAAAAAAAACAAAAACAAAAACAATAGCAAAAGTAAAAAAACTTTTTTTTTCTTTTCTAGCTAAGTAGTTAGTTATTTAGTTGTAGAAATTTTCATTTTAACATGCATTTCGTATACATTGTTTTTTTTTTAAAAAACCTCTTCCCTGAATTTTTTTATTTCAAACTCGTGTTTCATACGCATTATTTAAAAAAAAAAAAACAGGTAAGTTGTAATTCATAATTAAACGCATCATTCGCGCATTATTTTCAAAAAATAATTTCATGAGAAATTTAACTCCCTTTTACCTATTAGAACTTCTAATTTTAAAATGCATTTTGTATACGTTACTTTAAGAAAAAAACAAAAAAATACATTTAAAGCTAAGTAGTTAATCCCTTAGTTGTAGATTTTTATTTCTAAACATGTGTTTCAGATGCATTGTTTTTAAAAAAAATCTCTTACCTAAATTTTTATTCTAAATATGCGTCTCATGCGCATTATTTAAAAAAAAAAAAACTCTCAGGTAAGTTGTAATTTTTGTTAAGTGCGTTACGTATGCATTACTTAAAAAAAAAATATTTCAGAAAAATCAATTTCTTTAGCTATTAGAGCTTCCTTTCGAACATACATTTCAGATGCATTCTTTCTAAAAAAACCTCTTACTTGAATTTTTATTTTTAACATGTGTTTTGTACGCATTATTTTTGAAAAAAAAAAAACTTTTCAGGTAAGTTGTAATTTTGGTTAGTGCATTGTATATGCATTGCCATGTGATTCCTCTTTGGCTATTAGAGCTTCTAATTTCGAACGTGCATTCCATATGCATCATTTTAAAAAACTTTTTAACTGAATTGTTTTATTTTTAATAATGCATCCAATATGCATTAATTTAAAAAAACTTTTTAGATAAACCGTAAGCTCTCTTAGTTTTAGGGCTCTTTGTTTAAAAAAAAAAACATTTTATCTGAATTTTTAATAAAAAAAAACGTGCATATCATATGCATTATTTTCGAAAAAAAACTTTTTAGGTAAATTGTATTTTTTCTCAGTTGTAGAACTTTCATCTCAAGTATGCATCTCATGTGCATCGCATGTGCATTGTTTTAGGAAAAATAATCTGTTGATCGACTGTACACATTCTTAGTCGTAGAACTTTTTGTTTCAAACATGTATTCCATGTGTTGTTTTCAAAACTACTTACCAGAATGTTTTATTTCAAGCATGTGTTTCATACGCATTATTTTATGAAAAAACGTTTCATGTAAGTTGTAAAATTTTGTTAGTGCATTCAATGTGCATCATTTTTTTAAAAATTAGGAAAATTTGTAATTCATTTTTTCTCTTAAAGTTTTTTAAATTCAAACATGAATTGCATATGCATCATTTTCAAAAAAAAACATTTTTACCTGATTTTTCTTAAGCATGCATTCAATATGCATTATTTTTTTTATAAAAACATTTCAGGTAAATTGTGAGTTTTTTTTAAGCTATAGAGCTTTCAAATTCACGCATGCATCTCAATTGCATGCATTATTTAAAAAAAAATCCACCTGAAATTTTCATTTCAAAATATGCATTTCATATGCATTATTCAGGTAGACTGTTGTAAGTTGTGAATTTCTTAGAATAGAATTTTAACTTTCAAAATGCATTTCATATGCGTCATTCAGGTAATATGTTTTAAGTTGTAACTTTCTTAACAGTAGAATTTTAACTTTCGAGCATGCATGAGCATTTTAAAATAATAAAAAAAAAACTCAAAGTGTCATTCGTTTTTATCCAAGGTGTATTGCACTTTTTTGGCAAGATCGTCATTTCAACATTCGCATGAGCGAGCATTTAAAAATGAGAGTTTTGATTCTTTTTTTGAGAAAATAGTTTAACTGTGCAGTTGAGTGCTACTATTCGAGTTTAAACAAAGGACGAGAAAACCTTTTTGAAAAAAACTTTGAGCATTTGTCCCGCGTTCGAGCCAGATAATGCACTCAGCTTTTTAGTATAAATAGGGGTCTAGGTCACATTGTAAAGGGACAGAAAACACATCAGAAAATAATAAGACTACTTTCCTTGGGATCCGTGCGAATTTTGTCCTTTTGTGCTTTATTTCAAAAAAAAAAAAACTTTTTTTTTATTTATTTGGACAGCCCTCCCGCCGGTGTGTGGCCCAGCTCCGGTGGCCGGACCACCGCCACCCGCCGCCACGCCACCACGTCCGCCCGGTGGCCCCGCCACCACGTCCGCCACGCCGGTGGCCCCTCCCACCACGCCGGCCCTTCTCTCTCTCTCTCTCTGTTTCTCTCTCTCTCTCTCTCTCTCTCTCTCTCTCTCTCTCTCTCTCTCCCTCTCTCCTCTTCTTCTTCCAGATCCGGCCCTTCCCAGTCCAAGAGCCCGCCGGCGACCGGCCCCGCCAGCGTCGTCCCCCTGCTCCCGCCGTCGCTCATCTGTCCGCAGCCATCCGCCCCTGCTCCGCCTCGTCCGTCCGCTGCCGGTACTAAGCTGCTGCTGCTGCCGTCCATCACTGCTGACCGGCGCCTGCTACTGCTGACCTAGTCCACCGGAACCGTCACCACGACGCCGCGCCGTCCTGTGCTGTCATACACAACCGCTGCTGGACCGCCGTGCTCCTAGGAGTCCACCATAGGAGCCCTCACCGCCGCAACCTGCAGGTATTTCCCGTCTCTAACTTTTTTTTTAATTTATTTATTTATTCATTTAATAATTTATTATTAATATTTGATTATTAGGTTTTTTGTTTTGAATTATTATATTATAATTAATTAAAATTAAAATGTAATTAGTTAGACTTAATTAATAGTTTAGATGTAATTGGTAAAATTTAATTAGTAATTTAATTGTAATTGACTAATTTTAATAGCATGTTAGAAGTTTTTTTAGTATTTTAGATTTTATTTTTACTAGGAGTTATAGGTTATAATTAATTTTTTTCGATTTAGGATTATATCTGATTAATATTTTTTATGATGAAATTTGATTAATTTTGACTTTGTTGAATTAATTTAGTGTAATGTATGTATAAGCAATAAAATTGACAAATTTGTGAATTGAGTACTGAAAGGGCGTGATTAATTCCATGAGTTTTAATTCGTAATAGAACCCCCGAACTCGTATTTCTGATCGTAGACTGATTTAATACCTAGGTGTTTAATTAGTTATTCGCTTAAGTAATTTAGGATTCTAGTTAGCATAATAATTAACTAGTGGCTACTCCTTTCAAAATTGCACGTTTTCAAACGTAATCCGCCGTAAGTTAGATTTAGGTCTGACAATTTGGCGACTCTGCTTGGGACAATCGAGGGTTCGGGCTCGTTATATTTTCTTATTTGCCATGTTTTATTTCATATTTGACTTTGTTATTCTAACTTGATTGTTTTTGTGTAATTTCAGGTGTGGAGTTAATTTTTTATGACTGACTATTTTTCTTTAATGGATTATGCATTATTTGCATTTGCACACATCACTTTAGTGTAATGACCAAAAAGCCTAAAACTCAGGGCGACTAGGAACCCCGGAGGTTTAGTACGGTACGACCGGCGCGGCTGGGCCGCCGGTACGGCTCGAAAAAACTCTACTCGCTTGCGAAGGTCTTATGATCCCTATAATTGGGTGAGGAAACCACCTTGTCGGGAACCTATCAGTGGAACCTACCTTGTAGAGCAAAACCACACATTTTTTTTACCCCCCTAACGTGATCTGTTTTTGTTGTAAATGTTATCATGCGACTGTTTGTATAGGTTTTATTTCTCATGCATTCATCTCATCGCATATTAAAAAAAAAAAATTTCAGCTGAATAGTTAGTCATTTAGTCATATAATTTTTTTTTCGAACATGCATCTCGTACGCATTGTTTAAAAAAAAAAAAAAAAAAATCTTACCTGAATTTATAAATTCAGCATTGCGTTTCATACAAAACCTCTTCAGGTAAGTTGTAATTTTTTAGTGCATCATACATGCGTTGTTAAAAAAAAATTTGGAAATTTTAATTCCCCTTAGCTATTAGAGCTTCTAATTTTAAAATGCATTTTGTATACGTTATTTTCAGGAAAAAACTAAAAAAACATTTTTAGCTAAGTAGTTAATCCCTTAGTTGTAGATTTTTATTTCTAAACATATGTTTCAGATGCATTGATTTTTTTTTTTTTTTTTTTAAAACATTTACCTAAATTTTGATTCTAAATATGCGTCTCATGCGCATTATTTAAAAAAAAAAAAAAACTCTTAGGTAAGTTGTAATTTTTGTTAGTGCGTTACGCATTACTTAAAAAAAAAAAAACATTTCAGAAAATTTAACTTCTTTAGCTATTAGATCTCCCTTTCGAACATGCATTTCATATGCATTTTTTTTTTCTAAAAAAACCTCCTACCTGAATTTTCATTTTTTTTAACATGTGTTTTGTACGCGTTATTTTTTAAAAAAGATTTTCAGGAAAGTTGTAATATTGGTTAATGTATTGTACATGCATTGCTTAAAAAAAACAAACAAAAAACAAAAAACAAAAAAAAAAAAAAAAAAACAATTTTTTTTTAATATTTGTAATTCTGCTCTAACTGTTAGAGCTTCTAATTTCGAATGTGCATTCCATATGCATCATTTAAAAAAAAAAGACTTTTAACTGAATTGTTTTATATTTAATAATGCATCCAATGTGCATTAATTTTTTAAAAAACTTTTTAGATAAACCATAAGCTCTCTTAGTTTTAGGGCTCTTTGTTTAAAAAATATTTTATCTGAATTTTTAATCAAAAAAACATGCATATCATATGCATTATTTTCGGAAAAAAAAATTCAGATAAATTGTAATTTTTCTCAGTTGTAAAACTTTCATTTTTAAGTTTGGATCTTGTGTTTATTTTTGGGCATCTCATATGCATCCTTTAATAAAAAAAAAAGAAAAGAAGAAGAAAAGAAAAGCTTTTCGCCTGATTCTTTTTGAGCATTCAAGATGCATTTTTTTTTTCTCATTAAAAAAACAAAAAAGAAAAAAAATCTTTTCAGATAACTTGTAAATTATCTTGACTGTAGAACTTTCATCTCAGGTATGCATCTCATGTGCATTGTTTTAGGTAAAATAATTTGTTGATAGACTGTACAATTTCTTAGTCGTGGGACCTTTAGTTTCAAAAATGTATTCCATGTGTTGTTGTCAAAACTACTTACCAGAATGTTTTATTTCAAGCGTGTGTTTTATACGCGTTATTTTTGAAAAAAAACTTTTCATGTAAGTTGTAAAATTCTGTTAGTGTATTCAATGTGCATCAAAAAAAAATTAGGAAAATTTGTAATTCTTTTTTGGCTCTTAGAGTTTTTAAATTCAAACATAAATTGCATATGCATCATTTTCAAAAAACCTTTTTACCTGATTTTTTTTTAGCATGCATTCAATATGCATTATTTTTCTAAAAATAAATATATATATATATATTTCAGAAAAATTGTGAGTTTTTTATTAGCTATAGGGCTTTCAAATTCACGCATGCATCTCAATTGCACTATTTGAAAAAAAATCACCTGAAATTTTCATTTCAAAATATGCATTATTCAGGTAAACTGTTGTAAGTTGTGAATTTCTTAGAATAGAATTTTAACTTTCAAAAAAGCATTTCATATGCATCATTCAAGTAATATGTTGTAAGTTGTAACTTTCTTAACAGTAGAATTTTAACTTTCGAGCATGCATGAGCATTTTAAAAAAGAAAAAAAATTAAAGTGTCATTCGTTTTTATCCAAAGTGTATTGCACTTTTTTGGCAAGATCGTCATTTCAACATTCGCATGAGCGAGCATTTAAAAAATGGGAGTTTTGATTCCTTTTTGAGAAAATAGTTTAACTGCGCAGTTGAGTGCTACTATTCGAGTTTGAACAAAGGACGAAAAACCTTTTAAAAAAACTTTGTTTTGAGCATTTGTCCCGCGTTCGAGCCAGAAAATGCACTCAGCAAACAAAGTAAACTCCATAATGGCGCAAAACACATTTGATCATAAGTTTTGATTCCTTTTAAAAAAAAAGTAATCAAAATTATGAAATGAATGACATTAGAGTTTTCAAAAAAATCATGCATGATTTCTCATATTCTCTGCACTGATTTCATTCACCCTTTTCAGGTACCCTTGGTTAAGGTATCATGTACACATAAGTTATGCCGGCTAAATGGGGGCAACAAAAAAGAACATGCAGTCATCCAGTCGGATGACCACTTCAACCAATGTCGCAACCGCGTGAAACGTGAACGCTTCGAAGAGTTTCTATGAAAAAATTCACCTACCATGTGTGAAATTCATATGCTTTCCAAGACGAGGTATACAATCGTTATGTGGCCAGTTTAAACCATTCAGCGGTAACCATGAGGGCATCTCCCATTGAGATCGGACATGTCAGGAGAAAAAATTTCAAGAGATCATCAAGAATCCCGTGAAGATTCAATGTGTCGATCGATGTAGCTTGACTCGATCAACCGAATCCTTTTCCGAAAAAGTTCTGAAGTTTTCAGTCTGCCACTAGGGGCATGTACTTTTCAGCAGGTGTACATACACAAGTTGTGAAGCAAGAGAACCAGGACATGCAGCAGGTCCAGTCGCATAGCGAGCACATTGCCCACTGAAAAATCCAACTCCCAGGTAAGAGAAGTTGTGATCATTTTTGTCCCCGAAATTTGAGTTTTTCTTTACTCATTGTGCAGCTTGGATAATCATCCAAATCAAAACTCCTGAAGAGCACATCTCATGTACGGCCCTTCGCTCGCCGACCATTCTTATGCCAGTTATCCCAGATACCTTGGACGATATCTATGCCTGAGTTTACCATTTGCGGACTACTGTGCCAAACTCAACACCATCCATATCAGGCCATTCGTCCAGCATGCGACGAATTATGAACCAGTCAGATGTAGCCGTGGGGCATTCCTCTTAAAGATCAAGCATGGTTGAAGATAGAAGACATCCAGAGATCTTCCTATTAAAAAAGATCGAGATTCCATGAAGATCGACCGTGCTAATGAAAAAGCATTTGAGATGAAGAAAAAGAAGAAATTATTGTCGGTGTCTTCCACCCATTGATAGGATCCTCCATTCAAGACATCGACATAATCAACTTATTTGACAAGCTTTCCTCCGGAGAAGTTCTGAAAAATTAAAAAGGTTTAATCTGCTATTAGGGGCATGTAACATAGTTGTTGATTAGTTTATGTAGATTTTCTTTCCATTTGAAAAAAGAAAAAAGAGAGAAAAAAATAAATTCCCGCTAGGTTGAAAACCTAGGCAAAAGTAAGGGAGAGGGGCATGATTAAAAACCCGCAGGGACGATCATGGCAAAAGGTGAGATGAAAAAGCAAAAAAAAAAAGAACAAAAAAAAAAGAGTAAAAAAAGAGAAAAAAAAAAAAGAAGAGCAAAAAAAAAAAAAAAGAAGGAAAAAAAGAAGAGCAAAAAAAAACTCAGTTTTCTTTTGGGTCACAGTCGCCCTTAATCGGCTACAGGGAAATGAAGAGAGTGTTAGTGCTAATATTATGGAAACAGTGAAGAAATAAAAGGGTCACAGTTGTTCCTAAATCAACTACGAATAAAAAGGGCCACAGTCACCCTTCAAATGACTACATATAAAGAGTATTCCCATGAATCTTGTGAGGCTGAAAAATCAATTCAAAGGGTCATAGCCACCCTTAAAACAGCTACAAAAAGCTCCTGCAACATCAAAAACGGGATGAAAAGGGCCACAGTCACCCTTCAAATGACTACATATAAAGAGCGATCCCCGTGAACCCTGAGAGGGCGGGAGAATTTTTGAAAGGGCCACAACCACCCTTCAAATGGTTACAGATAAGGAGCGCTCCCGCAACATCAAAAGCGGAGAATAAGTGAAAGGGCCACAGCCACCCTCCAAACGGCTAAAGATAAAAGAGTGACCCCGCGAATCTTGTGAGGGCGGGAAAATAAAGGGCCCCGGTCGTCCCTAAAACGACTACAAAATAAAGGGCCACATCCACCCTCCAAACGGCTACCGATAAAAGAGTGACCCCGCGAATCTTGAAAATGCGGGAAAATAAAAAAGGGCCACAGTCGTCCCTAAAACGACTACAAAATAAAGGGCAACAACCACCCTTCAAAATCAAATGGTTATAGATAAAGAGCGCTCCCGCAACATCAAAAGCGGAGAATAAGTGAAAGGGCCACAGCCACCCTCCAAACGGCTAAAGATAAAAGAGTGACCCCACAAACCCTGTGAGGCGGGAAAATAAAAAGGGTCATAGTCGTCCCTAAAACGACTACAAAATAAAGGGCCACAGCCACCCTCCAAACGGCTACAGATAAAAGAGTGACCCCGCAAATCTTGTAAGGGCAGGAAAATAAAAAGAGGTCACAATCTTCCCTAAAACGACTACAAAATAAAGGGCCACAGCCACCCTCCAAATGGCTACAAATCAAAAGAGCTCTCGCGACGTTGAAGACGGTGAGAAAAGGGTCACAGCCACCCTCCAAATGGCTACAAATACTCTCGCATCGAGACGTGAAATAAAGTACGGGTCACAGCCACCGTTTAATCGGCTACCAAAAAAAAAAAAGAGTGCTTCTGTTAGGTTGAAAACCCGAAAGGGCAGCCTAGGCAAAATTAGGAAATGAGGGGCATGATAGCAAATTCAGAAAATTGCAATCATGGCAAAAGGAGAGAAAATAGAATCCCGATGGAATGAAAACCCCAAGGGGCAATCCATGCAAAAATTAGGAAAACCGAGGGGCACGGTCTAAAATTTTGACCGTGGCAAAAGGAGAGAATATGAGAGATTAAAAAAGAAAAAAGAAAGGAAAAGATCCCGCTAAGTTGTCGCGTCATGCGCAGTTTAGGCAAAAATTAGGGACATGCATTCAAGTCATCAAGCCACTCGAGGCCCTTATCCAACGGACGCCACTAAATGCATTTCTCCGACATATGCCACTAGAGGCTCTTCTCCGACGGACGCCACTAGAGACTCTTCTCCGACGGACGCCACTAGAGGCTCTTCTCCAAACGGACGCCACTAGAGGCATTTTTCCGACATATGCCACTAGAGGCTCTTCTCCATCGGACGCCACTAGGGGCATTTCTCATACATATGAGGCTTTACTTTCTGCATCGCCACTAGAGGCTTTTCCTTGTCGCACGCCACTGGAGGCATCGTCGATCGAGGTTTTTTTTTTTTTAACTTAACTGTACGCCACTGGAGGCTTTACTTTTTCGCACGCCACTGGAGGCTTTACTTTTCCGCACGCCACTGGAGGCTTTACTTTTCCGCACGCCACTGGAGGCTTTACTTTTCTGCACGCCATTGGAGGCTTTACTTTTCCGCACGCCACTGGAGGCTTTACTTTTCCGCACTCCACTGGAGGCTTTACTTTTCCGCACGCCACTGGAGGCTTTACTTTTCCGCACGCCACTGGAGGCTTTACTTTTCTGCAGCGCCACTGGAGGCTCTTTACTTTTCCGCACCGCCGCTGGAGGCTCTTTACTTTTCCGCACCGCCGCTGGAGGCTCTTTACTTTTCCGCACCGCCACTGGCGGCTCTTTACTTTTCCGCACCACCACTGGAGGCTTTACTTTCTGCATCACTAACGGAGGCACCGTCAACAGGCGTCTCGCCGACAGAGGTTTTATCTTTCTGCACCAAAATAAGCATATGAGCCACCTTGAAGACTTTGAAGAATTGGAAGAGAATATACTTTCTGGTCAAAATCAGTGTTTCCTCGTCTTTGGACAAACCCCTTCGAACACGTTCTACGGGAGTCCGTCCAAAGAGGGGCAAACTGTAAACACTCGATTTTGACCCGAAAGTAATGACGTTACACATGATACGTCAAATTCCGGACGCGTCAAGCCACAAAGTCTCCAAAGATGCTCAATGGCACATTAGGGAAATTATTATAAAATATATTTTAAATTATTTCGAATTTATTTAATATTTTCGGAATTCTTAAAATATATATATATAATATATATTTTTTTTTTAGAAAATTATCTGTAAGATATTTATCTCCAGACATTATTTTTTTATTCAAAAAAAATAATTATCTGTAAAGATAAATATCCTTAGGAATATTCTCTAGAATAATTATCTTTATAATTTTTTATTTAAATTTTATCTGTAATCTAGACTAGGTTTTTAGTATAAATAGGGGTCTAGGTCACATTGTAAAGGGACAGAAAACACATCAGAAAATAATAAGACTACTTTCCTTGGGATCCGTGCGAATTTTGTCCTTTTGTACTTTATTTAAAAAAAAAACTTTTTTATTTATTTGGACAGCCCTCCCGCCGGTGTGTGGCCCAGATCCGGTGGGCGGGCCACCGCCACCCGTCGCCACGCCGCCACGCCGCCACGCCACCACGTCCGCCCGGTGGCCCCGCCACCACGTCTGCCACGCCGGTGGCCCCTCCCACCACGCCGGCCCTTCTCTCTCTCTCTCTCTCTCTCTCTCTCTCTCTCTCTCTCTCTCTCTCTCTCTCTCTCTCTCTCTCTCTCTCTCTCTCTCTCTCTCTCTCTCCTCTTCTTCTTCCAGATCCGGCCCTTCCCAGTCCAAGAGCCCGCCGGCGACGGCCCCGCCAGCGTCGTCCCCCTGCTCCCGCCGTCGCTCATCTGTCCGCAGCCGTCCGCCCCTGCTCCGCCTCGTCCGTCCGCTGCCAGTGCTAAGCTGCCGTTGCTGCCGTCCATCACTGCTGACCGGCGCCTGCTACTGCTGACCTAGTCCATCAGAACCGTCACCACGACGCCGCGCCGTCCTGTGCTGTCATACTCCAGCCAACCGCTGCTGGACCGCCGTGCTCCCAGGAGTCCACCATAGGAGCCCTCACCACCGCAGCCTGCATGTATTTCCCGTCTCTAACTTTTTTTTTTTTAATTTATTTATTTATTCATTTAATAATTTATTATTAATATTTGATTATTAGGTTTTCTGTTTTGAATTATTATAATTAATTAAAATTAAAATGTAATTAGTTAGACTTAATTAATAGTTTAGATGTAATTGGTAAAATTTAATTAGTAATTTAATTGTAATTGACTAATTTTAATAGCATGTTAGAAGTTTTTTTAGTATTTATATTTTATTTTTACTAGGAGTTATAGGTTATAATTAATTTTTTTAGATTTAGGATTATATCTGATTAATATTTTTAATGATGAAATTTGATTAATTTTGACTTTGTTGAATTAATTTAGTGTAATGTATGTATAAGCAATAAAATTGGCAAATTTGTGAATTCAGTACTGAAAGGGCGTGATTAATTCCATGATTTTTAATTCGTAATAGAACCCCCGAACTCGTATTTCTGATCGTAGACTGATTTAATACCTAGGTGTTTAATTAGTTATTCGCTTAAGTAATTTAGAATTCTAGTTAGCCTAATAATTAACTAGAGGCTCTTCTCCAACGGACGCCGCTAGAGGCATTTCTCCGACATACGCCACTAGAGGCTCTTCTCCAACGAGCGCCACTAGAGGCTCTCCTCCGACATAGGCCACTAGAGGCTCTTCTCCGACAGACGCCACTAGAGGATCTTCTCCAACGGACGCCGCTAGAGGCATTCCTCAGACACACACCACTGGAGGCTTCACTTTTCTGCACGCCACTGGAGGCTTTACTTTCCCGCACGCCACTGGAGGCTTTACTTTTCTGCACGCCACTGGAGGCTTTACTTTCCCGCACGCCACTGGAGGCTTTACTTTCCCTCACGCCACTGGAGGCTTTACTTTCTACATGCCACTGGAGGCTTTACTTTCCCGCACGCCACTGGAGGCTTTACTTTCCCGCACGCCACTGGAGGCTTTACTTTTCTGCATGCCACTGGAGGCTTTACTTTTCTGCACGCCACTGGAGGCTTTACTTCGCCACTGGAGGCTTTACTTTCCTGCACGCCACTGAGGCTTTACTTTCCCGCACGCAACTGGAGGCTTTACTTTCCCGCACGCCACTGGAGGCTTTACTTTCCCGCACGCCACTGGAGGCTTTACTTTCCCGCACGCCACTAGAGGCTTTACTTTTCTGCATGCCACTGAAGGCTTTACTTTCCCGCACGCCACTTGAGGCTTTACTTTTATGCACGCCACTGGAGGCTTTACTTTCTGCACTGCCAACGGTTGCACCGCCAACAGGGGCACCGCCGACCGGGGAATTACTTCTCCGCACTACTAATAGAGGCACCGCCAACCGGCGTCCCGCCGACAGAAGTTTTATCGTTTCCGCACCAGAATAAGCGTATGAGCCACTTTGAAGAGTTCGGAGAATTGGAAGAGAATATACTTTCTGGTCAAAATCAGTGTTTCTTCGTCTTTGTACAAACCCCTTCGAACACGTTCTACGGGAGTCCGTCCAAAAAGGGGCAAACTGTAAATACTCGATTTGACCCGGACGTAACGACGTTACGCATGATACGTCAAATTCCGGACGCGTCAAGCCACAAAGTCTCCAAAAATGCTTAAGGGCACATTAGGTAAATTATTATAAAATATATTTTAAATTATTTCGAATATATTTAATATTTTCGGAATATTTAAAAATATATATATAATAATTAGTTTTTAATTTTAGAAAATTATATGTAAGATATTTATCTCCAGATATTATTTTTTATTCAAAAAAATAATTATCTGTAAAGATATATATCCTTAGGAATATTCTCTAGAATAATTATCTGTTAGCAATTTTTTATTTAAATTTTATCTGTAACTAGACTAGGTTTTTATTATAAATAGGGGTCTAGGTTTACATTGTAAAAGGACAGAAAAACACATTTAATAATAATATATTTATGTCTTGTAATTCGTTCATTTTCGTCTTCTTGTGGTTTATAATTAAAAAAATTTCTTTCCCGCAGTTATCTTGTCCGCTCCCCCCTCAGCAGACCGGCGCCGCCATATCTTCCGCCGGTGAATACCAGCCCCGTCGGAGCCGGAGTTCCTCCACCACGCTCGCCGTCTGTCCTCCCCTTTTCTCCAGAGCCTCTCTCTCTCTCTCTCTCTCTCTCTCTCTCTCTCTCTCTCTCTCTCTCTCTCTCTCTCTCTCTCTCTCTCTCCTCGTAGTAGTAGCAGCAGTCAGTCCAGGCCACCGGCGAGCCCGACGGAGAGAACCACCGGTGTCGGCCCAGACCGTGCCACGTCGAGGCCCCTTCACTCCAGCTACCTCTACCTCAACCACGACCAGTCCTTCAAACTCACCGCCGATTGCTGCCATACCACCCGCACGCAGCCACCGGAGCTCCTGACCGTCGTTCGCCCTGCTGCCAACCTAGTCGTCTGCCTTCCCATAACTCGACTCCCTCGTACGCACGGGTACCGCCGCCGGAGCGCAGCTCTGGTTCTCTGCTGGTCCTTGCTGAAGCAAATCCCGTCGCTCCAGGTAAACCAGCCCCTTCCCGCTCTTTTTTTGTTCATTTTTTGTTCTTCTTTATTATTTTATTATTTATTATTCATTATTTATTATTCATTGTTTAGTATTATTATTATTATTTATTTTATTATTATTATTACAAGATTTAGGTTTAAATAGTTTAAATCTAATTAATTTGGGGTTAATTACAAATTTGATTATTTGGTGTTATATGAATATGTTAATTAACGTTTTGATGTAAATATGCTCGATAGTGTTATTAGATGTTATATTATGTTTATTTTATATAAAATTAGTTCATAATAGATATTACTTGATAATAAATTGGCAAATTAAGTGAATTGAGTACCGAAAGGACGTAGTTAAAAATTATATTTTTAATACGTAATAGAACCCCCGAATTCGAATATCTAATCGTAGACCGATTTTATACCTAAGTGTTTAATTCGTTATACTCTTAGGTAATTTAGGATTCTAGTTAGTCTTAATTAATTAGTGGCGACTCTATTCAAATCCACGTTTTCAAAACGTAATCCGCCGTAGGTTAGATTTAGGTCTGACAGCTCATATCTTTAGTCAGACCCAACTGGTTTCCAAAGCCGTGGTCACTGGGCCTTTTTGTTCAGCACTACGCTCGTACGCCGGGAAGCGAGCATTGAGCCTGACCTTAGAATGAGATTTGAGTCTGCGAGGATACTTTAGGTGCCTCTTCATAAGGCTCCTGGGATCAATCACACGCTCGAGGTGAAGAATTTTGCGCGCGCTAGAATCACGAGGATTCCTTCCTAGCACAATCGAGTTGTGACCCCGTGGTCGAACGTGGCACGCGCAGTATGAAGCACGCGTTGATAGCATACCTGTACCTTTTGAGTTGACAGGGAAGGGATATGTCAATCATGCGATCACAGATTCTCATCTGGCCCAGAATGTGGTTTAATGACGAACGAAGTTCATCGCGGTGATATGCAAAATGAAGATCACGTCGAGTTACTTCGAAACTAGATAATCGTCTTGCTTAATCAGGTTTATCCCCTGACTCTTAGCCTGTCTTTCTTGGTAGAGACCTCCCTCAACCGCAAGACAACCGTACCTGTGTGAAGAGGTAAGGCCTACATTCGACATAGTTTTGGCAGAGGATTGCATCCTCCTACGACCTGGTTTATAGACCGTAAATCTGATGTAATCAAAAACATTATGATGTCGATTGATCATAAACTCAGTTGCAATTCTTTCGCTTACAAAATGTAACTTTCTAATATCAAAATGTTATCACAGATACATGCCATTTCTAAACCCAACGCAATCCAAGCAGTTTTACATGCTTTTCGAATATGTCCATGCGCAGTGGTTTAGTTAATGGGTCCGCAATCATATTATCAGTGGACAAGTATTCCATAGTGATTGTATTGTCTTCAACCATAGATTTAGCATAGTAATATTTCACATCAATGTGTTTGGTCCTAGGATGGTACTTCGGAGTCTTAACTGCCGCAATGGCTGCTTGACTGTCAGAAAAGACCTTCACAGGTTTATTCTCAACATCACCACCAAGCAGTGCAGTTAGAAGTCTTTTGAGCCAGACTGCTTCTTGTGCATTCTTATAGAGAGCTACGAATTCCGATTCTATTGTAGACAGCGCGAGCTAGGTTTGCTTCTTGCTCGTCCATGAAATGAAAGTATTAGTAAGGAGGAATGCTCCTCCTGTGGCGGACTTACGATCATTATGATTGCCACCACGGTCGGCGTCAATGTAATCGGTCAATTCTAACTTCCTGCCCTCATAGAACAGTTCGTAGTCGGCAGTACCTTTTCGGATAACGAGTTATTCGTTTTATAGTCTTTAAATGTTGATGGCCAGGATCTGCTAGGAAACGTGCTACTAGGCCTACGGTGTAACAGATATTCGGACGGGTGAATTGCATGGCGTAGGACAAACTACCAACCATGCTAAAACATCATGCACCCTTTATCTGTTCATGCTCTGCCAGGTTCTTGGTGCCGTCAAGTTTTGACAATGCGCACCCAAACAATATTTGCGTTTCCACGGATTTTGGCATCCTGTAATCTGAATCTTTTCAACAATTTGTTGATATAAGCTTGGAGATAGACATAATTTCCGGGTAGCCCGATCTCTAGCAGTATCAATGCCTAAGATATACGTGGCCTCTCTCATGTCCTTCATATCAAATACAGATGCCAACCAGGGCTTTGACTTATTCATAAATCTCATGTCGTTTACAGCAATAAGTATGTCATCCACGCATAAAGTTAAGATGACATACTTAGACCCGGAGGTCTTATAATACACGCACGGATCCTTGTGATAAAATCACAGATCCGTTTCCTACGATTTCCTCGTGGAATCTGCGGTACCATTGTCGTGACGACCATTTAAGACGATAGATGGATCTTTTGGAGTTTACAAACTTTACGTTCGTTAAAAGGAGTAATGAAACCCTCTGGTTGCTCCATGTAGATCTCTTCCTCCAGGTTTCTGAGGAGGAATGCGGTCTTAATACTCATTTGGTGAGGTTCGAAATCGAGACCTGCGACCAGGACCATAAATGGCCCTAACCGTGGTTTTACGCATAGTTGGTGAGTATGTTTCGTCAAAATCCACTCTGTGAATTGGGGTACAGCCTTTCGCAATATGTCGAGCTTTGTATCGCTCGACCTTTTCCATCAGTGGTGAGCCTTCTTTCAGGACTCGCTGTATCCTTATGCCGCTGTGGTTAGCAAGTAAATCAACTACAGACTATGATGGCTTTTATTTAGGCGATCTCTCTCATTTATTATTTTCCTCAATTTCTCCACTTGAGGTCTTTCCAATGCAGGCCAACAGTTGTTAGAGTGAGGTCATCACTCTTCTAGATGAGATACTTCTTTGGAGAAGTTCGATGCCTTTGACTTTAGTCTAGGCTTGTTTATCCCGTCTTTGAGTCTTAACGTCTCTCCCACTCGGAATAATGCCTCTTATCGTTTTCAGAGCATTTCTTCCAATTGGGATCAATTCTCCCACTCGAAATAACGCTTCTTATTGGAGCATTACTTCTATTGGGTACAAGAGCTGTGCTTGAACCATAACCAACAACTTTCCTTGAACGACTTCTCGTTCTCGGAGTTTTACTTCCAAGACGAATTCCTTGATCACTAGGATCTGGAAACAAGTTAGTCAGATCACTCCCACTGGGAACAATGGGTAGTATTGGTAGTTGTGGCAATCCTGGTTCAGCATTACGATAATCAGGTTCAACTTGATTTGTCCAAACAGCAACAGTGATTACATGTGGTAGGTGTTTATTCATCCCACTGGATTTATTATGAAAATGTTCCCATTATCATTTACCATGTCATTCACTCAAGTTGCTGGTTCAAATCTCTCCCACTCGAATTAAGTGGGACCTGATATCATAATATTTTGCCTCTGATATTAACAGGACTCAATGATCTTGGCCTAATAAGGTACAGCAACCACAACAGTAAAAAGGGAAACCTTCTCTGTCACCATACTGGTTTCGATAGAAGTCAACCATGATCTGCATATCATAGAGAGAACTGGACCATAAAGGTCTTATACGATAATCCGGTGGGTTAAACCATGTTGATAAAGTGCGCTTCAAGTACCCCTCGTAGGTCATGTGTATAAAGCGGTAAAATGCTTTATACAGACACGGATCATTTGACGTGATTCACTCGTGAATTTACTCAGATGTGATGTTCAACATGGCTTAAAATTCTCGACTATCTATGCAACAATCATGGATCAAATATGCGATCCACAGATCAAGAACCCTACCATTGTCATTTATCGTTTGTTTAAGTTACTAAAATTTTGGTTATTTTGAGATTCAGATTTATAGAATAAAGTAGTTGTCCTTCAATTCGAAATGCTTAAACCGAAATTTTATACATATTGACCGGGATGTAATCGAAATTACAAAACAAAATATATTAGAACCGGAGCTAACACGATATGTATAACCCTAAAATATTTCCAAACACCTCTTATTTATAGGAGGAGTAAAGTTGACAAAAGTCCACTTTACCCCACCTTGATAATTCGGCCGGCCTATGTACATGGGGAGGTCCAATTTTGGGCCTCCCATGTCAATTGGGATTTGGGTCTGGCCCAAGTACCCTAATGTCACATTTACCCAAGTTAATTAGGTAAACTATACATATTATTGGCTACCAATTACGGCGCCCATCACCATATGCTTACAACTCCCACTCGCCGGAATGGGAGGGTGCCTGTATATGTATTGTTGTCAAAATCCGCATCAACATTTCTCCCCTTTGATCAGCTCTGTGCTTCCGAATAGTTCATACGAGGTTTGCCGTGCGACCGGTGGATACGATGGGCATCGTGTTACTCATCTGTTAGGAGTGTTGTAGCGCCCGCGGAAAATTGATTCCCTTTCTCCAATCAACCTGTTATAAACAACATTTATGTATATTGTGTCGCGTTGTATCCTAGGTCAACTGATAATCTTCCACTTGCCTAGTTTCCACATAGGAACACTTCTCCTAGGCATCCGTACAAGTATTCACAACCTTCAACTAATATCCGGCTGGTGGCCACCTAGTGAATACAAGAATCAGTGAATTACAGGTGAACTTGACCATCCACATAGCTCATACCCTTAGTCAAACCCAACCGGTTTCCAAAGACGTGGTCACTGGGCCATTTTGTTCAGCACCACGCTCGTACGACGGGAAGCGAGCATTGAGCCTGACCTTAGGTACGAGTTATGAGTCCATGAGGATACTTTGGGTGCCTCTTCATAAAGCTCCTGGGATCAATCACACGCTCGAGGTGAAGAAGTTAGCGCCCGCTAGAATCACGAGGATTCCTTTCTAGCACAACCGAGCGGTGACCCCGTGGTCAAACATGGCACGCGTAGTTTGAAGCACGCGTTGATAGCATACATAAACCTTTTGGGTCAACAGGAATGAGACATGTAAATCATGCTATCACAGATTTTATCCGGCCCAGAATGTGGATTTATGACGAACGAAGTTCATCACGGTGATCTGCAGAACGAGAATCACGTCGAGTTACTTCGACTATAGATAATCATTCTGCTCAATCAGGTTTATCCCCTGATTCTTAGCCAGCCTTGCATAGTGGAGGCCTCCCTCCATCACAATACGACCGTACCTGTGTGACTAGGTAAGGCCCACATTCGACATAGTTTTGGCAGAGGATTGTGTCCTCCAATGACTCAGCTTATAGACCGTAAACTTGATATAATCAACATTATGACGTCGATTGATCATAAACACAGTTGCAATTCTTTCACTTACAAAATGTAACTTTCTAATATCAAAATGTTATCACTAATACATGCCATTTTTAAACCCTACGCAATCCAAGCAGTTTTACATGCTTTTCGAATATCTCCCTGCGTAGTGGCTTAGTTAATGGTTCCGCAATCATATTATCAGTGGACAATTATTCCATAGTGATTATATGTCTTCTACCATCGATTTAGAATAGAGATATTTCACATCAATCTGTTTGGTTATACTATGATACTTCGGATTCTTAACTGCCGCAATAGCTGCCTAACTGTCGGAGGACACCTTTACAGGTTTACTTCCGACGTCACTACCAAGCAGCGCAGTAAGAAGCCTTTTCAACCAGACCGCTTCATGTGCATTCTTAGAGAGAGCAACGAATTCCGATTCCATTGTTAAAAGCGCGATACTGGTTTGTTTCTTGCTCGTCCATGAAATGGTGGCATTAGCAAGGAGAAATACTCATCATGTGGTGGACTTACGATCATCAAATCGCCACCATGGTCGGCGTCACTGTAACCGGTCAATTCTAACTTCCCGCCCTCATAGCACAGTGCATAGTCGGCAGTACCTTTCAGATAACGAATTAGGTATAACTAATAACTCGTTTTACAGTCTTTTAAGTGTTGACAGCTAGGATTTGATTGGAAACGTGCTACTAGGCCCACAACGTGAAAGATATCTGGATGGGTGTATCGCACTGTGTATATCGAAATATCAACCACGCTTGAATTCTCTGCACCCTTCATCTGTCCACACTCTGCCGGGTTCTTGGGGCTGTCACGTTACGACATTGCGCAACCAAATACCACCGGCGTATTCACGGGTTTGGCATTCTGTAATCTGAACCTATTTTCAACATATTGTTGATATAAGATTCTTGAGATAAACATATCCTCCTGGTAGCCCGATCTTTGGCTGTTTCAATGCCTAATATATACGTGGCCTCTCCCATGTCATTCATCTCAAATACAAATTCTAACCAGGGCTTTTACTTGTTCATGAAACTCACGTTGTTTGCAGCAATGAGTATGTCGTCCACGAATAAGGTTAAGATGACATACTTAGACCCGGAGGTCTCATAATAAACGCACGGATTCTTGTGAAGACTCACTAATCTATTTCCTACTATTTCCTCGTGGAATCTGCGGTACCATTGCCGTGACGACTATATAAGACCGTAGAAGGACCCTTTTGGAGTTTACAAACTTTACGTTCGTTACTAGGAGTAATTAAACCCTCTGGTTGCTCCATGTAGATCTCTACCTCCAGGTTTCTGTGGAGGAATGCGGTCTTAACATTCCTTTGGTGCAGCTCGTGATCGAGACTTGCGACCAGGACCATGAATGGCCCTAACCGTGGTTTTACGCACAGTCATTGAGTTTCTCTTATCAAAGTCCTCTCCGTGAAGCATTGAGTAACACCTTTCGCAATGAGTCGGGTTCTCCGACTTGTTCCATCAGTGGTGAGCCTTCTTTCAGGGCTCACCTTATCCTTATGCCGCTGTGTTTATCAGGTAAATCAACTAAAGACTATAATGGCTTTCATTTAGGAGATATCTCTCATTTATTTTATCTTTCCATTTCTCCACTTGAGGTCTTTCCAGTGCTTGCCAACAGTTTGAGCGGGGTTTTCACTTTGCTCAATGGGATACTTGCCTTTGACTCTCGTCTAGGCATTATGAGTCCCACTAATTAGTCTGATGTTTTCTCCCACTTGGAATAACGCTTCTTATCGTATCATCATTTATATTGGGAATAATCCTCCCACTCGGACCAATGCTTCTTATTGGAGCATCGTCTTTGTTGGGAACAATAGCAGTGCTAGAACCTTGACCTATAACTTTCCTATTACAACCTCTTGGTCTCGGGGTTTACTTCCGAGATGCATTCCTTGATCACTAGGATCTGGAACCAAGTATGGTTGGATCACTCCCACTGGGAACAATGGATAATATAGGTAGTTGTGTCATTCCTCGTTCTGCAATTTCGACCATCAGGTTCGACTTGATTCGTCCCATCAGCAACAGTGATTACTTGTGGTAGAGTTTATTCCTCCCACTGGATTTACTATGAAAATGTTCCATTCTCATTTACCATGTCATTCACTTGAGTTGTTGGTTCAAATATCTCCCACTCGAATTAAGTGGGACCTGATCGTCATCGTTATTCTGCTATGTTTTGATCATGACTATACTGATTGAAACTGTTCATGCATTTGGAAACTTCGCCATCTTAGTGATGTAATGTCTCATGTTCGACCTCGGTACCATTTAAAAATCCAAGCTATAAACAGGTATTTTCTAAGAGTAACTGACGTACTCTTGTCCTAAATACGTGTTTTGTTGCGCAAATTAATGTCGCATGGTGATACAACTTAACTCACTATCACCCAGCAGCTATAATGGCGACGTACCTTACCGATATTAAATGAAACTTAGTTTTACATTTATGTGAAACATCTTTCATCATTCCATAGGGAACTTCTGATAGAATGACTCCAACATTATGTGTGTATAAACTGTGTCTCTTGAAGTGTGTCATTTGATTTGAATGCCTAGCCTGACATATCGTTCAAGCCTTCTGGAAGGGAAATCATTTAACTAACTTGATCCTTCTTCGTTTGCCGACTTATCTCAGAGATTTTATCCATCTCCGAACTAAGCATCTTAGGTATTCACCTTATGTGTCAGTTGATACTTTACAAGGTAGTTGTAGCTTACGTAGCTTACTTCATACCAGATTAGATGTTATCAGTAAGCCATATTTCCGAAGGAGTGCAAACAAAAATTCAGCACGTCATCATATAAACACTTCAATATTAAACTCACGTAATGAAACGATGTGTCCCATCTATCGAGGTCCACTTGCGCGTTGCACAATCTACTCTGGGGTTAAACCCTTGGTTAAATCATTTCATTTCTGAATTTAATTCAATTTAATCGGTTTTAAATGTTTCAAACATGATTATCATTACAGATTATTTCATTCAATAGAGTGATAATAATAAAATAATATTTATACCCGGTTCGTTCTTGGAACTACTCAATCAATGGATTTGAAAAAAAGACGCTTTGATTTAACTCAAATAATTAGATGTATGGAGTTGTTTGATTCGGCTATATTCAATAGTTTTATTGTTTCGGTCCTATCACCCTTTCGGATCGATCTCGTTTCTAGCCGAGTCGATTAATTTTGATGAGTGGAACACATTCCGAATTGAATGGAAACTACTATATTAAAAAAATTATTAAACAATAATAATTACCAAAATTTAAACAAAATACCGAATTAGCAAGAGAAATAATCACAATGGCAAATATTCCAGATCATCCACGAAGCCTTAAGAGACAAAGGAAGAGCACTAGGAGGAGGGAGATAAACGAGACATATATTGTACTTTTATCACTGGCGTTCATCACACCAGATTATCGTTTGAGGACCAAAATGATGATCCTGTTTCCTCTACATCTTCCCTAGCTCTCTTGTGGTGAAGCGCAGAAGGGCCCTTTGGTTGTTTGCTTTAAACAAACAGGGTCGTGATAAACTTAATTGCTTTAATCAAGTAATCAAGCCCATCGTCGTCGGCCAACCATGATAGAGGGTACTTCTGCACAATACTGAGTATCTTTCTCCAATTTGATCTCTCGTTCGTAAGATTTGATGTGGGTTTTACACCTGCATCTTGGGAAATAAGGGTGACATACTCGAATAGCACTTTCCTTGCTTCGGCTGCCTTTCCCCCACCGAAGCGGAGTTTTATGGCACACCAAAGTTGAAGAGCACTAAGGTTGAGTTTGAAGTCCTCTGCAACCTCTCTTTCCAGGGTTGCCAGTATCACCTTGCAAGCTCTCTGATCCATAAAGCTCTTAACTTATTTGGGTATGCAAGGACGCCGTGTTCATTCACCAATGTTCTCCCCTTATTCACATCAATACACTTATGTATATCTTCAGCAAAAAGTATTTTTCTCACATATCCACTCCATGCATCATAATCCTCGTCATCCAGATTGCAAGGCTCGTAGAAGCGAACCGATCCAACCATGAAAACTAACACTTTGATGATCAAGCAAAATCAGGGAGACAATAACATTTTGAGAAAGAATTGCATACATCAGATATCTGTTAAGATATAATACTGCAAATAATGATTCCTCAGTCATCTAAACCAACTGACCACCAGTAAAGCAATGGAAGATGGTTGTGAAAGAGTTCACACTATCGTCGTCTTCTATCCAATAGATCAGTCTCTTAAAACGGATTTAATCGCAAATTACCGGAACGGGAATTTTAAAATAAGCATACCCGATCTTGACTTTCCCAAGGCCCTTTTTGTTTACAGAATAATCATCCCGATGAATTAACCCATGCATACACAATTCTACAATCCATGCAAATTATCATATGCTAGTAACATCCATCATAAAAACCACATACATGCTTACGCGTCATGCGTCTAATTAGGGGTGAGCAAATATCCCGAGAGGCTCAAAATCCCGCCCGTCCCGCCCTAACCCGTCCCAAAAAGTCCGTCCCAAAAATGTACCCAAGCCCTAATGGGCAGGACTTTTCTTCTCAACTAGGGATAGGGCTAGGGCTAGGGATTTTTTACGAAGTCCCAAAAGACCCGTCCCGTCCCTTTTTGCTAACTAATCAGCTATAAACTATAGTTAGTTAAGTTAACTTTAGTGATGACTCGGGTTGAAGTTCCATTTGATCTGGGATTTGTATTTATAACTTGTTATGTCAGAATTGTTGGTGACTTTGTGTTAGAGTCTTGGTAAAACTTAGTTTTGGAGTCATTGGTGAACTATTTTGGAGAACCAAGTTATGTGTTGAACTTGGTATTCTGAGTGATTTTGGTGTTTTATGATGAACTTTGTGGTATGTGCTGAACTTTGTTGTTGTTCTATGTTTGGTTATGGTTTAATTAAATTGAGTATGATTTTTTTTTTTTGAACTTGGATGGGAATTTGGGTTTGTCCCATTTGTCCCTAGTCCCTGTAGGCCCGTGACGGGCGGGCCTTTTCCTACTAGCTAGGGCTCGGGATAGGGCTCGGGACAACCATTAAGTGGCCCTAGTTTTAGGGCTTGGGCCATTTTTTAGAAAAAGCCCGCCCATCTGTCCCATGCTCAGCCCTACGTCTAATGTTCCGAGAAACTCATGCTTTCATTTATAATCTACTTTTAAGTAAATATCAAATGTAACCTCATCCTCAACATTCTAGCATACGTGTCAAACACGTAACATTCACATCGATCATACATATTTGGCGACTAGTTTTCGGTTTTAAAATAATTTTAAACATTAGGGGCTGATTTGCAATTCATGCTTATATTCAATCACGCATGCTTCTAGACATGAATCCTAGGCATTTTCAACCATCACAGCATGTCTATTCTAGTGCGGATATCGTATATTTAACAAGGGCTCCGCCCACAACATGTAATATCTAGCTAGCTTGACTCAGCCAAGACAACAATTCTAATCATGAATAAATATATATATTGAATAATAAACAATTGCAATTATTCCCTATAATATAACCAGTCCCAAAAACATGTATTTCCGAGATCCATCCCCATAATCGAAACAAGGAATAAAGGTTAGCAACCCTATGAGCACTGTGTAGTCCATTTCGAGGTTCAAAAACATTTGGATTTTAAAACTTGACCTCCCTCTTTAAATTAACTTGAATTCGGTTTAGAAAACATAGTTCGGTTCAGTCAATTTCAGTCCGTTTTAGTCCGGTTCGGTCCGGTTCAAAAAATCCGGTTCGGTCCAGTCCGGAAAATCCGATTCGGTCCGGCAAAAATCCGGTTCGGTTCGGTCCGGTTTTAAATATAAAATCTGGTTCGGTTTGAACTGGTCCAAGAAAATAGTGTTCGATTCAACACTCAAAACTGGTTCGGTTAGATCAACTTAATTGCCCGGTCCGACCCGACCCGAATAGGTCGAACCGATTGAGAAAATCTGGTTCGGTTTTATTTCTCCCCGATTTAACATATTGGACCGGCCCAATAAATAAAATTTAAAAGGTTGGGCCGAAATGTTTACTTGTGGCCCAAGTAGGGTTTTAAATCAATTAAAAAAAAAATATAAAACTTAGCCAACAAGTAACATTAACTATATATAATAATTTCAAATATTAAAAAAAATATATATATATATATATATATATATATATATTTCGGCCATTGTATAACATATATATATCTATTGCTAAGATTCTATCTTTAAGATTAAATCAAATCAACAATATATATATATATATGTGTGTGTGTGTGTGTGTGTGTGTATATTTCGGCATAATATATATTATATATATTTTATTTATTGTCAATATCTTTAATCGGGAAACAAATAACTGGCAGTATATTTTCTCAATCTTTTTAGGTAACTAAATCTATCAATAATATCTTTAACCCTATTTAAATATTTAGATATATTGATAGTGATATATATATTTCTACATATTATTGTGAATCTATCCTAATGTTCCTAATTATAGATATATTGTTACATTAATTAAAAATTAAAATATGGTAAAAAATAGAATTAAAAATTCTGGCCGAAATTTATCCCTTGGTAATTAAAAAATTTAAAAATTTTATCTTGTAATTTCAATTAGGTTCGGCACAAACATAAAATTAGGAACAAGTGATCAAATTTTAAGATCAAATTTAATACGATCTACAATCCAAAGTTTGATTTTGATAAATATAATCTTTTTCTTGAAGATCATGAACATCAATTTAACCAAGAACATGAAAATTTCGGACATATCATATAAACCCTAAAATTGGAAACATTTAAAATTTCTTTTAAAAAAAAGTTTCGGTCCGAAAAAATTTTAAAATTTTAAGGAACACCAATTTATTAAAATCATGAACTACTAACACGGGCTCTGATACCATTGTTATATTACAAAGAGTAATCACTACGAAAATACAAAACATGGTACGTGCATGTAATCGAAATTAACCAACGGAAGTGTTACACATACCTCAACAGTTTACCGTAGTCCAAGATCCTTTTCACGAGGGAGTTCTCGATCCACCTGACGGAATCAGAGGTTCTTGTAAAAGAAGCCCTACGTGGTGTTAGCTCCACAGCAAAGCCTCAGATCAATTCTTGGCACAGGGACAGATCTTCGGAGAGTTGCTCGAAAGCAATTTGGCACACCTTCGGTGAAAGTATGGTGCGGCCGAACATGTGAGTGTGGGTGGAGGATTTTCTCTCTAAAACACTCTTGTGAGGGAATTATGATTAACCCTAAAATATTCCCTAACACCTCTTATTTATAGGAGGAGTAAAATGGACAAAAGTCCACTTTACCCCACCTTAATAATTCGGCTGGCCTGTGTACATGGGGAGGCCCAATTTTGGGCCTCCCATGTCAATTGGGATTTGGGTCTTGCCCAATTACCCTAATGTGACATTTACCCAAGTTCATTAGGTATACTGTACATATTATGGGCTACCAATTACGGTGTCGTAATCCCATGTTAGATTACGGGGATTAATCACTACGGAAACACAAAACATGTTACGTGCATGTAATCGAAATTACGCAGCGAAAGTGTTACACATACCTCAAAAGTTTACCGTAGTCCAAGATCCTTTGCACGAGAGAGTTCATGATCCACCGGACGGAACCCGTAGAGGTTCTTGTGAAAGAAGCCCTACGTGGTGTTAGCTCCACAGCAAAGCCTCAGATCAATTCTTGGCACGGGGACAGATCTTCAGAGAGTTGCTCGAAAGAAATTTGGCACACCTTCGGTGTTGGAAATGGTTCGGCCGAAACTTGTAGGTGTGGGAGGAGGGTTTTCTCTCTAAAACACTCTTGTGAGGGAATTATGAATAACCCTAAAATATTCTCAAACATCTCTTATTTATAGGAGGAGTAAAGTGGACAAAAGTCCACTTTACCCCACCTAAATATTTCGGTCGGCCTATGTAATTGGGGAGGCCCAATTTTAGGCCTCCCATGTCAATTGGGATTTGGGTCTAGCCCAATTACCCTAATGTGACATTTACCCAAGTTCATTAGGTAAACTATACATATTATGGGCTACCAATTACGGCGCCCATCACCATAAGCTTACAGCTCCCACTCGCCGGAATGGGAGGGTGCATGTTAATGTATTGTCGTCCAAATCCGCATCAACATCTCTCCGCTTTGATCTGCTCCGTGCTTCCGAATAGTTCATACGAGGTTTCCCGTGCGACCAGCGGATACGACGGGCATCGTGCTACTCATCTGTTAGGAGTGTTGTAGCCCCGCAGATCGTTGATTCCCTTTTCTCCAGTCAACCTGTTATAAACAACATTTATATATATTGTACCGCGCTGTATCCTAGGTCAACTAATAATTCTCCATTTTCCTAGTTTCCACATAGGAACACTTCTCCAAGGCATCCGTACAAGTATTCACAACCTTCAACTAATATCCGAATGGTGGCCACCAAGTGAATACAAGAATCGGTGAATTACAGGTGAACTTGACCATCCCCATCGCTCATACCCTTAGTCAAACCCAACATGTTTCCATAGACATGGTCACTGGGCCTTTTTGTTCAGAACTACGCCCGTACGTCGGGAAGCGAGCATTGAGCCTGACCTTAGGTACGAGTTCTGAGTCCATGAGGATACTTCGGGTGCCTCTTCATAAGGCTCCCGGGATCAATCACACGCTCGAGGTGAAGAATTTTATGCCCGCCAGAATCACGAGGATTCTCTTCTATCACAACCGAGCAGTGACCCCGTGGTCGAACATGGTACGCGTAGTATGAAGTACGCGTTGATAGCATACCTGAACCTTTTGGGTCAACAGGAATAAGACATGTCAATCATGCTATAACAGATTTTCATCCGACCCAGAATGTGGATTTATGACGACCGAAGTTCATCACGGCGATCTGTAGAACAACAATCACGTCGAGTTACTTCGACTATAGATAATCATTCTGCTCAATCAGGTTTATCCCCCTGATTCTTAGCCAGCCTTGCATAGTGGAGGCCTCCCTCCATCACAAGACGACCATACCTGTGTGACTAGGTAAGGCCCACATTCGACATAGTTTTGGCAGAGGATTGCGTCCTTTTACGACTCAGTTTATAGATCGTAAATTTGATGTAATCAAAACATTATGAAGTCGATTGATCATAAACTCAGTTTCAATTCTCTCGCTTACGAAATGTAACATTATAATATCAAAATTTTATCACAGATACATGCCATTTCTAAACCCTACGTAATCCAAGCACTTTTACATGCTTTTTGAATTTCTCCCTGCGTAGTGGCTAAGTTAATGGGTCCGCAATCATATTATCAGTGGACAAGTATTCCATAGTGATTATATTGTCTTCTAGCGTCGATTTAGCATAGAAATATTTCACATCAATGTGTTTGGTCCTACTATGGTACTTCGGATTCTTAACTGCCGCAATAGCTGCCTGACTGTCAGAGATCACCTTTACAGGTTTATTTCCGACTTCACCACCAAGCAACGCAGTAAGAGGCCTTTTCAGCCAGACTGCTTCATGTGCATTCTTAGAGAGAGCTACGAATCCCGATTCCATTGTAGACAGCACGGCACAGGTTTGCTTCTTGCTCGTCCATGAAATGGCGGCATTAGCAAGGAGAAATACTCATTCTGTAGTGGACTCACGATCATCCGGATCGCCACCAAGGTCGGCGTCACTGGAACCGGTCAATTCTAACTTCCCGCCCTCATAGCACAAAGCATAGTCGGTAGTACCTTTCAGATAACGAATTATTCATTTTACAGCCTTTAAATGTTGATTTCCAGGATCTGATTGGAAACGTGCTACTAGGCCCAGAGCGTAACAGTATCCGGACGGGTGCATTGCATAGCGTACATCAAACTACCAACCATGCTTAAATACTCTGCACCCTTCATCTGTTCGCACTCTGCCAGGTTCTTGGGGTCGTCACGTTTTGACAGTGCGCACCCAAATACTACCGGCGTATCCACGGGTTTGGCATCCTGTAATCTGAACCTTTTCAACAGCATGTTGATATAGGCTTCCTGAGATAGACAAAATTTTCGGGTAGCCCGATCTCTAGCAATTTTAATGCCCAAGATATACGTGGCCTCTCCCATGTCTTTCATCTCAAATACAAATGCTAACTAGGACTTTGACTTGGTCATGAAACTCACGTCGTTTGCAGCAATGAGTATTTCATCCACATATAAGGTTAAGATGTCATTGTAGGTCTTATAATACACGCACGGATCCTCGTGAAGATTCACGAATCCGTTTCCTACGATTTCCTCGGGGAATCTGCGGTACCATTGCCGAGACGACTGTTTAAGATCGTATATGGCCCTTTGGAGTTTACAAACTTTACGTTTGTTACCATGAGTAATGAAACCCTCCGGTTGTTCCATGTAGATCTCTTCCTCCAGGTTTCTGTGGAGGAATGCGGTCTTAACATCCATTTGGTGTAGCTCGAGATCGAGACATGTGACCAAGGCCAGAATGACCCGTACTGTGGTGTAACGAACAGTTAGTGAGTATGTTCGTCAAAGTCCACTCCATGAAGTTGGGTATATCCTTTCGCAACAAGTCGAGCTTTATACCGCTCGACCTTCCCATCAGCGGTGAGTTTCAATTTGAGAACCCACTTGGCTTCTATGGCCTTGCGTCCATCAGGTAAATCAACTAAAGACCATACTGAATTGGCTTTCATTGATGACATTTCTTCTTCCATTTCATACCTCCATTCATTTGCCTGAGGTCCTTCCAACGCTTCTTGAACCGTTACAGGTTCGTCAACAGATGTTAGAGTGAAAATTTCTCCTCTTTCGATGGGATACTTCTTAGGAGAAGTTTTGCTTTGACTACGTCTAGGCTGGCTGTTCCCATCTTGAATTTGAACATTACTCCCACTTGGAACAATTCTGACTGGAGCATCATTCTCATTGGGAACAAGTACAGTGCTCGAACCTTCTCCAACAACCTTCCTTGGTCGACCTCTTGGTCTCGGGATCCTATCTCCGAGATTAATTTCGTGATCACTAGGACCTGGAACCAAGTTGGTCGGCACACTCCCACTGGAAACAATGGGTAGTATCGGTGGTTGTGGTATTGGTCCGATAACATGATTATCAGGTTCAACTTGATTTGTCTCTACAGCAACAGTGAGTGTGGTAGGGTTTATTCCTCCCACTGAATTTATAATGAAAATGTTCCCATTCTCATTGACCATGTCATTCACTTGAGTTGCTGGTTCAAATCTACCACTCGAAGTAAGTGGGACCTGATCATCAATGTTATCCTGCTCTAGTCATGTCAATGCCTAATTTGTTTTGATTTCTCCAAGCGTTGGAAATTCGTCCTCAAGAAAAGGCACGTCTTTGGATTAATGTTCGACCATGCCACCGTTTTCCTGAGCTGACACAAATACGTAACCCTTAAGAGTTCTCTGAATATCTACTAAAGATACACTTTAGTCCTCTGGGTCCCAACTTGCCGAAACGACTTTCAGTCGTATGTGTATAGGCAGTGCAACCCCAAGGTCGCAATCATGTAAGATTTAATTCTCTACCATGCCATAGCTTATAGGGCGTTGTGTCTACCGTTTTGGTTAGGACAAGGTTTACTGTATGAGTGGCAGTCAATAACGCATCACTCCAATAGGAGATAGGTAATTGCGCTTGCGACATCATGGTTCTGACCATGTTCAGGAGAGTTCGATTACGACGTTTAGCCACACCATTATGCTGTGGTGTGTTGGGGATTGTCGTTTGATGGGCTATCCCTCTTTCTTTGCACAACTTATCAAACTCATTAGAGAGATATTCTCCATCTCTATCAGTGCGTAAGGTTTTGACCTTCCACTCCTGTTGATTCTCTACGAGATTTAGAAAGCTTTTAAAGCAATCTATTGCCTCAGATTTATGAGTAATCAAATGAGTAAATCCGTAACGGGTATAGTCGTCAATGAAAGTTACGAAGTATTGTTTCCCATTCCTAGCGGATACATTCAGTGGTCCACAAACGTTGGAGTGAATCAACTGCATTGGGTATACGGCTCGTTGAGCTTCTCCAAATGGTTTGCGGGTGGATTTCCCAGCTAGACAATCACGGCAAGTGAGTTTAGTCACATTGCTGGTAACAGGAAAAAGCTCACTTCAGGCTAATGAATGGACCCTATCATAGCTTATGTGTCCCAGCCTCGCATGTCATCTGGCTGCATAAGTCTCTGCTTCCCTGGAAGACAATGCATACATTCTATTCGCATCTATGCTACCATTCAGATCCATGATAAAGAGACCATAAGAGGAATAGGCATGCCCAAAGAAGAGATTGCCTTTATTAATACGAACAAAGTTTTTCTCAAATGATAAAATGTAATTATTATTCATAAGAGCGGAAACAGAAACAACATTTCTACGAATTCTAGGAGCAAACAGAACATTCTCAAGTAGCATGGTCCTGCCATAGTGCATAGACAATTTGCAGTTCCCTACTCCTATGACTTCAACTTGTGAGTTGTCGCCAATGTATATCCTCTTAGAATCCTTTGGCAATCGGCTAAACATGGCGAACAGTCCTTTGTCGTTGGCTATGTGGTCCGTCGCACTTGTGTCATGAATCCAAGAAGGATTTGAGTCAGTTAACATGAGAGTTGTGGAAACAAGAGCTTCCATTTCATAACCAACGCTGCATACCTTTTCAGGATGTGATTTGCTGGACCCTGTACTTCGCCTATTCGGCGTGGACTGGAGTTCCCGCGAACTATCTCTGATTTTAATCGGAGATTGCCAGGTTTAGGCTTTGTCAACGTTTTATTGTCGACATCTTGTTGTTTCTTTCCTTTGTTCATTCTCTTCCTCTTTCCTTGTCCAGCTCGTCCCGGTACTGGTTTCAGTAGAGCTTGTTCCATCTCGATGAGTTTCAACACCGATACAAGATCCAACACAGAACTAATGGCAGTCAGTAAAGCCTTGGCTGCTCTCCAAGAATTCGGGAGGGCCCCGATAATGGCCTGAATTTTATCCCATTCACCCACCTGGCTCCAGTGGTTTCAAAACGCTAAGGAGATCATATACTTTTTCCAGTACACTTTTGCTGTAGTTGTTAAAGGTTTCTTCCAAGGCAGGTATGAGTGGGTGCAAGATTGCTGCCATGCCGTTTCCATATTTTAGGAAGAGGGCATCCCAAATGTCCTGTGCAATCAGAACGTTCTCATACTCATCATGGAATTCCTGAGAGATATAAAACAGCAGAATCTCCTTCGCTTTCATCTTGCACCCACTTAAAATGGGCATATGCTAGGTCCTTGGTCAGACCAGCTGCTGGGTAGCTCATGGATTTCCCAATGTGACCTGAAAGGTCATTGTCCTCCAACAGTGCACTGACGCGCTTGCTCTACGAGTCATAGTTTGTCTCATTCAAAAGCTCATCAGCACAAGATGTTGTCATCTATGTTGTAATTCGTTACTAAACACGATGATAATCATGCATAATCAGGGAGACAAACATTTTGAGAAAGAATTGCATACATCAAATATCTATTAAGATAGAGTCCGACAGATAGTGATTCCTCAGTCATCTAAACCCACCGACCACCAGTAAACCAATGGAAGATGGCTGTGAAAGAGTTCACATTATTGTTGTCTTTTATCCAATAGATCAGTTTGTTAAAATTGGTTTAAATCGCAAATTACTGGAACGGGAATTTTAAAATAAGCATACCCGATCTTGGCTTTCCCAAGGCCATTTTTTGTTTTGGAAAAATCATTCCGATGAATTCACTCATGCATACACAATTCTACAATCCATACAAATTATCATATGCTAGTAACATTCATCATACATACCACAAACATGCTTACGCGTCATGCGTCTAATGCTCCGAGGAACTCATGCTTGCATTTATAATTCTACTTTTAAGTAAATTATCAAATTTAACCTCATCCTCAACATTCTAGCATACGTGTCAAACATGTAACATTTACATCAATCATACATATTTGGCGACTGGTTTTCGATTTTAAAATAATTTAAAACATTAGGGGCTGATTTGCAATTCATGCTTATATTCAATCACACAAGCTTCTAGACATGAATCCTAGGCATTTTCAATCATCACAGCATGTCCATTCTAGTGTGCTTACCATATATTTAACCAGGGCTCCGCACACAACATGTAATATCCAGCTAACTTGACTCAGTCAAGACAATAGTTCTAATAATGCATAAATGTACATTGAATTATAAACAATTGCAATTAAACCCATTAATTTAACCAGTCCCAAAAACATGTATCTCCGAGATCCATCCCCATAATCGAAACAAGGCATAAAGGTTAGCAACCCTATGAGCACTGCGTAGTCTATTTCGAGGTTCAAAAACATTTGGATTTTAAAACTTGACCTCCCTATTTTAATTGACTTGAATTCGGTTTAGAAAACATTGTTCGGTTCAGTCAATTTCAGTATGTTTTGGTCCGGTTTGGTCCGGTTCAGAAATCCAGTCCGGTTCAGTTCGGCAAAAATCTAGTTCGGCCCGGTTTTAAATTTTAAAAGTTAGTTCGGTCCGAACCGGTCCAAGAAACTAGGGTTCGGTTCAACACTCAAACCCGGTTTTGGTTAGATCCACTTAATTACCCCGGTCCGACCCGACCCGAATAGGTCGAACCGATTGAGAAAATCCGGTTCGATTTAATTTCGTCCTGGTTTAACATATTGGACCGGCGCAATAATTAAAATTTTAAATGTTGGGCCGAAATGTTTACTTGTGGCCCAAGTAGGGTTTTAAATCCATTAAAAATATTAAACTTAGTCACCAAATAACATTAACTATATAAAATAATCTCCAATATTAAATATATATATATATATATATACATTTCGGCCATTATATAACATATATATATATATATATATTTCTAAGTTCTATCTTAAAGATTAAATCAATCAACAATATATATATTTATATTAAATTTCGGCATAATATATAATATATATATTTTATTTATTTTCAATATCTTTAATAGGGAAACAAATAACTGGCAATATATTTTCTCAATCTTTTTAGATAACTAAATCTATCAATAATATTTTTAATCCTATTTAAATATTTAGATATATTGACAGTTATATATTTCTATATATTCTAATGTGAATCTATCCTTATGTTCCCAATTATAGATATATTGTTACCTTAATTAAAAATTAAAATATGGTAAACAATATAATTTTAATAATTTTAGGTGTATGTGCCGAAATTTCATTGCTTAATGACCAAGAAATTAAAAAAATTATCTTGAAAAATAATTAAAATTTTCGGCACAAACACTAATTATGAACAAGTGGTCAAAATTTAAGATCAAGTTTAATAAGATCTACAATCCAATGTTTGATTTTGATAAATATCATCTTTTTCTTGAAGATCATTAACATCAACTTTACCATGAACATGAAAATTTCGGACCTATCTCATAAAACCCTAAAATTCGAAACTTTTTAAAATCTTCTTTAAAAATTTCGGTCCAAAGTTTTAAATTTTCAAGAACACCAATTTATCAAAATCATGAACTCCTAACACAGTCTCCGATAACACTGTTAGATTACGGGGAGTAATCACTACAGAAACACAAAACATGGTACGTGCAAGTAATCGAAATTACGCAGCGGCAGTGTTACACATACCTCAACAGTTTACCGTAGTCCAAGATCATTTGCACGAGGGAGTTCTCGATCCACCGGACGGAACCTCTAGAGGTTCTTGTGAAAGAAGCCCTACGTGGTGTTACCTCCACAGCAAAGCCTCAGATCAATTCTTGGCACGGGGACAAATCTTCGGAGAGTTTCTCCAAAGCAATTTTGCACACCTTCGATGTTGGCAATGGTTCGACCGAAACTAGTAGGTGTGGGATGAGGGTTTTCTCTCTAAAACACTCTTATGAGCGAATTATGATTAACCCTAAAATATTCCCTAACACCTCTCATTTATAGGAGTAAAAAGGACAAAAGTCCACTTTACCCCACCTTAATATTTCGGTGGGGGTAAAGTGGACTTTTGTCCACTTTACTCCTCCTATAAATAAGAGGCGTTAGGGAATATTTTAGGGTTAATCATAATTCCCTCACAAGAGTGTTTTAGAGAGAAAACCCTCCTCCCACATCTAGTAGTTTCGGCCGAACCATACTTTCACCAAGGGTGTGCCAAATTGCTTTCGAGCAACTCTCCGAAGATCTGTCCCATGGCAAGAATTGTTCTGAGGCTTTACTGTGGAGCTAACACCACGTAGGACTTCTTTCACAAGAACCTCTACGGGTTCCGTCCGGTGGATCGAGAACTCCCTCGTACAAAGGATATTAGACTACGGTAACTATTGAAGTATGTGTAACTATTCCGTTGCGTAATTTCGATTACATGCACATACCATGTTTTGTGATTCCGTAGTGATTACTCCCCGTAATGTAACAGTGGTATCAGAGCCTGTGTTAGGAGTTCATGATTTTGATAAATTGGTATTCTTGAAATTTTAAAAAAATTTCGGACCGAATTATTTTTTTTAAATAAATTTTAAAAGTTTCGAATGTTAGGGTTTATATGATAGGTCCCAAATTTTCATGTTCTTGGTTATATTGATGTTCATGATCTTCAAGAAAAAGATGATACTAATCAAAATCAAACTTTGGATTGTAGATCTTATTAAAATTTGACCACTTGTTCCTAATGTTATGTTTGTTGCGAACCCTAATTGAAATTACAAGCTAAAATTTTTAATTTCTCAATTACCAATGGATAAATTTCGGCCAGAATTTTTAATTATATTGTTTACCATATTTTAATTTTTAATTAAGGTAACAATATATCTATAATTAGGAACATTATGATAGATTCACAATAATATATAGAAATATATATATATATATCACTATCAATATATCTAAATATTTAAATAGGGTTAAAGATATTATTGATAGATTTAGTTACCTAAAAGATTGTGAAAATATATTGTCAGTTAGTTGTTTCCCAATTAAAGATATTGACAATAAATAAAATATATGTAATATATATTATGCCGAAATATTCATATATATATATTGTTGATTGATTTAATCTTAAAGATAGAATCGTAGCAATAAATATATACATATTATATAATGGCCGAAATATATATATATTAATATTGGAAATTATTTTATATAGTTAATGTTACTTGGTGGCTAAGTTTAATATTTTTATAATGGATATAAAACCCTACTTGGGCCACAATTAAACATTTCGCCCAACCTTTTAAATTTTAATTATTGGGCCGGTTCAATATGTTAAACCGGGATGAAATAAAACCGAACCGGATTTTCTCAATCGGATCGACCTATTCGAGTCGGATCGGATCAGGGTAATTAAGTGGATCTAACCGAACCGGTTCTGAGTGTTGAACCAAACCGAACCCTATTTTCTTGGACCGGTTCGGACTGAACCAAATTTTAAATTTAATACCGGACCAAACTAGATTTTTTCCGGACCGGACCGGATTTTCTGAACAGAACCAGACCAAAACGGACTGAATTTGACTTAACCGAACAATGTTTTCTAAACCGAATTCAAGTCAATTAAAATAGGGAGGTCAAGTTTTAAAATCCAAATGTTTTTTAACCTTGAAATGGACTACATAGTGCTCATAGGGTTGCTAACCTTTATGCCTTATTTCGATTATGGGGATGGATCTCGGAGAAACATGTTTTTGGGACTGGTTAAATTAGAGAACTGAATTGCAATTGTTTATTATTCAATATATATTTATGCATGATTAGAACTGTTGTCTTGACTGAGTCAAGCTAGCTGGATATTACATGTTGTGGGCGGAGCCCTAGTTAAATATATGATATGCGCACTAGAATAGACATGCTGTGATGGTTGAAATGCTTAGGACTCATGTCTAGAATCATGCATGATTGAATATAAGCATGAATTGCAAATCAGCCCCTAATGTTTAAAATTATTTTAAAACCGAAAACTAGTCGCCAAATATGTATGATCGATGTGAATGTTACGTGTTTGACACGTATGCTAGAATGTTGAGGATGAGGTTACATTTGATATTTACTTAAAAGTAGAATTATAAATTCAAGCATGAGTTCATCGAAACATTAGACGCATGACGCGTAAGCATGTATGTGGTAGGTATGATGGATGTTACTAGCATATGATAATTTGCATGGATTGTAGAATTGTGTATGCATGAGTGAATTCATCGGAATGATTTTTCCAAAACAAAAAGGGCCTTGGGAAAGCCAAGATCGGATATGCTTATTTTAAAATTCCCGTTCCGGTAATTTGCGATTAAACCGTTTTAAGAGACTGATCTATTGGATAGAAGACGACGATAGTGTGAACTCTTTCACAGCCATCTTCCATTGGTTTACTGGTGGTCGGTTGGTTTAGATGATTGCGGAATCATTATTTGCCGGATTCTATCTTAATAGATATTTGATTTATTCAATTCTTTATCAAAATATTATTGTCTCCCTGATTTTGCCTGATCATCAAAGTGTTAGTTTTCATGGCTGGATCGGTTCGCTTCTACGAGCCTTGCAATCTGGATGACGAGGATTATGATGCATGGAGTGGATATGTGAGAAAACTCATTTTCGCTGAAGATATACATAAGTGTATTGATGTGAATAAGGGGAGAACATTGGTGAATGAACAAGGCGTCCTTGCTTACCCAAATAAGTTAAGGAGCTTTAGGGATCGGAGAGCTTGCAAGGTGATACTGGCAAACCTGGAAAGAGAGGTTGCAGAGGACTTCAAACTATACCATAGTGCTCTTCAACTTTTGTGTGCCATAAAACTCCGCTTCGGTGGGGGAAAGGCAGCTGAAGCAAGGAAAGTGTTATTCGAGTATGTCGCCCTTATTTCCCAAGATGCAGGTGTAAAACCCACATCAGATCTTACGAACGAGAGATCAAATTGGAGAAAGATATACAGTATTGCGCAGAAGTACCCTCTATCATGGTTGGCCGACGACGAGGGGCTTGATTACTTGATTAAATCAATTAAGTTTATCACGACCATGTTTGTTGAAAGCAAACAACCAAAGGGCCCTAAGAGAGAAAGGGAAGATGCAGAGGAAACAGGATCATCATTTTGGTCCTCAAACGATAAGCCGGTGTGATGAACGCCAGTGATAAAAGTACAATATATGTCCCGTTTATCTCCTCATAGTGCTCTGCCTTTGTCTCTTAAAGTTTCGTGAATAATCTGGAATATTTGCCATTGTGATTATTTCTCTTGCTAATTCGGTATTTTGTTTGAATTTTGGTAATTATTATTGTTTCGGAATTTTGAATATAGTAGTTGCCATTCAATTCAGAATGTGTTCTGCTCATCAAAATTGATCGACTCGGCTAGAAACGAGATCGATCCGAAAGGGTGATAGAAACCAAACAATTAAACTATTGAATATATTTGAATCAAACAACTTCATACATCTAATTATTTGAGTTAAATCAAAGCGTCTTTTTTCAAATCCATTGATTGCGTAGTTCCAAGAACGAACCGAGTATAAATCTTATTTTATTATTATCACTCCATTGAAAAGTAATAAACTGTAAACTGATTAAATTGAATTAAATTCAGAAATGAAACGATTTAACCAAGGGTTTAACCCCAAAGTAGATTGCGCAACGCGCATGTGGACCTCGATAGATGGAACACATTGTTTCATTACATGAGTTTAATATTGAAGTGTTTATATGATAACGTGCTGAATTTTCGTTTGCACTCCTTCGGAAATATGACTTACTGATAACATTTACATCGGTGTGAAGTAAGCTACGTAAGCTACATCGACCTTGTAAAGTATCAACTAACACATAAGGTGAATACCTAAGATGCTCAGTTCGGAGATAGATAAAATCTCTGAGATAAGTCGGCAAACGAAGAAGAATCAAGTCAGTTAAACGATTTTCCTTCCAGAAGCCTTGAACGATATGTCATGCTAGGCATTCAAATCAAATGACACACTTCAAGAGACACGGTTTATACATACATAATGTTGGAGTATTTCTATATGAAGTTCCCTATGGAATGATGAAAGATGATTCACATAAATGTAAAACTATGTTTCAATTAATATCGGTAAGGTACGACGCCATTATAGCTGATGGGTGATAATGAGTTAAATTGTATCACCACGCGACATTAATTTGCACAATAAAACTAGTATTCAGGACAAGAGTACGACAGTTACTCTTAGAAAATACCTGTTTACAGCTTGGATTATTAAATGGTACCGTGGTCGAACATGAGACATTACATCACTAAGAGGGCGAATTTTCCAAATGCATGAACAGTTTCAATCAACATAGTCATGATCAAAACACAGCAGAATAACGATGACAATCAGGTCCCACTTAATTCGGGTGGGAGAGATTTGAACCAGCAACTCAAGTAATGACATGGTAAATCTAGTGGGAGGAATAAACCCTACCACAAGTAATCACTGTTGCTGTTGGGACGAATCAAGTCGAACCTGATGGTCAAAATTGCTGAACCAGGAATGACACAACTACCTATATTACCCATTATTCCAAGTGGGAGTGATCCAACCATACTTGGTTCCAGATCCTAGTGATCAAGGAATGCATCTCAGAAGTAAGACCCCGAGACCAAGAGGTTGTAATAGGGAAGTTATATGTCAAGGTTCTAGCACTGCTATTGTTCCCAACAGAAACAATGCTCCGATAAGAAGCATTGTTCCGAGTGGGAGGATTATTCCCAATAAAAATGATGCTACGATAAGAAGCGTTATTCCGAGTGGGAGAAAAGATCAGACTAATTAGTGGGACTCATAATGCCTAGACGAGAGTCAAAGGCGAGTATCCCATTGAGCAAAGTGAAAACCCCGCTCAAACTGTTGGCAAGCACTGGAAAGACCTCAAGTGGAGAAATGGAAAGAAATAATAAATGAGATAGATAGCCTAAATGAAATCTATTATAGTCTTTAGTTGATTGACCTGATAAACACAGAGGCATAAGGATAAGGTGAGCCCTGAAAGAAGGCCCACCACTGATGTCGGAGAACCCGACTCATTGCGAAAGGTCTTACCCAATGCTTCACGGAGAGGACTTTGTTAAGAGAAACTCAATGACTATGCGTAAAACCATGGTTAGGGCCATTCATGGTCTTGGTCGCATCCTGGGGGTTTAATTACTCCTTGCAACGAACGTAAAGTTTGTAAACTCCAAAAGGGTCCTTCTACGGTCTTATACAGTCGTCATGGCAATGGTACCGCAGATTCCACGAGGAAATCGTAGGAAGCGGATTAGTGAGTCTTCACAAGAATCTGTGCGTGTATTATGAGACCTCCGGGTCTAAGTATGTCATCTTAACCTTATACGTGGACGACATACTCATTGCTTCAAACAACGTGATTTTCATGAAAAAGTCAAAGTACTGGTTAGCATCTGTATTTGAGATGATAGATAGGGGAGAGGCCACGTATATCTTAGGCATTGAAAAAGCCATAGATCGGGCTACCCGAAGGATATGTCTATCTCAAGAATCTTATATCAACAATCTGTTAAAAAGAGGTTCAGATTACAGAATGCCAAACCCGTGAATACGCCGGTGGAATTTGGGTGCGCACTGTCGTAACGTGACAACCCCAAGAACCCGGAAGAGCGTGGACAGATGAAGGGTGCAGAGAATTCAAACGTGGTTGATATTTCGATATACACCGTGCAATACACCCATCCGGATATCATTCACGCCGTGGGCCTAGTTGCACGTTTCTAATCAGATCCTAGCTATCAACATTTAAAAGACTGTAAAACGAGTTATTAGTTATACCTAATTCGTTATCTGAAAGGTACTGCCGACTATGCACTGTGCTATGAGGGCAGGAAGTTAGAATTGACCGGTTACAGTGACGCCGACCATGGTGGCAATCTGGATGATCGTAAGTCCACCACAGGAGGAGTATTTCTCATTGCTAATGCTGCCATTTCATGGACGAGCAAGAAACAAACCTGTGACGCGCTATCAATAACAGAATCGGAATTCGTTGCTCTCTTTAAGAATGCACAGGAAGCGGTATGGCTGAAAATGCTTCTTACTGCATTGCTTGGTGGTGCGTCGGAAGTAAACCTGTAAAGGTATTCTCAGACAGTTAGGAAACTATTGCGGCAGTTAAGAATCAGAAGTACCATAGTAGGACCAAACACATTGATGTGAAATATTACTATAAATCGATGGTAGAAGACAATATAATCACTACGGAATACTTGTCCACTGATAATATGATTGCGGACCCATTAACTAAGCCACTACGCAGGGAGATATTCGAAAAGCATGTAAAACTGCTTGGATTGCGTAGGGTTTAGAAATGGCATGTATCTGTAATAACATTTTGATATTAGAAAGTTTCCTTTTGTAAGCGAAAGAATTGCAACTGAGTTTATGATCAATCGACGTCATAATGTTTTGATTACATCAAATTTACGGTCTATAAACTGAGTCGTAAGAGGACGCAATCCTCTGCCAAAACTATGTCGAATGTGGGCCTTACCTAGTCACACAGGTACGGTTGTCTTGCGAGGGAGGCCTCTACTATGCAAGGCTGGCCAAGAATCAGGGGGATAAACCTGATTGAGCAGAATGATTATCTATAGTCGAAGAAACTCGACGTGATTCTCGTTCTACAGATCACCGTGATGAACTTCGTTCGTCATAAATCCACATTTTGGGCCGGATGAAAATCTATGATAACATGATTGACATGTCCCATTCTTATTGACCCAAAAGGTTCAAGTATGCTATCAACGCGTGCTTCATACTAGGCGTGCCATGTTCGACCACGGGGTCACCGCTAAGAAGGAATCCTCGTTATTCTGGCAGGCGCAAACTTCTTCACCTCGAGCGTGTGATTGATCCCAGGTGCCTTATGAAGAGGCACCCGAAGTATCCTCATGGACTCAGAACTCGAATCTAAGGCCAGGCTCAATGCTCGCTTCCCGTCGTACAAGCGTAGTGCTGAACAAAAAGGCCCAGTGACCACGTCTTTGGAAACTGATTGGGTTTGACTAAGGGTATGAGCGATAGGGATGGTCAAGTTCACTTGTACTTCACCGAATCTTGTATTCACTAGGTGGCCACCAGCCGGATATTAGTTTAAGGTTTTAAATACTTGTACAGATGCCTTGGAGAAGTGTTTCTATGTGGAAACTAGGCAAATGGAGAATTATCAATTGACCTAGGATACAGTGCGGTACAATATATATAAATGTTGTTCATAACAGGTTGATTGGAGAAAAGGGAATCAACGTTCCGCGGGCGCTACAACACTCCTAACAGATGAGTAACACGATGCCCGTCGTATCCGCCGGTCGCATGGCAAACCTCGTATGAACTATTCGGAAGCACGTAGCAGAACAGAGGGGAGAAATGTTGATGCGGATTTGGACAACAATACATTAACAGGCACCCTCACATTCCGATGAGTGGGAGCTGTAAGCATATGGTGATGGGCGCCGTAATTGGTAGCCCATAATATATGTAGTTTACCTAATGAACTTGGGTAAATGTCACATTAGGGTAATTGGGCTAGACCCAAATCCCAATTGACATGGGAGGCCCAAAATTGGGCCTCCCCAAATACATAGGACGGCTGAATTATTAAGGTGGGGTAAAGTGGACTTTTGTCTACTTGACTCCTCCTATAAATAAGAGGTGTTAGGGAATATTTTAGGGTTAATCATAATTCCCTCACAAGAGTGTTTTAGAAAGAAAACCCTCCTCCCACACTTCACTAGTTCGGCCGAACCATACTTTCACCAAGGGTGTGCCAAATTGCTTTCGAGCAACTCTCTGAGGATCTGTCCCCGTGCCAAGAATTGATCTGAGGCTTTGTGTGGAGCTAACACCACGTAGAGCTTATTTCACAAGAACCTCTACGGGATCCGTCCGGTGGATCGAGAACTTCCTCGTGCAAAAGATCTTGGACTACGGTAAACTGTTGAGGTATGTGTAACACTTTCGCTGCGTAATTTCGATTACGGGGAGTAATCCCTACGGAAACAAAAAATATGGTACGTGCATGTAATCGAAATTACAAAATATGGAGTGAAAATAGGTCCATTGAATAGGTCCATTGTTAATTAAAAGTGGTATCACTAGTGGAGCTAACAGTGGACCGAACCGGACTTTCTGAACCGGACCGGACCGAATCAGACCAAAACTAACTGAAATTGACTAAACCGAAGAATGTTTTCTAAACTGAATTCAAGTCAATTAAAATAGGGAGGTCAAGTTTTGAAATCCAAATGTTTTTGAACCTCGAAATGGACTACACATTGCTCATAGGGTTGCTAACCTTTATGCCTTGTTTCGATTATTGGGATGGATCTCGGAGATACATGTTTTTGGGACTAGTTAAATTAGTGGGCTGAATTGCAATTGTTTATTATTAAGTATATATTTAAGCATGATTAGAAATGTTGTCTTGACTGTGTTAAACTAGCTGGATATTTCATGTTGTGGGCGGAGCCCTGGTTAAATATATTGTGTGGGCACTAGAATAGACATGTTGTGATGGTTGAAAATACCTAGGATTCATGTCTAAAAGCTTGCGTGATTGAATATAAGCATGAATTGCAAATCAGCCCCTAATATTTAAAATTATTTTAAAACCGAAAACCAGTCACCAAATATGTATAATTGATGTGGATGTTACATGTTTGACACGTATGCTAGAATGTTAAGGATGTAGTTGCGTTTGATAATTTACTTAAAAGTAGAATTATAAATGCAAGCATGAGTTCCTCGGAACATTAGACGCATAACGCGTAAGCATGTATACTGAATGAATGATGAATGTTACTAGCATATGATAATTTGCACGGGTTGTAGAATTGTGTATGCACGAGTGAATTCATCGGAATGATTTTTCCAAAACAAAAAGGGCCTTGGGAAAGCCAAGATCAGGTATGCTTATTTTAAATTCCCGTTCCGGTAATTTGCGATTTAAAACGTTTTTTTTTAACATAATGATCTATTGGATAGAAGAGAACAATAGTGTGAACTATTTCACAGCCATCTTCCATTGGTTATTGGTGGTCGGTTGGTTTAGATGACTGAGGAATCACTATCTGTCAGACTCTATCTTAATAGATATTTGATGTATGCAATTCTTTCTCAAAATGTTATTGTCTCCCCTATTGTGCATGATTATCATCGTGTTTAGTAACGAATTACAACATAGATGACAACATCTTGTGCTGATGAGCTTTTGAATGAGACAAACTATGACTCGTAGAGCTAGCGCGTCAGTGCACTGTTGGAGGACAATGACCTTTCAGGTCACATTGGGAAATCCATGAGCTACCGAGCAGCTGGTCGGACCAAGGACCTAACATATGCCCATTTTAAGTGGGAGCAAGATGACAAGAAAGCGAAGGAGATTCTGCTGTCTGAGATCTCTTAGGAATTCCATGATGAGTATGAGAATGTTCCGATTGCAAAGGACATTTGGGATGTCCTCTTCCTAAAATATGGAAACGGCATGGCAGCAATCATGTACCCACTCATACATGCTTTGGAAGAAAGCTTTAACAGCTACAGCAAAAGTGTACTGGAAAAACTATATGATCTCCTTAGCATTTTGAAACCACTGGAGCAAGAAGGTCGGGTGGGTGAATGGGATAAAATTAAGGCCATCATCGGGGCCCTCCCGAAGTCTTGGAGAGCAACCAAGGCTTTACTGACTGCCAGTGGTTCTGTGTTGGATCTTGCATCGGTCCTGAAATTCATCGAGATGGAACAAGCTCGACTGAAACCAGTACCGGGACGAGCATGGCAAGGAAAGAGGAAAAGAATGAACAAATGAAAGAAACAACAGGCTGTCGACAATAAAACGTTGACAAAGCCTAAACCTGGCAATCTCTAACTAAAATCAGAGATAGTTCGCTGGAACTCCAGTCCACGCTGAATAGGCGAAGGTACAAGGTCCAGCAAATCGCATCCTGAAAAGGTATGCGACATTGGTTATGAAATGGAAGCTCTTATTTCCACAACTGTCATGTTAACTGACTCAAATCCTTCTTGGATTCTTGACTCAGGTGCGATGGACCACATAGCCAACGACAAAAGATTGTTCGCCATGTTTAGACGATTGCCAAAGGATTCTAAGAGGATATACATTGGCGACAACTCACAAGTTGAAGTCATAGGAGAAGGGAACTGCAAATTGTCTATGCACAATGGCAGGACCTTGCTACTTGAGAATGTCATGTTTGCTCCTAGAATCCGTAGAAATGTTGTTTCTGTTTCCGCTCTTATGAATAATAATTACATTTTATCATTTGAGAAGAACTTTGTTCGTATTAATAAAGGCAATCTCTTCTTTGGGCATGCCTATTCCTCTTATGGTCTCTTTATCATGGATCAGAATGGTAGCATAGATGCGAATAGAATGTATGCATTGTCCTCCAGGGAAGCAGAGACTGATGCAGCCGGATGGCATGCGAGGCTGGGACACATAAGCTATGATAGGGTCCATTCATTTGCCCGAAGAGAGCTTTTTCCTGGTACCAGCAATGTGACTAAACTCACTTGCCATGATTGTCTAGCTAGGAAATCCACCCGCAAACCATTTGGAGAAGCTCAACGAGCCGTATATCCATTGCAGTTGATTCACTCTGACGTCTGTGGACCATTAAATGTAACCGCTAGGAATGGGAAACGATACTTCGTAACTTTCATTGACGACTATACCCATTACGGGTTTACTCATTTGATTACTCGTAAATCCGAGGAAATAGATTGCTTTAAAAACTTTCTAAACCTCGTAGAGAATCAACAGGAGCGGAAGGTGAAAACCTTACGCACTGATAGAGGTGGAGAATATCTCTCTGATGAGTTCGATAAGTTGTGGAAAGAAAGAGGGATAGCCCATCAAACGACAATCCCCAACACACCACAGCAGAATGGTGTGGCTGAACGTCGTAATCGAACTCTCCTGGACATGGTCAGAACCATGATGTCGCAGGCACAATTACCTATCTTCTATTGGAGTGATGCATTATTGACTGCCACTCATGTAGTAAACCTTGTCCCAACAAAAGCGGTAGACACAACGCCCTATGAGCTATGGCATGGTAGAGAATTAAATCACACAAAATTGCGACCTTGGGGTTGCGCTGCCTATACACATACGACTGAAAGCCGTTTTGGAAAGTTGGGACACAGAGGACTAAAGAGTATCTTTATTAGATATTCAGAGAAATCTAAGGGTTACGTATTTGTGTCAGCTCAAGAAAACGGCGGCGTGGTCGAACATGAATCCAGAGACGTGACTTTTCTTGAGGACGAATTTCCAACTCTTGGAGAAATAAAAACAGATGAGGTATTGACTGAACTAGAGCAGGATAACATTGATGATCAGGTCCCAAATCAAGTTGAACCTGATAATCATGTTGCCGGACCACACTCACTGTTGCTGCAGAGACGAATCAAGTTGAACCTGATAATCATGTTGCCGGACCAATACCGCAACCACTGATACTACCCATTATTTCCAGTGGGAGTGTACCGACCAACTTGGTTCCAGGTCCTAGAGATCAAGGAATTAATCTCGGAGATAGGATCCCGAGACCAAGAGGTCGACCAAGGAAGGTTGTTGGAGAAGGTTCGAGCACTGCACTTGTCCCCAATGAAAGTGATGCTCCAGTCAGAAGTGATGGATATACGCCCAATTTGAACCCGTTGACTTCCGAATCGTTGTATTTTTATCATCCCATTAATGATTGTAAATCGAAACTTCAACCCGAACATTTCGCGAGAACACCAACGGCTCGGACGAGGCCGAAGCGCTCGTCCGGCCGAGTCAAACTCACCTAGGTGAGGTTGGGTGGCCACACCCGACCTCCCCTAGGGGAGATCGGGTCGGCCAACCCGATCTCCCCTAGGGGGGATGGGGTTGGCCAACCCCATCCTCCCTAGGAGGGGTTGGGTGCCCTCACCCAACCCCTACCCTTGGGGGTCGGATTTCCCTTCCCCCCCCAAGGGCCCCGGCACCATTTTTGGACTCCCATACTCGGTTTATTCCGCCTACCTTCTCCGTATCCTAAAGTCTTAATTATGCGTTTAAAGGTTAATTAACTGTGTTTAAGGGTTAACGATGTCATTAAGCCACCTTAATGACACCGTTGCCTATAAATACCCCACCTCCACTATTCATTGGGACATCTTGGCAATTTGGATAATTTTGCTCTGACATCTCTCTAGCTTTATCTCTCTAAAAACGATACTGACTTAGGCATCGGAGAGGGTTCATCAGGCACCACCCCCCCCCCCTCTGTGCCTGGTACTGCCCCTTCTACAGGGCGAAAGAAGAAGAGAAGCTAAGGAAGGAAGGACGCAAGCTAAGACAGTGCAACTCGAGAGTATCGGATCCTCCACATCTCCAGTGAGGAACGAGATTTGAGCCGACCACCCGTTGACCCTGATCTCGGAACCTAACACTTGGCGCCGTCAGTGGGCTTCGGACAGAAAGCCTGGCTATAACAAGGGCAATGACGAACAGCAGGGTGTCTAGGCACCACCGCCCACCAGGGGGCAATGGGCGAAGGAGAGAGCCTATACCCCCAGGAAGGCAGCCTAACCCGGGAAAGCAGCCAGTGCAACCAGAACCACAAGGAATCCCACAGCCTCCTCAACAGAACAACCAGGGGGGAGGACCCTCACGCCCAGCTGGGGCTGAGTCCTCCACAGCCTCAACCCCCCTGGCAAGAAGGCCACAGAGAGAATGGGAACAACAGGGAGTGCCATCCCAGCACACGGCACCCCCTGAGGGATATTACTATGAGGCGCAACCCCAGAGGTACCCGTATGGGATGCCGGCCCAAAGAATTGACAACCGCGCCTACACAATATACACAAGGCCGGTATACACCCAGGGGATAAATACAGAAGCTCATGAAGAGGAACAGATCCCAACGGAGGAGCACCACTCGCACCCCCGAGCAGGGCAGCGAGAGGAGCAAAGAAGAAATTACCAGGAGCCACCCCAAGAGGGAAGGCAACAATTCGTGCCTCCTAGGCAACAGCAGAACGCCAGGGCTTACACCCCACTGGGGGAAGACAGACAAGCAAGACCTCCAAGGAGGCAAGAATTCTATGAAGCACCCCAGCAGGGACACCAAGGATACACCTACAGTCTGTATCAATACGGACAAGGGATCCCGGCAAGCCCTATCTATAACTACGGAGGCTATCAAAGAAATTACACTCCGACACCGATATTGATCACTCCAGAAGAAATAGAGGCCATGATAACCCGGAAAATGAACGAGTCAAAGAAAACCAGCTTGCATTGTCTAAGTGACAAAACGAACCACCCTTTCACAAGGGGATTGGAGATGAACAGGGTGCCAGACTCCCTGCACACAGTGCAAATTGCAAAGTACAATGGCAAGGGAGACCCCCTAGAGCATATTCAACAGCATGAGGCCTCTCTATTTGGGAGGACCACTGATGAAAGATACAAGGCACTCCTGTTCCCAAACACCCTATCAGGGGTGGCCTCACACTGGTTCTTCAGCCTACCCTCTGAAAGCATCCACTCATGGGAGCAGCTAAAGGCGAAGTTTCTGCAGAGATATCTAGGGGAGAGGAAACTCCTCAAAGGAACAGGCTCCATCGATGATGTGAAACAAGAATACGATGAATCTTTGGCCAGTTACTACACTAGATTCAATCAAAATATCGCAGACATCCAGGGCGACATCACTGAGGGTAAGATAATACGAGCCTTCATCAGAAACCTAGGCCGCTTCGGGTCCACACTGGCAGAAAAGATGGCCAAGAAGCCAGCAAGCACTTTAGAGGAGCTTGCAGGAAGAGTAAAAACTCATATAGACCTGGAGAGGCACAGGGCAAGTAAGAAAGCCAAGATTCAAGCAGCCAAGGAAGACAATGCAAAGCCGAACAAAGGTAAGCCACCCCAGGCACCTCAGCACGCAAGGCAGCAGGAATGGCGTCCGCCCCAGCAAAGAAACCAAATGGGCGAACCACTAAAGGCTAGAGAAATAAATGTCATCAAGTTCGTTCCATTGAACGCCACCCCAGCTACTGTCCTCAAAGAGATGCGGAATCAGAAACTCTGGTCACCTCCTGCAAGATGGAGAGCCCCAATGGTGGGGAATCACAAGGATAGATGGTGTGACAACCATGAAGCTTACGGGCACGACACGAACGAATGCTTCAGCCTAAAGCTAAGCATCAACAATGCCATCCAAATGGGAGACCTAAAGCAGTTCGTGGATCATGGGGGCAACAGCATGCAGCTAGGGCCATCACACAGAGAAAAGGGCAAAGGCAAAGTAGACTACAGTCCTCCACCCAACAAGAGAGGGACCATAAATATGATACACGGGGGAGCAGCGTCAGGTGGCCCAACTGCTAATGCAAGGGAGGTTTACGCTTCCAAATTGAGTTCAGTGCCAAGGTGGAGAAAAAGGCCAAGAGAAGGAGAATAAGTGAAGATTGAATTCTCGGAGAAGGACAAGAGCCACATTGTCTTCCCACATGACGATGCGTTAGTCATCACAATAGACATTGATAATTTTGATGTAAAGCGAATATTGGTGGATGGGGGCAGCTCGGCTGACCTCCTAAGCCTGAGAGTCCTAGAAGAAATAGGGAAAACCAAGGCAGACATCAAACCAGTCAACTTCCCTCTAGTTGGCTTCTCAGGGGCAACAAGCTACCCCCTGGGAATGATAACCCTGCCGGTGACCATGGGCCAAGGATGGACACAGCTGAAGGTGAATGTTAACTTCTTGGTGGTTGAAAGCCTGGGAGCCTACAATGGGATCCTAGGAAGGACAACTATAAACCCATACGAAATCGTGCCATCCACCGTACACCAGAAGTTGAAGTACATCACTGAGAATGGAGTCGGAGAAGTCTTGGGTGATCAACGCACTGCAAGACAGTGCTACGTCAACTCCATGAGACGTGGATCACACAGGATGGACACGGTGGCAATGGTCATGGTAGGAGCCAACCAAGACAGAAAGAAGAGGGGAAGGAGACAAAGGCAAGGAAAGATGAAGAATGGAGTGGCACTCCGTTTGAGCAAGCAGTTTTTTCAAACAGTACCTAAAAGGAGACACATGAGCAAGGCTGTGAAGGTGACAGCCATACCTTGGCAGCCAGAAACCATAGAGGGGAAAAGAACAAGGGACTCCATCATAAGAGGCTTTCGGTACATTGATGATATCAAGCAAATGCCGCGGGAGCCAATATCAAGCTATTTCCAGAGATTCTCCAGTTATGGTGCCAATATGGACATCACAAGAGGAGAAGCCGTCAAAGCATTCATTAGAAACATGCATCCAAACTCATTTGAGGCCTATGGAGGGCTTTATGAGTTGATCATGACGAGCACGATGAGAGAGCTCAAAGAAAAGCTGGACAAGGCATTTGCAAAGGAGATGGAGCAACGGGATGAAGGTCGGGAGAAAAAAAGAGAGACTGACACACTGGGAGGAGGTGTAAACCTCACATTCACACCCCTTACAGTGAGCATAGAAGAAATTTTTCAGAAGTACCTGAAGGAGGAGCTACCCACATGCAGGGAGGAGGGCAAGGCCTTCCTAGGAAGAGATGCACAGGGATGGTGTGAATACCATGGGACCTGGGGGCATCAGACCAACCACTGCATGGTGCTGAAGATAGAAGTGGAGGAAATGATTCACAGTGGAGGCCTGAAGGAGTACGTGGCAAGAGACAAATTGACCACCCCATATCCTTAGTTTCATATTTAGCACTTTGCATGTTCAAGCTTTCCAAGTTTTTCAAAAACAACTTCTGAGAAGGAGAACTCAAGAAGCTACTCCAACTCTACAACTATCTTTGATTTCCTCCAAAGGGTGTCTTGACCCACCCAAGGCACCCCATGTGTACAAAAAACATGAATGCTCTTAAGAGAGTAAAATTTCCTTCAAGGGCATTTTCCAATGAATGTGGTGATATAATCATGAAGTTATCCTTACACAGATATGACGTCAAGTCAACGACAGGTTCGACGCCCCCAAGAGCGTATCTTGAGAGTAGTACTTATACTACGACACTCGACGCCCCCAAGAGCGTATCTTGAGAGTAGTTTTCATACTACGACACTCGACGCCCCCAAGAGCGTATCTTGAGAGTAGTTTTCATACTACGACACTCGACGCCCCCAAGAGCGTATCTTGAGAGTAGTATTCATACTACGACCCTCGACGCCCCCAAGAGCGTATCTTGAGAGTGGTTTCCAAAAACTACGAATTTCGGCGCCCCCAGGAGCGTATCTTGAGAGTAGTGTTCATACTACGACCTTCGACGCCCCCAAGAGCGTATCTTGAGAGTAGTTATTACACTACGACCTTCGACGCACCAAGAGCGTATCTTGAGAGTGGTTTCCAAAAACTACGAATTTCGACGCCCCCAGGAGCGTATCTTGAGGTAGATTTGCAACCTACCAGATTCGACGCCCCCAAGAGCTTATCTTGAGGTAGATTTCAAACTACCAGCTTCGACGCCCACCAGGAGCGTATCTTTGGTCTAACCTGTGCCCTCCAGGAGCCTATCCTGTGAAACGTTAAGTGCCCTCCGAGAGCCTGTCTCGTGAATAGTTTTCGACGCCAACCAGGAGCGTATATTTGGTCTAACCTGTGCCCTCCAGGAGCCTATCCTGTGAAACGTTAAGTGCCCTCCGAGAGCCTGTCTCGTGAACAGTTTTCGACGCCAACCAGGAGCGTATCTTTGGTCTAACCTGTGCCCTCCAGGAGCCTATCCTGTGAAACGTTAAGTGCCCTCCGAGAGCCTGTCTCGTGAACAGTTTTCGACGCCAACCAAGAGCGTATCTTTGGTCTAACCTGTGCCCTCCGGGAGCCTATCCTGTGAAACGTTAAGTGCCCTCCGAGAGCCTGTCTCGTGATCAGATTCGACGCCCACCAAGAGCGTATCTTTGGTCTAACAGTACCACATATACCATTTAAAGGGTATCAGAAGAGATAATCGCACCATACTAAGAAGGATCCCATGAGAAAGTAATTTCAAAGTAAAGTGATATGAAGAACACATAATGTTTTTTCTTGATGAAATAGCAGGTATGGCATGAAGGAAAACACGAAAGAAGGATAAGTAAAGGAAACACACCAAGAGAAGAGTCCATAATCAAAGGGATATATACAAAAGCATGAGAAGTACCAATGTAAAGCCAAGTGAACCACGTAGTCAACAGCACAATACGACAAAGGAAAGCAACATAAAACCCCCACAACAATCCCAAAAGATACTCAACCCATTAAAGGGGAGAAGGAGTATGGTTATATACACAAAGATAGCAAGATGTAAACACATCAATCAGAGCCTTCGGGAGAGTCACCCTCACCCCCTGAGGCTGAACCACCGGCAGAGATGGATGAAGAGGAGGAGTCTGAGGTATCGATCTCCACAGGTGTAGCATCCACCTGTGTAGGGGCAGGCTCGTCTGCAACAGCAGCCTGACCCCTAAGGACAGCCATATAGCCAGTAGCGTATGGCCCGAAATCACCAAGATCACCAACTGGAAACTGAGGATGAATGCGGAAAATATGATCAACCAGATACTCACCAAACTGGTTCATCTCCTGAGTGAGCTGCGCGCTATAATAAGCAGTGAAGGCAGAGGACGCCTTGTACTCAAACACTGCGACAGTCCTCTCCTCCGCCCGACACCTAGCCTCCAACTTCCGCAACTCCTCAGAGTGAAGTGAAGATGCAACCTCAGCCTCCCGGCGTAAGCTACCTACGGTAGTCTCAAGTAAGGACACTTGGTCCCTGAGCTCCTGCATCTTCAGATCAGATAAGCGCGCCTTCTCAGCCGCAGTGGCGAGCTCCGCCTTCATAGAGACCTGGCTGTCCTCAAGGGTCTTCTTCTCGTCAGATAATTCGAGCACGAGTGATGACATGTTCACCATGTCAGACATACCCTAATAATTTAAACAAGGGATGAGTAACCGAAAAACCAACCACATAAAAGTATAAAGAAGAAAGCAAGGAACAACTCACATGCGCATAACGAGAGAGTACACCCTGAACAAAGCGCCGAGTCTCCCCAGGAGACTTAGGCTGGGCAACACGATCGCCAGGGGGGATGGCACCGCGAAGTACGCGGATGCCAACCTCAGGAGTCCGCAAAGAGGAGCCACTATCAAGGTGGAACTCCTTCAAACCAGCGAAAGGAGTCCACTCAGACCCAACGACATCTTCATCAGTAGGACGTGCGAAATCCTTCCGACTCAAAGTCGGAGGCCCACCTATACAAGCGAAGCAAGTCAACAGAAAATATAAACATAGAAGCATCAGTGATAAGGTAAAGATCAAACCTGAAGACCGTGCCCTCGGCTGGGGGGCAGGGGAACCACCACCAACAGGTCGCTTCCCTTTGTCAGTGTGGGAAGGCGCCTCTTCGACCACCATCTCCTTATCGTGAGATAGGGTCGGGGGACGAGCAACAGGCGAAGGAGGATCCGCAGCTTTCTTCCTCTTAGCAGCCGAGGCCCCGGCCTCAGAATCAGATCTCCGCGGCTTGGACTTGGAAGGTCCAGAGTCTCTGCCTACGGAGACAACCCTCTCGGTCACCAAGGGGGAGCGCCCTAGCAATATAAGAAAAACAAGAAAAGGAAAACACAAAGTATACCATAAAGAAGCAAACAGGAGGAAGCATACCAGAGGCCCCAGCCTTCTTCCCAGGCATGGGGGATTTCTTCAGAGTGGAGCTAGAAGGAGCCTTCCTCTTGCTCAGGTCAACAGGTGCTCCCTGCACGTTATAGGTTTTTCCGTGAAACCAACCTACAAAGGAAGAGCAGAAAGTAAATAAAGATGAGGAGACTAAGTAACATACCAAACCCCCGGAGTCAGGAGTCAAACTGATCCCTGCCTCGTAAAGATCCGTCTCAGTCACTAAGGACACGGGGCAGTATGACCGGGTCCTGTTGCTCTCATGAATGATCTTCATAGTCTCTAAATCAACGGAAGAGAACTCCCCGAAAGCAGGCCAACCATCCGACCGATCCTCATTCAAGACCGACCAAGTGACGTATCGATCCGTAATGAAGAAGTAATGCTTGGCCCAGTGATTGGCCGAGTTGTCACTCCGGGCCACGAAGCGAAGAGAGGTATCCCACTCGACCCCACTCAACCCGAAGTCAGAAAATCGGGAATCCTTGAAGGTCGGGTGGCGAGTTACAAAACTCGCAAAGCCCACCTTCTTCTGGTATTGGAACCGGTAGAAGCATCGGAACAGAACTAGGGAGTACTTCCAGGAGTACCAATGACACAACACCCGGAAGCCCACCCAGACACGGAGGGCACTGGGGGCAAGGTTCACAGGAGAAATCCTGAAGAACCTGCTCAACTCTATGAGGTCATCGCAGTAAGGCAACCTCAACCCAAATCGAATCTGGGAGGGGTAAACGACGACCTTCCCCCTAGGAGGCTCCGTCACCGTCTCGCGGGTATTCCCCAAGGAAGGGAGGAAAGGATATAGAGGCTCATCTAAGGGACAGATATCTCCTAAGGTAACGTGCTCATTGTAATCAGACCTAGTTAGGTGGTTCTCCGACAGAGCAGCGAGACCTAAGGCAAAGGTAGCAGGAAATCCCAAAGTTCGAATCAAGTTTCGACTAACACCCCAGCTTAGATCGCAACACTAAGCTAATGATAGGAAAGGAAGTAATGCGACAAAAAGAAGAGAAAAGGAACTCACTCATCCTTCGGAGGATGTAACGCCTCTGTAGAGTCTGTGTGCGGGGACACCACCAAGAATACAGTACCTGCCACGACATGACGAGTATCAAGACAAGGAAATTTCCGAAAAACCGGGAGTATTCCGACACTCAACCAACGACAACAACCAAAGATTCGAAGACACTCAACAAAGATAACAAACATGAGCCAAGGACACCACGACAACCAAATCGAATAATTTTATCCGAACCTAAAGTCGGTTTTCGGACAAAATTACCGTTACGCCCTCCAACGGAAATCAACACACAAACGGCGATACAATATCAAATTCAAAACCGGGATAGTTTAATCGGACAAGAAACTATCTCCGGACGACCGGCAAAATTTTTTCCCAAATCCACAACTATCAACGGCTATCCACGGCAATCCCACATTCAATCAAATTTCGGCAACCAAGCATCGGCAATCAAGTATCGGCAATCAAGTATCGACAATTCAAAAATCAACATTTTACGCGGTAACGGAAAGGAAAAGAGTGGACCTTCGGAAAACCCGACCCGATGTGATAAACGGGTCCGAATTTTGAATTTGGAGACCGCCGGAAATCAGTCCCTCGCCGGAGGTCAGACCTTGTCGTCGCCGGAGTTGATTTCGTCCGCCCCACCGTCGCCGGAAAGCACCGCACGCCGCACCGGAGTCGTCCCACCTCGCCGTCGATCGCCCCTGCCGGACCAGACGTGGCCTTCGTCAACGGCAGCCTTGCCGTCGTCCTAGTCTGCTGGCTCGTCCCGCCTCCACGCCGCCGTGGCCGCCCGTCGAAGCCGTGGAGTCCCTCGCCGTCGTGGATAACGGTCCCCTGTCGCCTCCCGCCGGAGCTGCTGGCCGGAATTTCGGGTTTCTACCGGAATTTTGGCCGGCCCTTACCTTGGGTGTGCTCCTAATTTTTTCTTGCTCTCCAAGGGTGAGAAAAGAGGGAAAAGGGTGGCTATGGTGACTAACTAAGGTATTTTCTTAACTCTCCTCTATATTTGAAAGATGGTAGGGTTTTCTAAAGAGTTTTAATCACCACCCTCCATTTATTTTTCAGTGAAATCTAAGGGCTAAAGAAAAACCATCACTTTTATCCCTTTTAACTATGGCTAAGTATATCTCCATACTTAGAAAAACTATCAAGTTAGGCTTATTCTTGAGCATCCCATACTTAGGAAAAAAATTTGGCCAAAATTAAATTTTTCCTCACTTAGGCAAAATCCCGGCACGAAATTGAAGCATAAGTCACTTAGTTGCATTCGTATTGCATCCCTATGCGAGCATATATTCTTTGAGCATACGCCTGTAGCAAAGATAGATTTATTACTCCCACCTCAGACGGACGCGTGCTTAGACACACGTCCGTGCCACTCTGACGTTTACAATTCCTCTATCTCATAAGGCAGGGGGCAGAGTCAGAGGCACGCATCCATGGGTAAGCATGCAACCCAAATAGCTGTAAAGTGTTTTTTCCAGTTTTTTTTTTTCAATAAATATCGTTTTCCATGTTAATTCATTCTTTTTTGTATCAAACTCCACCGCATTCTAACACTTATCACCTTTGATCACCCAATTTTTTTACTAATTGGATTCCAATACTACAATCAAACCGTTGCTTTTGGATTCCAACACTTCTGTTTAAAAACCAAATTGATGTTATACCTTTCATCCAAAAGAAAACCAAAAATGAAAGTTTGTCGAATTAATTGTTAGGCAATCTATAACTTACTGGAATTTTTCTTAATGTCTCCAATAAACTATACTGGTGTGTCTCTAAATCAATAAACGTCACTGCAAGAGAACTTATGGATCTTAGATAGATAAATATGTTTCATACTTAAAATAGAACAATATGAAAAGTACTTTTAAGGGTATTGGAAGAGCTTTTAGAATGGACACCAAGAAGAAATAGTTTATTTTCTCATTTAATCTACATGTGGAAATTGATACTCTCAGTATCCTGAGGGATGACCGTAATGTGAGAAAATAAGATGAACTTGCATTAAAAGAACCACACAAAGAATTTTACCACTATGTGGCTAGAGACAAACAATAAATTTTCTTTCGAGATATTGCCAAAACTGTTCCATTTGCAATTTTATGTTGGACCATGTTAAGCTTTTAAAATCAAAGACCTGCAGAACTGGTCAATTTTTCAGCATGTCCAAAAAATATATAAACAAAAAAATTGGTAGCTTATCATGCTAAGATCCATATATTCTCTTGTAGTGACGTTTATTGATTTAGAGACACACCAATATAGTTTACTGGAGACATCAAGAAAAATTCTAGTAAGTTATAGATTGCATAATAATTAATTCGACATATTTTCGCTTTTTGTTTTCTTTTGGATGAAAGGTATAATATCAATTTGGTTCTTAAACAGAAGTGTTGGAATCCAAGAGCAACGGTTTGATTGTAGTATTGGAATCCAATTAGTAAAAAAAATTGGTGATCAAAGTTGATAAGTGTTAGAATGCGGTGGAGCTTTATACAAAAAAGAACGAATTAACATGGAAACCGGTGTTTATTGAAAAAAAACTGGTCAAATCACTTTAAGGCTATTTGGCTTGCATAGATCTCGAAAAGTTATGCGGTTTCAAAAAAAAAATTGTCCAAAAAGATGAAGAAATGAGTGAGATATTGGGTTCCAAAGTTTTGAATTGCTATTACGTAGCTATTCTGCAATAAGGGTATTTTAGTCTTTTCATGCGCCAAAAATGAGATTCCGTTAGTTCTAACCAGAAATTCTAACGGTGCAACACCCAGGTTAACTCGGGTACCAATTTGTCACAAAATTTAGTGGAGGTACCAATTCGTTTTGGGCTGTTGAACCAGGTACCAATTTGATTTAAATCCCTATAATATATTTATAACAAGTTTCCTTTAGTTCTGTGGTTTTTCTTATCCAATTGCATATTAACTTTTGTTTTTTTCTTTTCGAAAAACTTTTTTTTATTTTTTTTATATTGATTAGCTTGTAAACTACCACCTTACCTAAAATTTGGTGTACCTGTACAGGAGTGAGTGCAAGTTATAGTGGTGCCTCTATATCTTCCCCGGCAAATGTCATCAAACCTTCTTTCCTCTGCTTTCTACGTTCCCACTACTCGACACTTCCTCCTCTGCTCCAAGCAGTCTGTCTGTCTCTGTCAATGGCAACTTACAAGCTGTCTCTGATCCTTAGAAATCCTACAAACAGCGCCGAGTTTCTTCTTCTTAAGCAGACGCGGCCCCCAAAATTTGGCATCCAAGAATACGACTCCTATGTTGACTCCGATGTTTGGGACTTACCCTCTGCCCCGTTAAATCCTCTTGCCGGAGACTGCGAGCCTCAGCCCACTATTGAAGGCGCTGATGCGTGCTTGGAGAAGATTAATTTGGCAGAATTTGATCTCAATTCCGCGTTAAATAAGGTACCTACGATTTATTACTCTCTCTATATAAACTTAATTATGCCGGTGTTCTTGCGCGGAACTTCAAGTTTCCCACTCTGCTCAATGTTCCATATAATTGATTGGCTTAGATATTTGGACTTGAACTCTCTTTTTATTGAATACCAACTATGTATTGCTGTCTGAACAGTTAACTTTAGGGCTGTAATTAGTAATGATGCTTCTGTAGGTTTTAGGGGAAGTCGGTGGCGGCTCGGCTGATGCAGGCAAGTGGAGATTCCACAAGTATGTGGAGGAAGCAGCATTTGGACCTGGAGCGCCGGTAGATACAATATTCATTGAGGGCCTTGATCATTTTGATGGCAACTTGCTTTTACAAGGTTTTACACAACTACCTTTGATGCAGTACGAAACAATTGAGAGACAAATCAATAGCCAATGCCATTTCATGTTACAAAGATAAGGATATCTGCTGCCGGTGCAGATACGATTTTTTTTAGTGGAATTGAAAAAAGAAATCAGGTTTGGCGCTATTTTATAAGACCGCCGTAGTTGTTACTTATGGTTGGGATTGAGAACTGTTGTCATGGACATATTAAAACGGATAAAGCTCATTTTACCGCTGAAACTCGAGGTCTACTTCTTGCATTAGTTACTACAGTGTGTATTAATCATGGGATGTCATGCTATAAATGGATTTTTTGATTGAGTGCTGATTTTACCTTGGATCCTGCTCGCAGGTAAATGGATATCTACTGAAAGATGTCAGGACCTCCTTGTGGACGTGAAACTTGGCAACGATCGTGTCGGACCATTGGTAGTTATAAGTCTAATAAATGACTCCTACCCTTGTGCACAATTTCGAGTTCCACCAACCATGATTTACCAGGTCTGTTGTGGTGGGCATGCTCTTCTAGAAAAGTTAATCCTAAAGTAGACGTAACGACGGTTGATACTCTGTTCCTAGAGAAGGAAGATCAATTTTTTGTTAAATATAATTTCTGGTTGTTGTTTTTCTTCTTGATTTTATTTTTATATTGAGAAATTCATTACATTCAATGAAAATTTCCATTGGATTAATTTTATACTTTTTTATTAATAGGAATATCCCCCAGGTGTTCTAGTCTTACCAATGGAAAGTAAGACGGCAAAACCGTTCCGCACCACAAACTTGATTGTCTTTGCACCTGAAAACAAACTGAGTGAATCTCAGGAAGGTAGTTTCATTGCTTCTGGTGATGCATTGATAGTGGATCCTGGATGTCGCTCTGAATTCCAAGAAGAGGTATGTTTAGGAATTGTTTTTGTCTTTACAACATATATTGCCTTGACATCTTCAATAAGTAATTTTCATTGTGGTTCATGAAATTGTTTGTAGTCGGCCAATTATTCATATTAGTTAGTGAGACTTTCCTCCTGTCTTCGACTTTTGCAGTACTTGAAAGAGCAATGATATGTTGGCCCAAAAAAAGAAAAAAGAAAAATAGAAAGAACAATGATACCTTGAAACTTCTATATGATGAAATTGGGAGATTGCCAGTATCGCTAGGTAGCTACATGCATATCTTTTACTGTGCCATACTGCCATTCCAGTATAGAGATGATTTCCTTGATTTTGTGTTGCTCCTATCTTAGTGAATTGATATTTTTGTCTTAATTTCACCAGCTCAGGAAAATTGTGTCTGCTTTGCCAAGAAAGTTAATCGTGTTTGTGACCCACCATCATCGTGATCATGTTGATGGTAACTTTTCCTGTAGCTTTGTGATTTAGTGATTATGTTGTGTTCTTTCTTTTAAGAAGAGATTCTGAACACGAATTGAATCGAGTGACTTGAGAAATTGATGATTATGTAAGTAAAAATATCTAGTAGTAGACACAGAAGTCTTTTGGCTTTTAGAGATAACATTGTGGCTTAACTGGACACTTTTTTCTTTGGTTTGGACCTAAATAGTTTAAACTTGGGGTTTTCACAGATATGGCAAATGAATATTTTCTTCCCCTAGTGTAATGCTTATCTGCTCAGATACTTCTCTGAAATTTTTGTGTGGTTTCATATTAGAATTGTTTTGCACGCAAATGGAATTCTCACTTCACATTCAACTGCTTCTACTATGACTACTACAGCTAAAGATACTATAACAATTGACTGTTCGCAGCCCTTGCATCTTCATCTCTGGATCATTCATAATTGCTGCTATAATTGTTATATCCATCTCACTCATTATTTCGTTCTTAGGTCTTTCAACTATCCAGAAGTACAGTCCAGACGCTATGCTATTAGCACATAAAAATACAATGGCTCGCATTAGTAAAGGTTATATCTATTGCCCATATCCTTCACGTGTCCGTTCTGCTGTCTCATTTTCGCTAATATATCATCTTGATGATATACACACGATAAACTTATGTTTTTTTTATTCAATCAACGCGCTTTATTTTATTTGTATTCTTTTTACTAACTGCATTGTAAGGTGAACTTAAGCTGTACTGATGTTAATTTCATCTTATTTCATGGAGAAAAGTATCAAACATAAAATTTGATCATACTGTCCCTCTATATGTGTTTGTGCCCTGTTACTAAAGGGAGTTTAAAAAAAATTGTTGATATTTATTTGGTAAACCACTTATCTGAAGTGTTGATTATGAGTACCACATGATTCGATTCACCTAGTTCCTAGTTAGAGGGCTCGCCTTGGCCCGAGCCTGTGCCAGCCTAGTCGCCTGGTCTGGTAAACCATGTGAAGTACGAGCCCCTTGGCTCGGCCAATTGAGGATTTAGCGTTTATCGGACATGACTCAATTGGTCGAGCCAGTGGGCTCACTCTGCTCCGAGCTCTTGCTAAAAATGATCTACTAGACTAGGTGGGCAGATTGGCACAAACTTTAATAAAGCAAGCCCCGGATACTCAACAATTCGAATCAGTGGGCAAACTAAATATAAACAATTTTTTTAAGCTCCTTTTAGTACATGGCATATATTTGGGCTACTTTTAGGTTATATTCCCTCAAACAATGTATGTTTCTGCCTCTTAGGTCATGTGACAAGCAATTATTATCCATTCTCAATATCTATTTGCTTCAAATATAGTGTGTAGGACGCATCCTCATATGTATATATGCATGTTCTTATTGTGTTTATATTTCTGATCGTATATATGCTATCTCAAGTTTCGTGTACTGTGTTTAGGAGATTTAGGTGATGTTTTTTTCTAACTTCAGATGATTGGTCTTTGAGCCATAATTTGGTTTCTGGCGGAGAAGATATATGTATTGGTGGTCAAAGGCTCAGCTTGATTTTTGCACCAGTAAGTTCTGGTGCTCTGCTAACTGCAGCAACATAAGTAATGTTTCTGTTGTGGAGATTTGTCGCTATCAATTATGGTTTTGTATGAGCTTCTTTCATGGAATCTTTTCTACCAAAAACATGTGTTGCAGTTGTTCCTGTCTTCTGTAGTTTTTATTTTCTTCCCTGTAAACAGGCCAATCAAAATGGTAGACACGTGTTAATGGAAACAAGTTCGAATGCCAACAATTGGATTATGAACAGATTGAATCTATTTCAGTTCTTGGAATACAAGTGAGACGATATGATATCGCTGAATGATGAACATGATTCTACTTTCTCATGTGATGTTTTGTATTTCTATAAACATATGAAGAAGCATCACTCGTCAACTTAACTGATGAAAATGTAAGACGAATCCCAAAAATATTTCTATTTTCAGAATTGAAGAAGTTTATGAAAGGTATATGGGAATGTGTTACTGTTCCAGGAGTTCGTGATAAGCATGATAGACCTCAATGTAACATAGTAAAGATTTTCTATTATCCAAGCTTTGGCTTTCTTGTTGTTCAAACTTGTTTCATAGGTTGGCTAATTAAGTTGTAAATGCAACTTCTGCAGTGGAAACTGCTTTGTAGATTTTATATTTGTAATTACAGAAAAGTTATATTTTCCATTCAGGGGCACACAGATGGTCATATGGCACTACTACACAACAGCACAAACTCTTTGATTGTAGGTGATCACTGTTTGGGGTAAGATCTTTAAAAGTATCTTTTCATAATGGATATTCTAAGCATGTAACAACCACGATGCATAATGGTAGTATCAGAACATGGAAATATCAGAATAGGAGCCCTGTAATTCCACTCCCTTTTCCAACTTTCATCAATGTGTCTCTCTTTACTTAAAATTATGGAAATTTAAATGCTTGCAGACATTGGTATCATTTGTTAAAGAATATAGCTATTTCCATGTATGCCAGTTCCCATATGAGACTCTTACCTGAGTAAGAGAGCAGCTGTGTATATATGGCATTTCCCTATACTCTTTGCTGCATTACTTATGGTTTTTTTAATTATCTCATCGTCAGTTATTTGGTAGAAATAGTGTTTGGAACGAGAGCTTACTATTTGATGTGGTAGATACTGTAGCAAGTCTTTTGCTGATTAAACGGGAAAAAAGGTGATGTCGAAATGGAATACTTAATGTTACATAATACTTATGAAAAAAGAAATTCTATAGAAATATAATTTTTTTTTTCTTTAAAAATTATAAATAGATGCTGCTGAATGCTGATTCGTCAATTAGTCCCTTCTTCAACTTAAAACTGACAAGAGATGTGTCTTAACTGATTGGTCTTCTGATCTATATGGTTTGTTTCAGCCAAGGAAGTGCAATTTTGGATGTTCATTCTGGCGGAAATATTGCAGTATGTTCTCAGAATTGTTTCCTCCATCCCCATTTTTCTCCCTTATATATTTTATATTATCATGCTTGCTTAAGTGATCTGAATTTTTATTTCCTTCATGCATCTGATGATCACTACGGCAGTTTCTTCTCTGATGTCTAATTTAGTTTTATACCAACCAAATTAACAAAGATGATTGAGAAATAAGTTCTTTTTGCAATTTTGGATCCAATGTCTTTAAAAAGGGGAGTGTTGAAATGACTATAATTATTTGGTAAAAGAACCTAGTTAGTGTCTCAGGTTTACCTCGTGTTAATTTGGTGTCTTAGGATTAAATTGTTACTTTCGACTGTCCCAGGTTTCAACTTTGTTACTATTTGGTCTCTCCGTCAAATTATGGGGTTAAATTTAATAGAAATTGGTCATATGCTGGTCATGTTATGTGTCTTGATAACCCTAACAACTAATCGACCTAAGAACTAGATAATTGAAATAATTTTTCTGCTTGCTTCTTATTCAATAACTGCGTCCCTTATATAGAAGTAGACCAGTACAATCTAAATAGATAGGATATTCTAGTAGATAACAAAACGAAATATAATATCTAATCTTATCACCAATAATAGATCTAACATTATCACTAATAATAATATATTCTAATATATTATTGATAATTATATCCTAACAGGTCATATGACTGATTAAGTTTGAAAATTCCTAAATTACCCAAAATGCTCGGAATCACCGTAATCGGGTCAGCCCGGAATCAGATGTGTGTGGCTCGGAATCGGAGGTGGGTGGTTGGAATCGGAGGTGGGTGGCCGGAATCGGACGAGTGGCTTTGAAAAAAAAAAGTATGAGGGGCAAAATTGTCGTTTCATCTCAATCTGTCAAAGTTAACCCCAAAATTGGACGGAAAACCAAATCGCAACAAAATTGAAACTTGGGATACTAAATATTAACAATTTAATCCTGAGACACCAAACTGACACATTGGGTAAACTTGGGACACTAAATAGGTTCTTTTCCCTAATTATTTATTTTCAATGTATCAAAGTATAATATAATCTTGTAAAGGACCTTATATGTAACGGTAGAGTGAATTAATGATAGTGGATATAGCAAGTAGGACCGAAAGGATGCACATTAAGCGGTCTTGAATACTTACTTGACTTGCTTTCTCCAGTTTATACTTTCTTCTTTCAAGATATCCTATTTACTTATCCAAGTCATAACATATATGTGTCCCTAATTCTACTGGAATTCCTTCACCTGAATGTGTATTAGAGAAATATTAGGATCTCTTAGGAAATTGACAATGTAGGTATAAATGCATCATTCTGACTGCACACGAATAAATTTTGAACCATGTTCTGAATTGCTCACTGTTACCTTTCAACCTTTTTGCCAGGACTATTATCAAACGACCTACAAATTTATGGAGCTCTCCCCACATGTTGTAATCCCTATGCATGGGAGGCTCAACCTCTGGCCTAAGTACCTGCTTTGTGGATATCTGAGGTATGAACAAATACTTCCTCATTGTTCAACAAATTGACAAACTTGTGCTTTTAAGGTGTTCTATATGTACTTTTAATTTTTCTTCTTCATTGCTTAAGACTCACATGCATATTGTGGATGTTTTGTTGAGTATGTGATTATATTATGTACATCTCTTTCCCCCATTCTGTACATGTTGCATTTTCTTGGTGCCTCATTAATGGTATTTAATTATTTCTAACCTTATTATATTATATTATATATATAAAAGAGTATTCATCTTTGGTTAGGAGCTAGTAATTTTTGCAATACTGTTAGAAATGAGTTATCAGATTACAAAAAGATCAAAGTCGTTATTTTATAGTAATTGAGTCCTACTTTTGAAAAAGCGAACTGATATTTTTGAGAACATAACTTGGTGGGATTCACCACGTATTAGCTCAACGTATTGAGTTAGACAACAATCCTAATGCTTGCTTTAATTTTAATTCCTCTCCCGTTTTCACAATTTTCTCTTCTTTGGTATGATGACATTGGGAATCATGGTGCTTAGAAAAAGAATCCCTGCTTGCACTCTACCTTTGTGTAAAACAATATGAATAGCATGATATATGGAGTGCAATGAATGACCTAGATGAATGATGTATATCAACCAACATATTTAATAGTAAATGTGCTGTTTGTATGTATAATATGGAAAATGAGTATATATATATTTATGTGAGACTGTGAAACAGTGTTTGATTTATATGCAGGAACCGAAGGAGTAGGGAAGAGACAATCCTGAGAGCTATTGAAGGGGGAGCAAAAACATTGTATGAGATAGTTGCGTATGTGTACTCTGAGGTGGATCGCAGTTTCTGGGTATTGGCATCATGGAATGTGAGGGTTCACGTGGAGCATTTGGCTCAACTGGATAAGTTACCAAAGGTATTGTAGTTGAGTTGGAATTAGGGAAAGGGTTGTGTTAAATGAATGGTTTTGGGACATTGCAGGGGTTCTCCCTTGAGGCATTCAATCGCAGTATCGATGAGTTTGATGACGAAATGGGTAAACATGATGGTAAATGAAGATGGTGGTCCTTGGATGAAGTTGGTAGGTATTTTAATTGGAAAAATGATATTTATTTATTATGTAGTAGTATTGTATGATGATGAGGCCACATAAGTTGGTTGATGTAGGATGAGTTCTGGATGAAGTAAGTTGTCACTCACATACATTTCTTATTCTTCTTCTTCTTCTTCAGGATCATGCAACTCCCTTCTTCACCAATCGCCAACCTCAGTCTACCCTCCTGGAATTCCAGTAACCACACCTTCTTTCACCGCAGGGGCTGTCACCATCTTCTGAATTTCTCTTCTCCAATATTTTGTGCTTATTCTTATCATCATCATATTATTTTATTGTCTACACATTTATTTCTATACTACTTTTATATATTATGTATTTATTTATGATATCATACATTTTTTTTAAAAAGTCACAACTTTTTTTATTTATCAACGATTTTTATGTGAAAAAAAGTAGTAAAAAGTCTAATGTTATATTTTTATGTTGTACGTTAATTTTATTAGGGTTAATAACTAAAAAACTGTCCAAGGTTTACTCTATGTTAAAATTAGGTGTCTGAAGTTTGAAATGTTAAAATGGACTGTCCCAAGTTTCATTTTTGTTGAAATTTGCTGTCTTGGTGTGATTACTTTAGAGAAATCAATTCCGACGAACTCGTCTATCAAATTCGAGCTCTCATACACACTCCCTTCTCGTCATCTTGCCGGGACCGTCACCTAAAAAGTTGATCACATCCGGACAAGTAAATCTCGCTTTATTGTCATTGGAAAATGGCTCTACACCACTCTTTTAGAAAAAAAAAAATTAATGTTCAATTTTTAGGTGAAATTTGACGATTTTGTGAAAAGTAAAGAGTGATGGAGTATGAGTGGGTTGGTGGGTTGATGAAAATGATGGAATGAAGATGAAAAGACGCACAAAGACACCAAATTTTAACAAAAATGAAACTTGGGACAGTCCATTTTAACATTTCAAACTTCAGACACCTAATTTTAACATAGGGTAACCTTGGACAGTTTTTTAGTTATTAACCTTAATTATTATTATGTTTTATAATTTTCTATGCTTCATTTTTATCAGATAATTTTCTTTACTTAATTATTATTATTCATGAAGCTTTTTTGCACCTAATTTAACTGTTAAATTGATATGGAACTGAGAGATTTCATTTTATTACATTACTCATTGAATCTTATTACATATATATATTTAGTTGTTCATATATATACATCTATATAATTTTTTAAGGAATGTTTCTAATAAAGTAACTAACGTATATTAAAATATTCTATGGGGAAAATGATATATTTCATAACACTCACTTTCTAGTTGTAGTATACATGTTAATTATGTCTAACATGTTACATAGATATCCAATCCAAGACCCACTTAATACTTTTATAAAAAGATATATGAAATGTTTCTCGATCCTCACATGTCCCGTGGAGATTAGGTTTTCCTGATTTTTTTCATTGATAAAATAACAATCCACATCGATATGCTTGGTTCTCTCGTGATACACTGAATTTGAGGCAATATAAAGAGCAACTTGATTATCACAATAGAGCATAGCCATTTTTACGTGTTTCAAGCCAATATCATACACTAAGTGATCGAGATACTAGAGTCTACTTCTTACTTCTCTAAGAGACTAGATTCTCTCCAACAAAGACGCACTAACCCGAAATAGATCTCCTATAAACCTTGGACCCACCCCAATAAGCATTTGAAAACAAACACTCAGTTTGAGTATGTCCATTGTCTTGATATAAGCTGCCTAACATCAGAGTCCCTTCAAGTAACATATGATTTCTTCCAAAGTTGTCCAGTGTTTGAATGTAGGTGCAGACACGAATTGACTAATAGCACTGACTGCATACACAATATCTAGACGTGTGACTGTGAGGTAGTTCAGTTTTCGAACTAACCTCGTATACCTCTTGGGATCTTCAAAGGAATCACGAACTCCTTTCATGAGAAGTATATTAGGTGTCATTGGAGCGTTGCGTGGTTTGACCCTGATCTTTCCAGGATCTTCGAAGGAATCACGAACTCCTTCTGTGATAAGTATATTAGGTGTCGTTCGAGCGTTGCGTGGTTTGACTCTGACCTTTCCAGTTTCCCCAAGTAAATAAGGCACATACTTTCTCTGTGACAAAGAAATTCCATTTTTTCTCTAGTGACTTCCACCCCAAAAAAGTATTTAAGCTTACCACGTCTTTTGTGTTAAATTTGGTATACATGAATGCCATAAGAGACGAAATTCTCGCATAATCATCACATGTAATGACAATGTCATCAACATAAATGACAAGACAATGCTAGATGCTGACCTTCTGTAGAAGACCGAATGATCATCTTTGCGCTTATTCAACCCGAACTCAAGTATAACTTCACTAAACTTTCCAAACCAAGCACGAGGACTTTGTTTCAAGATATATAGAGATTTTTGTAATCACACACTTTCTCATACTCCCCATGAGAAACAGACCCATATTGTTTCTCCATTTATACATCTTCATTGAGATCACCATGAAGAAATGCATTCTGGATATCCAGCTGGTGATAGGAGGCAATGATTGATTTAAAGCAATGAACTGAAGTGATCTTCACCAGTGGGGAGAATATGTCCTAATAATCCACACCATATGTCTGCGTATATGTTTTTGCAACAAGTCGTGCGGTCAATCTCTCCACCGACCTATCCATGTTAACTTTAACAGAAAAATACCCATTTACACCCACAATTGCCTTTCCTCTAGATAATTTCACCAGCTCCCATGTGCGATTTTCATATATGGAATTAATGTCATCAAGCATTGAACCACACCATCCATGATGATTTAAAGATTCATTGACCGTCTTAGGGACATAGTCAATATAGGTAATTACTGAACTAGACGAGTATGCCATGTGATTATAGAAAACATAATTAGCAATAAGATAAGCAATTCAGGAAGAGTGCACTGGTGTGTACCTTTGCGAAGAGAAATAGGAATAACATAATCAATATCATATGAACGATAATTAGTTTATGAAGGAGTCGTCTCATCAGACTGAGAATCGGAAAATGCGGCGATACATGCGATATAGTAGTAGACTTTTCTCGTCCAGAGTATTGATGAAGAATGGGTGGAGGTGATCATGGTGGAGGCTAAGGCACACTAGCTCGTGTATCTTTTGCAGAAACATTATGAACCTACTTAACGGGAGGTACACTAGTTGTTTTTGTGGATACGTTGTTTTCTTGCTCAATGAGTGCACTTGTAGCCATGTATAATAGCCACTCATCTTCCTCCATTGCAGGTGGAGAAATATGCTGGGGCTGGTATAAAAAATTAGTCTAAAAAAGTCACAATAGTAGACACAAAGTATCTATTACGACCCCGAGAGTAACATCGACACCCTTTGTGGCAAGAGATTATCAAAAAAAAACCATATGTCAGCACTCTTGAATTTAGATTGGTTACTATAGATCGCACATCTCGAACGTAACTTGTAATGCAAAATATTCGTGACTCCAGTGGCAATAATGGTTGTTTTGGAAATATCATGTTGTATGAGGCATCACCACTAAGTACCAGAGATGCCATGAGATTAATTAGAAAGCAAAATTTGTTTGAATTTAGAGTAAATGTGCCGCCGTAATAGGAGCTCATTAATATAAGCCCAACATGCTAAGTCTAATTTTGGGTATGGCACATAGGGGATTTCGGGCCAGGCCGAAATCCAATGGCCCATGCGCGGCCAAAATAGGCCAGCCCAATTAGACTTGCTCACCGACTGTGCGTTACACCACGGTCTGGGCCATCTTGGCCTTGGTTGCTAGCCTCGATCTCGAGCTACACCAGATGGATGTTAAGACTTCCTTGCTTCATGGGAAATTGGAGGAAGAGATATACATGGAGAAACTAGAGGGTTTCTCATCCCCTGGAAATAAACATAAAGTTTGTAAGCTCCAAAGATTGTTTTATGATCTTAAACAATCGTCTCGGCAATGGTACCGCAGGTTCCACGAGGAAATCGTTGGTAACAGATGTAAACATGTGGTGATGGGTGTCGTAATTGGTAGCCCATAATATGTATAGTTTACCTAAGGAAATTAGGTATATGTCACATTAAGGTAATTGGGTCAGACCCAAATCCCAATTGACATGAAAGGCCCAAAATTGGGCCTCCCTATGCATAGTGGCCGACCCAATATTAGGAGTGGGCAAAGTGAAATTTTGTCCACTTTGCTCGTCCTATAAATACATGGTGTTAGGGGATTTTTAGGGTTAATCACTATTCCCTCATCAGAGTGTTTTAGAGATAAAAACCCTCCACCCCACACCTAGGTATTTCGGCTGAACCTATAGTCACCCAAGGTGTGTCAATTTGCTTTCTAAGCAAACACTCCAGAGATCTGTCACCGTGACAAGAATCGATCAGAGGCTTTGCTGTGAAGCTTGTACCGCGTGGGGCTTCTCTAGCAAGAACCTCCACGGGTCCCGACCGGAGGATCGTGAACTCCCTCCTGCGAAGATCTTGGGTCTACGGATCATATTAAAGTTATGTGTGAATCTTCCGCTGCGTAATTTCGATTATTAGCATGTACCATGATATAGTATCCGTAGTGATTACTCTCCGTAATCTAACAGTGGTATCAGAGCCTGTGTTAGGAGTTCATGATTTTGATAAATTGGTGTTCTTGAAGTTTAAAATTTAAAACCGAAATTTAAAAGAAAATTTTAAATTTTCGAGTTTTTGGGGTTGTTGGTGAATCTGAAATTTTCATGATTCTTGGTTAATTTGATGTTCATGATCTTCAAGAAAAGTGTAATATTTATCAAAATCAAACAATGGATTGTAGATCTTATTAAAATTTTATATTAAAATTTGACCACTTGTTCCCAATATGGTGTTTGTGCCGAAATTTTAAAGAATTTACTAGGTAAATTTTTTAATTTCTTGGTCACCAAGCTAGTAAATTTCGGCCGTTATTTTAAATTATATTGTTTACCGTATTTTAATTTTTAATTAAGGTAACAATATATCTATAATTGGGAAAATTAGGATAGATTCACATTAATATATAGAAATATATATAACTATCAATATATCTAAATATTTAATACGGTTAGAGATATTACTGATAGATTTAATTACTTAAAAGATTGAGAAAATATATTGTCAGTATGTTTGTTACCATATTTAAGATATTGACAATAAATAAATATATATATTATATAATGTACCGATTTTTCATATATATATATATATTGGTGATTGATTTAATCTTATAGATAGAATCTTGGCAATAAATATATATATGTTTTAATATGGTCCGAAATTTATATATATATATTTGATAATGGAAATTATTTTATATAATTAATGTTACTTGGTGGCTAAGTTAAATATTTTTAGACTTTAAAACCCTACTTGGGCCACAAGTAAACATTTCGGCCCAACCTTTGAAATTTTAATTATTGGGCCGGTCCAATATGTAAAACTGGGACGGATTTAAATTGAACTGGGTTTTTCTCAATCGGTTCGACCTAGTCGGGTCGGGTCGGGTCGAACCGGGGTAATTAAGTAGATCTAACCGAACCGGTTTTGTGTGTTGAACCGAACCCTATTTTATTGAACCAGTTCGAACTGAACCATATTTTAAAATTAAAGCCGGACCGAACCGAATCAGATTTAAACCGGACCGGACCCAAAACCGAATTTTTCAGACCAAACCGGACCGAAATTGACTGAACTGAAATAATTTTCAAAACCGAATTCAAGTCAATTAAATATAATAGGGAGGTCAAGTTTTAGAATCCAAATGTTTTTGAACCTCTAAATGGACTACACAGTGCTCATTGCTAACCTTTATGCCTTGTTTCGATAACGGGGATGGATCTCGGAGATACGTGTTTTTGGGACTGGATTAATTAGAGGGCTGAATTACAGTTGTTTATTATTCAATATATATGTTAATGCATGATTAGAAATGTTATCTTGACTTAGTCAAGCTAGCTGGATACTGCATGTTGTGGCGGAGCCCTGGTTAAATATATGGAATGCGCACTAGGATAGACATGTTGTGATGGTTGGAAATGCCTAAGATTCATGTCTAGAATGTTGCGTAATTGAATAAAGCATGAATTGCAAATCAGCCCCTAATGTTTAAAATTATTTTAAAATCGAAAATCAGTCGCCAAATATGCATGATGGATGCGAATGATTCGTGTTTGAGACGTATGCTAGAATGTTGAGGATGTAGCCGCATTAGATAATTTACTTTGAAGTAGAATTATGTATGCAAGCATGAGTTCATCGGAACATTAGACGCATGACGCGTAAGCATGAGTGTGGTTTGTTTGATGAATGTTACTTGCGTATGATAATATACATGAGTGTGGTTTATATATGCATGAGTGAATTCATCGGAATAATTTTCAAAATACAAAGGGCCTTTGGAAAGCCAAGATCGGGTATGCTTGTTTTAAAATTCCCGTTCCAGTAATTTGCGATTAAAACCATTTTAAATTACTGATCTATTGGATTGAAAACGGCGGTAATGTGAACTCTTTCACAGCCATCTTCTATTGGTTTACTAGTGGTCGGTTGGTTTAGATGACTTAGGAATCGTTATCTGTCGGATTCAATCTTAATAGATATCTGATGTATGTAATTCTTTCTCAAAGTGTTATTGTCTACCTAATTTTGCATAACCATCAATGTGCTAGTTTTCATTGCTGACCCGGTACAGTTCTACGAACCACGCAATCTGGACGGCATGGATTACGATGCATGGAGAGATAAGGTTATGGATCCTCTGATCGCTGCGGATCTTGACGATCAGGTCAATCCGACGGCGGATAGGTTATGCTTCGACGAATACAAAAACCCACATGAAAGCAACGACAAGAAAAGGTTGAGGAAGGATCATAATGCATGAGAGTTGATTCTCTCACAGCTGTCAACAGAAGTAGAAGAAGAGTTTTCACAACTCAGCACATTGCATCTTTGGTGTGCCATATACCTTCGCTTCGGTAAGGGTAAGGCCGCTTAAGCTAGAGCCTTAATGGCAGAATACTTCAGTATTCTAAGCAGTGATGACGACCTAATAGCTTATCATGGTCCCGCTGATGAATTGGACGTATGGACTCGCGCTCAGAAGGTAATGAGAATGTTTCCTCTTTCATGGTTTGTTAACGAGAAAGGCCTAACGCGTTTGATCAAATCGATTAAAATGACGATAGACCTATTCGAATCAGATAATAAAGAAGGAAATTTTCCAAAGGAGCCCAAGGCATTCGATGAGAGATTCATCGGTATGCTGAAATGCTTGGCAACCCCCAGCAAAAAGAAGTCTAAACGATGATTCGGTGCTTTACTCACCATGGTATCAATACCTTTTAGGTACATTTAGGTTAAGACAACTAGTCCATCAAACTTCTTCATGATTGCTTCAAGTTTGATATCTGAGACCCCGGTATTGTTCAGTGTTGGTTTTTCTATTTGTTTAATTTATGATTTTGGAATACATTGTTTCGGTTTCATTGAATAAAGTAGTTACCTTTCCATTCGAAAAGAGTTATGCTTATCAAGATTAATCGACTCGGTTAAAAACGGGATCGATCCGAAATAAGTAAATAACCAAAATGAAAATGACATCATAAATGACAGAATCAAGAAAATCCATACATTTTCTCCTACATCTAAATCTATGGACTAGATCATGCCATCGATTGCGTCGCTCTAAGAATTAACCGATTAAAAATCTTTATTTCTTTATTATTATTACTCCATTTAATGAAATAAACTGTAATGATAATCATGTGCGAAACTGATTGGATTAAATTCTTAAATGAAACGATTTAGCCAAAGGTTAAATTGGGGTAAGTTGCGCCTCACGCAAATGGACCTCGAGAGAGGAACACATCGTTTCAAAGTATGAGTTTAATAATGAAGTGTTTAAATGATGATGTGCTGAATATTCGTTTGCATTCCTTCGTAAATAACTTTTTGATAACGTTTACATCGGTAGGAAGTAGGCTTCGAAAGCTACTACGACCTTGTAAAAGTATCGAATGACGCATAAGGTGAAAACCTGAAATGCTCAGATCAGAGATGGAATAAAATCTCTGAAATAAGTTAGAAAACGAAGACGGATGAAGTCAGTTAAACGATTTTCCTTCTGTATGCCTTGAACGATAAGTCAGGCTAAGCATTCAAATCAAATGATACAGTTCTAAATACATAGTTTAAAAACATAATGTTAGAGTCACTTAAATCAGCTGTTCCCTAAGGGATGATGAGAAGTGATTCACATTCTTGTAAAACTGTGTTCCACTGAAATTGGTAAAATCACGCCACCATGAAAGCTGAAGAATGATAATGAGTTAAATCATTTCACCATGCGGCATTAATTTGCGCATTAAACACCTATCTAGGATAAGAGTATGCGAACTACTCTTTGAAAGTACATGTTTACAGCTAGAAAAATGGTGCCTTGGTCGAACATGAGACTTTACATCCTTGAGGACTAATTTTCCGATGCATTGACGTTTTTCAGTACAATGAGTATTGATCATACATAAGAGGATATTACAGACATCAGGTCCCACTTAATTCGAGTGGGAGAGATTCGAACCAGCAACTCAAGTGAATGACATGGTAAATGATAATGGGAACATTTTCATTATATATCTAGTGGTAGGAATAAATTCCTTCCACACGAAATCACTGTTGCTGTTGAGACGAATCAAGTTGGACCTGATTATCATAATGCTGAACCAGAATTGCCACAGCTACCTTAACTACCCATTATTCCTAGTGAGAGTAATCCGACATACTTGGTTCCAGATCCTAGTGATCAAGGAATTCATCTTAGAAGTAAAATTCTGAGACCGAGAAGTCGTATAAGGAAAGTTGTCGGTTATGGTTAAAGCACTCCTCTTGTACCCAATAGAAGTGATGCTCCGATAAGAAGCATCATCTCGAGTGGGAGAATTGATCCCAATTGGAAGAAATGCTCCGATAAGAGGCATTATTCCGAGTGGGAGAGACGTTAAGACTCAAAGACGGGATAATCAAGCCTAGACGAAAGTCAAAGGCGTCGAACTTCTCCAAAGAAGTATCCCATCTGGAAGAGTGATAACCTCACTCTACCGACTGTCGACATGCATTGGAAAGACCTCAAGTGGAGAAATGTAAGAAACTAATAAATGAGAGAGATCGCATGAATGAAAGCCATTAAAGTCAATAGTTGATTTACCTGCTAACCACAGGGGCATAAGGATAGGGTGAGTCCTGAAAGAAGGCTCACCGCTGATGGAAAATGACGAGCGATACGGAGCTCGACTTGTTGCCAAAGGCTATACATAACTTCACGGAGTGGACTTTGACGAAACATACTCACCAACTGTGCGTAAAACCACGGTGGAGGGCCATTTATGGTCCTGGTCGCAGGTCTCGATTTCGAACTGCACCGAGTAGGTATTAAGGCCGCATCCCTCCTCGAAAACCTGGAGGAAGAGATCTACATGGAGAAACCGGAGGGTTTCATTTTTCCTGGTGACGAACGTAAAGTTTGTAAACTCCAAAGATCCCTCTACGGTCTTAAATGGTTGTCACGGAAATGGTACCGCAGATTCCACGAGGAAATCGTAGGAAACGGATCTCTGAGTTTATCACAAGGATCCAAGCGTGCACTATAAGACCTCCAGGTCTAGGTATGTCATCTTAACCTTATGCGTGGACGACATACTTATTGCTGTAAACGACATGAGATTTATGAATAAGTTAAAGTCCTGGTTGGCATTTGTATTTGAGATGAAGGACATTGGAGAGGCCACGTATATCTTAGGCATTGAGACTGCCAAAGATCGGGCTACCCGGAAGTCATGTCTATCTCAAGAAGTTTATATCAACAAATTGTTGAAAAGATTCAGATTACATAATGCCAAATTCGTGGAAACGCCAATGTTGTTTGGGTGCACTATCAAAACGTGACAACCCCAAGAACCTGGCAGAGCTTAAATAGATAAAGGGTGTAGGATGTTTTAGCATGGTCGGTAGTTTGTTCTACGCCATATAATGCACCAGTCAAGATATTTGTTACGCCGTAAACCTAGTAGCACGTTTCATATCAGATCCTGGCCATCAACATTTAAAGACTATAAAACGAATAACTCGTTATCCGTAAAGGTACTGCCGACTACGAACTGTTCTATGAGGGCAGGAAGTTAGAATTGACCGATTACATTGACGCCGACCGTGGTGGCAATCCAGATGATCGTAAGTCCACCAAAGGAGGAGCATTCCTCCTTGCTAATGCCGCCATTTCATGGACGAGCAAGAAGCAAACCTGTGTCGCGCTGTCCACGATGGAATCATAATTCGTAGCTCTCTCTAAGAAAGCACGGGAAGCGGCCAGACTCAAAAGGCTTCAAACTGCACTACTTGGTGGTGATGTTGAGGATAAACCTGTGAAGGTCTTCTCTGACAGTCAAGCAGCCATTGCGGCAGTTAAGAATCCGAAGTACCATAGTAGGACAAAACAAATTGATGGGAAATAATTTCATGCTAAAATTTTAATGGTAGTAGACAATATAATCACTATGGAATACTTATCCACTGATAATGTGATTGCGGACCCATTAACTAAACCACTACGCAGAGAGATATTCGAAAAGCACGTATAACGGCTTGGATTACGTAGGGTTTAGATATGGCATGTATCTTTGATAACATTTTGATATTAGAAAGTTACATTTTGTAAGCGAAAGTATTGCGATATTATATGTATGGGGACTAATATCTAATTATGCTAAGTTGTCTTAGTTCTAGTATTTACATTCTAGTCCCTAATGTTTACTAGGGTTTTCATATTAGCCCATGAGGTCTCCTATATAAAGGAGCCTCCACTATTGTAATGGAAAAGCAATCATTATCATCATGTTCAATATAATGAAAGGATTGCTCTCTTCATACTCTCCAACCATCCAACAATTATAAACGTTAAAATGGTATCATAGCTAGTTTCGATCTTGGTGTTTTGATTTCAATTTCGTTTTTCAGAAATTTTCCAGAAATTCTCCTTGCCGTAAGTCACTCCCTAAGCGCCGAAAAATACCCATTTGATTTACACCTCTTCTTCAAAAATTGACATCACCAATCGACCCAGCAACCTCCGGCGAACATTCTGCAGTTTTCGCCGCCGTCAGCAGCCACCGCACGCGCTCTCACGCGCCGCTGCGTGAGCTGCGCCCCGCCGGCGCGTGAAGGCCACACGCCACCTTCCCGTGGTCCAATCGCCGCCGTTTTGACATCCCTGGAATCGTCTCGACGAGCTGAGTCCATTGCGATATTTTTTTGTCGCATTTTGAGGTGATTTCAAATCTCGATTTTACTGAGATGTTTCGGCTGGATCTTGTAATTTCAGCAATGTTACTGTTCCATTGATTTACTGTTCATACTGGTTTGAATTTGCTGAAATCTGCTGTTCCGGGTTGAGTATTATAGCTGGAATCGTTTTTTTTGCTGCGGTTTAGATGCTATTTTTTTGCTTGATTTGCTGTTGTAAATGCTGAAATTCCGCTGCAAATTGCTGAAATTGCTGCAAATCGGCTGAAAATTGCTGGAAATTGCAGAAATGTGCAGAAAATTGCTGTTTTTAGCTGAAATTGCTGAAATTTACTGTGCCGTGAAGGATATGTTGTGGTTTTGATGATTTTATGATGGATTCGAGCTATAGATAGCTTGATTGTTGTATTTCAACTGGATTTCAGTTGAATTTGTTGAAGATTTGCTGTTTTGTGGACAGTTTCTATGTTCGGGGGCCAATTTCCGAATTTAGATTTTCGAGGGTCGTTTTGTGAAGACCGGGCTTAAATGTACCTTGGTGTATTGTAGTGGAGCATTGTGTTGCTCTTTGTTGCTTCAGCTGAGTTCTGGAGTTGTATAATAGTTTGAAGACTGGAGCATTGGAGCTTCGTCGTGTTGGTTTGTTGCAGATTGGAGCATGTGGCGTCGTCTTTTGTTGGGTTGTTAAGGATTGAAGCATTGGAGCTTCGTCCTTCATGTTGGTTTGATGAAGACTGGAGCATTGGAGCTTCGTCTTGTTGGTTTTTTGAAGATTGGAGCATGTGGCTTCGTCTTGTTGGTTTGTTGAAGATTGGAGCATATGGCTTCGTCTTTTGGTTGTTGAAGATTGGAGCATTGGAGCTTCATCTTTTATTAGTTTGTTCAAGATTGCAAGTTTTGTTAAACTTGATCTTGGTGATTGATAATGAAGCCTTAGAGCTTTCATTATTGAAGATTGGAGCTTTGTAGCTCGGTTTTGAAGATTGCTTTTGTTTCGGTTTGAATTGTTGAAGATTGGTGATGCGCTTCGGATTGAAGAAGGAAGAAGAAGAAGAAGATGGGGGAATATTGGGATATTATATGTATGGGGACTAATATCTAATTATACTAAGTTGTCTTAGTTCTAGTATTTACATTCTAGTCCCTAATGTTTACTAGGGTTTTCATATTAGCCCATGAGGTCTCTTATATAAAGAAGCCTCCACTATTGTAATGGTTAAGCAAACCTTTTCTTATCATGTTTAGTATATTGAAAGCTTTGCTCCTATCATTCTCTCCAACCCATCTACAATTATAAACGTTAATAGAAAGAATTGCAACTGCATTTATGATCGATCGACGTCATAGTGTTTTTGATTACATCAGATTTACGGTCTATAAACTAAGTCGTAGGAGGACACAATCATCCAAACTATGTCGAATGTGGGCCTTACCTTGTCACACAGGTACGGTAGTCTTGCGGTGGAGGGAGGCCTCTACCAAGCAAGACTGGCTAAGAGTCAAGAGATAAACCTAATTAAGCAAGACGATTATCAAGTTTCGAAGTAACTCGACATGATCTTTGTTTTGCATATCGTCGTGATGAACTTCGTTCGTCATTAAACCACATTATAGGCCAGATGAGAATCTGTGATAGCATGATTGACATATCCCTTTCCTGTCAACCCAAAAGGTTCAGGTATGCTATCAACGCGTGCTTCATACTACGCGTGCCACGTTCGACCACGGGGTCACAAATCGGTTGTGCTAGGAAGGAATCCTCGTGATTCTGGCGGGCGCATACTTCTTCACCTCGAGCGTGTGATTGATCCCAGGAGCCTTATTAAGAGGCAGCTAAAGTATCCTCACGGACTCAGAACTCATATCTAAGGTCAGGCTCAATGCTTGCTTCCCGGCATACGAGTGTAGTGCTGAACAAAAAGGCCCAGTGACCACGTCTTTGGAAACCGGTTGGGTATGACTAAGGATATGAGCAATGGGGATGGTCAAGCTCACCTGTAATTCACCGACTCTTGTATTCACTAGGTGGCCACCAACCGGATATTAGTTGAAGGTTGTGAATACTTGTACGGATGCCTTGGAGAAGTGTTCCTATGTGGAAACTAGGCAAAAGGAGAATTAATAGTTGACCTAGGATACAACGCGATAAAAAATAAATATTGTTTATAACAGGTTGATTGGAGAAAAAAGGAATCAACGTTCCGCGGGCGCTACAATACTCATAACAGATAAGTAGCACGATGCCCGTCGTATCCGCCGGTCGCACGAAAAATCTCTTATGAACTATTTGGAAGCAAGGAGCAGATCAAAGGAGTGAAATGTTGATGCAGATTTGGACGACAATATATTAACAGGCACCCTCCCATTCCGGCGAGTTGGAGCTGTAAGCATATGGTGATGGACGCCGTAATTGGTAGCCCATAATATGTATAGTTTACCTAAGGAAATTAGGTATATGTCACATTAGGGTACTTGGGCTGATGGGTTCGACTACAGCCGTCAGGCCCTTTAACGGTGAGGAAACGGAAAACAGGCCCACCAGGCCCCAAATGAAGGTCAAGATGACCTAGGAGAAGGGTCCCGACGAAGGGAGTCCCGATGATGAAAGGTCCCGACAGAGTCGGTCCCGACAGATGAGCTGGAAGCTCCCGATGAGAAGCCTTTAAGTAGGCCCCGATGACGAATCCCTGAGAACGATTGGCCCTGTCACGATGACGAGGGGCCCCGAGCGGTGACACAATGAGATAACTCTGGAGTCCCCGACGGGAGTCGGGACTCGTTACCAGAGGATAAGGCCAAGATACGCAGGGTGTGGCCGAGATACGCGGAACGTGGTTAAGATACACGGAGCGTGGCCGAGATACGCGGGGCGTGGCCGAGATAAGCGAGATCATGGCCTAGATAGGCGGGATCACATCCGAGATACGCGGGATACGGGCTAACCACCCCCAACGGTTCACCAGGTACCTGAGGCATCTCTTCGCCTATAAAAGGGCAAGAGGTCACCTCAGAACACTTACGTTGAATTACATACCCTTTGAGATTACTGCTTGCCAGTCCGTACTAGACACTCATTTAAGCATCGGAGAGGGATTCTGGGTCACCGCCCGGTCTATCCCCTCTTGCAGGATTGCGTGGAGCGAAGGAGCTAGGATCGCCGTCAAAGTCCTTGCCGGAGTTCCACCGTGATCCAACATTGGCGCCGTCTGTGGGAATCAAACAAAAAGCTGATATGCCTTCTACTCGATCGATGGCGGCTGGCAAGCACAGAAGACAGGGACAATCCGGTGGTTCCCGTCACCCCGCTGCAACAAATTTGGATTCAGTACCAGAACAGGAGGAAAACCAGAACCATCCCCCGGCTGAGCTCTCCCAGACAGGGGGGCACAATGAAGGTCCCGAAGACATTGCTGCTCAGCACCAGGGCAATAGGGGGCAGGAGGCTCCCCCAGCTACGGACCTGACAAGAGCTGTGGCAGAAGCCATGCCCATGTTTTTGGCAGCCGTGGAGGCTCTCTTAGATCAGAGGGAGGCCGCGAGGAGGCAGGAGGAGATGCCCCCGTTGGAAGAAGTGGCCCCACCAGCAGAGGATCGGAACGCACAGGAAGCTCCGCCCCGAGGTCAGGACAGGAGTAGGGTGTCCACTCAGCCAGAGAGGTTCGTGGTTGATGGGCCAGGGCCAGTACAGCACAGGACCATTCCCCTGAATGGTCCCATTACCCCCGATCAGGTGGTAAAAATCGTGAACATCTGCATGGGAGAGTAGAAGCCGCTGGTATCGGAGCTGAGGGATCGGTCTACTCATCCCTTCGTTCCCCGACTCATAGACACCCTAGCCCCACCAGGGCTGGTTATCCCCACGATAAAGGAGTACGATGGTGAAGGAGATCCAGTTCGTCATGTCCAGAAGCACCTCATGGCATGTCTGGGAAGAGCCCCGAATGAAGACATAGTGTGTACGCTGTTCCTGAACACACTGGGAGAAAGAGCCCTGACCTGGTTCTTTAGTCTGCCCCCAGGCTGCATCACTTGCTGGGCAGATATGCACGACCGGTTCATTCAGCAGTACCAGGGTCGAAGACGTTTGCTGAAGAGTGTGAGGTCCCTGACCCAGGTGGTACAGAGGCCCGACGAATCGTTGACGCACTATTACCAGCGGTACACTGCCAGTGTGGCAGAGATTGATGAGGAAATCTCGGAGGGAGAAACCATCCGTACCTTTATCCGGAACTTAACGGCCCCCTACGGTTCCGACCTAATGCACAGTGTAGCTGAAAAGGCTGTGTGGAATATGGAGGCACTACAGAAGAGGGTAAAACGGCAAATCGATGTCCAGGAGTCAAAGATAGCCGCGGGAGAGTTGGAGCCCCCAAAGTCGAACAAAGGGAAGCAGCCGGTTAAACCTTTCGACGATCGTAAGTCAAAGGGTAAACCCGAAAGTAGTCGGAATCGAGGCCGCCCTGATCGAAGGGACGATAGGCGTTCTTCAAGGAAGGACAAGCGGGAGGATCTCAACATTCCTCTCAACTGCTCCATGGCGGAGGTACTGACGGTCATGGAACGACAAGGTATCTCAAGGTACCCCCCAAAGAAGGATGGAGAATTCTTGGGATCTCGCACGGATCGCTACTGCCGATTTCACCGCGCAAATGGTCACGACACCAACCATTGTCGGGAACTGAAGAAGGAGATCGAAAAGCTGATCCAGAAGGGGAAGCTCAAGGAATTCGTCGGGGATAAGCGGTGTCGATCCCGCTCTCGGTCCCGATCGCGGTCCCGTTCCCGATCCCGCGATCGGTCCCCAAAGAAGAAGAGAACCGACCCAGAGTCATCTGGTGCTCGTAAGGAGAGACGGGGCACTATCAATGTGATCCATGGAGGGTTTGCTGCTGGAGGTGATACTTCTTCCGCCCGAGAGGTTTATGCCTCTAGAATCCCTACGGCGGTGGTGCTGGGTAAGAGGTCCCGATCCTGGACCTTGAAAGAAGAGATGGTAATCTCCTTTTCATCAGAAGATCTCATAGGCGTGGAGACTCCACACGATGACGCCTTGGTTGTAACCCTGGATGTAGACGGGTTCGAAATGTAGCGAATCCTGATCGACGGGGGAAGCTCCTCCGATATCCTATTTATGGATGCGCTGGAAGCCATGGGAAAAACGAAGAAAGATCTGAAGGAGGCAAACTTCCCGATGGTCGGGTTCTCTGGCTCAACCTCCTATCCGCTAGGAGTAATCACCTTACCAGTGGAGTTCGGTAGTGGGTGGAAATTAGAAAGGAGGAACGTGGAGTTCGTGGTAGTTGATTCCGCAGGGACTTACAACGCGATCATCGGGAGAACCACCATTAACCCCCTGATGGCGGTTGCCTCGACAGTGCACCAAAAGATGAAGTTCCCGACCGACCACGGAGTCGGAGAGGTCAAGGGTGACCAGGTGGCTTCCCGAAAATGTTATGTTAATGCCACCCGAAGGAGGAGACGAGAAGCCATGACTGTCCTCCAGACAGACACAGATCCTAGAGAGGAGTTTGGGCGTCCCGCCCCCGTAGAAGATCTGAAAGAAGTCGAGATCGACGGACCCCAGAGGAAGGTGAAAATCGGGTCTGCTCTGACTGAGGAGACAACCCCAAAAATTGGTTGAGTTGCTGAAAGAGTTCAAGGAACTGTTTGCATGGTCCCCGAGTGATATGCCAGGAATCAGCCCCGATGTGATCGTACATGAGCTGAATATAGACCCCGCAATCAAGCCTATTACGCAGAAAAGGCGTCCGATGGGCACAGATAAGAAGATCGCGATCCAGCAGGAAGTGGGCAGGTTGCTCGACGCTGGGTTTATTAAAGAGCTCCGATTCCAGACTTGGGTTGCCAATCCAGTGCTGGTGAAGAAGACTAACGGGAAATGGCGGATGTGTGTGGATTTCCGCGACCTGAACAAGGCTTGCCCGAAGGACTGCTACCCACTCCCGAGAATCGACCAGCTGGTAGATGCCACGTCGGGACATGAGCTGTTGAGCTTCATGGATGCGTATTCAGGCTACAACCAGATCAAGATGGCCAAGGAAGACGCTCCCCACACAGCGTTATACGCAGACAGTGACATCTATCACTACGATGTCATGCCTTTCGGGTTGATCAATGCTGGGGCAACCTACCAGCGGATGGTGAACAAGCTGTTTGGAGATATGCTGGGGAAAACCATGGAGGCTTACGTGGATGATATGCTGGTAAAGTCCCGACAAGCCGAGGATCATGTGCACAACCTAACCATGGCGTTTGAGCGGATGAGGCTTCATCAAGTTCGTTTAAACCCGACGAAATGCGCTTTCAGAGTCCACTCAGGGAAATTTTTGGGCTTTATGGTGAGCCAGAGAGGAATTGAGGTGAATCCCGAGAAGCTGAAGGCGATTAAGGAGATGCAGTCTCCGATAAACCATCGGGAGGTACAAGTGCTGAACGGCCGGCTAGCTGCAATGAATCGCTTCCTGTCCAAAGCCAGCGATCGATCAATGCCATTTTTTGAAGTCCTGAGGGCCAACAAGAAATTTGAGTGGATCGCCAAGTGTGAAGAGGCGTTCCAAGCACTCAAGCAGCACCTTCGCACCCTCCCGCCGTTGGCGAAACCGATTCAAGGCGAGCCGCTCTATCTTTATTTGGCTGTTTCTGAATTTGCCCTTAGCTCTGTGTTAGTGAAGGTTGTCGAGGGTAATCAAGTCCCCTTCTATTATGTAAGCAAGGCGTTTGCCAAGTCTGAATTAAATTATCCTGCCGTTGAGAAGTACCTCTTTGCGTTGATTATTACTGCTCGGAAGCTAAGGCCTTATTTCCACGCACACGAGATCACTGTGCTGACGAACCAGCCTTTGAAGCATTTTTTGAACCGACCGGATGCGTCGGGAAGATTAGTGAAATGGGCAGTAGAGCTTAGTGAGTTTCGCATACACTTTGCTCCAAGAACGACTATCAAGGGCCAGGCATTGGCAGATTTCATAGCAGAATATACAGCTCCCGATCTAGAAGAAGCGGGCCCTGTAGAGGGGGCAACTATGGAGGTCCCGATAGAAGAACAACCAGAGAGGGCAGAGCAATCAGAACAGCCAAACGAGGAAAATACCTGGGAAATGTACACGGATGGCTCCTCGAGTTCAGACGGATCAGGAGCGGGCTTTTTGTTGATACCACCGGGTGAAGGTGAACCGCTCCGATACGCCTTGGCTTTAACATTCAAGGCCACAAACAACGAAGCGGAATATGAAGATCTTATCACGGGCCTAAAAATCGCTAAAGGCACCGGAGTTGATCATTTGAGAGTAAAGTGTGACGCAGCTTTGATCGTGAACCAGGTTCAAGGGCGATACGAAGCGAGAAGTCTGATAATGAGGAAATACCTATGCGAGGTACAAGCCCTGAAGGAGAGCTTTAAAAGCTTCGATATTGAGGCAATCCCGAGGGAGGAAAACGTAGAGGCAGACGCCCTGAGCAAATTTGCCCTGGGGGCACCCTTGGAAGAAAATCGGAAGGTGCACTTCTTGGAGAAGGTGATCCTATCAACCATCGACCCGACGCAGGTGTGTACCATTGAGACAAAATCAGAGGAGGAGCCCACTTGGATGACCCCGATAGTCGCGTACCTAACTACGGGGGCAGTCCCCGATGATAAAGTAGCAGCAGACAGGATACGTCGGATCGCGGCTAACTACGTGATGCTAGACGATCAGCTGTACAAGAAGGGCTGGTTCTCGACTCCGTACTTGAAGTGTGTGGCAGAACCCGATACAGATCGAATCCTGAAGGAGGTGCATGAAGGGGTCGCGGCTTGTCATGAAGGAGCCCGATCCATTATGAGGAAGGTGTTGAACTTGGGCTATTATTGGCCCACGATGAGCAAGGAAGCAACGGCGTTGGTCCGATCCTGTGATGCGTGCCAGAGGTACGCCCCGAGTATCGTGGCTCCGGCCGCTAATCTGACATCCATCAAGAGAGCTTGGCCCTTCGCGCAGTGGGGCATCGACTTGGTGGGACCTCTTCCACAGGCACAAGGTCAATGTAAGTATTTACTTGTAGCAATCGATTATTTTTCGAAATGGATAGAGGCGAAGGCATTGGCTAGAACGACGGGGAATCAGATCGTCAAGTTTCTCCAGACCCACATTGTGTCCAGATACGGGATTCCTAAGGTGGTGATCAGCGACAATGGTCCACCGTTTAACGGCTCTCAGGTGAGGGAGTATCTGGAGGAGTTGAACATCGAGCATCGGACTGCTTCCGTACGCCATGCTCAGACTAATGGCCAGGTGGAATCAGCCAACAAAATCGTGATGGATGGCCTGAAGAAGATGGTCTATGCCTTGAAGGGCAAGTGGCTGAACGAACTAGAAAACGTGCTTTGGGCTGTTAGAACGACACCCAAACGATCAACAGGGGAGACTCCGTTTGGCCTCGTTTATGGCACGGAGGCTGTCGCCCCCGTGGAGGTAGCTGTGGCGTCCCATCGGATGAGATATTACGAGCCTCTGACGAACAATGAGATGAGACGTCTGGACTTGGACTTACTCGAAGAGAAGAGGCGGGAAGCCGATGAAGTCCAAGCTCGAATGCGTTTGGCGACGGCCAGGTACAACAATCGACGAGTGAAGTCCCGACAGTTCTTCGTCGGGGAGCTGGTTTGGCGTCGCAACGAGTTCACCCTTTTGGATCGAATCAACAAGATGTCACCAAAATGGGAAGGACCTTATAAGGTCGTGGGGATGCCAGCTCCAAATGCGTACAAGTTGGAAGACCTCGATGGCAGGACGTTAAAGCATTCTTTTAGTGGCGAACACTTGAAGAAACACCATGCTTGAAGAAAGTCGCCTTAAGTGGTGCCCGATAAAGTCGCCTTAAGTGGTGCTCGATGTAAAATCGCCTTAAGTGGTGTATGTTGTGTATCGTTTAATTCGATGTAAGCCAATTTTGTGCCGTCAATAAATAAAGAGGTTGCTTCCAATCAGAATTATCCTTAGATTTATGCTAAGTGTCAAAGTCGCCTTGAGTGGTGCACGAGAAAAGTCGCCTTAAGTGGTGCACGATATAAAGTCGCCTTGAGTGGTGCACGATCCTTAGATTTATTCTAAGTATCAAAAAGTCGTCTTAAGTAATGCACGATACAAAGTCGCCTTGAGTGGTGCACGATATTAAGTCGCCTTGAGTGGTGCACGATATTAAGTCGTCTTAAGTGATGCATGATTCTTAGATTTACTCTAAGTAATATTAAGTCGCCTTGAGTGGTGCACGATATTAAGTCGTCTTAAGGGATGCATGATTCTTAGATTTACTCTAAGTAATATTAAGTCGCCTTAAGTGGTGCACGGGAAAAGTCGCCTTGAGTGGTGCATCATGATAAGTCGCCTTAAGTGGTGCAAGTTATGAAATCGTCTTAAGTGATGTATGGAGATATAGTAAAGCCACTAGGAGAAGTGCAACGAAAGAATCAGAACTAAGAGAGTCTGGTATTGATAAGGGCTCAAAGGCCCGACGACGACAAAAAAGGAGAAAATACAAGGACTCTAAAGATAAACGGTTAAGCTTGGTCCTTGTCGACAACATCGGCAGCAGCTGGGTCCGCGGAATCGGTAGCAGAAGGTTCCACAGGGTTGGTCGCGGGAGGATTGACTATCGGGGCATCTGTGGCGTCTTCGGCGATTACGGGAGTACTCCCCCCATCACTCTCCTCAGAAAGAGCAAAGTATTTCTTCGCGAAGGGGGCGAGGGAAGGAGACTTGTCAAAATTGATGACATCGCCATACTCCAGGTGAAGCTCCTCAACCGCGTTGAAAAGAGTGTTCTCCACCTCCGCGCCGAAGAATTTCATAGCGTCGGCCTGGAAGTCCCCAGACCTCCGATAATCCTCCCGGCCCTTCGCCTCCGCCTCGACCAGCTGCGCAGGAAATCCCGCGATTGTCTCCTCCAGAACATTCTTCTCGTGGACCAGTTTGTCCTCAGCAGCCTTCTTCTCGTGGACCAGCTTATCCACAGCCGCCTGCCGCTCCTGCCGCTCTTGCCTCAAGAGCCCCTCGAAGTCCCCGACCTGCTTCTGGAGGTCCCGAACCTTTTGGTCAAGGACAGCCTGCTCCTTGACAAGCTTTCCCCGCGAAGACTGGGAGGCCTTAAGATCCTCCTTGAGCTGGTCGAGGGCTGCTCGATCCCGCTCCCGGGACTCATCATAGGCGATGATGTACCCAAGAAGACGGTTGAAGTCCCCAAGCTCCTACAATAAGAGGAAAAAGTGTTAACAGGCAAACAACCCGATTTATCATTGAAAAGAGAGAAGCGAAGTCTTACCTCTATCCGACACATGGACATCTCTCTGACATCCCGATGCATGGCCGTCCGATTGAGGGAAATCGGATACCGCATGGTAGGCAGGATCGAGCCTGCCAGCAGATGCAGGGCCAGGTCCTGGTGCTGCTCCCCTTGTGTGGGCGGGACTCCTTGCAGCGTCTGGATGGGAGTCCAGGGGGCATTCGCTTGTTAAGGGTTGAAGGGCCTATAAAAATTCCTATCAAGAGCGACAGGAGGAGGAGGACGATACGTGGAAGGGCATGCCTCCGTCTCGACCCGGACGGGTGAAGGAGTGAAGTTATGGGTAGGCGACGGCTTCCGCTGCTGCGGAGGAGATGAAGGGGGCGGCCCCTGAGAGGTTGGTTTCAGGGGAGATTGCCCCGTCCTCCGACGATGACGAAGGGAGCCTCCCTCATCAGTCTCCTCGGAGGAGTCCAAGCTTTCCACTCGACGAAACTGTTCGCCGGTCGGGGTCTTCTCCCCAGTTGAGGGAGGCACCCCTGTTGAAGACGGTGCATCCGCGGAAGCTTCAGCACCCGATGGAGCTCCTGAACGACCTGCACCTGGAGGATGAGAGGCTTCAGAAATGTAGTCAGGGAGTTCATCAGGATTCTTACACCAAACGATACGTCGGGAGACGTATTGATCCTTCCCATGATAGTGGTAGTAACCCGCCTTCAGGACACGAGGAGTCTCGCCTCGAAGGATCCGTCTAACGTTAGCAATACGGGCCTCCTTGGTCGAAGGAATCAAATCCCTCGGGACCATCCTCATGTACGATTTAATAGCGAGTCGGAGCTTTTTACCTTCTTCAACATTCTGGACGTCGAAGAGTTGGTCCAGCTCCACCCGCTTCCGCTTGGGTTGCTCCGCAGAAGGAGACCCCGACTGAGCAGCAGCCTTCTTGGCGGACTTCCTCTTCCGCGAAGGGCGAACAGCATCGGTCTCCCCCTGCTTAAGGAACAGATCGGTCAGCACAGATACCTTCTTGGCTGCAAACAATAAACGAAGAAGAGTTAGAAGTTTACCCAGGGAACCATATTAGAAGGGCCGTCGAAAAGCTGCCCCCCAGAGATTATATCGAGGAGTCGGATCCTGGTGTTCACCAGGTCCCGCTCCACGAGTGAATTGGCGTTGAGGGGAGTGTAGGACTCCCCCCATCGGTAAAGCTGGATGAGTTGAAGAGTTTCGAAATCTTCGTCGGTATAGGTGTGGAAGGCAGGCGGGGGATCTGCTGCCACCTCCCATCGGGGCCAGGGGATCGAAGAATGTCAGATGAAGAAGTAGCTCCTCTTCCAACCACTGTTGTCGGACCCCGTGTCAACCAGGAGTCCCCGACCCTTGACCACCTTCCAGGTGTCATTGGTCCAGTTACACCGTGCAAGCTGCTGCTTACTCCACTTGGGCATCCGAGGATAGAAGGCGCAAACCCCAGCCTCGTTGCACTTCATCCCGTAGAAAGTTCTGAAGAGCTGGAGGCTGTAAACCCACTTCTGTCGGAAATAGAGAACTTGGAAGGCGTTCCATAGGTGGATGGCATGGGGAGAGAAGGTAGTAGGATGCGTTTTGTAATGCTGGCACATCTCGACCAGATTACCACAGAAGGGGAATCTGATCCCCGCTGATACTTGCCCCGTAGAGACAAATACCTCCCCTTTTTGGGGACGAGTAACCTCAGGGTTACCCGAGGGGCGAGGCCAAGGATACGGGAAACGAGGTTCCCAAGTAGAAGTGATACACCCCTCTCGGAGGGCTGCATCATAGGCAGTATTGGAAATTTCATTCAGAGCATAATCAAAATTAAAAGGTTTTCTCCCCTCAAAGTTGGACCCGCTGTCTGAAAAGCAATAATGGCAAGAAAAACACAGTGGGATTCTTGGAAAGCTATAAACAAGGAAAAGACGAACAAGCAATGAAGGGGAAATCCTTACCAAACATGATGAAGTGGGAGTTGAGAGAATGAACTGGGCGTCGCCGGAAAGATGACCGGAGAAACTCTGAGACCTTCGGAATTGCAGAGCTTGAATTCGCAGAAAAGTTGCAGAGAGCTTTTGAGAATTCGGAAACGGTAAAAATTAAACTGTGCCCGTGGCTAGGGTTTTATAGGTGAAGAAGACAGTTGAAGGGACACTTCGATCCGAGTCGTCGAAGTCGAAGAGTTTTAATCTGGACCGTTGAGATGAAACGTGCAGAAGGACAACAGACATAATGATGAAACGGCCTGAAAAGCACTTTTCAGAAAAGAGCAGGCGCGAAAAATCAGGCACGAGGGCCGAAAACGTCGCTTCAATATCTACTGCATTTAAGAACTGGGGAATCGAGGAGACCCCTGGGATTTGGCAGTTACCCACGAAACGCTGAGGAAACGTGAAGGAAAAGACTAGTACTGAATGACCATGTCAAGGGAAAGATCCCCGATTTCAATATCGGGAGGTCGGGAGTTGGAAGACACGACGAACTAAAAGTCCCTCATGTCTTGGGGGCAAATGATGGGTTCGACTACAGCCGTCAGGCCCTTTAACGGTGAGGAAACGGCAAACAGGCCCACCAGGCCCCAAATGAAGGTCAAGATGACCTAGGAGAAGGGTCCCGACGAAGGGAGTCCCGATGATGAAAGGTCCCGACAGAGTCGGTCCCGACAGATGAGCTGGAAGCTCCCGATGAGAAGCCTTTAAGTAGGCCCCGATGACGAATCCCTGAGAACGATTGGCCCTGTCACGATGACGAGGGGCCCCGAGCGGTGACACAATGAGATAACTCTGGAGTCCCCGACGGGAGTCGGGAATCGTTACCAGAGGATAAGGCCAAGATACGCGGGGTGTGGCCGAGATACGCGGAACGTGGTTAAGATACACGGAGCGTGGCCGAGATACGCGGGGCGTGGCCGAGATAAGCGAGACCATGGCCTAGATAGGCGGGATCACATCTGAGATACGCGGGATACGGGCTTACCACCCCCAACGGTTCACCAGGTACCTGAGGCATCTCTTCGCCTATAAAAGGGCAAGAGGTCACCTCAGAACACTTACGTTGAATTACATACCCTTTGAGATTACTGCTTGCCAGTCCGTACTAGACACTCATTTAAGCATCGGAGAGGGATTCTGGGTCACCGCCCGGTCTATCCTTTCTTGAAAGATTGCGTGGAGCGAAGGAGCTAGGATCGCTGTCAAAGTCCGTGCCGGAGTTAGGTATATGTCACATTAGGGTTCTTGGGCCAGATCCAAATTCCAATTGACATGAGGCCCAAAATTGGGCCTCCCTATGCTTAGTGGTCGGCCGAATATTAGGAGTGGGTAAAGTGGACTTTTGTCCACTTTGCTCCTCCTATAAATTCATGGTGTTAGAGGATTTTTAAGGTTAATCACTATTCCCTCATCAGAGTGTTTTAGAGAGAAAAACCGTCCACCCAACACATAGGTATTTCGGCTGAACCTATAGTCACCCAAGAGGTGCCAATTTTCTTTCTAAGCAAACACTTCAGAGATCTGTCCCCGTACGAAGAATCGATCAGAGGCTTTGCTGTGGAGCTTGTACCGCGTGGGGCTTCTCTAACAAGAACCTCCACGGGTTCCGACCGGAGGATTGTGAACTCCCTCCTGCGAAGATCTTGGGTCTACGGATCATATTAAAGGTATGTGCGAATCTTCCGCTGCGTAATTTCGATTACTAATATGTACCATGATTTAGTATCCGTAGTGATTAGTCCCCGTACTCTAACAAAAGATTCGTGAATCTTCACAAGGATGCGTGCGTGTACACAAAGACCTCAGGGTCAAAGTATGTTATCTTGACGTTGTACGTCGATGACATTCTACTTGTCGCGAACGATGTGAGTTACTTAAATGAATCAAAGTCCTGGTTAGCATCTGCATTTGAGATGAAAGACATTGGTGAAGCCAATTACATCATAGGCATTACGATTACTAGGGATCGTGGTGCTCATAGATTATGTCTTTCTTAGGAAGCCTATATCAACGCCGGTTTTGTTTGGGTGTGCGTTTTCGAAGAGTTATGGCTCAAAGAACCTTGCAAAGCGTGAACAAATGAAAAGTTCAGAGTACCTCAGTATGGTAGGAAGTATGATGTACGCGATGCAATGCGCTCATCCTGATATCTGTTACGTTGTGGGTTTGGTAGCGCGTTTCCAACCGGACCCTGGTTATCAACATTTAAAAGTCGTCAAACGGATTATGAGCTATCTGAAAGGTACGGCAGACTACAGACTGTGTTATGATGGAAGTAAGCTAGAATTTATAGGATATAATGACGCCGTCCACGGTGGTGATCTAGATGATCGTATTTCCACCTCAGGATGAGTGTTTCTCTTTGATAATGTTGCAATCTCTTGGATGAGAAAGAAGCAATCCTGTGTCGCGCTTTCTACTCTGGAATCCGAATTTGTAGCTCTCTCAAAGAATGCACAGGAGGCTTTCTGGTTAAGGAGACTCATGACTGCCCTGCTTGACATCGAGGACGGGAGTAAGCCTTTATGCGTTTACTCTGACAGTCAAGCAGCGATAGAGGCAGTAAGGAATCGTAAGTACCAGAGTAGGACTAAACACATTAATATAAAATATAACTATGTGAAAAGTGTGGTAGATGACAAGCTTATCACAGTTGAATGCACGCCTTCTGAAAACATGGTTGCGGATCCATTAACTAAGCCTTTACGCAAGGATGTTTAAAAAAACACGTAAAACTGCTTGGCATGCGTAGGGTTTAGAAGGCTTATGATGTGACAGAAACATTTTTAATTTGGAGTAATGTTTGAATTAAATAATTGCTAATTGAGTTTATGATTTTACGACGTCATAATGGCAGTATTACATTGGATGGACGGTCTATAAACTAGTCGTTGGAGCGTAAAACCTCCTAATAAAATATGTCGAGTGTGGACCTTTTCATGTCACACAGGCTTGGTCGTATTGATGGAAAATATTCCTCAGCCATATCAATAACGACAAATAACCATTTTGTTTCGAATGATAAACCTGGTTAAGCAAAACGATCATTTGGTTTCGGGGTAACACGATTTAATCAAAATTTTGCAGCGTCGTGATGAACTCTGTTCGTCTACCACCACATTCTGGGCTACATGGGCATCTACGATAGCATATGACATTCCCAGTCCTGATATAAATCCGGGTTATGCTTGTTAGCATATGGTGACGTGGCGCCGTAATAGGAGCTCGTTAATTAAGGGAATTACCTAAGTTAATTAGGTAATTGTCAATCTGGGCTAATTGGGCCAAATCCAATTAGTAATTGACAAGGGAGGCCCAAAATGGGCCTCCCCCCTTATTATGCATAGTTCGGCCGAATGTGGTGTACCACATTGGTTGGAGTTGTCTTTTGGCAACTTCACAAATACTATATATAGGGGTGACTCCTAAGGGTTAATACATTCATAAATAAGAACAAGGATCTCCATTGAGAAAACTTGTTCTCCCCTAGTCTATATTTTCGGCACCATCATCATCAAGTCCGAGGTTCCATCTCCGTTGAAGAATCGATAAGAGGTCTTGTTGTGGAGCTACATCGCGTGGGACTTCTTCTAACGAAGAACTTGCACGTGGTTCCGACCGGAGGATCAGAACTCCCTCCACATCGTTCTCGGGCAGGAAAGTTAAAAGGTATGTGTACTAATTCCGCTGCGTAGATTAGATTTCTTGCTAGTACACGTTTAGCATTCCGTAGTATTACGTCCCGTAATCTAACAGTGGTATCAGAGCCTGTGTTAGGAGTTCTTAAAATTTTAATAAACTGATGTTCTTGATGTTCATAAAAACTGAATTTTTGATGTTCATGAACACCATGAAGAATCCGAAATTTTTAAGTAGATTTCATGTGTTTGATCTTTAAAAACTTAAATTTTCAAGTTTACATGTTTTTCTAGATCAAAACCAAATTTTTCATGATCAATTTAAGTTTGATGTTCATGATCTTCAAGAACACCATAAGTTTTATCAAGAACATGTTTTGGATTCATGATCAAGTTAGTGTTTGATCTTAAATTTTGACAACTTTTCCAATTTTCTTGTTAGTGCCGAAAATTCCTCAGGGTGTTTTAGGTAAAAAAATTAATTTTCTTGGCCACCAAGCAATTAAAGATTCGGCACAATCTATAAAAGATATAGGTTTCCATTTTTTAATTTTATTAATAGGTAACTATATCTAGAAGTTGGAAATAAGGATAGGTTCTAATATAATATTGTAAAAGATATTAACTATCAATATATATGGATTAAAATATGGTTAATATATATATTGATAGATTTAGTTACTAAGCCTCGATTTGGTACCGCTCTCGCGGCCCGCAACGAAACAGTGCTTTACCCCTAGATGTCCAGTCAACTGCTGCGCCTCAACGCATTTCGGGGAGAACCAGCTAGCTCTGGGTTCGAGTGGCATTTCACCCATAACCACAACTCATCCGCTGATTCTTCAACATCAGTCGGTTCGGACCTCCACATAGTTTCACCCAAGCTTCATCCTGGTCATGGATAGATCACCCAGGTTCGGGTCCATAAGCAGTGAAAATTGCCCTATGAAGACTCGCTTTCGCTACGGCTCCGGTGGGTTTAAACAATTAAGAAGATATATTGTCTACATATTTTAATCCCTAAAAGATATATTCGACAATATTTATATTTATATATATATATATATATATATATATATATATATATAAATATATATATATATAAGTACCGAATTTATATATATATATATATATATATATATATATACATAATTCGGCCAAAATTGTATATTAATATATACTTATATTGTTGATTGATTTACATCTCAAAGATATAATCTTGACAATATTTATATAAATATATATACATATGCCGAATTTATATATATATATATATAAGCATTATTGGAAATTATTTTATATAATTAATTATTGTTGATGGCTAAGTTAAGTTTTATGGTGGATTTTAAAACCCTACTTAGCCTATAAAATTATTTCGGCCGAACCCTAGGGTTCATGGGCCGGTCCAATTGCTAAACCGGATCGGGATAAATTATCCGGGTTTTCTTAATCGGGTAGGGTCGGACCATAGTAACTAAATTGAACCTAACCTAACCGGTTTTGAATGATAAACCGAACCACTATCTTATTTTATTGAACCCTTTCAGACCAAACCGGAATTTTTAATAACAGACCGAGTTGAACCGGATTTTAAAATTTGGACCGAACCTCCTTAAAATTTTTGGAAATTTTAAATTGTTCAATAAATTAGGATGTCAAATTTTAAATCCAAAATGTTTTCAAACTTTAAAATTAGCCCAAACAGTGCTCTTAGGGTTTTTTTTTAATACACGGTTTTAATCAAAACCCTAATGTCTGGTTTCGATTATGGGGATGGATCTCTGACTTGCATGTTTTTGGGACTGGATTAAATTAGTGGGCTGATTTGCAATTGTTTACTTTCTGCATCATGTATTTTGATATAATTAGAACTGTCGTCTTGACTTAGTTAAGCTAGCTGGATATTATATTGCGAGCATTGAGCTCTGGGATCTAAATATATGGTTTGCGCAATAGGATAGACATGCTATGCTGATTGAAAGTGCCTAGAATCCATGTCTAGAAATTCCAGTCACCAATTATGCATGATGTATGCGGATATTGCATGTTTTGACGCGTATGCTAGGATGTTCACAATAGAACGCATGTGATAATTTACTTTACGTAGAATTATGTATGATAGGAACATTAGACGCATGACGCGTAAGCATGTTGTGTTCGATATTTATGGCATGGTATGATAATTTTCTAGATGTAGTATAATTAAAAATATGCATGCGTAAATTATCGGATAATTTTACAAAATCATAAGGGCCTTAGGAAAGCCAAGATCGGGTATGCTTATCTGAAAATTCATGTTCCGGTAATTTGCAATAGAATAACTGTTTTCAAAAGACTGATCTATTAGATTGAAAACGACAATAGTGTGAATTCTTTCACGACACCCCCTTCCTTGGTTTACTGAAGGTTGGTTTGGTTTAGTGACTGAAGAATCACTATTCGTCGTATTCCATCATAATAGATAATCCGATGTTTGCAATTCTATTAAAATGTCGTTGTCTTCCTAACTTTGCATAATAACCTATGTGTTAGTTTTAATGGCTGGGTCGGTACGCTTTTATAAACCGTGCAATCTGGATGGTGTTGATTACGATGCATGGAGTGAAATGGTAAGAGAACGACTTATAGCATGTGAAGCACACGTGTGCATCATTCCTATAAGAGAGAAGATGATGGTACCGCCAGACAACAACCTAATTCCCAGAATTGGGAATATAAGTTGGGGAGATAAGAAAGCTTGCGAGGTGATATTAGCAGCCTTGGACAAAGAGGTTGCAGAGGACTTCACGCTCAACTATTCAGCTGCTCAGCTTTGGGCTGCTCTGAAACTCCATTTTAGAGGTGGAAAGGCAGCCGAAGCAAGACAGGTGATAATGGAGTATGATGATCTACTTTCAAATGACAACAGTGTGAAACCTGTGTCGAACCAGAGGATTGAAAGATCCAATTGGAGAAAGATAATCAATATCGCTCAGGGGTATCCCATGTCTTGGTTTGCTGATGACTTTGGACTAGAATACTTAATAACAGCAATTAAATATTATATATACTTGTTCACGGAAAAACCAAATGAGACTGACATGTTCCCCGGTGAACAATCACAAGAGGACAAAGGAAATAGCGGAGGAAACGAGATCGACTTGGTCCTCAAACGAGAATCGTAGTATGACAAATGCTACCGATTCCGTACTGTAAAAGGTACGCCTCGTTTGCCACTTATATGAAACCGTTAAACGTTTTGTATCACTAAGTATACTGATATAATTCACTTGTGAATTTCTTTCAGGCGTACTCGGTGAAGATGGCTGGAGTTTTCCTTTCAAGTTTTGTTTTCCTTTAACTCTAAGAGCTTTGTTCTGTATCTCATTAACGTACCAATGTCTATAAGTTCTCCTACCATCAATAAATGTTTGACATTAGTTAATTGTGATTCGGGATTATTGAATAAAGTAGTAACCATTCAATGGTCTACTTATCAAAATTAAATGGCCCAGTCAAATGGGTCCAATCCGAAACGAACAACTAATCCAGGGTTCTTCCAATAAAACAGATGAATCATACAAACATTCACATAATCAAACATCCATCGATTGCATAGTTCAAAAAGAAACCGACCAAAGTATTGCATTCTTATTTGTTAAAGTACTCCATTATAGTTTGTATCCCAAATAATGTGCATGTTTAAAACCGATTTTTCTTTTAAATTTGGAGACTAAAACGATTCTCAAAACCACGGCTTTTAACCGGGTATGCGCGTGGCGCATGTCACCTCGAAATACGGGACACATCGTTTTAGAATACGAATCAAGTATTTTTATGAATGCGGAATTTTCGTTTGTAATTCTTCAGATATAACTCATTGACAACTTTTGGGTTTTGGTCAATGATGTTTTTTTTTTACCTAGTTTTTAAAACTCGTATTCTTCGCGAGTAGTGCGTACTCTTAATGAATACTCGTTTTAATACGGAAATTAATGCGTCTTTGTGATAAGGTTTTACCCGAATCATTCGTTAGCTTTTATGGTAACGTGTTAACCGATTTTGTCAGAACATAATGTTTTACATTAATGTGAGTTAAATTAATCTCATCCCGCAGGAACAATTAATGTGTAACTCTAACATTATGTAATTCTAAGCTATGTTTATTGAAGTGTTTTAATGAATGCCTTTTAGCCAAACTCTTCGTTCAAGGCTAAGGGTGGGAGAGTCGTTTTACCGACTACTTCTTTTCATTTATTTAACTCATCCATAGATTTATCTATCTTATGGACCATGTATTCAAGCTGTCGCTTTTAATGCCATGGTATATATTCTAATTAGATTGTAGTAGCTGGAAGGCTTACATAAAATCTAGGGTTAACAGGTCTTTTGGTCCATGATGTTTGACAACTTTTGGGTTTTGGTCAATGATGTTTTTTTTAACCTAGTTTTGGTACCATATGTTTGCAGATTTTTTCTAGTTTTGGTCTAACCGTTACATTCCGTCCATTTTATGACATATTCAAGTCACGTGATCCACTCTAAACTTTAAATTTAGTCCCTCTAATACTTTCTTAACCTTTTTTTGGTTCAATTTAGTCCTGAAGTTTCAAAATTGACCCCAATTGGACAATAGGTCCAATTGAATTTTTGAAAATTCGGGACTAAATTGAACAAAAAAAAGGTTAGGAAAGTATTAGAGGGACTAAATTGAACAAAATTGAAAGTTTAGGGTGGATCACGTGACTTGTACATGTCAAAAAATGGACGGAATGTAACGGTCGGACCAAAACTAGAAAAAAATCTGCAAACATATGGTACCAAAACTAGGAGAAAAAAACATCATGGACCAAAACCCAAAAATGGTCAAACATCATAGGCCAAAAGACCTGTTAACCCTAGATTTTATGTAAGCCTTCCAGCTACTACAATCTAATTAGAATATCAACCATGGCATTAAAAGTGACAGCTTGAATACATGGTCCATAAGATAGATAAATATATGGATGAGTTAAATAAACGAAAAGAAGTAGTCGATAAAACGACTCTCCCACCCTTAGCCTTGAACGAAGAGTTTGGCTAAAAGGCATTCATTAAAACACTTCAATAAACATAGCTTAGAATTACATAATGTTAGAGTTACACATTAATTGTTCCTGCGGGATGAGATTAATTTAACTCACATTAATGTAAAACACTATGTTCTGACAAAATCGGTTAACACGTTACCATAAAAGCTAACGGATGATTTGGGTAAAACCTTATCACAAAGACGCATTAATTTGCGCATTAAAACGAGTATTCATTAAGAGTACGCACTACTCGCGAAGAATACGAGTTTTAAAATTAGCTTGGAACAATGGTTTCGTGGATAAACATGACACATTATAAAGGTTTGAGGATGAATTTCCAACGCTTTGCAAAACGAAACAAGCTAGTACTGATTGAGTTAACAGATGGTTGATGGAGATTCTCAGGTCCCACTTACTTCGAGTGGGTGAATTGATATAGCATAAGTGATTGAATTGGTAAATGATGATGGAAACGTGTTCACAATAAATCCAGTGAGAGGGCTCACTCCCCCTCACACATAATCATCACTAAATTTCAAAATGCGAATCAAGTCAGACCTGATAATCATGATAATGAACTATTTCAACTACCCCTTTTTCCTAGTGGGAGTGAAATAACCAACTTGGTTCCAGATCCTAGTGATCAAGGAATACATCTCGGAGGTAAAAAAAAAACCCCGAGACCGAGAGGATATTCCAAGTAAGTTCAACCACCACCATTGTTCCCAGTGGGAGTAATGCCCCGATAAGAAGCATTATTCCGAGTGGGAGTAACGATCAGACTAAAACATGGGATTAACGTGCCTAGACATAGTCAAAGGCAACGAACTTCTCTCGAGAAGTATCCCATCTAACGAGATGTGTTAAACATCTTGATGTTCGTTCTTGAACCAGTGACGGTTCAGTAAGCAAAGGAAGGACCTCAAAACTAGGGAATGGAGGATGAAATTTCCTAAATAAGAACTAATTCAGTTTTAGTCTTTAGTCGATTTATCTGTTAACCACAGAACTAGAAAGTGAAATCTTAGAATTCACTTCTGGTGGAAATTCGAGTGGTGCAGAACTCGAATAATTGGGAAAGGATATACCCAAATTCTAGGAGTGAACTTTGATAAAGACGGATTCACCGACTATGCGTTACACCATAGTCAGGGCCGTCCTTGCCCATAACTGCAAGTCTCGAACTCGAGCATGCATCAAATAGACATTAAGAACAAACCTCTCCAAGTAAAACTGGAGAAAGAGATCTATATGGAGCATTCGGAGAGTTTCATTACTCCTGGCAAAGAACGCAAAGTTTGCAAACTCCAAAGATCTATATATAGTCTTAAACAATCATCTCGGCAATGGTATCGCACATTCCACGAGGAAATCATTGGAAACGACGTGAATCTTCACAAGGATACTTGCGTATACACTAAGACCTCCGGGTCTAAGTATGTCATCATAACACTATACGTGGATGATATACTCATTGCTGCGAACGATATGAGTTTCATGAATAAATCAAAGTCCTGGTTAGCATCAGCATTCGAGATGAAAGACATGGGAGAGGCCACTTACATCTTAGGCATCAAAATTGCCCGAGATCGTGCCGCCCGGAGATTATGTCTATCTCAAGAATCATATATCAACAAACTGTTGAAAAGATTCAGAATGCTGGATGCTAAACCCGTGGATACGCCGGTTGTGTTCGGGTGCGCGCTATCGAAGCGTGATGGCCCGAAAAACCAGCAGGAGCGTCAACAGATGAAGAATGTAGAGTATCTGAGCATGGTAGGGAGTCTAATGTACGCCATGCTCTGTACTCGGCCAGACATCTGTTACGCTGTGGGCTTAGTAGCAAGATTCCAATCAGATCCTAGTTATCAACATCTAAAGGCCGTAAAACGAATTATCAGATATCTGAAAGGTACTGCCAACTACGTTCTGTGCTATGAGGGAGATCGGCTCGAATTGACCGGTTATAGTGACGCCGACCACGGTGGCGATCCAGATGATCGTCGGTCCACCACAGGAGGAGTTTTCCTCCTTGCTAATGCTGCCATATCATGGGTAAGCAAGAAGCAATCTTGTGTCGCGCTTTCCACTATGGAATCAGAATTCGTTGCCCTCTTCAAAAACGCATAAGAAGCGGTCTGGCTGAAAAGGCTTCTTACTGCATTAATTGGCACCGACAAGAAGAGTAAACCTGTGAAGGTGTACTCCGATAGTCAGGCGGCCATTGCGGCATTTAAGAATCCAAAGTACCATAGTAGGACTAAACACATTGATGTGAAATACATTTATGCTAGGTCGGTTCTGAAAGACAACATAATCGCTTTAGAATACTTTCCTACAGACAATATGGTCGCAGACCCTTTAAATAAGCCGTTACGTAGGGAAATTTTTGAAAAGCACGTAAAACTGCTTGGATTACGTAGGGCTTAAACTGCGTGGCTTGTAAAAGTGATAACATTTTGACATTTGAAATTATGTTTCAATTGAATAAAAGAATTGCAATTTGAGTTTATGATTTATTGACGTCATAATGATTAACAACATCGGATTTTACGGTCTATAAACTAAGTCGTAGAAAGAAGTAAAATTCTTCCACCAAAATTATGTTGAATGTGAACATTGCCTCGTCACACAGGCACGGTCATCTTATTAGGAGAGAGGGGCCTCTACCATAACAAGATTGGCTAAGAATCAGGGGGATAAACCTGATTAAACAAAACGATAACATTGTCACGCTTAACAACATGACTCAATCTTCGTTTTGTAAATCGCCGAGTTGGACTTTGTCCATCACTATATATAACATTCAAGGCCAGATGAGAGATTCTGCGATAGCATTATTGACATATCCCATCCCTGGCTTTACCAAGTGTGCTATCGACGCGTGCTTCATACTGCGCGTGCCACGTTCGACCACGGGGTCATGCTCAGTTGTGCTAGCTAGAATCCTTGTGATTCAAAGGGCGCATACTTCTTCACCTTGAGCGTGTGATTGATCCCGGAAGCCTTATGAAGATGCATCCAAAGTATCCTCACGGACTCAGAACTTATACCTAAGGTCTGGCTCAATGCTCGCTTCCCGGCGTACGAGCGTAGTGCCAAAGAAAACAGCCAAGTGACCACGTCTTGGAAACCGGTTGAGTCAGACTAAGGGTATAAGCGATGGGGATGGTCAAGTTCACATTTAATTCACCGACTCTCGTGTTCACTAGGTGGCCACCAACCGGATATTAGGTGAAGGTTGTGAGCACTTGTACGGATGCCCTGGAGAAGTATTCCTTTGTGGAAAACTGTGCAATTGGAGAATTAATAGTTGACCAAGGATATAGTGCGGTACATAGTTTTATTTCAAATGGGTTTGGTTCATGAAAGGGAATCAACGTTCTGCGGGCGCTACAATACTCCTAACAGATGAGTAGCACGATGCCCGTCGTATCCGCCGGTCGCACGGCAAGCCTCGTATGAACTATTCGTATACGGAGACGAAGACTGAAGACTGAGATGTTGATACTATTGCATAACCGTATAGATTAATGAGCACCCTCCCATTCTGGCGAGTGGGGTCTGTTAGCATATGGTGACGTGGCGCCGTAATAGAAGCCCGTTAATTAAGGGAATTAACTAAGTTAATTAGGTAATTGTCAATCTGGGCTAATTGGGCCAAATCAAACTAGTAATTGACAAGGGAGGCCCAAAATGGGTCTCCCCTTATTATGCATAGTTCGGCCGACTGTGGTGTACCACATTGGTTGGAGTTGCCTTTTGGCAACTCCACCGATACTATATATAGGGGTGACTCCTAAGGGTTAATACATTCATAAATAAGAACAAGGATCTCCATTGAGAAAACTTGTTCTCCCCTAGTCTATATTTTTGGCACCATCATCATCAAGTCCGAGGTTCCATCTCCGTTGAAGAATCGATCAGAGGTCTTGTTGTGGAGCTACATCGCGTGGGACTTCTTCTAACGAATAACTTTCACGTGATTCCGAATGGAGGATCAGAACTCCCTCCACATCGTTCTCGGGCAGGAAAGCTAAAAGGTATGTGTACTAATTCTGCTGCATAGATTAGATTTCTTGCTAGTACACGTTTAGCATTCCGTAGTATTACGTCCCCGTAATCCAACAGTGCTATCGACTCGCACTTTATACTGCGCGTGCCATGTTCGACCACAGAGTCAGACTCGGTTGTGTTAGAAGAAATCTTCCAAGATTTTGAAGGACACAAAATTCTTCACCTTGAGCGTGTGATTGATCCCGTGTGCTATATGAAGGAGCACCCGAAGTACCCTAATCACTCAAAAATCATATCCAAGGTTGGGCTCAATGTTTGTTCCTAGGCGTACAAGCATATCTCCCGAACAAAAAAGCCAAGTGACCATATTTTTAGCATCGATTGAGTTTAACTAAGGATATGAACGATGGGGATGGTCATGGTCATGTGCACCTGTAATTCTGCTACGAACCCGAATCTAATGTAACAAATCGTAACGGGGAATAAGAGGAAAACCCTAAGAGAGAAGGAATTGGGTTCAAGGAAGAAGGATTTCTAGAAGAATATCAAAGGGAGAAGAAGAACAATAGGCCGTAGCCAATTTCATAATTCATCATCGTTTTCTCTTTTCCCTTTTACTCCAATACATATATAAAGACATTAAACTAAAATACTACTTTGACCATTAACAATTGTTTCCTACTACTTACCCCCTAAACTATTATCCTTACTCATAAAGCCCATATTCTATACTAACAGTGATCATAACATTCCTCACCCCTTAAAAACACCTTGTCCTCAAGGTGACCGGGACCATTAAACCCATCATAATCTCTAACAAGTGCCCAAGTAAAGGTGAATACTAGTTGTGAATTTCCAGGACCATTAAAGCCATCATAATCTCGAAGTATTGTTCTCCTCAAGAAGACATATGCATCCATCAGTATAAACTTCATCAAATGTCGTTGAGCCACCGAATTAAAGAATATCTCAGTGTTGCAAGTTGAAACCAATTTCTTGAGTATAAGGTCTAGTTGAACTTTGAGTCCGGAATCAAGTGTAGCTATCCAAAAGGGATCGAATTCCTCCAACCGAAAAGAATCAATGAATGACACTTGAGGCGATATGATCAACTCGTATTTTTTTGACCCCAAAGCGTTCCTGGCAAATTAAAAATAGGTAGAATATGATCTCTGATTTTTCAATGATTTCGAAGTCATTGTATTCAATTTTCCCTTCTCCAATATAAGAATCACAACTCTCAACAATATCAAATTCTTCATCTTGGTTGTTTCGATCGTTCCCTTCATCAAGAAGTTTCTCGATATCACTACACAAGTGTTCTTCTAGTTCTTCATTGACTTTCCGATGAAAAAATTGACTCTGAAGCCGACAACAATTTTTATAAATATGTTGGTCATTTAAAACCATCTGAGCAACTCGGGCATTAAGGGTGGAGTCAAACTGAACTAGAAAATGAGTTTCTGCATACTGTGCAATCTTTTCCACACAATCCCGATGAGAAAATTTGGAGAAAACCTCAAGTAGGACCTCTTCGGAAATCGGGTACCAACAATCATGGATTGTTAACAAAAGACCTCGACTTGGTTCATCAACTTGAGTGAGATCTACCTCATCAACTCCTGGAATGAGACGAATGTGTTCTTCCATGAATGTAAATGCAATTTTCCTAGATTCAAATTGGCATTGAATCTTAGCAAGTTCAACCCTCATATTCACTATATCCATATCCATTGCAATTAGTTTATTTAGAATAAAACTAATCTCATCACAAATGTTGTAGAAATCACCATAATACATAGGGATGGCAACGGGGCAGGTCGGGGCGGGTTTTCGCAGCCCCGGACCCGCCCCGCGGGTCAGCCTGGCTGACCCGGACCCGGGTAAGTGTACCTCCCGGGTCGGGTCGGGTCAAAAATCCCGCGGGTCGACCCGCGGGGCCCCGACCCGACCCGACGTGAACAAATATTTTTTTTTTTTTTTTTTTTTTCACTTCTCAATATTAAATATAATTTTTTTTTGCCAAAATATTACATTATATGTAAATTCAAACCATAAATCTAACATCAATCAAATACAAACACATCAAATTCATCACCAAATACAAATTCAAATCCGAATACCAAATCAAAATTAACAAATCCTTTGGTCCATGTTATTTATATAGGTACTATATTAACCATATTGTTTAGTAAATGTTACATTATATTAACATTTTTTTTAAAAAAAAAAGTAAAAAAATGTATACATAGACATTTCGGGGCGGGTCAACGGGGCCCCGTGTCCCTAGACTAGGACCCGACCCGACTCGGGCCCGACCCGACCCGAACCCGACCCGCCCCGAACCCGACCCGTGACCCGCGGGTCGGCGGGTCAACACCGGGTCGGGGCCCCGCGGGTCAGCGGGGCCCCGAGACCCGTTGCCATCCCTAATAATACACCGAAACTCTTCACATCGGCATTTTTACAAACACCTTGTGTGCAAAGTAGAAAATAACCAATGCAGCAGACCCGTAGAAAATCAGCAACGCAGCAGTACACGTTGATTAAATAATGCAGCAACTCAATCAGATACAGGTAGTCAGCAGCAGTAAGAAGAATGTATGCATCAAATTAACGGCAGCAGCAACTCAATAGATAATTTCTAATTGTAGCAATTCAATCAGTTTTCAGCGAGGACCCATCAGATTTTATAGCAATAGCACCTGTGAGGATTATTGCAGCTACATGAGGTAATAATCCGGGTGACTGGGAAAGAACCTGTGTATGGCATCTTGAGAAAGCAGCGACACGAACTAAAGGATCGTGGATGGGTTATTACGAGCAGCGACCAAGTGACAGAGCACGTCAGAATAGCTGGTGGTGGCGCGAGCGTGGCTGATGGAGTGGTGGTGACCTGCGAAGGGCGGATTTACCGGCGACGGGCGGTGGCGGGAGAGGAGTCCGTCGACTGGCGGTGGTGGTCAAAATTTGATCAGTGATAGGGTTCCTCTCAACGAGAGCACCAATGCTACAAACCTGAATCTAATGTAACAGATCGTAACGGGGAAGAAGAGGAAAACCCTAAGAGAGAAGGGATTGGGTTCAAGGAAGATGGATTTCTAGAAGAATATCAAAGGGAGAAGAAAAACAAGAGACCGTAGCCAATTTCATAATTCATCATCGTTTTCTCTTTTCCCTTTTACTCCAATACATATATAAAAACATTAAACTAAAATACTACTTTGACCATCAACTATTGTTTCCTACTACTTACCCCCCCTAAACTATCCTTTCTCATAAAGCCCATATTCTATACTAATAGTGATCATAACAAATTCTCTGACTCTTGTATTCACTAGGTCGCCACCAACCGGATATTAGTTGAAGGTTGTGAATAATTGTGCGGATGCCTTGGAGAAGTATCCATTTGTGGGAACTAGGAAATTGGAGAATTACAGTTGACCAGTGTCACAACTTGGCACAGAGAAGTAATAGGTTTGATAACATGACGAGGAATCAACGTTCCGCGGACGCTACAACACTCTTAACCGATGAGTAGAATGATGTGCGTTGTGTCTGTCAGTCGCACGGTAAACCTCGTATGAACAATACGGGAACATGGTGGATCACGAATGAATATTAATTTGTTAGTCGACAACATATTAATAGACAACCTACCATTCCGGCGAGTGAGAGCTGTTGGCATTTGGTGTATATGGACAGCCATAATTGGGAGCCCCAGAGGATTACGATACTAAATACATAAATATCTTCGAATTTGACTTTCTGGATAACCAAACACATCGATTAATTTGAGATCTTAAGAGTTAATCCAAAGTTGACATGTTTTGAATAATAATAAAAAAAACTATAGATATTTAATAAATAAAATATATTTCTATTTTTCTCGATTCTTATATAATGTCTTTTTATTATTTTTTTAAACTTCCGAGTCCTGTTCGATATTTTGCCCTATTTTACAATTTTGAAAACTAGTTTATCAAATTTGCGTGTAATTTAAAAATAATTGCTTAATTTGAAAAATTTCCGTGATTCGTACGATTTTTCACTAAAATTAATATATATATATATATATATATATATATATACTAAGTTTTGAATTATTATTACAATAATGTACGTAAACTAGAAATATATGATACAATCTGTCAGTGAAAAACTACCCATCTTTCTTCTTTCACATAAAAAATGAAATTCGTCAATCAAAATAATATTACAAAATTTTTCTTTTTGCTTACGGTACTTAAAATTAGATAAAAGTCCTAATTAGTTAACATAAAAACTCGAAAATTTATATAAGAATATTTATCTCTCATTCTTCATTATACGTTTTTTTTTAACATCATTATAAGTTTTGTTCCTCCTTAATCATTATATGTATGCTCAATCAAACTTTTTTATACTCTAAAAAGCAATGATTATGAACAATTACTATCTAAACTTTGACTGATTTACCTACCCGGACTTCGCTTTTTTAAAATGTGTTAATTGAACCTTTAATTTCATACGAACCTTCTATCTCTATTATAATTTTTGTCAAATTGGAAGAAAATGAAATGTGTTAATCACATGAGGTCAATGTAAAAAAAATAAGGCCTTTTTCATGATTAATGAGATTAAATTGGACATTGCTGTCGAAAAATTTCTTTAATTTGATGCTTAATCATGTGGCAATTTACTTGGACATGCTAAACCTAATATGTCAATTACTGGGTAATTTGTTAGGATATGTGATATATGGTGAAACTTGAAATACAACTATAGTGATAGATTTGATGTTGTGAGAAAACTTATAGTGCAAGAAAGGTGATAACCGGTGATGTTAGAGAGTTGATGAGGTAAGGAGATTCAATGACACTCCTACAAATATTCATCATATGTTCATTTGACAATTAAGATGAATGAATGAATGGCAATATTTCCTTTTCTTTTATACAGTCGCTCTTAGCAATTCATTTCACCTTCGTAATCTTCATTCTCATTCTACTCAATTTATGTTCATCAAATCTATCCTCACTAATTGATATTCACTCACATGGTATCATAGAAGTTCGAATCTATCTTCGTGGCTTTTGTACTCGACCGAACCTCAGGTTTTTCGCTATCTCATTGGTTATAAATACGCACCTTCTATTTAGTCAAAAAATTGGTCTGCATTTTCCATCCAACTCAAATACAAGAATTATGAGCCTCTATGATAGACTGAAGGTTTTAAAACGCTTCAATCACCCAATGCAGGATTATATAGATGATGCTCAATCTAATTGTGATGTTCTTGATAGCTGTGATCATCATATTAGTGAAATTCCGCAATAGATATCCATCATTCTAAGAGGATTGAGAGGTCAATTTGATAGTGCAGCATTATTGATTCATGCCTCCAAATGTATTGATCTTCAATATGTTTGTTCTTTCTTGTTGGATACTGAATCAAGGGACCAGGCTGATCAATTCTATTGGTCAACATGTCCCATATTTTGACACATCACGCACTTGATGTCAAGTCTGTTCCAACATTTGTAATGAGGATGGATTTCCTTACCACAATGCTTGCAGATAGTGAAGTTTTTTCCTTTAGGCATCTGTCTGAGTTATACCCTCCTTCTCCACTTTCCTTTTAGACTAAGGTGAATTTTAACTCCAAGGCACCTTTAATGACTCACTCATTCTTCACGCATGAGCCTTCTTTTCCCTCGAGTTTGAAGAGCACTAAGCAATTCGACCAGTTTAAGAGTTAGACATATTTTAGTGTTTTCCGATGAGGTAATATTTGCTTCAAATATCTCATGAAGAGAGACTAAGATACTCTCCATAATTCTGACGTCCTTTATTTAAATTCCAAAAATTCTGATTTGGTTGGCTTTATTGATCAAATGATCTTAGTACTCTTCGTGGTCTTGGATTCCTTCGTTTGCTCATTCTCAAATTCAATGATTAAATTCAGAGACTTCATTCCACGAATATTGTCATCTCCGTTATATTTAAAATCCATGAAATCGCGGATAGCATTCGGTGACTGTAGGGATATAATTTTGATGAAAATTATAGATGTGACAATAGAGAAGACGCACGAATTTAGACGAGGTTAACTTGTCTTATTTTCTCTTTAGACCTTCATTTATGCTATAATATATACGGTTGTTGGGAAGAACATGAATTTCTTAATCCTCCTCAACAGCCTCTATGAAGGCTTCCATCTTGATCGACTAAGGTTGATAATTTGTGCAATCAAACTTTGGTGGACCAGTTGCAGAGAATGCGTCTTCCATAGATGATGTTTTAGGTGGATGATATCAATTTAGACAATCACTCAACCTCACAAATCCCTCAAGAAGTTTAGCTCTGATACCAATTTTGTTTTTCGAAGGTTTGAAGAACAAACAGAGGAAAATGTGCTGAAAACAAAATTAAAATATTATAGATCCGGATCAAATGGATTTATACAAGATATTCTTCAAACAACTAGCCTACTTTGTAGCTAAACATATACAACACTTATTCACTACTCTAACTAACCCAAAAACATGCCAACTGTTGGATCACGGCGGGAACTCCGGTTACGGTGACGGATTCCTTAGCTCCTCGCAATCCTGCAGAAGGGGAATAGAGGGCAGTGGCCCAGAATCCCTCTCCGATGCTTAACGTAAGTATGGCAGTTAACAGAGCAGGCAAACAACATGTGTGTATGTGTCAAACGTAACCCTAATCTGGAATAACTCCCCTCCTTTTATAGAGGAAAGGCTATCCCAGTTACCTGATTAGGCGGTTGGATCATGATCCATTATCCCACATATTTCGCCGTGTATCTTGCCCTGTATCTTGTACAGTTATTCGCATCCCCCAAATCTCGCCCATTATACCACTACTGTAATCGTGGCGAGATCTCCGGGATTGCGCTCTTACTGGCGAGTCTCGATCAATATCGGAGACTCCCAAGTTGCATCGTTGAGGATTCAGAATCGGGGAGTGGACTCCACTCCTATATCGGGACCGACTATGTCCAGGTCCGATATCTTCGGGGCTCTCATCTATTCGAGCCAGGCTTACTCGGGGCCATTCAATGTCGGGGCCTCCTTCCGTCGGAGCCCTTAGCCTTCTAGCACCCCAGCTCCTAGCCCAACGGGCCTAAGCGCCGTTTGTTAATCGTTAAGGGGCCTAACGGCCTCCGCCGGGGCCCATCATTTGCCCCCAAGACGTGAGGGACTTATAGTGCGTCGCGTCTTCCAACGTCGGACTCTTTCGCATCCTCATCGGAGGCCTTCGTGTGGAATGTCGGAGGCCATTGCCTTGGATCTTTTCGAGATCCTCTGGGATCTTGTTTGTATTCGAAGGGATTTCTTGATCAGACCAGCATTTAATGCTGATGGGAGATGAAGGAACGTTTCGGGCTCTGCACGCCTATCTGCTGAAAAAGCACTTTTCAACCGTTCCAATACGTCACTATTTCTTGTCTTATCTGTCCCATGCGTCCTGACGGTTCAGATTAAAACCGTTCCTATTTTTCGAATTGGCACGTTTTTCCTTGGACGATCATGATTGAATCGTTTCGAGTCCCGTGGCTTTGATTGTCCACCTCTTCAGTTCCTCTTTTCTTTTCTTATAAAACCCTAACCCTAGGCACTGTTTCACCTTTCTTTTACCTCTCCTTCTTTGCGATCCAAGAGCTCTGATTCTCCAAATTTCGAGTTTTCACCGGCGATTCGAGCAATTCAAGCTTTTCCGATCACGACCACTCCAACCACCATGTCTGGTAAGGCTCTTCATCCTATTGCTCTTTTCTTTTTCATCTTCGGTTTTCTTTAGGTTTCAATTTTTCCTTCTTTCCTTCCCTCGACGATTTTCAGCCGAGGGATCTGCTACTGTTGGCCAACCCTTCATCTTCAAGTATCTCAAGAACACGCTCGCGCCCATTAGCTTTGATAGGGCTCGTAGAGAGTGTGGTATTTTTGAATCCTCATTCGGGGCCCGCTATCCTTATGACAAATTCGATTCTCGTGAGCCTCAAATTACGCTCCCCAAAGGAGATGAGGTGTTCATCTCCCCAGGGCAGATTAGTGCAGGAATTCGACTGCCCTTCTGTCCGAGTTGGGTGGAGCTGTGCAACCATTATAAGACGTACCCCACGACCTTTTCCCCACACGCAATCCGTACATGGATTGCTTTCCAAGTGTGGTGTGATATCAATGGGGAGGACTGGAGCTATTCCCTGGAGCTTTGGCGGGTTCTCTACAAGATGACCTGCAACAAGGACGGAATTTGCTCCTTTACCCCCCGCCAGCCCGAGGGGACCGACGAGCAATATAGGGAGCTGGGCTGGGACAGGAAGGTGTCCTGGAAGATCTGCAAGGAACGGGCCATCATCTCCGACAAAGGGAACGACAATGCTAATTGGAAGGGGCAATATTTCTTCATTCAGCCTGGTCCCATCGAGTGGCCGAAGACCGTCGTGGAGGCTGATCCCCCCGTGCCTTTTCGTTCATGGTCGGAACAGACCAAGAGGGCCTTGATGCTCATCCAGGCTCGTCGCTGGGAGAAGGGTTACCGACCCTTCGAGGCCACTTCTGTCACTAACCGACAGCGGGTCAAGATTGGGATCATGCTGATCGATCCCAATTCCGGGGGAACAGTTCGTGACGGTGTTTCCAATGTAATTCTCTGGGTAATCTTCTAATTGTTTCTTTTTCACTGCTTACAGCCCCTCGAACATCGCTGACCGCCCGTCTATTTCAGGAGGATACCGATGCCTCCCACTCATTGAAGCGCAAGAAGAAGTCTTCCCACCGAAAGATTTCTGCCCCGTCGGGGCCGTCCAAGAAGAAGGCAAGGACCTCCGAGGCCCCCAGGTCTGCCCCCACCTCCGAGGGGCGGACTAACGCAGACGTGGTCAGGACCGCCTTCGGCGTTCGCTCCGAAAAAGAAGGTAAGGCAGTCTTTCGTGCTATAAAGAAATATAGAGAGTTAGTTCCTCAAGACCTTCAGGCCTCCGATATGGAAGGACGAGTTAGGGATGTCAGGAATATCCTTCGAGGGGAAACTCCACATGTTCTCGAGGCGGGCTATTATGACTTTTTCGGCAAAGAGAGATATATGGAGCGTCGTTTAATCTGGCACACCGATATCAAATTAATCCCTCGACTTATTCGCCCCGCTGCAGGTCCTGCGGACGTCGCCCCTGCTGCACCTGTCTCGGACTCCACGCCTGCAGCGGAGCCGGTGGTGGAAGATGCCCCGATGGAAGCCCGGGGCGAGTTCGGTCGGGTGACCAGCCTGGAGGACTCCCCTTCCGATGATCGAGCTGAGGAGGAAGGCCTCATCCTCCGAGGGAAGTCGAGGTTGACTCCTGTGGAGTCATCTGGTGGGAAGGCCTCTCCACTTCCTACCACGCCACCGTCGTCCTCTGCTCCACCATCCTCGCCAGTTAGGGGCGCGACCCCCGAAGCTCGAGTGAGCGAGGAAGCCGAAGAGCCCCGCCTGGTAGTACCTCCGTTCCCTTTGGATGGGGACTACTATCAGGCCTTCTCTTCGGACCAGGGCTCCGAGCCCTGGAGACCGGTGGAGTCCCTTCAGGGGGTCCCCCTGCATCGGGGGTGCCAGGAGAAGAACCTGGCCTTGCATTTGGTGTCGGGCTCGGTTCCGCCCTCTTTGAGGCGTCCCCTTTCTCTGGAAGGGGAAGACATCGATGCTGACATCCGGCAGATGGCTGTCCGTCGGATAGAGGTAAGTGAATTTTTTCTTTTGTTCATCTGAGGGCGTTCCGATTTTTGAGTACTAAGCTACATTTTGTTTTCAGGAAATCGCGGACCAGGATCGTTGCTTCGGCTACATCCTGTCTTTGCGGGAGGCTTTGGAGCGAGAGAGGGCCAACTCCAACCTCGAGAGCTTGACCAAGCTCCAGGAGGACCTAGCTGCCTCCGAGGCGTCAAGGCTCCGAGCGGAGGAGGGCGAAAAGCGAGCTGAGGCGCGGGCCGAGGAGATCAGGCAGCAGGCCGAGGAGGATAGGCAGCGGGCCGAGGAGCTCCGAGCCAAGCTTACTCAAGAGGCTCAGTCCCAACAGCGGCAGATTCTAAGTCTTGAGAGCTCGCTCAAGCGGGAGCAGCAGGCGGCCATGGCGGATCGGAGCCAGGCTGCCTTCGAGAAGGCAGCGTTGCAGGAAACGGCTGAGCGGCTGAAGCTCGAGAAGCAGAGGGCCATCGCAGAGCTAGAGGAGGCGAGGGCGGATCACTCCGCCCAATTAACAAACGCGAAGGTCCAAGGCCGCGAGGAGTATCGGAGCTCCGAGGACTTCAAGGAGGATGCGGCGAAACATTGTCAAGAAGATCTGCAGAATGCCATCCTCGATATTGTCGAAGAGCTTAACGAGACCTATGGGGACTCCATCGACTTGAGGAAGTCCAAGACTCTCGGCCCTGCTGCAGAAACGTACCTCAACCTCCCTTCAGAAAGCTCCTCTGAAGACGCCGACGAGTCTGCCCCTCCAAAGCCTTCCGAAGATTCAGCACCTGGAGTTTAAAATCTTAAGTCCTTGTACCTCTTCCTTATTATCTTTTTTGTACCGAACCTTTTAGGCCTTCGAGCCTTTTATGAATGTTTTCTTTTTCGGTCATGCTCTTCGTAACTCTTTTATCGGACCCTAAGGCTCTCCGTCGTCCTATGACGCTTTTAAATCGAACCTTAAAAACTTAAGGACTTCTCGGACGTCCAATGACGCTTTTAATCGAACCTTAATAACTTAAGGATTTTTCGGACGTCCAATGACGCTTTTAATCGAACCTTAATAACTTAAGGATCTTTCGGACGTCTAACAACGCTTTTTAATCGAACCTTAATAACTTAAGGATTTTTCGGACGTCCAATGACGCTTTTAATCGAACCTTAATAACTTAAGGATTTCTCGGACGTCCAATGACGCTTTTAATCGAACCTTAATAACTTAAGGATTTCTCGGACGTCCAATGACGCTTTTAATCGAACCTTAATAACTTAAGGATTTTTCGGACGTCCAATGACGCTTTTAATCGAACCTTAATAACTTAAGGATAACTTAGGAACACTTTGATCAGAAGTAACCTCTTTATTGATTGATGTCTTTAACATAGCATGCACCACTCAGGGCGACTTGATTACATCGTTGCGCCTCTACGGACGACTTATTTGTCAAACATGACATTTCTTCAGATGTTCACCACTAAAGGTGTTTCGTAATACTTTGCCGTCGAGGTCTTCTAGCTTGTAAGCATTTGAGGCCGGCATGCCTACGATCTTGTAAGGCCCTTCCCATTTCGGAGACATCTTGTTGATCCGATCCTGGAGGGTGAACTCATTCCGGCGTAGGACCAGCTCCCCCGCGTAGAACTGTCGCGACTTGACCTTCCGGTTATAGTATCTGGCCGTCGCCAAACGCATCCGAGCTTGCACTATGTCGGCCTCTAGCCGTTTTTCCTCTAACAAGGATAACTCCAGGCGCCTTGTTTCGTCATTCGTCAAAGGTCCTATCTTGGCTTTTCCTGGACTCGTCGAGGGCTCATAGCTTCTGGTTCGATGGGACGCCACAGCGATTTCCACAGGAGCGACCGCCTCCGTCCCATAAACAAGTGCAAACGGGGTTTCACCTGTTGACCGCTTGGGTGTCGTTCGGACCGCCCACAACACGTTTTCCAGCTCGTCTAGCCATTTTCCGTCCAAAGCGTAGACCCTCTTCTTCAAGCCCTCCATCACGATTTTGTTGGCAGCCTCCACCTGCCCATTGGTCTGGGCGTGACGCACGGATGCTGTCCGATGCTCGATATTGAACTCGTCTAGGAACCTCTCCAACTGGGCCCCATTAAACGGGGGACCGTTGTCACTGATGATCACCTTTGGCACCCCATATCTTGACAAAATTCGGGTCTGGAGGAACTTAATGATATGTCCCGCTGTTGTCTTGGCTAAGAGCTTAGCCTCGATCCATTTTGAGAAGTAGTCAATCGCAACTAGCAGATGTGTGCACTGGCTCTTTGCTTTCGGAAGGGGTCCCACCAGGTCAATGCCCCACTGTGCGAAGGGCCAAGCACTCCCAATGGGCATCAAATCAGCAGCGGGGGCTGTGATATTCGAAGCGTATCTCTGACACGCGTCACAGGATCAGACAAGCGCCGTTGCCTCCTTATTCATCGTAGGCCAATAATACCCCAAGTTCAACGCCTTTCTCAGGATGGATCGGGCGCCCTCGTGACAGGCTGCGACTCCTTCATGCAATTCTCTCAGAATTCGGGTCGTATCGGGTTCTGCTACGCATTTCAGGAAAGGTGTCGAAAGCAAACCCTTCTTGTATAACTGGTTATCCACCATCGCGTAGTTAATTGACATTCGCCGCAGTCGTTCCGCTGCCACTTTGTCTTCAGGCAGTGCCCCTGTAGTTAGGTACACGATTATCGGGGTCATCCAAGTGGGCTCCTCCTCTGACCCTGTTTCGATAATGCACACCTCCGATGGATCGGTCGTCGACAGAATCAGCCTCTCCAAGAAGTGTACCCTCCGAGTCTCCTCCAAAGGTGCCCCCAAAGCAAATTTGCTCAAGGCATCGGCCTCCACATTCTTTTCTCTTGGGATTGCCTCTATATCAAAGCTTTTGAAGCTCTCCTTTAATGTTTGAGCCTCCTGAAGATACTTCTTCATGATTGGATTCTTTGCTCCATACTGCCCCCGAATCTGGTTTACAATCAGGCTTGCATCACACTTCACCCTCAAATGTTCGATTCCAGTGCCCTTAGCGATCTTCAACCCTGTTATAAGAGCTTCATACTCTGCCTCGTTATTGGTGGCTTTAAATGTCAGGGCCAATGCATATCGAAGCGGCTCCGCCTCACCTGGTGGAATCAACACGAACCCTGCACCCGATCCGTCTGAGCTTGAGGAGCCATCTGTGTACAACTCCCAGGTGTTTTTCTTATTCGGCTGTTCCAACTGTCCTTCCGTCGGGACCTCGTCAGTCTTCCCGGTGGTTGCCCCTTCTACTGTTTCCGTTGCTTCAGGATCGGGAATAGTAGATTCAACTATAAAGTCGGCCAATGCCTGCCCTTTAATAGCTGTTCTTGGAGCGAAGTGAATTCGAAACTCGCTAAGTTCCACGGCCCACTTTACTAGTCTCCCCGACGCGTCGGGTCGGTTCAAGAAGTGTTTCAATGGCTGATCAGTCAACACCGTAATTTCATGCGCATGGAAGTAGGGCCGTAACTTTCGAGCAGTAATAATCAACGCAAAGAGATACTTCTCAATCGGAGGATAGTTCATTTCACTCTTGGCAAACGCCTTGCTTACATAATAGACAGGAATCTGATTACCCTTGACAGCTTTAACTAGAACAGAGCTTATTGCAAATGCAGAAATGGCCAAATAAAGATAGAGCGGCTCGCCTGGAGCTGGCTTCGCAAGCGGCGGGAGGTCGCGGAGATGTTGTTTGAGCGTTTGGAACGCCTCCTCACATTCAGCAGTCCATTCGAACTGTCGGTTGGCCCTTAACACATTGAAGAATGGCATCGATCGGTCACTGGCCTTGGATAAGAAGCGATTTATTGAAGCCAGCCGACCATTCAACACCTGCACCTCCCTATGGTTGGTCGGGGACTGCATCTCTTCTATCGCCCTTAGTTTCTCGGGATTCACCTCGATCCCCCTCTGGCTCACCATGAAGCCTAAGAACTTCCCAGAATGGACTCCGAAAGCGCACTTGGCCGGATTCAGGCGGACCTGGTGGAGCTTCATCCTCTCGAAGGCCATAGCCAAATCATCGACATGGTCCGATGCTCGTCGAGATTTCACCAACATGTCATCTACATAAGCTTCCATGGTGCCTCCGATCATATCCCCGAACAGCTTGTTCACCATTCTCTGATAGGTCGCTCCTGCATTTATCAGGCCAAAAGGCATGACATCGTACTGGAAGACTTCGCTGTCAGCGTAGAAGGCGGTGTGTTGGGCATCCTTTTTCGCCATCTTTATCTGGTTATAACCAGAATAAGCATCCAAAAAGCTCAGCAGCTCATGCCCCGAGGTAGCATCCACTAGCTGATCGATCCGCGGGAGCGGATAACAGTCCTTCGGACAGGCTTTGTTCAGGTCGCGGAAGTCGACACACATCCGCCACTTCCCGTTGCTCTTCCTTACCAGCACTGGGTTGGCTACCCACGTCTGGAATCGGATTTCCCTAATGAACCCAGCATCAAGCAACCTGCCAACCTCCTGCTGGATTGCAATCCTCTTGTCTGCCCCCATCGGACGTCTCTTCTGTGCGATCGGCTTGATCATAGGGTCGATGTTCAGTTCGTGCTCGATCACGTCCCGGCTGATTCCTGGCATATCACTCGGGGACCAGGCAAACAGCTCCTTAAATTCTTGCAAGAGCGCAATCAACTCCTGGGCCCTTTCGTCGGATAAGGCCGATCCGATTTTTACCTTCCTCTCGGGCCCATCTATCTCGACTTCTTTTAGGTCCTCCATGGGGGCGGGACGCCCAAACTCCTCTCGAGGGTCGGTGTCGGTCTGGAGTACCGACATAGCTTCCTTCCTTGATCTCCTGGTGGCGTTGACATAGCATCGTCTCGACGCCACTTGGTCGCCTTTCACTTCGCCGACCCCATTCTCAGTCGGGAACTTCAGTTTCTGATGAACAGTTGAGGCTACTGCCATCAGTGGATTGATAGTGGTTCTTCCAATGATTGCATTGTACGTCCCTGTGGATTCGACCACCACGAACTCCACATTCCTCTTCTCCATCTTCCAGCCACTGCCGAACCACACGGGCAACGTGATAACTCCTAACGGATAAGAGGTTGTGCCACAAAATCCTACCATCGGGAAGTTAACCTCCCGCAAATCTTTCTTCTTCTTTCCCATCTGCTCCAGGGCGTCGGAGAAGAGGATGTCGGAGGAGCTCCCTCCATCAATGAGGATCCTCTTCACTTCGAATCCTCCTACATCCAGTGTTACTACTAGGGCATCCTCGTGGGGGGTCTCTACTCCCTCCAGATCCTTCGCCGAGAAGGTGATCTCCATCTCTTCCTTCGGGGTCCACGACCGCGATCTTTTTCCCAAAACCACTGCGACTGGCACTTGGTTGGCATAACGCTCCCGAGAGGATGATGTGTCTCCTCCTGCAGCGAACCCTCCATGGATCACATTAATAATCCTCTTCTGTCGGGACCCGGATGGGCCCTCCGAAGGCTCTGCGTCGGACCTCCTCTTCCTGGGGGACCTCGATCGAGATTTGGACCTTGACCGAGATCGTGAACGGGGCTTGCAGCGTGAGTCCCCTAGGAACTCCTTCAACTTACCCCTCTGGATAAGCTTCTCTATTTCCTTCTTCAGTTCTCGACATTGGTCAGTGTCGTGACCGGAGGCCCGATGAAATCGGCAGTAACGGTCGGTGCGGGAGCCCAATTTTTCTCCTTCCTTCTTCTTGGGGAAACGAGCGAGGCCTTGCTTCTCCATCACCGCTAAGACCTCTTTCAAAGGCCTGTTGAGGGGGGTAAACTCTTCCTTCTGACTGTCCCTTCTGTTCGGACGCTTATCCTCCCTCCGATCAGAACGTCCTCGACTCCGACTACCCTCGGAGTTATCCTTCCTGTGCCGGTTGTCCAATGATTTGAACAAGTGTTTTCCTTCGTGCCCCTTGGGAGAAGCCAGTTCTCCGGCGGCAATCTTCGACTCCTGGACGTCGATTTGCTGTTTCACCCTTGCCTGGAGCGCCTCCATGTTCCAGACATTTTTGGCCGCGATGCTGTGCAGTAAGTCGGAACCGTAAGGGGGTTTAAGGTTCTTCAGGAAGGTACGGATGGCCTCGCCCTCCGATATTTCCTCATCCAGCTCAGTCATGCCAGCGGTATAACGCTGGTAATATTGGGCCAGCGACTCGTCAGGCCTCTGGACCACCTCATGCAGGGTCCGAACACTTTTTAGAAGCCGTCGACGTCCTTGATACTGGGCGATGAATCGCTGATGCATATCCTTCCAGCAGGTGATACATCCAGTGGGCAGACTGTAGAACCAGGTCATCGCCTTCTCCCCGAGGGTGCTCGGGAACAGAGCGCAGATAACATCCTCGTCTGGGGTCCTGCCCATGCATGCTGTCAGGTGCTTTTGTACGTGGCGAACCGGGTCCGCGTCCCCGTCGTACTCGTCTATCTTCGGGATACCCAAGCCTGGAGGGGCCAGGGTATGAATCAGCCTGGGCACGAAGGGATGGGTTTCTTGACTCCCGAGCTCCGACATCATTGGCTTCTGGTCTCCCATACAGATACCCACAATTCTCACCACCTGATCGGCGGTGAGGGGACCATTCAGGGGAATGGTCCTTTGCTGCACTGGCCCCGGTCCATCGACCACAAAATTCTCCGCCGGTGCTGGATTGGGGGGAATAGGCTGTTCCCTTAATGGAGGAGGTGGAGGCAAGTTGTCGTCCCCTGCCTTCTGGGAATGTCTCGCCGCGGAGGGAGCGGCGGTAGATCAGCCTGCCTTCTAGCAGCTTCTCTTCGGTCTAGGAGGGCCTCCATGGCCTCCATGAATAGGGGCATGGCCTCTGCCACTACCCTGGCCAGCTCCGGATTCGGGGGAGGTGCTTCGTTCCGGCGAATGCTGTCACCCTCATCTCTCAGATCCTGATGCTGGGCAGCATCCTCAGGGGGATTGCTGGCGGCCGGCACCTGCTTGCCTGAACGCTGCGGTCTATTGCCAGCCATGATACGGAATCAAAGGAAAGCAAACTTACTTTTCGGCTTTTTGTTGCGTTTCCCACAGACGGCGCCAATGTTGGATCACGGCGGGAACTCCGGTTACGGTGACGGATTCCTTAGCTCCTCGCAATCCTGCAGAAGGGGAATAGAGGGCAGTGGCCCAGAATCCCTCTCCGATGCTTAACGTAAGTATGGCAGTTAACAGAGCAGGCAAACAACATGTGTGTATGTGTCAAACGTAACCCTAATCTGGAATAACTCCCCTCCTTTTATAGAGGAAAGGCTATCCCAGTTACCTGATTAGGCGGTTGGATCATCATCCATTATCCCACATATTTCGCCGTGTATCTTGCCCTGTATCTTGTACAGTTATTCGCATCCCCCAAATCTCGCCCATTATACCACTACTGTAATCGTGGCGAGATCTCCGGGATTGCGCTCTTACTGGCGAGTCTCGATCAATATCGGAGACTCCCAAGTTGCATCGTTGAGGATTCGGAATCGGGGAGTGGACTCCACTCCTATATCGGGACCGACTATGTCCAGGTCCGATATCTTCGGGGCTCTCATCTATTCGAGCCAGGCTTACTCGGGGCCATTCAATGTCGGGGCCTCCTTCCGTCGGAGCCCTTAGCCTTCTAGCACCCCAGCTCCTAGCCCAACGGGCCTAAGCGCCGTTTGTTAATCGTTAAGGGGCCTAACGGCCTCCGCCGGGGCCCATCACCAACTAAATGAAATGGAGACTAACTTCTAGCCTAAGAATCAACAATATTCTTACTTGAATACAAACAAATCGAAACTTAAAAGGTTTCCTAACTTGAGCGTATCCAACTAAATTATCTAAAATAATGACACCTGAATTAACTAACAGTATCCTCCTAATTCAGGTAACTACAAACTCCCAAACCTTTTCTAAGATACTCTAATCTAGCAATTTGAAATTTATAGGTAAATATGTCTGCAATTTATTCTTTCGTGCTGCAATAAATCAGCTTCATTTATTTTTTATGAACCACCATTAGGAAAGTAATACTTGACCTTGAAATGTTTAGTTCTTCTATGAAACACTGGATTTTGTGAGATGGAAATTTCTGCTTGGTTGTTCGCAAAGATCTCAGTGATTCCATATTAGTTTCTTTAAGGTCCTGCATAAGTTTCCTTAGCCAGATTTCTTGTTTGGATGCTTCAGAGGCCGCTTATGAATTCAGTTTATGCAGTTGAAAGGGCCATAACTTCTTGCTTTCTTGAAAACCATGAAAAAGATCCAGACCCGAAGGAAAAGCACTAATGTGAGGTACTTCTAAGATCATCCTCAGAACTAGCCGAATCACTATTTGAGTAACTAAATAATATAGCACATTGCCTATGCTTGAATTTGATTCCATGTGGCAGAGTACCCTTCAACTCACCACACGTTTTGTTACCATCATATGTGACTCGCTAAGGCATCTAAGAAACCTAGAAAGCAAACTTATATGATATAAGATTTCAGAACGCGTTGTAGGGAGGTACATAAGGCAGCTATTGAGTATTTTCTAGGTCTTCTCATATGCAGTATCTGCACGATCATCCTTTTAAAATTTAGACTTGAGTACCATTGGCGTACTCACTTATTTGTTGTCCTCCATCTTGAACCTAGTCAAAATCTCCTTTAGATCGGACATTTCAAATATATGTATCATCTTCCTTTTTAACTCCTCAACTTGTATGGCTTAGTTACATATAATTACCAAGTCAATATACTTATAGACAAGATCGCCACATCAGTATCTGACTGTAGTTTATAGAGAGTGGATTCACTTGGATAGTTCTTGAAACCAAGTTGCTACAAATGATCATCTATCTTGTTTTATGACTGCCTTGGAGCTTGCTTCAAACCATAGAATGCCTTTTTAAACTTAAGCAGATTTTCTTCTTGGCCTTGAACAAGGGATCCATATGGTTGTTTAATGAAGAGTGCCTCATTCAACTCACCATTTAGGAAAACTGACTTCACATCAAGCTGAAGAATCTTCCAACCCCTTTGAGTAGCAATGTATATGACCATACAAATGTTGTCAAGCCTCTCGCCAAGAGCAAAGTTTCTGAGAAATCAACTACCTAGAGATGTGTATACCCTTCCTTGTGTTTATTGATTGAGCCATCAAAATTAAATTTGGTCCTGAAGACCCATATGACACCTATTACCTTCTTTCCTTTTGGCATCTCCCATGTGTCATTATTTTCAATCATGGACAACTCCTCTTGCATTGCACCTAGCCATTTCTCATAATCTCTAGCATCTTCAAATCTCGCAGGTTCAAGTACTGCAATATTGCTCTCTGGTATATCTCAGCAAGTGACTTTGTGCCCTTAACTGATTGGTGATCAGTCTGGAAATTTTCATCGAGGGTCACCTTCTTCTCCATTTCTTCATTTGAACACTCTCATTTCTCTTCTTCAAGGAAATGGACGTCCATGATCACGGAGGTCTTGTATATATTTGGATGATAGATCCTATAGGTTTTTCAAACTTGACTGTAGCTTTTGAAGACCCATGGTTCTGTTCTTGGATCAAGTTGTCTATATTCACTAAAAGCAATCCAGTATATCAAACAAAACCAAAAACCTTGAAATTTCGGAGTTTAGGTTTGTTTTCATACCATGCTTCATGTGATATCTTCTTCTTCAAAGCTCTTGTGGGTAGTTTATTCAGTATGAATACTGAGGAGCGAGCTGCTTCTGCCCTGAAATTATTTAGAAGGCCCTTCTCATGCTTCAAAGATCTGGCTATCTCCATTATATGTTTGTACACTTTCTTTCTGTGATCTGATTTTATTGTGGTGAATATGGAAAACTGAAATGATGCTCGATCCCATATATTTTTGCAGAAGTTGTCAAATCTCTCAAATGTATATACTCAGTGGCATTGTCAGATCGTATGACCTGAATCTTGCACCCACTTTGATTTTCAATCGAAGACTTAAAATCTCTAAACACACATGCTACTTCCGACTTGAATTTCATAAAATATATCCAAGACATTTGATGAATATCTTCCCAATTCGAATCGTATTTACGTTTCGGACTGCGTAAACATGTCAAAATAACATAAACGGATCAAAACACGTTCTCGAGGGTCAAAACGGTCCAGATGCGCGACACACGCGTCTGGACCGGTCCGGATTGCCCTAGGCGACCCGGATCACGCCAGGATTGCCTAAATCCGACGTGATCCGAGTCGTCGTCTGCAACATGCGTGTTCCATTTGTGTTCTTACTCTAAGTTAGAGTTTTCCAATAGCCAACCTTGATCAAACCAGACGACGGTTCACACTTTCTTTTAAACCAGCGTCGAACCGCACAAAAACCGGGGTCGGTTCTAAGGTTTCCTACAAAAGGGACCTAGGCCACCCATTTCATTCTTTATCTTCATTTGAGATTGGCTTAGGAGCTCTGAATTCTCTAGCTTTCTCTCTCTTGCAGCAAGTGCGAAGCAAGTAGTGCGAGTAGAAGGACCTAACACGGCGATCAACCTGGAGATTCGTCAAGTCCGTTACATCAAGCGGGTCTGGGTGAAACATTTGGCGCCGTCCGCGATATTCGAACAAAAAGCTATATTGCACTACAAGTTATGGCGAGTAATCACCCTCCTCCTGACAATGCAACCCGCAAGAAAAGAAGAAAAGCCCAGGGCGCCCGAAAAAGACAACCGTCGAGCAGACAAGTAAGCAGGCGCCAGCGAGGAGTCAGCTTGGACCTTCTCACAACCCCGAGGCTACCTCGACTGCTTCATCCGTGCCCGCAAAAAGCGTGCCTGCCGCACAGCACAAACCACATTTTTCTTGAAAATCATGAATATTAATTTAACCAAGAACATAAAAATTTCGGACCTATCACATAAACCCTAAAAATTCAAAACTTTTTAAATTTTCTTTTAAAAATATTTCGGTCCAAAATTTATATTTTCAAGAACACCAATTTATCAAAATCATGAACTCCTAACACAGGCTCTGATACCACTGTTAGATTACGGGTAGTAATCACTACGGAAACACAAAACATGGTACGTGCATGTACTCGAAATTACGTAGCAGAAGAGTTACACCTACCTCAACAGTTACCGTAGTCCAAGATCCTTTGTACGAGGGAGTTTTCGATTCACCGGACAGAACCCGTAGAGGTTCTTATGAAAGAAGCCATACGTGGTGTTAGCTCCACGGCAAAGCCTCAGATCAATTCTTGGCACGGGGACAGATCTTCGGACAGTTGCTCGAAAGCTTGGCACACCCCTGGTGAAAGTATGGTTCAGCCGAACTAGTGAGGTGTGGGATGAGGGTTTTCTCTCTAAAACACTCATGTCAGGGAATTATGATTAACCCTAAATATTCTCTAACGCCTCTTATTTATCTTATTTATAAGAGGAGTAAAGTGGACAAAGGTCTACTTTACCCCACCTAAACATTTCGGCCGACCTATATATTGGGGAGGCCCAATTTTGGGCCTCCCATGTCAATTGGGATTTGTGTCTAACCCAATTACCCTAATGTGACATTTACCTAAGTTCATGAGGTAAACTATACATTATGGGCTACCAATTACGGTGCCCATCACCATATGCGTACACTTTTACCTTCGTTTCACCAATTGAAAGGACGCTGGAGCTAGAAACCTCATGATCAAATATGATAGTATTCTCCGCATGGATGCCGGTATAAAATCCGTTCATGAACTTGATAACGAAAGGGATGCGTGGTAGAGGATTCATATTCTGATGAAAAGGTTTTCTCTCTCTTCTGGTCCGCCGATGACAATTGACTCACACGTATGATAAAACCGATTAAGACAATTGTAGATCTGTTCGAAGGTGGCTACGATAGAGAAACCTCAATCTCAGATAAATCATACGATTCGAATGAAAACTTCTCTCATATGCACGCGATGCTAAAAGAATCGAGCAACAAAAGGTCCAAACTAAAATCTGGTGGGTCACATAACTTTTGATGAAGTGCGTCTCAGGGACGCCTCGTTTTCCATGTACATAAAGTTGTAAAAGATTTTAGGGTTAAAGGTACTTTCATACCACATGTTTGACCGAATGTGGATTTTAGTACTGGATGTTTAGTTTTGTATACTTTTGGTACCAAACGTTTGAAAAAATGTGGCTTTTGGTACATCTGTTAGTTGGCCGTTAGTTTTGGCCGTTAAATGACATGTGCAAGTCACGTGATCGACCCTAAACTTTTGATTTTGTTCAATTTAGTTCCTCAAATATATTCATAACTTTTATTTTGTTTAATTTAGTTCTAAAACTTCAAAATCGAACTCAATAAAACCAATCAAATTCAATTGACCTAGCCCCATTTAGTTCAAATTGATCCAATTGGGGATAGGTCCCAATGGGTTCGATTTTGAAGTTTTAGGACCAAATTAAACAAAATAAAAGTTAGGAATATATTTGAGGGACTAAATTGAACAAAATCTAAAGTTTAGGGTCGATCACGTAACTTGCACATGTCAATTAACGGCCAAAACTAACGGCCAACTAACGGATGTACCAAAAGCCAATTTTTTCAAACGTTTGGTACCAAAAGTATACAAAACTAAACATCCAGTACTAAAAACCACATTCGGTCAAACATGTGGTGTGAAAAGTACCTTTAACCCAAGATTTTATTCTGACACAGATCATCTGACGTGAGAGGCCCAAAAAATTGGGCCTTCCTTATACTACATAGGCCGGCCGAACTTAACAATGGGCAAAGTGGACTTTTGTCTACTTTGCTCCTCCTATAAATAAGGGGTGTTAGGGTTTTTATTAAGGTAATTCACAATTCCTCTTAAGTGGTGATTTGAGAGAAAAACCCTCATCCCTAAATACCTAGTTCGGCTGAACCTCTTGTGACACCAAGGGTGTGCCAATTTGCTTCGAGCAAACACTCCGGAGATCCGTCCGTTCCAAGAATCGATCAGAGGCTTTGCTGTGGAGACTATACTAATTAGGGCTTCCTTAACAAGAACCTCTACGGGTTCCGTCCGGTGGATCGTGAACTCCCTCAGCAAGATCTTGGGACTACGGAAAAGGTTTAAGGTATGTGCACATCTTCCTCTGCATAATTCTGATTACAAACATGTACCTGTGTTTATGTTTCCGTAGTAATCTGTCCCGTAATCCAACACTCATATGCAAATGAAAATTTATATCAAGCATTAGGTCAAAAACACACTTCCTATTAAATTTTTACTTTGAATCGACGTGTCCCATCTATTGAGGAACTTCCGCGTGACGCGCATATCACCAGCTTTTATCCATGGTGAAATCGTTTCGTTTCCAAAATTTAAATTAATCGGTTTCGTACATGTTCATCATTACAATCTTAATTATTTCATGGAGTACTAACAAATAAGGAAGGTTATGAGTTTTATTCTAAGTTCGCAATCGATTAAGTATTGATGAATCATAATATGTGTGTGAATTCAATGTGTCGACTTGAGAACATGGATTATAATTTCTGAACTATTCTAATTAATTGGTGATGGGTTCCGATGTAATCGTTAGCCCCGTTAACAGCCAATGGACGGCGAGTAGGTCCAGTGGGCCTCGTGAAAAGCCTGGAAGGCCCAGAGGCCCAGTATGAAGGGCCCCGACGTTAGCGGTCCCGATACATGAGCTGAATGCTCCCGACAAGAAGCCTCTGAGTAGGACCCGATATGCCTTAGTAAAGGCCCCGATGATAAAAGCCCCGCAGAGGCTGGACCTGTCTCATGAGACAAAGGGTCCTGGGTGGTGACCTAGAATGAGATAACTCTGGAGTCCCCGACAGAAGTCGAGACTTGCGATCAGAGGATAAGACCGAGAAACCCGCCTACTAGATAGAGTAGTGGGACGACGGTTAAAGATATAGATAAACTTCCCCGAGATACGCAGGGCGTGCCCGAGATACGCGGAGTATGGGTAAGATACGCGGAGCGTGGGGCGAAATCTACGGAATCCCGAACAAGATATATGGAATCGTAGCGAGATATACGGAATCATGGGCAAAACGGCCAATCACCGTCACATGTAACTGAGTAACTTCCCCTCCTATATAAAGGAGGAAGTTACCTCAGAAAACACATCATCTGATACGCACTTAGATTACTGCTGCCACCCCATTGATCATATACTCATTTAAGCATCGGAGAGGGATTCTGGGTCACCACCCAGGTCATCCCCTTTTTGCAGGATTACGCGGAGCCCAGGAGTCCAGAGCTTTCCGTCAAGGACGTAACGGAGCTTCGCCCGTGATCCAACATTGGCGCCGTCTGTGGGAAACTAACAAAAAGCCAAAATAGTTTCTACCAGATCAATGGCCGGTGGTGGCAAGAAGAAGCAAGTTCAGGCTGGCAGTTCTCGCCCCGCTGGAACTGTGAATTCCCCGTTGCCGGAACATGTTGCTGAACAAGGCGAATACCCTGCTGTTTCTCAGACAGGGGGGCACGGTGATGAGGAGGTCTCTGTCCGAGACACGACGCGGAACAGGCAAGTGGATGCTCCCCCAAACCGGGTGGTGCACGGAGAGGAAGCCCCGCGAAGAGAAGTAGGTTCCTCTTCAAACTCGGAGTTGGCCAAGGCAGTAGCAGATGCTATGCCTATGTTCTTGGCGGCCATGGAGGCTCTGTTAGACAAGAGAGAGGCTGCCAGGAGGGCAGAGGAGTTGCCTCCGCGAGAAGAGCTGCCTCCACCCCCTCCGAGGGTGGTTCCAGAAGAACAGGAAGTTCAAGAGATTCAGCCCAGGAATAAGGGTAAGGAGCCCGCGTACTCAGAGAAGTTCGTGGTTGATGGTCCCGGACCAGTGCAAAACAGGACCATTCCCCTGAATGGCCCCATCACCCCCGATCAGGTGGTGAAAATCGTCAGTATCTGCATGGGCGATCAGAAGCAAATGACATCGGAGCTGAGGGATCGATCCAGCCATCCTTTCGTTCCGCGACTAATAGATACTGTCGCCCCGCCCGGGCTAGGAATAGCAGCCATTAAGGAGTATGATGGTGAAGGAGACCCGGTTCGCCATGTTCAGAGACATGTCCAGGCCTGTATGGGTAGGACTTCGAACAATGACCTCATATGCTCATTGTTCCCGATAACCTTGGGAGAAAGGGCCATGACTTGATTCTTCAGCCTACCGCCGGGAAGCATTACATGCTGGGCCGACATGCATGACCGCTTCATCAAGCAATATCAGGGCCGCAGGCGTCTCCTGAAGAGTGTAAGGTCCCTGACCCAGGTGGTACAGAGACCCGATGAATCGTTGGGTGAGACCATCCGCACTTTCCTTCGGAACCTTACTGCTCCGTATGGTTCCGACCTGATGCACAGTGTAGCCGCGAAGGCTGTATGGAGTATGGAGGCCCTGCAAGCGAGGGTGAAAGAGCAAATCGACGTCCAGGAGTCGAAGATTGCTGCCGGAGAGCTCGATCCTCCGAAGTCGGGAAGAGGAAAGCCATCGTCCAAGCTGTCGGATGATCGCAAAGGGAGCGACAAGTCTGAGGGGAGTAGGAACCGTGGTCGCCCCGAGAGAAGGGAGGACAGGCGTCCTCCGAAGAAGGATAACCGCGAAGGTCGTAGTGTCCCCATCAACAACTCGATGACCTCCATGCTAGCTGTGATGGATCGGCAGGGTCTTGCCCGATACCCCCCGAGGAAGGAAGGAGAGTTCTTGGGAGGTCGCTCTGATCGTTATTGTCGGTACCATCGAGCAAATGGTCACGACACAGATAACTGTCGGGAGCTGAAGAAGGAGATAGAGAAGCTGATCCAGAAGGGGAAGCTTAAGGAGTTCGTCGGAAGGGGAAGGTGCCGATCCCGTTCCAAAAGTCGGTCGCGGTCCCGTTCCAAGTCTCGTGACCGACCCCCGAAGAAGAAGAAAGTTGAGTCAGAGCCCTCTGGTTCTGGTGCCCGTAAGGAGAGACGAGGAACCATTAACGTCATTCATGGAGGAATGGCAGCGGGAGGTGACACCACTGCTTCTAGGGAGAATTATGCTTCTCGCATCTCCGCTGCTGTGGTGCTAGGCAAGAGGTCCCGGTCGTGGACTCTAAAGGAGGAAATGGTGATTTCCTTCTCGGCGGAGGATTTGATAGGCGTGGAGAGCCCCCACGATGACGCCCTGGTCGTGACCTTGGACGTGGACGGATTCGAGATGAAGCGGATCCTAATAGACGGAGGGAGCTCCTCCGACATTCTTTTCATGGATGCCCTGGAGGCCATGGGAAAGACAAAGAAGGACCTGACGCAGGTGAACTTCCCGATGGTGGGCTTCTCCGGATCGACTTCCAACCCGGTGGGGATTATTACCTTACCGGTAGAGTTTGGTAGTGGCTGGAAGATGGAACGGCGGAACGTGGATTTCGTCGTGGTAGAATCCACGGGAACGTACAATGCTATCATTGGGAGGACCACCATTAACCCTCTCATGGCGGTCGCCTCGACAGTCCACCAGAAGATGAAGTTCCCGACTGACCATGGTGTCGGAGAAGTTAAGGGCGACCAGGTGGCATCACGAAAGTGTTACGTCAATGCCACCCGAAGGAGAAGGAGGGAAGCATTGGCGGTCCTGCAGACCGACGCTGATCCTCGAGAGGAGTTTGGGCGTCCCGCCCCCATGGAGGATTTGAAGGAGGTTGAGATTGACGGACCTCCAAGGAAGGTGAAGATCGGGGCTGCTTTGTCGGAAGAAAGAGCCCGAGAACTGATCGAGCTCCTGAAGGAGTTCAAGGAGCTGTTTGCCTGGTCCCCAAGTGATATGCCAGGAATCAGCCCCGACGTAATAGTGCATGAGCTGAAGATTGACCCCGCGATCAAGCCTATCGCGCAGAGGAGACGTCCGATGGGCGCGGACAAGAGAATCGCGATCCAGCAAGAGGTAGGCAGACTGCTCGACGCTGGATTCATCAAGGAGCTCCGATTCCAGACTTGGGTCGCCAACCCAGTCCTGGTACGAAAGAGTAACGGGAAGTGGCGGATGTGTGTCGATTTCCGCGACTTGAACAAGGCCTGCCCGAAGGATTGCTACCCGCTCCCGAGGATTGACCAGCTGGTGGATGCCACATCAGGACATGAGCTGCTGAGCTTCATGGATGCCTATTCCGGGTACAACCAGATCAAGATGGCGAAGGAGGACGCTCCCCATACAGCTTTTTACGCTGACAGCGACGTCTACCACTATGACGTGATGCCCTTCGGATTGATCAATGCCGGAGCAACTTACCAGCGGATGGTAAACAAGTTGTTTGGAGACATGTTGGGGAAGACCATGGAGGCTTATGTGGATGACATGCTCGTGAAGTCTCGACAGGCAGGAGACCACGTCCAAAACATGGCGGCGGCGTTTGAACGAATGAGGTTTCATCAGGTTCGGTTGAACCCAGACAAATGCGCTTTCGGGGTGAACTCGGGGAAGTTCCTAGGGTTCATGGTGAGCCAGAGAGGAATAGAGGTGAATCCCGAGAAGCTCCGAGTAATCGAGGAGATGCAGTCCCCGAAGACTCATCGGGAGGTTCAAGTGTTGAATGGCCGGTTAGCCGCGATGAATCGATTCTTATCCAAGGCGAGTGACAGAGCCATGCCATTTTTTGATGTGCTAAGGGCCCACAAGAAGTTTGAATGGTCTGACAAGTGCGAGGAGGCATTCCAAGCACTCAAGCAGCATCTCCGTACCCTCCCGCCGTTGGCGAAACCGGCTCCAGGCGAGCCGCTTTATCTCTATTTGGCTGTTTCTGATGTTGTTATTAGTTCTGTTTTGATTAAGATTGTCAAGGGCAACCAAGTGCCTGTCTATTATGTAAGCAAGGCATTTGCCAAATCAGAAATGAACTATCCCGCCATTGAGAAGTATCTCTTTGCGTTAATTGTGGCCGCTCGAAAGCTCCGACCTTACTTCCATGCACACGAGGTTACAGTTTTGACCAATCAGCCCTTGAAGCACTTTTTGAGCCGACCGGAGGCGTCGGGGAGATTGGTGAAATGGGCCATCGAGCTTACGGAGTTCCGAATACATTTTGCTCCGCGAACTGCTATTAAGGGCCAGGCATTGGCAGATTTTATAGCTGAGTCTACGGCACCCGATCTGGAAGTAACGAGTCCCGCAGAGGGGGCAACCATGGAGGTCCCGATAGCAGAACAGGCCCTAGAATAGTCAGAACAGCCAAATGAGGAGAACACTTGGGAGATGTACACTGATGGTTCATCAAGTGTAGAAGGATCGGGGGCAGGATTCGTATTGATACCGCCCGGTGGAGGCGAGCCCCTGCGATATGCTCTGGCTTTGACATTCAAGGCCACCAACAATGAAGCGGAGTACGAGGCTCTCATCACAGGCCTCAAGATTGCCAAGGGTACGGGGGTCGACCATTTGAAAGTAAAGTGCAATGCCAGCTTGATCGTGAATCAGGTCCAGGGGAACTATGAAGCCAAGAGCCCGACAATGAGGAAGTATTTGCACGAGGTGCAGAATTTGAAGGGGAGCTTCAAAAGCTTCGATATCGAGGCAATCCTGAGGGAAGAAAACGTTGAGGCAGACGCCTTAAGCAAGTTTGCTCTAGGAGTGGCCCCTGAGAAGAATCGGAAGGTGCACTTCCTGGAGAGAGTAATTCTCTCAACCATTGATCCCTCGGAGGTATGCGCTGTGGAAGCAGGATCGGAGGAAGAAGAGAAATCCACTTGGATGACCCCAATGGTCACATACCTGACTACGGGGACGCTCCCCGATGATGATGTGGCAGCTATCAGGCTGCGTCGGATTGCGAACGACTACGTGATGGTGGACAACCAGTTATACAAGAGGGGGCATGTGAAGCCTTTCCTGAAATGCGTGGCGGAGCCTGATACAAATCGGATCCTGAGAGAGCTACATGAGGGAGTCGCGGCCTGTCATGAAGGGGCCCGATCCATCGTGAGGAAGGCATTGAACCTAGGCTACTATTGGCCTTCGATGAACAAGGAAGCGACAGCGATGGTCCAATCCTGTGATGCATGCCAGAGGTATGCTCCAAATATCGTGGCTCCCGCCGCGGACTTAATGCCCATCAGGAGTGCTTGGCCCTTCGCGCAATGGGGCATTGATTTGGTGGGACCTCTTCCCCAAGCGAAAGGTCAGTGCGAGTATTTACTCGTGGCTATCGATTACTTCTCAAAGTGGATAGAGGCTAAAGCATTGGCCAAGACGACGGGACAGCAGATCCTCAAGTTCCTTCAAACTCAGATCATATCCCGGTATGGGGTTCCTCGAGTGTTGGTCAGCGACAATGGCCCTCCATTCAATGGGGCTCAGTTGAAGGAGTACCTGGAGGAGTTGAACATCGAACATCGGACCGCTTCAGTCCGCCATGCTCAGACCAATGGCCAAGTAGAATCAGCCAACAAGATCGTGATGGATGGCTTGAAGAAGAGAGTCTACGCCTTGCAAGGCCATTGGCTGGATGAGCTGGAAAATGTGTTGTGGGCTGTTAGAACAACACCCAAGCAGTCGACAGGGGAGACTCCGTTTGGCCTGGTCTATGGCACGGAGGCAGTTGCTCCCGTGGAAATAGCGGTGGCGTCCCATCGCGCGAAATATTACGAACCTCTGACGAACGAGGAAATGAGACGTCTAGACTTAGACTTGCTCGAGGAGAAAAGATGGAAGGCTGATGAAGTCCAGGCTCGGATGCGTCTGGCAACAGCCCGATATTACAATCGACGTGTCAAATCCCGACAGTTCTTCGTGGGAGAACTTGTCTGGCGAAGGAACGAGTTCATTCATCAAGATCGGATCAACAAGCTATCGCCAAAATGGGAGGGACCTTACAAGATCGTAGGGATGCTAGCACCCAATGCATACAACCTAGAGGACCTTGATGGCAAGACGTTGAAGCATTCCTTCAGTGGCGAACACTTGAAGAAGTATCATGTTTGATATTAAGTCGCCGCGAATGGCGCAAGTTATCTATCAATCCGATGTAAGCAAAGCTTTGAGTTATTAATAAAAGAAGTTGCTTCCGATCAAATTATTTTCAGATTTATTCTAATTATTAGTAAGATGTCCTGAGGGACGCGACAAAAGCCTTCCGAGGTACGAAAAAAGCCTTACGAGGTACGAGTAAGTCGCCTTTATGGCGCGACAAAAAGCCTTACGAGGTACGAGTAAGTCGCCTTTATGGCGCGACAAAAAGCCTTACGAGGTACGGACAAAAGCCTCACGGGGTATGCGTAAGTCATCTATATGATGCGGCCAAAAGCCTTAACAGGTACGGACAAAAGCCCTACGGGGTATGCGTAAGTCGTCTTTATGACGCAACCAAAAGCCTAGGTACGAAAAGGCCCTGATGGGTCCGCGTAAGTCGTCTATATGATGCGGCCAAAAGCCTTAACGGGTACGAAAAAGCCTTAGCAGGTCCGCGTAAGTCGTCTATATGATGCGGCAAAAAGCCTTAAAGGGTACGATTAAGCCGTCGGGTAAATACGAGATAAAAGCCCTTGAAGGGTACGATTAAAGTCGTTTGATTCGGCGCGGTAAAAGCCCTAAGGGGTCTGAAAAATCATCTTAAGTGATGGGGAAAATAGGCCTTGAAAAGCAGGGACGAGAAACCTTAAGTGGTGAAGTCCCGATTGGATGAGAAACCTTAAGTGGTGAAGTCCCGATTGGATGAGAAACCTTAAGTGGTGAAGTCCCGATTGGATGAGAAACCTTAAGTGGTAAAGTCCCGATTGGATAAGAAACCTTAAGTGATGAAGTCCCGTTTGGACAAGAAACCTTAAGTGGCGAAGTCCCGATAAGACGAGAAACCTTAAGTGGTAAAGTCTCGAGTAAAGCGTCGAAGGAACGTATGAAGTCATCTTAAATGGTGCATCGGAACGCTCTGAGCAACGAGTCCAAAGTCGCTTTAAATAGTGCAAATAACTATCGGGATCAAAATAGTTGGAATAAACTACTTATATAAAGGCTCAAAGGCCTAAAGGTTTCGATACAAAAGATAAGGAGGAAAAATTACAAGGACTTGAAGAATAAAGCATTAAGCCTGGTCCTTGTTGGAAGTTGGGTCCTCAGCAGCATCAGAGGGAGGAAGATTCGGAGGGGCCTGGGCAGAAGGCCTCGCAGTCCGCGGCATCAGCGGGAGCTGGGTCCACGAGGTTGGTAACAGAAGGTTCTACAGGGTTAGCCGTTGGAGGATTGACTATCGGGGTCATGGGATCGAGAAGTTTCCGATGAAGAAGTAGCTCCTCTTCACTTTGAACTTGTGGTATGCATTTCCGGCCTTGAGCATCGGTTTCTTTGGCGGAAATGATACATCCTTCCCGGAGAGCTGCATCATAAGCAGTGCTGAAAATTTCGTTCAGAACATAGTCGAAGTTGAAAGGCTTCCTTCCCTCGAAACCAGATCCACTGTCTGAAATCAGCCATTGAAAGGAATGTTAGGTTTATTCGGAAAACCACAATCAAGCTAAGTAAAGATGAAGGCAAACAATATGGAAGAAAACCTTACCAGACATTGTAAAATCTTGGATCACTTGAAGAGCAAAAGAAACGGGGAGAAGAAGCTTCGAGTTCAAGAATGGATGAGCTTCCAGAAATGGAGACAGTGAAGGAAAATAGTACCAGGTTCTAGCTTTTATAAGCAAAAGGACAAACCGAACGGATATGATCTTGACCGTTGAAGACGAAACAATTTAATCTTGACCGTCGAAGACTGGGGGACTGTACGGAAAAGACGTTGGTGACGTAATGAGTGCTTTTTCAGAAAGCAACAGTCACGCCGAGTTGGGAGTCGTTTCATAATCCCTAGCATTTAATGCTACAGTAACCGAGGAGTCTCCTCGGATTTGGCAACTGCCCACAAAGTTCAGTGGGCCCGAAGTAATCATGAGTGAGAGACTCTGTCATACGACAACCACGCGCAAGGCAAAAGCCTCCGACTGAGGTATCAAGAAACGCAAAAGATAAAAGCCTCCGACGGCGATATCGGGAGGTATGAAGACAAAAGCCTCCGACAGCGAGGTCAGAAGATCTGGAACTGGAAGACACGACGAACTAAAAGTCCCCCATGTCTTGGGGGCAAATGATGGGTTCCGATGTAATCGTTAGCCCCGTTAACAGCCAATGGACGGCGAGTAGGTCCAGAGGCCCCGTGAAAAGCCTGGTAGGCCCAGAGGCCCAGTATGAAGGGCCCCGATGTTAGCGGTCCTGATACATGAGCTGAATGCTCCCGACAAGAAGCCTCTGAGTAGGCCCCGATATGCCTTAGTAAAGGCCCCGATGATAAAAGCCCCGCAGAGGCTGGACCTGTCTCATAAGACAAAGGGTCCTGGGTGGTGACCTAGAATGAGATAACTCTGGAGTCCCCGACAGAAGTCGAGACTTGCGATCAGAGGATAAGACCGAGAAACCCGCCTACTAGATAGAGTAGTGGGACGACGGTTAAAGATATAGATAAACTTCCCCGAGATACGCAGGGCATGCCCGAGATACACGGAGTATGGGTAAGATACGCGGAGCGTGGGGCGAAATCTACGGAATCCCGAACAAGATATATGGAATCGTAGCGAGATATACGAAATCATGGGCAAAACGGCCAATCACGGTCACAGGTAACTGAGTAACTTCCCCTCCTATATAAAGGAGGAAGTTACCTCAGAAAACACATCATCTGATACACACTTAGATTACTGCTGCCACCCCATTGATCATATACTCATTAAGAATCGGAGAGGGATTCTGGGTCACCTCCCAGGTCATCCCCTTTTTGCAGGATTACGCGGAGCCCAGGAGTCCAGAGCTTTCCGTCAAGGACGTAACGGAGCTTCGCCCGTGATCCAACAATTGGTATTGGTATCAACCCTTTGACCGGGTCGATAAATTGATAAGTAGATCGTATTTCAAATTGAATTGACTTTAATAGAAATCATATTATTCAATAACCCAATTAATACCATATGCCGGAATATTAGTGACAACGAAGGTTAAATGACATAAACAAGGATCTTGTAAAGCAATAACATAGAGAAATTCCTTCTAGAATCTTCAAACAATGTTGAACACCACACCTGAAAAGAATTCACGAATGAATCACATTAGACGATTTGTGTTGTACAAAACATTTTACGGTTTTATATACATGCCAAACGAGGCGTACCATAGACGAACTTGAATAAACGGTATCTTGACCTACCACATTTTTGTTTGAGCATTTTATTGCATGATTCTAGAGATTTGCGCATATGAGTGAAAGGGTCTTCTAGCTCACGAATTTCCTTAGGGTTTAGACCATCGAACAGCCTCAATATCGTCTCTATCGATCTGGTTAGACGCTTGAGGCCATTCTCATCAACAAACCACGATAAAGAAAATTTCTTCATGATAGGATAAATCTTTTTCCATGCCCCTTTCTCGCTGTCAGGGGTATGGTTTTTCATAATGCCGGCATCCATGTTTGGAGTAACATCATATTCCAAAATGAGTTCCCTAGCTTCTGCCACATATTCATCGCCGAAGCGAAGGTGCAAAGCACACCAAAGATATAATGCACTGACATTCATAAATTGTTCCGCAATTTCTGTTCTCAAGGTTAAAAATATCAAGGGTTAACAGGTCTTTTGGTCCATGATGTTTGACAACTTTTGGGTTTTGGTCAATGATGTTTTTTTTACCTAGTTTTGGTACCATATGTTTGCAGATTGTTTTTCTAGTTTTGGTCCAACCGTTGCATTCCGTCCATTTTTTGACATGTTCAAGTCACGTGATCCACTCTAAACTTTAAATTTAGTCCCTCTAATACTTTCTTAACCTTTTTTTTGTTCAATTTAGTCCCGAAGTTTCAAAATTGACCCCAATTGGACAATAAGTCCAATTGAATTTTTGAAACTTCGGGACTAAATTGAACCAAAACAAGGTTAGGAAAGTATTAGAGGGACTAAATTGAACAAAATTGAAAGTTTAGGGTGGATCACGTGACTTGTACATGTCAAAAAATGGACGGAATGTAACGGTTAGACCAAAACTAGAAAAAATCTACAAACATATGGTACTAAAACTAGGTAAAAAAAACCATCATTGACCAAAACCCAAAAGTTATCAAACTTCATGGACCAAAAGACATGTTAACCCAAATATCAACCATGCTGCTTTCTGGTCCTTGCAAGTCCTTTCTTCGTCTAGGGAGAGCGGACTACCACATTCATCCGTCATCATCCTATCTCCATGTGGATTCAAAAAATACTCAACTTCCGCCGCAAAGAGGATCTTCCACACATATTCTCTCCATTCATCATATCTCATTCCATCTAGAACGCAAGGAACATATAATTGCACTTTATTTGTCATCTATAATTAAGCACACATTGATAATTATGCAACAATCAGGGAGACAAAAACATTTTGGAAAACGAATTGCATACATCAGATATCTATGAGATAGAAGGCGACAAACAATGATTCCTCAGACATCTAACAACTGACAGACAGTAAACCGAGGGAGGAGGGGGTCTTGAAAGAGTTCACATGACCGACTGTCAGACCTAAAATCTGACCTAAGGCGATTAACGTTTTGAAAAACGTGCAATTTTGAAATAGATTCGCCACTAGTTAATTAAGGCTAACTAGAATCCTAAATTACCTAAGCGAAAAACGAATTAAACACCTAGGTATAAAATCGGTCTACGATCAGTAACTTGAGTTCGGGGGTTCTATTACGAATTAAAAATATAATTTTTAACCTCGCCCTTTCGGTACTCAATTCACTTAATTGCCAACTTTATTTTTTATTTATACTATATCAGATTAATCTAACGACGTCAGGATTTAATTAAAGTTATGATATGCGAATAATATTATCGATCATTAACCTAAAGCTAATTATAATTTATAACTCTAAATTAAAAGAAAATACAAAATACCAAAATTATCAAACATGCTCAAATCCATACACAACCTAATATATTTAGCATACATACATGGTTTTTTAACAATACATCTACTCGATTTTAATTAATCTAATTATTTTTGAATTTATATAATTAAACCCTACATATAATAATAATAATCTATGATAATAATAAATAAACAAATTTTAAACAATTAAATAATAAAAAAAATGATTTACGTAACCTCTGTACAAAATTACCTAGGTGGATGGCACGGGATTTCTAGGACGGCACGGACGACGGCAGGTAACGGGGCAGCACCTGGGCACCGGGACGGGGATGGACGGCGTAACAGCGACGTGGATGGGTGGCCGATGACGAGATTCAAGGGGGGAGCTCCGGTACTTCAAGTGGCCGGGGGTTGGAATCACGGCGCGAGGTGGGAGACGACGAACTAGGTCGAGGGATGAAACGGGACTGACTGGGCCGGTAGTGAGCGACAGCGTCTGCGATGGCTTCAGCTGGTGGTCTCCGGGCGAACAGGTGGTCTGTAGCGACGGAGAGAGAGAGAGAGAGAGAGAGAGAGAGAGAGAGAGAGAGAGAGAGAGAGAGAGAGAGAGAGAGCGTGGAGGGTGGACCTTCGGTCGCGGGCAGGGTTGATGGCGACTCCGGCGAGCAGCAAGGCAGGAGGGGGGGGGGGGGGGTCGACCTGAGCCAGGTGGGGAAGCAGTCCGGTTAGTGGTGGTGGCCGACCTGTGGCGCAGGAACTCCGGTGGCTGCCGAAGATCCAGGAGCGGGAAACAGCCACAGATTTAAAATAAAAATAATAATACTAATAATAATAATAATAATAATAATAATTCTGGTACTAGATGACGAAAATCGCACGGATCCCGACGAACAGTGTATTATTGCTTTTTTGGTATTTTTCTGTGTGTTTTACAATGTAACCTAGATCCCTATTTATACTAAAAACCTAGTCTAGATTACAGATAAAATTTAAATAACAGATAATTATTCTAGAGAATATTCCTAAGGATATTTATCTTTACAGATAATTATTTTTTTTGAATAAAAAATAATATCTGGAGATAAATATCTTACAGATAATTTCCTAAAATAAAAAAACTAATTATTATATATATATTTTTAAAAAATTCCGAAAATATTAAATAAATTCGAAATAATTTAAAATATATTTTATAATAATTTCCCTAATGTGCCCTTGAGCATTTTTGGAGACTTTGTGGCTTGACGCGTCCGGAATTTGACGTATCATGTGTAACGTCGTTACGTCCGGGTCAAAATCGAGTGTTTACAGTTTGCCCCTCTTTGGACGGACTCCCGTAGAACGTGTTCGAAGGGGTTTGTCCAAATACGAGGAAACACTGATTTTGACCAGAAAGTATATTCTCTTCCAATTCTTCAAAGTCTTCAAGGTGGCTCATATGCTTATTCTAGTGCGGAAAGATAAAACCTCTGTCGGCGGGACGCCCGTTGGCGGTGCCTCCATTAGCGATGCAGAAAGTGAAGCCTCCAGTGGCTGTGCGGAAAAGTAAAGCCTCGGTCGGCGGTGCCCCTGTTGGCGGTGCCTCCGTTGGCGGTGCAGAAAAGAAAAAACTTGATCGACGATGCCTCCAGTGGCGTGCGACAAGGAAAAGCCTCTAGTGGCGGTGCGGAAAGTAAAGCCTCCAGTGGCGTGCAGAAAAGTAAAGCCTCCAGTGGCGTGCAGAAAAGTAAAGCCTCCAGTGGCGTGCGGGAAAGTAAAGCCTCCAGTGGCGTGCAGAAAAGTAAAGCCTCAAGTGGCGTGCGGAAAAGTAAAGCCTCCAGTGGCGTGCAGAAAAGTAAAGCCTCCAGTGGCGTGCAGAAAAGTAAAGCCTCTAGTGGCGTGCAGAAAAGTAAAGCCTCCAGTGGCTTGCGGGTAAGTAAAGCCTCCAGTGGCGTGCAGAAAAGTAAAGCCTCCAGTGGCGTGCGGGAAAGTAAAGCCTCCAGTGGCGTGCAGAAAAGTAAAGCCTCGGTTGGCGGTGCCCTTGTTGGCGGTGCCCCTGTTGGCGGTGCCTCCGTTGGCGATGCAGAAAGTAATGCCTCCAGTGGCGAGTATTTTGAAAAGAGCCCCTAGTGGCGTCCGTTGGAGAAGAGCCTCTAGTGGCGTCCGTCGGAGAAGAGCCTCTAGTGGCATATGTCGGAGAAATGCCTCTAGTGGCGTCAGTTGGATAAGGGCCTCGAGTGGCTTGACGAATTGAATCCATGTCCCTAATTTTTGCCTAAACTGCGCATGACGCGACAACATAGCGGGATATTTTTTATTTTTTTAATCTCTCATATTCTCTCCTTTTGCCACGGTCAGAATTTTAGACCGCGCCCCTCGGTTTTCCTAATTTTTGCATGGATTGCCCCTTGGGGTTTTTTATTCCATCGGAATTTTATTTTCTCTCCTTTTTCCATGATTGCAATTTCTGAATTTGCTATCATGCCCCTCATTTCCTAATTTTGCCTAGGCTGCCCTTTCGGGTTTTCAACCTAACGGAAGCGCTCTTTTTTGGTAGCCGATTAAACGGTGACTATGACCCGTACTTTATTTCCCCTCTCGATGCGAGAGTATTTGTAGCCATTTGGAGGGTGGCTGTGACCCTTTCCTCACCGTCTTCAATGTCGCGAGAACTCTTTTGATTTGTAGCCATTTGGAGGGTGGCTGTGGCCCTTTCATTTATTTCCTTTGTCGATGTTCCGGGAGTGCTCTTTCGATTTGTAGCCGTTTTAAGGGTGGCTGTGGCCCTTTCAAATGATTTCCCGGCCTCACATGATTTACGAGAATACTCTTTATATGTAGCCATTTTGAGGGTGGCTATGGCCCTTTCAACAGTCTCCCATCCTCTCAGGATTCGAGGAACACTCTTTGTTGGTAGCCATTTTAGGGGTGGCTGTGTCCCTTTCATTCATTTCCCGCCTTCAATAATGCGAGAGTGTTCTAGGGACGACTGTGGCCCTTTTTTATTTTCCCGCTCTTACAAGATTCGCGGAGTCACTCATTTATCTGTAGCCATTTGGAGGGTGGCTGTGGCCCTTTATTTTGTAGTCATTTTAGGGACGACTGTGGCCCTTTTTTATTTTCCCGCTCTTACAAGATTCGCGGGGTCACTCTTTTATCTGTATATATTTGGTGGGTGGTTGTGGCCCTTTATTTTATAGTCGTTTTAGGGACGACTGTGGCCCTTTTTTATTATTCCGCCCTTACAAGATTCGCGGGGTCACTCTTTTACCTGTAGCCGTTTGGAGGGTGGTTGTGGCCCTTTATTTTGTAGTTGTTTTAGGGACGACTGTGGCCCTTTTTATTTTCCGCCCTCATAGGATTCTCGGGGTCACTCTTTTATCTGTAGCCATTTGGAGGGTGGCTGTGGCCCTTTATTTTGTAGTCGTTTTAGGGACGACAGTGACCTTTTTTTATTTTTCCGCCCTTACAAGATTCGCGGTGTCACTCTTTTATCTGTAGCCGTTTGGAGGGTGGCTGTGGTCCTTTCTTTTATTCTCCGCTTTTGATGTTGCAGTAGTGCTCTTTATCTGTAGCCATTTGAAGGGTGGCCGTGGCCCTTTTTTTATAGTCATTTTAGGGATGACTGTGACCCTTTTATTTGTAGTTGACTTAGGAACAACTGTGACCATTTTATTTCTTCACTGCTCTCACAGTATTAGCACAAACACTCTCTTTAATTTCCTGTAGCCGATTAAAGGGCGGCTGTGACCCTAAAGAAAACTGATTTTTTTTTTTGCTCTTTTTTTTTTTTTTTTACTTTTTTCATCTCACCTTTTGCCATGATTGCCCCTGCGGGTTTTCAATCATGCCCCTCTCCCTGACTTTTGCCTAGGTTTTCAACCTAGCGGGAATTTATTTTTTTCTCTCTATTTTATTTTTTCAAATGGAAAGAAAATCTACAGAAACTAATCAACAACAACTATGTTACATGCCCGTAATAGCAGATTAAACCTTTTAATTTCTCGGAACTTCTCCGGAGGAAAACTTGTCAAATAAGTTGATTATGTCGATGTCTTGAATGGAGGATCCTTTCAATGGGTGGACGACACCAACAATAATTTCTTCTTCTTCTTCCTCTCAAATGATCTTTCATTAGCACGATCGATCTTCATGGAATCTCGATCTTTTTTAATAGGAAGATCTCTGGATGTCTTCTATCTTCAACCATGCTTGATCTTAACAGGAATGCCCCATGGCTACATCTGACTGGTTCATAATTCTTCGCATGCTGGACGAATGGCCTGATTAACGAACACACATGGATGGTGTTGAGTTTGGCACAGTAGTCCGCAAATGGTAAACTTAGGCATAGATATCGTCCGAGGTATCTGGGATAACTTGTATAAGAATGGTCGGCGAGCGAAGGGCCGTTCATGAGATGTTCTCTTCAGGAGTTTTGATTTGGATTTATCCAAGCTGCACAATGAGTAAGGAAAAACTCAAATTTCGGGGATAAAAATGATCACAACTTCTCTTACTTGGGAGTTGGATTTTTCAGTGGGCAATGTGCTCGCTATGCGACTGGACCTGCTGCATGTCCTGATTCTCTTGCGGGTTAACAGGTCTTTTGGTCCATGATGTTTGACAACTTTTGGGTTTTGGTCAATGATGTTTTTTTTACCTAGTTTTGGTACCATATGTTTGCAGATTTTTTCTAGTTTTGGTCTAACCGTTACATTCCGTCCATTTTTTTACATGTTCAAGTCACGTGATCCACTCTAAACTTTAAATTTAGTCCCTCTAATACTTGTTAAGTTATGAGATCTAGGTCAACGGGGGGTCGGCTTTGATCTCACTCCTTACGGGGGATGTGTGCGATCCGGTGTTCCTGAGTTGCTCTGCCTTAGCCTATCTTCTTCTTTCCTTCCTTCCTTCCTTCCTTTGCTTCTTCTCTCCTTCTACCCTGGAGAAGGGGCAATACCAGACACGGAGGGGGGGGGTGGGTGCCTGGTGAACCCTCTCCGATGCCTAAGTCAGTACTTTTCTAGAGAGATAAAGCTAGAGAGATGTCAGAGCTAAAATGTCCAAATGGCCAAGATGATCAAATGAGTTGTGGAGGTGGGGTATTTATAGGCAACGGTGTCATTAAGGTGGCTTAATGACATCGTTAACCTTTAAACACAATTAATTAACCTTTAAGCACATAATTAAGACCTTAGGATTCGGAGGAGGTAGGCGGAGTGGACCGAGCATGGGAGTCCGAAGGTGGTGTCACGGCCCTTGGGGGGGGGGGGAATCCGACCTCCAAGGGTAGGGGTTGGGTGAGGGCACCCAACCCCTTCTAGGGAGGGTGGGGTTGGCCAACCCCATCCCTCCTAGGAGGGATCGGGTTGGCCGACCCGATCTCTCCTAGGAGAGATCGGGTTGGCCGACCCGATCTCTCCTAGGAGAGATCGGGTTGGTCCACCCGATCTCCCCTAGGGGAGGTCGGGTGTGGCCACCCAACCTCACCTAGGTGAGTTCGTCTCTGCCGGACGGGCGCTTCGGCCCCGTCCGAGCCGTCGATGTTCTCGCGAAGTGTCCGGGTTGAAGTTTCGATTTATAATCGGTGATGGGACGATAAAAACACAACGGTTTGGAAGTCAACGGGTTCAAATTGGGCGTATATCCATCACATGCCCCCGAGTCAACCAATGGCTTAACCCTTGATTGACTCTATTTCAGGATGGTATGACACGCGCAATTTGAAACCGGGATTTTACCTTCTTGTCAGAATGTTCGCTTACCCATGGATGCGTGCCTCTGACTCTGCCCCCCTGTCTAATGAGATAGAGGAATTGTAAACGTCAGAGTAGCACGGACGTGTGCCTAGGCACGCGTCCGTCTGAGGTGGGAGTAATAAACTTATCTCTGCTACAGGTGTATACTCAAAAAATACAAACTTGCACAGGGATGTGATACGAATGCAACTAAATGACTTATGCTTCAAATTCGTGCCGGGATTTTATCTAAGTGAGGAAAAATTAATTTTGGCCAAAATTTTTCCTAAGTATGGAATGCTCCAAAAATAAAACTAACTTGATAGTTTTCTAAGTGTAGAGATATACTTAGCTATAGGTGAAAAGGATAAAAATGATGATTTTTCCTTGACCTTTAGATTTTATTTAAAGCTAGATGGATGGTGGTGATTAAAACCCTCTAAAAAACCCTATTATCCTTTTAACATAAAAAAGGAGAGTTAGAAAAATACCTCCAAGAGTCACCCTAGCCACCATCTTCCTTCTTTACTTACCCTTGGAGAGCAAGAAAGGTTGGAGAGCACCCCCAAGGCTAGGGCCAGCCGGAATTTCCACCAAGAGGCAGAAATCCGACCAGCAACTCCGGTGGGAGGGAACCACCAGCACGGACGGAGCCGGCTAGCGGGTCGACAGCTCGAGGCGGCGGTGTGGAGGCGGCAGCTGGCTGGGACGGCAACCCAACCAATAGCGACGCAGGGAGACGGCGAGGTGACGGTGAAGTCGTCGCCGGCGGGAACGGCTGCTGGTCCATCGAGGGCCATCGACGGCGGAGGGGAGCGATTCCGGTGCGACGTGCGGGGCTTTCCGGCGACGGTGGGGCGAGCGAGGTCACTTCCGGCGACGGCAAGACCTAAACTCCGGCGAGGGGCTGATTTCCGGGGGTCTCCAAATTCGAAATCCGGACCCGTTTACCACATCGGGTCGGGTTTTCCGAAGGTCGATTCTTTTCCTTTCCGTTACCACGTAAAACGTCGATTTTTGAATCATTGATATTTGATTGCCGATGCTTGATTGCCGATGCTTGATTGCCGAAATTTAATTGAACGTGGAATTGCCGTAGATAGCCGTTGGTGGTTGTGAATTTTGGGAAAAAATGTTTTCCGGTCGTCTGGGTATGGTTTTTTGTCCGATTGGGCCATCCCGGTCTTGAATTTGATATCGTACCGCCGTTGGTGTGTTAATCTTTGTTGGAGGGTATAATGGTAATTTTTTCCAAAACCCGACCTTAGGCTCGGATAAAATTATTTGACTTGGTTGTTGTGGTGTCTTTGGTTCATGTTGACTATCTATGCTGGGTGTCGGAGTGTTTCCGGTTCCTCGGAAATTTCTCTTACCTTGATATTTGTCGTGTCGTGGTAGGTACTATACTCCTGGTGGTGTCCGCGTACGCAGACTCTTCAGAGACGCCGTATTCTCCGAAGGATGAGTGAGTTCCTTTTTCTCTTCCTTTTCGGTCGCGTTACTTCCTTTCTATTGCTAGCTTAGTATCGTGATCTTCATTGGGGTGTTAGTCGAAATTTGATTCGTGCTTTGGGGTTTCCTGCTACCTTTGCCTTAGGTCTTGCTATCCTGTCAGAGAACCATCTCACTAGGTCCGATTACAACGAACATGTTACCCTAGGAGATATCTGTCCCCTAGATGAGCCTCTGTATCCTTTTCTCCCCTCCTTGGGGAATACTCGCGAGACGGTGACGGAGCCTCCTATAGGGAAGGTCGCTGTGTACCCCTCCCAGATCCGATTCGGGCTGAGGCTGCCTTACTGTGACGAGCTTATAGAGTTGAGCAGGTTCTTCAGGATTTCTCCTGTGAACCTTGCCCCCAGTGCCCTCCGTGTCTGGGTGGGCTTCCGGGTATTGTGCCATTGGTACTCCTGGAAGTACTCTCTCGTTTTATTCCGATGCTTCTATCGGTTCCAGTACCGGACGAGGGTGGGGTTTGCGAGTTTCGTAACTCGCCATCCGACTTTCAAAGATCCCCGATTCTCTGATTTCGGGTTGAGTGGGGTCGAGTGGGATACCTCCCTCCGTTTCGTGACCCAGATTGACAATTCGGCCAGTCACTGGGCTAAGCATTACTTCTTCATTACGGACCGATACGTCACTTGGTCGGTCTTGAATGAGGATCGGTCCGATGGTTGGCCTGCTTTCGGAGAGTTCTCTTCGGTTGATTTGAAGACTATGAAGATCATTCACGAGAACAACAGGACTCGGTCATACTGTCCCGTGTCTTTAGTGACTGAGACGGATCTTTACGAGGCCGGGATCAGTCTGACTCCTGACTCCGGGGGTTCGGTATGTCACTTGGTCTTTCCATCTTTATTTACCTTCTGCTCTTCCTTTGTAGGTTGGTTTCATGGAAAAACCTATAACGTGCAGGGAGCCCCTGTTGATCTGAGCAAGAGGAAGGCTCCTTCTAGTTCTGCTTTGAAGAAATCCCCCCTGCCTGGGAAGAAGGCTGGGGCCTCTGGTATGCTTTCTCCTATTTGCTTCTTTATGGTGTAACTTATGTTTTCCTTATCTTGTTTTTCTTACCTTACTAGGGCGCTCCCCCTTGGTGAATGAGAGGGTCGTCTCCGTTGGCAGAGATTCTGGACCTTTCAAGTCCAAGCCGCGGAGATCTGATTCTGAGGCCGGGGCCTCGGCTGCTAAGAGAAAGAAGGCTGTGGATCCTGCTTCGCCTACTGCTCGTCCTCCGACCCTATCTCGTGATAAGGAGATGGTGGTCGAAGAGGTGCCTTCCCTGGCTGACAAAGGGAAGCGACCTGCTGGTGGTGGTTCCCCTGCCCCCCAGCCGAGGGCACGGTCCTCAGGTATGATCTCTACCTTGTTGCTGATCCTTCTATGTTTATGTTCTCCCTTGACTTGCTTTGCTTGTGTAGGTGGGCCTCCGACTTTAAGTCGGAAGGATTTCGCACGGCTTACTGATGAAGATGTTATTGGGTCTGAGTGGACTCCCTTCGCTGGTCTGAAGGAGTTTCACCTCGATAGCACCTCCTCTTTGCGGACTCCTGAGGTTGGTGTCCGCGTACTCCGCGGCGCCATCCCCCCTGGCGATCGTGTTGCTCCGCCCAAGTCTCCTGGGGAGACTCGGCACTTTGTTCAGGGGTACTTTCTCGTTATGCACCTGTGAGTTGTTCCTTGCTTTCCTCTTATTACTTTCATAATGGTTATCTTTCGGTTACTCATCCCTTGTTTGTATTGTTAGGGTATGTCTGACATGGTGAACATGTCCTCGCTCGTGCTCGAGTTATCTGACGAGAGGAAGACCCTTGAGGACAGCCAGGTCTCTCTCAAGGCGGAGGTCGCCACTGCTGCTGAGAAGGCGCGTATATCTGATTTGAGGATGCAAGAGCTCCGGGACCAGGTGTCCTTGCTTGAGACCACTGTGGGCAGTTTGCGCCGGGAAGCTGAGGTTGCCGCGTCGCTCCATTCTGAGGAGCTGCGGAGGTTGGAGACTAAGTGTCGGGCGGAGGAGAGGGCTGTCGCGGTATCTGAGTACAAGGCCTCCTCTGCCTTCACCGCCGATTATATCACGCGTCTCACTCAGGAGATGAACCAGTTCGGTGAGTATCTGGTTGATCACATATACCAGATTGATCCTCAGTTCCCGTTTGGTGACCTTGGTGATTTTGGGCCATACGCCACTGGCTACGCGACTGTTCTGATGGGTCAGGCTGCCGTTGCGGACGAGCCTGCCCCAGCCCAGGTGGATGCTACACCTGTGGAGATTGGTACCTCAGACTCCTCCTCTTCATCCATTTCCGCTGGCGGTTCAGCTTCAGGGGGTGAGGGTGACTCCCCCGAAGGTTCTGACTGACTTGTGTATCTCATACTATCCTTGTATATATAACTACACTCCTTCTCCCCTTGTACGGGTTGAGTGTCTTTTGAGATTGTGATGGTGTTTGTTGTTACTTTCCTTTGCCGCATTGTGTTGTTGACTACGTGGTTCATTTGCCTTTATATTAGTGCTTCTCATGCTTTTGTATATATCTTTCTCATGATGCCTCCCTATGCCTTGTGTATGGCTCTTTGGGTATGGACCCTTCCCTTGGTGTATTTCCTTTACTTATCCTTCTTTCGTGGTTTCCTTCATGTCATACCTGTCATTTCATAAAGAAAAAGCATTACTTGTTCTTCACATTACTTTACTTAGAAATTTCTTTCTCATGGTATCCTTCTGAGCATGGTATCCTTTTAAGCATGGTATGATGATCTCTTCTGATACCCCTTACACGGTATACGTTGTACTGTTAGACCAAAGATACGCTCTTGGTGGGCGTCGAAATCTGTTCACGAGACAGGCTCTCGGACGGCACTTAACGTTTCACAGGATAGGCTCCCGGAGGGCACAGGTTAGTCCACCGATACCTTCTTGACGGGCGTCAAAATCTGTTCACGAGACAGGCTCTCGGACGGCACTTAACGTTTCACAGGATAGGCTCCCGGAGGGCTCAGGTTAGACCAAAGATACGCTCCTGGTGGGCGTCGAACTGGTAGTTTGAAATCTACCTCAAGATACGCTCTTGGGGGCGTCGAACTGGTAGTGTTTTTTCTACCTCAAGATACGCTCTTGGGGGCGTCGAATCTGGTAGGTTGCAAATCTACCTCAAGATACGCTCCTGGGGGCGTCGAATTCGTAGTTTTTGGAAACCACTCTCAAGATACGCTCTTGGTGCGTCGAAGTCGTAGTGTAATAACTACTCTCAAGATACGCTCTTGGGGGCGTCGAAGGTTGTAGTATGAACACTACTCTCAAGATACGCTCTTGGGGGCGTCGAAGTTCGTAGTTTTTGGAAACCACTCTCAAGATACGCTCTTGGTGCGTCGAAGGTCGTAGTATAATAACTACTCTCAAGATACGCTCTTGGGGGCGTCGAAGGTCGTAGTATGAACACTACTCTCAAGATACGCTCTTGGGGGCGTCGAATGTCGTAGTATGAAAACTACTCTCAAGATACGCTCTTGGGGGCGTCGAATGTCGTTGACTTGAAGTCATATCTGTGTAAGGATAACTTGGTGATTATAACATCACATTCACTGGGAAATACTTTTGAATAACTACTACTCTCTTAGGAGCATTCATGTTTTTGTACACTCGGGATGCCTTGGTGCACCAAGACATCCTTTGTAGGAAATCAAAGATAGTTGTAGAGTTGGAGTAACTTCGTGAGTTCTCCTTCTCAAAAGTTGTTTTTGAAAAGCTTGTAAAGCTAAAACAAGCAAAATGCTAGATATGAAACTAAGGATATGGGGTGGTCACTGTGTCTGTTGCCACGTACTCCTTGAAGCTTCCATTGTAGATCATTTCTTCCACTTCCACCTTCAACACCATGCAGTTGTTGGTTTGATGCCCCCAGGTCCCATGGTACTCACACCAACCCTGTGCATCTCTTCCTAGGAAGGCCTTGCCCTCCTCCCTGCATGCTGGCAGCTCTTGCTTGAGGCGCTTGTGGAATATTTCTTCTATGCTGAGTGTGAGGGGTGTGAATGTGAAATTGACACCTCCTCCCAATGTATCTGTTTCTCTTCCTCTTTTCGGAATTTCCTCCAACTGCTCCGCTTCTTGTGCAAATGCCTTGTCCAGCTTTGCCTTGAGCTCTCTCATTGTGCTCGTCATGACCATCTCGTAGAGCCCTCCATAGGCTTCGAATGAGTTTGGATGCATGTGTCTGATGAATGCTCTGACTGCTTCTCCCCTTGTGATGCCCATGTTGGCACCATAATCAAAGAATCTATGGAAATAACTTGATATAGACTCCTGCGGCATTTGCTTGATATCATCTATGTAGCGAAAGCCTTTTAGGATGGAGTCCCTTGTTCTGTTCCCTATTGTGGTGTCTGGCTGCCAAGGTATGGATGTCACCTTCACAGCCTTGCTCCTGTGTCTCCTTGTAGGCACTGTTTGAAAAAACTGCCTGCTCAAACGGAGTGTCACTCCACTCCTCCTCCTTCCTTGCCTTTGTCTCCCTCCCCTCCTTCTTCTATCTTGGTTGGCTCCTACCATGACCACAGCCACTGTGTCTGTCCTGTGTGATCCATGTCTCATTGAGTTGACGTAGCACTGCCTTGCAGTGCGTTGATCACCCAGGACCTCTCCAACTCCGTTCTCCGTGATGTATTTCAGCTTCTGGTGAACAGTGGATGGCACTATTTCATGTGGGTTTATGGTTGTCCTTCCTAGGATCCCATTGTAAGCTCCCAGGCTTTCAACCACCAAGAAATTGACATTTACCTTCAGCTGGGTCCATCCATGGCCCATGGTTACTGGTAGGGTTATCATTCCCAGGGGGTAACTTGTTGCCCCTAAGAAGCCAACTAGAGGGAAGTTGACCGGTTTGATGTCTGCTTTGGTTTTCCCTATCTCTTCTAACACTCTCAAGCTTAGGAGGTCAGCTGAGCTGCCCCCATCAACCAAAATTCTCTTTACATCAAAATTATCAATATCTAAAGTAATAACTAGAGCATCGTCATGTGGAAAGACGATGTGGCTCTTGTCCTTCTCCGAGAACTCAATCTTCACTTCTTCTCCTTCTCTTGGCCTTTTTCTCCACCTTGGCACTGAGCTTAACTTGGATGCATAGACTTCTCTTGCATTAGCAGTTGCGCCACCCGATGCTACTCCCCCCTGTATCATATTTATGACTCCTCTTTTGTTGGGTAGAGGGTTGTAGTCTATCTTTCCTTGCCCTTGTCCTTCTGCGATGGCCCTAGTTGCATACTGTTGCCCCCATGGTCTACGAATTGCTTCAGTTCTCCCCTCTGGACGATGTTGTTTATGCTTAGCTTTAGGCTAAAGCATTCATTTGTGTCGTGACCATAAGCCTCATGGTTGTCACACCATCTATCCTTGTGATTTCCTACCATTGGGGCTCTCCACCTTGCAGGGGGTGACCAAAGCTTTTGGTTCCGCATCTCTCTAAGTACGGTGGCTGGAGTGGCGTTTAGTGGGATGAACTTAATGACGTTTATTTCTCTAGCCTTTAAGGGTTCACCCATTTGGTTTCTTTGCTGTGGCGGACGCCATTCCTGCTGCCTTGCATGCTGTGGTGCCTGGGGTGGCTTTCCTTTGTTTGGCCTTTGAGTATCCTCCTTGGCTGCCTGAATTTTGGCCTTCTTGCTTGCCCTGTGCCTCTCAAGGTCAATATGCGTTTTAACTCTCCCTGCAAGCTCCTCCAAGGTGCTTGCTGGCTTTTTGGCCATCTTTTCAGCCAATGTTGACCCAAAGCGACCTAAGTTTCTGATAAAGGCTCGGATTATCTCCCCTTCAGTGATGTCTCCCTGGATGTCTGCAATATTCTGGTTGAACCTAGTATAGTAGCTGGCCAGGGATTCATCGTATTCTTGTTTTACGTCATCAATGGAGCCTGTTCCCTTGAGGAGTTTCCTCTCCCCTAGGTATCTCTGCAGAAACTTAGCTTTTAGCTGCTCCCATGAGTGGATGCTCTCAGAGGGCAGGCTGAAGAACCAATGTGAGGCCACCCCTGATAGTGTGTTTGGGAAAAGGAGTGCCTTGTATCTTTCATCAGTTGTCCTCCCGAATAGGGAGGCCTCATGCTGTTGGATATGCTCTAGGGGGTCTCCCTTCCCATTGTACTTTGCAATTTGCACTGTGTGCAGGGAGTCTGGCACCCTATTCATCTCCAGTTCCCTTGTGAAAGGGTGGTTCGTCTTGTCACTTAGACAATGCAGGCTGGGTTTCTTTGACTCATTCAATTTCCGGGTTATCATGGCTTCTATCTCCTCCGGGGTGATCATCACCTGTGCCGGAGTATAACCCCTCTGATACCCACTGTAGTTGTAGACTGGGCTTACTGGGTTCCCTTGTCCCTGCTGGTATGGACTGTAGGTGTACCCTTGATACGCCTGCTGGGGTGCTTCATAGAAGTCCTGCCTCCTTGGAGGTCTTGCTTGTCTTTCCTCTCCCAGCGGGGTGTAAGCCCTGTTGCTCTGCTGTTGCCTAGGAGGCACAAATTGTTGCCTTCCCTCTGGGGGTGGCTCCTGGTGATATCTTCTTTGTTCCTCTCGCTGCCCTGCTCGAGGGTGCGAGTAGTACTCTTCTGCTGGGATCTGCTCCTCTTCCTGAGCTTCAGTGTAAGTTCCTTGGGTGTATGCCGGCCTTGCATACGCTGTGTGGGCGCGGTTGCCCTCTCTCTGTGTCGGCATCCCGTACGGGTACCTTTGGGGTTGCTCTTCATAATAGTATCCCTCAGGGGGTGCCGTGTTGTGGGAAGGCACTCCCTGTTGTTCTCTTTCTCTCGGTGGCCTTCTTGCCCGGGGGGTGGAGGCTGTGGAGGACTCAGCCCCAGCTGGGCGTGAAGGTCCTCCCTCCTGGTTGTTCTATTGCTGAGGAGGTTGTGGTATTTCTTGGGGCTCTGGATGCATTGGCTGCTTCCCAGGGTTAGGCCGCCTCCCTGGGGGTATGGGTTCTCTTCTCCGCCCATTGCCCCCGGGTGGGTGTTGGGGCCTGGACACCCTACTGTTCGTCATAGCTCGTGTAATAGCCAGGCTTTCTGTTCGAAGCCTACAGACGGCGCCAAGTGTTAAGTTCTGAGATCTAGGTCAACGGGGGGTCGGCTTTGATCTCACTCCTTACGGGGGATGTGTGCGATCCGGTGTTCCTGAGTTGCTCTGCCTTAGCCTATCTTCTTCTTTCCTTCCTTCTTTCCTTTGCTTCTTCTCTCCTTCTACCCTGCAGAAGGGGCAATACCAGACACGGAGGGGGGGGGGGGGGGGGTGGTGCCTGGTGAACCCTCTCCGATGCCTAAGTCAGTACTTTTCTAGAGAGATAAAGCTAGAGAGATGTCAGAGCTAAAATGTCCAAATGGCCAAGATGATCAAATGAGTTGTGGAGGTGGGGTATTTATAGGCAACGGTGTCATTAAGGTGGCTTAATGACATCGTTAACCTTTAAACACAATTAATTAACCTTTAAGCACATAATTAAGACCTTAGGATTCGGAGGAGGTAGGCGGAGTGGACCGAGCATGGGAGTCCGAAGGTGGTGTCAGGGCCCTTGGGGGGGGGGGGGGAAATCCGACCTCCAAGGGTAGGGGTTGGGTGAGGGCACCCAACCCCTTCTAGGGAGGGTGGGGTTGGCCAACCCCATCCCTCCTAGGAGGGATCGGGTTGGCCGACCCGATCTCTCCTAGGAGAGATCGGGTTGGCCAACCCGATCTCTCCTAGGAGAGATTGGGTTGGTCCACCCGATCTCCCCTAGGGGAGGTCGGGTGTGGCCACCCAACCTCACCTAGGTGAGTTCGTCTCTGCCGAACGGGCGCTTCGGCCCCGTCCGAGCCGTCGATGTTCTCGCGAAGTGTCCGGGTTGAAGTTTCGATTTATAATCGGTGATGGGACGATAAAAACACAACGGTTTGGAAGTCAACGGGTTCAAATTGGGCGTATATCCATCAATACTTTATTAACCTTTTTTTTATTCAATTTAGTCCCGAAGTTTCAAAACTGACCCCAATTGGACACTAGGTCCAATTTAATTTTTTAAACTCCGGGACTAAATTGAACAAAAAAAAGGTCAGGAAAGTATTAGAGGGACTAAATTGAACAAAATTGAAAGTTTCGGGTGGATCACGTGACTTGTACATGTCAAAAAATAGACGGAATGTAACGGTTAGACCAAAACTAGAAAAAAACTGCAAACATATGGTACCAAAACTAGGTAAAAAAACATCATTGACCAAAACCCCAAAGTTGTCAAAGATCATGGACCAAAAGACCTGTTAACCCTTCTCTTGCTCTACAACTTGTGTATGTACACCTGCTAAAAAGTATATGCCCCTAGTGGCAGACTGAAAGTTTCAGAACTTTTTTCGGAAAATGATTTGGTTGATCGAGTCAATCTACATTGATCGGCACATTGAATCTTCACGGGATTCTCGATGATCTCTTGAAATTTTCTCATCTCCTGACATGCCCGATCTCAAAGGGAGATGCCCCATGGTTACCGCTGAATGGTTTGAACCTGGCCACATAACGGTTGTATACCTTGTCTTGGAAAGCGTATGAATTTCAGACATGGTAGGTGAAATTTTTCATAGAAACTCTTCAAAGTGCTCACGTTTCACACGGTTGCGGCATTGGTTGAAGTGGTCATCCGACCTCAGCATTAGATATCTCGAGCGTGCAATTTGTTCCTTTTGCAACTAGATGACTGCATGTTTTTTTTTTGTTGCCCATTTAGCCGGCATAACTTATGTGTACATGATACCTTAACCAAGGGTACCTGAAAAGAGTGAATGAAAAATCAGTGTAGAGAATATGAGAAATCATGCATGATTTTTTGAAAACTCTAATGTCATTTATTTCATAATTTTGATTACTTTTTTGAAAAAGAATCAAAATTTATGATCAAATGTGTTTTACACCATCATGGAGTTTACTGAGTTTGCTGAGTGCATTATCTGGCTCGAACGCAGGACAAATGCTCGAAACAAAGTTTTTTCAAAAAGGTTTTATCGTCCTTTGTTTAAACTCGAATAGTACCACTCAACTGCACAGTTAAACTATTTTCTCAAAAAAAAGAATCAAAACTCCCATTTTTTAAATGCTCGCTCATGCGAATGTTGAAATGACGATCTTGCCAAAAAAAGTGCAATACACCTTGGATAAAAACGAATGACACTTTGAGTTTTTTTTTTAAATGCTCATGCATGCTCGAGAGTTAAAATTCTACTGTTAAGAAAGCTACAACTTACAACATATTACCTGAATGACGCATATTAAATGCATTTTTGAAAGTTAAAATTCTATTCTAAGAAATTCACAACTTACAACAGTTTACCTGGATAATGCATATGAAATGCATATTTTGAAATGAAAATTTCAGGTGGATTTTTTTAAAAATAATGCAATTGAGATGCATGCGTGAATTTGAAAGCTCTATAGCTAAAAAGGATGCACATTGAATGCACTAACAGAATTTTACAACTTACATGTAAAGTTTTTTTCCAAAAAATAATGCGTATGAAACTGTTGGATCACGGTGGAACTCCGGTACGGACTTTGACGGCGATCCTAGCTCCTTCGCTCCACGCAATCCTGCAAGAGAGGATAGACCGGGCGGTGACCCAGAATCCCTCTCCGATGCTTAAATGAGTATCTCGTATGCACTGGCAAGCAGTAATCTCAAGTAAGTATTTTCAACGTAAGTGATCTGAGGTGATCTCTTGCCCTTTTATAGGCGAAGAGGTACCTCAGTTACCTGGTGAACCGTTGGGGGTGGTTAGCCCGTATCTCGCGTATCTCGGGTGTGATCCCGCCTATCTAGGCCATGATCTCGCTTATCTCGGCCACGCCCCGCGTATCTCGGCCACACTCCGTGTATCTTAACCACGTTCTGCGTATCTCGGCCACGCCCCGCGTATCTTGGCCTTATCCTCTTATAGCGAGTCCCGACTCCCGTCGGGGACTCCAGAGTTATCTCGTTGTGTCACCGCTCGGGGCCCCTCGTCATCGTGACATGGCCTATTGTTCTTAGGGATTCTTCATCGGGGCCTACTCAGAGGCATTTCATCGGGAGCGTTCAGCTCACTTGTTAGGTCCGACTCCGTCGAGACCTCTCATCCTCGGGCTCTCTTCGTCGGGATCCTTTGTCTGGGCCATCTTGGCCTTCGTTTTGTGCCCACCAGGCCTATCAGTCGTTTCCTCACCGTTAAAGAGCCTAACGGCTGTAGTCGAATCCATAATTTGCCCCCAAGACATGAGGGACTTTTAGTTCGTCGTGTCTTTCCAACTCCCGATCTCTCGACATTAGGATCGGGGATCCTTCCCTTGACATAGTCACTCAATACTAGTCTTCTCCTTCACGTTTCCTCGATGCTTTGTGGATAAATGCCAAATCCGAGGGGGCTTTTTGATTCCCCCGTTCATTAAATGCAGTAGCTAGTGAAGCGACGTCTTCTGTACTCGTGCCTGATTTTTCGCGCCTGTTTCTTCTGAAAAGTGCTTTTCAGGCTGTTTCATCATTACGCCCGTTATCCTTCTGCACGTTCCATCTCAACGGTCCAGATTAAAACTCTTCAACTTCGACGACTCGGATCGAAGTGTCCCTTCAACTGTCCTCTTCACCTATAAAACCCTAGCCATGGGCACAGTTTAATTTTTACCGTTTTCGAATTCTCAAAAGTTCTCTGTAACTTCTCTGCGAATTCAAGCTCTGCAGTTCCGAAGGTCTCAGAGTTTCTCCGGTCATCTTTCCGGCAACGCCAAGTTCATTCCTTCAACCTCCAATCGCCATGTCTGGTAAGGGTCTCTTCTCTATTGTTCGTTCATGTTTTCCTTGCTTATAGCTTTCCGAAAATCCCACTGTGCCTTCCTTGCCATTGCTACTTTTCAGATAGTGGATCCAGCTCTGAGGGGAGAAAGCCCTTCAACTTTGATTATGCTCTGAATGAGATCTCCAACACTGCTTATGATGCAGCTCTCCGAGAGGGGTGCATCACTTCTACTTGAGAACCTCGTTTCCCGTATCCCTGGCCTCGCCCCTCGGGTAGCCTTGAGGTTACTCGTCCACGAAAAGGGGAGGTATTTGTCTCTACGGGGCAAATATCAGCGGGGATCAGATTCCCCTTCTGTGGCAATCTGGTCGAGATGTGCCAGCATTACAAAACTCATCCGACCACCTTCTCTCCGCATGCCATTCGCCTGTGGCATGCTTTCCAGGTCCTCTGCTTCCGACAGCGGTGGGTATACAGCCTCAAGCTCTTCAGGACCTTCTATGGGATGAAGTGCAACGAGGCGGGGGTTTGCGCCTTCTACCCCCGAATGCCGAAGTGGAGCAAGGCACAACTTGGACGATGCAGCTGGACCAGTGACACCTGGAAGGTGGTCAAGGGTCGAGGACTCCTGGTGGATACGGGGTCCGATAACAGCAGTTGGAAAAGGAGCTACTTTTTTATCCAACATTCTTCGATCCCCAGGCCCCGATGGGAGGTGGAAGCAGATTCTCCGCCTGCCTTCCACACCTACACCGACGAAGATTTTCAAACTCTTCAACTCATCCAGCTCTACCGATGGGGGGAGTCCTACACTCCCCTCGACGCCAATTCTCTCGTGGACCGGGACCTGGTGAACGCCAGGATCCGACTCCTCGATATAATCTCTGGGGGGCAGCTTTTCGACGGCCCCTCCAATGTGGTTCCTTAGGTAAACTTCTAACTCTTTTTCGTTTACTGTTTGCAGCCAAGAGGGTATCTGTGCTGACCGATCTGTTCCTTAAGCAGGGGGAGACTGATGCTGTCCGCCCCTCGCGGAAGAGGAAGTCTGCCAAGAAGGCTGCTGCTCCGTCGGGGTCTCCTTCTACGGAGCAGCCTAAGCGGAAGCGCGTGGATCTGGACCAACTCTTCGACGTCCAGAATGCTGAAGAAGGTAAAAAGCTCCGACTTGCTATTAAATCATATAGGAGGATGGTCCCGAAGGATTTGATTCCTTCAACCAAGGAGGCCCGTATTGCTGACGTCAGAAGAATCCTTCGAGGCGAAACTCCTCGTGTCCTGAAGGCGGGCTACTACCACTACCGCGGGAAGGATCAATATCTCCCGACGTATTGTTTGGTGTAAGAATCCTGATGAACTTCCTGACTACATATCTGAAGCCTCTCGTCCTCTAGGTGCAGATCGCTCAGGGGCTCCATCGGGTGCTGAAGCTTCTGCGGGTGCACCGTCTTCAACAGGGGCGCCTCCCTCAACTGGGGAGAAGATCCCGACCGGCGAACAGTTTCGTCGGGTGGAAAGCTTGGACTCCTCCGAGGAGACCGATGAGGGTGGCTCCCTCCGTCGTTGTCGGAGAACGGGGCAGTCTCCCTTGAAACCAACCTCTCAGGGGCTGCCCCTTTCATCTTCTCCACAGCAGCGACAGCCGTCGCCCATCCACAACTTCACTCCTTCCCCCGTCCGGGTCGAGCCGGAGGCGTGCCCCTCCACGATTTGTTCTCCTCCTCCTGTCCCTCTCGATGGGAGTTTCTACAGGGCCTTCGACCCCGCACAAGTGAATGCCCCCCTGGACTCCAATCCAAACACTGCAAGGAGTCCAGCTTCGACAAGGGGACCAGCATCAGGACCTGGCTCTGCATCTGCTGGCAGGCTCGATCCTGCCTACCATGCGGTACCCGATTTCCCTGAATCGGACTGCTATGCATCGGGATGTCAGAGAGATGTCCCTGCGTCGGATAGAGGTAAAACTTTGCTTCTCCCTTTTCATTGGTAAATCTGGTTGTTTGTTTATTAACACTTTTCTTTCTTCTATTGTAGGAGCTCGGGGACTTCAACCGTCTTTTCGGGTACCACCATGCACCACTTAAGGCGACTTTTCATCATGCACCACTTAAGGCGACTTTAATTCCGTGCATCACTTAAGACGACTTAATCTCGTGCACCACTTAAGGCTGTCTGGTTATAAAGTCTAGGTCAACGGGTCGTCAATCTAGAATTTATCTCCCACTAATGAAATGTCGGGTTCAGTGTTCCTAGGACTAGTCGTTCTGATCCATGCCCTTCTGCTCCCTTGGGGTAGTCGTTCTGATATATGTCCTTCTCTTCTCTCCTTCTGATCTCCTTTCCTTCTCTCCTTCTGCCCTCCTTTCCTTCTCTCCTTCTGACCTCCTTTCCTTCTCTCCTTCTGACCCCCTGAGGCTTGTGCTTCTGACCCCCTGGGGCTTGTCCTTCTGCTCTATGCTCTTCTGTTTCCTTGGCTCTCTTCTCCTTGCCACCCTGCAAGAGGGGCAATACCAGGCACAGAGGGGGGGTGGTGCCTGATGAACCCTGTCCGATGCCTAAGTCAGTACGGTTTTAGAGAGATAAAGCTAGAGAGATGTCAGAGCAAAATTATGCAACTTGCCAAGAAGTCCAAATGAATTGTGGAGGTGGGGTATTTATAGGCAACGGTGTCATTAAGGTGGCTTAATGACATCGTTAACCTTTAAACACAGTTAATTAACCTTTAAACGCATAATTAAGACCTTAGGATACGGAGAAGGTAGGCGGAAGAAACCGAGTATGGGAGTCCAAGGATGATTTCGGGGCCCTTGGGGGGAAGGGAAATCCGACCCCCAAGGGTAGGGGTTGGGTGAGGGCACCCAACCCCTCCGAGGAGAGATCGGGTTGGCTGACCCGATCTCCCCTAGGGGAGGTCGGGTGTGGCCACCCAACCTCACCTAGGTGAGTTTGACTCGGCCGGACGAGCGCTTCGGCCTCGTCCAAGCCGTTGGTGTTCTCGCGAAGTGTTCGGGTTGAAGTTTCGATTTACAATCATTAATGGGATGATAAAAACACAACGATTCGGAAGTCAACGGGTTCAAATTGGGCGTATATCCATCACATGCCCCCGAGTCAACCAATGGCCTAACCCTTGATTGACTCTATTTTAGGATGGTATGACACGCGCAATTTGAAACCGGGGTTTTACCTTCTTGTCTGAATGCTTGCTTACCCATGGATGGGTGTCTCTGACTCTGCCCCCTGCCTTATGAGATAGAGGAATTGTAAACGTCAGAGTGGCACGGACGTGTGCCTAAGCACGCGTGCGTCTGAGGTGGGAGTAATAAATCTATCTTTGCTACAGGCGTATACTCAAAAAATACATGCTCGCATAAGGATGCAATACGAATGCAACTAAGTGACTCATGCTTCAATTTCGTGACGGGATTTTGCATAAGTGAAGAAAAATTTCAATTTTGGTCCGAAATTTTTCTAAGTATGGGATACTAGAAAATATGCCTATAGGATGTTAACTAGGAGTGAACATGGACATATCATGAACATGAGGATGTGTACCAGCATACATGCAAGTAGGAACATAAGGATGGGAGTGAGTAGAGACATGCTGCGATTGTAGTCATGAATGTATGCATGAATATATGGCGGCCATGTGCATGGACGTCTAAATGTTTGAACACACGGGAGTGTGTATGTGGGCATGCATGTGAGTGCAAGCATGAACATGTATGTATGTATGGATGGGTTGTGAGTATAAGCATGAGTGATGACATTGATGTACCTGTAGATGTTAATCATGAATATGAGCATAAGTGCAAAGGTGAGAGCATAGACCTCTCCATTACTTGAGAGTGGGAACTCTGCCACTCAATGGGACACAACGTTCCGCCTCCCTCGTACTAGCGTGAGCATTGTCCATTAATCTCGACCTTCGGCATGTGTAACATTTTTCCTTCATTCGTTGGAGTGTGTGTATAGCTCTTGACCTTTACCCTGCAATTTGTTCCCCATAAAAGTGAGGGTAAAAAAGCTTACAAGCTTTCTTCTTACCGCCGCGAGCGAAGGGGTCTATTGACATGTGTTAAGGGTTGACCCTTCCTTCGGATGTGCTGGAGCGTTGCTCCATTTGGGGAAACTAAAAGTTCGCCCTCTTCCCTTGGTGTTAAGGTTGCCCCCGTAGTAGGCGTATCTCGCCCCTCCATGAGTAAGGGTCGATCTTTGCGTTGGTTGCTCGTATAGATGACTCACTTTTGGGAAGCTTTCTTCTTCAGACAGGGAGACCTTGAAGATCGTTTTCCAAGGTAGTCAGACCAAATCAAACCGTCCTGTGTCTTGGGTGTCCGAGGTGGACTCGTATGAGGCAGGGACTCGTATGACCCCTTGTAGGTTGATTTCATGGAGAAACATACAAGGTGTAGGCAGAGCGTTCCGAACGTACCGTTGAATCAGATGAGAGGGAAGAACCCTCTAGTTATGCTTATCCGGCCAAGAAATTTTCTAAGTCAGGGGTGGTTGCTAATGCTTCCGGTATGTTCTTTTTCCCTTCTTTTTTCTTTGTGATATACTTATGATTGTTCTCATGCTGCTTCCTTCTTGTTGTTAGAGCGTTCTTCCCTGGTTACCGAATGGTTCTTGTGGTGGGTGCGAGTTCAAGTCAATCTAAATCCAAGGCACGGAAACCTGACTCTGAGGTCGGGCCCTCGGCTGCCAAGGAGAAGGAAACCGCGAGAGGCTCTCTTTCAATTCCCCCTTGCTGACTCCTTCCCATGATAAGGAGGTAGCGGTTGAAGAGGCACCCTCTTTGCTTGACAAAAGGAAACAACCTGTGGCTGGCGATGGGGTGATCATAGGTCTTGATGTCTCTTCTCTATCCCCTGCCCCCCAGCCGAGGGGCCGAGTCTCAAGTTTATTTCATCTTCATGTAGATTTGACGACTTTTGAAAGTGTTTTTGTCTTTCCTATGGGTTATGTTATTAACCCCTGCGTTGAAGATTTTCCTTTTGGTGATGGGTGTGATCATCACCTTTCATTGAGGTTCCTTTCTCTTGCCATGGCTCTGATTAAGATAGCAAATTCTTGCTTTGGAGTTTGGTGGAGACTGCTCTTGAGTTAGCCTCTACTAGTATCGTAGTTGTGATCGTTGTGGGGATCGTTTTGTTATATGCCCTCAATAGTGCTTGTCGTTATTCTTTGCTTCATGGTTGATTTCGTGAGATATGGAGGTTGTCTTCATAATGAGGACGTCTCCTTCCTAGTATCACCCAGTGGGTTGAAATATAAGTGCCTACCTTTGATGAGCGTACGAAGGGTGTTGTTTTTCCCTTTTTCTTGAACCTCCTCCTAGGGCTAGGCGTAGCCTTTTGATGTTCGTGGTCGGGATGCTGTCTTTACAATTCATGTCTTTGACATATGTTTTATGATGTGCTGCCATGATGATCACTTCGGGGTATGTGGACGTGATAGCCACTTCGTGATGTGTCGGAGTGATAGCCCTTCTGTAGTGTGTGGACATGATAGCCAGTTCAGGGTATGTGGACATGATAGCCACTTCAAGGTATGTGGACATGATAGCCACCTCAAGGTATGTGGACATGATAGCCACTTCAAGGTATGGAGTTGTGCTTTAGTATTCCTTTCTCATTGGAGAGCCTTCATTGCTATAGTTGCCTTTTGTGTAGGCTATGTTTGTTGGGTTAGGTCCCGATGTCTCGTCTTGTCGGATGTTGTATCCTTTATGCTCTTTAGATGTCTCCTTCATGAGTTGTGCTTGACGATGTTCAAGTCTGATACGAGCATAGGTCACGCGAGGGCGACATGCATGACAATAACATTTGTCGGAGGTTGATTTGTGTGGCTTGTAAGGCAATTCTGTTCTTGATGGGTCGAGCTTATTTTGAGAGCCTTGAACTTTGGATTTCATGTCTTTGCTATCCTTCTTGGTGGTGTTGGGTTCCTTTGAGATATTTCTCTTGACTTGTGATGTGGATGGTAGGATAACTCGTTACTTTTCATGATAACCTCTTGTGCTTATGTATATGATCCTTTGGTCATAGACTTCTCCTTTGTATATGCTTTCCTTCACATCATACCTGCTATCTCATCAAGAAAAAACATTATGTGTTCTTTATACAACTTTACTTTGCGATTATTTTCTCATGGAATCCTTCTCAGTATGGTGGGATGATCTCTTTTGATACCCTTTAAATGGTATATATGGTACTGTTAGACCAAAGATACGCTCTTGGTGGGCGTCGAAACTGTTCACGAGACTGGCTCTCGGAGGGCACTTAACGTTTCACAGGATAGGCTCCCGGAGGGCACAAGTTAGACCAAAGATACGCTCCTGGTTGGCGTCGAAAACTGTTCACGAGACAGGCTCTCGGAGGGCACTTAACGTTTCACAGGATAGGCTCCCGGAGGCACAAGTTAGACCAAAGATACGCTCCTGGTTGGCGTCGAAAACTGTTCACGAGACAGGCTCTCGGAGGGCACTTAACGTTTAACAGGATAGGCTCCCGGAGGGCACAAGTTAGACCAAAGATACGCTCCTGGTTGGCGTCGAAAACTGTTCACGAGACAGGTTCTCGGAGGGCACTTAACGTTTCACAGGATAGGCTCCCGGAGGGCACAAGTTAGACCAAAGATACGCTCCTGGTGGGCGTCGAAACTGGTAGTTTGAAATCTACCTCAAGATACGCTCTTGGGGGCGTCGAATCTGGTAGTGTTTTTTCTACCTCAAGATACGCTCTTGGGGGCGTCGAATCTGGTAGGTTGCAAATCTACCTCAAGATACGCTCCTGGGGGCGTCGAAATTCGTAGTTTTTGGAAACCACTCTCAAGATACGCTCTTGGTGCGTCGAAGGTCGTAGTATAGAAACTACTCTCAAGATACGCTCTTGGGGGCGTCGAAGGTCGTAGTATGAACACTACTCTCAAGATACGCTCCTGGGGGCGTCGAAATTCGTAGTTTTTGGAAACCACTCTCAAGATACGCTCTTGGTGCGTCGAATGTCGTAGTATTGACACTACTCTCAAGATACGCTCTTGGGGGCGTCGAATCTGTTCGCGGGATAGGCTCCCGGAGGGCACAGGGTTCGTAGTTTTAGAACTACTCTCAAGATACGCTCTTGGGGGCGTCAAATGTGTTCGCGGGATTGGCTCCCGGAGGGCTCATAATATTACCTTATCTTGTGTCCTTTCTCATGTAGGGTGCGTCTTTGGTATGCTTTTCGAGTCTTTACTTGACTTTTCCTCTTATGATATTGCATGCTACCACGCTTTTCCTTCAATGTGGGAGATCACCTTTCGAGGGCGATGTTTGTGTGTTGCCAACTTAGGACGAGTTCGTATAGGGAGTTGAGGATGTTTTCCTCTTATGTGACCTCTTCTAGGAGAAGTGGTATTGCATGTTCTTGTGATCTTCTGCCTCTAATCTCTTCTTTTGCACTTAGGTGGACTACCAAGCACTTATTCGTTTGGTGCCCCCCAAGTTGCTTGGTGGTCATACCGCCTTTCATATTTGGCCGTTGAAGGCCCATCGTTCATTTTCTTGGCTGGGTACCCCTTATGCTCGGGGCTCCCTTGTCTGCTTGTTTGAATGCGATGAGTGTCCCTTGTAGGACAATGCAAAGCCGAACAAAAGAAAGCCACCACAGGTACCTCAGCACACAAGGCAGCAGGAATGGCGTCCGCCCCAGCAAAGAAACCAAATGGGCGAACCACTAAAGCCCAGAGAAATAAATGTCATCAAGTTCGTTCCATTGAACGCCACTCCAGCTACTGTCCTCAAAGAGATGCGGAATCAGAAGCTCTGGTCACCCCCTGCAAGGTGGAGAGCCCCAATGGTGGGGAATCACAAGGATAGATGGTACGACAACCATGAAGCTTACGGGCACGACACGAACGAATGCTTCAACCTAAAGCTAAGCATCAACAATGCCATCCAAAGGGGAGACCTAAAGCAGTTCGTGGATCATGGGGGCAATAGCATGCAGCTAGGGCCATCACACAAAGACAAGGGCAAAGGCAAAGTAGACTACAACCCTCCACCCAACAAGAGAGGAACCATAAACATGATACACGGAGGAGTAGCGTCAGGTGGCCTAACTGCTAATGCAAGGGAGGTCTATGCATCAAAACTGAGTTCAGTGCCGAGGTGGAGGAAAAGGCCACGAGAAGGAGAGGAGATAAAGATTGAATTCTCTGAGAAGGACAAGAGCCACATTGTCTTCCCACATGACGATGCGTTAGTCATCACAATAGACATTGATAATTTTGATGTAAAGCAAATATTGGTAGATGGGGGCAGCTCAGCTGACCTCCTAAGCTTGAGAGTCCTAGAAGAAATAGGGAAAACCAAGGCAGACATCAAACTAGTCAACTTCCCTTTAGTTGGCTTCTCAGGGGCAACAAGTTACCCCCTGGGAATGATTACCCTGCCGGTGACCATGGGTCAAGGATGGACACAGCTGAAGATGAATGTCAACTTCTTGGTGGTTGAAAGCCTGGGAGCCTACAATGGGATCCTAGGAAGAACAACCATAAACCCATATGAAATCGTGCCATCCACTGTACACCAAAAGCTGAAGTACATCACCGAGAATGGAGTCGGAGAAGTCCTTGGTGATCAACGCACTGCAAGGCAGTGCTACGTCAACTCCATGAGACGTGGATCACACGGGACAGACACAGTGGCCGTGGTCATGGTAGGAGCCAACCAAGGTAGAAAGAAGAGGAGAAGGAGGCAAAGGCAAGGAAAGATGAAGAATGGAGTGGTACTCCGTTTGAGCAGGCAGTTTTTTCAAACAGTGCCTAAGAGGAGACACAGGAGCAAGGCTGTGAAGGTGACAGCCATACCTTGGCAGCCAGACACCATAGAAGGGAAAAGAACAAGGAACTCCATCTTAAGAGGCTTCCGTTACATCGATGATATCAAGCAAATGCCGCAGGAGCCAATGTCAAGTTATTTCCAGAGATTCTCCGGGTATGGTGCCAATATGGACATCACAAGAGGAGAAGCCGTCAGAGCATTCATTAGAAACATGCATCCAAACTCATTTGAGGCCTATGGAGGGCTCTATGAGATGGTCATGACGAGCACGATGAGAGAGCTCAAGGAAAAGCTAGACAAAGCATTTGTAAAGGAAATGGAGCAGCTGGATGAAGTTCTGGAGAAAGGAAGAAAGACTGACACACTGGGAGGAGGTGTAAACTTCACATTCACACCCCTTACAGTGAGCATAGAAGAAATTTTCCACAAGCACCTCAAGCAGGAGCTACCCACATGAAGGGAGGAGGGCAAGGCCTTCCTAGGAAGGGATGCACAGGGATGGTGTGAGTACCATGGGACCTGGGGGCATCAAACCAACAACTGCATGGTGCTGAAGATAGAAGTGGAGGAAATGATTCTCAATGGAGGTCTGAAGGAGTACGTGGCAACAGACAAAGTAACCACCCCATATCCTTAGTTTCATATCTAGCACTTTACATGTTCAAGCTTTCCAAGTTTTTCAAAAACAACTTTTGAGAAGGAGAACTCACGAAGTTCCTCCAACTCTACAACTATCTTTAATTTCCTCCAAAGGGTGTCTGGACCCCCCAAGGCACCCCACATGTACAGAAAACATGAACACTCTTAAGAGAGTAAGTTTTCCTTCAAAGGCACTTTCCAATGAATGTGGTGATATAATCATGATGTTATCCTTACACAGATACGACTTCAAGTCAACAACAGTGTCGACGCCCCCAAGAGCGTATCTTGAGAGTAGTATTCATACTACGACCTTCGACGCCCCCAAGAGCGTATCTTGAGAGTAGTATTCATACTACGGCCTTCGACGCCCCCAAGAGCGTATCTTGAGAGTAGTATTCATACTACGACATTCGACGCCCCCAAGAGCGTATCTTGAGAGTAGTATTCATACTACGACCCTCGACGCCCCCAAGAGCGTATCTTGAGAGTAGTTATTACTCTACGACCTTCGACGCACCAAGAGCGTATCTTGAGAGTGGTTTCCAAAAACTACGAATTTCGACGCCCCCAGGAGCGTATCTTGAGGTAGATTTGCAACCTACCAGACTCGACGCCACCAAGAGCGTATCTTGAGGTAGAAAAAACAATACCAGATTCGACGCCCCCAAGAGCGTATCTTGAGGTAGATTTCAAACTACCAGCTTCGACGCCCACCAGGAGCGTATCTTTGGTCTAACCTGAGCCCTCCGGGAGCCTATCCTGTGAAACGTTAAGCGCCCTCCGAGAGCCTGTCTCGTGAACAGTTTTCGACGCCAACCAGGAGCGTATCTTTGGTCTAACCTGCGCCCTCCGGGAGCCTATCCTGTGAAACGTTAAGCGCCCTCCGAGAGCCTGTCTCGTGAACAGTTTTCGACGCCAACCAGGAGCGTATCTTTGGTCTAACCTGCGCCCTCCGGGAGCCTATCCTGTGAAACGTTAAGCGCCCTCCGAGAGCCTGTCTCGTGAACAGTTTTCGACGCCAACCAGGAGCGTATCTTTGGTCTAACCTGCGCCCTCCAGGAGCCTATCCTGTGAAACGTTAAGTGCCCTCCGAGAGCCTGTCTCGCGAATAGTTTTCGACGCCAACCAGGAGCGTATCTTTGGTCTAACCTGCGCCCTCCAGGAGCCTATCCTGTGAAACGTTAAGTTCCCTCCGAGAGCCAGTCTCGCGAATAGTTTCGACGCCAACCAGGAGCGTATCTTTGGTTTAACCTGTGCCCTCCGGGAGCCTATCCTGCGAAACGTTAAGTGCCCTCCGAGAGCCTGTCTCGTGAACAGTTTTCGATACCAACCAAGGGTATATCTCTGGTCTAACCTGTGCCCTCCGGGAGCCTATCCTGTGAAACGTTAAGTGCCCTCCGAGAGCCTGTCTCGTGATCAGATTCGACGCCCACCAAGAGCGTATCTTTGGTCTAACAGTACCATGTATACCATTGAAAGGGTATCAGAAGAGAACATTACACCATTATTGAGACGGATCCCATGAGAAAGTAATTTCAAAGTAAAGTCATATGGAGAACACATAATGTTTTTTCTTGATGAAATAACAGGTATGGCATGAAGGAAAACACGAAAGAAGGATAAGTAAAGGAAACACACCAAGAGAAGAGTCCATAATCAAAGGGGTATATACAAAAGCATGAGAAGTACCAAGGTAAAGCCAAGTGAACCACGTAGTCAACAACACAATGCGACAAAAGAAAGCAACACCAAACACCATAACAATCTCAAAAGACACTCAACCCATTAAAGGGGAGAAGGAGTATAGTTATATATACAAAGATAGCACGATGTAAACACATCACCCTCACCCCCTGAAGCTGAGCCACCGGCAGAGATGGATGAAGAGGAGGAGTCTGAAGTACCGATCTCCACAGGTGTAGCATCCACCTGTGTAGGGGCAGGCTCGTCTGCAACAGCAGCCTGACCCCTCAGAACAGCCATGTAGCCAGTGGCGTATGGCTCGAAGTCACCAAGGTCACCAACTGGAAACTGAGGATCAATGCGGAAAATATGATCAACCAGATACTCACCAAACTGGTTCATCTCCTGAGTGAGACGCGCGCTATAATCAGCAGTGAAGGCAGAGGATGCCTTGTACTCAGACACTGCGACAGTCCTCTCCTCTGCCCGGCACCTAACCTCCAACTTCCGCAACTCCTCAGAGTGGAGCGAATATGCAACCTCAGCCTCCCGGCGTAAACTACCCACGGTAGTCTCAAGCAAGGACACTTGGTCCCGGAGCTCCTGCATCTTCAAATCAGATAAGCGCGCCTTCTCAGCAGCAGTGGCGAGCTCCGCCTTGAGAGAGACCTGACTGTCCTCAAGGGTCTTCTTCTCGTCAGATAACTCGAGCACGAGTGATGACATGTTCACCATGTCAGACATACCCTAACAATTCAAACAAGGGATGAGTAACCGAAAGACAACCAATATGAAAGTATAAAGAAGAAAACAAGGAACAACTCACAGGTGGATAACGAGAGAGTACACCCTGAACAAAGCGCCGAGTCTCCCCAGGAGACTTGGGCTGCGCAACACGATCGCCAGGGGGAATGGCACCGCGAAGTACGCGGATACCAACCTCAGGAGTCCGCAAAGAGGAGCTTCTATCAAGGTGGAACTCCTTCAAACCAGCGAAAGGAGTCCACTCAGACCCAATAACGTCTTCATCAGTAAGACGTGCGAAATCCTTCCGACTTAAAGTCGGAGGCCCACCTATACAAGCAAAGCAAGTCAAAGGAAAATATAAACATAGAAGGATCAGTAACAAGGTAGAGATCATACCTGAGGACCGCGCCCTCGGCTGGGGGGCAGGGGAACCACCACCAACAGGTCGCTTCCCTTTGTCAGCCAGGGAAGGCACCTCTTCGACCACCATCTCCTTATCACGAGATAGGGTCGGAGGACGAGCGACAGGCGAAGCAGGATCCGCAGTTTTCTTCCTCTTAGCAGCCGAGGCCACGGCCTCAGAATCAGATCTCCGCGGCTTGGACTTGGAAGGTCCAGAGTCTCTGCCTACGGAGACGACCCTCTCGGTCACCAAGGGGGAGCGCCCTAGCAATGTAAGAAAAACAAGATAAGGAAAACACAAGGTATACCATAAAGAAGCAAATAGGAGGAAGCATACCAGAGGCCCCAGCCTTCTTCCCAGGCATGGGGGATTTCTTCAGAGTGGAGCTAGAAGGAGCCTTCCTCTTGCTCAGGTCAACAGGTGCCCCCTGCACGTTATAGGTGTTTCCATGAAACCAACCTACAAAGGAAGAGCAGAAGGTAAATAAAGATGAGAAGACTAAATGACATACCGAACCCCCGGAGTCAGGAGTCAAACTGATCCCGGCCTCATAAAGATCCGTCTCAGTCACTAAGGACACGGGGCAGTACGACCGAGTCCTGTTGCTCTCATGAATGATCTTCATAGTCTCTAAATCAACTGAAGAGAACTCCCCGAAAGCAGGCCAACCATCCGACCGATCTTCATTCAAGACCGACCAAGTGACGTATCGATCCGTCATGAAGAAGTAATGCTTGGCGCAGTGACTGGCCGAGTTGTCGCTCCGGGCCACGAAGCGAAGAGAGGTATCCCACTCGACTCCACTCAACCCGAAATCAGCAAATCGGGGATCCTTGAAGGTCGGATGGCGAGTTACGAAACTCGCAAACCCCACCTTCGTCTGGTACTGGAACCGGTAGAAACATCGGAACAGAACAAGGGAGTACTTCCAGGAGTACCAATGGCACAACACCCGGAAGCCCACCCAGACACGGAGGGCACTGGGGGCAAGGTTCACAGGAGAAATCCTGAAGAACCTGCTCAACTCTATGAGCTCATCACAGTAAGGCAACCTCAACCCAAATCGAATCTAGGAGGGGTACACGACGACCTTCCCTCTAGGAGGCTCCGTCACCGTCTCGCGGGTATTCCCCAAGGAGGGGAGGAAAGGATATAGAGGCTCATCTAAGGGACAGATATCTCCTAAGGTAACGTGCTCATTGTAATCGGACCTAGTGAGATGGTTCTCCGACAGGGCAGCGAGACCTAAGGCAAAGGTAGCAGGAAATCCCAAAGTTCGAATCAAGTTTCGACTAATACCCCAGCTTAGATCGCGACACTAAGCTAATGATAGAAAAGGAAGTAATGCGACAAAAAAGAAGAGAAAAGGGACTCACTCATCCTTCGGAGGATGTAACGCCTTTGTAGAGTCTGTGTGCGCGGACACCACCAGGAATACAGTACCTGCCACGACACGACAAATATCAAGACAAGAAAATTTCCGAAAAACCGGAAATACTCCGACACTCGACCAACGACAACAACCAAATATCCGAAGACACCCAACAAAGATAGCCAACATGACCCAAAGACACCACGGCAACCAAATCGAATAATTTTATCCGAACCTAAAATCGGTTTTCGGGAAAAATTACCGTTACGCCCTCCAACGAAGATCAACACAATATCAAATTCAAAACCGGGATAGTTTAATCGGACAAGAAACTATCCCCGGGCGACCGGCAAAATTTTTTCCCAAATCCACAACTACCAACGGCTATCCACGACGATCCCACATTCAATCAAACATCGGCAATCAAACATCGGCAATCAAGCATCGGCAATCAAGTATCAACAATTCAAGAATCAACATTTTATGCGGTAACGGAAAGGAAAAGAGTGGACCTTCGGAAAACCCGACCCGATGTGATAAACGGGTTCGGAATTCGAATTTGGGCGTTGCCGGAAATCAGCCCCTCGCCGAGAATGGCCTGCCGCCGCGGTCGCCGGAGCAGAGTCCAGTCGCCCCACCGTCGTCACTTGCCGGTGATGTCCGGCCAATGTTGCCGTCCTCCGTCGATCGTCAGCACAGCCCCGTCATCGTCGCCGTGCCCCGTCGACTATCAGCCCGGCGTCGCCGTCGCCAGTCGGGCCCCTTGCCGCCTCCGCGTCGCCGCTGGCTGCTTCCCGCCTGGAGCTACGTCGTCGCCTCCGGCCAAGCTCCCTCCTGTCGTCGGTCCCGGCTGAGCTGCTGGTCGGATTTCTGGTCCCTTGCTGGAAATTCCGGCCGGCCCTTACCTTGGGTGAGCTCCTAATTTTTTTTTGCTCTCCAAGGGTGACAAGAGAGGGAAAATGGTGGCTATGGTGAATAACTAAAGTATTTTCTTAACTCCCCTCTATATTTGAAAGATGGTAGGGTTTTTTAAAGAGTTTTAATCACCACCCTCCATTCATTTTTAAGTGAGATCTAAGGGCCAAGGAAAAACCATCACTTTTATCCCTTTTAACTATGGCTAAGTATATCTCCATACTTAGAAAAACTATCAAGTTAGATTTATTCTTGAGCATTCCATACTTAGGAAAAAAATTTGGCCAAAATTAAATTTTTCCTCACTTAGACAGAGTACCTGCACGAAATTGAAGCGTAAGTTACTTAGTTGCATTTGTATTGCACCCCTATGCGAGTGTGAATTTTTTAAGTATACGCCGGTAGCAAAGATAGGTTTATTACTCCCACCTCAGACGGACGCGTGCTTAGGCACATGTCCGCGCTACTCTAACGTTTACAATTCCTCTATCTCATAAGGCAGGGGGCAGAGTCAGAGGCACGCATCCATGGGTAAGCAAGCATTCAGACAAGAAGGTAAAACCCCGGTTTCAAATTGCGCGTGTCATACCATCCTAAAATAGAGTCAATCAAGGGTTAGGCCATTGGTTGACTCGGGGGCATGTGATGGATATACGCCCAATTTGAACCCGTTGACTTCCGAACCGTTGTATTTTTATCATCCCATTAATGATTGTAAATCGAAACTTCAACCCGAACACTTCGCGAGAACATTAACGGCTCGGACGAGGCCGAAGCGCCCGTCCGGCCGAGGCAAACTCACCTAGGTGAGGTTGGGTTGGGTTAGGTGTGGGGTTCCTTGAGGTTCTGGTTGCACTGGCAGTTTCCCTGGGTTAGGCTGCCTTCTTAGGGGTATAGGCTCTCTCCTTTTCTTGTTGCCCCCAGGTGGGCGGTGGTGCCTAGACACCCTGATGTTCGTCATTGCTCTTGTTATTGCCAGGCTTTCTGTCCGAAGCCCACAGACGGCGCCAAGTGTTTGGTTATAAAGTCTAGGTCAACGGGTCGTCAATCTAGAATTTATCTCCCACTAATGAAATGTCGGGTTCAGTGTTCCTAGGACTAGTCGTTCTGATCCATGCCCTTCTGCTCCCTTGGGGTAGTCGTTCTGATATATGTCCTTCTCTTCTCTCCTTCTGATCTCCTTTCCTTCTCTCCTTCTGCCCTCCTTTCCTTCTCTCCTTCTGACCTCCTTTCCTTCTCTCCTTCTGACCCCCTGAGGCTTGTGCTTCTGACCCCCTGGGGCTTGTCCTTCTGCTCTATACTCTTCTGCTTCCTTGGCTCTCTTCTCCTTGCCACCCTGCAAGAGGGGCAATAGCAGGCACAGAGGGGGGGGGGGGTGCCTGATGAACCCTCTCCGATGCCTAAGTCAGTACGGTTTTAGAGAGATAAAGCTAGAGAGATGTCAGAGCAAAATTATGCAACTTGCCAAGAAGTCCAAATGAATTGTGGAGGTGGGGTATTTATAGGCAACGGTGTCATTAAGGTGGCTTAATGACATCGTTAACCTTTAAACACAGTTAATTAACCTTTAAACGCATAATTAAGACCTTAGGATACGGAGAAGGTAGGCGGAAGAAACCGAGTATGGGAGTCCAAGGATGATGTCGGGGCCCTTGGGGGGAAGGGAAATCCGACCCCCAAGGGTAGGGGTTGGGTGAGGGCACCCAACCCCTCCTAGGGAGGATGGGGTTGGCCAACCCCATCCCCCCTAGGGGAGATCGGGTTGGCTGACCCGATCTCCCCTAGGGGAGATCAGGTGTGGCCACCCAACCTCACCTAGGTGAGTTTGACTCGGCCGGACGAGCGCTTCGGCCTCGTCCAAGCCGTTGGTGTTCTCGCGAAGTGTTCGGGTTGAAGTTTCGATTTACAATCATTAATGGGATGATAAAAACACAACGATTCGGAAGTCAACGGGTTCAAATTGGGCGTATATCCATCAAAGGCGACTTTACATCGTGCACCACTTAAGGCGACTTTAATTCCGTGCATCACTTAAGACGACTTAATCTCGTGCACCACTTAAGGCGACTTTACATCGTGCATAACTCTGATTGGAAGCAACCTCTTTATTTATTGATGGCATAAAATTTGCTTACATCGAATTAAACGATAAACAGCATACACCACTTAAGGCGATTTTACATCGGGCACCACTTAAGGCGACTTTATCGGGCACCACTTAAGGCGCCTTTCTTCGGGCACCACTTAAGGCGACTTTCTTCGGGCACCACTTAAGGCGACTTTCATCAAGCATGGTGTTTCTTCAAGTGTTCGCCACTAAAAGAATGCTTTAACGTTCTGCCATCGAGGTCTTTCAACTTGTACGCATTTGGAGCTGGCATCCCCAGACCTTATAAGGTCCCTCCCATTTTGGTGACATCTTGTTGATTTGATCCAAAAGGGTAAACTCGTTGCGACGCCAAACCAGCTCCCCGACGAAGAATTGTCGGGACTTCACTCGCCGATTGTAGTACCTGGCCGTCGCCAAACGCATTTGAGCTTGGACTTCATCGGCTTCCCACCTCTTCTCTTCGAGCAAGTCCAAGTCCAGACGTCTTATCTCATCATTCGTCAGAGGCTCGTAATATCTCATCCGATGGGACGCCACAGCTACCTCCACGGGGGCGACAGCCTCCGTGCCATAAACGAGGCCAAACGGAGTCTCCCCCGTTGATCGTTTGGGTGTCGTTCTAACAGCCCAAAGCACGTTTTCCAGTTCGTTCAGCCATTTGCCCTTCAAGGCATAGACTCTCTTCTTCAGGCCATCCATCACGATTTTGTTGGCTGATTCCACCTGACCGTTTGTCTGAGCATGGCGTACGGAAGCTGTCCGATGCTCGATGTTCAACTCCTCCAGATACTCCCTCACCTGAGAGCCGTTAAATGGTGGGCCGTTGTCGCTGATAACCACCTTAGGAATCCCGTATCTGGACACAATATGGGTCTGGAGGAACTTGACGATCTGATTCCCCGTCGTTCTGGCCAATGCCTTTGCCTCTATCCATTTTGAAAAATAATCGATAGCTGCGAGTAAATACTTACATTGACCTTGTGCTTGTGGAAGAGGTCCCACCAAGTCGATGCCCCATTGTGCGAAGGGCCAAGCACTCTTGATGGATGTCAGATTAGCGGCCGGAGCCACGATACTTGGGGCGTACCTCTGGCACGCGTCACAGGATCAGACCAACGCCATTGCTTCCTTGCTCATCGTAGGCCAATAATAGCCCAAGTTCAGCACTTTCCTCATAATGGATCGGGCTCCTTCATGACAAGCCGCGACCCCTTCATGCACCTCCTTCAGGATTCGATTTGTGTCGGGTTCTGCCACACACTTCAAGTACGGAGTCGAGAACCAGCCCTTCTTGTACAGCTGATCGTCTAGCATCACGTAATTAGCCGCGATCCGACGTATCCTGTCAGCTACTACCTTATCATCGGGGACTGCCCCCGTAGTCAGGTATGCGACTATCGGGGTCATCCAAGTGGGCTCTTCCTCCGGTTTCGCCCCGATGGTACACACCTGTGTTGGGTCGATGGTCGATAAGATCACCTTCTCTAAGAAGTGCACCTTCCGATTTTCTTCCAAGGGTGCCCCCAGGGCAAATTTGCTCAGGGCGTCTGCCTCTACATTCTCCTCCCTCGGAATTGCCTCGATATCGAAGCTTTTAAAGCTCTCCTTCAGGGCTTGTACCTCGCGCAGGTACTTCTTCATTATCGGACTCCTCGCTTCGTATCGCCCTTGAACCTGGTTCACGATTAGAGCTGCGTCACACTTCACTCTCAAGTGATCAACTCCAGTGCCTTTAGCAATTTTCAGGCCCGTGATAAGAGCCTCATACTCCGCTTCGTTGTTTGTGGCCTTGAATGTTAAAGCCAGGGCATATCGGAGCGGCTCACCTCCCCCTGGTTGTATTAACAAAAAGCCTGCTCCTGATCCATCTGAACTCGAGGAGCCATCCGTGTACATCTCCCAAGTATTTCCCTCATTTGGCTGTTCTGATTGCTCTGGTTGCTCTTCTGTCGGGACCTCTGTCGGGACCCCTATGACTGCCCCCTCTACAGGGCCCGCTTCTTCCAGATCGGGGTTTGTAGATTCCGCTATGAAATCCGCCAACGCTTGGCCCTTAATAGCCGTTCTTGGAGCAAAGTGTATGCGAAACTCACTAAGCTCTACTGCCCACTTTACTAATCTCCCCGACGCATCTGGTCGGTTCAAAAAATGCTTCAAAGGCTGGTTCGTCAACACAGTGATCTCGTGTGCGTGGAAATAAGACCTTAGCTTCCGAGCAGTAATAATCAAGGCAAAGAGATACTTCTCAACCGGAGGATAATTCAATTCAGACTTGGCAAACGCCTTGCTTACATAATAGACGGGGGCTTGATTACCCTCAACAACCTTCACTAATACAGAGCTAATGGAAAATTCAGAAACAGCCAAGTAAAGATAGAGCGGCTCGCCTGGAACCGGTTTCGCCAACGGCGGGAGGCTGCGAAGGTGTTGTTTGAGTGCTTGGAATGCTTCTTCACACTTGGCGGTCCACTCAAACTTCTTGTTCGCCCTCAAGACTTCAAAAAATGGCATTGATCGGTCGCTAGCTTTGGACAGGAAACGATTCATTGCAGCCAGTCGGCCATTCAGCACTTGTACCTCCCGATGGTTTATCGGAGACTGCATCTCCTCAATTGCCCTCAGCTTCTCGGGATTCACTTCAATTCCTCTTTGGCTCACCATGAAGCCCAAAAATTTCACTGAATGGACTCCGAAGGCGCATTTCGTCGGGTTTAAACGAACCTGGTGAAGCCTCATCCGCTCAAACGCCAGGGTTAGGTTGTGCACATGATCCTCCGCTTGTCGGGATTTTACCAGCATATCATCCACGTAAGCCTCCATAGTCTCCCCAAGCATATCTCCGAACAGCTTATTCACCATCCGCTGATAGGTTGCCCCAACATTGATCAACCCGAAAGGCATGACATCGTAGTAATAGATTTCACTGTCTGCATAGAATGCTGTGTGAGGAGCATCCTCCTTGGCCATCTTGATCTGGTTGTAGCCTGAGTATGCATCCATGAAGCTCAACAGCTCATGTCCCGACGTGGCATCCACCAACTGGTCGATTCTCGGGAGTGGGTAACAGTCCTTTGGGCAAGCCATGTTCAGGTCGCGGAAATCCACACACATCCGCCATTTCCCGTTAGTCTTCTTCACCAGTACTGGATTAGCGACCCAAGTTTGGAATCAGAGCTCTTTAATAAACCCAGCATCGAGCAACCTGCCCACTTCCTGCTGGATCGCGATCTTCTTATCTGTGCCCATCGGACGCCTTTTCTGCATAATAGGCTTGATTGCGGGGTCTATCTTCAGCTCGTGTACGATCACATCGGGGCTGATTCCTGGCATATCGCTCGGGGACCAGGCAAACAGTTCCTTGAACTCTTTCAGCAACTCAACCAATTTTTGGGCTGTCTCCTTAGTCAGAGCAGACCCGATTTTCACCTTCCTCTAGGGTCCGTCAATCTCGACTTCTTTCAGATCTTCTACGGGGGCAGGACGCCCAAACTCCTCTCTAGGATATGTGTCTGTCTGGAGGACAGTCATGGCCTCTTGCCACCTCCTCCGGGTGGCATTAACATAACATTTTCGGGAAGCCACCTGGTCGCCCTTGACCTCTCCGACTCCGTGGTCGGTCGGGAACTTCATCTTCTGGTGCACTGTCGAGGCAACTGCCATCAGGGGGTTGATGGTGGTTCTCCCGATAATCGCGTTGTAAGTTCCCGCGGAATCAACTACCACGAACTCCACGTTCCTCCTTTCTGATTTCCACCCACTACCAAACTCCACTGGTAAGGTGATTACTCCTAGCGGATAGGAGGTTGAACCAGAGAACCCGACCATTGGGAAGTTTGCCTCCTTCAGATCTTTCTTCGTTTTTCCCATAGCCTCCAGCGTGTCCATAAATAAAATATCGGAGGAGCTTCCTCCGTCGATCAGAATTCGCTTCATCTCGTACCCGTCTACATCCAAGGTTACAACCAAGGCGTCATCGTGCGGAGTCTCCACGCCTATGAGATCGTCCGACGAAAAGGAGATCACCATCTCTTCCTTCAGGGTCCAGGATCGGGACCTCTTACCCAGCACCACAGCCGTAGGAATTCTAGAGGCGTAAACCTCCCGAGAGGACGAGGTATCACCTCCAGCAGCAAACCCTCCGTGAATCACATTAATGGAGCCCCGTCTTTCTTTGTGAGCACCGGACGGCTCCGGATCGGACCTCTTCTTTTTTGGGGACCGATCGCGGGATCGGGAACGGGACCGAGAGCGGGACCGACACCGTTTATCCCTGACGAACTCCTTGAGCTTCCCCTTCTGGATCAGCTTTTCGATCTCCTTCTTCAGCTCCCGACAATGGTTGGTGTCGTGACCATTTGCGCGGTGAAACCGACATTTGCGATCCGTGCGAGATCCCAAGAATTCTCCATCCTTCTTTGGGGGGTACCTGGAGATACCTTGTCGTTCCATGACCATTAGTACCTCCGCCATGGAGCAGTTGAGAGGAATGTTGAGATCCTCCCGCTTATCCTTCCTTGAAGAACGCCTATCGTCCCTCCGATCAGAGCGGCCTCGATTCCGACCACTTTCGGGTTTACCCTTTGACTTACGATCGTCGAAAGGTTTGACCGACTGCTTCCCTTTGTTCGACTTTGGAGGCTCCAGTTCTCCCGCGGCTATCTTTTGACTCCTGGACATCGATTTGCCGTTTCACCCTCTTCTGTAGTGCCTCCATATTCCACACAGCTTTTTCAGCTACACTGTGCATTAGGTCGGAACCGTAGGGGGCCGTTAGGTTCCGAATGAATGTACGGATGGTTTCGCCCTCCGAGATTTCCTCGTCAATCTCCGCCACACTGGCAGTGTACCGCTGGTAATAGTGTGCCAGTGATTCGTCGGGCCTTTGTACCACCTGGGTCAGGGACCTCACGCTCTTCAGCAAACGTCTACGACCATGGTACTGCTGAATGAACCGGTCGTGCATATCTGCCCAGCAAGTGATGCAGCCCGGGGGCAGACTAAAGAACCAGGTCAGGGCTCTTTCTCCAAGTGTGTTCGGGAACAGCGTACACACTATGTCTTCATTCGGGGCTCTTCCCAGACACGCCATGAGGTTCTTCTGGACATGACGAACCGGATCTCCTTCACATCGTACTCCTTTATCGTGGGGATACCCAGCCCTGGCGGGGCTAGGGTGTCTATGAGTCGAGGAACGAAGGGATGAGTAGATCGATCCCTCAGCTCCGATACCAGCGGCTTCTGCTCTCCCATGCAGATGTTCACGATCTTTACCACCTGATCGGGGGTAATGGGACCATTCAGGGGAATGGTCTTGTGCTGTACTGGCCCTGACCCATCAACCACGAATCTCTCTGGCTGAATGGACACTCTACTCCTGTCCTGGCCTCGGGGCGGAGCTTCCTGTACGTTCCGAATTTCTGCTGGTGGGGGCACTTCTTCTAACGGGGGCATCTCCTCCTGCCTCCTCGCAGCCTCTCTCCAATCCAAGAGAGCCTCCACGGCTGCCAAAAACATGGGCATGGCTTCTGCCACAGCCCTCGTCAGGTCTATAGCTAGGGGAGCCCCCTGCTCCCTATTGCCCTGGTGCTGAGCAGCAATCTCTTCGGGACCTTCATTATGCCCCCCTGTCTGGGAGAGCTCAGCAGCGGGATGGTTTTGGTTTTCCTCCTGTTCTGGTAGTGAATTCAGAGTTGTTGCAGCGGGGTGACGGGAACCACCAGATTGTCCCTGTCTTCTTTGCTTGCCAGCCGCCATCGATCGAGTAGAAGGCATATCAGCTTTTTGTTTGATTCCCACAGACGGCACCAATGTTGGATCACGGTGGAACTCCGGTACGGACTTTGACGGCGATCCTAGCTCCTTCGCTCCACGCAATCCTGCAAGAGGGGATAGACCGGGCGGTGACCCAGAATCCCTCTCCGATGCTTAAATGAGTATCTCGTATGGACTGGCAAGCAGTAATCTCAAGTAAGTATTTTCAACGTAAGTGATCTGAGGTGATCTCTTGCCCTTTTATAGGCGAAGAGGTACCTCAGTTACCTGGTGAACCGTTGGGGGTGGTTAGCCCGTATCTCGCGTATCTCGGGTGTGATCCCGCCTATCTAGGCCATGATCTCGCTTATCTCGGCCACGCCCCGCGTATCTCGGCCACGCTCCGTGTATGTTAACCACGTTCCGCGTATCTCGGCCACGCCCCGCGTATCTTGGCCTTATCCTCTGATAGCGAGTCCCGACTCCCGTCGGGGACTCCAGAGTTATCTCGTTGTGTCACCGCTCGGGGCCCCTCGTCATCGTGACAGGGCCTATTGTTCTTAGGGATTCTTCATCGGGGCCTACTCAGAGGCATTTCATCGGGAGCGTTCAGCTCACTTGTTAGGTCCGACTCCGTCGAGACCTCTCATCCTCGGGCTCTCTTCGTCGGGATCCTTTGTCTGGGCCATCTTGGCCTTCGTTTTGTGCCCACCAGGCCTATCAGTCGTTTCCTCACCATTAAAGAGCCTAACGGCTGTAGTCGAATCCATCAGAAACAAATGCTTGAAATAAAACAATCTGGTAAGTAGTTTTGAAAACAACACATGGAATATGATGGGTTTCGATATAGCCGTTAGGCCCATAAACGACGAGTAAACGGTGAAGAAGGCCCACTGGGCCCCAAAAGAGGCCTAGAAGATCAATATAAGGGGTCCCGACAAGGTCGGTCCAAACATATGAGCTGGAAGGCCCCGATGAAATGCCTTTGAGTAGGCCCCGATGGAATGCCTTTGAGTAGGCCCCGATGTTGAATCCCTGAGGATGTTGGCCCTGTCCCGATGACGAGGGGCCCCGAGCGGTGACCAAAGGAGATAACTCTGGAGTCCCCGACATCCGTCGGGACTTGCCACCAGAGGATGAGGCCGAGAAACACGCCCACTATCAGCGTAGTGGGGAAGTGGCCTGAAAAGACGGAACGTGGGCAAGTGGCCGAGATAAACAGAACGTGGGCTAACTGCCCCTGGCAGTTATCTCAACAGGTAACTGGGGTAACTACTCCCCTATATAAAGGAAGGAATTACCTCAGGACTGATATATACATACTCATACACTGATACTTTCATACATACTTGCCTACATCGAGATACTCATTTAAGCATCGGAGAGGGATTCATGGTCACCGCCCGGTCTATCCCTTTTTGCAGGATTACTTGGAGCAAAGGAGTTCAGACTTCCGTCAAGAACGTGCCGGAGTTCCAACCGTGATCCAACATTGGCGCCGTCTGTGGGAACGTAACAAAAAGCAAAGATAGCTTCTACCCGATCGATGGCTGGCAAGCAGAAGAAGAAGCAAGGGCAATCCGGCGGTTCCCGTCATCCTGCTGGAACTCTGAATTCAGGGCTGCCGGAGCGCAGTGTTGATCAGAATGATCCTCCCCCTGCCGGTTCCCAAACAGGGGGGCATCATGACGATCACGAGTATTCCGTTCGAGACTCGTTGCAAGACAGGGAGGAGATCCCGAGGAGGGACCAGGATGCTCCTACAAAGGTGGACTTGGCGAAGGCTGTGATGGACGCCATGCCGATATTCCTGGAGACTATGGAGGCTCTCCTGGACCGAAGGGAAGCTGCCAAGAAGAGGGAAGAAGAGTTGCCTCCGCCTCCGCCGAGGGAGAATCAGAACAGGCAGGAGGCCCAATCCGAGCACCAGGACAAGGGCAAGGAGCCCGTTCAGTCGGAGCAGTTCGTGATTGATGGGCCTGGACCGGTGCAGCATAGGACCATCCCTCTTAATGGTCCTATCACCCCCGACCAAGTGGTGAAGATCGTGAACATCTATATGGGGGACCAGAAGAAGATGATGTCGGAGCTAAGGGATCGATCCACTCATCCCTTTGTTCCCCGATTGCTGAACACCATTGTCCCGCCAGGAGTTGGTATCCGAGTATGATGGTGAAGGAGATCCAGTTCGCCATGTCCAGAAGCATGTTATGGCTTGTCTAGGCAGAGCCAAGGATGATGATATAGTCTGTGTTCTATTCCCGGCCACACTTGGTGAGAGGGCCCTGACGTGGTTCTTCAGCCTTCCTCCAGGGTGCATCTCTACCTAGACCCAGATGTATGACCGTTTCATCCAGCAGTACCAGGGCCGTCGGCGTCTCCTGAAAAACGCGAGGTCCCTGGCTGAGGTGGTACAGCGGCCCGAAGAGTTGCTGGCGCATTATTACCAGAGGTACACTGCCAGCGTGGCCGAGTTTGATGAGGAGATGTCGGAGGGAGAAACCATCCGCACCTTCATTCGGAACCTGACAGCACCATATGGTTCTGACCTGATGCACAGCGTGGCTGAGAAGGCTGTGTGGAACATGGAGGCACTGCAGAAGAGGGTGAAGCAGCAAATCGACGTACAGGAGTCGAAGATAGCTACCGGAGAGCTCGATCCTCCGAAATCGAACAAGGGGAAGCAGTCGTCCAAGCCATCGGACGATCGCAGGAGGAAGGATAAACCCGAGAGCAGTTGGGGTCGAGGCCGCTCTGATCGGAGGGAAGACAAGCGTCCCTCGAAGTCGGACAAGCAGGAGGACCGTTACACTCCTCTCATTTGCTCCATAGGTGCTGTGTTGGCGGTGATGGATCGACAGGGTATCTCCAGGTACCCCCTGAAGAAGGATGGAGAGTTCATGGGAGCCCGCACCGATCGTTATTGTCGTTTCCATCGCGCCAGTGGTCACGACACTAACCACTGTCGGGAGTTGAAGAAGGAGATTGAGAAGCTGATCGAGAAGGGGAAGCTCAAGGAATTTGTGGCTGGGCGACGGAGCCGATCCCGTTCCCGGTCCCGATCGCGGTCCCAATCGCGGTCCCAATCGCGGTCCCGTTCCCGATCCCGCGATCGGTCCCCAAAGAAGGAGAAGTCCGAGTCTTCCGATACATGGGGGATTTGCTGCAGGAGGTGATACCACGGCATCTCGAGAGATCTATGCTTCTCGAATTCCTGTTTCTGTGGTGCTGGGCAAGAGGGCCCGATCTTGGACCCCGAAGGAAGAGATGGTGATTTCCTTCTCTGCGGAGGACCTGATAGGTGTGGAGACCCCGCACGATGATGCTTTGGTCGTGACCTTGAAAGTGGATGGGTATGAGATGAAGCGAATCTTGATTGATGGAGGGAGCTCCTCCGATATTTTGTTCATGGATGCGCTGGAGGCCATGGGAAAAACCAAGAAGGATTTGAAGCATGCGGACTTCCCGATGGTCGGATTTTCTGGCTCTACCTCTTACCCGGTGGGGATGATTACCTTACCGGTTGAGTTCGGTAGTGGTTGGAAGTCGGAGAAGAGGGACGTGGAGTTCGTGGTGGTCGAGTCCGCGGGGACTTACAATGCAATTATCGGGAGGACCACCATCAACCCGATGGGGGAAATTGCCTCAACTGTCCATCAGAAGATGAAGTTTCCGACCGACCACGGAGTCGGGGAGGTCAGGGGCCATCAGGTAGCCTCCAGGAAGCGCTATGTCAATGCCACTCGAAGGAGGAATCGGGAGGCTATGACTATTTTCCAGACTGATGCTGATCCCAGAGAGGAGTTTGGGCGTCCCGCCCCGATGGAGGATTTGAAGGAGGTTGAGATCGATGGACCTCAGAGGAAGGTGAAAATCGGGTCCGCTCTGTCTGAGGAGAGGGCCCAAGAGCTGATTGATTTGTTGAAGGAGTTCAAGGAGCTGTTTGCCTGGTCCCCGAGTGACATGCCAGGAATCAGCCCCGATGTGATTACTCACGAGCTGAAGATTGACCCCGCGATCAAGCCGATTGCACAGAGAAGGCGCCCGATGGGTGCAGACAAGAAGATCGCGATCCAGCAAGAGGTGGGCAGGTTGCTCGATGCTGGATTTATTAAGGAGCTCTGATTCTAGACCAGGGTCGCCAACCTAGTCCTGGCGAAGAAGAGCAATGGCAAATGGCGGATGTGTGTTGATTTCCGCGACCTGAACAAAGCATGCCTGAAGGATTGCTATCCGCTCCCAAGGATCGACCAGTTGGTGGATGCCATATCAGGACATGAGTTGCTGAGCTTTATGGATGCCTACTCCGGCTACAATCAGATCAAGATGTCCAAGGAGGATGCCCCCTACACCGCTTTTTATGCTGATAGTGACATCTATCACTATGATGTCATGCCTTTTGGACTGATCAATGCCGGTGCAACTTATCAGAGAATGATGAACAAGCTGTTCGGGGATATGTTGGGGAAGACGATGGAGGCCTACGTGGACGATATGCTGGTGAAGTCCTGACAGGCCGAAGATCATGTTCACAACTTGGCCACGGCGTTTGAGCGGATGGGGCTTCATCAAGTTCGCTTGAACCCGACCAAGTGTGCCTTCGGAGTGCACTCAGGGAAGTTTCTGGGCTTCATGGTGAGCCAGAGGGGAATCGAGGTGAACCTTGAGAAGCTGAAGGCGATCGAGGAGATGAAGTCCCCGACGAACCATCGGGAGGTGCAGGTGCTGAATGGCCGATTGGCCGTGATGAATCGCTTCCTGTCCAAGGCAAGCGACCGATCCATGCCGTTATTTGAAGTGCTGAGGGCCAACAGGAAGTTTGAGTGGACTCCCAAGTGCGAAGAGGCGTTTCAGGCACTCAAGCAGCACCTCCGCACCCTCCCGCCGTTGGCGAAGCCCATTCCAGGCGAGCCACTCTATTTGTATTTGGCTGTTTCTGAATTTGCTGTTAGCTCTGTCTTAGTGAAAGTCGTAGAGGGTAACCAAGTCCCCGTCTATTATGTGAGCAAGGCATTCGCCAAGTCTGAAATGAATTATCCCGCCGTTGAGAAGTATATTTATGCGTCGATTGTTACTGCTCGGAAGCTGATACCTTACTTCCATGCGCATGAGATTACTGTTTTAACGAATCAGCCCTTGAAACATTTTTTGAACCGACCTGATGCGTCAGGGAGATTAGTGAAATGGGCAGTCGAGCTTAGTGAGTTCCGCATTCACTTTGCTCCGAGAACGGCTATTAAGGGCAGGCGTTGGCGGATTTCATAGCAGAGTCTACAGCCCCCGATCTAGAAGAAGCGGTCCCTGTAGAGGGGGCGACCATGGAGGTCCCGATGGCAGAAACAGTCAGAACAACCCGATGATGAAGACATTTGGGAGATGTATAGCGATGGCTCCTAAAGTTCAGAAGGATCGGGAGCAGGGTTCGTACTGATACCGCCAGGTAGAGGAGAGCCCCTCCGATATGCCTTGGCCTTGACGTTTAGAGCCACCAACAATGAAGCTGAATATGAGGCTCTCATCACCTACCTCAAGATTGCCAAAGGAACGGGAGTTGGTCACTTAAAGGTGAAGGGTTATGCTAGCCTGATTATGAACCAAGTCCAGGGGCGATACGAAGCAAAGAGCCCGATGACGAAAAAGTACCTTCGTGAGGTGCAAACCTTGAAGAGAGTTTCTAGAGCTTCGATATTGAGGCGATCCCGAGGGAGGATAATGTGGAAGCAGATGCCTTGAGCAAGTTCCCCTTGGGGGCACCCCTTGATGAAACTCGGAAGGTGCACTCCTTGGAGAAGGTGATCCTGTCAACCAACGATCAATCAGAGGTATGTGCCATCGAGACTGGATCGGAGGAACCCACTTGGATGACCCCGATAGCCGCGTACCTGACTACGGGGGCACTCCCCGATGATGAAGTAGCAGCCGGCAAAATACGCCGAATCGCGGTCAATTATGTGATAGTGGACAATCAGCTGTATAAAAAGGGGTATTCAACTCCTTACTTGAAATGTGTGGCTGAGCCCGATACAAATCGGATCCTTAGGGAGGTGCACGAAGGATACTCGGCTTGTCATGAAGGTGCCCGATCCATCGTGAGGAAAGTGCTGAACCTGGGCTATTACTGGCCCTCGATGAACAAGGAGGCAACGATGCTAGTCCGATCCTGTGACGCTTGCCAGAGGTATGCCCCGGATATCGTGACTCCAGCTTCCGATCTGATGTCCATCAAGAGTGCTTGGCCCTTCGCGTAATGGGGAATCGATTTGGTGGAACCCCTTCCAATTGCAAAAGGTCAGTGCCGATATTTTCTTGTGGCTATTGATTATTTCTCGAAGTGGATAGAAGCTAAGGCGTTGGCCAAGACAACGAGGAATCATATCCTCAAATTCCTCCAGACCCATATTATATCCAGATACGGGATCCCTAAGGTGTTGATCAGTGATAACGGCCCTCCGTTTAACGGGGTCCAGTGGAAGGAGTACCTGGAGGAACTGAAAATCGAGCATCGGACAGCCTTTGTTAGAAAAACACCCAAACGATCGACTGGGGAGACTCCGTTTGGCCTTGTTTATAGCACGGAAGCAGTCGCTCCCGTTGAAATAGCTGTGGCATCCCATCAGACGAGGTATTATGAACCTCTGTCGAATGATGAAATGAGACGTCTGGACTTGGACTTGGTCGTAGAGAAGAGGCGGAATGCCGAGGAGGCCTAGGCTAATGGCCAGATATTACAATCGGCGAGTCAAGTCTCGACAGTTCTTTGTCGGGGAACTGGTCTGGCGTCGGAACGAATTTACCCTTTTGGATCGGATCAACAAGATGTCACCAAAATGGAAAGGACCTTATAAGGTCGTGGGGATGCCAGCTCGAAATGCGTATAAGTTGGAAGACCCAGATGGCAATGTGTTGAAGCATTCTTTTAGTGGTGAACACTTGAAGAAATGTCATGCCTGATATTAGTCGCCTTTAGTGGTGCAAGTTGTTTATCGTTTTGATTTGATATAAACATGTTTTGAGCCATCAATGAATAAAGAGGTTGCATCCGATCAGATTATTCTTAGATAAATCGCCTTAAGTGGTGTGGTTAAATCGCCTTAAGTGGTGTGGTTAAATCGCCTTAAGTGGTGTGGTTAAATCGCCTTAAGTGGTGTGGTTAAATCGCCTTAAGTGGTGTGGTTAAATCGCCTTAAGTGGCGTAGTTAAATCGCCTTTATTGGCGTAGTTAAATCGCCTTAAGTGGCGTAGTTAAATCGCCTTAAGTGGCGTGGTTAAAACGTCTCAAGTGACGTGTTGAATCACTCTAAGTGGTATGGTCAAATCGCCTTAAGTGGCGTGGTTAAATCACCTTAAGCGGTGCAATGATAATCGGAACCGAAAGAAATTGATATTATAAAGGCCTGAAGGTTCACGGGTACAAGGATTCCAAAAATAAAGCGTTAAGCTTGGTCCTTGGCAGCATCGAGGGGAGCAGAGTCCACGAGATCCGTGGTAGAAGGCTCCACGATTGGAGGATCGGATCCTCGAAGATTGGCCGAAGGAGGATCGGACCCTTGGAGGTCAGCCAGTGAAGGGTCGATTGTCGGGGGATCAGCTGTCGGGAGGTCTGCACTTGGAGGCTCCACCACGCCTTCGGCAGCCGCAACTCCCTCGGGGGTGTTGGCCTCATCACTCTCCTCTGAAAGGTTGAAATACCTCTCCGCGAAGGGGGCGAGAGTCTGAGACTTGGTGAAGTCAATGGCATTGCCATACTCCAGATGGAGTTCCTCAACAGCATTGAGCAAGGTGGTCTCCATTTCCGCGTTGCAGAACCTCACCGCGTCCACCTTGAAATACTTGGAGCCCCGGTAATCTTCCCGACTCTTGGCCTCAGCCTCAGCCAGCTTGGTGGGAAACTCAGCGATTTTCCGCTCCATCTGTTGGGACCTGTTAGGTTCCGAGTCTAGGGTCAACGGGCGGTCGACTCAAGTCTCGTTCCTCACTGGAGATGTTGTGGATCCGGTGCTCTCGGGTTGTGCTGTCCTAGCTTACGTCCTTCCGTCCTTAGCTTCTCTTCTCCTCTCGCCCTGCAAGAGGGGCAATACCAGGCACAGGGGGGGGGGGGTGGTGCCTGATGAACCCTCTCCGATGCCTAAGTCAGTACGGTTTTAGAGAGATAAAGCTAGAGAGATGTCAGAGCAAAGTTATGCAATTTGCCAAGATGATATAATGAGTAGTGGAGGTGTGGTATTTATAGGCAACGGTGTCATTAAGGTGGCTTAATGACATCGTTAACCTTTAAACACAGTTAATTAACCTTTAAACACATAATTAAGACCTTAGGATACGGAGAAGGTTGGCGGAATAAACCGAGTATGGGAGCCCAAGAATGGTGTCGGGGCCCTTGGGGGGAAGGGAAATCCGACCCCCAAGGGTAGGGATTGGGTGAGGCCACCCAACCCCTCCTAGGGGGGATGGGGTTGGCCAACCCTATCCCCCCTAGGGGAGATCGGGTTGATCGATCCGATCTCCCCTAGGGGAGATCGGGTTGGCCGACCCGATCTCTCCTAGGAGGGATTGGGTTGGTGGACCCGATCTCTCCTAGGAGAGATCGGGTTGGTCCACCCGATCTCCCCTAGGAGAGATCGGGTCGGCTGACCCGATCTCCCCTAGGGGAGGTCGGGTGTGGCCACCCAACCTCACCTAGGTGAGTTTGACTCGGCCGGACGAGCGCTTCGGCCTCGTCCGGGCCGTTGGTGTTCTCGCGAAGTGTTCGGGTTGAAGTTTCGATTTACAATCATTAATGGGATGATAAAAATACAACGATTCGGAAGTCAATGGGTTCAAATTGGGCGTATATCCATCACATGCCCCCGAGTCAACCAATGGCCTAACCCTTGATTGACTCTATTTAGGATGGTATGACACGCGCAATTTGAAACCGGGATTTTACCTTTCATCTGAATGCTTACTTACCCATGGATGCGTGCCTCTGACTCTGCCCCCTGCCCCCTGCCTTATAAGATAGAGGAAGTGTAAACGTCAGAGCAGTACGGACACGTGCCTAAGCACGCGTCCGTCTGAAGTGGGAATAATAAATCTTTCCTTGCTACGGACGTATATTTCGAAAAATACATGCTCGCATAGGGATGCAATACGAATGCAACTAAGTGACTTATGCTTCAATTTCATGCCGGGATTTTGCCTAAGTGGAGAAGAATTTAATTTTGGCCTAAAATTTTTTTTCTAAGTATGGGATGCTCAAGAATAAGCCTAACTTGATGGTTTTTCTAAGTTTGGAGATATACTTAGCCATAGTAAAAGGGGGTAAAAGTGATGGTTTTTCTTTAACCCTTAGATCTCACTTAAAAATAAATGGAGGGTGGTGATTAAAACTCTTTAAAAAACACTACCATCTTTCAAATATATAGGAGAGTTAAGAAAATACCTTAGTTAGTCACCATAGCCATCCTCTTCCCTCTTTTCTCACCCTTGGAGAGCAAGAAAGAATTTGGAGCACACCCAAGGAGGAGGGCCGGCCAAAATTCTGGTGGTGGGACAGAAATTCCGGCCGGCGCAGGAGAAAAGGAATCACCGGCACGGCAAAGGGGCTACGTCGACAGCAGCAGCTCCCGGCGGCACGGTGGAGGCGGGGCGATCCGACGGCTTGAGGCGGCGCGGACCAAGGCAGGGACGGTGGTCGACGGCGAGTCTGTCCCAGACGACGACAGCACCAGGTCCGGCGAGGGCTGTCGACAGCGAGGCGGAGCAGCTCCGGCGTGATCTAGGGCAGCCTCCGGCGACGGTGGGGCGGCTGAAATCAACTCCGGCGATGACAAAATTGGGGCTCCGGCGAGGGGCTGATTCCGGCCAACGTCAAATTTTGAATCCCGGACCCGTTTATCACATCGGGTCGGGTTTTCCGAAGGTCCATTCTTTTCCTTTCCGTTATCGCGTAAAATGTTGATTTTTGAGTTGCCAATACTTGATTACCGATGCTTGATTGAATGTGGGATTGCCGTGGATAGCCGTAGATAGTTGTGGATTTGGAAAAAATTTGGTCGGTCTTCCGGAGATAGTTTCTTGTCCGATTAAACTATCCCCATTTTGAATTTGATGTCGAGTCGCCATTTGTGTGTTGATTTCCGTTGGAGGGCGTAATGGTTATTTTTGCCCGTAAACCGACTTTAGGTTCGGACAAAATTGTTCGATTTGGTCGTCGTGGTGTCCTTGGCTCATGCTTGTTATCTTTGTTGGGTGTTTTCGAATCTTTGGTTGTTGTCGTTGGTCGAGTGTCGGAGTACTCCCGGTTTTTCGGAAATTTTCTTGTCTTGATATTTGTCATGTCGTGGCAGGTACTGTATTCCTGGTGGTGTCCCCGCACACAGACTCTACAGAGGCGTTACATCCTCCGAAGGATGAGTGAGTTCCTTTTCTCTTCTTTTCGTCGCATTACTTCCTTTCCTATCATTAGCTTAGTGTTGCGATCTGAGCTGGGGTGTTAGTCGAAACTTGATTCGGACTTTGGGATTTCCTGCTACTTTTGACTTAGGTCTCGCTGCTCTGTCGGAGAACCACCTTACTAGGTTTGATTACAATGAGCACGTTACTTTAGGAGATATCTGTCCCCTAGATGAGCCTCTATATCCTTTCCTCCCTTCCTTGGGGAATACCCGTGAGACGGTGACAGAGCCTCCTAGGGGGAAGGTCGTCGTTTACCCCTCCCAGATTCGATTTGGGTTGAGGTTGCCATACTGCGATGACCTCGTAGAGTTGAGTAGGTTCTTCAGGATTTCTCCTGTGAACCTTGCTCCTAGTGCCCTCCGCGTCTGGGTGGGTTTCCGGGTGTTGTGCCACTGGTACTCCTAGAAGTATTCCCTAGTTCTGTTCCGATGCTTCTACCGGTTCCAATATCAGAAGAAGGTAGGCTTTGCGAGTTTCGTAACTCGCCATCCGTCCTTCAAGGATTCCCGATTTGCTGATTTCGGGTTGAGTGGGGTCGAGTGGGATACCTCTCTTAGGTTCGTGGCCCGGAGTGACAACTCGGCCAGTCACTGGGCCAAGCATTATTTCTTCATCACGGATCAATACGTCACTTGGTCGGTCTTGAATGAGGATCGGTCGGATGGTTGGCCTGCTTTCGGGGAGTTTTCGCCTGTTGATTTAGAGAATATGAAGATCATTCATGAGAGCAATAGGACCCGATCATACTGCCCCGTGTCCTTAGTGACTGAGACGGATCTTTATGAGGCAGGGATCAGTTTGACTCCTGACTCCGGGGGTTCGGTATGTTACTTAGTCTTCTCATCTTTATTTACTTTCTGCTTTTCGTTTGTAGGTTGGTTTCACGGAAAAACCTATAACGTGCAGGGAGCACCGGTTGACCTGAGCAAGAGGAAGGCTCCTTCTAGCTCCACTCTGAAGAAATCCCCCATGCTTGGGAAGAAGGCTGGGGCCTCTGGTATACTTCCTCCTGTTTGCTTCTTTATGGTATACTTGTGTTTTCCTTATCTTGTTTTTCTTACATTGCTAGGGCGCTCTCCCTTGGTGACCAAGAGGGTTGTCTCCGTAGGCTAAGACTCTGGACCTTCAGAGTCCAAGTCGCGGAGATCTGACTCTGAGGCCGGGGCCTCGGCTGTCAGGAGGAAGAAAGCTGCGGATCCTCCTTCGCCTGTTGCTCGTCCCCCGACCCTGTCTCGCGATAAAGAGATGGTGGTCGAAGAGGCGCCTTCCCACACTAATAAAGGGAAGCGACCTGTTGGTGGTGGTTCCCCTGCCCCCCAGCCGAGGGCACGGTCATCAGGTTCGATCTCTACCTTACCACTGATGCTTCTATGTTTATATTTTCCTTTGACTTGCTTCGTTTGTATAGGTGGGCCTCCGGCTTTGAGTCGGAAGGACTTCGCGCGTCTTACTGACGAGGATGTCGTTGGGTCCGAGTGGACTCCCTTCGCTGGTTTGAAGGAGTTCCACCTTGATAGCGGCTCCTCTTTGCGGACTCCTGAGGTTGGCATCCGTGTACTTCGCGGTGCCATGCCATCCCTCCTGGCGATCGTGCTGCTCAGCCTAAGTCTCCTGGGGAGACTCGGCGCTTCGTTCAGGGTGTACTCTCTCGTTATGCACCTGTGAGTTGTTCCTTGCTTTCTTCTTTAGACTTTTATGTGGTTGGTTTTTCGGTTACTCATCCCTTGTTTAAATTATCAGGGTATGTCTGACATGGTGAACATGTCATCACTCGTGCTCGAGCTATCTGACGAGAAGAAGACCCTTGAGGACAGCCAGGTCTCTCTGAAGGTGGAGCTCGCCACTGCTGCTGAGAAGGCGCGCTTATCTGATCTGAAGATGCAGGAGCTCAGGGACCAAGTGTCCTTACTTGAGGCTACCGTAGGTAGCTTACGCCGGGAGGCTGAGGTTGCATCTTCACTCCATTCTGAGGAGCTGCGGAAGTTGGAGGCTAGGTGCCGGGCGGAGGAGAGGACTGTCGCAGTGTCTGAATACAAGGCTTCTTCTGCCTTCACTGCTGACTATAGCGTGCGGCTCACTCAGGAGATGAACCAGTTTGGTGAGTATCTGGTTGATCATATTTTCCGCATTGATCCTCAGTTTCCAGTTGGCGATCTTGGTGATTTTGGGCCATACGCTACTGGCTACATGGCTGTCCTTAGGGGTCAGGCTGCTTTTGCAGACGAGCCTGCCCCTACACAGGTGGATGCTACGCCTGTGGATATCGATACGTCAGACTCCTCCTCTTCCTCCATCTCTGCCGGTGGTTCAGCCTCAGGGGGTCAGGGTGACTCTTCCGAAGGTTCTGATTGATGTGTCTACATCTTGCTATCTTTGTATATATAACCGTACTCTTTCTCCCCTTTGATGGGTTGAGTGTCTTTTGGGATTGTTGTGGGGTTTTGTGTTGCTTTCCTTTGTCGTATTGTGTTGTTGACTATGTGGTTTGCTTGGCTTTATATTGGTACTTCGTATGCTTTTGTATGTACTCCTTTGATTATGGACTCTTTCCTTGGTGTGTTTCCTTTACTTATCCTTCTTTTGTGTTTTCCTTCATGTCATACCTGCTATTTCATCAAGAAAAAACATTATGTGTTCTTCATATCACTTTACTTTGAAATTGCTTTCTCATGGGATCCTTTTTAGTGATGGTGTAATACTCTCTTCTGATACCCTTTGAATGGTATGTATGGTACTGTTAGACCAAAGATACGCTCTTGGTGGGCGTCGAAAACTGTTCACGAGACAGGCTCTCGGAGGGCACTTAACGTTTCACAGGATAGGCTCCCGGAGGGCACAGGTTAGACCAAAGATACGCTCCTGGTTGGCGTCGAAATCTGTTCACGAGACTGGCTCTCGGAGGGCACTTAACGTTTCACAGGATAGGCTCCCGGAGGGCACAAGTTAGACCAAAGATACGCTCCTGGTTGGCGTCGAAGCTGGTAGTTTGAAATCTACCTCAAGATACGCTCTTGGGGGCGTCGAATCTGGTAGTGTTTTTTTCTACCTCAAGATACGCTCTTGGGGGCGTCGAATCTGGTAGGTTGCAAATCTACCTCAAGATACGCTCCTGGGGGCGTCGAAGTTCGTAGTTTTTGGAAACCACTCTCAAGATACGCTCTTGGTGCGTCGAAGGTCGTAGTATAGAAACTACTCTCAAGATACGCTCTTGGGGGCGTCGAATGTCGTAGTATGAACACTACTCTCAAGATACGCTCCTGGGGGCGTCGAAATTCGTAGTTTTTGAAAACCACTCTCAAGATACGCTCTTGGTGCGTCGAAGGTCGTAGTATAGAAACTACTCTCAAGATACGCTCTTGGGGGCGTCGAATGTCGTAGTATGAACACTGCTCTCAAGATACGCTCTTGGGGGCGTCGAAGGTCGTAGTATGAAAACTACTCTCAAGATACGCTCTTGGGGGCGTCGAGGGTCGTAGTATTGAAACTACTCTCAACATACGCTCTTGGGGGCGTCGAAAATTCGTTGTTCACTTGAAGTCATATCTGTGTAAGGATAACTTCATGATTATATCACCACATTCATTGGAAAATACCTTTAAAGGAAATCCTACTCCCTTAAGAGCATTCATGTTTTTTGTACAGATGGGGTGCCTTGGGTGGGTCAAGACACCCTTTGGAGGAAATCAAAGATAGTTGTAGAGTTGGAGTAACTTCGTGAGTTCTTCTTCTCAAAAGTTGTTTTTGAAAAACTTAGAAAGCTTGAACATGCGAAGTGCTAAATATGAAACTAAGGATATGGGGTGGTCAATTTGTTTGTTGCCACGTACTCCTTTAGGCCTCCATTGTGAATCATTTCCTCCACTTCTATCTTCAACACCATGCAGTTGTTGGTTTGATGCCCCCAGGTCCCATGGTACTCACACCATACATGTGCATCTCTTCCTAGGAAGGCCTTGCCCTCCTCTCTACATGTGGGTAGCTCCTCCTTGAGGTACTTCTGAAAAATTTCTTCTGTGCTCATTGTAAGGGGTGTGAATTTGAAATTTACACCTCCTCCCAGTGTGTCAGTCTCTTTTTCTTTCTCCAGGACTTCATCCAGTTGCTCCGTCTCCTTTGCAAACGCCTTTTCTAGCTTTTCCTTGAGCTCTCTCATCGTGCTTGTCATGATCATCTCATAAAGCCCTCCATAGGCCTCAAATGAGTTTGGGTGCATGTTTCGAATGAATGCTTTGACGGCTTCTCCTCTTGTGATGTCCATGTTGGCACCATAACTGGAGAATCTCTGGAAGTAGCTTGATATTGGCTCCTGCGGCATTTGCTTGATATCATCGATGTAACGGAAGCCTCTTATGATGGAGTCCCTTGTTCTTTTCCCTTCTATGGTTTCTGGCTGCCAAGGTATGGCTGTCACCTTCACAACCTTGCTCATGTGTCTCTTCTTAGGTGTTGTTTGAAAAAACTGCCTGCTCAAACGGAGTACAACTCCGTTCTTCGTCTTTCCTTGCCTTTGTCTCCTTCCCTTCTTCTTACTGTCTTGATTGGCTCCTACCATGACCATCGCCACTGTGTCCGTCATGTGTGATCCACGTCTCATGGAGTTGACGTAGCACTACCTCGCAGTGCGTTGATCACCCAAGACTTCTCCGACTCCATTCTCAGTGATGTACTTCAACTTCTGGTGTACGGTGGATGGCACGATTTTGTATGGGTTTATGGTTGTTCTTCCTAGGATCCCGTTGTAGGCTCCCAGGCTTTCAACCACCAAGAAGTTAACATTCACCTTCAACTGTGTCCATCCTTGGCCCATGGTCACCGGCAGGGTTATCATTCCCAGGGGGTAGCTTGTTGCCCCTGAGAAGCCAACTAGAGGGAAGTTGACTGGTTTGATGTCTGCTTTTGTCTTCCCTATTTCTTATAGGACCCTTAGGCTTAGGAGGTCTGCTGAGCTGCCCCCATCTACCAGTATTCTCTTTACATCAAAATTGTCAATGTCTATTGTGATGACTAACGCATCGTCATGTGGGAAGACAATGTGGCTCTTGTCCTTCTCCGAGAATTCAATCTTCATCTCCTCTCCTTCTCTTGGCCTTTTCCTCCATCTTGGCACTGAACTCAGTTTGGATGCGTAAACCTCCCTTGCATTAGCAGTTGGGCCACCTGATGCCACTCCTCCGTGTATCATGTTTATGGTTCCTCTCTTGTTGGGTGGAGGATTGTAGTCTACCTTGCTCTTGCCTTTGTCCCTGTATGATGGCCCTAACTGTATGTTGTTGCCCCCATGGTCCACGAACTGCTTTAGTTCTCCCCTTTGGATGACATTGTTGATGCTTAGCTTTAGGCTGAAGCATTCGTTCGTGTCGTGCCCGTATGCTTCATGGTTATCACACCATCTATCCTTGTGTGTCCCCACCATTGGGGCTCTCCACCTTGCAGGGGGTGACCAGAGTTTCTGATTCCGCATCTCTCTGAGGACAGTAGCTGGAGTGGCGTTCAATGGGATGAACTTGATGACGTTGATTTCCCTAGCTTTCAGTGGTTCGCCCATTTGATTTCTTTGCTGGGGCGGACGCCATTCCGGCTGCCTTGTGTGTTGAGGTGCCTGAGGTGGCTTTCCTTTATTCGGCTTTGCATTATCTTCCTTAGCTGCTTGGATCTTGGCTTTCTTGCTTGCCCTGTGCCTTTCCAGGTCTATATGAGTTTTTACTCTTCCTGCAAGCTCCTCTAAGGTGCTCGCTAGTTTCTTGGCCATCTTTTTCTGCCAGCGTTGACCCGAAGCGGCCTAGGTTTCTGATGAAGGCTCGTATTATCTCACCCTCAGTGATGTCGCCCTGGATGTCTGCTATGTTTTGGTTGAACCTAGTGTAGTAACTGGCCAAGGATTCATCATTTTCTTGCTTCACATCATCGATGGAGCCTGTTCCTTTGAGGAGCTTCCTTTCTCCTAGATATCTCTGAAGGAACTTCGCCTTTAGCTGCTCCCATGAGTGGATGCTCTCAGAGGGTAGGCTGAAGAACCAGTGTGAGGCCACCCCTGATAGGGTGTTTGGGAATAGGAGTGCCTTGTATCTTTCATCAGTGGTTCTCCCAAATAGGGAGGCTTCATGCTGCTGAATATGCTCCAAAGGGTCTCCCTTGCCATTGTATTTTGCAATCTGGACTGTATGCAGGGAGTCCGGCACCTTGCTCATCTCCAATTCCCTTGTGAAAGGGTGGTTCGTTTTGTCACTTAGACAATGCAAGCTATGTTTCTTTGACTCGTTCATTTTCCTTGTTATCATTGCCTCTATTTCTTCCGGAGTGATCAATATCGGTGTCGGAGTGTAATTTCTTTGATAGCCTCTGTAGTTATAGATAGGGCTTGCCGGGATCCCTTGTCCGTATTGATACGGACTGTAGGTGTATCCTTGGTGTCCCTGCTGGGGTGCTTCATAGAATTCTTGCCTCCTTGGAGGTCTTGCTTGTCTGTCCTCCCCCAGTGGGGTGTAAGCCCTGGCGTTCTGATGTTGCCTAGGAGGCACGAATTGTTGCCTTCCCTCTGGGGGTGGCTCCTGGTAATTTCTTCTTTGCTCCTCTCGTTGCCCAGCTCGGGGGTGCGAGTGGTGCTCTTCCGTTGGGAGCTGTTCCTCTTCATGAGCTTTTGTGTTTGTCCCCTGGGTGTATACCGGCCTTGTGTATGTTGTGTAGGCACGGTTGTCATTCCTTTGGGCCGGCATCCCATACGGGTACCCCTGGGGTTGCGCCTCATAGTAATATCCCTCAGGGGGTGCCGTGTGTTGGGATGGCACTCCCTTTTGCTCCCTCTCTCTCTGTGGCCTCCTTGCCAAGGGGGTTGAGGCTGTGGAGGACTCAGCCCCAGCTGGGCGTGAGGGTCCTCCCTCCTGGTTGTTGTGTTGAGGAGGCTGTGGGGTTCCTTGTGGTTCTGGTTGCACTGGCAGTTTCCCTGGGTTAGGCTGTCGTCCCTGGGGTATAGGCTCTCTCCTTCGCCTATTGCCCCCAGGTGGGCGGTGGTGCCTAGACACCCTGCTGTTCGTCATTGCTCTTGTTATTGCCAGGCTTTCTGTCCGAAGCCCACAGACGACGCCAAGTGTTAGGTTCCGAGTCTAGGGTCAACGGGCGGTCGACTCAAGTCTCGTTCCTCACTAGAGATGTTGTGGATCCGGTGCTCTCGGGTTGTGCTGTCCTAGCTTACGTCCTTCCGTCCTAAGCTTCTCTTCTCCTCTCGCCCTGCAAGAGGGGCAATACCAGGCACAGAGGGGGGGGGGGGGTGGTGCCTGATGAACCCTCTCCGATGCCTAAGTCAGTACGGTTTTAGAGAGATAAAGCTAGAGAGATGTCAGAGCAAAGTTATGCAATTTGCCAAGATGATCTAATGAGTAGTGGAGGTGTGGTATTTATAGGCAACGGTGTCATTAAGGTGGCTTAATGACATCGTTAACCTTTAAACACAGTTAATTAACCTTTAAACACATAATTAAGACCTTAGGATACGGAGAAGGTTGGCGGAATAAACCGAGTATGGGAGCCCAAGAATGGTGTCGGGGCCCTTGGAGGGAAGGGAAATCCGACCCCCAAGGGTAGGGGTTGGGTGAGGCCACCCAACCCCTCCTAGGGGGGATGGGGTTGGCCAACCCTATCCCCCCTAGGGGAGATCGGGTTGGCCGACCCGATCTCTCCTAGGAGGGATCGGGTTGGTGGACCCGATATCTCCTAGGAGAGATCGGGTCGGCTGACCCGATCTCCCCTAGGGGAGGTCGGGTGTGGCCACCCAACCTCACCTAGGTGAGTTTGACTCGGCCGGACGAGCGCTTCGGCCTCGTCCGGGCCGTTGGTGTTCTCGCGAAGTGTTTGAGTTGAAGTTTCGATTTACAATCATTAATGGGATGATAAAAATACAACGATTTGGAAGTCAACGGGTTCAAATTGGGCGTATATCCATCAGGACCGATTGGTGAGAAGGACCTTCTCAGCCTCCAGTCCCGCCTTGACGTCCTCGAGAGCCTTCTTTTCGAGGACGAGCCTGCCCCGATCCTCCGCATGCCTCTACTGCTCTGCCTTGAGCTTTTGCTGCTCCTGCTTCAGCAATCGCTCGAAGTCGTGGACCCGCTTCAGGAGGTCCCGAGTCTTTTGGCTAAGGAGGGCCTGCTCCTTAACCAGCTTGCTCTTCGACGATTCGGAGGCAGCCAAATCCTCCTCAAGCTTGGCCAAGACCTCGGGAGCCGCTTTGGCTCGCTCCTGCTCAAGAGCCTCCTCAAGAGCCAGGATGTACCCGAAACAGCGGTGTTGGTCCGCCATTTCCTTTGAAAAAGAAAGGAAGAGGTTAGTACATGAGAATATTTTGCCTTATATACTAAGTGGAAAAAAAGGAAGCCTTACCTCCACGCGGCGAACGGCCATTTCGCGAATGTCCGTGTGGATGTCCACCCGAGCTAAGGAGAGCGGAAGCTTCAGAGATGGCGGAACTGAACCTGCCAGCAAATGCAGACCCAGTTCCGGTGGTGCATCGCCCCGACGGAGCGGGACCCCTCGCAGTGACTCGATCGGGGTCCAAGGAGTCGCCGCCTGGTCGGGGGTGTAGAGCTGATAGAAACTCCCGTCTAAGGGGAGAGGGGGAAGGACGACCTGAGTTTCGGAGGCGCGTGCCTCCGAGCCGCGTGCCTCCGAGCCGCCGTGAGACCCAAGCCGTCGCTTCATCACCCATTGCATTTAATAGTTGAGTAACCAATAAATCTTTTCGGATTCGGTGGCTATCCTCGGAATATCGGGGAATCGTGGATGAGAAGATCCGCGTCAGAAGATTTTTGTAAAGTTAAAAGCCTCCGATGCCAATATCGGGAGCACCGGAGTTGGAAGACACGACGAACTGTAAGTCCCTCGTGTCTTGGGGGCAAATGATGGGTTTCGATATAGCCGTTAGGCCCATTAACGACAAGTAAACGGTGAAGTAGGCCCACTGGGCCCCAAAAGAGGCCTAGAAGATTAATATAAGGGGTCCCGACAAGGTCGGTCCCAACATATCAACTGGAAGGCCCCGATGAAATGCCTTTGAGTAGGCCCCGATGAAATGCCTTTGAGTAGGCCCCGATGGAATGCCTTTGAGTAGGCCCCGATGTTGAATCCCTGATGATGTTGGCCCTGTCCCGATGACGAGGGGCCCCGAGCGGTGACCATAGGAGATAACTTTGGAGTCCCCGACATCCGTCGGGACTTGCCACCAGAGGATGAGGCCGAGAAACACGCCCACTATCAGCGTAGTGGGGAAGTGGCCTGAAAAGACGGAACGTGGGCAAGTGACCGAGATAAACAGAACGTGGGCTAACTGCCCCTGGCAGTTATCTCAACAGGTAATTGGGGTAACTCCTCCCCTATATAAAGGAAGGAATTACCTCAGGACTGATATATACATACTCATACATTGATACTTTCATACATACTTGACTACATCGAGATACTCATTTAAGCATCGGAGAGGGATTCTGGGTCACCGCCCGGTCTATCCCTTTTTGTAGGATTACTTGGAGCAAAGGAGTTCAGACTTCCGTCAAGAACGTGCCGGAGTTCCAACCGTGATCCAACAGAATACATGTTTGAAACTAAAGGTTCTACGACTAAGAATGTGCACAATATCAACATATTATTTTTCCTAAAACAATGCACATGCGATGCACATGAGATGCATACTTGAGATGAAAATTCTACAGTTAAGATAATTTACCAGTTATCTGAAAAGATTTTTTTTTTTTAATGAGGAAAAAAACAATGCATCATGGTTGCTCAAAATTAAGAATCAGGCGAAAAGTTTTTTGTTTTTTTTTTTTTAAGGATGCAAATGAGATGCACAAAATTAAATACAAGATGGAAACTTAAAAATAAAAGTTCTACAACTGAGAAAAATTACAATTTACCTGAAAGTTTTTTTTCGAAAATAATGCATATGATATGCACGTTTTTTGATTAAAATTTAGATAAAAAGTTTTTTAAACAAAGAGCCCTAAAACTAAGAAAGCTTACGGTTTATCTAAAAAGTTTTTTTAAATCAATGCATATTGGATGCATTATTAAAAATAAAACAATTCAATTAAAAAGTTTTTTTTTTCAAATGATGCATATGGAATGCGCGTTCGAAATTAGAAGCTCTAACAGCTAAAGCGGAATTACAAATTTTCCTAAAAAAAATTTTGTTTTGTTTTTGTTTTTTTGTGTTTTGTTTTTTTAGCAATGCGTATACAATACACTAACCAAAATTACAACTTACCTGAAAAGCTTTTTTTCAAAAATAATGCGTACAAAACACAATGTTAAAAATAAAAATTCAGGTAAGAGGTTTTTTTAGAAAAAAAATGCATATGAAATGCATGTTCGAAAGGAAGGTTTAATAGCTAAAGAAAATAATTTTTCTGAAATTTTTTTAAAGTAATGCATACGTAACGCACTAACAAAAATTACAACTTACCTGAGAGTTTTATTTTTTTTTAAATAATAATAATAATAATGCGCATGAGACGCATATTAAAAATTTAGGTAAAGGTTTTTTTTAAAAAAATAATGCATCTGAAACACATGTTTAAAAATCTACAACTAAGGGATTAACTACTTAGCGAAAAATATTTTATGGTTTTTTCTGAAAATAACGTATACAAAATGCATCTTAAAATTAGAAGCTCTAATAGCTAAAAGGGAGTTAAATTTCTCATGAAAATATTTTTTGAAAATAATGCGTGAATGATGCGTTAATTATGTATTACAACTTATCTGGTTTTTTTTTTTTAAATAATGCACATGAAACACATGTTTAAAATAAAAAATTCAGGCCATAAGTTTTTTTTTTTAAATGGAAAAAAAAACAATGTATACAAAATGTATGTTTGGAAAGAATTTTTTATAACTAAATGACTAACTATTTAGCTGATTTTTTTTTTTTTAATGCAATGAGATGAATGCATGAGAAATAAAAGCTATACAAACAGTCGCATGATAACATTTACAACAAAAAACAGATCATGTTAGGGGGGGTAAAAAAAAGTGTGGCTTTGCTCTACAAGGTAGGTTCCACTGATAGGTTCCCGACAAGGTGGTTTCCTCACCCCATTATAGGGATCATAAGACCTTCGCAAGCGAGTAGAGTTTTTCCGAGCCGTACCGGCGGCCCACCCGCTCCTGTCGTACCGTACTAAACCTCCGGGGTTCCTAGTCGCCCTGGGTTTTAGGCGTCTTGGACATTACACTAAAGTGGTGTGTGCAAATACAAATAATGCATAATCCAACAAAGAAAAATAGTCAGTCATAAAAAATTAACTCCACACCTGAAATTACACAAAAACAATCAAGTTAGAGTAACAAAGTTAAATAAGAGTGAAAAATAAAACATGGCAAATAAGCAAATATAAAGAGCCCGAACCCTCGATTGTCCCCAGCAAAGTCGCCAAATTGTCAGACCTAAAATCTTACCTAAGGCGATTAACGTTTTGAAAAACGTGCAATTTTGAAATAGAGTCGCCACTAGTTAATTAAGGTTAACTAGAATCCTAAATTACCTAAGCGAATAACGAATTAAACACCTAGGTATAAAATCGGTCTACGATCAGAAAGTTGAGTTCGGGGGTTCTATTACGAATTAAAAATATAATTTTTAACCTCGCCCTTTCGGTACTCAATTCACTCAATTGCCAACTTTATTTTTTATTTATACTATATCAGATTAATCTAACGACGTCAGGATTTAATTAAAGTTATGATATGCGAATAATATTATCGATCATTAACCTAAAGCTAATTATAATTTATAACTCTAAATTAAAAGAAAATACAAAATACCAAAATTATCAAACATGCTCAAATCCATACACAACCTAATATATTTAGCATACATACATGGTTTTTTAAAAATACATCTACTCGATTTTAATTAATCTAATTATTTTTGAATTTATTTAATTAAACCCTGCATATAATAATAATCTATGATAATAACAAATAAACAAATTTTAAACAATTAAATAAAAAAAAAGAGTTACGTAACCTCTGTACAAAATTACCTGGGTGGATGGCATGGGATTTCTAGGACGGCACGGACGACGGCAGGTAACAGGCAGCACCTGGGCACCGGGACGGGGATGGACGGCGTAGCAGCGACGTGGATGGGTGGCCGATGACGAGATTCAAGGGAGGAGCTCCGGTACTTCCAGTGGCCGGGGGTTGGAATCACGGGCCGAGGTCGAGTGCGGAGTGTGGTGGCTCCGGCGCGAGGTGGGAGACGACGAACTAGGTCGAGGGATGAAACGGGACTGGCTGGGCCGGTAGTGAGCGACATCGTCGGCGATGGCTTCAGCTGGTGGTCTTCGGGCGAACAGGTGGTCTGCAGCGACGGAGAGAGAGAGAGAGAGAGAGAGAGAGAGAGAGAGAGAGAGAGAGAGAGAGAGAGAGAGAGAGAGAGAGAGAGAGAGAGAGAGAGCGTGGAGGGTGGACCTTCGGTCGCGGGCAGGGTTGATGGCGACTCCGGCGAGCAGCAAGGCAGGAGGGGGGGTCGACCTGAGCCAGGTGGGGCAACAGTCCGGTCAGTGGTGGTGGCCGACCTGTGGCGCAGTAACTCCGGTGGCTGCCGAAGATCCAGGAGCGGGAAACAGCCAAAGATTTAAAAAAATAAATAAATAGAAAATAATAATAATAATAATAATAATATAATAATTCTGGCACTAGATGACGAAAATCGCACGGATCCCGACGTGTATTATTGTTTTTTTTGGTGTTTTTCTTTGTGTTTTACAATGTAACCTAGACCCCTGTTTATATTAAAAAACCTAGTCTAGATTACATATAAAATTTAAATAAAAAATGCTAACAGATAATTATTTCTAGAGAATATTCCTAAGGATATTTATCTTTACAGATAATTATTTTTTTTGAATAAAAAATAATATCTGGAGATAAATATCTTACATATAATTTCCTAAAATAAAAAAAACTAATTATTATATATATATTTTAAAAAATTCCGAAAATATTATATAAATTCGAAATAATTTAAAATATATTTAATAATAATTTCCTTAATGTGCCCTTGAGCATTTTTGGAGACTTTGTGGCTTGACGCGTCCGGAATTTGACGTATCATGTGTAACGTCGTTACGTCCGGGTCAAAATCGAGTGTTTACACCGACCTCTTCTTTCTAATTGACCAGTCATTTAAAACGGTTTAATCGCTTTTTGCCGAAACATGAGGTTTTTAAAACAACCGATCTTGGCTTTCCCAAGACCCTTTTTAAATTATTTTTGAGGATTTCAAGTTTGCACATATAATTCTACCACACAAGTAAATCATCATGCGCATGTCACATCCTCGAAACAAACCACTCATCATGCATACGCGTCATGCATCTAATATTCCAAGGAACTCATGTTAGCATATATAATTCTACTTCCTAAGTAAATTATCACATGCTTAAACATCCCGACATTCATGCATACACATCATGCGTGATCACACCATTATAAACATGCATATTTGGCGACTGATTTTCGGTTTTAAAACATTTGGGGATAACTTGTAATTTATGCTATCAAACCAACATGTGTACTTCTAGACATGAATCCTAGGCATATACAACCATCACAACATGTCTATCCTAGTGCGCAACTAATTAATTGAATTAAACAGTGCTCTGCCCACAACATGCAATATCCAGCTAGCTTGACATAGTCAATACAACGGTTCTAATCATTCATTAATATTAATTAAATAGCAATTGCAATTCAGCCCACTAAATGACTCGGTCCCAAAATCATGCATTTCCAAGATCCATCCCCATAATCGAAACTAGGCTTTAGGTATAAACCTATAAACAATGTGTGGGTAATTTTAAAGTTCGAAAATAATTGGATTTCAAAATGTGACGATTCTATTTTAATTGACATGGTTCGGTCCAGTTTTAAAGGTCCGGTTCAGTCAAATTCCAGTTCGGTTCAGTCCGGTTCAGCTGGTCCGATTAAAAACGGTTCGGCCGGACCGATTCGGTTTAAATTAGGAATTCGGTTCTGTTTGACCCATTTTAGTTGCCCCTGTCCGACCCGAATGGGTCGGACCGATTGAGAAAACCCGGGTTGACTGACCCACACAAGTTTTGGAACCGTGGAACCCGACCTGGTTCGATTCAGTTGACCTGGTTAAGTCCGGTCGGGTTCCCTTGGTCTTCCGGGTTCGGTTGACCCGACCCGGATGTGCAAAATTGGACGGGCCCATTACCCGTAGGGTGCGGCCGAAATTATTACTTCTAGGTTAAGTAAGGTTTTAAAATCCACCAAAAACTTAACTTAGTCACCAATTAAACAATTATAAAATAATTTCCAATTTCTACATATATATATATTTAATGTCAAGATTCTATATTGGGATATAAATCTATCAACAATATATATACATATATATATTTGGCACTAATATATATATATATATATATATATATATATATATATATATATATATATATATATATATATATATATATTATTGTTAATATTCCATATTAGGGATATAAAATCTATCAACAATATATTTTCTCAGTCTTTTAGGTAACTAAATCTATCAATAATATCTATATGCCTAAATTTGTGCTACATATATTGATAGTTACTGTTGGGATCAAAATGATGTGGCCTGAATCTTCTGGTAATGGACTTCAAGGTCTTGCCCCTAACTAACTCATTTAGGTGTCTGTCTCGACCTCGAGGGGCACTTAGTTTCCTTTAGGGTGGTTTGGTAGGCGAGGACCTGAAAAGGGGTGGGGATTTGCCCCTGATTCCACTCCGAAGGTTAGGTCAGTAATGGAATTTGAGAGAATACTATAAAATTATGTGAAATATAGATCATTTAAATAATGAAAGTGTTCCCTTATTTATAGGGGAAATGTACCGAAATTCTTTCAGGCGGCAGCTTGCTTGTGATTGGCTGCTCAATGGCGGTGGTTTTATTGTGATTGGCTGCTCAATGGAAGAAGCCGCCTTTCTTTGATTGGCGGGAGGGAGGCGGTAAAAAGTCAGTAGGTGACAAGTAGGTTGCCACCTCACCATTCCTTAGGAAGAAGGTTTCCTTGTCGCGACTGAAGTAAGTGACAAGTACGTCGCCAGCTGGTTCCCCTTTCTTAGTTGGAAAGCTTTCTTCTTAGTGGCGGCAAGCAGGTTGCCAGCTGGTGTCCCTTTCTTAAGAAGAAATGTTTCTTCTTAGTGCCTGGTTGTCGACTCGACTTTTTCCTTAAGAGGGAGAGTCCTTAAGTGAGCAACGGGTCGTCACTTGTTCAGGAGCCGCGATGCTTGTCGACTTCCTCTTATGTTGGTGTCAAATATTTGTCTTTGTATTCCCAATCCAAATATGACTAGTCGTTGACTTAACTTTTGAGGGTTCCGAATTGTTGGATCACGGTGGAACTCCGGTACGGATCTTGACGGCAATCCTAGCTCCTTTGCTCCACGTAATCCTGCAAGAGGGGATAGACCGGGCGGTGACCCAGAATCCCTCTCCGATGCTTAAATGAGTCTCTCGTATGACTGGCAAGCAACAATCTCAAAAGTCTATCGAACTCAACGTGAGTGATCTGAGGTGACCTCCTGCCCTTTTATAGGCAAAGAGGTGCCTCAGGTACCTGGTGAACCGTTAGGGGTGGTTAGCCCGTATCCCGCTTATCTCGTACATGATCTCGCGTATCTTAGCCATGCCCCGCGTATCTCGGCCACGATCCGTGTATCTTAACCACGTTCCGTATATCTCGGCCACGCCCCGCATATCTTGGCTTTATCCTCTGGTAACGAGTCCCGACTCCCGTCGGGGACTCCAGAGTTATCTCGTTGTGTCACCGCTCGGTGCCCCTCGTCATCGTGACAGGGCCAATCATTCTCAGGGATTCATCATCGGAGCCTACTTAAAGGCTTCTCGTCGGGAGCTTCTAGCTCCGCTGTCGGGACCGACTCTGTCGGGACCCTGCTTCGTCGGGACTCCCTTCATCGGGACCCTTCTCCTAGGTCATCTTGACCCTTACTCTGGGCCTGGTAGGACTGTTTGCCGTTTCCTCGCCGTTAAAGGGCCTGACGGATATAGTCGGACCCATCATTTGGCCCCAAGACATGAGGGACTTTTAGTTCGTCGTGTCTTCCAACTCCCGATTTTCCAATACTAGAGTCGGGGATCTGTTCCTTGGTTCAGTTACTTAATGTGATCAGTCTTCTCCTCCACGTTTCCTCAGGGTTTTGTAGATAACTGCTATATCCCAAAGGTCTTTTCGGTTCTCTAGTGCATTAAATGCAGCAGATAATGGAGTGACGTTTTCGACCCACGTGCCTGATTTTTCGCGCCTGTCCTTTTCTGAAAAGTGCTTTTCAGGCCGTTTCATCATTACGCCCGTTGTCCTTCTGCACGTTTCATCTCAACGGTCCAGATTAAGACTCTTCGACTTCGACGACTCGGATCGAAGTGTCCTTTCAACCGTCTTCTTCGACTATAAAACCCTAGCCACAGTCACAATTTAACTTTTACCGTCTTCGAATTCTCAAAAGCTCTCTACGATTCCTCTGCAATTTCAAGCTCTGTGATTTCGAAGGTCTTTGGAGTTTTCTCCGATCATCTTTCCGGCGACATCTCGTTCATCTCCTTCAACCTCTACTCCACCATGTCTGGTAAGGAAACACTTCTTCGTTGTTTGTTTGTCCCTTTCTTTTTAATTTTTTCCAGAATCCCACTGTATTTTCTTGCCCTGGTTGCTTTTCAGACAGCGGTTCCAGCTCCGAGGGGAGAAAACCCTTTAAATTTGACTATGCTCCAAATGAAATTTCCACCACTGCTTATGATGCAGCTCTCCGAGAGGGTTGCATCACCATCACCTGGGAACCTCGCTTCCCGTATGCTCGACATCGTCCCTCGAGTGACCCTGAGGTTACTCGTCCCCAGAAAGGGGAGGTATTTGTCTCTACGGGACAAATATCAGCGGGGATCAGGTTCCCCTTTTGTGGTAACCTGGTCGAGCTGTGCCATCACTACCAAACACACCCCACTACCTTCTCTCCTCATGCTATCCGCATCTGGAACGCCTTTCAAGTCCTCTGTCTCCGACAGAAGTGGGTCTACAGCCTCCAACTCTTCAGGACCTTCTAACACGTTTTCCTTTTGATTGCAGGAGCTCGGGGATTACAACCGCCTCATCGGGTACGTCATTGCCTATGATGAGGCCCGGGAGCGGGACCGAGGAGTCCGCGAGCAGCTTCAGGCGGATCTCAAGGCCTCCCAGTCTTCGCGGGGGAAGCTTGCCAAAGAGCTGGCTGTCCTCAATGAGAAGATTCGGGGTCTTCAGCAGCAGATCGCGGACTTCGAGGGGCTCTTGAGGCAAGAGCGGCAAGAGCGGGGGGCAGTCGTGGACCGGCTGACCCAGGAGAAGAAGGCCGCCGAGGACCAGCTGGTCCTCGAGAAGAAGGCTCTGGAGGAGCTGATCGCGGGGTTCCCGGCACGGCTGGCCGAAGCGGAGGCCAAGGGTCGGGAGGACTATCGAAGGTCGGAGGGCTTCCAAGCTGACGCCATGAAGTTTTTCGGCGCGGAGGTGGAGAACACTCTCTTCAACGCCGTTGAGGAGCTCCACCTGGAGTACGGGGATGCCATAAACTTCGACAAGTCTCCTTCCCTCGCTCCCTTTGCGAAAAAGTATTTTGCTCTTTCTGAGGAGAGTGATGGGGGGAGTACCCCCATAATTGTCGAAGACACCTCTGATCTTCCAAGTGCGGACGCCCCGACAGCCAATCCTCCCGAAGCCAATCTTGTGGACCCCTCTGCTGCTGCTGACAAGGACCAAGCTTGAATGTTTTTATCTTTCAGAGTCCTTGTATTTTCTTCTCTCGCATCGTCGTCGGGTCCTCGAGCCCTTTATCAATATTAGACTCCTTTAATTCCGATCTTTTGTTGTCTTTCTTCTTTCCGACTATTTAACAACTCACACCACTTTAAGGCGACTTAATATCGAGTGCATCACTTAAGACGACTTTTGAATACTTAGAATAAATCTAAGTATTATGCACCACTTAAGGCGACTTTTGAATACTTAGAATAAATCTAAGTATTATGCACCCCTTAAGGCGACTTTTCATCGTGCACCACTGAAGGCGACTTTCATCGTGCACCTCTGAAGGTGACTTTCGGATACTTAGAATGAATCTAAGTATTGTGCACCACTGAAGGCGGTTTTCATCGTACACCACTGAAGGCGACTTTCATCGTGCACCACTGAAGGCGACTTTCATCGTGCACCACTGAAGGCGACTTTTACATCGTGCACCACTGAAGGCGACTTTTACATCGTGCACCACTGAAGGCGACTTTTACATCGTGCACCACTGAAGGCGACTTTTCATCGTGCACCACTGAAGGCGACTTTCATCGTGCACCACTGAAGGCGACTTTTACACTTAGCATAAATCTAAGGACGAATCTTATTTGGAAGCGACCTCTTTATTAATTGGCATAGGATAAGCTTACATCAATTAAACGATAAACAGCATACACCACTTAAGGCGATTTTACATTGGGCACCACTTAAGGCGACTTTCTTAGCACCACTCAAGGCGACTTTCTTGGGCACCACTTAAGGCGACTTTCTTCAAGCATGGTTTTTCTTCAAGTGTTCGCCACTGAAAGAATGCTCTAGCGATCTGCCATCGAGGTCTTCCAATTTGTATGCGTTCGGAGCTGGCATCCCCACGACCTTATAATGTCCTTCCCATTTTGGTGACATCTTGTTGATTCGATCCAAAAGGGTGAACTCGTTGCGACGCCAAACCAGCTCCCCGACGAAGAACTGTCGGGACTTCACTCGCCGATTATAGTACCTGGCCGTCGCTAAGCGCATTCGAGCTTGGACTTCATCGGCTTCCCGCCTTTTCTCTTCAAGTAGGTCCAAGTCCAAACGTCTCACTTCATCGTTCGTTAGGGGCTCGTAATATCTCATCCGATGGGATGCCACAGCTACTTCCACAGGAGCGACAGCTTCCGTGCCGTAAACAAGGCCAAACGGAGTCTCCCCTGTTGATCGTTTGGGTGTCGTTCTAACAGCCCAAAGTACATTTTCCAGTTCGTTCAGCCATTTGCCCTTCAAGGCATAGACCCTCTTCTTCAGGCCATCCATCACGATTTTGTTGGCTGACTCCACCTGGCCATTAGTTTGAGCATGGCGTACGGAGGCGGTCCGATGCTCAACGTTCAGTTCTTCCAGATACTCCCTCACCTGAGAGCCGTTGAATGGTGGGCCATTGTCGCTGATCACCACCTTAGGGATCCCGTATCTGGACACGATGTGGGTTTGGAGGAACTTGACGATCTGGTTCCCCGTTGTCCTGGCCAATGCCTTCGCCTCTATCCATTTCGAAAAATAATCGATAGCTACAAGTAAATACTTACATTGTCCTTGTGCCTGTGGAAGAGGTCCCACCAAGTCGATGCCCCACTGCGCGAAGGGCCAAGCGCTCTTGATGGATGTAAGGTTAGCAGCCGGAGCCACAATACTCGGGGCGTACCTCTGGCACGCGTCGCATGATCGGACCAACGCCGTTGCTTCTTTGTTCATCGTGGGCCAATAGTAGCCTAAGTTCAACACCTTCCTCAAAATGGATCGGGCCCCTTCGTGACAAGCCGCGATCCCCTCATGCATTTCCTTCAGGATTCGGTTGGTGTCGGGTTCTGCTACACACTTCAGGTACGGAGTCGAGAACCAGCCCTTTTTGTACAGCTGATTGTCCAGCATCACATAATTAGACGCGATCCGACATATCCTGTCTGCTGCTACTTTGTCCTCGGGGACTGCCCCCATAGTCAGATACGCGACTATCGGGGTCATCCAAGTGGGCTCCTCCTCCGATTTCGCTTCAACGGTGCACACCTGCGTGGGGTCGATGTTTGACAAGATCACCTTCTCCAGGAAGTGCACCTTCCGATTTTCTTCTAAGGGTGCCCCCAGGGCAAATTTGCTCAAGGCGTCTGCCTCTACATTCTCCTCTCTTGGAATAGCCTCGATATCGAAGCTTTTGAAGCCGCGATCCCCTCATGCATTTCCTTCAGGATTCGGTTGGTGTCGTGGCCATTTGCGCGGTGAAACCGACAATAGCGATCTGTGCGGGACCCCAGGAATTCTCCATCTTTCTTCGGGGGGGTACCTGGAGATACCTTGTCGTTCCATGACTGTCAGCACTTCCGCCATGGAGCAGTTGAGAGGAATGTCGAGATCTTCCCGCTTATCCTTCCTTGAAGAACGTTTGTCGTACCTCCGATCCGGACGACCTCGATTCTTGCTACTGTCGGGTTTAACCTTCGACTTACGATCGTCGAAAGGCTTACTCGACTGCTTCCCTTTATTTGACTTTGGGGGCTCCAGTTCTCCCGCCGCTATCTTGGACTCCTGGACATCAATCTGCCGCTTCACCCTCTTCTGTAAAGCCTCCATATTCCACACAGCCTTCTCAGCCACGCTGTGCATTAAGTCGGAGCCATAGGGGGTTGTCAGGTTCCGAATAAAGGTGCGGATGGTCTCGCCCTCCGAGATTTCCTCGTCTATCTCTGCTACACTGGCGGTGTACCGCTGGTAATAGTGTGCCAGCGACTCGTCGGGCCTCTGCACCACCTGAGTTAAGGACCTCACGCTCTTCAACAAACGTCTGCGGCCCTGGTATTGTCGAATGAAGCGGTCGTGCATATCAGCCCAACAGGTAATGCAGCCTGGGGGTAGGCTAAAGAACCAGGTCAAGGCTCTTTCTCCAAGGGTGTTTGGGAACAGTGTGCACACTATATCTTCGTTCGGAGCTCTACCCAGACACGCCATAAGATGCTTCTGGACATGACGGACTGGATCTCCTTCGCCATCATATTCCTTAATCTCGGGGATACCCAGCCCAGGCGGGGCGAGGGTGTCTATTAGTCGGGGAACGAAGGGATGAGTGGATCGATCCCTCAGCTCCGACACCAGCGGCTTCTGTTCTCACATACAGATGTTCACGATCTTTACCACCTGGTCGGGAGTAATGGGACCATTCAGGGGAATGGTCCTGTGCTGTACTGGTCCTGGCCCATCAACCACGAACCTTTCCGGCTGACCAGTTGCCCTACCTCTGTCCTGGCCTCGGGGCGGGGCTTCCTGCGCATTCTGACCCTCTGTTGGTAGGGTTGCTTCCTCCAGCGGGGGCATCTCCTCCTGCCTCCTGGAAGCCTCCCTTCGGACCAAGAGAGCCTCTACAGCCGCCAGAAACATGGGCATGGCTTCGGCCACGGCCCTCGTCAAATCTGCAGCAGGGGGAGCCTCCTGCCCCCTGTTATCCTGGTGTTGAGGGGCAGCGTCTTCGGGATGTGATCCGTTGTGTCCTCCTGTCTGGGAGAGCTCAGCCGGGGGATGGTTCTGGTTTTCTCCTTGCTCCGGTACTGAATTCAGGTTCGTTGCAGCGGGGTGACGGGAACCACCGGATTGTCCTCTCTTGTTCTTGCCAGCCGCCATCGATCGAGTAGAAGGCATATCAGCTTTTTGTTTGATTCCCACAGACGGCGCCAATGTTGGATCACGGTGGAACTCCGGTACGGATCTTGACGGCAATCCTAGCTCCTTTGCTCCACGTAATCCTGCAAGAGGGGATAGACCGGGCGGTGACCCAGAATCCCTCTCTGATGCTTAAATGAGTCTCTCGTATGACTGGCAAGCAACAATCTCAAAAGTCTATCGAACTCAACGTGAGTGATCTGAGGTGACCTCCTGCCCTTTTATAGGCAAAGAGGTGCCTCAGGTACCTGGTGAACCGTTAGGGGTGGTTAGCCCGTATCCCGCTTATCTCGTACATGATCTCGCGTATCTTAGCCATGCCCCGCGTATCTCGGCCACGATCTGTGTATCTTAACCACGTTCCGTATATCTCGGCCACGCCCCGCATATCTTGGCTTTATCCTCTGGTAACGAGTCCCGACTCCCGTCGGGGACTCCAGAGTTATCTCGTTGTGTCACCGCTCGGGGCCCCTCGTCATCGTGACAGGGCCAATCATTCTCAGGGATTCATCATCGGAGCCTACTTAAAGGCTTCTCGTCGGAAGCTTCTAGCTCCGCTGTCGGGACCCTGCTTCGTCGGGACTCCCTTCATCGGGACCCTTCTCCTAGGTCATCTTGACCCTTACTCTGAGCCTGGTGGGCCTGTTTGCCGTTTCCTCGCCGTTAAAGGGCCTGACGGCTATAGTCGGACCCATCACGAATTTAAATGTCGTCGACCTTTGTAAGGTTATCTCAAATCATATCTAACACTTTCACCCAAGACATAAGTCGTTTGTCTTTGAAATAAAGAGAAAAGGGGTTTTGTCAAGTGTTGGGATCAAAATGACGTGGCCTTGAACTTCTAGTAATGGACTTCGAGGTCTCGCCGGGAGTTAACTCTTTTAGGTATCTTTCTCGACCTCTTTGGTACTTAGTTTCCTTTAGGAGCTTTGTGCTAGGCGAGGACCTGAAAAGGGGTGGGGATGTCCCCTGATTCCACTCCGAAGCTTAAGTCAGTAATGGATTTAGAAAGAGTATTGTAGAGTATGAGAATCAAGATTTTAAAATACATATAATGTTCCCCTATTTAAAGGGAGTGATTACAGACTTCAAATGGCGGCTACCCTCTTAGGAGGGTTTCTGTCCAGAGTCGGTTTAAGCAGGTGACAAGTAGGTCGCCACCTCATCTTTCCTTAGCTGGGAAGGTTTCCCTTTGGCGGTTGAAAGCAGGTCGCCACCTGTCCTTTTCCTTAAGAGGAGGGTTTCTTCATGGCGGCAAGAGCAGGTCGCCACCTGTCCTTTCCTTAAGAGGAAGGTTTCTTCAGTGGTGTTTTGGCTATCGACTCGACTCGTACCTTAATAGTAGAGCCTTGAGTGATATAGTCGCCTTCTTTTACTAGTCATTCTTCAGAAGTCGACTTCTTCATATATGGTCTTCGACCATTTGTCTTTGCCTTGTCGTTCTGAACAGAAATGGTCAACGACTATTCTTTAGTCTCGCCTTTATACGTACTCCCCTTTATATTATTCTATCCTTTTAATCGTAACCTAACACTTGCCCCGGAGACTTAAGTCGTCAAATTATTTCATGAAGAGGAGGTCTTGAGTAGAGTATAACCTCCAGGATCTATTGGCGAGATTCGGTATCCAATTTGGCCATCAGTTTGCGAACCTCTGATTTTTGAATGAGGTGTCTTTAGTCGAGACGTGGCCCTTGGCTAATGAATTTTTTGACCGTTGGGTAATTTTGGAGAAGCTCAAGATTCGTCTCAGTAAATTTATAATGGTTCTCTAGACAATGGTCACTTTGTCAGTGAATCGCCAATGATTGATGACCTGGGGAAGGCTTCCTTGGGAAGTTATCTAAGTGGCCGAGTCTTTAGTATAAATTTTACTGTTTCAATTTCATTTTTCACTTCTTCTCTTGTTCTTCATTCACTCCGGTGAACCAATATAGTGCTTTTTTCATCAACCCAAACTCGCCTCATTCTTGTGCTCCTGAAGAGAGGATTTTAATAGGAGTCGCTACTGCTGGTCCTTCTGATCCTAATCGAGAAGTCTCCTTTCTCCAATCTCTCTCCAAGACTCCAATGGCCGCTCAATTTCTCAACCGTAGGTTTCAAGGTTTTATTCCCTCTCTTAACAAACCTCTTAAGGAGAATAAATTATCGGGCGCCGCTTTCATAAAAGCTATGAGGTTGGCTAACCTGAGCGATGCCAAAAGGCCTCGATATGGTGGTCTCGTCGAGGAATGTCACCAAGCTCGAGCCGGGGAAGTCCCAGTTTACGCGGGCCAAATCGAGGCGGGGCTTCGATTCCCTTTTTGCTTAGAGCTGGAAGAGCTTTGTGAGAACTATGGCGTGCATCCCTGTCAGCTTACGGTTAATATCATCCGTTTTTGGGTGGGCTTCCGTTGTTTGTCGATACCTACAGTTGGACGTACAATCTTCAACTTTTTCGATGCTTCTTCCAGTTTTTAAAGAGCGATGGATCGATTTTTGGCTTCAAAGTTCGATGGCCTCCTGCGGATGAACACTTTTCCTGGGAGTCGGCCAAGAAGTTGGTGATTGGGGTTAAGTCTTATAACGCCAATTGGAAATATTACTATTTTTTCTGTCGAGATGGTGTTTCTTGGCCTTTGACTCCTCTTATCGGTACCGATGGTGCCCCTTCTCTACAAGGTTTGACTCCTGAGGAGTTTGCCACCGTCGGCGAGATCCATGTCGCCGTTACATCAGAGAGTTTTGAGCCGTGGAGCTCTGTGGATTATACGACAGAGGAGGCTCTTATTCGAGCATCAATTTGACTTTATCTTGAAGATCCCCAAATTAACTAAGTAATCTTTCTTTTTTCATATTCGCATTTTAGAATCTTCTTTTGCTTTCTGTAGGTATTTTTATGAAGTTTTTTTTTGCTCGTGATCAGGCGGTAACAGGGGTGCCCTTGACTGAAGATTCTACGGCGACCAATACCGAGGTCGCTCCTGAGAAACTCTCTCTCGAGGGAACTCCTATTGATGCTGCAGAAGTGGTAGAGTATACTCCTCAAGGGAGAACTAAAAGGGCGGCGAACAGGGGCGGTGCCAAGCCCATTAAGAAGGCGAAGGTGACAATCGCAACCCTTATCTCGGAATTTCAAGAGACTGCCTTCTTGGCTGCTCCTGCCACTTCAAATTCCCCTCCAGTCTCCAAAGGTATGAACTTTGTCCACTTGACATTCTTTCGTATTTCTTGAAGTATCTTTAATATTCTTCTTTTACAGAAGTCGACCCAAAGGGTAAGGGTCTTACTGAATCCTCGACTTCTCAAGCCATGACGGGCTTGAAGTTTGAAGGTACTCCTTTCAATTGGAAGATGCTTCATTCTGCCCCCAAGACCTTGTCTGGGAATGCTGACTGGGATCCCGTTGCTTTATTGATGGGGTACTAGTTGAAGGAGGGTCATTCTCTCGCCAATCAAGATTTGGCCCTTCATCTTTTGAATGCCTTCATCCCTCCTCAAGATCGCCCTCGCTTGCCCATTGAAAGAGCTAGTGAGGATGCTCGCTTGTTCTTGCACCGACAGGCCAAGGTAAGGAAGGTCCTGTGATCCTCGGTTTGTCTATGTAGTTTTGAAGTCTACTCCTTACCAATTTGTCGTATTCCTTAGGCCACTCACGATTTTATGCAAGTTGGCCGTCTGATTCTTGACCTGGATGTGGAGGTTTCCTCTTTAAAAGGGAAACTTGCCAACGTGGAGGCGGAGATAGGGGAGACGCAACGTCTTCAAGAGGAGGTTGCTCGAATGAAAGGGTTGGTCCTTCAATTCAACGAAGGTCTCGCCAATTCCGCTGAGGAGCTTTCCATCTGCAAGGACACCCTGAAGACCTCCTTGGTTTTAATGCGGAGTATAACAGTGTGCGTCGCATCTCTACCGCCGTTCTGGAGAGTCTTCACACTAAGGTGGCTTCTTGTAAGAAGGAAGTCGCCACTCTGGAGACCGAGGTCGAGACGTACAAGGGACCTGCCTCGGAAATCATTGATGGTTATAAGGTTAGTACTGATTTTCAGACCGACGTTGCCATGGCCAGTGGGCAAATGCTTCTTTCGACCATCGCGTCGGTGGTTAAGGACATCAGGGCTATAAACCCCAATTTTGATTTCTCGAAGGTGGAGGCACTTCGGGAATATTTAGTTGCCGAGGCTAGGGCTAGGGATAGTAGAAAAAATCCTGTATAGATTTTATTTTATCTTCCCTGACTTAATGTAAGTCGTATTTATCAATGATCAAAGGAGACCTTTTGACGACTTTTGTAGTAAATATCAGATTTCTACTCGATCGATAATGAACGTTGAGAAGGATTTTATCCTTAAGACCTAACCTTCTTTTTGAGTCGTCGACCATTCTGAGTGATTTGGATGATATCAGATTTCCGGTGGTCGATAATTAACTTCAAGAAGATCTGCCCCTTTGATACTTAACCTCTTTCAAGTAGTCGATCAATATGAGTGATTTAGAAGATATCAGATTTTTGATGATCGACTCTTGATTCGGAAAAAGTTTGTCTTCGATACTTAACCTCTTTCAAGTTGTCGACCAATCTGAGTGATTCAGATAATATAGGATTTTTGATGGTCGACTCTTGATTCGGAAAAAGTTTGTCTTCGATACTTAACCTCTTTCAAGTAGTTCGACCAATCTGAGTGATTTAGATGATATCAAATTTTTGATGATCGACTCTTGATTCGGAAAAAGTTTGTGTTCGATACTTAACCTCTTTCAAGTAGTTGGCCAATTTGAGTGATTTAGATTATATCAGATTTTCGATGGTCGACTCTTGATTCGGAAAAAAATTGTCTTCGATACTTAACCTCTTTCAAGTAGTTCGACCAATCTGAGTGATTTATATGATATCAGATTTTTGATGGCCGACTCTTGATTCGGAAAAAGTTTGTCTTCGATATTTAACCTCTTTCAAGTAGTTCGACCAATCTGAGTGATTTAGTTGATATCAGATTTTTTATGATAGACTATTGATTCGGAAAAAGTTTGTCTTCGATACTTAACCTCTTTCAAGTAGTTCGACCAATCTGAGTGATTTAGTTGATATCATATTTTTTATGGTCGACTCTTGATTCGGAAAAGTTTGTCTTCGATACTTAACCTCTTTCAAGTAGTTCGACCAATCTGAGTTATTTAGTTAATATCAGATTTTTTATGGTCGACTCTTGATTCAGAAAAAGTTTGACTTTTATACTTAACCTCTTTCAAGTAGTTCGACCAATCTGGGCGATTTAGTTGATATCAGATTTTTAATGGTCGACTCTTGATTCGAAATAAGTTTGTCTTCGATACTTAACCTCTTTCAAGTAGTTTGACCAATCTGAGTGATTTAGTTGATATTAGATTTTTGATGGTCGACTCTTGATTTGCAAAAAGTTTGTATTCGACGTCATTCCTCCGTCGACCAATCTGACTGATTTAGATGATATCAGATATTTTATAGTCGACTTCTTTGATTTTTGAATGGTTGACACTTTAAGGGGAGAACTCAGATATATGGAAAAAAAGGCCTTAAAAGGCTATCCTTCCTTCCTGAATCTCTCACAAAAACATCATTAACAAACATTAGCCTTAAAGATAAACAAATTTATTTCCTTAATTAGGTGTTGTTTCTATGACTTCTCTTTGATTGCGGCGTCGAATCGAGCTGACATAGCATCGTCGAGATGCGGTTTGATCTCCTCTTACCTCACCTATCCCATGTGGCGTCGATAACTTCATTACTTGATGAGCCATTGACGGGATTATCCGATGAGGGTTAAGAGTAGTTCTTCTGATGATAGCATTGTATGCTGAGGCGGCGTCGATGACCACGAAGAGTACGTCTATCATCAAAGTATTATTCCCTTTTCCTAAGACCATCAGTATTTTGATAGAACCCATTGGATAAGTGGTTTCCCAGCAAAGCCGATGAGAGGAAAGTCGACCTTCATTAGGTCTCTTCTAGTTTTTGAAAGGCTTCGTAGAAGAGTATATCCATTGAGCTTCCACTATCGATAAGGATCCTTTTGACTTCTTATTCTGCCAAGGTGGCAGTGATAACTAAGGCGTCATCGTGAGGTTGAGTCACCATCATGAGATCGTCGGTTGTGAAGCTTATGACCACTGGGTCGATTACTTGATGTGCCTTTTCCTTATCTTCTGTCTTTGAGACTTGGGTGGCGTATACTTCTATGGCGACGCTGATCTCTCCTCATGAGGCAAATCCTCCTGCGATGATGTTCAACGTCCCTCTTTGGATTGGGGCGGGATTGTCAAGAGGGGGAGATAGAGAATTCCTTCGAGGGTTGCGACCTCGTTTCCTTGGAGCTTTGAAAGGTTTCTCAATAAACTTTAAAAGTTTGCCTCTTCGGATCAACGTCTCGATATCTTGCTTCAAGGCGATGCATTCATTAGTGTCGTTCCCTTGAACTCGATGATAACGACAGTAGTCGTTTATCTGGAATCCCATCATACTCTTTCTTATTGGAGGAGGGTCATCCGGCCTGAGTTTTTCCATCTCTTGGAGTACCACAGAAATATTATGCATGAGAGGAGTGAATTTTGCCAAATAAGAGTTAATGTCCCTTTTTGGTCCTTGGCGACTTCCATGTAGGAAAGTCATTTCTCGCCTTTCATCTCTTTTTGGGTCGAAAAGCAGAACCCTCCTTGATCTTAGCAGGAATGACCTGCTTCTTGATCTCCATGGGTGACTTCTCGTGTGACCTTTCCAAGTCGATGTACTTCTTGACCTTAATGGCGAGGGCATCGATTTTTCGCACAACTTCATCACCATGCTATCCTTCAAAGCTTGGCTCTGAACTCTAAGGCCTCTCCAGAAAGTCTTGATCAGATCGCAATCAGTGGCGTCCTCATTCAGCTTCTGGAGTATCTTGTGGTATCTAATAAAATAATTGGCTAAGGTCTCATCAAGACCTTGCTGAATTTTATCTAGAAAGTCCATGCTCTTAAGGCGTTGTCTTTGGCCTATGTGGCCTTCTATGAACTTGGTCTTCAATTCTACCCATGAGTCTATCGAGTTATCAGGAAGACCATAGAACCAAGTGGAGGCTTCTTCTTTTAGAGTTGTTGGGAAGAGAGCTGCATAATGATCTGGCGTCGCCCCTCTCCCTAGGAGGAAAGAGTTGTGGGCGTTGATATGGCGAACAGGATCTCCCTCTCCTGTATAGTCATCGATGTTCCTTGCGAAAACTTGCGGAGGAACTCGAGTATTGAACACCCTTTTGGATAAATGGTGAGAGGTGTGGTCACGAACAATCAGCAAATCATTTTCCTATCTTCTCTTCTTCCCCAACAGTTCTTCTACCTGTCCTATAGTGAATAGAGCAGGACCTTTACTCGCCGTCTCGATTTCGAGAGCCTTAGGGATCTCTTTTTCCAAGAGATTATACTCCACAATCTTCACACTGGAGGCTACTTCTTCCTTCTGGGAGAGTTCTCGAGTTGGTTCCTTCTTGTCGGGAACAGTTCCCGCCTGGGCTTGGTTCCAAAAGGCTATGAAAGCCGCCATTTCCTCTTTAGGGATAGCCGGGGGGACTGTTCTTGCCTCTTCTGGATTTGGTAATGACTTGGAGTGACTAGGATTCTCCTCACCACCAGTTCCATTTGTTTGAGGCACGAATGGATCTTCTTCCGGTGTTGGTTTTGAAGTGGTGGGATTTCTGGGGTTTCTCCCATCTCTTCAACCACGAATTATGGCATCTTGTTCTTCTCGGGAGCCATGACTTTTTTATCACCGTTTCCCACAGACGGCGCCAAATGTTGGGATCAAAATGACGTAGCCTTGAACTTCTAATAATGGACTTCGAGGTCTCGCCGGGAGTTAACTCTTTTAGGTATCTTTCTCGACCTCTTGGGTACTAGTTTCCTTTAGGAGCTTTGTGCTAGGAGAGGACCTGAAAAGGGGTGGGGATGTCCCCTGATTCCGCTCTGAAGCTTAAGTCAGTAATGAATTTAGAAAGAGTATTGTAAAGTATGAGAATCAAGATTGTAAAATACATATAATTTTCCCCTATTTATAGGGAGAGATTACCGACTTCAAATGGCGGCTACCCTCTTGGGTGGGTTTCTGTCCAGAGTCGGTTTAAGCCGGTGACAAGTAAGTCGCCACCTCATCTTTCCTTAGTTTTGAAGGTTTCCCTTTGGCGGTTGAAAGCAGGTCGCCACCTGTCCATTTCCTTAAGAGGAGGGTTTCTTCATGGCGGCTAGAGCAGGTCGCCACCTCTCCCTTTCCTTAAGAGGAGGGTTTCTTCATGGCGGCTAGAGAAGGTCGCCACCTGTCATTTCCTTAAAAGGAAGGTTTCTTTAGTGGTGTTTTGGCTATCAACTCGACTTGTACCTTAATAGGAGAGCCTTGAGTGATTTAGTCGCCTTCTTTTGCTAGTCATTCTTCAGAAGTCGACTTCTTCATATATGGTCATCGACCATTTGTCTTTGCCTTGTTGTTCTGAACAGAAATGGTTGACGACTTTTCTTTAGACTCGCCTTTAAACGTACTCGCCTTCATACTATTCTATCCTTTTAATTGTAACCCAACATCGAGTACCTTTAATGATGAGAAGAGAACTCCATACTTTTATTCTTTTAGCCTAAACTCTTGTTTGCTTTTGGGCTTTTACAGAATCGAGGGGTCGGTATTATGACCGATCTCCTTTGAAGAGGCGACTTTCGGATGTAGTGGGAGTCAGCTATGACTGGTCACCTATATCGTTGCCGACTATATGAAGTTGAGGAGTCGGTATTATGACTGATCTCCTTTGTTGAGATGACTTTCAGAAGTCGTGGGAGTCAGTTATGACTGATCTCCTGGATCGTCGCCAACTAAATGAAGTCGAGGAGTCGGTATTATGACCGATCTCCTTTGTAGAGGCGACTTTCGGAAATCGCGGGAGTCAGATATGACTGATCTCCTGGATCGTCGCCTACTATATGAAGTCGAGGAGTCGGTATTAAGACCGATCTCCTTTGTAGAGGCGACTTCCGGAAGTCGTGGGAGTCAATTATGACTGATCTCCTGGATCGTCGCCGACTATATGAAGTCGAGGAGTCAGTATTATGACTTATCTCCTTTGTAGAGGCGACTTTTGGAAGTTGTGGGAGTCAGTTATGACTGTTCTCCTGGATCGTCTCCGATTATATGAAGTCGAGGAGTCGGTATTATGACTGATCTCTTTTGTAGAGATGACTTTCGGAAGTCGTGGGAGTCAATTATGTCTGATCTTCTGGATCGTCGCCGACTATATGAAGTCGAGGAGTCAGTATTATGACTGATCTCCTTTGTAGAGGCGTCTTTTGGAAGTCGTGGGAGTCAGTTATGACTGGTCTCCTGGATCGTCTCCGATTATATGAAGTCGAGGAGTTGGTATTATGACCGATCTCTTTTGTAGAAGTGACTTTCGGAAGTCGCCGACTATATGAAGTCTTGGAGTCTTATGGACATATCAATTAGAAAGAAATTTCATATTTATTTATCGCTTTATTGTAATAGAAATACATTATAGGATTCTAGACGTATAATTTCTTCAGGTGCTATGCATTAAAAGTCCTGTTGAGGCGCTGCCCTTATGGATCTTCTAATTTGTAGGCGTTGAGAAATGGTATGTCGATGATGACGTAAGGACCTTCCCATTTTGGTATCATTTTTCCTCTTTGATCGGCAGTTAGAAACTCATTTCTTCGTAGGACCTTCTCACCCAGGATGAATTGGCATTGTCCCACTTTTCGGTTAAAATACCTGGCAGTGGCGAGCTCCTGGGTCAATTTGACACAAGGTTCCGATTGGGGTTTCAATTGGAAGCTTAGGTCAAAATTGACCCAGCCTAAGTCCACCCAAGGCTGGGTCTAACCCTGGCTAGGGTCGCCCAAGCCAGGGTAACCTAGTCAGGGTCCGACCCAGCCGTGGGTCGAACCCTAACTCGGTCAATTTTAATATATGTGTAGTCTTTGAGGGCTAAATTGTAAAAATTAAAAGTTAGGAATATAAATTGGAGGACTAAATTGAACAAAATAAAAGTATTTAACGGTCAAACTTAACTGTTGACTATCAGATGCACCAAAAGTTTACAAAATGCAAACATATGACACCAAAACCCTACAACAATAAACATATGACACCAAAAACTAATATTGACCAAACATATGGCACCAAAATATAATTTAACCCTTAAACATTTTTATGGTAAAAACTAAATGAAACTTAGCTTACCTTAGAATTAGATGGTGGCATGGGACTTATTTGCCTAGCTCGGTAGTTAATAGCACCGGTGTACCGAAATTGTGTAGCACCGTAGTTGTATGAAAACAGAAATGTTCAATGAAATCAGCAATTTTTTAATATGCTTCACAAGTATTATGCTGGTACTCTTTTTACTTAATATAATTTAATTGTAACATAAGTACAACTTTAAAAGTATTTTTTTTTAACTAAATCTAGAATTGACATCAAACTATTAAAAATGTCAATAATCATATATGGTTCACCTCTAGAACAATAAATAAATACAAAAGACTACTATAAGTATGGGGATTGCTAAACATAATAGAAAAGTCCAATGAATCGTAAAAGCAAAGGAATGGGAAAATATGAAAAACTATTGATATTTTTTTAAAAGAAAAAATAGATGATATTTTTAATTCTACCAGAATATAAATTATTTGTTTTGTTAATTTGGACGTAACTGTTGGCATTTGGTGTAAATAGATCGTCGTAATAGGAGCCAATTAATATAAGTCTAACATGTTAAGCACAATTGGGGTATGACACATTGAGGATTTCGGGTTAGGCCGAAATCCCCATGGGGCCAAATTGGACATGGTGCGGCCGAACCTAGCAAATACCCACTAAGGATTTTGCTCACCTTCTCTTATAAATAGAAGGTGTTAGGGATTTCTTGGGGTTGGTCATTCTCTCCCTTTTAGTAGTCACAAAGAAATCCCCTCTCCTTAGACTAGGAGTTTTGGCCGAACCTATCACACCTAGAGTAGGTGCCGAATTACATCAAATAATTCACCTCGGAGATCCATCCAGCAACCGGATTCAAAGAGGCTTTGTTGTGGAGACCATTTCCTTCGGATTTCCTCCTTAACAAGAGTCAAACGAAGGACAGCGTCTGACATTCCGTGAAATCTCGTTGACATCTTGGGCTACAGATTGCAATATAGGTATGAACAGCATTTCCGCTGTGTATTAGTTACCTAGCATGTATCTAGTTTGATCTGTATTAATTCCCCCTAAAACCAACAGTGGTATCATAGCCTGTGTAGGTTGTTCATGATTTTAATAAAAATGTGATATTTTTTTTTTTTTTTTTTTATCAAAATTGGACTTTAGAAATTTGATCGAGGTAAAATTTGATCAAGAAAATTGTCCACCAACCCCTAAGGGACGTGCTGTTAGCATTTAGATAGTGGGCCGCCGTAATTGGGAGCCCATTAATTAGAGACTAGTACCTAAAAAAGTGGGTAATGTCACATTAGGGATTTTGGACTAGGCCCAGAATCCCAATTGACTGGAGAGGCCTAAAATAGGGCCTCCCTTCTCTAGTTTGGCCGACCGGTATCGCTAGAAGGCAAAGTTGACTTTTTTCCACTTTGCTCCTCTTATAAATAGGGAGTGTTAAGATTAATTTAGGGTTAACCAGTTAATCTCCTTTCTTCCTTTGTGGTGAGACAAAAAGAAAACGCTCCTCCCTATTCGTATATAATTTCGGCCAAACCCACCAAGAGCTAAAAAGGTGCCAAATTGTGTCAAGCAATTTACTTCATTGACCCATCCCTGTGAATAATCGACAGAGGCTTTGCTATGGAGCATAATTCACATAGGGATTCTCTAACAAGAGGTTCTACGGGAACCGTTTGGCGGATCGAGAACTCCCCTCAAGTGATCCCAGGTACAAGGAAATCATAGTAGGTATGTTCACTATCTTCAGTTGCGTATTAGTTACCTAGCACATATCTTGTTATTGTTTCTGTGGTATTTAGCCCCTTAATCCAACAGTGGTATCAGAGTCTGTCTTTGGGAGTTCATGATTTTGATAAAATTGATATTCTTGATTTAATTATTTCAGCCGAAAGTTTTTAAAAAAATTATTTTTAATCACCTAGGCCAAAAATTTCATGATGTTCATAATAAAATTTGATTTTTATTATCTTCAAGAAAAGTAGAACTTTTATCAAAATTAAACATTGGATTATTGATCTTATTAAATTTGATCTTGAAATTTAACCACTAACCATAATTACATGTTTTGGCCGAACCTAATTACATGTTTAGTCCCCAAGTAATTGTTAATTTCGACCGTATATATTGTTGTTAACTTTAATAAATATTTCGGTAACAATATTATATGTATTTGGTCAAAATTAGGGATAGATTCACAAGATAATTGTGAATAGAAACTATCATTATATCTAGCCCAAATTTAGGGACGTAGATAATATTGATATTTATTAGTTACCTAAAGATTGATAAAATATATTGTTGATAGATTTTATATCCCTAATATAGAATATTGACAGTAAATATATATATAGATAATGTTGCCAAATATATATATGTATATATATTGTTGATTGATTATATATATATCTCTAAATATAGAATCTTGACAATAAATATATATATATATATATATATATATAACTGTGCTAAAATTCTCTCTCTCTCTATATATATATATATATATGCAAATAGTGGAAATTATATTTATGATTAATTGTTACTTGGTGGCTAAGTTAAGTTTTATGGTGGAGTTAAAACCCTACTTAGCCTTCAACTCACATTTTCGACAGCACCCTATGGGTATTGGGCCGGTCCAATTAAGCACATCTGGGTCGGGTCAACCAACCCGAAAAACTAAGGGAACCGAATCGGACCGAACGGGTCAACCGAATTGAACCGGGTTGGGTTCCATGGATATAAACCGGTGCGGGTCAACCAAGCCGGGTTTTCTCAATTAGTCCAACCCACGCGGATCGGGTCGGACCGGGTTAACTAAAATGGGTTGAACCGACCCGGTTTGAGTGTCGAACCGACCCGGTTTGAGTGTCGAACCGAACTGAATTCCTATTTTAAAACTGAACCGGTCCGGCTGAACCATTTTTGAAACCGAACCGGACTAGCTGAACCGGAGCTGGACCGAACCAGATTTTTTACTGAACCGAACCAAGTCAAAATTAAAATAGGATAGTTAAATTTTAAAATACAAATGTTTTCAAACTTTAAAAATTACCTACACAGTGCTTATAGGTTTATACCAAATGCCTTGTTTCGATTATGGGGATGGATCTCGGAAATGCATAACTTTGGGACTGGATCAATAAGTGGGCTGAACTGCAATTGTTATATAAATATTCTTATTGCATGATTAGAATTTTTGTCTTGACTAAGTTAAGCTAGCTGGATATTGCATATTCTGGGTTGAGCCCTGGTTTTCAATTAATAAGTTGCGCTTAAGATAGACATGCTGTGATGGTTGTGGATGCCTATGATTCATGTCTAGAAGTACGCATGTTTGATTGATAACATCAATTGCAATTCAGCCCCACAATTTTCAAATGTTTTTAAAACCGAAAATCAGTCACCAAATATGCATGTTTGTATGGTGTGATCACGCATGATGCGTATGCATGAATGTTGAGGATGTTTACGCATGTAATAATTTACTTAAGTAGTACAACAATATACGCAAGCATAAGTTCCTCGGAACATTAGACGCATTACGCGTGTGCATGATATGTGGTTTGTTTCTTGGATATGATATGCGCATGATAATTTACTTTTCTAGTAGAATTATGTGTGCAAACTAGAAATCCTCTAAAACGTTTTCAAAAGGGCATTGGTGAAGCCAAGATCAGGTGCTTTAAAACCCCCTGTTCCGGTAAAAGCGATTAAACTGTTTTAAAAGACTGATCTATTAGAAAGAAAATGACGGTAATATGAACTCTTTCACAACCCCCCTTCCCTCGGTTTACTGTCGGTCGGATTAGGGTTAGATGTCTGAGGAATCATTATTTGTCGTCTTCTATCTCATGGATATCTGATGTACACAATTCTTTTTCCAAAATTTTATTGTCTCCTTGATTTTGCATAATTATCAATGTGTGTTTAAATTGGCTGAATGAGTGCGATTCGACATTCCTCGCAATCTTGTTGGTGTGTAATATGATGGCGGAGTATGTGTTAAAATCTTATTTGCTGCAATTGTAAGCATATGGTGATGGGCGCCGTAAATGGAAGCCCATTAAATGTATAGGTTACCTAAGACAATTGGGTAAATGTCACATTAGGACATTGGGCCAGATCCAAATTCCAATTGACATGAGAGGCCTAAAATTGGACCTCCCTAATACATGTATGGCCGGCCGAATTCTATGTAGAGGCAAAGTGGACTTTTGTCCACTTTGCTCCTCCTATATATATGGGGTGTTAGGGGTTTTATTAGGTTAATCATTAATCCTTACGTGGAGTGTTTTAGAGAGAAAAACCCTCCTCCCCATAATACCATAGTTTCGGCCGAACCACTACCACCACCAAGGGTGTGCCAATTTGCCTACGAGCAAACACTCCGGAGATCCGTCCCCTGTCAAGAATCGATATGAGGCTTTGCTGTGGAGAATATACCCTGTAGGGCTTCCCTGACAAGAACCTCTACGGGTGCCGACCGGAAGACCATGAACTCCCTGCTGCAGATTTTGGGACTACGAATTACGTCTGATGTATATGCGAATCTTCCGCTGCGTAATATCGATTACTAGCATGTACAATGTTTATAGTATCTGTATTGATTACTCCCCATAATCTAACAGCGGTATCAGAGCCTGTGTTAGGAGTTCATGATTTTGATAAATTGGTATTCTTGAAAGTTTTTAAAATTTGGTCCGAAATTTTTCTAATGTTCTTAGGAAATTTGATGTTCATGATCTTAAAGAAAAATATGTTTTTTTTTTTTTATCAAAATTGAACATTGGATTGTAGATCTTATTAAAATTTGACCACTTGTTTCCATTTTAGTGTTTATTCCGGCCGAAAGCTAATTATATATCTTATAATTTTTTAGGCTTCAAGAAAGCTAATTTTGGCCGAAATTAATTATTATATTATTTACCATATTTTAATTTTTATTCTAGGTAAAAATACATCTATAATTGGAAACTAAATGATAGATTCACATTAGTATATAGAAATACATATAACTATCAAGTTAAAGATATTATTGATAGATTTAGTTACCTAAAAGATTGAGAAAATATATTGTCAGTATATATGTTTCCCTCTTTAAGATATTGACAATAAATAAAATATATATTTATATACGATACCCGAAATTTACATATATATATATATATATATATATTGTTGATTTATTTAGTCTTAAAGATAGAATCTTGGCAATAAATATATATATGTTTTATTTATGTCCGAAATTATATATATATATATATATTGAATATTGGAAATAATTGTATATAGTTAATGTTACTTGGTGGCTAAGTTAAATATTATTTTTTTGGATTTCAAAACCCTACTAAGGGCACAAGTAAACATTTCGGCCCATACCTTTTATTTTTAATTAATGGGCCAGTCCTATATGTTAAATCGGGACGAATTGAAACGAACCGGGTTGCCTCAATCGGTTCGACCTAATCGGGTCGGGTCGGACCGGGGTAACTAAGTGTATCTAACTGAACCGGTTTTGTGTGTTGAACCGAACCGAACCCTATTTTATCGGACCGGTTCGGACCGAACCAGATTTTGAAATTAAAACCGGACCGAACCTGAACTGGATTTTACATCAGACCGGACCTGAACCGGATTTTCTGGACCAAACCGAACCGAACCAAACCTGAACGAAATTGACTGAACCGAACTAAATTTTCATAACCGAATTCAAGTCAATTAAAATAGGGTGGTCAAATTTTAAAATCCAAATGTTTTGAACCTTTATAGGCCTACACAGTGCTCATGGGTTTATAATTATTCTCATAACGATTAAACCCTTATGCCTTGTTTCGATTATGTGGATGGATTTCGGAGATACATGTTTTTGGGACTGGATTAATTAGTGGGCTGAATTGCAATTGTTTATTATTTAATATATATTTATGCATGATTAGAACTATTGTCTTGACTGAGTCAAGCTAGCTGGATGTTGCATGTTGGGGGCGGAGCCCTGGTTAAATACATGGTATGCGCACTAGGATAGACATGCTGTGATGGTTGGAATTGACTAGGAATCATGTCTAGAATGTTGCTTAATTGAATATAAGCATGAATTGCAAATCAGCCCCTAATGTTTAAAATTATTTTAAAATCGAAAACTAGTCGCCAAATGTGCATGATTGATGTGGAAGTTGCATGTTTGACACGTATGCTAGAATGTTGAGGATGTAGCCGCATTTGATAATTTACTTGAAAGTAGAATTATGTATGCAAGCATGAGTTCCTCGGAATATTAGACGCATGACGCGTAAGCATGAGTGTGGTTTGTGTGATGAATGTTACTTACGTTTGATGATTTACAAGGATGGTAGAATTGTATATGCATGAGTAAATTCATTAGAATGAATTTTCCAAAATAAAAAGGGCCTTGGGAAAGCCAAGATTGGGTATGCTTGTTTTAAAATTCCTGTTCCAGTAATTAGAGATTTAAACTGTTTTAAAAGACTGATCTATTGGATTGAAGACAACAGTAGTGTGAACTCTTTCACAGCTATCTTTCATTGGTTTACTGGTGGTCGATTGGTTCAAGTGACTGAGGATTCATTACTTGTCGCATTCCATCTTAATAGATATTTGATGTATGTAACTCATTCTCAAAATGTTATTGTCTCCTTGATTTTGCGTGATTATCAATGTGTTACTTTTCATGGCTGAACTGATACAGGTCTACAAACCTCGCAATCTGGACGACATGGATTATGATGCATGGAGAGGTAATTTTATGGAGCTCCTAATCGCTGCGGATCTTGACGATCAATTCAATCCGAAAGGGAAAAGGATAAGCCTGGAAGAATATGGAAACCCGCATGAGAGCAACAACAAGAAAATGTTGAGGAAGGATCATAATGCACGAGAATTAATTCTCTCGCAACTGTCAACTGAAGTAGAAGGAGAGTTTATACAAATCAGCGCATTGCATCTTTGGTGTGCCTTATACCTTCGCTTCGGTATGGGTAAGGCCGTTGAAGCACGAGTCTTAATGGTTGAATACTACAGTATTCTATGCAGTGATGACGATGTAATAGCTTTAGATCCCGCCGAAGAGTTAGACGTATGGACAAGGGCTCGGAAAGTAATGAGGATGTTTCCTCTTTTATTGTTTGTTGATGAAAAAGGGCTCACACGTCTGATCACATTGATTAAGACGACAATAGACATATTCGAAACAGATCATGAAGAAGGAAACTTTCCGAAAGAACCCGAGGCATTCGATGAAAGATTAATTGGTATGCTGAAATGCTTGGCAACCCCCGGCAACAAAAGGTCTAAAAGATGATCCGGTGTGATAACCACCATAATATCAGTACCTTCAAGGTACAACTCGGTTAAGACGACCTGTCCATCATCATTCTTCTTCGAGACTGCTTCAAGTTTGAGATCTGAGACCCCAATATTGTCTATGTTGGTTTTCCTATTGTTCAATTTTTATGTTTGAATTCTGGTTATTATTGTTTCAGATTCATTGAATAAAGTAGTTACCATTCGATTCGAAATGAGTTCTGCTTATCAAGATTAATCGACTCAGCTAGAAACGAGATCCATCCGAAATATAACTAAACCGAAGCAATAAGGCTATTGAATATGGACGAATCAAACATATCCATACAACTTCTCCTACATCTAGTTCTTTGAGTAAAATCATAATGCCATTAAAATCCATCGATTGCGTAGCTCTAGGCATGAACCGGTTATAAATCTTTCTTTATTAGTACTCCATTAAATCAGTAATGATGATCATGTGCGAAACCGATTGGATTAAATTGAACTATATTCAGAAATGAAATGATTTCACCATGAGTTGAAACTTTGGTATTAACGCCGCGTGCCTGTCGACCTCGAAAGACAGAACACGTCATTTCAACATACGAGTTTAATGATGAAGTGTTTTAATGGTTAAGAGCTGAATTTTCATTTGCGTCCCTTCGGAAACAACTTACTGATAACGTTTACATGGGAAAGAAGTATGCTTCATAAGCTACCACGACCTTGTAAAAGTATCAGCTGACGCATAGGGTGTGATCCGAAGATGCTCAGTTCGGAGACGGGATAAATCCCTGATGTTGGGTTATAAATAAACCCGACTATGTATGTACGTTCTTGGTCTATGGCGGTTTCCTACAGGTGACAGGACGAGTACGCTTTCAGGGCGAGGAGAAGAAGTCGACGTTGTTTATTCCAAATATTTGGAGATAAAAGGTCGACTACCAATCATGAAGAAATCGACTTCAAAAGAATGACTGGTCGACTATGGAGACTTAGAGAATCTTCCAGAGGACAGATGGCGACCTGTTTCCCACCGTCTCCAAGGGAAAACCTTCCCTCGAAGTAAAGACAGGTGGCGACCTGCTTCCCACCGTCTCCAAAGGAAAACCTTCCCTCGAAGTAAAGACAGGTGGCGACCTGCTTCCCACCGTCTCCAAGGGAAAACCTTCCCCCGAAGTAAAGGTGAGGCGGCGACCTACTTTCACCTACTTAAAAGGAAAACCTTCCTCCGAAGTAAACATGAGGTGGCGACCTGCTTGTCACCAGCTGACTGACAACCGCTTCTATCAGCCAATCACAAAGGGCTGATTGCCGCCCCTAGGCAACCAATCAGAGTCCAGTAGCCGCCTCTACAAAGTCGGTAAACTTCTCCCTATAAATAGGGGGTTATCTCCTTCAATTAAAAACAATCTGCTCTGAATACTTATATATTACACTCTCAAATACATTACTAACTTAAGCTTCGGAGTGGAATCAGGGGCCATCCCCACCCCTTTTTAGGTGCTCGACCTTAAAAGTCTCCCGGAGGAAATCAAGTCCTCGAGAGAGCTACGTCCAAGGCGAAGCCTAGAAGTCCATTCCGTGAAGTTTGTGGCCACGTCATTTTGATCCCAACACCTGAGATAAGTTTGCAAACGAAGAAGGATAAAGTCGGTTAAACGATTTTCCTTCCATACGCCTTGAATGATAAGTCAGGCTAGGCATTCAAATCAAATGACACACTTCAAGAAGCACATTTCGTAAACATAATATTAGATTCAATCTATCAGTACGTTCCCGATGGGATGAAAGAAGATGATTCACATTTATGTAAAGGCATTGAACTTCTCCCAAGAAGTGTCCCATCGTGAAGGCTGAAATCATCACCCTAATGACTGTTGACGAGAATTGGAAAGGCCTCGAGTGTGGAAATGAAGGGAAATAATAAAAGAGAGAGATCAGTTAAATGAAAGCCATTATATTCTATAGTTGATTTACCTGCTAACCACAGGGGCACAAGGATACGGTGAGTCCTGAAAGAAGGCTCACCACTGATGGAATAGGTCGGGCAATACAAAACTCGACTAATTACGAAAGGATATACCCAACTTCACGGAGTGGACTTTGACGAAATAAACTCATCGACTGTGCGTAAAACCACTGTTAGGGCCAGTTATGGTCCTGGTCGCAGGTCTCGATCTTGAGATGCACCAAATGAATGTTAAGACCGCGTTCCTCCACGAAAACTTGGAGGAAGAGATCTACATGGAGAAACCGGAGGTTTTCATTACTCCAGGTAACGAACGTAAAGTTTGTAGACTCCAATGGTCCATTTACGGTCTTAAACAATTGTCTCGGCAATGGTACTCTACATTCCACGAGGAAATCTTAGGAAACGGATTTGTGAATCTTCACGAGGATCCGTTCGTGTATTATATGACATCCGGGTCTAAGTATGTCATCTTAACCTTATACATGGATGACATACTCATTGCCGCAAACGATGTGAGTATTATGAACAAGTCAAAGTCCTGGTTGGCATCTGTGTTCTAGATGAAAGACATGGGAGAAGCCACGTACATCTTAGGCATTAAAATTACTAGAGGTCGGGCTACCCGGAAATTATGTCTATCTCAAGAAGCCTATATCAACAAATTGTTGAAAAAGTTCAGATTACAAGATGCCAAACCCGTGGATATGCCGGTGGTGTTTGTGTGCGCATTATCGAAACGTGACGGCCCCAAGAACCTGGCAGAGCGAGAACATATGAAGGTGCAGAGTATTTGAGCATTGGTCGGTAGTCTCATGTACGCCATGCAATGCACCCATCCGGACATATGATACGTCGTGGGCCTAGTAACACGATTCCAATCAGATCCTGGCTATCAACATTTAAAGGCTGTAAAACGAATTATTGGTTATCTAAAAGGTACTGCCGACTACGCACTGTGATATGAGGGCAAGACGTTAGAATTGAACGGTTATAGTGACGCCGACCATGGTAGCGATCCGGATGATCGTATGTCCACCACATGAGGAGTCTTTCTCCTTGCTAATGCCGCCGTTTCATGGACGAGCAAGAAGAAAACCGGTGTCGCGCTGTCTACGATGAAATCGAAATTCGTTTCTCTCTCCAAAAAAAATTGCACATGAAGCGGTCTGGCTGAAAAGGCTTCTTACTGCACTACCTGGTGACAAAGACGTGAGTAAACCCATCGTGGTACACTCTGACAGTCAGGCAGCTATTGTGGCAGTTAAGAATCCAAAGTACCATAGTAGGACTAAACACATTGATGTGAAATATTTTTATGCTAAATCTATGGTAGAAGACAAATACTTGTCCACCGATAACATGGTTGCGTACCCATTAACTAAACCACTACGCAGGGAGATATTCGAAAAGCATGTAAAACTACTTGGATTGCGTAGGGTTTAAAAGTGGCATGTATCTGTCATAACATTTTGATAATTTAAAGTTACGTTTTTTAATAAACGAGAGAATTGCAATCGAGTTTATGATCCATCGACGTCATAATGTTTGAATACATCAGATTTACGGTCTATAAACTAAGTCGTAGGAGGACGCAATCCTCTGCCAAACTATGTCGAATGTGGGCCTTACCTAGTCACACAGGTACAGTCGTCTTGTGGTGGAGGGAGGCCTCTACCAAGCAAGGCTGGCTAAGAATCAGGGGGATAAACTTGATTACGCAAGACGATTATCTAGTTTCGAAGTAACTCGGCATGATCTTCGTTTTTGCAAATCGTCGTGATGAACTCAGTTCGTCATTAAACCACATTCTGGGCCAGATGAGAATCTACGATAGCATGATTGACATATCCCATTCCTGTCAACTTAAACCACATTCAGGTATGCTATCGACGCGTGCTTCATACTGCGTGTGCCATGTTCGACCACGGGGTCACAGCTCGGTTCTGCTAGATAAGAATCCTCGTGATTCTAACGGGCGCAAACTTCTTCACCTCGAGCGTGTGATTGATCCCGGGAGCCTTATGAAGAGGCACCCGATGTATCCTCACGGACTCATAACTCATATCTAAGGTCAGGCTCAATATGAGCTTCCCAGTGTACGAGGGGTAGTGCTGAACAAAAAGGCCCAGTGACCACGTCTTTGGAAACCGGTTGGGTTTGACTAAGTATATGAGCGATGGGGATGGTCAAGTTCACCTATAATTCACCGACTCTTGTATTCACTATGTGGCCACCAACCGGATATTAGTTGAAGGTTGTGAATACTTGTACGGATGCCTTGGACAAGTGTTCCTATGTGGAAACTAGGAAAATGGAGAATTATCAGTTGACCTAGGATACATTGCGACACTATATATTGTTTATGGCAGCTTGATTGGAGAAAGGGAATTAAAGTTCTGCGGGCGCTACAACATTCCTAACAGATGAGTAGCACGATGCCCGTCGTGTTCGCCGGTCGCACGGAAAACCTCGTATGAAATATTCAGAAGCAATGAGGAGATCGAAGGAGTGAAATGTTGATGTAGATTTGGACGACAAGCACCCTCCCATTCCAACGAGTGGGAGCTGTAAGCATATGGTGATGGGCGCCGTAAATGGAAGCGCATTAAATGTATAGGTTACCTAAGACAATTGGGTAAATGTCACATTGGGACATTGGGCCAGAACCAAATCCCAATTGACATGAAAGGCCCGAAATTGGGCCTCCCTAATACATGTATGGCCGACCGAATTCTATTTAGGGGCAAAGTGGACTTTTGTCCACTTTGCTCCTCCTATATATATGGGGTGTTAGGGGTTTTATTAGGTTAATCTTTAATCCTTACTTGGAGTGTTTTAGAGTGAAAAACCCTCCCCCCCCATAACACCAGAGTTTCGGCCGAACCACTACCACCACCAAGGGTGTGCCAATTTGCCTTCGAGCAAACACTCCGGAGATCCGTCCCCTGTCAAGAATCGATTTGAGGCTTTGATGTGGAGAATATACCGCGTAGGGCTTCCTTGACAAGAACCTCTACGGGTGCCGACCGGAGGACCGTAAACTCCTTGCTGTAGATCTTGGGACTACAGATTACGTCTGATGTATGTGCAAATCTTCCGCTGCGTAATATCGATTACTAGCATGTACCATGTTTATAGTATCCGTAGTGATTACTCCCCGTAATCTAACATCAATCCCGTAAGAGGAGAGGACAACTACGGATGAATGTGGTAGTCCGTATGACATTGATGATAATGGATGAACACGGTAGTCCGTTTCCCAATAATGGGAGTTGAACCTTGGACAAAAGGGTTATTTGATGATCTAAAATCGTTTCTGGAGATATGTCCAACCTTGGACAAAGATGTTGAGGGAGACTTCAATTGCGACCACACATCGTTACAACTTTTAGTGTCCCCAATGCATCCGCTTCAGTGGAAGCAGGGCCGCTAAAGCTATAAATGTTTTGGTTGTGAATGATGGTCTCCTCTACATGGATGCTGGTGTAAAAGCCGCTCGAGATCTTCGAATAAGAGGTCAACTTGGAGAAGTGGTATCCCCTTTAATGGTTGACCGACATTGATAGGGCTCACTTACCATGAGTCTATACAAGTGCAGTAACCAGGGCGAAAGGGAAACCAACTTCACAAATCACCACAGGACATTAAGGGATTTCAACCTTGATTTCCGCGTATCGTGGAAAGAACAAGACCCTACACCTCGTTTTTCATGTATATAAAGCTTTATAAAGGCTTTATTCAGACACATATCATCTCATGTGATTCACTCGTGAATTTGTTCAAATGTGGTGTTCGGCATGACCCATTGTTCTCGACTATATATGCGATGAGCATGGATAGAATACACGGCCCTTAGATCAAGAACTTCATCATTGTCGTTTCATCGTTCATTTGAATTGATGATTTTGGTTATTTGAGATTCACAATTATTGAATAAAGTAATTGTTACTCGACTCGACGTACAATTTACTTATCAATCTATCGGTCCGGTCAAGGGGAACGATTCGAAACGAAAATCCAAACCTACGGTTTAGGAACCAAAATATCGGCTAGGACAAATGGTTGTACAAAATGAAACGTTAAACATATTCAGTCATTAGTATCGGGTCGACCGAACTGAATAAACCAATTGATTGTGTAGTTAGAATGCCCGATTTAAATATTTCTTATTTGTTAGTACTCCAACAATTAAAATCGTAATTATGAACATGTGCGAAACCGATTAAATTGAATTTTGGAAACGAAACAATTTCACCATGGGTAAAAGCTGGTGATATGCGCGCGACGCGCAAGTTCCTCGGTAGATGCTACACATCGATTCAAAATACAAATTTAATACGAAATGTGTTTTGTGATTTAATGCTTGATATAAATTTTCATTTGAATTTAAAACTTACTATGGGTTTTACTCATTGATTTCTCATAAATCGAGAAGAAGTATGATTTAAAAGCTACCACGATCTCGTAAAGAATCAATTAATGCATAAGGTGGCAAACCTAATGCATAACTCAGAGATGGTCGACACCTCTGAAAATGAGTATACAATGAAAAAGAATATTGCATGACAAATGACTATCCTATCATACACCTCTAACGATAACATTGGCGGAGCATTTTTAATCATACACTTTAAAGACTTAGTTTGAAACATGGTGTCGACTATTCAACTTCCGATCTCCTTCAACGAGGATATGATGTTGATTTCCATTTATGTAGAACTTTGTTCGCAAATTATCGGTTGACACGAAACCATATGAGCTATAAAATGGTAATGAGAATGATCTTATCAAATATTGCGACCTCATGGTTGCAAATGCAAACACGTATTTCGCCGACATCTGTTAAAGCAAAGTCGGAACATAGAGTACTGAAAAGTGTTTTTAAGGTACTCTGAATAATCTATGGCATACATGTTTGTAGTAGCTCAGGAAATTGGTGGCGTGGTCGAAAATGAGACGTTACGATTACTTCAGGACGAATTCCTAAGCTTTATAACATCAACATAAACGAAGTCTTGATTGAACTAGAGCATGATGATGATGATCAGGTCCCACTTACTTTGAGTGGGAGATTTGAGGCAGCAACACAAGTGAACGATATGGTATATGAAGATGGATACATTTTCATAATAAATCCAGTGGGAGGAGTCAATCCAACCACACAGAACATTGTTGCTGCAGGTGCGAATCAAATCGAACCTGATAATCATGTTCCTGAACCGATGGATGAAAAATCCTATAATGCCGCAACAACCTAATGGAAACAGTAGGAATAGTACAACCAACTTGGTTCCTGGTCCTAGTAACCGTATAATTTATCTCGGAGGTGGAATTCCGAGACCAAGAGGTCGTCCTAGAAAAGTTGTTGGTGAAGGTTCAAGTAACGCTTTTGTTCCCAGTGGGAGTAATGCCCTGATAACGAGCATCATTCCGAGTGGGAGCATTGTTCAAGTTCATGATGGGATTAACGAGCCTAGACGCATTCAAAGGCATCAAACTTCTCCCAAAAAGTATCCCATCGAGAGAGGCGAGTTATTCACTCTTACTTCGGTTGATGAACCGGTAACGGTTAAACAAGCTATGAATGGAACTCAAACGAAAGAATGAAAGAAAACAATGGAGGATGAAATCACATCTATGAAAGCTAATTCTGTTTGGTCTTTGGTTGATTTGCCTGCTAACCGCAGAGCCTTAGGTGCTAAGTGGGTTCTGAAATTGAAACTCACTGCTGATGGAGCTGTCGAGCGATAAAAAGCTCGACTCGTTGTGAAATGATATACTCAACTTCACGGAGTGGACTTTGATTAGACATACTCACCAACTATGTGTTACACTACAGTCCATGCCATTTTGGCCTTGGTTGCAAGCCTCGATCTATAGCTGAATTCCTCACGGAAACCTGGAAGAAGAGATCTATATGGAGCAACCGGGGGGTTTCATTACTCATGGCAACGAACGTAAAGTTTGTAAACTCCAAATATCTATCTACGGTCTTAAACAATCGTCCTAGCAATGGTACCGTAGGTTCCAGGAGGAAATCATTTGAAACGGATTTGTGGATCTTCACGAGGATCCATGCGTGTACACTAAGTCCTCTAAGTCTAATTACGTCATCTTGACATTATATGTAGATGACATATAAATTTCCGCGAACGATGTGAGTTATATGAATGAATCAAACTCCTGGTTGGCATCTGTATCCAAGATGAAGGACATGGGAGAAGCCACGTACATCCTGGGCAATTAGATTGCTAGGGATCGGGCTGCTCGCAAGCTATGTCTCTCTCTCAAGAATCTTATATCAAAAAATTGTTGAAAAGGTTCGGGTTCCAAGATGTCAAACTCGTGGATACACTGATTGTGTTTGGGTGCTCGTTGTCGAAACGTGACGACCCAAAAAACCTGGCTGAGCGTGAACAGATGGAAATTGCAGAATACCTTAGTATGGTTGGCAACTTAATGTATACCATGCAATGCACTCGTCCAGACATCTGCTATGTCGTGGGCATAGTAGCACGATTCCAGTCTGACCCTGGCTATCAACATTTAAAGGCCGTAAAATGAATTATTCAATATCTGAAAGGTATTCCCGACTATAGACTGTGCTATAAGGGTGGAACACTAGAATTGATTGGGTTTAGTGAAGCCGACCACGGTGGGGATCCGGATGATCGTAAGTCCATCTCAGAAAGATTATTCCTCCTTGCTAATGCCGCTATTTCATGGATGAGCAAGAAGAAATCACGTGTCGCGCTTTCTAAGAATGCATAGGAAGCGGTCTGCTTAATAGACTCTTAACTGCATTGCTTGGCGTCTTGGCCGGGGGTAAGCCTGTAAATGTGTACTCTGACAGTCAAGCAGCAATTGCAGCAGTTAAGAACCCTAAGTACCATAGCAGGACGCCAAGCATATAGTTATGCTAAGAATATGGTTGAGGAAAAATTAATCACAGTAGAATACTTGGCCAATAAAAGTATGATGGCAGACCCATTAACTAAAACTTTACGCATTGATGTTTTCGAAAAGCATGTTAAAATGCTGGGACTGCGTAGGGTTTAAGTGGCTTGTATTGTGACGAAAATATTTTGAGATTTGGAGTAATTTTTTTATAGAATGAATTGTAATTTTGAGTTTATGATTCTTACGACGTCGTAATGTTTAAATAACATCGAATTTTTACGGTCTATAAACTAGTCGTAGGAGGGTTAACATCCAAAATAAAATAATGTCTAATGTGGGCCAAGCCTCGTCTCACAGGCTCGACCGTCTTGATGGAGAGGGGACCTCTACCATTTCAAGACCGGTTAAGAACCACGGTGGCAAACATGGTTAAGCATAACGATCATTTTTTTTCGGAGTAACACGATATGATCTAAGTTCTGAAATCGTCGTAACGAACTTTATTCGTTAAACAACCACATTCTGGGCCAGATGAAGAATCTGCATTAGCATATGACATTTCTCACTCCTGTCTAAATTTAGGTTATGCTATTGACGCGCACTTGATACTGCGCGTGCCTTGTTCAACCACGGGGTTAGGCTCGGTTGTGCTAGGCAGAATCCACGAGATTCCAATGGGCACAAACTTCTTCACCTTGAGCGTGTGACTGATCTCGGATGCTGTATGAAGGAGCATCCAAAGTATCCTCATGGACTCGGACCTCATACCTAAGGTCAGGCTCAATGTTCGCTTCCTTGCGTAGGAGCGTACTGCTGAACAAAAAGGCTAAGTGACCACGATTTTGGAAACCGGTTGGGTTTGACTAAGGGTATGAGCGATGGGGATGGTCAAGTACACCTGTAATTCTCCGACTCTTGTATTCACTAGGTGGCCACAAGCCTAATATTAGTTGAAGGTTGTTAATACTTATACAGATGCCTTGAAGGAATATTCCTAAGTGGGAACAAGGTAATTGGAGAATTACAGTTGACCAAGGATACAGCACGACACTTTATTACTTTTCCACAGGTTGATTAGACATGGGGAATCAACGTTCCGCAGGCGCTACAACACTCCTAATAGATGAGTAGCACGATGCCCGTCATGTCTGTCGGTCGCACGGCAACCTCGTATGTGTTAGATTACGGGGAGTAATCACTACGGACATTAAATCATGGTACATGCTAGTAATCGAAATTACGCAACGGAAGATTTACACATACCTCAAACGATGTCCGTAATCCCAAGATCCTTCTTCCAGGGAGTTCACGATCCTCCGGTCGGCACCCGTAGAGGTTCTGGTTAAGGAAGCCCTACGTTGTATGTTCTCCACAGCAAAGCCTCTGTTTGATAATTGGCAGGGGACAGATCTCTGGAGTGTTTGCTAGAAAGAAAATTGGCACGGAGTGGTTCGGCCGAAACCCTTGTGTGGGGTAGAGGGTTTTTCTCTCTAAAACACTCTAATGAGGAAAATAGTGATTAACACTAAAAATCCCCTAACACCATGTATTTATAAGAGGAGCAAAGTGGAAAAAAGTCCACTTTGCCCACTCTAAGTTTCGGCCGGCCACTATGCATAGGGAGGCCCAATTTTGGGCCTCTCATGTCAATTGGGATTTGGGTCTAGCCCTATTACCCTAATGTGACATGTACCTAATTTCCTTAGGTAAACTATAAATATTATAGGTTACCAATTACGGCGCCCATCACCATATGCTTACAGCTCTCACTCGCCGAAATGGGATGGTGCCTATTAATCTATTTTCGTACAAATCTGCATCAAAATTTTACTGCATCGATCTGGTCCTTGCTTCCGAACAGTTCATACGAGGTTTTCCGTGCTACCGGAGGATACGACGGGCATCGTGCTACTCATCTGTTAGGAGTATTGTAGCGCTCGCGAAACGTTGATTCCCTTTTCTCTAATAAACCTGTTGTAAACAACATTTATATAGTACTGCGTTGTATCCTAGGTCAACTGATAATTCTCTATTTGCCTAGTTTCCACAGAGGAACACTTCTCCAAGGCATCCGTACAAGTATTCACAAACTTCAACTAATATCCGGTTGGTGGCTACCTAGTGAATACAAGGGTTGGTGAATTACAGGTGAACTTGACCATCCCTAATGTTCATATCCTCAGTCAAACACATCCGATTTCCAAATACGTGGTCACTGGGCCTTTTTGTGTAGCACTACGCTCGTACGCCGGGAAGCAAGCATTGAGCCTGACGTTAGATATGAGTTCTGAGCCCGTGAGGATACTTTAGGTGCCTCTTCATAAGGCTCCTGGGATCAATCACACGCTCTAGGTGAAGAAGTTTGCGCCCGCCAGAATCACGAGGATTCCTTCCTAGCACAACCGAGCTGTGACCCCGTGGTCGAACGTGGCACGCGTAGTATGAAGCACACGTTGATAGCATACCTGAACCTTTTGGGTTGAAAGGAAAGGGATATGTCAATCATGCTATCACAGATTCTCATATGGCCCATAATGTGGTTTAATGACGAACGAAGTTCATCACGGCGATATGCAAAACGAAGATCATGTCGAGTTACTTCGAAACTAAGTAATCTTCTTGCTTTATCAGGTTTATCCCCTTGACTCTTAGCCAGTGTTGCTTGGTAGAGGCCTCCCTCAACCGCAAGACTACCGCACTTGTGTGACTAGGTAAGGCCCACATTCGACATAGTTTGGCAGAGGATTGCGTCCTCCTACGACTTAGTTTATAGACCGTAAATCTGATGTAATCAAAATTATTATGACGTCGATTGATCATAAACTCAGTTGCAATTCTTTCGCTTACAAAATGTAACTTTCTAATATCAAAATGTTATCACAGATACATGCCATTTCTAAACCCTACACAATCCAAGCAGTTTTACGTGCTTTTCGAATATCTCCCTGCGTAGTGGTTTAGTTAATGGGTCCGTAATCATATTATCAGTGGACAAGTATTCCATAGTGATTATATTGTCTTCTAGCATAGATTTAGCATATAAATATTTCACATCAATGTGTTTGGTCCTACTATGGTACTTCGGATTCTTAATTGCCGCAATGGCTGCTTGACTGTCAAAGAAGACCTTCATAGGTTTATTATCGACATCACCACCAAGCAGTCCAGTTAGAAGCCTTTTTAGCCAGACCGCTTCTTGTGCATTCTTAGAGAGAGCTACGAATTATGATTCCACCGTGGACAGCGCGACACAGGTTTGCTTCTTGCTCGTCCATAAAATGGCGGCATTAGCAAGGAGGAACACTCCCTCTGTGGTGGACTTACGATCATCTGGATCGCCACCATGGTCGGCGTCAATGTAACCGGTCAATTCTAACTTCTTGCTTTCATAGCATAGTGCGTAGTCGGAAGTACCTTTCAGATAACGAATCATTAAATTTACAGCCTTTAAATGTTGATAGCCAGGATCTGACTGGAAACGTGCTACTAGGCCCACGGCTTAACAAATATCCGGACGGGTGAATTGCATGGCGTACATCAAACTACCGACCATGCTTAAATACTCGCACCCTTCATGTGTTCGCGCTCTTCCAGGTTCTTGGGGCCGTCACGTTTTGACAGTGCGCACCCAAACACCATCGGCGTATCCTTGGGTTAAGCATCCTGTAATCTGAATCTTTTCAAAAGTTTGTTGATATAAGCTTTTTGAGATAGACAAAATTCTGGGTAGCTCGATCTTTAGCAATTTTAATGCCTAAGATATACGTGGCCTCTCCCATGTCTTTCCTCTCAAATACAGATGTCAACCAGGACATTGACTTGTTCATAAAACTCACGTCGTTTGCGGCAATGAGTATGTCGTCCACGTATAAGGTTAAGATGATATACTTAGACCCGGAGGTCTTATAATACACGCACGGATACTCGTAAAGATTCAAAAATCCGTTTCCTACCAATGATTTAGGATATAAATATTTCACATCAATGTGTTTGGTCCTACTATAGTACTTCGGATTCTTAACTGTCACAATGGCTGCTTGACTGTCAAAGAAGATCTTCACAGGTTTATTCTCGACATCACCACTAAGCAGTCCAGTTAGAAGCCTTTTGAGCCAAACCGCTTCTTGTGCATTCTTAGAGAGAGCTACGAATTCCGATTTCATCGTGGACAGCCCGACACAGGTTGGCTTCTTGCTCGTCCATAAAATGGCGGCAATAGCAAGGAGGAACACTCCCCCTGTGGTGGACTAACGATCATCTGGATCGCCACCATGGTCGGCTTCGATGTAACCGGTCAATTCTAAATTCTTGCCTTCATAGCATAGTGCGTAGTCGGCAGTACCTTTCAGATAACGAATTACTAATTTTACAGCCTTTAAATGTTGATAGCCAGGATCTGATAGGAAACGTGCTACTAGGCCCACGACGTAACAAATATACGGACGGGTGAATTGCATGGCGTACATAAAACTAACGACCATGCTTAAATACTCTGCACCCTTCATGTGTTCACGCTCTTCCAGGTTCTTGGGGCCGTCACGTTTTGACAGTACGCTCCCATACACCACCAGCGTATCCTCGAGTTAAGCATCCTGTAATCTGAATCTTTTTAACAGTTTGTTGATTTAAGATTTTTGAGATAGATACAATTCCGGGTAGCTCGATATCTAGCAATTTTAATGCCTGAGATATTCGTGGCCTCTCCCATGTCTTTCCTCTCAAATACAGATGTCAACCAGGACATTGACTTGTTCATAAAACTCACGTTGTTTGCGGCAATGAGTATGTCGTCCACGTATAAGGTTAAGATGACATACTTAGACCCGGAGGTCTTATAATACACGCACGGATCCTCGTGAAGATTCACAAATCCGTTTCCTACCATAGATTTAGCATAGAAATATTTCACATCAATGTGTTTGGTCCTACTATGGTACTTCAGATTCTTAACTGCCGCAATGGCTGCTTAACTGTCATAGAAGACCTTCACAAGTTTATTATCGACATCACCACCAAGCAGTCCAGTTAGAAGCCTTTTGAGCCAGACCGCTTCTTGTGCATTCTTAAAGAGAGCTACGAATTCTGATTCCATCGTGGACAACGCGACACAGGTTTGCTTCTTGCTCGTCAATAAAATGGCGGCATTAGCAAGGAGGAACACTCCCCTTGTGGTGGACTTACGATCATCTGGATCGCCACCATGGTCGGCGTCAATGTAACCGGTCAATTCTAACTTCTTGCCTTCATAGCATAGTGCGTAGTCGGCAGTACCTTTCAGATAACGAATTATTAATTTTACAGCCTTTAAATGTTGATACCCAGGATCTGATTGGAAACGTGCTACTAGGCCCACGGCGTAACAAATATCCGGACGGGTGAATTGCATGGCGTACATCAAACTACCGACCATGCTTAAATACTCTGCACCCTTCATGTGTTCACGCTCTTCCAGGTTCTTGGGGCCGTCACGTTTTGACAATGCGCACCCAAACACCACCGGCGTATCCTCGGGTTTGGAATCCTATTATCTAAATATTTTCAACAGTTTGTAGATATAAGCTTTTTGAGATAGACACAATTCCGGGAAGCTCGATCTCTAGAAATTTTAATGCCTAAGATATACGTGGCCACTCCCATGTCTTTCCTCTCAAATACAGATGTCAACCAGGACTTTGACTTGTTCATAAAACTCACGTCGTTTGCGGCAATGAGTATGTAATCCATGTATAAGGTTAACATGACATACTTAGACCCGTAGGTCTTATAATACACGCACAGATCCTCGTGAAGATTCACAAATCATTTTCTACGATTTCCTCGTGGAATCTGCGGTACCATTGCTGAGTCGACTGTTTAAGACCGTAAATGGACCTTTGGAGTTTACAAATTTTACGTTCGTTACCAGGAGTAATGAAACCCTCTGGTTGCTCCATGTAGATCTCTTCCTCTAGGTTTCTGAGGATGAATGCGGTCTTAATACTCATTTGGCGAGGTTCGAAATCGAGACCTGCGACCAGGACCATAAATGACCCTTACCGTGGTTTTACGCACAGTTGGTGAGTATGTTTCTTCAAAGTCCACTCCGTGAAGTTAGGTACAGCCTTTCGCAATAAGTCGAGCTTTGCATTGCTCGACCTTTTCCATCAGTGTTAAGCCTTCTTTCAGGACTCACCGTATCCTTATGCCCATGTGGTTAGCAGGTAAATCAACTACAGACTATAATGGCTTTCATTTAGGCGATCTCTCTCATTTATTATTTTCCTCCATTTCTCCACTTGAGGTCTTTCCAATCCAGGCCAACAGTTGTTAGAGTGAGGTTATCACCCTTCTAGATGGGATGCTTCTTCGGAGAAGCTCGATGCCTTTGACTTTCCTCTAGGCTTGTTTATCCCGTCTTTTAGTCTTAACGTCTCTCCCACTCAGAATAATGCCTCTTATCGTTATTAGAGCATTTCTTCAAATTGGGATCAATTCTCCCACTCGAAATAAGGCTTCTTATCGGAGCATCACTTCTATTGGGTACAAGAGCAGTGCTTGAACCATAACCAACAACTTTCCTTGGACGACTTCTCGGTCTCGGAGTTTTACTTCCAAGATGAATTCCTTAATCACTAGGATCTGGAACCAAGTTTGTCAGATCACTCCCACTGGGAACAATGGGTAGTATAGGTAGTTGTGGAAATCCTGGTTCAACATTACGATAATCAGGTTCAACTTGATTCGTCCATATAGTAACAGTGATTACATGTGGTAGGTGTTTATTCCTCCCACTGGATTTATTATGAAAATGTTCCTATTATCATTTACCATGTCATTCACTTGAGTTGCTTGTTCAAATATCTCCCACTTGAATTAAGTGGGACCTGCTATCTGTAATATCTTGCTCCTGATTTGATCAAGACTCATTATTTTGAACTGTCAATGCATCGGAAAATTCTTCCTCAATTATGTAATGTCACATGTTCGACCACGGTACCATTGTCTTTAAGCTGTAAACATGTATTTTCAAAGAGTAGTTAACATACTCTTGTCCTAAATACGTGTTTACTGCGCAAATTAATGTCGCATGGTGATATGATTTAACTCATTACCATTCTTCAGCTTTTATGGTGGCGTGTTATACCAATCTCAGTGGAACACAGTTTTACATGAATGTGAATCACTTCTCATCATCCCTTAGGGAACAACTGATTAAGTGACTCTATCATTATGTTTATAAACTATGCTTCCAGAAGTGTGGGATTTGATTTGAATGCCTAGCCTGACTTTTCGTTCAAGGCGTACGGAAGGAAAATCGTTTAACCGGATTCATCCTTCTTCGTTTGCAAACTTATCTCAGAGATTTTATCTCATCTCCAAACTGGGCATTTCAGGTTTTTTTTCACCTTATGCGCCAGTTGATACTTTTACAAGGTCGTGGTAGCTTTCCGAAGCCTACTTCTTACCGATGTAAACGTTATCAATAAGTTATTTCCGAAGGAATGTAGACAAAAATTCAGCAAATCATCATTTAAACACTTCATTATTAAACTCGTACTTTGAAACGATGTGTTCCTTTTTCGAGTTCCGCTTGCTCGAAGCGCAATTTTACCGAAGTTTTAACTCTTGGTTAAATCGTTTCATTTCTGAAATAATTCAATTTAATGCAATCGGTTTCAAACATGATTACCATTACAGTTTATTTCATTCAATGGGGTATTAACAAAGAAAGAGTTAGAATCGGTTAATTCTTAGAGCTACGCAATCGATGGATTTTAATGGCATCTTGAATTTACTCAAATAAGATGTAGGATTAAAATGTATGGAGTTATTTGATTTTAGCTATGTCCAATAGCCTTAATGTTTCGGTTTACTTAATTTTCGGATCGATCTCGTTTCTAGCCGAGTCGATTAATCTTGATAAGCAGAACACATTTTGAATCGAATGGTAACTACTTTATTCAAGATTTCGAGCTGCACCAAATGGAAAAAGCTCGACAAGTTCGGTTCAGAACAAATGTGATATTGGATAAAAAAAAAAATACAAACCCTAAGAGCACTGTTTAGGATAATTTTAAAGTTCGAAAATATTTTGGATTTAAAATTTGACATCCTATTTTATTGAACATTTTAAAAATTTCCGACAAATTCAAAATTTGGTTCGATCCATTAAAAATCCGGTCCGAGTCGGTCCGATTTTAAAAATCGGTTTGGTCCGAAACTGTTCAATAAAATAAGATTATGGTTCGGTTCATCACTCGAAACCTGTTTGGTTAGGTTCTAATTAATTGATCCGGTTTGACCCGACCCAAAAAGGTCCACCCGATTAAGAAAACCCGGATTGGTTTAACCCGATTCGGTTTAGCAATTGGACTGGCCCATAAACCCTAGGGTTCGGCCGAAATATATCTTATGAGCTAAGTAGGGTTCTAAAATACACTAAAAATTTAACTTAGCCACCAAGAAATATTAATTATATAAAATAATTTTCAATATTGCTAATATATATAAAAATTCGGCACATTATCAATATATATATATATATAAATATTGTCAAGATTCAATCTTTTAGATGTAAATCAATCAACAATATATATATATATATATATATAATTCGGCCACATATCTATTTTTGTATATAATTATTGTCAAATATATATTTAGGGATAAAATATATAGACAATATATCTTCTTAATATTTTTAACTAACTAAATCCTATCAATATAATTTTATCCCTATATTTTAGCTAAATATATTGATAGTTTATATATTTTACTATATAATGTGAATCCTTTCCTTATCTTTCCAATTTATAGATATATTGTCATCTTTAATAAAATTAAAATATGGTAACAAATATATCTACATTAGGCGGGCCGAAATTAGCTAACTTGCACCCTAAGAAATGAAAATTTTTACCTAATAATTTACTAGGGTTTTCGGCACAAACACCTTTAATTGGAAAAATTGTCAAATTTTAAGATCAAACACAATTATGATCATGAATCCAAAAACTGTTCTTGATAAAACTCATCGTGTTCTTGAAGGTTATGAACATCAATCTAAAATTTAAATCAAAATTTTTCGGTATTGATCCACAAAAAAATGTAAAATCTGAAAATTTTAAGTTTTTAAAGATCAAAAACATGATTTCATGTTTTAAATTTCGGATTACTTATGAAAATTTCGGTGTTCATAATTAAAACTCAAGAACATAAGTTTATCAAAAAATTAAGAACTCCTAACCTGGCTCTGATACCACTGTTGGATTACGGGGACGTAATACTACGAAATGCTAAACGTATACATGCAAGTAGTCTAACAACGTAGCGGAATAATGCACACATTCCTCAATAGCTTTCCTGCCCAAGAACGATGTGGAGGGAGTTCTGATCCTCCGGTCGGCACCCGTACAAGTTCTTCGTGAGAAGAAGTCCTATTGCGGTATAAGCTCCACAGCAAATCCTCTGATCGATTCTTCAACGGGGACAGAACCTCGGACTGAGATGAAGGTGTGCCGAAAATCACTACTAACGGGGTGAGAGGGTTTGTCTCAAGTTCCTCAATGGAGGGACTTATGAAATACTTGATGTGTAAAACCCCTTAGGAGACTCCCCTATATATAGGATTAGTGGAGTTGACAACAGTCCACTCCAACCAATGTGGTATAGGGTTCGGCCGAACCTATTAAAGGAGGGAGGCCCAATTTTGGGCCTCCCATGTCAATTAGGAATTGGGTCGAGCCCTAATTAACCTAATGTGTTACCCAATTGTCTTAGGTAATATCCTTAATATTAACGGGCTACCATTTACGGCGCCACGTCACCATATGCTAACACGGCCTTCATTCGCCCATGTATCTCTGGATAAACTTGTTGGGTTACGGAGACGTAATACTACGGAATGCTAAACGTGTACTGGCAAGAAATCTAATCTACGCAGCGGAATTAGTACACATACCTTTTAGCTTTCCTGCCCAAGAACGATGTGGAGGGAGTTCTGATCCTCCGGTCGGAACCACGTGCAAGTTCTTCGTTAGAAGAAGTCCCACGCGATGTAGCTCCACAACAAGACCTCTGAGCGATTCTTCAACGGAGATGGAACCTCAGACCAGATGTGATAGTGTAGAAATTTAACTAAGGGAAACAAGTGTTCTCAATGGAGATCCTTGTTATTATGAATGAGTGAATAAACCCTTAGCAGACACCCCTATATATAGTATTGGTGGATTTGCCAAAAGGAAAATCCAACCAATGTGGTATAAGGTGGCCGGCCGAACTATGCATGTTAAGGGGAAGGCCCATTTTGGGCCTCCCTTGTCAATTACTAATTGGGTTTGGCCCAATTAGCCCAAATTGACAATTACCTAATTAACTTAGGTAATTCCCTTAATTAACGGGCTCCTATTACGGCGCCACGTCACCATATGCTAACAGCTCCCACTCGCCGAAATGGGAGGGTGCTCGTTAATCAATACGGTTACGCAATAGTATCAACATCTCAGTCTTCAGTCTTCGTCTCCGTCTCCGAATAGTTCATACGAGGCTTGCCGTGCGCTTGGCGGATATGACGGGCATCGTGCTACTCATCTGTTAGGAGTATTGTAGCGCCCGCAGAACGTTGATTCCCTTTCATGAACCAAACTTGTTTGAAATAAGACATGTACCGCACTGTATCCTTGGTCAACTGTTAATTTTCCAATTGCCCAGTTTTCCACAAAGGAATACTTATCCAGGGCATCCGTACAAGTGTTCACAACCTTCAACTAATATCCGGTTGGCAGCCACCTAGTGAACACGAGAGTCGGTGAATTAAATGTGAACTTGACCATCCCCATCGCTTATACCCTTCGTCTGACTCAACCGGTTTCCAAGACGTGGTTACTTGGCCGTTTTCTTTGGCACTACGCTCATACGCCGGGAAGCGAGCATTGAGGCAGACCTTAGGTATAAGTTCTGAGTCCATGAGGATACTTTGGATGCCTCTTCTTAAGACATCCGGGATCAATCACACGCTCAAGGTGAAGAAGTATGCGCCCTTTGAATCACAAGGATTCTAGCTAACACAACCGAGCATGACCCCGTGGTCGTATATGGCACGCGCAGTATGAAGCACGCGTCGATAGAACACCTGGTAAAGCCAGGGATGGGATATGTCAATAATGGTATCGCGGAATCTCTCATCTGGCCTTGAATGTGATATAGTGATGGACAAAGTCCAACTCGGCGATTTACAAAATTAAGATTAAGTCATGCTGTTAAGCATGAGAGTGTTATCGTTTTGCTTAATCAGGTTTACCCCCTGATTCTTAGCCAATCTTGTTATGGTAGAGGTCCCTCTCTCCTTACAAGATGACGGTGCCTGTGTGACGAGGCAAGGTTCACATTCGACATAATTTTGGTGGAAGAATTTTACTTCTTCCTACCACTTAGTTTATAGACCGTAAAATCCGATGTTATTAATCATTATGACGTCGATAAATCATAAACTCAAATTGCAATTCTTTTATTCAATTGAAATATCATTTCAAATGTCAAAACGTTATCACCTTTTACAAGCCACACAGTTTAAGCCCTACGTAATCCAAGCAGTTTTACGTGCTTTTCAAAAATCTCCCTACGTAACGGCTTAGTTAAAGGGTACGCGACCATGTTTTCTGTAGGAAAGTATTCTAAAGCGATTATGTTGTCTTCCAGAACAGATTTAGCATAAGGGTTAATAGGTCTTTTGGTCCAACATGTTTGACAACTTTTGGGTTTTGGTCATATATCTTTTTTTTTCCTAGTTTTGGTACCATATGTTTGAAAACTTTTGGTATTTGGTCAATCCGTTAGTTGACCGTCAGTTTGACCGTTAAATAGTCATGTGACTTGCACATGCCTAGTCCCAAAATTTTATTTTATTCAGTTTAGTCCTCAAAATTATTATCCTAACTTTTTATTTTTGCAATTTTGCCCCTAAATATTATCAACCGCACCCTAGGACTAAATTGACCTAGCCATGGTCCGGCTCATGGCTAGGTCGGACCATGGGTATGGTCGCCCAGGTCCGGCGACCCTAGCCATGGTCTGACGTAGCCATGGGTCGGACCATGGCTCGGTCAATTTTGCCCAATGGTCCAATTTGATCAATTTGACCCAAATGCTAAATTGACCTAACCATGGCCCAACCCATGGCTAGGTTGTACCATGGTTAGGGTCACCCAAGTCCGCGACCCTAGTCATGGTCCGACCTAGACATGGGTCGGACCATGGCTAGGTCAATTTACTCTTAGGGTGTGGTTGATAATGTTTAGGGGCTAAATTGTAAAAATAAAAAGTTAGGACAATAATTTTGAGGACTAAACTGAACAAAATAAAATTTTGGGACTACGCATGTGCAAGTCACATGACTATTTAACGGTCAAACTGACGGTCAACTAACGGATTGACCAAAAACCAAATTTTTTCAAACATATGGTACCAAAACTAGGCAAAAAAAAAAGATATATGACCAAAACCTAAAAGTTGTCAAACATGTTGGACCAAAAGACCTATTAACCCTTAGCATAATTGTATTTCACATCAATGTGCTTTGTCCTACCATGGTACTTTGGATTCTTAACTGCCGCAATGGCCGCCTGACTGTCGGAGTACACCTTCACAGGTTTACTCTTCTTGTCGATGCCAATTAATGCAGTAAGAAGCATTTTCAGCCATACCGCTTCTTGTGCGTTTTTGGAGAGGGCAACGAATTCTGATTCCATGGTGGAAAGCGCGACACACGATTGCTTCTTGCTTACCCATGATATGGAAGCATTAGCAAGGAGGAAAACTCCTCCTGTGGTGGTCTTACGATCATCTGGATCGCCACCGTGGTCGGCGTCATTATAACCGGTCAATTCGAGCCGATCGCCCTCATAGTACAGAACGTTGTCGGCAGTACCTTTCAGATATCTGATAATTCGTTTTACGGCCTTTAGATGTTGATAACTAGGATCTGATTGGAATTTTGCTACTAGGCCTACAGCGTAACAGATGCCTGGCCGAGTACAGAGCATGGCGTACATTAGACTCCCTACCATGCTCAGATACATTGCATTCTTCATCTGTTCACGCTCCTGCTGGTTTTTCGGGCCATCACGCTTCGATAGCGCGCACCTGAGCACAACCGGCGTATTCACGGGTTTAGCATCCAGCATTCTGAATCTTTTCAACAATTTGTTGATATATGATTCCTGAGATAGACATAATCTCCGGGTGGCACGATCTCGGGAAATTTTGATGCCTAAGATGTACGTGGCCTCTCCCATGTCTTTCATCTAGAATGCTGATGCTAACCAGGACTTTGATTTATTCATAAAACTCACGTCGTTTGCAGTAATGAGTATGTCATCCACGTATAGTGTTATGATGATATACTTGGACCCGGAGGTCTTGGTGTATACGCAGGGATCCTCGTGAAGATTCACGAATCCGTTTCCAACTATTTCCTCGTGGAATCTGCGATACCGTTGCCGAGACGATTGTTTTTAAGACCGTATATAGATCTTTGGAGTTTGCAAACTTTTCGTTCTTTGCCAGGAGTAATGAAACTCTCCAGCAGCTCCATATAGATCTTTTTCTCCAGTTTTACTTGGAGAGGTTTGGTCTTAATGTCCATTTGATGCATGCTCGAGTTAGAGACTTGCAGTCATGGGCAAGGACGGCCCTGACTATGGTGTAACGCATAGTGGGTGAGTCCTTCTTTATCAAAGTTTACTCCGTGAATTTGGGTATATCCTTTCGCAATTATTCGAGTTTTGCACCACTCGAAATTTCCACCAGAAGTGAATTCTAAGATTTCACTTTCTAGTTCTGTGGTTAACAGATAAATCAACTAAAGACTAAAAACGAATTAGTTCTTATATAGGCAATTTCATCCTCCATTGTTTTCCTCCATCCCCTCATTTTGAGGTCCTTCCTTTGCTTGCTGAAGCGTCACTGGTTCAATAACGAACATCAAGATGTTTAACACATCTCGTGGGATACTTCTCGAAAGAAGTTCGTTGCCTTTGACTATGTCTAGGCACGTTAATCCCATGTTTTATTCTGATCCTTACTCCCACTCGGAATAATGCTTCTTATTGGGGCATTACTCCCACTGGGAACAATGGTGGTGGTTGAACTTACTTGGAATATCCTCTCGGTCTCGGGATTCTACCTCCGAGATGTATTCCTCGATCACTAGGATCTGGAACCATGTTGGTTGTTCCACTCCCACTAGGAAAAATGGGTAGTTGAAATAGTTCATTATCATGATTATCAGGTCCGACTTGATTCGCATTTTGAAATTTAGTGATGATTATGTGTGAGGGGGAGTGAGCCCTCTCACTGGATTTATTATGAAGACGTTTCCATCATCATTTACAAAATCAATCACTTATGCTATATCAATCTCCCACTCGAAGTAAGTGGGACCTGATAATCTCTATCAACCATCTGTTAACTTAATCAGTACTAGCGTGTTTGTTCTGCAAAGCGTTGAAAATCCATCCTCAAACCATTATAATATGTCATGTTTAACCACGAAACCATTTTTTCAAGGGTTAAGAACCTATGAAAGGTCTGAACTATCACTCATGTTAACGGGAGAGGTCTGAAATTTAAAAAGTTAATAACAGAGGTCTGAAATTTCTGTTTTGTTGATAACAGCGGTCTCCGTTAGTTTTTTCCGTTAAAACTAACGGAAATTGGTCACATGCTTGGCATGTGACCGGAAATAAAATAAATTTCCAAAAATACCCTTCTATCAAGTGTGCCCCTCACATGCTTGGAGTGAAAAGACCAAAATGCCCTTGAAGCCACCACGGTACTCCGGCGACCACCAATCGTACTCCGGCGACCACCAATCGTACTCCGGCGACCACCAATCGTACTCTGGCGACCACCACCATACTCCGGCGACCACCACCAAGGCTCCGATTGGGCCAAAATCGGATCGGAGCTTTTTGGCCCCGATCGGAGCTTTTTTGTTGAGGTGGTGGCCGGAGTCGGGTCGCCGGAGCCGAGGTGATGGTCGTCGGAGTCGAGGTGGTGGTCGCCGGAGTCGGGTGGTGGTGGCCGGAGTTGGGTGGTTTTAATTTGACTTTAGGGGTAAAATTGTCATTTCACATTTCCTTAAATAAGATATTAAATAAAACAAAATATTAAAGGGGCAAAAATGTCATTTCACACAATTCTGTTAAATTTAACCCTAAAAATGGACGGAAAACCTCAAATCAACAAAATTGAAATTTCAGACCTCTGTTATTAACTTTTTAAATTTCAGACCTCTCCCGTTAACATGGGTGATAGTTCAGACCTTTCATAGGTTCTTAACCCTTTTTTCAAACTAATTTTAAAACTCGTATTCTCCTAGAGTAGTGCTTACTCTTAATAAATACTCGTTTTAATGCGAAAATTAATGCGTCTTTGTGATAAGGTTTTACCCGAATCATTCATTAGCTTTTATGGTAACGTGTTAACCGATTTTGTCAGAACATAGTGTTTTACATTAACGTGAGTTAAATTAATCTCATCCCGCAGGAACAATTAATGTGCAACTCTAACATTATGTAATTCTGAACTATGTTTCTTGAAGTGTTTAATGAATGCTTTTAGCCAAACTCTTCGTTCAAGGCTAATGGTGGGAGAGTCGTTCTACCGACTACTTCTTTTCATTTATTTAACTCATCCATAGATTTATCTATCTTATGGACCAATTGAAGCCGTCGCTTTTAATGCCATGGTTGATATTCTAATTAGATTTTAGTAGCTGGAAGGCTTACATAAAATCTAAGTAGTTATCAATGAGTTTTATCTGAAGAATTACAAACGAAAATTATGCATTCATAAAAATACTTGATTATTAAATTCGTATTCTAAAAAGAATGTGTCCCGTCTTTCGAGGTGACATGCGCCTCGCGCATACCCGGTTAAAAACCGTAGTTTTGAGAATCGTCTTAGTCTCCAAATTTAAAAGCAAAATCGGTTTTAAACATGCACATTATTTGGGTTATAAACTATAATGGAGTACTTTAACAAATAAGGTCGTTTGAGCAATGTACTGAATAGCGTGAATATGATAAAAACGAATGATGATAAATTCAATACTCAATTCAAGTATTAGTAAATACTCGAAAATAATGTGTTCCACCAAGAAACTTATTTAAGAGTATTTTCAAACAAAAATAAAAGTAGAAGTTTTAGCAAATCTAAAGATAAAGAATCTCTCATTCCATCTTTATTCATCTGGGGTATCCTCGATCAGGTCGTTGCTTATGTTTCTCGGTTCTGTAATTCAAAAGAAAATGAATTACTCTCGAGTGATTAAAAGCAAAAGAGAATCAATGATTTTCATCATCTTTTCTCTTTACATACCTTAGGAGGATTAGTGCAAGCATTAGCCATGTGTCCTTTCACGCCACACCTGAAACACGTTCGAGTTTCCTCTTTACATGTCTGCTTTGCTTGCTTTTTCTTACCACTGGATTGTTTGCGTTTAAACTTCTTCTGGGATTTGTTCACCACAAACTTCTCAGTTTTGTTTTGAGAGCTTTTTCCCTTTCTCTTGCGCTTCCCCTTTTGTTCGGTTGGAGCAGAGGATGCAATATGCATTTCAGATCTAGACTTTTCAGCCTTGAGTCTATCTTCCTCCAGCTCAAGATAAACTTGTACCTTCTCGAGAGTATCGAGATGGGTAGCATGGGTAAGGCTCATTTTCATGATATTCCAAGAGTCAGGTAAATAGCGGATCATGTAGTTGATTTGTTGTTCCTCAGACAGGTTTTCACCTGCTTCCTTGAGCTCAGCGATCAAGTTACACATATGCATAATATGATCTTTTATTGTATGCTTTGGATTCTTCTTATAGGTGTCAAGAGCGATGTTTAACGCTCTCTTTTGGGCAATGTGTAGACACCAAATGTTGCCTTAAGACCATCCCAGAGGTCCTAGGCAGTCCCCAAATGGTCAAACCTATAGAGAATCTCGTCTTCCAGCATAGAGAGCAAGGTGGAACGAACATCATGATCCTTGACATCCCATTCATCATAGAACGTCTTTTGCTTATCTGTGGGGTCTCCCTCAGGCCTAGTTCATTTTGTGGTCAAATGCTCCAGAGCTCTTATTTCAGAGATTATCATCTTAACTCGTTTATTCCATATTTTATAATTACCGCTATTCAATCTTATTCCCTTATTCAACTGGGAAATGACATTGCTAGTTGCAGCCATCTATATTAACACATTGACGATCATGCAAAGTTTAGGAAGAGAACAACGTTTTGACAGAATTGCAAACATCGGATTATCTATTATGATGGAATACGACGAATAGTGATTCTTCAGTCACTAAGCCAAACCAATCTTCAGTAAACCGATGAAGGGGGTTGATGGATATACGCCCAATTTGAACCCGTTGACTTCCGAATCGTTTTATTTTTATCACCCCGTTAATGATTGTAAATCGAAACTTCAACCCGAACACTTCGCGAAAACACCAACGGTCCGGACGAGGCCGAAGCGCTCGTCCGGCCGAGTTAGACTCACCTAGGTGAGGTCGTGTGGCCACACCCGACCTCCCCTAGGGGAGATCGGGTCCTCCAACCCGATCTCCACTAGGGGAGATCGGGTCGGCCAACCCGATCTCCCCTAGGGGAGATAGGGTTGGCCAACCCTACCTCCCCTAGGAGGGGTTGGGTGGCCTCACCCAAGCCCTACCCTTGGGGGTCGGATTTTCCTTCCCCCCAAGGGCCCCGGCACCATCCTCGGACTCCCATACTCGGTTTATTTCCGCCAACCTTCTCCGTATCCTGAGGTCTTAATTATGTGTTTAAAGGTTAATTAATTGTGTTTAAAGGTTAACGATGTCATTAAGCCACCTTAATGACACCGTTGCCTATAAATACAACGCCTCCACTATTCATTTGAACATCTTGGCAAGTTGCATAATTTTGCTCTGACATCTCTCTGGCTTTATCTCTCTAAAACCGTACTGACTTAGGCATCGGAGAGGGTTCATCAGGCACCACCCCCCCTCTGTGCCTGGTATTGCCCCTCTTGCAGGGCGAGAGGAGAAGAGAAGCTAAGGACGGAAGGAAACAAGCTAGGACAGCACAACCCGAAAGCACCGAATCCGCAACATCTCCAGTGAGGAACGAGACTTGAGTCGACCGCCCGTTGACCCTCGACTCGGAACCTAACACTTGGCGCCGTCCGTGGGTTTCGAATAGAAAGCCTAATTATCACCAGCCAGATGGCAAGCGTATATGTCATTCATGGAGGTTATGGAGCTGGAGGAGAGTCAGCGAATGCTAGAGAAGCGTATATGGCACAGTTAGAGGACCATAAACCAAAGGAAGAACAAGCAGAAGGAAAGAGAGAAGATGTAATACAATTTTCAAGAAGAGACATGGAGCATGTGTTACCAGACAACAAGGATGCCCTACTCATAACAATGAAGATCACTGATATGGACATTGGAAGAATCCTGGTAGACAGTGGAAGCTCACCCAACATCATTAGCAAGAAAGTCCTCAACATACTGGGAGTAAGGCCAAGTAGCATAAAACAGGTTCACTCCCCCTTGGTGGGATTTTAAGGAGAGCCAACATACCCACTAGGGGCAGTCACACTACCTGTGACATTGTGCATAGGCCAGAGGCAGCTAAAGATCGATGTCCCCTTCTTCATCACAGAAGAAATGGAGGAATACAATGGAGTCCTGGGTACCACTACAATCAAAAAGTGGGGTATGGTACCATCAACACTACATCAGAAAATGAAATTCCCCACAAGCCAAGGAATAGGGGAAGTAAAGGGTAACCAGAAGGTAGCAAAGAAATGTGCAAGGATCGCACTGAGCAAGAAGAAGAAAACAAGAGAGGTCCTACTAATAGACGAGGACCCAAGAGAAGATCACGGAAGACCAGCCCCTATGGAGGAATTAAAAGAAATACTCATAGAAGAACCCGATAGGAAGGCAAAAATCGGGACCGCCTTATCTCAGGAAGAGGAAAACCACTTAGTAGCTTTACTAAGGGAATACAAGGATCTGTCGCCTGGTCACCAAGCGATATGCCAGGAATATCAGAAGAAGTAATCTCACACAAGCTCAATATAGACGCGGCAACGCGACCAATAACACAAAAAGTAAGGCCAATGGGAGGAAGCAAAAATATAGCTATCCAGGAAGAAGTAGAAAAGCTATTGAAGGCAAATTTCATCAAGGAGATTAGATTCCAAACATGGGTGGCAAACCCAGTACTGGTAAAGAAGGCGGGGGGAAGTTGGAGAATGTGCATCGATTATCGCGACCTAAACAAAGCATCCCCTAAGGACTCATATCCGCTACCAAGAATAGATCAGTTAGTGGATGCAACATCAGGTCACCAACTAATGAGCTTTATGGATGCATACTCAGGATATAACCAGATAAAAATGGCCCCTGAGGACGCCCCTCACACAGCATTCTACGCTGATAGCGAGATATACCATTACACGGTGATGCCTTTCGGACTCATAAATGCTGGAGCGACATACCAAAGAATGGTCAACAAAATCTTCGGGGAAATGATAGGAAAGACAATCGAAGCATATGTGGACGACATGATCGTCAAATCCAAAGAGAAGAAAGACCATGTGGAAAACCTTCGCTCAACGTTTGAGAGGATGAGGCAATACCAAGTCCGCCTAAACCCGAAAAAATGTGCATTTGGGATACAATCAGGGAAATTTTTAGGCTTCATGGTAAGCCAGCGAGGCATAGAGGTAAACCCCGAAAAACTACAGGCAATTGAAGAAATGCAGTCACCTACGAAGCACAAAGAGGTTCAACGACTGAACGGGAGGTTGGCAGCTCTTAACAGATTCCTATCCAAAATAGGAGACAAGGCATTACCCTTCTTTGAGGTATTAAGGGCAAACAAGAAATTCGAATGGACACCAAGATGTGAGGAAGCCTTCCAGCAACTCAAACAACATCTAAAGACACTACCACCCCTAGCAAAGCCTACACCAGGGGAGCCCCTCTACCTCTACATCTCCGTGAGCAACGTGGCAGTAAGCTCGGTGCTAATTAAAGAAGAAAACGTTGCACAATTGCCGGTATACTTCGTAAGCAAAACATTGGCAAAGTATGAGATCAACTACTTGCCAATAGAAAAGTACCTCTATGCACTAATTATATCAGCAAGAAAGTTGAGACCGTATTTTCATGGCCATGAAGTAACAGTCCTCACAGACCAACAATTGAAACACCTCCTCCAAAGACCAGACACATCGGGAAGACTGACCAAATGGGCAATTGAGCTAAGTGAGTTTCGTATTCATTTTGCCCCAAGAACAGCCATAAAGGGGCAGGCTCTAGCAGATTTTATTGCCGAATTCACCGAAATCAATCCAGATGAAGACTTGGGAGAAATCAAAAACATAAGGGAGGCGAGTAGTAGTCAAGAGAAACAACCAGAAGAGTTATGGAAGATGCATACCGATGGGTCGTCCAACGGGGGAGGTTCAGGTGCAGGCCTCCTACTATACCCACCAAATAGCGATACACCTCTGCGCTATGCCATGGCACTTACCTTTAAGGCAACGAACAACGAGGCTGAATACGAAGCACTGATAACAGGCCTGAGAATAGCCAAAGGAGTAGGGGCAAAGCATCTAAGAGTTAAGTGTGATTCTCAACTAGTTGTCAATCAAGTGAAAGGAATCTACACTGCAGAGTCCGAAAACATGCAGAAGTACTTGCAGCAAGCCAGGGACCTAATAAAGAGCTTTCAAAACTTCGACATTGAGTCAGTCCCAAGAGAACAAAACCAAGAGGCAGACGCCTTAAGTAAACTAGCCCTAGGGGTAGAGGCAGGCAAAGAAGTTCATTTTGTAGAGCAAAGGATACAATCAGTGATAGAACAAATGGAAGTTCTAGTAATAGATGAAGCAGAGGCCTGGATGACCCCAATGCGTCAATACATCATGGAAGGAAAACTCCCAAAGGATAAGGTAGAGGCAGTCAAGATTGAAAGGATGGCTAGGAATTACGCAGTGATGGATAATGAACTCTACAAGAAAGGGTACTCCACACCCTTCCTCAAATGCATAACATACCCAGAAACAGAGAGAGTACTTGCAGAACTCCATGAAGGAGATGCAGGTTGCCATGAAGGAGCACGATCAATAATCCAAAAGGTCTACAACCTAGGATACTATTGGCCATCAATGATTAAAGAAGTAGCAGACTTGGTACAAAAATGCGAACACTGCCAAAGGTACTCCAGAAATATAACACCCCCAGCGGCAAAGCTAAGCTCCATTTCGAGAGCCTGGCCATTCGCGAAGTGGGGGATTGATCTGATAGGCCCCCTAGCAAAAACAAAAGGCCAGAAGACTTGCATAATAGTAGCAATAGACTACTTCTCCAAGTGGATAGAAGCAAAGGCAATGGGAAAGACAACAGACGACCAAGTCGTCAATTTCATCCAATCTCACATTTTCTCGAGGTACGGGGTGCCAAAAGCAATAATAAGTGACAATGACCCACAATTCAAGAGCAAGAAACTACAGTGGTATTGCGAAAGGCTGAATATAGAGCACCGTTTTGCATCAGTAAAGCACCCTCAGACAAACGGGCAAGTAGAGTCGGCAAACAAAATAGTGCTAGATGGCCTAAAGAAACGACTCCATGCTACCAAGGGAAGTTGGTTAGATGAGCTGGAAAATGTTCTATGGGCAGTGCGGACAACACCAAAGATAGCCACAGGAGAAACACCATTTGGCCTAGTGTACGGGACCGAAGCGGTGGCGCCAGCAGAAATGGCGGTATCATCCCTAAGAACCACGTACTTCGAAGAACACGAGAACAACAAAGCAAGGCTCTTAGACTTAGACCTGGTGGAGGATAAAAGGTGGAATTCAGAAGAAGCACAGGCTCGAATGCGCTTAGTATCCGCAAGATATTACAACCGCCAAGTCAAGGAAAGGCAATTCCACATAGGAGAACTAGTGCTCAGGAAGAACGAATTCTCACATTTAGACCAAATCAGAAAATTATCTCCAAAGTGGGAAGGGCCATATAAGATAGCGTCGGTTCCATACACAAATGCTTACCGCCTCGAGGATGGGGATGGGTATATCTCCACAAACACCTTCAGTGGGGAACACCTAAAGAAGTACTACGTCTAAGAAGAAAGCACAAGCAAAAGACCATATCCTTGAAGTCATTTCAAGTCATTATATATAATTGTCTAAGTTTTCCAAAAACAACCTTTGAGAAGGAGAACTCAAGAAGTTACTCCAACTCTACACTATCCTTAATTTCCTCCAAAGGGTGTCTTGACCTCCCCAAGGCACCCCATGTGTACAAAAAACATGAATGCTCTTAAGGGAGTAGGAGTTCTTTCAAAAGTATTTTCGAATGAATGCGATGATATAATCGTTGAGTTATCCTTACACAGATATGACGTCAAGTCAACAACACCTTCAACGCCCCCAAGAGCGTATCTTGAGAGTAGTTCTAAAAACTACGAACCCTGTGCCCTCCGGGAGCCTATCCCGCGAACAGATTCGACGCCCCCAAGAGCGTATCTTGAGAGTAGTTTTTATACTACGACCTTCGACGCCTCCAAGAGCGTATCTTGAGAGTAGTGTTCATACTACGACCTTCGACGCCCCCAAGAGCGTATCTTGAGAGTAGTGTTCATACTACGACCTTCGACGCCCCCAAGAGCGTATCTTGAGAGTAGTTTTTATACTACGACCTTCGACGCCTCCAAGAGCGTATCTTGAGAGTAGTGTTCATACTACGAACTTCGACAACCCCAAGAGCGTATCTTGAGAGTAGTGTTCATACTACGACCTTCGACGCCCCCAAGAGCGTATCTTGAGAGTAGTTTCTATACTACGACCTTCGACGCACCAAGAGCGTATCTTGAGAGTGGTTTCCAAAAACTACGAATTTCGACGCCCCCAGGAGCGTATCTTGAGGTAGACTTGCAACCTACCAGATTCGACGCCCCCAAGAGCGTATCTTGAGGTAGAAAAAACACTACCAGATTCGATGCCCCCAAGAGCGTATCTTGAGGTAGATTTCAAACTACCAGTTTCGACGCCCACCAGGAGCGTATCTTTGGTCTAACTTGTGCCCTCCGGGAGCCTATCCTGTGAAACGTTAAGTGCCCTCCGAGAGCCAGTCTCGTGAACAGATATTGACGCCCACCAGGAGCGTATCTTTGGTCTAACTTGTGCCCTTCGGGAGCCTATCCTGTGAAACGTTAAGTGCCCTCCGAGAGCCAGTCTCGTGAACAGATTTCGACGCCCACCAGGAGCGTATCTTTGGTCTAACTTGTGCCCTCCGAGAGCCTATCCTGTGAAACGTTAAGTGCCCTCCGAGAGCCAGTCTCGTGAACAGACTCGACGCCCACCAAGAGCGTATCTTTGGTCTGACAGTACCATACATACCATTCCAAGGGTACCAGAAGAGATCATCGCACCATACTAAGAAGGATCCCATGAGAAAGTAATTTCAAAGTAAAGTGATATGAAGAACACATAACGTTTTTTCTTGATGAAATAGCAGGTATGGCATGAAGGAAAACACAAAAGAAGGATAAGTAAAGGAAACACACCAAGGGAAGGGTCCATAACCAAAGAACTACACACTAAGGCATAGGAAGTTATCATGAGAAGAGAGATAATCACCCTGCCATGTATACCATGAGTAAGGACAAGTGTATCAAACAAAGATGGCAAAACTAGGAAAGGTGGAGTTTCAAACTCTAAAGACAACCGCAACCCACAAACAAAAGCAGTAGTAAGAAGACACCACAAGAAGAACCTCAAGTCACAAACTCGCGAGACCACCACAAGAGATAGGTGTACTATTTCCTCATCTTCGCAATATGCCTAACAGCGAAGTCAGACAAATCACCAAGCTGAGAAAAAGGAAAGTCAGGAGCAATCATGTACATACGCTCGAGAATCTCCTTTAAAGAAATACGCTTAGCCTCAGAGCAGCGAACATCGATAGCAGCCTGATAAGAGGAAGAAGCCTTATACTCAGCGATAGCACACCCTTTCGACTCCACACGAAACATCTCCTCAAGGGACACCAACTCAGCAGCCCGAAGTACTTCATCGCGATAAGACTTTTGTCTCAAGGTTTCAATCTCTTCTCTAAGAAAGGCAATACGACTCTCCAAATCTTGGCACTGCAAATCTGTGATACGACTATGCTCCAAACAACTAACAAGCTTGGAGTTAAGGGAGACACAAGTGTCCTCGTGCACCTTTTTCCCCTCAGCAAGATCAATAACAAGGGTGGACAAATTAACAAGGTCAGCAATACCCTGCGACAAAAACAAAGGATGAGACAGATAACGCACGAAAGAGAAATGTCCTAAAGGATAGCACGACTAAGAAAAGTTACAGAAGCATAGCGAGCCAACACATCACGAGCCAATTCATAAGTAGCCTCCGACCCTTTAGAAGGGGACACACGATCAACAGGAGGAACAGCAGACTGCAAAACACGAACTCCAACCTCAGGAGTTTGCAAAGAAGATTGGTTGTCAAAACGAGCCCCACGCCCATAATAAGGCGCCCATTCAGACCCAACAATTCCATCAACAGGAGGACGAGACAACTCCTTCCGACTCAAACGCGGAAGACGAAGTCTACCTACAACAAGGTATGGAGTAAACACCAATATACACTAAGGAAACTCAGACATTCAAGGACTTACCAAACAAAGAAGAAGGAAAAGATGGCTCCCGGACCCTCGATTGGGGGGCATCAATATAGAAAGAAGATGGTACCCTAACATCACCACCGCCCTTACCTCCAATTAGAGGACATCTCCCCGCACCATAAAAAACCGATCTTTTTGCAATCGAAGGTCCGGTCCCGGAGTTAACTACTCCCACCCGTACCGGCCTCTTACTCCTCATCAATCAACGGGGAAATCTGTCAAAACGCAAGCTCAGCCCAAGAAAAACAGAAAAGGGATAGTAGGGAAGGAAACTCACTCTCCTAAAACGACAAATACAGAATCAAAGGGTAAGAATAGAAAGAGGGTATAAAGAGACCCCACTGGCCAATAAGCAGGGGCAGGGGGGCAAGGGGAGATAGTTATAGCCCCCAGCATAGAGAGACCCCACGGGCCAACAGGCAGAGGCAAGGGGCAAGGGGAGATAGTCATAATCCCAGGGTAGAAGACCCCACGCACCAGTAAGTAGAAACATGGGGGCAAGAAGATGGAAAGAGGATGAATCAAACAGGACTGTATCACCATGAAGACCCACAAATCAAAAACGAGACAAGTAAAGAAACAATCGAGGGAGAAGCGGGATTAAGTCCCCCAAAAGCAATGCTTACACAAAAGAAAAGACACGTACCTCAATGCGACGCGCGCCCCGGAAAGTAAGTCCGACCAGAAATCCCACCGTCAAAAAGAAAGGAAGAGAAAAGGACAACGAGAATGAGGTAATCATTAACCCTTTTTATAGTACAAAGGATTAGGGTTTTTCCAAAGCCGCCAAATCGACACCGTTGATTTTTAGAAAGGAAAATTTTAAGGGACAGATTCAAAAACTATTCCCATTAACCACGGTTAAACTCACACTCACCATAGTTAACATCCCATAGGTTTATTCTTGAGCATCCCATACTTAGAAAAAATTTTAAACCAAAATTAAGTTTTTCTCCATTTAGGTAAATCCCGGCATGAAATTGAAGCATGCATCGCTTAGTTGTATTCGTATTGCATCCCTATGCGAGCGTGTATTTTTCGAATATACGCCCGTAGCAAGGATAGATTTATTATTCCCACCTCTAACGGACGCGTGCTTAGGCACATGTCCGTGCTATTCTGACGTTTACAAATCCTCTATCTCATAAGGCAGGGGGCAGAGTCAGAGGCACACATCCATGGGTAAGTAAGCATTCAGACGAAAGGTAAAACCCCGGTTTCAAATTGTGCGTGTCATACCATCCTAAAATAGAGTCAATCAAGGGTTAGGCCATTGGTTGACTCGGGGGCATGTGATGGATATACGCCCAATTTGAACCCGTTGACTTCCGAATCGTTTTATTTTTATCACCCCGTTAATGATTGTAAATCGAAACTTCAACCCGAACACTTCGCGAAAACACCAACGGTCCGGACGAGGCCGAAGCGCTCGTCCGGCCGAGTTAGACTCACCTAGGTGAGGTTGGGTGGCCACACCCGACCTCCCCTAGGGGAGATCGGGTCAGCCAACCCGATCTCCCCTAGGGGAGATCGGGTGGACCAACACGATCTCCCCTAGGGGAGATAGGGTTGGCCAACCCTACCTCCCCTAGGAGGGGTTGGGTGGCCTCACCCAACCCCTACCCTTGGAGGTCGGATTTTCCTTCCCCCCAAGGGCCCCGGCACCATCCTCGGACTCCCATACTCGGTTTATTTCCGCCAACCTTCTCCGTATCCTAAGGTCTTAATTATGTGTTTAAAGGTTAATTAATTGTGTTTAAAGGTTAACGATGTCATTAAGCCACCTTAATGACACCGTTGCCTATAAATACAACGCCTCCACTATTCATTTGAACATCTTGGCAAGTTGCATAATTTTGCTCTGACATCTCTCTAGCTTTATCTCTCTAAAACCGTACTGACTTAGGCATCGGAGAGGGTTCATCAGGCACCACCCCCCCCCCCCTCTGTGCCTGGTATTGCCCCTCTTGCAGGGCGAGAGGAGAAGAGAATCTAAGGACGGAAGGACACAAGCTAGGACAGCACAACCCGAAAGCACCGAATCCGCAACATCTCCAGTGAGGAACGAGACTTGAGTCGACCGCCCGTTGACCCTAGACTCGGAACCTAACAGGGGTGTCGTGAAAGAATTCACACTATTTTCGTTTTCAATCTAATAGATCAGTCATTAGAAAACAGTTATTCTATTGCAAATTACCGGAACGGGAAGTTTCAAATGAGCATACCCGATCTTGGCTTTCCCAAGGCCCTTATGATTTTGTAAAATTATCCGATAATTTACGCATGCATATTTATAATCATACTACATCTAGCAAATCATCATACTATGCCATAAATATCGAACACAACATGCTTACGCGTCATGCGTCTAACGTTCCTAGCATACATAATTCTACGTAAAGTAAATTATCACATGCGTTCTATTGTGAACATCCTAGAATACGCGTCAAAACATGTAATATCCGCACACATCATGCATAATTGGCGACTGGAATTTTCAGTTTTATAAAACGCTTTGAAAATATTAGGGGTTTCATGCTTACAATCAATCATGCGAATTTCTAGACATGGATGCTAGGCACTTTCAATCAGCATAGCATGTCTATCCTATTGCGTAAACCATATATTTAAATCCCAGAGCTCATTGCTCGCAATATAATATCTAGCTAGCTTGACTAAGTCAAGATGACAGTTCTAATTATATCAAAATATATGATGCAGAAAGTAAACAATTGCAAATCAGCCCACTAATTTAATCCAGTCCCAAAAATATGCAAGTCCGTGATCCATCCCCATAATCGAAACCAGGCATTAGGGTTTTGATTAAAAAACGTGTTAAAACGCAAACCCTAAGAGCACTGTTTAGGCTAAGTTTAAAGTTCGAATACATTTTGGATTTAAAATTTGACATAATATTTTATTGAACATATTTCCGAGAAATTTAAAAATTCTGGTCCGGTCCAATTTAAAATCCGGTTCAAGTCGGTCCGATTTTAAAAAACCGGTTTGGTCCGAAACTGTTCAATAAATAAGATTGTGGTTCGGTTTATCACTCAAAACCGGTTAGGTTACGCTCCGACCCGACCCGACTAGGTCGACCCGATTAAGAAAACCCGGATTGGTTTTATCCGTTCCGGTTTAGCAATTGGACCGGCCCATAAACCCTAGGGTTCGGCCGAAATATGTCTTGTGGGCTAAGTAGGGTTTTAAAGTCCACTAACAACTTAATATAGCCATCAAGAAATATTAATTATTTATAATAATTTCCAATATTGCTAATATATATATATATATAATTCGGCATATTTAAATATATATATAAATATTGTCAAGATTCTATCTATAAGATGTAAATCAATCAACATTAGATATATATACATAAAATATTCGGCATATATATATATATATTTATTTATTTATTGTCAAATATATCTTTAGGGATTAAAATATGTAGACAATATATTCTCTTAATCTTTTATAGTAATTAAATCTATCAATATATATTATCCCTTATCTTAATATATATATATATATATATATATATATATTGATAGTTAATATCTTTTACAATATTATATTATGAACCTATCCTTATTTCCAATTTATAGATTGTTGGATCACGGGCGAAGCTCTGTTACGTCTTTGACGGAATGCTCGGACTCCTAAGCTCCGCGTGGTCCTGCACAAGGGGATGACCTGGGTGGTGACCCAGAATCCCTCTCCGATGCTTAAATGAGTATAGTAATCAATGGGGTGGTAAGCCAAAGTCTAAGCTCGTAATTCAACTAGGGTTTTCTGGGGTAACTTCCTCCTTTATATAGGAGACGAAGTCACCCAGAGTTACCTGAGGCCAGGCTTGGCCGTTATGGCCACGATTCCGTATATCTCGGGGGATTCCGTATATTTCGCCCCACGCTCCGCGTATCTTACCCATACTCCGTGTATCTCGGGCACGCCCTGCGTATCTCGGGGGAACTTATCCGTTATCTTCAACCGTCTCCCACTACTCTATCTGGTAGGCGGGTTTCTCGGTCTTATCCTCTGATCCCAAGTCCCGACTCTTGTCGGAGACTCCAGAGTTGTTCCATTCTAGATCACCACCCAGGACCCTCAGTCTCTGCGGGACAGGTCCAGCCTCTGCGGGGCTTTATCATCGGGGCCTTTACCAAGGCATATCGGGGCCTGTTCAGAGGCTTCTTATCGGGAGCGTACAGCTCCTATGTCGGGTCCGCCTACGTCGGGGCTCTTCATACTGGGCCTCTGGACCTTCTGGGCCTTTACGAGGCCCATTGGACTTATTTGCCGTCCATTGGATGTTTAACGGGGCTAACGATTACTATCGGAACCCATCATTTGCCCCCAAGACATGGGGGACTTTTAGTCCATCGTGTCTTCTGATCTCATGCCTACCAACCTTATTCGTCGGAGGTCTTTGCCTTTTTATCTTCCAATACCACCGTCGGGACCTTTTACCTTCGCAATTTCGGATACCTCAGTTAGAGGCTTTTGTCTTTGTATCCTCCGATGCCACCGTCGGAGGTTCTGATCTTCGCGTGTGATTGTCATATGTCAGAGTCTCTTTCTCATGATTACTCTGGGCCCCATGTGCAGTTGCCAAATCCGAGGAGTCTCCTCGGCTACTGCAGCATTAAATGCCTGAGGATAGAGAAATGACGCTCACATCAGCGTGACTGTCGTTTTCTGAAAAAGGCACTCATCACGTCAGCCTTGTCTTTTCTGTGTTGTCCCTTAATCTTCGACGATCGAGATTGAATTGTTTCATCTTCAACGGTTCAGATTAAGTCCGTCCAATCTGCCATTTTGCTTATAAAAAGCCAAGGCCTGGGCAATATTCTCCTTCACTGTCTCCATTTTCGGAAGTACCTCCGTTTTTGGACCTGAAGTTTTCTTCTCCCCATGTCTTTTATTCCTCAAGTGATTCAAGACTTTACCATGTCTGGTAAGGCTTTCTTCTTCATCGTTCGCTTGTCTCTTTGCTTAGCTTAATTGTATTTTTTTCGAATGGGCTTAAGATTCCTTTCAATGGCTAATTTCAGATGGTGGATTTGGTTTCGAGGGAAGGAAGCCTTTCAACTTCGACTATGTTCTGAACGAGATTTTCAGCACTGCTTATGATGCAGCTCTCCGGGAGGGATATATCATTTCCGCCAAAGAGGCCGATGCTCAAGGCCGGAAATGCATACCACAAGTTCAGAGTGAAGAGGAGCTACTTCTTCATCGGAAACACCTCGATCCCATGATTCTAATAGTCATTCCTCTAACGGCTGATCCTGTGGAGCCTTCTGCCACCATCTCCGTGGACCCAACTCCTGCTGACACCGCCAATAAGGATTGAGCTTAATACCTGTACCCTTTAGTCCTTATTGCCTTTCCCCTTTGTAACGAATTCCTTTGTATCGCACCTCTTTTTGGTCTTCGAGCCTTTATCCTTTGTAATGAATTCCTTTGCATCGCACCTCTTTTGGCCTTCGAGCCTTTATCTAAGGAATTTCTTTTCTGTTTTGGTATTGATGATCGTTTGCACTTTACTCAAGGCGACTTAAATTTTGTTACTCAGAACGTTCCGATGCATTATTAAAATGACTCCATACGTCTAAGATCGGGACTTCACCATTCAAGGTTTCTCGTCCAAATCGGGACTTCACTACTTAAGGTTTCTCGTCCAAAATCGGGGACTTTACCACTTAAGGTTTCTCGTCCAAAATCGGGACTTCACCACTTAAGGTTTCTCGTCCAAAATCGGGGACTTTACCACTTAAGGTTTCTCGTCCAAAATCGGGACTTCACCACTTAAGGTTTCTCGTCCAAAATCGGGGACTTTACCACTTAAGGTTTCTCATCCCTGCCTTTCGAGGCCATGTTCGTGCCCCCTAGGGCTTTTGTCGCGTCTCCACCGGACGCCTTTATTCGTACCCGTTAGGGCTTTTGGCCGCATCATATAGACGACTTACGCGGACCCTTCAGGGTCTTTTCGTACCTAGGCTTTTGATTGCATCATATAGACGACTTACGTGTACCCCGTAGGGCTTTTGTTCATACCTGTTAAGGCTTTTGGCCGCGCCATATAGGCGACTTATGCGTCCCCCGCGGGGTTTTTATCGTACCTCGGAAGGCTTTTGTTGCGTCACTCAGGACGTCTTATTAACAGTGAGAATAAATTCGAAAGCATTTTAATCGGAAGGCAACTTCTTTTATTCACTAATAATTCAAAGTAGGCTTACATCGGATTTTATTGGTAGACAATTTGCGCCATTCGTGGCGGCTTCATATCAAACATGATACTTCTTCAAATGTTCACCACTGAAGGAATGCTTCAACGTCTTGCCTTCGAGATCCTCTAACTTGTACGCATTGGGCACTGGCATCCCCACGATCTTGTAGGGTCCCTCCCATTTTGGTGACAGCTTGTTGATCTGATCTTGATGAACAAACTCGTTCCTCCGCCAGACAAGTTCTCCCACGAAGAATTGTCGGGACCTGACACGCCGATTGTAATATCGGGCTGTTGCTAGTCGCATTCGGGCCTGGACCTCGTCAGCCTTCCACCTCTTTTCCTCGAGTAGGTCTAAGTCCAGACGTCTCATCTCCTCATTTGTCAGAGGCTCGTAGTATTTCGCGCGATGGGACGCCACCGCTATTTCCACGGGAGCAACTGCCTCCGTGCCATAAACCAGGCCAAACGGAGTTTCTCCTGTTGATTGCTTGGGTGTTGTTCTCACAGCCCATAGCACATTCTCGAGCTCATCCAGCCAATGGCCCTGCAGGGGTCATCCAGGTGGGCTCCTTCTCTTCTTCCGATCTTGTCCCCACAGCACAGACCTCCACCGGGTCGATGTTTGAGATGATCACCCTCTCTAGGAAATGCACCCTCCGATTCTCCTCGGGGGTTACTCCCAGAGCGAATTTGCTCAAGGCATCTGCTTCCACGTTTTCTTCCCTGGGGATGGCCTCGATATCAAAACTTTTGAAGCTTCCTTTCAAAATCTGTACCTCGTGCAAATACTTCTTCATCGTCGGGCTCTTAGCTTCATAGTTCCCCTGGACTTGATTTACAACCAGGCTAGCATCACACTTCACTTTTAGATGGTCGACCCCCGTACCCTTGGCAATCTTGAGGCCTGTGATGAGAGCCTCATACTCTGCTTCGTTGTTGGTGGCTTTGAATGTCAGTGCCAGGGCATATCGTAAAGGCTCGCCTCCGCCGGGCGGTATCAATACGAATCCTGCCCCCGAGCCTTCTACACTTGATGAACCATCAGTGTACATCTCCCACGTATTCCCTTCATTCGGCTGTTCTGACTGCTGTTCTGTTGTCGGGACCTCTTCCATGGTTGCCCCCTCTGCGGGACCCGTTGCTTCTAGATCGGGTGCCGTAGACTCAGCTATAAAATCTGCCAAAGCCTGGCCTTTAATAGCGGTTCTTGGAGCAAAATGAATGCGAAACTCTGTCAGCTCGATGGCCCATTTCACCAATCTCCCCGACGCCTCCGGTCGGTTCAAAAAGTGTTTCAAAGGCTGATTAGTCAGCACCGTGACTTCATGGGCATGGAAGTAAGGTCGTAGCTTTCGAGCGGCAATTATCAACGCGAAGAGATACTTCTCAATGGCGGGATAGTTTATTTCAGACTTGGCAAACGCCTTGCTTACATAATAGATGGGCACTTGGTTGCCTTTGACAATCTTAATCAAAACAGAACTAACAGCTACATCAGAAACAGCCAAATAGAGATAAAGTGGCTCGCCTGGGACTGGTTTCGCCAACGGCGGAAGGGTACGAAGATGCTGCTTGAGTGCTTGAAATGCCTCCTCGCACTTGTTGGTCCACTCGAACTTCTTGTTGGCTCTCAGCACATCAAAAAATGGCATAGCTCGATCGCTCGCCTTGGATAGAAAGCGATTCATCGCGGCCAATCGGCCGTTCAGCACCTGGACCTCCCGATGGTTCTTCGGGGACTGCATCTCTTCGATTGCTCGTAACTTCTCGGGGTTCACCTCGATTCCTCTCTGGCTCACCATGAACCCTAGGAACTTTCCCGAGTTCACCCCAAAGGCGCATTTGTCGGGATTCAGCCGAACCTGGTGAAACTTCATCCGCTGAAATGCTGCCGCCAAATTCTGGACATGGTCTCCTGCTTGCCGGGATTTCACCAGCATGTCGTCCACATACGCCTCCATGGTTTTCCCCAACATGTCCCCGAACAACTTGTTCACCATCCGCTGGTAAGTTGCTCCGGCATTGATCAATCCGAAAGGCATCACGTCATAGTGGTAGACATCGCTGTCGGCATAGAAGGCTGTATGGGGGGCATCCTCCTTTGCCATCTTGATTTGGTTGTACCCGGAATAGGCATCCATGAAGCTCAGCAGCTCATGTCCCGATGTAGCGTCCACCAGCTGGTCAATCCTCGGGAGCGGGTAACAGTCCTTCGGGCAGGCTTTGTTTAAATCGCGGAAGTCTACACACATCCGCCACTTTCCGTTACTCTTTCGCACCAGCACTGGGTTAGCCACCCAAGTCTGGAATCGGAGCTCCTTGATGAACCCAGCATCGAGCAGTCTGCCCACCTCCTGTTGAATCGCGATCCTCTTGTCCGCGCCCATCAGACGTCTCCTCTGCGCGATAGGCTTGATTGCGGGGTCAATTTTGAGCTCGTGCTCTATTACGTCGGGACTGATTCCTGGCATATCACTCGGGGACCAGGCAAACAGCTCCTTGAACTCCTTCAAGAGCTCGATCAACTCTTGCGCTCTTTCATCCGACAGGGCAGAGCCGATTTTCACCTTCCTCTGAGGCCCATCGATCTCTACTTCCTTCAAGTCCTCCATGGGGGCGGGGCGCCCATACTCTTCTCGAGGATCGGTATCTGTCTGCAGAACAGTCATGGCCTCCCTTCGTCTCCGTCGGGTGGCGTTAACGTAGCACTTTCGTGATGCCACCTGGTCACCTCTGACCTCTCCAACCCCGTTATCAGTCGGGAACTTCATTTTTTGGTGAACCGTCGAAGCGACCGCCATAAGAGGGTTGATGGTAGTCCTCCCGATGATCGCGTTGTATGCCCCCGCAGACTCCACTACAACGAAATCCACGTTCCGTTTCTCCATCTTCCAGCCACTACCAAACTCTACTGGTAAGGTAATCATTCCTAATGGATAGGAAGTGGCGCCAGAGAATCCCACCATCGGGAAGTCCACCTGCGTCAGGTCTTTCTTCGTTTTCCCCATGGCCTCCAGGGCGTCTAAGAAAAGAATATCGGAGGAGCTTCCTCCATCTATCAGGATCCGCTTCATCTCGAATCCGTCTACATCGAGGGTCACGACCAAGGCGTCGTCATGGGGGCTCTCCACACCGACCAGATCCTCCGCTGAGAAAGAGATCACCATCTCCTCCTTCTTGGTCCACGACCGGGACCTTTTTCCTAACACCACTGCAGCAGAGATGCGCGAAGCATAGTTTTCGCGAGAAGCAGAGGTATCACCTCCCGCTGCCATTCCTCCATGGATGACGTTGATGGTTCCGCGCCTCTCTCGGCGGGCTCCCGATCCTGAGGCTTCCTGCTCCACCTTCTTCTTCTTTGGGGATCGGTCGCGAGACTTCGATCGGGAACGGGACCTACTTCTGGAACGAGATCGACATCGTCCCTTCCCGACAAATTCCTTCAGTTTCCCCTTCTGGATCAGCTTCTCAATCTCTTTCTTCAGCTCCCGACAATTTTCGGTGTCGTGACCACTGGCTCGATGGTAACGACAGTAGCGATCTGGGCGGCCTCCCAGGTACTCGCCTTCTTTCCTCGGGGGGTATCGGACGAGGCCTTGTCGCTCCATCACGGCTAATACAGAGGCCATCGAGGTGTTGATGGGGGTGGCGCGACCCTCTCGATTGTCTTTCCCCGCGGGACGCTTGTCTTCTTTTCGGTCGGGACGGCCTCGGTTTCTACTCCCCTCTGACTTGTCGCTTCTCCTGCGATCATCCGACAGCTTGGATGACGTCTTTCCTCTCCCCGACTTCGGGGGATCTAGCTCTCCAGCAGCGATTTTTGACTCCTGGACATCAATTTGCTGCTTCACCCTCGCTTGCAGGGCCTCCATACTCCATATAGCCTTCGCGGCTACACTGTGCATTAGATCGGAGCCATACGGAGCGCTTAGGTTATGCAGGAAGGTACGTATCATCTCTCCCTCCGAGATTTCTTCATCAATCTCCGCAGCGCTGGCAGTGAACCGTTGGTAATAATACGCCAACGATTCGTCAGGTCTCTGCACCACCTTGGTTAGGGTCCTCACGCTTTTCAGGAGGCGTCTCCGACCTTGATACTGCTTGATGAAGCGGTCATGCATGTCAGCCCAGCATGTGATACTTCCTGGCGGAAGGCTAAAGAACCAGGTCATGGCCCTCTCTCCTAGGGTTATCGGGAACAGCGAGCATATCAAATCTTCGTTTGAGGTCCTGCCCATGCATGCCTGAACGTGTCTTTGTACGTGGCGGACCGGGTCTCCTTCCCCATCATATGCTTCGATCGTCGGGATACCTATCCCTGGCGGGGCAACGGTGTCGATCAGCCGCGGTACGAAAGGATGGCTGGATCGATCCCTGAGCTCCGAGGTCATCTGCTTTTGGTCGCCCGTATAGATGCTAATGATTCTTACCACCTGGTCAGCGGTGAGGGGACCATTCAGGGGGATGGTCCTATTCTGCACTGGCCCAGGGCCGTCAACCACGAACTTCTCAGGCTGCCTAGGTTCCTTACCTTATCCCGGGGCGGAACCTCCTGCTCCTCTGGGTCCACCCTCGGCGGGGGTGGCGGTAACTCTTCTCGCGGAGGCAACTCCCCCATCTTTCTAGCGGCCTCTCTTTTGTCCAGCAGAGCCTCCATGGCAGCCAGGAACATTGGCATGGCCTCCGCCACTGCCTTGGCCAACTCCGAGTTTGAAGACGACCCTTCTTCCCTTCGCGGGGCATCTCCAGCTCCAGGGCCCACCGGGTTTGGTGGAGCATCATCCTCCCCCCTATGAGGGACCTCTTGCCTGTCCCTTCCAACGTCTCGGACTGAGACCTCATCACCATGTCCCCCTGTCTGAGAAAGGGCAGGGTTCTCACCTTGTTCAGCGACGCGTTCCGGCAACGGGGAATTCACAGTTCCTGCGGGACGAGAACTGCCGGCCGGAACTTGCTTCTTCTTGCCACCACCGGCCATTGATCTGGTAGAAACTATTTTGACTTTTTGTAAGTTCCCACAGACGGCGCCAATGTTGGATCACGGGCGAAGCTCTGTTACGTCCTTGACGGAATGCTCGGACTCCTAAGCTCCGCGTGGTCCTGCACAAGGGGATGACCTGAGTGGTGACCCAGAATCCCTCTCCGATGCTTAAATGAGTATAGTAATCAATGGGGTGGTAAGCCAAAGTCTAAGCTCGTAATTCAACTAGGGTTTTCTGGGGTAACTTCCTCCTTTATATAGGAGACGAAGTCACCCAGAGTTACCTGAGGCCAGGCTTGGCCGTTATGGCCACGATTCCGTATATCTCGGGGGATTCCGTATATTTCGCCCCACGCTCCGCGTATCTTACCCATACTCCGTGTATCTCGGGCACGCCCTGCGTATCTCGGGGGAACTTATCCGTTATCTTCAACCGTCTCCCACTACTCTATCTGGTAGGCGGGTTTCTCGGTCTTATCCTCTGATCCCAAGTCCCGACTCTTGTCGGAGACTCCAGAGTTGTTCCATTCTAGATCACCACCCAGGACCCTCAGTCTCTGCGGGACAGGTCCAGCCTCTGCGGGGCTTTATCATCGGGGCCTTCACCAAGGCATATCGGGGCCTGTTCAGAGGCTTCTTATCGGGAGCGTACAGCTCCTATGTCGGGTCCGCCTACGTCGGGGCTCTTCATACTGGGCCTCTGGACCTTCTGGGCCTTTACGAGGCCCATTGGACTTATTTGCCGTCCATTGGATGTTTAACGGGGCTAACGATTACTATCGGAACCCATCATAGATATTACCTATTAATAAAATTTAAAAAATAGCAAACTATATCTCTAATTAATGTGGCCGAAATTTTTAAAAGTTGGTGACCAAGAAAATTAATTTTTTTTTACCTAGAATACCCCTTTTCGGCACAAACATGTAAGTTGGAAAAGTTGTTAAATTTTAAGATCAAAACCCTAACTTGATCATGAATCCAAAATGTGTTCTTGATAAAACTCATGATGTTCTTGAAGATCATTAACATCAATCTTAAATCCGAACATAAAATTCGGTTTTGATCTATAAAAACATGTAAATTTCGAAAATTTAAGTTTTTAAAGATCAAACACATGAAATTTACTTATAAATTTCGAATTATTCATGATGTTCATGAACATGAAAATGTCAGATTTTCAAAACTCAAGAACATCAGTTTATCAAAAATTTAAGAACTCCTAACACAGGCTCTGATACCACTGTTATTACAGGGACGTAATACTACGGAATGCTAAACGTGTACTAGCAAGAAATCTAGTCTACACAGCGGAATTAGTACACATACCTTTTAGCTTTCCTGCCCAAGAACGATGTGGAGGGAGTTCTGATCCTCCGGTCAGAACCACGTGTAAGTTCTTCGTTAGAAGAAGTCTCACGCGATGTAGCTCCACAACAAGACCTCCGATCAAACTTCAACGGAGATGGAACCTCAGAAGAGATGTGATGGTGCCGAAATTTAACTAAGGGAAACAAGTGTTCTCAATGGAAATCCTTGTTATTATGAATGAGTGAATAAACCCTTAGCAGAAACCCCTATATATAGTATTGGTGGAGTTGCGAAAAGGTGACTCCAACCAATGTGGTATAGGGTGGCCGGCCGAACTATGCATGTTAAGGGGGAGGCCCATTTTGGGCCTCCCTTGTCAATTACTAATTGGGTTTGACCCAATTAGCCCAAATTTACAATTACCTAATTAACTTAGGTAATTCCCTTAATTAACAGGCTTCTATTACGGTGCCACGTCACCATATGCTAACAAAACCTTTCCTTCAGGTATGCCCAGGAAGTCACGCTTTCCTTTGGAAGTGAGAAAAACCAATGTGCCTCTGACCCTAGCAAGGTTTGCGGGAACTTGACCGCCACATGGTCTGGATTTATAGCTCTTCCCAGTAGAGAAGCCTCGTGCTGCTGCACGTGCTCAATGGGATCCTCATTTCCAGTGTACCTCTTGATTTTTATGTTGTTTAGGATTGCCGGAACCCTTTCATACAACATTTCCTTAGCGAAAGGATGACTTGCGCTATCTGTTAAGACGTGTATCGGTCTGGTCATTTTCTACTTCAGCTTTTGCTAAATGAGCGCTTCTAAAGTCTTAGCGGTTAACCCTGTGAGGGGAACATCATTGTTTCTGTCGGTTATTCCCCAAACATTGTTTGGATTTCCGCTATCCTGCCCCAAGCTCTGTTGGTAATGAGAGGCCTCCCTGCCCTGTCTCTCGTTGAGGTTACTTGGTTGTTTCCATGATTTGGCCGGGTATGGCCTTTCATAGTGAGTTGCACCAGAGTAGGATCCCTGAGGTCCTGCATTGTAGTATTGAGGGTTGGCGGCCGGGGGCTGCCTTCTCTGTTGTCTTGGGGCTTCTCCTCGGGTTGAGCAATGGGACACTGCTTCTCCTGCAGGGTATGCCTGAGCCGGTGGTGGCGGGGGTGGGGGAGGCGGTGGAGGCACGTAGCCTTGGTTTTCTTAGAGTATCCCTGAAGGCCAGGAGTTCCTCTATTGCTTGCATCATTGCGGGGGTTACTGTTGGGGCAGCATGTGCGCCTTGTGTGCCTGCACCCTGAGGTTGCTGGTTGTTAGCTGGCATTTCGAAAGGTTGTTCCTCTCCAGTGTGCGCTCTTCGCTCAAAACCTGGCGGGGGTTCGTTTGTTTGAGTTGTATACTCTGGTTGAGTGTTGGGAGCTTCTTCTGAGGAAGCTGTGGATACTACCTTTGGGATGTCCTCAGGACTTGGCTGATTCCTCTTGGGTTGCGCCCTGCTGGGCTCTCCTGTAGTGTTCTTTTTCTTTGCCATTTAGCTTTGTTGGTATGCTAGTGATTGTTCGTTCAGAATCTCGCGGACGACGCCAAAATGTTGGATCCTTTCCGAGCTAGGGAGTCGGATCCTGGTAGTGACGACGGAAGAATGCCTCGGGTCGCTCCTACTTTGGGTCCTCGCACATGCCGGATTCGTGCGTCTTCGTATTCCTGCAAGAGGGGCAATATCGCACACCACGCAAGGGGGGGGGGGGGGGGTGGAGTGCGATGAACCCTCTCCGAAGCTTAAGTCAAGACTCTTAGAGAGAGAAAGTAAGAGAGAGGGCAGAGCTTCCGCTGTCAACTTCCGAATTAGCTTTCAAATGAATGATCAAGGCCCCTATTTATAGGAAACCTTGGAATCAAACCGGGTTTTGAACGGTCCGACGTCGGTTCAATGCAAAGTATGAACCGAGCGTAGACGGGAGTAAAGCTGACATCGTGAGGGTTTGCACGTGCAGTGTTTGCGTAGGGGTTCACATGTCAATAATAGGAGGAATTCGGACAATCTCGAGGTATCGCAAGGATCCTGGGGGGGGGGGGGGGTTCGGAATAATGGGACAATCCGGACGCGGTGTAAGTCTGGGGCGCCTACGCGCGTGTCCCGAACTTTTTAGTACCTGCGGGTGAACATTTTGAAACCGTTTAGTGAGTCCGACGTGTATATGAAGTCCGAATAATATAAAACAAACCCGGAACAGACGTATACCCATCACTTACCATTGGTGGGTGGTGTCCGACAGCCTTGGGCGGTGACTTGAGCAAACAATATGTTCTAAATTGCAAATATTATTTTTAAGAATATAAATTCGATGACTAAATTGAACGAAATAAAAGTATCTAGCGGTCAACTAACTGTTGACTAACGGAAGCACAAAAAACATACAATCTCTCAAATATGTAGCACCAAAAGCCTACAAAACTAAACGTATTACACAAAAAACCTACACCGGTCAAATATGTACAACCAAAAGTACATTTAACCCTATATTTAATCCGAAACCAACGAGTCGAGCACCTACCGGTTGCCGAACCTGGCCAAAGTTGAAATGCTCTTGTTCTGTAAATCTAAAGGCATTTAATCGTCCTCCAACCAACCAGTTGGTTCTCACTCAGAAAGAAAGTGAAATCGTAAGGTGGATGAATGATGTTGCAAGGTGCTGTTCCCTCTCCAGTGCACGTGCCCGTCCCAAACTCTGGTGCCAGAACTCAATTGCTATCTTTTCGCCGGCCCTCGTCAGCAGCTTTTCCGGTATCGCGACAACCGTGTCTCCGCTCACTCTATTTTGGTCGCCCTGAGGTAGCGCCATCCCTAAATGCTGCCCCCCAACGGTAATTAATAATAACTCATCAATTAATCACCTAATCAATCCAGTTTCAATTGTTGCTGCAACCAATTTGTTAAAGCAATTGATAGAGAAATTAACTGTTGATTGAACAAATTAGGTGCATATATTAGTGGTAGGTAGATTGTGAATAAGTTGAGTTGTGTTGTACGAAGCAGGATGAGTGGGTTTCATGATGTAGAGCTGAAAGTGCGTGATTATGAGCTGGATCAATTTGGTGTTGTTAACAATGCCGTCTATGCTAGTTATTGCCAACATGGTGAGACCATTTTCTATTAAATACTATGATGTTATTGTTGTTGTTGTAGCACAGCATTAGTTAAATATATGATTTATATATATATATGTAGGTCGACATGAGTTCTTAGAACAGAATGGAGTAAGCCCAGATGCAGTAGCGCGTAACGGTGATGCCCTTGCACTGGCTGATCTCTCACTCAAGTTCCTAGGTCCTCTCAAAGTAAAAAGAACAAACAACTCTGTCTTTTTAGTTTTCCTTGTTTGTATTATTATATATAAGATGATGATGATGCTAAGTGTTTGTGTGAATTTAGAGTGGAGACAAGTTCGTGGTAAAGGTTAGGGCTGTTGACTTATCTGCTGTTCGCCTGTGCTTTGAACATTTTATCTTTAGGCTGCCAAATCTAGAGGTAATGTAATCCCAATCTAGTAATCAAACTGTTGGTTAGGACTGGAGGAGGGAGGTTTTGTTACTTTAGGCTCTCATATTTCTTCTTATTCTTCTTGTGTTTGATTTGATTCGACAGCCAATCTTGGAAGCAAAGGCTACCGCTGTTTGGTTGGGGAAGAATTATCGTCCGGTGCGCATCCCTGCAGAAGTGAGGTCCAAACTCACTCACTTCATACCTGATCATGATGATCAACAGACCTAATGCTTTCCTATTCTATCTATAATATCATGCCTCATCAACACCAAATACCAGTTTGAAATCTTTCGGATACTTTAGAATATATACATTGTTTCACAAATAAGTACCTAAGATTTTTTTTGTACTTTTAGGTAGCTCTAATCTCAAAGTTGTTGTACTGAATTTCGTTTATATTTATGGTTGCATCCAAATAACTTTTATTACTAAATGTGAATACTAGCTTGGTCTTAATGCTTGGCCTTTATTTTATGGACTATTTTTGTACATGTAAGTTATTTCAGTTGTAAAACTTAGGCATTGAATCTACAACCTTGTTTTTTTTTTTTCCCAATAGAGCCTTGTTATTTTGGATTCCCTCATTTAGTATAATAAGTTTTTTGCAAATCTCGACCCGTCCCGGATTGTTAAACAATCCGGTTAGGTCCGGATTACCGTTTTCGCTCGTACGCTCACCCCGATTAATTTGGCAAGTGCGGGAAGTTGGTGCATACATAGTCCGCATTGATGACGGTATACGTCTTCCTTACATACCGACATCAAGTGATTCAAAACTGGGCATGATCCTTAGGTTCCCTATAAATAGGGGCCTAGATCTCCCATTCTAGACAACTCACTCACTTTTGTACTTGGAATACTCTGACTTCTCTCTAAGGCTTTCTCTCTCTAGAAGTTCTAACTTGAGCGTCGGAGTGGGCCCAACCAGCATTCCCCCCTCCCACGCTGGTTACTGCCCCTCGTGCAAGACCCAAAGATCAAGAGTTCAAGGTCGAGGATTAGGAGTTTAGCTCGGTGGTTGTGTATTAAGGATTGCGGCGTTCCCGTCCTTATACATACATCTCGAGCCCGATCGTGAAGGAAGAAGCCTGTTCGTGAAGGAAAAAGCCCAAAGCTGCCCAAGTGGTGAAACGAACATAACATTTGGCGTTGTCTGAAGTGATTCGAACAAAAAGTCGTGTTGCAAGCCATGACTGGAAGACGACCAAAGAAGGCGGGTGTAAGCAGGATGAAACCAACGAGAAGTCAACCAGGACCTTCTCATATGCCGGATGCAGAATCTACGGCTTCGTCAATTTCGTCCACAAACGCCCCTCCTACACAGTTCGGGCCAGAAGATCAAAACAACGCGCCTCCGCAAGAGCAAGGGACGAGAGTGGATCAGGAATTCCCATCAGGAATGCCAGCTCAGGCAACACAGCAACAGCCAAGGAATAAAGCCAACATGCCTACAGTCACACCGGCAATGATGGCGGCACTTGGAGAACTTCTTGCTCTCAGGGAGATCTTAAGGAATCAAGGATATGCTGCGCCTCCGCCACCACCCCCGCGTGATAATGAACAAGCTGCACCAGCCAGAGAAGCATCATATGATGCCAACCAGCAAAAACCGCAACACCCCGATGGAGTAGAAGATTCTTAAAATGCCTATCAACAGGCCAGGCGGGAGCCAGCACGTTCAGGCACTCCAAGCGTTGGCATGAAGCAACAAGGAGTAAGATGGAAGCAGCCTCCTGTGAGCAATTCACAACGCCCACACAAGGAGGATAGCTTTAAGACAACAAGCCATGCTGACACATGCAACGATGGGTGGAGGAAGCCCGCACACGAAAATGACATCCCAATCACGGGACTCACGGCTAAGGCCTTAGAAGAAATGATTGAGAAAAAAATGAAGCAATCGAAGATGAAAGGAATGCATGCCCTGGAAGAAAATGCATCACATCCGTTCTCTGATGAATTAGTGCACAGTCACGTTCCAGATGCCCTGTACAAAATCGTTGGAGAAAAATATAGAGGAAAAGGAGATCCAATCAAGCATGTGCAACAACATGAAGCGTCTCTGCTGGGACGAACGGACAACCTGCATCACGTTGCCATGACATTTGCTAATACTCTCGTTGGAACTGCCGCACATTGGTTCTTCTCGCTGCCATGTGGAAGCTTTACGTCATGGGCATATCTAAAGGAAAAATTTATTCAAAGATACATGGGAGAGCGCACGCTCCTTAAAGGGCCGAACGTGTTGAATGAGGTGACACAGCAAAACGACGAGTCGTTAGCAGATTATTACATCCGCTTCAATCAAAACATCTCAGACATTCAAGAAAACATCACCGAAGGAGAAATTGTCCGCGCCTTCATTGCAAATTTAGGCCGAAGAGGACATGCCCTGGCTGAAAAGATGGCAAGGCGCCCAACTGAGACACTTGAAGAATTGGCGGCAAGGGTAAAAGAGTTCGTGGATCTGGACCGATTCAGAGAGCAACATAAGGCGAAAGTTAGTGCAGCTCGCGCTAAGGAGAAACATGCAAATCCCCAACAAGGCGCGCAGCAAGCGAGACAATTCCAGCCCCACAAGAGGCCATATTAGCCCGAATTCCAAAAACCAAAAGAAGTGAACCTAGCAGAGTGCGTTCCTGTGAATGCACCACTTTCCATAATCCTGAAGATGATGAAGGAGGATAATATGTTGAGGGAGCCAGTGAACTTCCGAAAGGGGCCATTGGGAAAGCAGGAAGATAAATGGTGTGAAAACCATGAAGTCTACGCCCATGAAACAAACAGCTGTGTCAGCTTGCGATTTCGTATAAACGACTTCATCCTTAAAGGAGAGCTCAAGCAATATGTCGACCAAGGCGACAAACGGCATAAGAAGAACCATGCAGAGCAGCCCGAAAAGGGAAACAAGGGAAAGGAGAAAGTGAATGAAAACCCACCACCGCCAAAGGGTGGTGTCATCAAGGTAATCCATGGTGGGCCAGTGGCAGGAGGTAGCGTTTCTAACGCCCGGGATGTCTATGCCTCGCAGCTGCAAGTTCTGCCCAAGTACGGGAAAAGGCGACAACCAGAAAAGGAGGACATAATCATCCCATTATCAAACACCGACAAGAAACACATAGTGTATCCCCATGATGATGCTTTGGTCATAACAATGGACATCAATGGATTTGACGTACAAAGGATTCTAGTTGATGGTGGGATTGCTGCGGATTTAGTGCATATAGAAGTGCTCAAGAAGATGGGAAAAACGGAAACTGATCTCTCGCCAAGCACATTTCCGTTGGTTAGTTTCGCGGGAGCGGCAACCTACCCACTGGGCATGATTACACTTCCAGTTATCCTTGGAGACGGGTGGAAAGCATTGCATATAGACGTCACATTTCTGGTGGTGGACAACCTGGGGGCATATAACGGCATCCTAGGGAGGACAACGATCAACCCACATGACATTGTGCCATATACAGCTCATCAGAAAATGAAGTTCCTAACTCCTCATGGGATTGGGGAAGTGCTAGGTGATCAGACAGCCGCACGAAAGTGCTATGTCAATGCCCTGAGGAAAATGAAACAAGTTTCAATTGCCATGATAGGAGTTGGTGCAAAGAGAAAGCTGTTCGCCTCGAACGATGATGGTAAAGGAAAGAAGGAAAAGTTATCGCCAAGGTCTGAACTTGACAGGATTTTTTGTTCACCCAAGCGGAGTGTGCTTGATGTCAGACAGGGAGAAGAAGAATCCATCATGTCCTACTTCCGAAGGTTCGCTCAAAATGCAACTACACTGAGAGCAAACAAGAAGGACGTCATAAACGCATTTTTCCTAAACATGAACGCATCAACATTTTTGCTATTCGGAAGGGAATTTGGATGGCGTACAACTAAGACAATGGCGTGCTTAAAAGACAAGATGGAGATTGCGATCTCTTGTGAGCATGAGTTGAGATGGGGCACATCTCTCAACGCAAGTGTGGAAGCTCAAACTTCAAGGGAGTCAGAAGGCTCAAGCATGAATTATGCTAACATCTTCACTCCCTTAAACACGGAGGTGGAAGAAATATACGTCAAGCTTCTGGAAAACAAGCTTCCAAGACCACTTGAGCTGGAAACCGCCTTCTTAGGCAGGGATATTGAAGATTGGTGCCGATATCACCAAACTTTGGGGCACAATACCAATGGTTGTCTGACCTTGAGGATGGAGATCGAAGAACTTACTGCGCATGGAGCTCTGGGAAGCTATGTCGCGAACAACAATGCCCGTCAGCCGCCAAGATATATTTGAGGGAGATAGACTTTCCACTTTTAATGTATCTTTTTCAGTGCAACTTTAGGAATATAAGTGCAGTTCATGCCTTTGTAATTAGAAGTATTTCGGAAGAAGCAGTCAATAGACGCCTTCCCGCAAAGTTATTGTAAAAACGACAAGTATCTAATGATGGTCAATTTACTTTCGTAGGTACATATCTACATTATGCATTATACTCTGGGTTAACATCAAGTAGAAAACAACGTGCATACTACTCATATTCATCACGCCATGCAACTTATAATAGGAGACATCAGCAAGTGCATCTTCAACATATTCAAAAGCAATATCATGCAATATTCCAAAAGGGACATAGTCTAATATCCTTCTCAAAAGGACAATACCCATGTTCACATCTATCAAAAGTAACATGTTGCGAAATCCTTTCCAAGAGGACAAACCTCATGTTTACTTCTAAAAAATGACATGTTGTGAAGTCCTTCGGGCAAATCCTCATGTTCATAGCCATTCCCTGAATAGAAACAGGATGCGGCAAATGCAATGATGGGACTTATCACCCCACCGTGGAGGAAGTCCTCTTGTTAGACGACAACCCCACACACTAAAAAAATACATACTCTCTTAAGGGTTTATACACCATGAAGACTTAGGCCCGAAAAGGGATAGCTTCTTGTTATACGCTTTTTTAAGCAAACTTTATACAAAACTCATCAAACTTACAAGTAGAGTCTTGTATAACGTTATCATGCTCTTTAGCATTTAACGCAGAAACAGCAGAATAAGCAAGAAGTACCTTGCAACAACGTCGCCTTAGAATGGAACTAAGAGACGGTATAAACTTAAGTCTTGCTTCGTCAGGACGACACTGCTACATGTCAAGTGCCCGTGCCAAGTGCTAAGTGCCCGCGCCAAGTACATTACCATTTACAACACTACAAGTACCTAGCATACGCATCTTGCCATGCCTTGGAATCCAACCAAGAGGGGCGCTCATAACACTCAACAATGCGCGACATATAGTCGCAATTATGAACATCATGTTCATCATCTAAGGATATCTATCCTATCTCCCAAGTCCAAAGCATTCGGACAACATGGATACTCAAGGTATGAAATATTACTAACAAGATATCACATGATTTTTATTATTGAAAAATAGGTCCAAAGGACGAAGTTCCATACAAAGCAAACACACAAATAAAGGTTTGGACAAAAGCCTCAAGCATATCATCATTTCCAAAGGACTAAGACAGCATGTCCAGGAAATCAACACCAAGTTCAACATCAGCATTATCGTGTCCAAAGGTCAAAGCAATAGAAGCCGCTTCAGCTCCCTTACGTTGCAAATCCGCAACATGGTCAACATCAAAAGAAGAATAAGGACCTAGCTTGTCGAACGGAAATCCGGGGGCAAGTGCGTGAACTCTGCCAATGTAATCTTTGGCAAACTCATCAACCAAAGGTGCAAGATCCGCTTTAGCAGCAGCAAGGACAGCGGCTGAATAAGCAGGGGTACTAGGATACTCAGCCAATCCCTTCTCAACACCCGCTTTGCGTGCCTCGTCACGAACAGAAGCAAGCGCGACATCATGAACACTGTTGTTGTCCGCAATTTTCTGCTTGATATCAGCAATCTCGGCCTCAAGTTGTTCAACATGGACGCAACGTGTAGCAATGCGCGCATCAATATCGGCAACCTTGGAGTTCAAATTCTGCACTTCTTCTTCGGACTGTGCAAGCTCACGGGAAACTGTACTACACTTCTTGATAGCAGCCTTCCTCTCACTTACAAGCTCCAACACAAAGGAAGACATGTTCATCATCCTAGAAATAACCTAAGTACAACAAACAGGACGATCGTGATTGTTTCGACCAAGTTATTGCGGGTTGTCCGCGGAATAACTCGTCGAGGTCTTCGGGTTGGATGCGAGCCAAGTCCGTCCTCTAAAGTCGCGTGCGGGCCTTAGCTTCGTCTTCTGGATGGCGGTGAATCCTTTAGGCTCTCTGGAAGATCGTCTATCTGCACCTGCGAAAGGAGCGTTACCAAGCAGTCCCCATGGAGAGGGGGGTGGGGTGCTTGGTGTGCTCACTCCGACGATCAACATTAGTCGACTTCTAGAGAGAGAAAGAGAGGGTTTTCTAGAGAGAGGTCAGAGCTTTTCCCACTCTTGCCCAAAGTGATTTTGGAATGACTTGAAAATGTTTACCCCCAAGGTGGCTATTTATAGGCAACCTTGGACCGTAAACCGGTTTTGACCCGGTTCAATGTGGAAATGTGAACCGGGATGCAGGGGAGAGCTTTGGGAAACGGTCTCTGACGCGCGTCTCAGGCGGCTGTCCTGAGCGGGACGCGCGCGCCTTTGAAACATAGGTCTCGGACACATAGGAGTTAGTTAAAAATCGGGTCCCCGTATACGTCCGAGACAAAATGGGGGGTGTGCGCGACACCCCCGGGGTATTAAACTTACCCGGAACTCCGGGTAAGCCTAGGCTTACCCGGAATTTTCCGGGTAAGCCCCCCGGGGGTGCCGGGCAAGTTCGCGACTTGCCCCGTTTCCCCCGGTTAGCTCGAAATTGGGTTTCGTAGTGGGTCTCGTGCGTGTATGAGGTCCGAATAATTTAGAACCGAGCCCGAATCATGCGTATATCCATCACTTGCCCCCGAGTTAAATAATGGCTTGACCTTTGTTTAACTCTATTCTAAGATAGGGTATACGCGTGATTCGGGTCGTCTGCTCACCTTGAGTTTTGACCTACCAAGGGTGGATACGCGTGGCTCAGACGAGCTCCTTGCCTTAGTTTTTTGAGATGGTCATGCTTGATAACTGCATAAAGGGTTAGTAGCACAACGGACTACGAGTAATATGATAAATGTGATTTTTAGGGGAAGTAAGACGCGAGCACACATGAAATCCTTCAGGTTTGTAAGGTGATCAAATAAATATGGAACGTTCATGCCACGACTAATTGTACCAAAATGATAATAGATCATGAAAGTTTTGATAAAACGTTTTTCATGCAATATGATGGTTTCCGGGAGCCCGTCGTCCGAGACGGCCGTCTTGACGGCGAGACGACGGTTTTAGTAAATGAAATGATGCCGGGTTTGGAAAATCACATGTAATGGACTTGATATGAAAAATCATGGATGTAAATCATGGATGTGTGCAATGCATGACGATGACGTGTGTATGACGTATGTGTAAAAGATGCATAGTCATGTACTAAAAGACTTAGAAAAAATAGAGATAGGTAAAGGGTTACCCACACACTTATGAGGGAGCGTGTATCACGGACGCGCAGGTCCTAAGCCTGCGAGGTGTGATGCATCCGCCGCGTCGTTGACGAACGGAGTATGTTCGCAGCGTATGTGGCGAGAGTCGAGGCCCTTGTTGATATAGTATTGCCCCCGGAGTAGACGTGCTTGTAGTGACGTGATAGCGCCAGCCTAATGACTCGTCACCATGGTTGTCGTTGTTTGATCTTTGTCGACTGCCGTTGATTGCCGTCATAGGAAAATACTTAGAAAGTATTTCTTGATGGTCGACACTTCGTCATATGTCGACTGCTGACATGGTGGAACACTTAGAAATATTCACTGAAAGTCGGCACCTCGTCATATGTCGACTGCTGACACGGTGGAACACTTAGAAAATAATCCTTGATAGTCGACACCTCGTCATATGTCGACTGCTGACATGGTGGAACACTTAGAAAATGTTCCTTCATAGTCGACACCTCGTCACATGTCGACTGCTGAGATGGTGGAACACTTAGAAAATGTTCCTTGATTGGCTCTTTCTTTCATGACCATACTACCATCCATACGCGTGCTAGCTGAGTATGCGCGCGCTTGTATGTGTGCGCCTGTATGTGCGCGCTTGTTCCAACACTTAGGATTTTTTCCTTGTCTGTTGCCATGCATGTTGTCACTATAGGCTTGATGTCGACGTATAGTAGGTGTCGTCATGGTGGTTGATATGAACAGGGAGTTGCCCCCCTCGTAGGGTGTTCGCTATGTGATAAGTAGAGACTAACGAGTCTCATAGATATGTAGTTGTCTCCCATATCGATGGTTACTGGGATTTCCCGAAGTAGGGTGTGTTCCGTGACTGCTACTTGGTTTTTCAAAAGTTGGGTGCATTCCACGACTGCTACTTGGTTGTTCCAAAGTTGGGTGCATTCCACGACTGCTACTTGGTTGTTCCTAAGTTGGGTGCATTCCACGACTGCTACTTGGTTGTTCCTAAGTTGGGTGCATTCAGCGACAGCTACTTGATGTTTCCGAGGTAGGGAGAAGGCCAGAGGTCGGCGAGGCGACGTGTCCTTCCATGGCGTCGGTCAAAGGTCGGCAAGGCGACTGCCTATCCATGTTGTTGCCGCTACCTGGCGTTTTCAAGGTAGAGTGCATTCTGCGACCGCTACTTGGCTTTCCCCAAGGTAGAGTGTGTCTAGCGACCGCTACTTGGTTTTCCCCAAGGTAGAGTGTGTCTAGCGACCGCTACTTTATTTTCCCCAAGGTAGAGTGTGTCTAGCGACCGCTACTTGGTTTTCCCCAAGGTAGAGTGTGTCTAGCGACCGCTACTTCGAGATGCGTGGACGTGATAGCCACTTAGTGTATCTATTAGGTTCTTCGTATGTGAGGTGGTAGATCTCACATTGCCATGTCGACGTGTACGCGCGTGCGATGCTGTGCGCGCAGTGCTGCACCTAGTGTATGCTGCTACTATACTTAGTTTCTGAGCGAGAGGTGTTACTCCTCCTCTTAGAGCGTCGATGCACGCGCGTTTGGTAAGAGGTGCACGTGCTTCCCAGATGTGCGTGTTTGGTAGGAGGTGTATGCGCTTCACACGACTCTCCCAAATCTTGTAAACTGACGATCTTAGAATAACAGTGGTACGCCATGACTTGTCGTTGTGTTCCTCGGAAACGACGCCAAGTGTACAGGGCGGAGTCGCAGGCGGATTTCCTCAGACTGTTCCCGGCCTCGGCGACACTCCTCCTGTTGGCCCGGGTATGGGACTTGTGCCTTTAAAGGTTTCGTTGAGATTTTTCCCCGTGTTAACATGCTACTGGTCTTTTTGCGGTTGTCTTTGCAGGCTTGGTACTCCCGACGGCGGGGGGAGTTGCACCTGTCCGAGAGAATGATGCTGACGTCTGTTCCCCGAGCGATCCTAAGAGGTCGACGTCTGCCGGCATGCCTCTTGCTCCTTCCTGTGACAAAGGGAAGGGGCCAATGTATGCGGAGTGTCGCCATCATTTCTGGGGTGACTGCGGGCGCAGCCTGTGCCCCTGGTGCCTGATTGTATGCCCCAGCATTTGGCATTCCGTATGGTTGCTCCTGCGTGTTGAAGGTTTGATGGGCGAAGCCTGGAGGAGCGTCGGTTTGCTGTGTGACCCCTTGCGCGTTACTCCGAGAGTGTACGCTTCTTGTTGGAATAGACGAGGCGACTGATGCCTCGCTTTGTCTCTGCGGGGGGTCTCTCTGAGCTTTCTGCGGAGGAGGTCTCATGCTTGACTCCGGGGCCGGAGTTTTCCTTGGACGTCCTGATCCTTTCTCTTTGTCTTAGTCGGTGGTTGCTGCTCGTTGCTTGCCATGCTTTTGGTCTTGTGGGTGATCCACGGACGGCGCCGAGTGCTTTTCCCGGCGGCGTACCTCTCCCTTGCGTAAGAGGTTTCGTCCCCTGCACTGAAGCCTCCGTGTATGGTTTATGTGTTTTCCATCTTGCTTGTTCGTTTGAGTAACGCAGGCTTTCTGTTGCGTTTCCCACAGACGGCGCCAAGTGTTTCGACCAAGTTATTGCGGGTTGTCCGCGGAATAACTCGTCGAGGTCTTCGGGTTGGATGCGAGCCAAGTCCGTGCTCTAAAGTCGCGTGCGGGCCTTAGCTTCGTCTTCTGGATGGCGGTGAATCCTTTAGGCTCTCTGGAAGATCGTCTATCTGCACCTGCGAAAGGAGCGTTACCAAGCAGTCCCCATGGAAAGGGGGGGGGTGCTTGGTGTGCTCACTCCGACGATCAACATAGGCGACTTCTAGAGAGAGAAAGAGAGGGTTTTCTAGAGAGAGGTCAGAGCTTTTCCCACTCTTGCCCAAAGTGATTTTGGAATGACTTGAAAATGTTTACCCCCAAGGTGGCTATTTATAGGCAACCTTGGACCGTAAACCGGTTTTGACCCGGTTCAATGTGGAAATGTGAACCGGGATGCAAGGGAGAGCTTTGGGAAACGGTCTCTGACGTGCGTCTCAGGCGGCTGTCCTGAGCGGGACGCGCGCACCTTTGAAACATAGGTCTCGGACACATAGGAGTTAGTTAAAAATCGGGTCCCCGTATACGTCCGAGACAAAATGGGGGGTGTGCGCGACACCCCCGGGGTATTAAACTTACCCGGAACTCCGGGTAAGCTGGGGCTTACCCGGAAATTCCGGGTAAGCTGGGGCTTACCCGGAATTTTCCGGGTAAGCCCCCCGGGGGTGCCGGGCAAGTTCGCGACTTGCCCGGTTTCCCCCGGTTAGCTCGAAATTGGGTTTCGTAGTGGGTCTCGTGCGTGTATGAGGTCCGAATAATTTAGAACCGAGCCCGAATCATTCGTATATCCATCAGTGATCAACAACAACAACAAAGTTTACACGTGCAACAGGAAGGCAAAAAGTTAGAGCAAAGATCTACCGGCGCAAATTCAGCTAAGCCGTTCTCAACGTATGCCTGTGTCTCCTCATCAGTAGACGCTTTGACATCATGATCACCAGGAGGGACACAACTTTGAAGTACCCGCACGCCAACTCCTGGAGTGCTAAGTTTGGAGTCCTTCGGAAAATGAAGACTACCACAGGAGAAAGGTGACCAGTTTTCTCCAGAGACATCAACCCCGTCAGAAAGGATCAAATCATCACGCTTAATACGTGGCAACGCTACAATAAGAACAACACAAAAAAAAGAGGACATTAGCAAAGTATGCTAAGTATAAGAAGTATGTCAAATAGAACAATGCATACCTTGGCGGGAAGAACGCTCCTCCTCGGGCCGGTCCCTCAACCGGGGGGCAGAAGGCGCTATCGTGCGACTCTCAACTCTCTTCCCTTTATCGCAAGAAGGAGATGGAATAGCCGCACTCGGTTTAGGACGCTTCGGGTCACTCGAGGGACACGCCCCTGCGGCAGATCTCTTGGGAAGAACACTAGTGGCAGGTACTGCAACAACGCGCTCAGTCACATGCACGGAGTTACCTAAAAGGAAAAAGACAACGTGAATATAACAAAACTTGAAAAGCCAGCAAGTCAAGTGAAGATACAAGAAGATGCCTCACTCTTACGTCCTTTGCCACGATCATGTCCGGAGCCTTCAGGAATAGTGGGGGCAACATTACGAGCACGACGCCCAACTGACAGGTTATCACGATCATTAGCTGTCTGCAAAGACGATATTTTTCCATCAATACGACCTACATTGCAACATAGTACAGGTTATAAAAGATATCAACATACCAAATCTTCAGAAAGAAGTATATGAATCCCGGCATCAATCAAATCCTGATCTGAAGCACGCAATAGACAACGATAACGACGCTCTTGCTGACATCGAAAAATGCTCTTCACTGCCTCCCTATCATCCAAGGAAAGGTCAGAAAAAATAGGAGCCGGATCAGCCTTCTCCACGCTCCCAACATCCCAAATAGTCCAGACATCGCATACGAAGAAGTAGTGATGTCGCCAATGAGAACCAGAACGATCAGTCGGGGCGGCTAGACGTTGTTTGTGATCCCACTCGGCATCTCCAAGACCAAGCTTCTCGAAGCCCTTATCTTGCAAGTTCGGCCAACGCATTTTTATTCCACATAACCCCGTTGCGTCTGGACACATCAGTTGATAGAAGCATCGGAAAAGAGTGGTAGAATAGTGCCAAGATTGCTTGTGGAACAAAACTCGAAAACAGCTCCATACACGGAGGCCAGCAGGAGATAGGCTTAAAGGTGATATCCGGTAATAGCGACAAAGGTCCACCAAGTCAGGACAATAGGGAAAACGCAGGCCTTCCTTAATCTGCGAAGTATAAACTGCGGATAGATCACTTGGAGGAACAGTAACTTGCCCTTTTTTGGAGTCCGGAAGCATGTCATAAGGAAGAATAGCCTCCAAAGCAGAATCAAGTCCACAACAAGTCACGTATAGCTCAAACATATCTTCGTCAATATAATTGAAGAAGTAACTCACATTCCTCGTGGTGTCCTTAAGAGACTCAACTGTGTTGATACCCGGCTCGTCACCAACATCTGAACATAATGTCACTCGAGGAACGGGGACATAAGACTTATTCATAATAACCATGGCAAGAAGACTAACTCTGAAAAGAAGACTGCGTAACTCGGAATCCTGAAAATTACAAGAAACAAGTCAATCAGTGTGCAAGCTCTATGTATGTACATGCATGTCGACAAGTGAAGAATATTTTATAATTATTTCCATGTACGTACATACATGTCGACAAGGATGCATGTCAAGAGGAAAATATTTTCTAAGTGTTTCCATGTACGTACATATATGTCGACAAGGATGCATGTCGACAAGTGAAGAATATTTTCTAAGTACCTCCATGTATGTACATACATGTCGACAAGTGAAAAATATTTTCTAAGTATTTCCATTTACGTACATACATGTCGACAAGAGGAAAATATTTTCTAAGTGTTTCCATGTACGTACATACATGTCGACAAGAGGAAAATATTTTCTAAGTGCTTCCATGTACGTACATACATGTCGACAAGAGGAAAATATTTTATAAGTGTTTCCATGTACGTACATACATGTCGACAAGAAGAAAATATTTTCTAAGTATTTCCATGTACGTACATACATGTCGACAAGAGGAAAATATTTTCTAACTATTTCCATGTACGTACGTACATGTCGACAAGGATGGATTGCATTCATCAAGTAGCTACTATCGACCTTTACACAATGCCTCCCGAGCATTCCTACGACGCTTATCGACAAAGCTCATACGACAACATCTATGGTAACGAGCATTAGATTTTGTTGAAATATTTTCTAAGTGTTTTAGCATGTTTGCAGACAATGACCGACAGTCTATACATGACGCTCAACGTACATTACCTAAGCTATCATTACCAACATACAACCATTGACGGCCGTGTACGTACAACTACCGATCATCAATATCGAGCATGTTAAAAAAACAACTAAGGCATGGGAAAACATGTCGGCAATGAACACTATGCATAAGGGAAGTATAACGATTCATTTAAATTTTTCTAAAAAATTTCAGCACTTAGGAAAATTTTGGCCGATTTGGGTCTAAGTATTCTAATGCATTTTATCAAACACCTTGTATGCATGATAAGATAGCTAGGTACATGGTGATTTCAAGACTAAATCAAGGCCAAACGAAGTCACGGAAGGGCTAGCCATGTACGAATTTGGACTCACCGACACGAAGCAAGTTCAAATTGCTACTCGCCCTCACCCAAAGATCCACGCGCCGTCGCCGCCGTTTCACGCGCCACCGCCGTCGTCTTCACGCGCCACCGCCGCTGTCTCACACGCCGTCTCGGTCCCTTCCTTGCCCGGATTCGATCTTGATCGATGTCAAATATGATGTGATTACTCCAAATTCACACCTCCATGAATTCCTTCTTCATCAAAAATGGAGAAGTTCTTGAGGATTTATTAATTAAGGATGTAAGATAATGGGTATTCTCTCTCCTAATTCTCATTAATAGTGCCTACACCATGTGCTAAGGACTAAACTAATATTTATTTTCACACAAGTCCTTAGTATCACATACTTACACCTCTCTCATGCTTGTTTTACATACATGCTCTCTAGTATTGCATAACGCGCTTCGTAGATCGTCATTCATGTTATCATTTCTATACGTACATGATGCAAATTCATGATGGTCGCGTGATTATTTTTATAATCTAAGTATGAATTGAATGTTTGCATCATTTTCCATGATTGCATCATACTACGTATTTGCACCGTTTTCCATGTCTACATCATGCTTCATGATTACATACATGTGCTCCAATCCCATATTATTCTAAGTATTTTACTTGTCGCATGATTAGGTCATTCGTCTACTACACTGTCATCATTTACATATTGACAACGTGTTATACGCTTATTTCATATACCATGATATTATCATAATGCATGTCATTGTACGCATATTGTCCGTTACGCTAACCTTGTAAACATATTACGTACGGCGGAAAATTAAAAGTTGGTCAAATTTAGGATCTCAACATTCGAATTGACAAACAGGCCACCCCTGAGGTCAGTACCGAACCTAAATTGGACGAATATCTTAAATTTGAAAAGAGTCAAGTACGGGTTTTGAACCACTACTTGACTCGGAGGCAAGTGTTAGATATCTGTCCAATTCGGGTTCGTATTTACATTTCGGGCCTCGTAAAATATCCCAAAACCCGTAAAAAAACCCTTTCGCGGAAACCCAAGTCTAAAACGGTCCGGGATACGCGCAATTCCCGGGCCGAAGGACTTCCGGATTGCCCTAAGGCAAATTAATCGGGGTTAGCGTACGAGGGAAAACGGTAATCCGGACCTCCGGATTGCTTCGGCAATCCTGACCCGTCCCGGATTGTTAAACAATCCGGGTAGGTCCGGATTACCGTTTTCCCTCGTACGCTCACCCCGATTAATTTTCCAAGTGCGGGAAGTCGGTGGATACATAGTCCGCCTTGATGACGGTATACGTCTTCCTTACATACCGAAATCAAGTGATTCAAAACTGGGCATGATCCTTAGGTTCCCTATAAATAGGGGCCTAGATCTCCCATTCTAGACAACTCACTCACTTTTGGACTTGGAATGCTCTGACTTCTCTCTAAGGCTTTCTCTCTCTAGAAGTTCTAACTTGAGCGTCGGAGTGGGCCCAACCAGCATTCCCCCATCCCACGCTGGTTACTGCCCCTCGTGCAGGACCCGAAGATCAAGAGTTCAAGGTCGAGGATTGGGAGTTTAGCTCGGTAGTTGTGTATTAAGGATTGCGGCGTTCCCGTCTTTATACATAAATCTCGAGCCCGATCGTGAAGGAAGAAGGCTGTTCATAAAGGAAAAAGCCCAAAGCTGCCCAAGTGGTGAAACGAACATAACACATTCCTTCGGAAACAACTTATTGATAACATTTACATCAGTACGAACTAGGCTTTGAAACTACCACGACCTTGTAAAAGTATCAGCTGATGCATAGGGTGAAAACCCAAGATGCTTAGTTCGGAGATGGGACAAAATCCATGAGATAAGTTTTGCAACGAAGAAGGATAAAGTCGGTTAAACGATTTTCCTTCCAAACGACTTGAACGATAAGTCAGGCTAGGCATTCAAATCAATTAAAACACACTTCAAGAAGCACAGTTCAAGAACATAATGTTAGAGTCACTCTATCAGGTGTTCCCTAAGGGATGAAAAAGATGACTCACATGTATGTAAACTGTGGTCTAATAAAATCGGTAAGACACGTCGCCATAAAAGCTAAAGAATGATAATGAGTTAAATCATATCATCTTGCGACATTAAATTGCGCACTAAACACGCATTTAGGACAAGAGCATGATAACTACTCTTAGAAAATGCCTGTTTAAAGCTTTTGAAAATGGTGTCGTGATCGAACATGAAGACATTACATCTCTTGAGGGCGAATATTCCAAATGCATGGACAGTTTAAATATAAGTAGTCATGATCAACACGGAGAAGGATGTCACTAACAATCAGATCCCACTTAATTCGAGTAGGAGAGATTTTAACCGACAACTCAAGTGAATGACATGGTAAATGATAATTGAAAATTTTTCATAGTAAATCCAGTGGGAGGAATAAACCCTACCACAAGAGATCACTGTTGCCGCAGAGACGAATTAAGTGGAACCTGATTTTCATATTGCTTAACCAGGAAAGCCACAACTGCCTCTACTACCCATTGTTTCCAGTGGGAGTGATCCGACCAAACTTGGTTCCAGATCCTAGTGATCAAAGAATTCATCTCGGAAGTAAAACCCCGAGACCAAGAGGTTGTCAAAGGAAAGTTGATGGTCAAGGTTCGAGCACTGCTCTTGTTCCCAAAGGAAACAATGCTCCGATAAGAAGTATTATTCCGAGTGGGAGAATTGTTCCATTAGAAATGATGGTACGATAAGAAGCATTATTCCGAATGGAAGAAATGATCAGACTCTAGATGGGATTGACCAGGCCTAGACGAAAGTCAGAGGTATCGAACTTCTCCAAGAAGTATCCCATCGAGTAAGGTGAAAACCTCGCTCTAACAACTGTTGGCAAGCATTGGAAAGACCTCAAGTGAAGAAATGGAGGAAAATAATAAAAGAGAGAGATCTCTTAAATAAAAGCCATTATAGCCTATAGTTGATTTACCTGCTAACCACAGGGGCACAAGGATACAGTGAGTCCTGAAACAAGGCTCACCACTGATGGAAAAGGTCGGGAGGTTCGAAACCCGACTTGATGCGAAAGGATATACCTATTTCACGGAGTTGACTTTGACTAAACAAACTCACTGACTGTGCGTAAAACAACGGTTAGGGCCAGTCATGGTCCTAGTCGCAAGCCTCAATCTCGAGCTGCACCAAATGAATGTTAAGACCGCATTCCTCCACGGAAACCTGGAGGAAGAGATCTACATGGAGCAACCGGAGGGTTTCATTACTCTCGGTAACGAACGTAAAGTTTGTAAACTCCAAAGGTCCATCTACGGTCTTAAACAGTCGTCTCGACAATGGTACCGCAGATTCCACGAGGAAATCATAGGAAACGGATTCGTGAATCTTCAAGAGGATCCGTGCGTGTATTATAAGACCTTCGGGTCTAAGTATGTCATCTTAACCTTATACGTAGACGACATACTCATTGCCGCAAACGATGTGAGTTTTAAGAACAAGTCAAAGTCATGGTTGGTATCTGTATTTGAGATGAAAGACATGGGAGAGGCCACGTACATCTTGGGCATTAAAATTGCTAGAGATCGGGCTACCCGGAAATTGTGTCTGTCTCAGGATGCTTATATCAAGAAACAGTTGAAAAGATTCATATTACAGGATGTCAAACCCGTGGATACACCGGTGGTTTTTGGGTGCGCACTGTCAAAACATGACGGCCCAAGAACATGGAAGAGCGTGACCAGATGAAGGGCGCGGAGTATTTAAGCATGGTCGGTAGTTTGATGTACGCCATGCAATGCACCCGTCCGGAGATCTGTTACGCCGTGGGCCTAGTAGAACGTTTCCAATCAGATCCTGGCTATCAACATTTAAAGGCTGTAAAACTAATTATTCGTTATCTGAAAGGTACTGCCGATTACGCACTGTGCTAAGAGGGCGTGAAGTTAGAATTGACCGGTTACAGTGACGCCGACCATGGTGGCGATCCGGATGATAGTAATTCCACCACAGGAGGAGTGTTTCTCCTTGCTAATGCCGCCATTTCATGGACGAGCAAGAAGAAAATCTTGTGTCACGCTGTCCACGATGGAATCAGAATTCGTAGTCCTCTCCAAGAACGCACAGGAAGCGGTTTCGCTGAAAAGGCTTCTTAGTGCGCTGCTTGATAGTGACGTCGGGAGTAAACCTATGAAGGGGTTTGTTAGATATATGTACAATTCGGGTTCGTGTTTACATTTCCGGCCTCGCAAAATACTCCAAAACCCGTAAAAGAACTCTTTCGCGGACACCCTAAGTCCAAAACGGTCCGGAATACACGCAGTACCCGGACCGGGGGACTTCCAGATTGCCCTAAGGTAATCCGGAGGCCCGGATTGCTAGACAATCCGGGTAGGTCCGGATTACCGACGTTCTCCGCGCGCTTATCCCGATTATTTTGCCAAGTACGAGAAGTCAGTGCGCTCATAGTCCACCTTGATGACGGTATAGGTTTTCCTTTATACCGGCATCAAACCATTCAAAACTGGGCACGATCCTTTGGTTCCCTATAAATAGGGGCCTAGGTCTCCCATTTTAAACAACTCCCTCATTTTGGCATTTCGTGCTCTGACTTCTCTCTGAAAGGCTTTCTCTCTCTAGAGATTTTGACTTGAGCGTCGGAGAGGGCCCAACCAGCATCCCCCCTCTCGCACGCTAGTTACTGCCCCTTGTGCAAGATCCAGAGTTCGAGAGATCAAAGTCTGGAAGTTGAAAAATAGTTCGAGGATCGTGGTTCGAGGCATACAGACAGATACCCGTTCCCGTGCACACATCCAGAGCCCGAGCGTCGGAGAGAAGCCCGAAGTTACCCAAGTGGAATCAGACTTAACATTTGGCGCCATCAGCGTGATTCGAACAAAAAGCCGTTCCATACCGCAAGCTATGACAGGAAGACGACCAAAGAGGGCGGGTGCAAGCTAGCCGAAGCCGACGAGAAGCCAAACAGGACGTTCTCACGTTCCAGATGCAGGATCTACCGCTTCAACCGTACCATCCACAAATGTGCCTTCCGTACATCATGGCCTTAAAGTCCAGAATACAGCATCCATTGCATCCTATCCGGAAAAGATGGCAAAGGTGATTATGATCCATGGAGACTTTGATGCTGAAAGCGAGAAGTCATACGAGCAAGAAGTGTACGTTGTAAAGACATTGCATAAGTCCCATGATAACAGCATGGAGTATGTCGACATAAAGGAGGCCGTCATGAAGGACGTCGCCTTTGAGGATGTCATTGGTTTTTCATCCAAGGACAAAGAGCACATTGCGTACCACGACGCCTTGGTCATAACCACGCAGAAGCCGACAAGAAGTCGACTTGGATCTTCCCACATGCCTGTTGCCACATCCAATGCCTTCTTCATGCCAACAAGAAGTGCATCATGTGCACAGTACGACCAAGGAGTCCTCCAATACAAAGGTGTCAACCCGCCACCACCTGTCACTCCTACCATGATGACCGCGCTCGAAGAGTTTCTTGCATTCCGAAAGATGTTAAAGAACCAAGGATATGCCCCGCCACCACCACCTCTGCCTCCAATCAATGGACAAGTCGAGGAGACAAGAACAAAGTCCCGAGTCACAAGTCATCAAGGCACACCGCACCAAAGAATAGGGGGACAATACACGGAAGGTACCTTCCAGTACCAACAACCAAGGCAAGGAGCTGCGCGCTCATACAACCCGTATGTGATAGCACAACATCAAGAAGGGGCATGGAAACAACTTCCAACCTCCCGCTCAAAAAATACACAAGGAAGGTTTTTCCACGAGGACAAGCCAAGACAATGCTGACATCCGTCACAAGGAGGGACAGAAAAAACCTGTTAATGACGATGATGTCCAAATCACGGGACTTACAACAAGAGCCTTGAAGGCAATAATTGAGGAAAAGATAGACGCTTCCTGGGAAAAGAGACAACCGCAACAAAAGAGGCCATTCCAGTCAGACGTCCAAAGACTCAAAAAGACCAATCTCGCCAAATGTGTTCCATTAAACACACCGCTGTTCGCCATCTTGAAAGTGATGAAGGAGACCAAGCTGTGGAAAAAACCCTCTAATTTCCGCAAGGGCCCATTGGGAAAATATGAACGCAAATCGTGTGAAAATCACGAAGTGCATGGCCACGAAACGGAAAGTTGTGTTGGATTAAGGTTTTACGTAAAGAGCTTAATCTTAAAAGGAGAAATGAAGAAGTATATCGACCAAGGCAATAAGCATCAAAAGAAGTCTCATGTGAAGTCTTCAGGAAAAGGCAAAGGAAAGGAAAAGGCGAATGATAATTCACCTATCGCCAAGCGCCGGAAAAACAACGTCACTCATGGAACCAATTATGACGACTTATACAATCCTTGGAGCACGAAGGTGGAGGAAACAAATTTCAAACTCTCGGAAAACAAACTTCCCCGTCCACTTGAGCCAATGACTGCCTTCCTTGACAAGAACGTTGAAGAACGATGCAAGCACCATAAAACTGGGGGGCAAAACACCAACATTTGTTCATCCACAAAGGTGGAGACTGAAGAGCTCAACACGCTAGATGCACTGAGGAACTATGTGGCACGTGGCAAAATCAACTTGCCGACGAATCACCTATGAAGACGTCAAACACATCATCAATCCCTTTATCTCCATTTTTGCATATCTACTTTAAGTCTTCTTAGATTAAGTACAACTTATGTTTATTAGCCTTAGTACTTTTCAAAAGGAGTGATCAGTAGACGCCTTCCTGTAATTTGTTGTACGAACTCCAAATATCTAATGAAGGTTAAATCTATTTTCGTAGGTACATTACTCTATCATGCATACTACCTTGGAATAACGCCAAATAACAGCTACGCACATATTAATAGCGTCAACAACACAAGCTATCGCACTAGGAACAACAAACGGCTTAGGCCATACAACATCCCCCATGCAACGAAGCCTCAAGCATTCTATACGCACAAGACTAAAAATCGCGCTGCAATAATAAACAAGACGGGGGTATCACTCAAGTGACAACGTCATCAACATTGTGGAAAATAGGAATTCAGGATACGCTCCTATGTTATACGAACGCATGTACCAAACCAATCACGAAAAAAGAGTTAGAAGATTATTTCCAACATCCAGCAAGTTTACCCTTGTCAAGAACACAAGAAGGATCGTACCACTCAAAACGTACACCGACAGTGAAACCTAATCTTCGTCCAAAACAAAGGAGAATATGAGGATTCCACTAGTATAACATCTCTCAACCATATGCACAATCGTCACACAGACACAACCTCGGGAAGAGTCACAAGTCTATGAAGAAAAACATCAATTAAACCCAGGCCCCTTGAAAGTGAACACATGAAGCATACATCGCAAAACCAGCACATTAAATTCAACACCGCGCAATGCGCAATAGGAGAAGGAGAGCAACAACTCCAAATCGGCGTTCCGTTCGTGATCGTAGAAAAGGTTGATGCATACAATGGAATCCTAGGGTATAAAACCATGAACAAGTGGGGTATGGTAAGCGCAACATCATACCAAAAGATCAAGTTTCCAACAAAGGCAGGAATTGGTGAAATAAAGGGAGATCAGCAGCTATCAAAAGACTGCTACAAGGTTGCACTCCAACATAATGTCAAGACAAACAATAGCGGAATTCCCGTCATTGATGAAAACCCAAGGGTAGATCATGCACGTCCTGCTCTTGTTGAAGCATTACAAGAAATCAAGATAGATGAGCCAGAAAGGATGGTCCAAGTAGGCGCATCACTGTCAGAAGATGAAGTAATAGAAACCATCAGGAAACAGCGGTACGACTGCCAAGCGACTTGGGGGGCACCAAGCTGACAATCCCTCGGCATTCCACCGAAGTGAAGAAACGAATAATTGCAAGAGCACACTGTACCATTCTTCTAAGAAAGAAAACCAAGCAATGATCATATATAGGCATGTACATCATGCTAAGGAGGCATCAACGCGAATCAACTAGAGGACTCATACAATAATGCATAGTCGTTGTTCATACATACATATTCACAATCACATATAGCGGGTGATACTTGGAAAAGCTCCGCTCTCGACATATGCGCACCTGTCACGACCCGCACCTATCGCGTCCACACTTAGGGAATTTCCTGCACAAACAAGGAGTCCTCGTATCAGACTCCTTTACTCTATCTATTATATGCATTACTAAAAAGAAAATTTCATAACTCCATATTTTTGCAAACTTGTAAACATTGCAACTATCTGACAAAGCGCGACTCTTTTTGTAAGTACATACTACACTATGATTACTACATTGGAATTATGCCAAGTAGTAACCTATGCACATAAAATCTACTTCAATAATACAAGCTAAGCATTATGTTCAATGAGGGATTTATGGCATACAACGCCAACATATCTATTATCTACACCAACAGGGAGTTTATTTCTCCATCAATAAAGGCGTCTATCTCAAGAAGGCGTTCACTCAGGAACAACGTCAGCAACATACAATGCCTTGGAAGAAAACCAAAACCTATTCTAAAGTTGACATGGTGCAATATCCTCCTTGTAGGGACAAAACCCATGTTCACATCTATCAAAAGTAACTTGTTGAGACATCCTCTTCAAAAGGGCAAACCCCATGTTTACTTCTAAAAATGGCATATTGTGAAATCCTCTAGGCAAATCCTCATGTTCATAGCCATTCCCTGAATAAAAAGAGGATGCGGCAAATACATTATGGGACTGATCACCCCACCGTGGCGGAAATCCTCTTAATAAACGACAACCCAACACACTAAAAGTATGCATACTCTCTTAAGGGTTCATACACCATGAAGACTTATGCCTGAAAAAGGATAGCTTCGTGTTATACGCTTATAAAAGCAAACCTTGTACAAAACTCATCAAACTTACAAGTCGAGTCTTGTATAACGTTATCCTGCTCTTTAGCATATAACGCCAAAACAACAAAATCAGCAAGAAGTATCTTGCAACAACGTCGCCTTAGAGTGGAACTAAGAGACGGTATAAACTTAAGTCTTGCTACGTCAAGACGACACTGCTACATGTCAAAGGCCAAGTGCCAAGTACATTACTACCTGCAATGCTACAAGTACCAAGTGTACATAACACCCTGCAATGCGCAAGTCGCAACATCGTATGTTCTATCCATCACAACAAAGAGTTCAATCCTATCATGCAAGTCCAATACATACGGACAATGAAGATAACACAAGGTATTAAATATTACTAAAAAGTTATCACATGTTTATTATTATTGAAAACAGGTCCAAGTGATGAAATACCATGCAAGCAAAGGCATAAACAAAGATTTAAACCTCAAAACAACATCAACCCATTCACAAAGGGTTCAACATGCTGGAAGCAGACAACATGACACCAACCAAGAGATAACATCATCTCTAAGGATCTATGGCAAGGAGTTCATAATGTCAATATCAAATGCAATGTCGTCACCCACACAAAAGACATGGCAAGAATGGTCGCTTCAACTTCAATACGACATAGCTCTTCAACATAAGCGCGACAATCAGCAATGCGTGCATCAAAATCAGCCGTCTTCAAGATCAAGTTTCAAGTGTGAAGAAGTAAACAACATTTACCTCAATGGGAGGAACGCTCCTCCTTGGGCCGGCCCCTCGACCGGGGGGCAGAAGGCACCACCGCACGACCCTCAACTCTATTCCCTTTATCGCAAAAGGAGTTAGCACGGTCGTACTCGGCATAAAGAACTTAAAATTGCTCGAGGAACGCGCCCATGCGTCAGATCTTTTGAGAATTGTGCTAAAGCCAGGAACTGCAACCACGCGTTCAGCAACATGAAAGCAACAACTTGGAAAATTAACAAGTTCAAAGAAGATAAAAGGAGGTGCCTTACTCACAAGTCCTTTACCGCGACCATGTCCGGAGACTCCAGAGTAGCGGGGACAATTGTACGGACATTCCTTCCAACAAGAGGATTACTGTATACATCACCTATGTGCAAAGACAAGCTTTTTCCATCAGTCCGACCTACATTACAACATGATACAAGTCATAATGATCATCAACATACCAAATCTTCAGAAGGACGTATATGTGTACCGACATCAATTAATCAAGCAAGGACATCAACATCTACACTCGGTGTATTATTTAGCTGCTCAACCATGTCTACATCGAGCTCATACTCGCAGCATACATGATTACAAGGGCGAAATATTTTCTAAGTGTTTTGCTCAGGATGACAGTCAGCATATTGCAAGCTGTCAGCATGCTACTATGTGTCAGCATATTACCAAGTGTTCGCATACAACAAGGTGTTGGCATACAACCTATGTTTACAACAAGCATATGGATACAGCGTACATAGCCAGGGATAGAGAAAAGATTCTAAGTGTGGGGGCAGGCGCGCACATACAAGCACGTACATACGAGCACGCGCATACAGCTGTCAACAGTCAACACATGGTGAGATGCTAGCTGTCAAGAATATTTTCTAAGTATTTCCATGTACGTACATACATGTCGACAAGGATACATGTCGACAAGTGAAGAATATTTTGTAAGTGTTTCCATGTACATACATACATGTCGACAAGGATGGATGTCGACAAGAGAAGAATATGTTCTAAGTGTTTCCATGTACGTACATACATGTCGACAAGGATGCATGTCGACAAGTGAAGAATATTTTCTAAGTTTTTCCATGTACGTGCATACATGTCGACATGGATGCATGTCGACAAGGGGAGAATATTTTCTAAGTGTTTCCATGTACGAACATACATGTCGACTAGGATGGATTGCATGCATCAAGTAGCTATTATCAACTTCTACACAATACCTCCTAAGCATTCCTACGACGCTTATCGACAAAGCTCATACGACGACATCTATGGTAACAAGCATTAAATATTGCTACAATATTTTCTAGGTGTTTTAGCATGCTTGCAGAAATTGGCCGATGATCAACATACGACGCTCAAAGCACATTGTCTAGCTTACCATTACCCATGTACAACAATCAACGATCATGTCCGAACAACTACCCATCATCAACATCAAGCATGCAAAAACGATGACTAAAGCATGGAACAACATGACGGCAATGAATACTATGCACAAGGGAAGTATAACAATCCATTTATACTTTTCTAAAAATTTCCAGCACTTAGAAAATTTTTGGCCGATTTGGAAAACTAATTACTCTAATGCATTTTATCAAACACCTTATGTGCATGTTAAGATGACTACACACTTGATGATTTCAAGATCAAATTAAGGCCAAACGAAGTCACGAAATGTCCAGCCATGTACGAAATTGAACTCACCAACACGAAGCGAGTCCGAATTGAAACGTGCCACACCGGAATCCAATTGATATCAACTATGGTGTGTCCACTCCAAATCTATGATCTCAAAAGTTTCATCTTCATCAAGAATGGAGAGCTTCTTGGAGATTTATCTATGAAGGATGTAAGATAATGAGTATTCTCTCTCCTAATTTTCAATAATAGTGCCCACACCATGTGCTAAGGACTAAACTTTCATGTATTTTCATATAAGTCCTTAGCAACCTTTACAAGCATCTTTGCATCTCTCCTATCTTCATATTGCATACATACTACACAATGCTTCATGACACACTACACGTAATTATTATTACACATTACGTACATAGAATTTATTATGCACGATTCTTATTTATGATCTTTACATGATTATTTTTATAGTCTAAGTATGAATTTCATGTTTACATCATGTCTCACATTTACACCATGCTTCATGATTACGTACATGCTCTCCAATTTCATATTATTCTAAGTGTTTTGCTTATTGCATGATTACGTCATCCGTTTACTGTGTCGTCATCTACATGTTGACAACGTGTTATATGTTTACATCATGTACCATGATATTATCATGTTGTGTAATTTTTTATTATTAAAAGTATTTCTCTCATTACATTATATTGCGAATATATCGTTAATTGCATGTTGTTATATGCATATTGTCCGCTACGCTAACCCTATAAACAGATTACGTACATAAGGCTGAAAATTGAAGTTGGTCAAATTTATGATCCCTACACTCGAATTGACAAACAGACCACCCCCGAGGTCAGTACCGAACCTAAATTGGACGAATATCTTATCTTAAAAAGAGTCAAGAATGGGTTTTAAACCACTACTTGACTCGGGGGGCAAGTGTTAGATATCTGTCCAATTCGGGTTCGTGTTTACATTTCGGGCTTCGTAAAATACTCCAAAACCCGTAAAAGAACTCTTCCGCGGACACCCCAAGTCCAAAATGGTCCGGAATACGCGCAGTACCCGGACCGGGGGACTTCCGGATTGCCCTAAGGTAATCCGGAGGCCCGGATTGCTCTAAGGCAATCCTAACCGGTCCGGATTGCTAGACAATCCGGGTAGGTCCGGATTACCGACGTTCTCCGCGCGCTTATCCCGATTATTTTGCCAAGTACGAGAAGTCAGTGCGCGCATAGTCCACCATGATGACGGTATACTTTTTCCTTTATACCGGCATCAAACCATTCAAAACTGGGAACGATCCTTTGGTTCCCTATAAATAGGGGCCTAGATCTCCCATTTTAAACAACTCCCTCATTTTGGCATTTCGTGCTCTGACTTCTCTCTAAAAGGCTTTCTCTCTCTAGAGATTTTGACTTGAGCGTCGGAGAGGGCCGGCCAACCAGCATCCCCCCCTCTCTCATGCTGGTTACTGTCCCTTGTGCAGGATTCGGAGTTCGAGAGATCAAAGTCGGGAAGTTGAAGAATAGTTCGAGGATCGTGGTTCGAGGCATTTAGATAGATACCCGTTCTTGTGTACTCATCCAGAGCCCGAGCGTCGGAGAGAAGCCCGAAGTTACCCAAGTGGAAACAGACTTAACAGGGTTCTCTGACAGTCAGGCAGCTATTGCGGCAGTAAAGAATCCGAAGTACCATAGTAGGACCAAACACATTGATGTGAAATATTTTTATGTTAAATCTATGGTAGAAGACAATACAATCACTATGGAATAATTTTCCACTGATAACATGATTGCGGACCCATTAACTAAACCACTACGCAGGGAGATATTCAAAAAGCATGTAAAACTGCATGGATTGCGTAGGGTTTAGAAGTGGCATGTATCTGTGATAACATTTTAATATTAAAAAGTTAAATATTGTAAGCGATAGAATTGAAACTGAGTTTATGATCAATCGGCGTCATAATGTTTTGATTACATCAACTTTTCGGTCTATAGACTAAGTCGTAGGAAGACGCAATCCTCTGCCAAAACTATGTCGAATGTGGGCCTTACCACGTCACACAGGTACGGTCGTCTTGCGGTGGAGGGAGGCCTCTACTAAGCAAGGCTGGCTAAGAATAAGGGGGATAAACCTGATTACGCAAAACGATCATCTAGTGTCGCAGTAACTCGACATGATCTTCGTTTTGCAGATCGCCGTGATGAACTTTATTCGTCATTAAACCACATTTTGGGCCAGATGAGAATCTGCGATAGCATGATTTGACATGTCCCATTCCTTTGAACTTAAAAGATCAGGTATGATATCGACACGTGCTTCATACTACGCGTGCCACGTACGACCACGGGGTCACAGCTCGGTTGTGCTAGGAAAGAATCCTCGTGATTCTGGCGGGCGCAAACTTCTTCACCTCGAGCGTGTGATTGATCTCGGGAGCCTTTTGAAGAGGCACCCAAAGTATCCTCACGGACTCATAACTCATATCTAAGGTCAGGCTCAATGTTCGCTTCCCGGCGTACGAGCGTTGTGCGGAACAAAAAGGCCCAGTGACCACGTCTTTGGAAACCGGTTGGGTTTGACTAAGGATATGAGTGATGGGGATGGTCAAGTTCACCCGTAATTCACCGACTCTTGTATTCACTAAGGTGGCCACCAACTGGATATTAGTTGAAGGTTGTGAATACTTGTACAGATTCCTTAGAGAAGTGTTCCTATGAGGAAACTAGGCAGAAGGAGAATTATCAGTTGACATAGGATATAGCGCGACACTTTATAAATGTTGTTTATAACAGGTTGATTGGAAAAAAAGGAATCAATGTTCCACGGGCGCTACAACACTCCTAACAGATGAAAAGCACGATGCGCATCGTGTCCGCTGGGCGGACGACAAACCTCGTATGAACTATTTGGAAGAAAATGTTGATGCAGATTTGGACGACAATACATTAACAGGCACCCTCCCATTTCGGCGAGTGGGAGCTGTAAGCATATGGTGATGGGCGCCGTAAATGGAAGCCCATTATATGTATATGTTACCTAAGTTAATTGGGTACATGTCACTTTAGGACATTGGGCCAGACCCAAATCCCAAATGACATGAGAGGCCCAAAATTGGGCCTCCCTATACTACACATGTCCGGCCGAATTATGGGTTGGGTGAAGTGGAATTTTGTCCACTTTACTCCTCCTATATATATGGGGAGTTAGTGGTTTTATTAGGGTTAATCACAATTCCCTTTCAGTGGTGTTTTGAGAGAAAACCCTTCCCCCAAGAACACCATACTTTGGACGAACCATATATCCACCAAGGGTGTGCCAATTTAATTTCGAGCAAACACTCCAGAGATTTGTCCCTTGCAAAGAATCGATCAGAGGCTTTGCTGTGAAGAATATACCACGTAGGGCTTCCTTCATAAGAACCCCTACAGGTGCCGACCGGAGGATCGTGAACTCCCTCCTGCAAAGATCTTGGGACTACGGACAATTGTAGAGGTATATGCGAATCTTCCACTGCGCAATTTCAATTACTAGCATGTACCATGATTTAGTTTTCGAAGTGATTACTCCCCGTAATCTAACAATAACCATATAGGGTTAACATGTTAGTCAAGCGAGGACGCTTGAACTTAAAGGTGGGGTAGGTATCATAAATAAATAATTTGGAGAAAACAACCACGCATGGTTATACTATGGGAGGATCCTAGAGTGCAAACTATAAGTTTGATCTACCAAATTTAGTAATTTGTTATCGGTTTGACATTTCGGAGGCGCGGGGCTTGGAGAAATTAAGAATCAAGATGTACATGAAGATCTTGCGGTGTGATGAAAACATAATTAAGAGGTCGATGTTGGAAATGTTTGAAATCTCAATATGCTTCATGGATAAAGATCAAATTTAAAGAACAAATAGAAAATGATCAATCCATTCAAAATGAGAATTTGATCAAATTGTACAGAGCGTTCGATCCGTTGGAGCATATGGATGTATTACTAAGTCGAATAAGAAGGACGAAATTCATGTCTAAAGGTAGGTAGTAATATTTTACGGTGTGATGTGCTTAAAGCGTAAGTACGGGAGACGTATGAAATAAAAGCTTGCAACTTGGACTATATAAGGATGTGAGGATCATGGAGGAGACCTAGAAGGATTATGATCTCACAAGACCAAGGTGGAAGAATCAGAACATGTTAGTGGGCCCTCTCTAAGAATGCACAGGAAACTGTCTGGCTTAAACAACTCTTAACTGCCCTGCTTGACGTCGAGGATGGGAGTCAACCTGTGAGGATTTACTCTGACTATCAAGCAATGATAGCGGCAGTTAAGAATCCGAAGTACCATAGTAGGACGAAACACATTGATGTTAAATATAATTATGCGAAGACTATGGTAGAAGACAAATTGATCACATTTGAATACTTATCCTCCGAGAATTTGGTAGCGGACCCATTGACTAAACCGCTACCCATAGAAGTTTTCGAAAAGCATGTCAAAAAGCTTGGATTGCGTAGGGTTTAGGAGGATAGTATTTTGTCAAACAACATTTTGACTTTCGAATTTTTCCAATTTGAATGGATGAATTGCATTTTGAATTTATGACCTTACGACGTCATAATGTTTGAATTACGTCGGATTTTACTGTCTATAAACTAGTCGTTGGAGTGTAAAACCTCCCAATAAAATATGTCGAATGTGGGCCTAGCCTCGTCACACAGGCTCGGTCGTCTTGACGTAAGAGACACCTCCACCATGTAGAGACCGGCTAAGAACCACTGTGTTTTCTTTTGAATAACCCGGTTAAACAAAACGATCAATTAGTTTCGGGGTAACACGACACGATCTCGTTTTGCACATCGTCGTGATGCACTTAGTTCATAGGAAACCACATTCTGGGCCATATGAAAATCTGCGATAGCGTATGAAATTTCCCACTCCTGATTACTCAGGTTATGTTATCGACGCGCACTTCATACGGCGTGTGCCATGTTCGACCAGGGGTCAGGCTCGGTTGTGCTAGATATAATCCTCGAGATTCAGACGGGAACAAACTTCTCCACCTTGAGCGTGTGACTGATCCCGGATGTTTTATGAAGGAGCACCTGAAGTATTCTCACGGACTCAGAACTCATATCTAAGCTCAAGCTCAATGGTCGCTTCCAGTTCCAGGCGTACGAAGACAGTGCTAAAAAAAACGGCCCAGTGAACACGTTTTGGAAACCGGTTGAGTTTGACTAAGGGTATGAGTTATGGGGATGGTCAAGTTCACCTGTAATTCTACGAATCTTGTATTCACTAAGTGGCCACCAACCGAATATTGGTTGAAGGTTGTGAATACTTGTGCGGATGCCTTGGAGAAGTGTTCCTATGTGGAAACTAGGCAATTTGAGAATAACATTTGACCAAGGATACAGCGCGGCACAGAGATGTATCCAGGTTGATTATAGATTGGGGAATTAACGTTCCACGAACGCTACAACACTCTTAACCGATGAGTATCACGATGTCCGTTGTGTCTGCCGGTTGCACGAAAAACCTCGTATGAACTATTCTGAAGCAAGGACTTGATCGAAGACTAAATGTTGACGTCTTGGTCGACTACATATTAACAGGCATCCTCTCATTCCTGTGAGTGGGAGCTATTGGCATTTGGTGAATGGGCCGCCGTAATAGGAGCCCTTTAATATAAGCCCAGCAGTTAAGGTAATTGAGTTATGTCCCATTAGTAATTTTGGGCTAGGCCTAATATCTTAATTGACATGAGAGGCCTAAAATTGGGCCTCCCTTAGCCCATTACTAGGCCGGCCGAAACATAGATTAAGTAGGTGGGATTTTCCCTCATCCTCTTATAAATAGGGTTGTCAGGGATTTATTAGAGACTAATCACTCATTCTCCTAAGTGTTTAGACAAAATAAATCCCTCTCCGTATTTCCCTATAGTTCGGACGAGACACCTAGGTGAAGGTGCCAAATTGCTTTGAGCAATTTACCCCAAAGATCTGTCCCTGCTAGGAATCGACAAGAGGCTTTGCTGTGGAGACCATTTTGTTTAGGTGATTCCTTAACAAGAATCCTTACAGGAGCCGTCCAGTGGATCGGAACTCCCCTTGAAGATCTTGGGACAACAGGAAAGCAATTACTAGTATTTTCCTCGGTTTCCCTACGTAATTAGATTACCTAGCGTGTACACGTGTTTTGTTTATGTAGTATTTATCCCCTTAAATCCAACATCGGGCTGCTCGTAAACTATGTCTTTCTCAAGCAGCCTATATAAATAAATTGTTGAGAACGTTCAATATCTATGATGCTAAACCAGTGAATACCCCGGTTGTGTTTGGGAGTTCGCAGTCGAAGCGTGACGGCCCAAAAGACCAGGCTGAGCGTGAACAAATGAAAAGTGTAGAGTACCTCAGTATGGTAGGCAATGTTATGTACGCCATCCAATGCACTCGTCCAGATATATGTTCCGCTATGGGCTTAGTAGCACGTTTCCAACCTGACCCTGGTTATCAACATGTACGAGCCGTGAAACAAATTATTCGATATCTAAAAGGTACGGGTGACTACAGACTGTGCTATAAGGGTGGTAAGCTAGAATTAACTGGGTATGGTGACGCCGACCATGGTGGCGATCCGGATGATCGTAAGTCTACATCGGGAGGAGTGTTTCTCCTTGTTAATGCCGTCATTTCATGGATGAGCAAGAAGCAATCATGTTTAGTGCTGTCAACGATGGAATCTGAATTCGTAGCTCTCTCCAAGAATGCACAGGAAGTTTTCTGGCTAAAGAGACTCTTGAATGCCCAGCTTGACGTTGAGGAAGGGATTAAGCATTTGCGCATTTACTCTGACAGTCAAGCAGCGATATGGGCGGTTAATAATCCTAAGTAACATAGTAGGACGGAAAAAATTATTGTTAAATACATTTATTCAACGGGTGTGGTAGAAGACAAGGTGATCACAATTAATACTTGTCATCTGAGATTATGGTGGCATACCCATTAACAAAACCTTTACGCAGGGATGTTTTCGAAAAGCACGTTAACTGCATAGGGTTTAAGAGGCTTGTAATGTGTCAGTAACATTTTTGAAATTTGAAGTAATATTTGAATGAATGAATTGCAATTTGATTTTATGATCTTACGATGTCATAATGGCTAAATTACATCAGACGCACGGTCTATAAACTAGTCGTAGGAGCGTAATACCTCAAACAAAATATGTCGAATGTGGACCTTGCCTCGTCACACCGGAACGGTCGTCTTGATGGAATGGAAACCTCAGCCATGTTAAGACTGGCTAAGAACCATGGATTTTCGAAAGATAAACCTGGTTAAGCAAAACAATCATTTGGTTTTGGGGTTACACGACATGATCATTGTTTTGCGGATCGCCGTGATGAACTATGTTCGTCAATTACCACATTATGGGCTAGATGGGAATCTACGATGGCATATGACATTTCCCATTCCTGATAGTATGTAAGCTCAAGTTATTCTATCGACGTGCACTTCATACTGCGCATGCCACGTTCGACCACGGGGTCAAGCTCGGTTGTGCTAGGTGGAATCTTCCGAGATTCTAATGGCCACAAAAATTTTCACCTTGAGCGTGTCGCTGGTCCCGGGTGCTTACTGAAAGAGCACCCGAAGTAGACTCAAAACTCATATCTAAGGTTGGGCTCAATGTTCGCCTCTAGCGTACAAACACAGTGCCCGGACAAAAAGGCCAAGTAACCACGTACTGGAAACCGGTTGAGTTTGAATAAGGTTTTGATTAATGGGGATGGCCATGTACACCTGTAATTCTCCAACTCTTGTATTCACTAGGTGGCCACCAGCTGATATTAGTTGAATGTTGTGAATGCTTGTACGGATTCCTTGGTGAAGCTTTCATTTGGGGAAACTAGGCAATTGGAGAATAACAGTTAACCAGGGATACCTCGCGACACCGAAAAGTAACAGGTTGACAACGTAATGGGAATCAACATTCCGCGGACGTTACATATCATGTACCTTCTGATTTTGTTTCCGTAGTGATTGTCCCCCAATTTCCAACACTTATAAGCTTTACAATCCAATTACTCAGAAGATTATAATAAACAGAGAAGTGAAGTTTTTTGAAACTAAGTTTTGGGATTGGAATGAGAGAAAAGAAGTTCAAAGACTACAACATGTTGTATTCTCATATGCTAATGGGTTAGATAATGCAGGTGAAACTAATATAGATGATGGAGATGATATAGATGAAGAAGGAGAAGATCTTCATGAAGAGAATCAAGCTACTGGAGTTTCTAATGATGTTGTCTTTACAGAAATTCAACATCAAGGGGTGAAACCGAGAATGTAGTTGAAGAGATTGAAGAAGAGAATGATGTTCAATTACTTGACTATTAAGAGTCACCTACTGCAGTAGGCATTGAAAAAGAAGAAGAGCATCAGTCTATAAATGAAGAACCATAAAGTTCAAGGGCTTGGAGAAGAAGGAGAGCAATCAAGAGACCAAGATACCTAGATGATTTTCAGGTACGAAGTATTCAAATACATAGGAATGAAGAGGATTCAAATCTAAGGATCACGCATCACTTAAGACGACTTAATATCGTGCACCACTCAAGGCGACTTTTCTCGTGCACCACTCAAGGCGACTTTTCTCGTGCACCACTCAAGGCGACTTTTCTCGTGCACCACTCAAGGCGACTTTTCTCGTGCACCACTCAAGGCGACTTTGGCACTTAGCATAAATCTAAGGATAACTCTGATTGGAAGCAACCTCTTTATTTATTGACGGCACAAAATTGGCTTACATCGAATTAAACGATAAACAGCATGCACCACTTAAGGCGATTTTACATCGGGCACCACTTAAGGCGACTTTATCGGGCACCACTTAAGGCGACTTTCTTCAAGCATGGTGTTTCTTCAAGTGTTCCCCACTAAAAGAATGCTTTAACGTTCTGCCATCGAGGTCTTCCAACTTGTACGCATTTGGAGCTGGCATCCCCACGACCTTATAAGGTCCTTCCCATTTTGGTGACATCTTGTTGATTCGATCCAAAAGGGTGAACTCGTTGCAACGCCAAACCAGCTCCCCGAGGAAGAACTGTCGGGACTTCACTCGCCGATTGTAGTACCTGGCCGTCGCCAAACGCATTCGAGCTTGGACTTCATCGGCTTCCCGCCTCTTCTCTTCGAGTAAGTCCAAGTCCAGACGTCTCATTTCATCGTTCGTCAGGGGCTCGTAATATCTCATCCGATGGGACGCCACAGCTACCTCCACGGGGGCGACAACTTCCGTGCCATAAACGAGGCCAAACGGAGTCTCCCCCGTTGATCGTTTGGGTGTCGTTCTAACAGCCCAAAGCACGTTTTCCAGTTCGTTCAGCCACTTGCCCATCAAGGCATAGACCCTCTTCTTCAGGCCATCCATCACGATTTTGTTGGCTGATTCCACCTGGCCATTAGTCTGAGCATGGCGTACGGAAGCAGTCCGATGCTCGATGTTCAACTCCTCCAGATACTCCCTCACCTAAGAGCCGTTAAACGGTGGACCATTGTCGCTGATCACCACCTTAGGAACCCCGTATCTGGACACGATGTGGGTCTGGAGGAACTTGACGATCTGGTTCCCCGTCGTTCTGGCCAATGCCTTCGCCTCTATCCATTTCGAAAAATAATCGATTGCTACAAGTAAATACTTACATTGACCTTGTGCTTGTGGAAGAGGTCCCACCAAGTCGATGCCCCACTGCGCGAAGGGCCAAGCGCTCTTGATGGATGTCAGATTAGCGACCGGAGCCACGATACTCGGGGCGTACCTCTGGCACGCGTCGCAGGATCGGACCAACGCCGTGGCTTCCTTGTTCATCGTGGGCCAATAGTAGCCCAAGTTCAACACCTTCCTCATAATGGATCGGGCCCCTTCGTGACAAGCCGCGACCCCTTCATGCATTTCCTTCAGGATACGATTGGTGTCGGGTTCTAACACACACTTCAAGTACGGGGTGGAGAACCAGCCCTTCTTGTATAGCTGATTGTCCAGCATCACATAATTAGACGCGATCCGACATATCCTGTCTGCCGCTACCTTATCATCGGGGACTGCCCCCGTAGTCAGGTACGCGACTATCGGGGTCATCCAAGTGGGCTCCTCCTCCGATTTTGCTTCAATGGTGCACACCTGCGTCGAGTCGATGGTCGATAAGATCACCTTCTCCAAGAAGTGCACCTTCCGATTTTCTTCCAAGGGTGCCCCCAGGGCAAATTTGCTCAAGGCGTCTGCCTCTACGTTCTCCTCCCTCGGGATTGCCTCGATGTCGAAGCTTTTGAAGCTCTCTTTCAAGGCTTGTACCTCGCGTAAGTATTTCTTCATTATCGGACTCCTCGCTTCGTATCGCCCTTGAACCTGGTTCACGATTAAGGCTACATCGCACTTTACTCTCAAGTGATCGACTCCCGTGCCTTTAGCAATTTTCAGACCCGTGATAAGAGCTTCATATTCCGCTTCATTGTTTGTGGCCTTGAATGTTAAAGCCAAGGCGTATCGGAGCGGTTCACCTTCACCTGGTGGTATCAACAAAAAGCCCGCCCCTGATCCGTCTGAACTCGAGGAGCCATCCGTGTACATTTCCCAGGTATTTTCTTCTTTTGGCTGTTCTGATTGCTCTGCCATCTCTGGTTGTTCTTCTATCGGGACCTCCATAGTTGCCCCCTCTACAGGGCCCGCTTCTTCTAGATCGGGAGCTGTGGATTCTGCTATGAAATCCGCCAATGCCTGGCCCTTAATAGCCGTTCTTGGAGCGAAGTGTATTCGAAATTCACTAAGCTCTACTGCTCACTTCACGAATCTTCCCGACGCATCCGGTCGGTTCAAAAAATGTTTTAAAGGCTGGTTCGTCAGCACAGTGATCTCATGTGCGTGGAAATAAGGCCTTAGCTTCCGAGCAGTAATAATCAACGCAAAGAGGTACTTCTCAACGGCAGGATAATTTAATTCGGACTTGGCAAACGCCTTGCTTACATAATAGACGGGGACTTGATTACCCTCGACAATCTTTACTAACACAGAGCTAATGGCAAATTCAGAAACAGCCAAATAAAGGTAGAGCGGCTCGCCTGGAACCGGTTTCGCCAACGGCGGGAGGGTTCGAAGGTGCTGCTTGAGTGCTTGGAACGCCTCTTCACACTTGGCGGTCCATTCAAATTTCTTGTTGGCCCTTAGGACTTCAAAAAACGGCATTGACCGGTCGCTGGCTTTGGACAAGAAGCGATTCATTGCAGCTAGTCGGCCATTCAGCACTTGTACCTCCCGATGATTTATCGGAGACTGCATCTCCTCGATTGCCCTCAGCTTTTCGGGATTCACCTCAATTCCTCTCTGGCTCACCATAAAGCCCAAGAATTTCCCTGAGTGGACTCCGAAGGCGCATTTCGTCGGGTTTAAGCGAACTTGATGAAACCTCATCCGCTCAAACGCCATAGCTAGGTTGTGCACATGATCTTCGACTTGTCGGGACTTCACCAGCATATCATCCACGTAAGCCTCCATGGTTTTCCCCAGCATATCTCCGAACAGCTTGTTCACCATCCGTTGGTAGGTTGCCCCAGCATTGATCAAACTGAAAGGCATGACATCGTAGTGATAGATGTCACTGTCTACGTAGAACGCTGTGTGGGGAGCGTCTTCCTTGGCCATCTTGATCTGGTTGTAGCCTGAATACGCATCCATAAAACTCAACAGCTCGTGTCCGACGTGGCATCCACCAGCTGGTCGATTCTCGGGAGCGGGTAACAGTCCTTTGGGCAAGCCTTGTTCAGGTCACGGAAATCCACACACATCCGCCATTTCGCGTTAGTCTTCTTCACCAGCACCGGATTAGCAACCCAAGTTTGGAATCGAAGTTCTTTAATAAACCCAGCGTCGAGCAGCCTGCCCACCTCCTGCTGGATCGCGATCATCTTATCTGTGCCCATCAGACGCCTTTTCTGCGTAATAGGCTTGATTGCGGGATCTATCTTCAGCTCATGTACGATCACATCGGGGATGATTCCTGGCATATCGCTCGGGGACTAGGCAAACAGTTCCTTGAACTCTTTCAGCAACTCCACCAATTTACGGGCTGTCTCCTCCGTCAGAGCAGACCCGATTTTCACCTTCCTCTGGGGTCCATCGATCTCGACTTCTTTCAGATCTTCTACGGGGGCGGGGCGCCCAAATTCCTCTCTGGGATCTGTGTCTGTCTGAAGGACAGTCATGGCCTCTCGTCTCCTCCTTCAGGTGGCATTAACATAACATTTTCGGGAAGCCACCTGGTCGCCCTTGACCTCTCCGACTCCGTGGTCGGTCGGGAACTTCATCTTCTGGTGCACTGTTGAGGCGACCGCCATCAGGGGGTTAATTGTGGTCCTCCCGATAATCACGTTGTAGGTCCCCGCGGAATCAACCACAACGAACTCCACGTTCCTCCTTTCTGATTTCCACCCGCTACCAAACTCCACTGGTAAGGTGATTACTCCTAGCGGATAGGAAGTTGAGCCAGAGAACCCGACCATCGGGAAGTTCGCCTCCTTCAGATCTTTCTTTGTTTTCCCCATAGCCTCCAGTGCGTCCATGAATAAAATGTCGGAGGAGCTCCCTCCGTCGATTAGAATTCTCTTCATTTCGAACCCGTCTACATCCAAGGTCACTACCAGGGCGTCGTCGTGCGGTGTTTCCACGCCTATTAGATCTTCCGATGAAAAGGAGATCACCATTTCTTCTTTCAAGGTCCAGGATCGGGACCTCTTACCCAACACCACCGCCGTAGGGACTCTAGAGGCATAGACCTCTCGGGCGGATGAAGTATCACCTCCAGCAGCAAATCCTCCGTGGATCACATTGATAGTGCCCCGTCTCTCCTTGCGAGCACCGTATGACTCTGGATCGGTTCTCTTCTTCTTTAGGGACCGATCGCGGGATCGGGAACGGGACCGCGATCGGAACCGAGAGCGGGATCGACACCGCTTATCCGCGACGAATTCCTTGAGCTTCCCCTTTGATGGGTTCCGATGTAATCGTTAGCCCCGTTAACAGCCAATGGACGGCAAGTAGGTCTAGTGGGCCTCGTAAAAGCCCAGAAGGCCCAGAGGCCCAACACGAAGGGTCCCGACTTTAATAGTCCCGATGTAGGAGCTGAACGCTCCCGATTAGAAGCCTCTGAGTAAGCCCCGATATGCCTTAGTAAAGGCCCCGATAATAAAGCCCCGCAGAGGCTGGACCTGTCCCGTAGAGACTGAAGGTCCTGGGTGGTGATCTAGTATGAGACAACTCTGGAGTCCCCGACAGGAGTCGAGACTTGTGATCAGAGAATAAGACCGAGAAACCCGCCTACTAAATAAGTGTAGTGGGAGGACGGTTAAGATGTAGATAATCTCCCCCGAGAATGCGCAGGGCGTGCCCGAGATACGCGGAAGTATGGGTAAGATACGCAGAGCGTGGGGCGAGATATACGGAATCAAGACGAGATAAACGGAATCGTGGCGAGATACACGGAATCGTGGTTATAACGGCCAAGCCTGGCCTCAGGTAACTCTGGGTGACTTCTCCTCCTATATAAAGGAGGAAGTTACCCCAGAAAAGCATTCATTCTGATACGAACTTAGACTGTGCTTACCACTCCATTGATCACCGTACTCATTTAAGCATCGGAGAGGGATTCTGGGTCACCACCCAGGTCATCCCCTTTTGCAGGACCACGCGGAGCTTAGGAGTCCAATCATTCCGTTAAGGACGTAACAGAGCTTCGCACGTGATCCAACATTGGCGCCGTCTGTGGGAAGTCTTACGAAAAGTCAAGATAGCTTCTACCAGATCAATGGCCGGTGGTGGCAAGAAGAAGCAGGTTCAGGCTGGAAGTTCTCGCCCCGCGGGAACCGTGAATTCCCCGTTGCCGGAACGTGTTGCTGAACAAGGGGAGAATCCTGCTCTTTCCCAGACAGGGGGGCAAGGTGATGAAGTCTCAGTCCGAGACACAGTGAGGGACAGACAGGATGCCCCACGAAGGGAGGAGGATGATGCTCCACCAAACCCGGTGGGCCCTGGAGCTGGAGGTGTCCCGCGAAGGGAGGAAGGATCGTCCTCGAACTCAGAGTTGGCCAAGGCAGTAGCGGAGGCCATGCCGATGTTCCTGGCTGCCATGGAAGCCTTGTTGGACAAGAGAGAGGCCACCCGGAGAGCGGAGGAGCTGCCCCCGCAAGAGGAGTTGCCGCCACCCCCACCGAGGGTGGCCCCAGAGGAACAGGACGTACAGGAGGTTCCGCCCCGGGACAAGGGTAAAGAGCCTATGCATTCCGAGAAGTTCGTGGTTGACGGCCCAGGACCAGTGCAGAATAGGACCATCCCCCTGAATGGTTCCCTCACCGCTGACCAGGTGGTAAAGATTGTTAGCATTTATATGGGTGACCAAAAGCAGATGACGTCGGAGCTGAGGGATCGGTCCAGCCATCCATTCGTACCACGATTGATTGACACCGTCGTTCCGCCTGGGATAGGCATCCCGACAATCAAGGAGTACGATGGGGAAGGAGACCCAGTCCGCCATGTACAGAGGCATGTTCAGGCCTGCATGGGTAGGACTTCAAACGAAGATCTCGTATGCTCATTGTTCCCGATAACTCTGGGAGAAAGGGCCATGACATGGTTCTTCAGCCTTCCGCCAGGAAGTATCACGTGTTGGGCTGACATGCACGACCGCTTTATCAAACAGTATCAAGGTCGGAGACGCCTCCTGAAAAGCGTGAGAACCCTAACCCAGGTGGTGCAAAGACCCGACGAGTCGTTGGCATATTATTACCAACGGTTCACTGCCGGCGCTGCGGAGATTGATGAAGAAATCTCAGAGGGAGAAATGATCCGCACTTTCCTGCGGAACCTGAGCGTTCCGTATGGCTCCGACCTGATGCACAGTGTAGCCGCGAAGGCTATATGGAGTATGGAAGCCCTGCAGGCAAGGGTGAAACAGAAAATCGACGTCCAGGAGTCGAAGATTGCTGCTGGAGAGCTTGATCCCCCGAGGTCGGGGAGAGGAAAACCATCCTCCAAACTGGCGGATGATCGCAAGGGAAACGACAAGACGGAGGGAAGTAGGAACCGTGGTCGTCCCGAAAAGAGGGAGGACAGACGTCCTCCGAAGAAGGATAATCGTGACGGCCGGGTTACTCCCATCAACAGCTCGATGACCTCCGTGCTAGCTGTGATGGACCGACAGGGTCTCGTCCGATACCCTCCAAGGAAAGAATGCGAATTTCTAGGAGGTCGCCCGGATCGTTACTGCCGCTACCATCGGGCTAATGGTCACGACACCGAAAACTGTCGGGAGCTGAAAAAGGAAATTGAGAAGCTGATCCAGAAGGGGAAGCTGAAAGAGTTCATCGGGAAGGGACGGTGCCGATCCCGTTCTAGAAGTCGGTCCCGATCCCGTTCCAAGTCCCGCGACCGGTCCCCGAAGAAGAAGAAGGTCGAGCATGAGGCTTCGGGATCAGGTGCCCGCAAGGAGAGGCGGGGAACTATTAACGTCATCCACGGAGGAATGGCAGCGGGAGGTGATACCTCCGCTTCCAGAGAGAACTATGCTTCGCGCATATCTGCCGCGGTGGTGTTAGGAAAAAGGTCCCGGTCGTGGACCCTGAAGGAGGAAATGGTGATCTCTTTTTCAGCGGAGGATCTAGTTGGCGTGGAGAGCCCTCACGACGACGCCTTGGTCGTGACACTGGATGTGGACGGATTCGAGATGAAGCGGATCCTGATAGACGGAGGGAGCTCCTCCGATATTCTCTTCATGGACGCTTTGGAGGCCATGGGAAAGACGAAAAAGGACCTGACACAGGTGGACTTCCCGATGGTGGGTTTCTCCGGCTCCACTTCCTACCCGTTGGGAATGATTACCTTACCAGTAGAGTTTGGTAGCGGCTGGAAGATGGAGAAGCGAAACGTGGATTTCGTCGTAGTGGAGTCTGCGGGGGCATATAACGCGATCATCGGGAGGACCACTATCAACCCTCTTATGGCAGTCGCCTCGACGGTCCACCAGAAGATGAAGTTCCCGACTGATAACGGAGTTGGAGAGGTCAAGGGCGACCAGGTGGCATCGCGAAAATGCTATGTTAACGCCACTCGACGGAGAAGAAGGGAGGCCATGACTGTCCTTCAGACTGATGCCGATCCTCGAGAGGAGTATGGGCGTCCCGCCCCCATGGAGGATTTGAAGGAAATAGAGATCGATGGACCTCAGAGGAAGGTGAAGATCGGCTCTGATTTGTCGGAGGAAAGAGCCCGAGAGTTGATCGAGCTCTTGAAGGAGTTTAAGGAGTTGTTTGCCTGGTCCCCGAGTGATATGCCAGGAATCAGCCCCGACGTGATAGTGCACGAGCTAAAGATAGACCCCGCAATCAAGCCTATTGCGCAGAGAAGGCGTCCGATGGGCGCGGACAAGAGGATCGCGATCCAGCAGGAGGTGGGCAGACTGCTCGATGCTGGATTCATCAAGGAGCTCTGATTCCAGACTTGGGTAGCTAACCCAGTGCTGGTACGAAAGAGTAACGGAAAGTGGCGGATGTGTGTAGACTTCCGCGACCTGAACAAAGCCTGCCCGAAGGACTGCTACCCGCTTCCGAGGATTGACCAGCTTGTGGACGCCACATCGGGACATGAGCTGTTGAGCTTCATGGACGCTTATTCCGGATACAACCAGATCAAGATGGCGAAGGAGGATGCCCCCCACACAGCTTTTTACGCTGACAGTGACGTCTACCATTACGACGTGATGCCCTTCGGATTAATCAATGCCGGAGCAACTTACCAGCGGATGGTGAACAAGTTGTTCGGGGATATGCTGGGGAAAACCATGGAGGGATATGTGGACGACATGCTGGTGAAGTCCCGACAGGCAGGAGACCATGTCCAGAACTTGGTGGCGGCATTTGAGCGGATGAAGTTCCATCAGGTTCGGTTGAACCCCGACAAATGTGCTTTCGGGGTGAACTCGGGGAAGTTCCTAGGGTTCATGGTGAGCCAGAGAGGAATTGAGGTGAAACCTGAGAAGCTGCGAGCAATAGAGGAGATGCAGTCCCCAAGGAATCATCGGGAGGTCCAGGTGCTGAACGGCCGGTTGGCCGCGATGAATCGCTTCCTATCCAAGGCGAGTGATCGAGCTATGCCATTTTTTGACGTATTGAGGGCCAACAAGAAGTTCGAGTGGACTGAAAAATGCGAGGAACCGTTTCAGGCACTAAAGCAGCACCTCCGTACCCTCCCACCGTTGGCAAAACCAGTTCCAGGCGAGCCGCTCTATCTCTATTTGGCTGTTTCTGAAGTGGCTGTTAGTTCTGTTTTGATTAAGCTTGTCAAGGGCAACCAAGTGCCCATCTATTATGTAAGCAAGGCATTTGCCAAATCTGAAATAAATTATCCCGCCATTGAGAAGTATCTCTTCGCGTTGATTATTGCCGCTCGAAAACTGCGACCATACTTCCATGCCCATGAAGTCACGGTATTGACTAATCAGCCCTTGAAACACTTTTTGAACCGACCGGAGGCGTCGGGGAGATTGGTGAAATGGGCCATCGAGCTGACCGAATTCCGCATTCATTTCGCTCCGAGAACCGCTATTAAAGGCCAGGCATTGGCAGATTTTATAGCTGAGTCTACGGCACCCGATCTAGAAGTAACGGGTCCCGCAGAGGGGGCAACCATGGAGGAAGTCCCGACAACAGAACAACAGCCAGAACAACCAAATGAGGAGAATACTTGGGAGATGTACACTGATGGTTCATCGAGTGTAGAAGGCTCGGGGGCAGGATTCGTGTTGATACCGCCCGGTGGAGGCGAGCCCCTACGATATGCCTTGGCGTTGACATTCAAAGCCACCAACAATGAAGCGGAGTATGAGGCTCTCATCACATGCCTCAAGATTGCCAAGGGTACGGGGGTCGACCATTTAAAGGTGCAGTGCGATGCCAGCTTGGTTGTAAACCAAGTCCAGGGAAACTACGAAGCTAAGAGCCCGACAATGAAGAAATATTTGCACGAGGTGCAGACTTTGAAGGGAAGCTTCAAAAGCTTTGATATCGAGGCAATCCCGAGGGAAGAAAACGCGGAAGCAGATGCCTTGAGCAAGTTCGCCCTGGGAGTAGCCCCCGAGGAGAATCGGAAGGTGCATTTCCTAGAGAAGGTAATCATCTCAAACATTGACCCAGCGGAGGTCTGTGCTATTGAGACAGGGTCGGAGGAAGAGGAGAAGCCTACTTGGATGACCCCAATGATCACGTACCTGACTACTGGGGTACTCCCCGATGACAAAGTGGCAGCTGTCAGGTTGCGGCGGATCGTGGACAACTATGCAATGGTGGACAACCAGTTATACAAAAAAGGGTATGTAAAGCCTTTTCTAAAATGCGTAGCAGAGCCTGATACAAATCGGATCCTGAGGGAGTTACACGAAGGAGTCGCGGCCTGTCATGAGGGAGCCCGATCTCTAGTGAGGAAAGCATTAAACTTAGGCTACTACTGGCCCTCGATGAACAAAGAAGCGACCGCGATGGTCCAATCCTGTGATGCATGCCAGAGGTACTCCCCAAATATCGTGGCTCCCGCCGCGGACCTGATGCCCATCAGAAGTGCATGGCCCTTCGCGCAATGGGGAATCGACTTGGTGGGACCACTTCCCCAAGCGAGAGGTCAGTGCAAGTACTTACTCGTGGCTATCGACTACTTCTCAAAGTGGATAGAGGCCAAAGCATTGGCTAGAACGACGGGGCAGCAGATCCTCAGGTTCCTTCAGACTCAGATCATATCCCGGTACGGGGTCCCGCGAGTATTGATCAGCGACAACGGCCCTCCATTCAATGGGGCTCAGTTGAAGGAGTACCTGGAGGAATTGAACATCGAGCATCGGACCGCTTCAGTCCGCCACGCCCAGACCAATGGCCAGGTAGAGTCAGCCAACAAAATCATGATGGATGGCTTGAAGAAGAGAGTCTATGCCTTGCAGGGCCATTGGCTGGATGAGCTCGAGAATGTGCTATGGGCTGTGAGAACAACACCCAAGCAATCAACAGGAGAAACTCCGTTTGGCCTGGTTTATGGCACGGAGGCGGTTGCTCCCGTAGAAATAGCAGTGGCGTCCCACCGTGCGAAATACTATGAGCCTCTATCAAATGAGGAAATGAGACGTCTGGACCTAGACCTACTCGAAGAGAAGAGATGGAAAGCTGATGAAGTCCAGGCCCGGATGCGTCTGGCAACAGCCCGATATTATAATCGGCGTGTCAGGTCCCGACAATTCTTTGTGGGAGAACTTGTCTGGCGGAGGAACGAGTTTGTTCATCAAGATCAGATCAACAAGCTGTCACCAAAATGGGAAGGACCCTACAAGATCGTGGGGATGCCAGTGCCCAATGCATACAAGTTAGAGGATCTCGAAGGCAAGACGTTGAAGCATTCCTTCAGTGGTGAACACTTGAAGAAGTACCATGTTTGATATGAAGCCGCCTCGAACGGCGCAAATTGTCTATCAATAAAATCCGATGTAAGCCTACTTTGAATTATTAGTGAATAAAAGAAGTTGCCTTCCGATCAAATTGCTTTCAAATTTATTCTAACTGTTAATAAGACGTCCTAAGTGACGCGACAAAAGCCTTCCAAGGTACGATGAAAGCCCCGCGGGGGACGCGTAAGTCGTCTATATGGCGCGGCCAAAAGCCTTAACAGGTATGGACAAAAGCCCTACGGGGTACACGTAAGTCGTCTATATGATGCAACCAAAAGCCTAGGTATGAAAAGGCCCTGATGGGTCCGCATAAGTCGTCTATATGACGCGGCCAAAAGCCTTAACAGGTATGAAAAAGCCTTAATAGGTCTGCGTAAGTCGTCTATATGATGCGGCAAAAAGCCTTAACGGGTACGACTAAGCCGTCCAGTAGAGACGCAATGAAAGCCCTAAGGGGTACGAAAAGAGCCTTGAAAGACGAGAAACCTTAAGTGGTGAAGTCCCGATTTTGGACGAGAAGCCTTAAGGGGTGAAGTCCCGATTTTGGACGAGAAGCCTTAAGTGGTGAAGTCCCGATTTTGGCCGAGAAACCTTAAGTGGTGAAGTCCCGATTTTCGACGAGGAACCTTAAATGGCAAAGTCTCGAAGTAAAACATCGGAAGGACGAATGAAGTCACCTTAAAGGGTGTGTCGGAACGCTCTAAGTAACGAATTTTAAGGCTACTTTAGATAAAGTGCAAACGAGTATCGGAGTCAAGACAGATGGAAAGAAAACTATTTATACAAAGGCTCGAAGGCCAAGGAGTTCGTTACAAGAGACAAAGGAGAAGAACAACAAGGACTAAAAAGTAAGCACTAAACTTGGTCCTTGGGGGAAGATGGATCCTCAGCAGCGTCGGAGGGAGCAAGGTCTGGAAGGGCTTGGGCGGAAGGCTCCGCAATTGACGGAGTCAGGTCCACAGCAGCAGTCTCTTCACTCTCCGCGGGGAGGTTGAAATACTTCTCCGCGAAGGGGGCAAGTGTCTCGGACTTCTTGAAGTCGATGGAATCCGCATAGGCTGTGTAGAGTTCTTCGACAGCGTTGAATAAAGTATCCTCCACCTCGGACTTGCAGAACTCCACAGCAGCCAGCTTGAATTCTTCAGAGTCCCGATACTCCTTATGGCCCTGAAGACGACCCTCCTCACGGCCTTCCTCGAGACCTTGAGCCTTTGCCTCAGCTAGTTTGGCAGAGAACTCTGCCCTTTCCGCTTCAAGCTTGGCTTTGGCTTCTGTCAGAAGATCCGCGAAGACGTTCTTCTCACGAATGAGTTGCTGCTTCTCCTCCTCATTCCGCTGCTGGTCCGCTTGGGCCATCTTCCGTTCTCGACGCATGACAGCCTCATGGTCGTGGACCTTCTTGAGCAGGCTTGTGGACATGTCATCGAGGAGAGCCTTCTCCTTAGCCATCTTATTTTTGGCCGCCACCGCCTCGTCGCGCTCCATCTGAAGCTTGGCTAAGGCTTCAGGGTCCGCCCTGGCCTCTGCCTCCTCCAAGGCGCTCTTTAGAGCCAAGGCGATGGCGATGCAACGCTGCCGGTCCGCAGTTTCCTAGGGCGGGAGAGAAAAAGATAAAACTCAGAGATTGAAGGTAGGAGTCAAGAAGAGAATAAGGCGGTAGGATATTACCTCCATCCGGCGGACGGCCATGGAACGGAACTCCTCTTCGATATCCTCCCGTGACAGATAAAGTGGCTTCCTCAGAGCAGGGGGAATCGACCCTGATAACAAGTGTAGGGCCAAGTCGGCCTCAAGATTGTCCCGACGGATCGAAAACCCAGCGAGGGATTCAATCGGACGCCAGGGAAGCGCTGCCTGGTCGGAGGTGTAAATCTTGTACACCTCGTCCATCGGAAGACGGGGGATGGGCTCGGCCCCGGGGGTGGCAGGAACTACCTCTGTAGGAGGTTCGGGAGATGGAGTGAGGAAAACAGGAGGAGGACTCTTGGACACGTCCCTAGCAGCAGGCCGTGCGCTCCTAGACCTCGACCTGCCACGGGGGATCAAGCCTCCCTCTTCAGGCCCTTCAGCAGATGGAGAAGCCTCCAAGTCAGTTACTGGGCGGAACTGAGCTTCCGCCGGTATATCCTCTAACAGCAATTCTAACGGGGCCGCAGTCCCCGCCAGATTAACAACCTCCGTCGGGATAAGAGCCTCCAAGGGACCTGCGGTAGCGGGACGAATAAGGATGAATTTAATCTCTTGGACCCGCGTCTTCCGACCGGCGGGGATAAACTCCTTGGGAATTAATTCTTTATATTTTGTAATTGCACGGCGAACGCGCTTACCTTCCTCGACAGTGGTGGCCCCAAAGGCCTGCTCTATCTCCTCCCGTCTGGCCTTCTTGGCCACGACTGGCTCCTCAGTCGGAGGAGCAACAGCTAGGGGAGTGGAGGAGGAAGCCCCTTTCTTCACCAGCTTGCGCTTCCGCCTGGAACCGCCCTGGACAGCATCAGTCTCGCCCTGCTTCATAACGAGATGAGTCAACAGAGAAGCCTTCTTGGCTGCAAAAGTAAAAATAAGATGATTAGAAATATTACCCAGACGACTAAATCCGCAGAAACGGAATCTAGGAGTCGAACTCCGACGGCAATCAGATGCCGCTCCTGAAGCTTGTTGGCATCCATGGGAATGAAGTTGTCCCCCCAGCGGTAAATTTGAACCATCCGAAGGGTGTTGAGGTCATCCTCGGAATAATCTTGAAGCTTGGGGGCAGGGTCCGCCATAACCTCCCATCGGGGCCAAGGAATGGAGCTATGCTGGATGAAGAAGTAATACTTCTTCCAGCCACTGTTGTCGGAACCCGAGTCGCGGATCAGAATCCGATCCTTGTGAAACTTCCAGGTTTCGCTGTCCCAGCCGAAACGAGAAAGTTGCTCCTTTGTCCACTTAGGGAGTCGGGGAGTGAAGGAGCAGACGCCGGATTTATTGCACTTCATACCGTAAAAAGTGCGGAATAGCAAAAGACTGTATGTCCATTGCTGGCGATGACACAGGAGCTGGAAGGCATTCCACACGCGGATGGCGTGTGGGGAGAAAGTACAAGGATGTGTTTTGTAAAAATTGCACATCTCCACCATGTTTCCACAGAAGGGGAACCGAATCCCCGCACTTATCTGTCCGGCGGAAACAAATACCTCCCCGGCCCGAGGAGGCGTGATAATGTGCCTCCTTCTGCCAGCAGTGTGGGATTCATAAGGGAAACGAGGCTCCCAATCCGAGGTGATACACCCCTCCCTAAGGGCCGCCTCATACGAACCCTCGGATATTTCATTGACAGCAAATTCAAAGAAGAAGGGAGCCCTAACCTCAGAACTAGCTTCGTCTAAAACAATTACAGACAAGGAGAATTGAGAAAAGAGGGATAAACAGTAATCAAGTTGCGAAAATGTAGAAAAGAGGTCCTTACCAGACATGGTCGGTGGTCAAAGGGTGAGGAAGATCGGAGAAGTTGAAGTAGCCTTGATCACTTGAAGCACCAGGAGAAGCTAGGAGAGAACTTCGAAGGCAGGAAGGTCTGAAAGCGAAAGAGTGCAGAAGAAGTGAATGGGACCGAGGTCTTCCCTTTTATAGGCCAAAGGACAACTGAAGGGACATAATCGTGACCGTTGAAGACGAAACGATTCGATCACAACCGTTGAACTAGGGAGACGGTACGGAGGGGACAGCTGGATGGGCTGGATCTGCACCGTTGAAGAGGAAGCGACGCGATCTTAATCGACGAGATTATAGGCACGGAAAGGACGGGTGTGATGTCACAGTTACCTTTTCAGAAAACAGCAGTCACGCTGATTTAAACACCGTTTCTCTATCCTCAGGCATTTAATGCTGCAGTAACCGAGGAGCCTCCTCGGATTTGGCAACTGCCCGTGGGGCCTGGTGGGCCCAAGACAATCATAAGAAAGAGACTCTGATACGTAATGACCACACGCGAGGATCAAAACCTCCGACGGTGGTATTGGAAGGTATGAAGACAAAAGCCTCTAATTGAGACATCAAAAATTGCAAAGGTCAAAACCCCCGACGGTGGTATCGGAGGATGCAAAAACGGAAACCTCCGACAACGAGGTCAAAAAGCATGAATTAGAAGACATGGCGAACTAAAGTCCCCCATGTCTTGGGGGCAAATGATGGGTTCCGATGTAATCGTTAGCCCCGTTAACAGCCAATGGACGGCAAGTAGGTCTAGTGGGCCTCGTAAAAGCCCAGAAGGCCCAGAGGCCCAACACGAAGGGTCCCGACTTTAATAGTCCCGATGTAGGAGCTGAACGCTCCCGATTAGAAGCCTCTGAGTAGGCCCCGATATGCCTTAGTAAAGGCCCCGATAAAGCCCCGCAGAGGCTGGACCTGTCCCGTAGAGACTGAAGGTCCTGGGTGGTGATCTAGAATGAGACAACTCTGGAGTCCCCGACAGGAGTCGAGACTTGTGATCAGAGAATAAGACCGAGAAAACCGCCTACTAAATAAGAGTAGTGGGAGGACGGTTAAGATGTAGATAATCTCCCCCGAGAATGCGCAGGGCGTGCCCGAGATACGCGGAAGTATGGGTAAGATACGCAGAGCGTGGGGCGAGATATACGGAATCAAGACGAGATAAACGGAATCGTGACGAGATACACGGAATCGTGGTTATAACGGCCAAGCCTGGCCTCAGGTAACTCTGGGTGACTTCTCCTCCTATATAAAGGAGGAAGTTACCCCAGAAAAGCATTCATTCTGATACGAACTTAGACTGTGCTTACCACTCCATTGATCACCGTACTCATTTAAGCATCGGAGAGGGATTCTGGGTCACCACCCAGGTCATCCCCTTTTGCAGGACCACGCGGAGCTTAGGAGTCCAATCATTCCGTTAAGGACGTAACAGAGCTTCGCACGTGATCCAACACCCTTCTGGATCAGTTTTTCGATCTCCTTCTTTAGTTCCCGGCAATGGTTGGTGTCGTGACCATTTGCGCGGTGAAACCGGCAGTAGCGATCTGTGCGAGATCCCAAGAATTCTCCATCCTTCTTTGGGGGGTACCTGGAGATACCTTATCGTTCCATGACCGTCAGTACCTCCGCCATGGAGCAGTTGAGAGGAATGTCGAGATCCTCCCGCTTATCCTTCCTTGAAGAACGCCTATCGTCCCTACAATCAGGTCGGCCTCGATTTCGACTGCTTTCGATCTTACCTTTTGACTTGCGATCATCGAAAGGTTTAACCGACTGCTTCCCTTTATTCGACTTAGGGGGCTCCAGCTCTCCCGCGGCTATCTTCGACTCCTGGACATCGATTTGCCGTTTCACCCTCTTCTGTAGCGCCTCCATATTCCAGACAGCTTTCTCAGCCACGCTGTGCATCAGGTCGGAACCATAGGGGGCCGTTAAGTTCCGAATGAAGGTACGAATGGTCTCACCTTCCGAGATCTCTTCATCGATCTCCGCCACACTGGCAGTGTACCGCTGGTAATAGTGCGCCAGCGACTCATCGGGCCTCTGCACCACCTGGGTTAGGGACCTCACGCTCTTCAATAAACGTCTCCGACCCTGATACTGCTGAATGAATCGGTCGTGCATATCCGCCCAACAAGTGATGCAGCCTGGGGGCAGACTGAAGAACCAGGTCAAGGCTCTTTCTCCGAGTGTGTTTGGGAACAATGTACACACTATGTCTTCATTCGGGGCTCTTCCCAGGCACGCCATGAGGTGCTTCTGGACATGGCGAACCGGGTCTCCTTCGCCATCGTACTCCTTTATCGTAGGGATGCCTAGCCCAGGCGGGGCTAGGGTGTCGATGAGTCGGGGAACGAAGGGATGAGTGGATCGATCCCTTAGCTCCGACACCAGCGGCTTCTGCTCTCCCATACAGATGTTCACGATCTTTACCACCTGGTCGGGAGTGATGGGACCGTTCAGGGGAATGGTCCTGTGCTGTACTGGTCCTGGCCCATCAACCACGAATCTCTCCGACTGGCCGGATGCCCTACTTCTGTCCTGGCCTCGGGGCGGGGCTTCCTGGGCGTTCCGACCCTCTGTTGGTGGGGCCACTTCTTCCAACGGGGGCATCTCCTATTGCCTCCTCGCAGCTTCTCTCCGATCCAAGAGAGCCTCCACGGCTGCCAGGAACATGGGCATGGCTTCTGCCACGGCCCTTGTCAAGTTTATAGCTGGGGGAGCCTCCTGCCCCCTGTTGCCCTGGTGCTGAGCAGCAATCTCTTCTAGACCTTCATTATGCCCTCCTGTCTGGGAGAGCTCAGCCGGGGGATGGTTCCGGTTTTCCTCTTGTTCTGGCACTGAATCCAGATTTGTTGCAGCGGGGTGACGGGAACCACCGGATTGTCCCTGTCTCCTGTGCTTGCCAGCCGTCATCGATCGAGTAGAAGGCATATCAGCTTTTTGTTTGGTTCCCACAGACGGCGCCAATGTTGGATCACGGTGGAACTCCGGTACGGACTTTGACGGCAATCCTAGCTCCTTTGCTCCACGCAATCCTGCAAGAGGGGATAGACCGGGCGGTGACCCAGAATCCCTCTCCGATGCTTAAATGAGTGCCCAATACGAACTGGCAAGCAATAATCTCAAAGGGTATGTAATTCAACGTAAGTGTTCTGAGGTGACCTCTTGCCCTTTTATAGGCGAAGAGATGCCTCAGGTACCTGGTGAACCATTGGGGGTGGTTAGCCTGTATCCCGCGTATCTCGGATGTGATCCCGCCTATCTAGGCCATGATCTCGCTTATCTCGGCCACGCCCCGCGTATCTCGGCCACGCTCCGTGTATCTTAACCACGTTCCGCGTATATCGGCCACGCCCCGCGTATCTTGGCCTTATCCTCTGGTAACGAGTCCCGACTCCCGTCGGGGACTCCAGAGTTATCTCATTGTGTCACCGCTCGGGGCCCCTCGTCATCGTGACAGGGCCAATCGTTCTCAGGGATTTGTCATCGGGGCCTACCTAAAGGCTTATCATCGGGAGCTTCCAGCTCAGCTGTCGGGATCGACTCTGTCGGGACCTTTCATCATCGGGACTCCCTTCGTCGGGACCCTTCTCCTAGGTCATCTTGGCCTTCATTTGGGGCCTGGTGGGCATGTTTGCCGTTTCCTCACCGTTAAAGGGCCTGACGGCTGTAGTCGAACCCATCATCCTCAAGCTCGAAAATCCATCTTCTATGGAGGGCTACAGAATGGTGACACTTGTCCAGGTATTCGGACATCAAATCTGGCATATTCTGATTTGAAGAACGTAAATCAAACTTGGGTAGCTGTTGTGTATTAGTCCTTGCGAGGCCATGAGTCTTGGATTTGACCTCAGTTCTCATGGTTAAGGGCTTTTCTGGTTCCCTGGTGGCATCTTTTTTACCTCTGGATTCATAACCTTCTTTTCACAAGCAAACTGCACGTTTGGCTTCATTGTGGTCCTTGATTAGGAGGTTGCAAGAAATAGCCTTTAAAATATCATTGGCACCATGTCTGAGAGGTGTGTCTTTTTTGTAATTGGCAATGATTGTAACGAGACAATCCATGGACTTTTATGGCTTGTTTAAACACTGCAACAACAGTGGCCGCGAATGAAGTGGTGGTGGCTGCAGTGGAGTCGGCAATGATGGCAGCAGCGACAGCGGCTAAGGTGGTGGCTGCTGTGTTAGGGTCGGGGTCAGGTGTGAGATCGCCAGTGGCGCGGGATAGGAATCGGCGACAACAACCAGATCAGAGTTGGCTCTGTGGCAGGAGGCTCCAATCTATATTTGTCAAACAATTTGGAAAATTGGGCATCTTTTCCCCGTTGCTTTTCCTCATATTTGTAGAATATTATGTCAAAACCAAATTTAAGCTCAAGCAGAAGCTTCTCGATTTGCTAAGGATCAGTCATAGGATCGTCGGTTCTAATACCAAAATGTCATGGGTTTTGAAACCCTAACAACTAATCTATCTAAGAACTAGATAACTGAAATAACATGATAGCTGAAATAACTTTTCTGCCTGTCTTCTTATTCAATAAATGTGTCCTTTATATAGGAATAGTCCAGTAAATCTAAATGGATATGATACTCTAATAGATAACAATACCAAATATAATATCTAATCTTATCACTAATAATAGATCTAACATTATCACTAATATTAATCATACTTATAATATATTCTACTATATTATTGATAATTATATCCCTAACATATGACTGTTACTTTGGTAGGGTTTTGTATTTAAGGGTGAGGAACTCCAAATGAAGGATCAGTTCCTGTCAGTGTTATCAGAACCGAACCGGGCCGGCGGTTCGACCTGGTTTGAATAGGAGGATGTAAGTGAACCCGGTTCGAGTAAAATAGGAGGATGTAAGTGAACCCGGTCCAATCTCCCGGTTTTCTGAGAACCGGCCGGTTCTGGACGGACCTGTCAAAATAATAAAGTAATTTTTAGTAGCCACACTTGTATAAGTTTCTAGGAGATGGGTAGAAAAATTTGGAATAACCTAGATAGTGCTTAGTTGGGTTAGTGTTCTGGAGATTTCTAACTCTAGAAACTCTTGCATATGTCGGTCTTGCATATGTCGGTCTTGCATATGTCAGTGAATTACTCTATACAGAGGAGTGTAATTTTTTTGGCTGTAGCTAATCCACCAACATAGCGAATGTAAGGTTTCTACAAGTTCTCCTACCAAGCATATTTAGAGTGTTATATATATATATATATTTGAGTTCTTCGTTAGCTATTAGATACGGTCTTGGGCAAGTGCAATTCTGCACTTCGTTACTTTTACATGGTATCAGAGCCACTCCCATAATAGCGCGGTACGAGTTAAGATCGGGATTGAAGAACTCGGGGACTCAAAATATGGATGCTGTCGGTCGCGTGATTGGACAATGAATGGATTTATTTAAATCGTGCAATTACCGGATTTGAAAGTCATACATGGATTCGTATCTCGTGAGCGAAGACTTGTGGGATGTCGTTGGAGGCAATGATGCAACCGCCCCGGAGGAGACTGCTGGAAACGATGAAGAGATCAAATGCTGAAAGTGGAGGAATGCTAATGTGGAGTTTGCCTTGAAGACGTCGATATGATCAGCGGTGTTTGAGAATATCTCACGATGCACCTCTTCCAGTTCGAATCTGGAAGACGCTAGACCAGTTATAGAACAAGAAGAACGAGGCGCGGTTACAGATGTTGGAGATGGATCTGGCAAATGCAAAACAAGGTGAGTCTTTTATTTCACAGTTCTTTCTAAATGTGAAGAACTTATGTTCGGAAATTAATCTAATCAACCCGGAGGAGACAATTTTGGAGGCGCGGATAAAACGGTCCGTTATTTGGAGATTACGTCCAGAGTACATACCGTTTGTTACATCGATTCAAGGGTAGGATCAACAACCATCCTTGGAGGAGTTTGAGAACCTTCAAGCTTCATAGAATTTGCTGGCTAAGAAAATTGCCGGGATAAAGCTGGAGGAAGATCAATGCGCACTCGTGGCTCAGGTGAAGGAGAATGACGCCAGAAGAAAAGTTGGTGGTGACTCGGAGTCCTCGCGTAAGAAAAACTTCACTAGTTATCAGTGTGGGAAGCCTGGACATCTGAAGAGAAATTTTCGGACCAAACTGAAGGAGAGCAACATGGTGGAATCTAAGATCTCAACCGAAGATGAAGAATGGGCTAAAGTTTTCTAGCCAAGACCACTCCCACATGTGCATTCGTAGCTCGAAACTCGAGAAATGATGGATTGTCGATTACGGTTGTGGTCATCATCTTACTGGAGATATGAATCAATTTTCGAATCTTCGCTGTCATGAAGGAGAAGAAGTTATAGTCACAGCGGATCATAATGTTCACCATGTTGAGAAGGAAGGTATTGTTTTCATCAAGAGTAGCGGAGGAACATCGATTAAGCTCGATAACGTTTATCATGTTCCCGGAATGAAGAGAAATCTCCTTTAAGTGGAAAATGCAGTCGACTCAGGTATGTACATTTTATTTGGTCCGAATGATGTGAAGTTTCTTAGAAGTGTTGAGATGATCAAGACAGATGTAGTTCACATCGGTGAGCGAGTAGTCGACATATTCGTAATATCGGCTTCAAGTAAAAAGACTTTTTCAAAGAAGGTTCATGGAAAAAGGGGGAGCTTGAATCCTCGCGGAGACGTCCATGGCGGAGCCGATGATAAACAAATGGTGAAGCAAGGATCGGGAAGATTGATCACCAAGCCAGTTTTTAATCGGGATAAAAATCGCATATGCGCTTAATCTTGCTTCCTTGCAAGTCCGGCAGTTAAGAACCGGTTGATGTCTCGAGATGAAGATAAGGAAGAGTCGGACTTGGATATGTCTACGGGAGTTAAAGTGGTGTCACCGACAATAGGAGAGAAGCGTCAACAAGATACATTGTCACTTGTTAAAAGTTCGGTCTTCGATAAAAGAGGATACCACAAGGCCTCAAGGAAAGTGAGAGAATTAAAGCCACAAAAGACCAACGAAAGAAGCTATTGTTGAACGATTACAGATGGAGGTAACAAGATAAGAAAAATGAAGACATCAAGGAAACAAAGATACGAAAGACCAATTAACTCGACATTGCACGCAAGGGCGAAGCACATTAAGTTTCAACATCATCCTATTCGGGAGAAGGTGCTAGACAGGTCGTTCGACGCGGTAGAATTTCAAAGCAATGAAGATATTGACAATATTTTCACGAAGTCGCTCTCGAATGGTCAATTTGAGATATCACGGTAAATGTTAGAGTTAGTTACTAAAAATTACTTTAAGGGGGAGTGTAAAATAATAAAATAATTTTTAGTAGCCACACTTGTAGAAGTTTCTAGGAGATGGGTAGATAAATTTGGAATAACCTAGAGAGTGCTTAGTTGGGTTAGTGTTCTGGATAACACGCCGCCAGCAACGTATCTTGTATTGTTATTGTTAGTTTTTTTCTCAAACTTCTGAAATCCCTAAATCCGTAAAATGGCGTTCAAACATCTCGAAATCCCTAAATCTTCGACTTCACCGGGCCTTTCAAATTTTCAACTCGTAAATATTCGGTCGTCTGAGGCCTCCGGCGGAATGAATTGGTACTTTGGAGTTGGAGAGAGGATGGAGCTACAGTTTTTCGAGGTGGATCTTGTTGGATCACGGTGGAACTCCGGTACGGACTTGGATGGCAATCCTAACTCCTTTGCTCCACGCAATCCTGCAAGAGGGGAGTAGAGGGCAGTGGCCCAGAATCCCTCTCCGATGCTTAACGTAAGTACGGCAGTCAACAGGGCAAGCAAGCAGTATTTGTGTATATGTAAAACGTAACGTTAATCTGGAATAACTTCCCTCCTTTTATAGAGGAAAGGCTATCCCAGTTACCTGATTAGGCGGTTGGATTGTGATCCACTATCCCACATATCTCGCTGTATATCTTGCCACGTATCTTGTACAGTTATACGTATCCCACGTATCTCGGCCATTATACCACTACTGTGATCATGGCGAGATTTCCGGGATTGTGCTCTTATTGGCGAGTCTCGATCATTATCGGAGGCTCCCAAGTGGCATCGTTGAGGATTCGGTGTCGGGGAATGGTGTCAACTCCCATATCGGGATCGACTACGTCCAGGTCCGACATCTTCGGGGCTCTCCCCTATCGGAGCCATACTTGCTCGGGGCCATTCACTGTCGGGGCCTCCTTCCGTCGGAGCCCTTAGCCTTCCAGCAGCCCAGCTCCTAGCCCACCGGGCCTAGTCGCCGTTTGCCAATCGTTAAGGGGCCTAGCGGCCTTCGCCGGGGCCCATCATTTGCCCCCAAGACGTGAGGGACTTATAGTGCGTCGCGTCTTTCAATATCGGACCCTTTCACATCCCCGTCGGGGGTCTTTATTTGAAACGTTGGAGGCCATTGCCCTACTTGTGTCGGAGGCCTTTGCCTTGGATCTCTTCAAGATCCTTTGGGATCCTGCTTGGATTCGAGGGGATTTCTTGATCAGACCAGCATTAAATGCTGATAGGAGGTGAAGGAACGTTTCGGGTTCTGCACGCCTGCTTTCTGAAAAAGCACTTTTCAACCGCCCCGGTACGTCATTATTCTTGTCTTATCTGTCCCATGCGTTCTGACGGTTCAGATTAAAACCGTTTCGCCTTCTTCGAATTAGCACGTTTCTCCTTGGACGATTATGATTGAATCGTTTTGAATTCTGTGGCTCAGATTGCCCACCTCTTCAGTTCCCTTTTCCTTCTCTTATAAAACCCTAAATCCAGACATTGTTTCACTTTTCCTTTACTTCTCCTTCTTTGCGATCCCAAGAGCCCTAATTCTTCTCTCTTCAAGGTTTCACCGGCGTTTCCAGCATCCAGATTTTCCGATCAAGACTTCAGTCACTATGTCTGGTAAGATTCTTCACCTTATTACTCTTTTCCTTTTCATCTTTGATCTTCTTAGGTTTCAATTTTCCCTTCCTTCCTTCCCTCGACGATTTTCAGCCGAGGGATCTGCCACTGTTGGACCACCTTTCGTCTTCAAGTATCTCAAGAACTTGCTTGCGCCTATTAACTACGATAGGGCTTGTATAGAGTGTGGTATCTTTGAATCCTCCTTCGGGGCCCGCTATCCCTACGAGCAATCCCAATTCAATCCTCGCGATGCCCAGATTACGCTCCCCAAAGGAGATGAGGTGTTCATCTCCCCAGGGCAAATTCGTGCGGGAATCCGACTCCCTTTCTGTCCGAGTTGGGTGGAGTTATGCAACCACTACATGACTTACCCCACGACCTTCTCTCCACACGCAATCCGTACATGGATTGCCTTCCAAGTGTGGTGTGATATCAACAAAGAGGATTGGAGCTACACTCTGGAGCTTTGGCGGGTCCTCTACAAGATGACCTGTAATAAAGATGGTATCTGCTCCTTCACCCCCCGCCAGCCCGAGGGGACCGACGAGCAGTATAAGGAGATGGGTTGGGATAGGAAGGTGTCCTGGAGGATTTGCAAGGAACGGGCCATCATCCATGATAAGGGGCATGACAATGCCAACTGGAAAGAACAATACTTCTTCATCAAGCCTGGTCCCATCGAGTGGCCGAAGACCGTCGTGGAAGCTGATCCTCCTGTGCCCTTCCGTTCATGGTCGGAGCAGACCAAGAGGGCCTTGATGCTTATACAGGCCCGTCGCTGGGAGGAGGGTTATCAGCCCTTCAAGGCCACTTCTGTCACTGACCAACAGCGGATCAAAATTTCCATTATGCTGATTGATCCCAAGGCCGGGGGAAAAATTCATGATGGTGTTTCCAATGTAATTCTCTGGGTAATCTTCTAATTATTTCTTGTTTCCACTGCTTACAGCCCCTCGATCATCGCTGACCGCCCATCTATTTCAGGAGGATACCGATGCCTCCCATTCGCTGAAGCGCAAGAAGAAGTCCTCCAGGAGAAAGGCTTCTGCCACGTCGGGGCCGTCTCGGAAGAAGGCGAGGACCTCCGAGGCACCAATGTCTGCCCCCACCCCCGAGGGGCGGACTAACACGGACGTGGTCAAGGCCGCCTTCGGCGTCCGCTCCGAAAAGGAAGGTAAGGAAGTTTTTCGTGCTATAAAAAGATATAGAGAGTTGGTACCTCAAGACCTTCAAGCCTCCGACATGGAAGGGCGGATTAGGGATGTCAGGAATATCCTCCGAGGGGAAACTTCACATGTTCTCGAAGCGGGTTGTTACGACTTTTTCGGCCAAGAGAGATATATGGAGCGTTGTTTAATTTGGCACACCGATATCAATTTACTTCCTCACCTTATTCGCCCCGCTGCAGGTCCCGCGGACGTCGCCCCTGCTGCACCTGCCTCAGACCCCGCGCCTGCAGCGGAGCCGGTGGTGGAAGATGCCCCGACGGAAGCCCGTGGTGAATTCGGTCGGGTGACCAGCTTGGAGGACTCCCCTTCCGAGGATCAAGCTGAGGAGGAAGGCCTAATCCTCCGAGGAAAATCGAGGTCGACTCCTGCTAAGTCACCTGGTAAGGAGACGTCTCCACTCCCCTTCACGCCACCATCGTCACCAGTCAGGGGCGCGACCCCCGAAGTTCGGCCAAGTGAAGATGGGGGAGTTCGTCTGGTAGTACCTCCATTCCCCTTGGATGGAGACTACTACCAGGCCTTCTCTTCGGACCAGAGCGCCGAGCCTTGGAGACCGGTGGAGTCTCTACAGGGGGTTCCTCTACGTCGAGGGTGCCAGGAGGAGAACCTGGCCCTGCACTTGGTGTCGGGCTCGATCCCGCCCTCACTGAGGCGTCCCCTTTCACTGGAAGGGGAGGACATCAAGGCGGACATCCGTCGAATGGCCGTCCGTCGGATAGAGGTAGGTTACACTTTGTTTTTGTTCATCTGAAAGTACTCCGACTTTTAAATACTAAGTTGCATTTGTCCTCAGGAAATGGCGGACCAGGATCGTTGCTTCGGCTACATCCTGTCCCTGCAGGAGGCTTTGGAGCAGGAACGGGCCAACTCCAACCTCGAGAGCTTGACCAAGCTCCAGGAGGACCTAGCTGCCTCCGAGGCGTCAAGGCTCCGAGCGGAGGAGGGCAGAAAGCGGGCCGAAGAAGGTTGGCAGCGGGCCGAGGAGGTTAAGCAGCAGGCTGAGGAGGGCAGGCAGCAGGCTGAGGAGGTCAGGGCCAAGCTTGCTCAAGAGGCCCAATCCCAGCAAAGGCAGATTCTAAGCCTTGAGAGCTCTCTTAGGCGGGAGCAGCAAGCGGCCTTGGCAGATCGGAGCCAGGCTGCCTTCGATAAAGCAGCGTTGAAGGAAGCTGCTGAGCGGCTGAAGCTTGAAAAGCAACGGGCCATCGCGGAGCTGGAGGAGGCAAAGGCGGATCATTCCGCCCAAATAACAAATGCGAAGGCCCAGGGCCGCGAAGAATATCGGAGCTCGGAGGACTTCAAAGCAGATGCGGCGAGGCATTGTCAGGAAGATTTGCAGAATGCCTTCCTTGATATTGTCGAAGAGCTTAATGAAACCTACGGGGACTCCATCGACTTGAGGAAGTCCAAGATTCTCGGCCGAGCCGCAGAAACGTACCTTAGCCTCCCGTCGGAGAGCTCCTCTGAAGACGCCGACGAGCCTCCTACCGATCCCTCTGAGCCTGCCCCTCCGAAGCCTTCTGAAGATTTAGCGCCCGAGGACCGAGTTTAATTTGTTAAATCTTAAGTTTTGTAATCCTTCCTCATTATCTCCCTTGTATTGAACCTCTTAGGCCTTCGAGCCTTTTATCAATGTCTTTTTCGATTATGTTCTTCATAGCGCTTTTATCGGACCCTAAGAACCTTAAGGCTTTCCGTCGTCCTATGACGCTTTTTAATCGAACCTTAAAAACTTTAAGGATTTTTCGGACGTCCAATGACGCTTTTTAATCGGACCTTAAAAACTTAAGGATTTTTTGGACGTCCAATGACGCTTTTAATCGGACCTTAAGAACTTAAGGATTTTTCGGACGTCCAATGACGCTTTTAATCGGACCTTAAAAACTTAAGGATTTTTCGGACGTCCAATGACGCTTTTAATCAGACCTTAAAAACTTAAGGATTTTTCGGACGTCCAATGACGCTTTTAATCGGACCTTAAAAACTTAAGGATTTTTCGGACGTCCAATGACGCTTTTAATCGGACCTTAAAAACTTAAGGATTTTTCGGACGTCCAATGACGCTTTTAATCGGACCTTAAAAACTTAAGGATTTTTCGGACGTCCAATGACGCTTTTAAATGTATCGAGAACAACTTAGGAATACTTTGATCAGAAGTAACCTCTTTATTGATTGATGTCTTTAACATAGCATGCACCACTCAGGGCGACTTAATTACATCTTCGCGCCTCTACGGACGACTTATTTGTCAAACATGGCATTTCTTCAGATGCTCACCGCTAAAGGTGTTTTTTAATACCTTGCCATCGAGGTCTTCTAACTTGTAAGCATTCGAGGCCGGCATGCCTACGATCTTGTAAGGCCCTTCCCACTTCGGGACATCTTGTTGATCCGATCTTGTAGGGCGAACTCATTCCGACGTAGGACCAGTTCTCCCACGTAGAACTGTCGTGACTTGACCTTCCGATTGTAGTACCTGGCCGTCGCCAAACGCATCCGAGCTTGCGCTATGTCGGCCTCCAGCCGTTTCTCCTCTAGCAAGGATAACTCCAGGCGCCTTGTTTCGTCATTCGTCAAAGGTCCTATCCTGGCTCTTTCTGGACTTGTCGAGGGCTCATAGCTTTTGGTTCGATGGGACGCCACAGCGATTTCCACGGGAGCGACCGCCTCCGTCCCATAAACAAGTGCAAACGGGGTTTCACCTGTTGACCGCTTGGGTGTCGTTCGGACCGCCCACAACACGTTCTCCAGTTCGTCCAACCATTTTCCGTCCAAAGCGTAGACCCTCTTCTTCAAACCCTCCATCACGATTTTGTTGGCAGCCTCCACCTGCCCATTGGTCTGAGCGTGATGGACGGATGCTGTCCGATGCTCGATACCAAACTCGTCCAGGAACTTCTCCAATTGGGCCCCATTGAACGGAGGACCATTGTCACTGATGATCACCTTCGGCATCCCATATCTCGACAAAATTCGGGTCTGAAGGAACTTAATGATATGTCCCGCTGTTGTCTTGGCTAACGGCTTAGCCTCGATCCACTTCGAGAAATAGTCAATCGCGACCAGCAGATGTGTGCACTGGCTCTTTGCCTTTGGAAGGGGTCCCACCAGGTCAATGCCCCACTGTGCGAAGGGCCAAGCACTCCCAATGGGCATCAAATCAGCGGCGGGGGCTGTGATATTCGAAGCATATCTCTGACACGCGTCACAGGATCGAACAAGCGCCGTTGCTTCCTTCTTCATCGTAGGCCAATAATATCCCAGGTTCAACGCCTTCCTCAGGATAGATCGAGCGCCCTCGTGACAGGCTGCGACTCCTTCATGCAATTCTCTCAGAATCCGAGTCGTATCGGGTTCGGCCACACATTTCAAGAAAGGTGTCGAAAGCAGGCCCTTCTTGTACAACTGGTTATCCACCATCGCGTAATTAATTGACATTCGTCGTAGTCGTTCCGCTGCCACTTTATCTTCAGGAAGCGCCCCCGTAGTTAAGTACACAATTATCGGGGTCATCCAAGTGGGTTCCTCCTCTGACCCTGTTCCGATGGCGCACACCTCCGATGGATCGGTTGTCGATAGAATCACCTTCTCCAAGAAGTGTATCCTCCGACTGTCTTCCAAAGGTGCCCCCAGGGCAAATTTTCTCAAGGCATCAGCCTCAACATTCTCTCCCCTTGGAATTGCCTCGATATCAAAGCTTTTGAAGCTCTCCTTTAAGGTCCGAGCCTCTTGAAGGTACTTCTTCATGATCGGGTTCTTCGCTCCATATTGCCCCCGGACCTGATTTACAATCAGACTTGCATCACACTTCACCCGCAAATGTTCAATTCCAGTGCCTTTTGCGATTTTCAGCCCCGTTATGAGAGCTTCATACTCCGCTTCGTTATTGGTGGCTCTAAATGTCAGGGCCAATGCATATCGAAGTGGCTCCGCCCCACCTGGCGGAATCAATACGAACCCCGCACCCGATCCATCCGAGCTTGAGGAGCCATCCGTGTACAACTCCCAGGTGCTCTCCTTATTTGGCTGTTCCGACTGCTCCGCCGTCGGGAACTCTTCAGTGTTCCCAGTTGCCCCCTCTACTGTTTCCGTTGCTTCAGGATCGGGAATAGTAGATTCAACTATAAAGTCGGCCAATGCCTGCCCTTTGATAGCTGTTCTCGGAGCGAAATGAATTCGAAATTCGCTAAGTTCCACGGCCCACTTTACTAGTCTCCCCGACGCATCAGGCCGGTTCAAGAAGTGTTTCAGTGGCTGATCAGTCAACACCGTAATTTCATGCGCATGGAAGTAGGGCCGTAACTTTCTAGCAGTAATAATCAACGCAAAGAGGTACTTCTCAATCGGGGGGTAATTCATTTCACTCTTGGCAAACGCCTTGCTTACATAATAGACGGGAATCTGATTGCCCTCGACGGCTTTAACTAAAACAGAGCTTATTGCAAACGAAGAAATGGCCAAATAAAGATAGAGCGGCTCGCCTGGAGCTGGCTTCGCAAGTGGTGGGAGGTCGCGAAGATGTTGCTTAAGCGCCTGGAACGCCTCCTCACATTCAGCAGTCCATTCGAACTGTCGGTTGGCTCTTAGTACACTGAAAAATGGCATCGACCGGTCGCTGGCCTTGGATAAGAAGCGATTCATCGAAGCCAACCGACCGTTCAGCACTTGCACCTCCCTATGGTTTGTCGGGGATTGCATCTCCTCTATCGCCCTTAGTTTTTCGGGATTCACCTCGATTCCCCTCTGGCTTACCATGAAGCCTAAGAACTTCCCGGAATGGACTCCGAAAGCACATTTGGCTGGATTCAGGCGGACCTGGTGGAGCTTCATCCTCTCGAAGGCCATAGCCAAGTTGCCAACGTGGTCTGATGCTCGTCGAGACTTCACCAGCATGTCATCTACATAAGCTTCCATAGTACTCCCGATCATATCCCCGAATAGTTTGTTCACCATCCTCTGATATGTCGCCCCCGCATTCACCAGGCCGAAAGGCATGACGTCGTACTGGAAGACTTCACTGTCAGCGTAAAAGGCGGTGTGTGGGGCATCCTTCTTCGCCATCTTTATCTGGTTATAACCAGAATAAGCATCCATAAAGCTTAACAGCTCATGCCCCGATGTAGCATCCACCAATTGGTCGATCCGATGGAGCGGATAACAGTCCTTCGGGCAAGCCTTGTTCAAGTCGCGGAAGTCGACACACATCCGCCACTTCCCGTTACTTTTCCTCACCAGCACTGGGTTGGCCACCCAAGTCTGGAATCGGATCTCCCTAATGAAACCGGCGTCAAGCAATCTGCCAACCTCCTGCTGGATCGCAATCCTCTTATCTGTTCCCATCGGACGTCTCTTCTGTGCGATCGGCTTGATCGTGGGGTCGATATTCAATTCATGCTCGATCACGTCCCGACTGATTCCTGGCATATCGCTCGGAGACCAGGCAAATAACTCCTTGAATTCCTTCAATAGGGTGATCAACTCCTGAGCTTTTTCCTCGGATAGGGCGGATCCGATCTTTACCCTCCTCTCGGGTCCATCTATCTCGACTTCTTTTAGGTCCTCCATGGGGGCGGGACGCCCAAACTCCTCTCGAGGATCAGTGTCTGTTTGGAGAACCGACATAGCCTCCTTCCTTGATCTTCTCGTGGCGTTGACATAGCATCGTCTCGACGCCACCTGGTCGCCTTTCACTTCGCCGACCCCATTCTCAGTCGGGAACTTCAGTTTCTGGTGGACAGTCGAGGCTACTGCCATCAGTGGGTTGATAGTGGTTCTTCCAATGATCGCATTGTACGTCCCTGTGGATTCGACCACCACGAACTCCACATCTCTCTTCTCCATCTTCCAGCCACTGCCGAACCATACGGGCAACGTAATAACCCCCAATGGATAAGAGGTTGTGCCGCAAAATCCTACCATCGGGAAGTTAACCTCCCGCAAATCTTTCTTCTTCTTCCCCATCTGCTCCAGGGCGTCGGAGAAGAGGATGTCGGAGGAGCTTCCTCCATCAATGAGGATTCTCTTCATTTCGAATCCCCCTACATCCAATGTCACTACTAGGGCATCCTCGTGGGGGGTCTCTACTCCCTCCAGATCCTTCGTCGAGAAGGTGATCTCCATTTCCTCCTTCGGGGTCCACGACCGAGACCTTTTTCCCAAAACCACTGCTACTGGCACTTGGTTGGCATAACGCTCTCGAGAAGACGATGTGTCTCCTCCTGCAGCAAACCCTCCATGGATCACATTAATAACCCTCTTCTGTCGGGACCCTGATGGGCCCTCCGAAGGCTCTGCGTCGGACCTCCTCTTCCTTGGGGACCTCGATCGAGATTTGGACCTTGACCGAGATCGGGAACGGGGCTTGCAGCGCGAGTCTCCCACGAACTCCTTCAACTTACCCCTCTGGATAAGCTTCTCTATCTCCTTCTTCAGCTCCCGACACTGGTCAGTGTCGTGACCAGAGGCCCGATGGAATCGGCAGTAACGGTCGGTGTGGGAGCCCAACTTTTCTCCTTCTTTCTTCTTGGGGAAACGAGCGAGGCCTTGCTTCTCCATTACCGCCAAGACCTCTTTCAAAGGCCTGTTGAGGGGGGTGAACTCCTCCCTCTGACTGTCCCTCCTGTTCGGACGCCTATCCTCCCTCCGATCGGAGCGTCCACGACTCCGACTACCCTCGGAGCTATCCTTCTTGTGTCGGTTGTCCAGTGGTTTGAACAACTGCTTTCCTTCGCGCCCCTTAGGAGGAGCCAACTCTCCGGCAGCGATCTTCGACTCTTGGACGTCGATTTGCTGTTTTACCCTCGCCTGAAGCGCCTCCATGTTCCAGACGTTTTTGGCCGCGACGCTGTGGAGTAAGTCGGAGCCGTAGGGGGGATTGAGGTTTTTTATGAAGGTACGGATGGCCTCGCCCTCCGATATCTCCTCATCCAACTCGGTCATACCAGCCGTGTAACGCTGGTAGTATTGGGCCAGCGATTCGTCAGGCCTCTGGACCACCTCATGCAGGGTCCGAACACTCTTCAGCAGCCGTCGACGCCCTTGGTACTGGGCGATGAATCGTTGGTGCATATCCTTCCAGCAGGTTATGCATCCGGTGGGCAGACTGTAGAACCATGTCATTGCCTTTTCTCCCAGGGTGCTCGGGAACAACGCGCAGATAACATCCTCATCTGGGGTTCTGCCCATGCACGCTGTCAAGTGCTTCTGTACATGGCGGACCGGGTCCGCAACTCCGTCGTACTCCTCTATCTTCGGGATACCCAAGCCCGGTGGGGCCAGGGTATGGATCAATCTGGGAACGAAAGGATGGGTCTCCTGACTCCCCAATTCCGACATCATGGGCTTCTGATCTCCCATGCAAATACCCACAATCTTTACCACCTGGTCGGCAGTGAGGGGACCATTCAGGGGAATAGTCCTTTGTTGTACTGGCCCCGGTCCATCGACCACAAAATTCTCCGCCGGTGCTGGATTAGGGGGAATGGGCTGTTCCCTCAACGGAGGGGGTGGCGGCAGGTTGTCGTCCACCTGCCTTCTGGGAGCATCTCGCCGTGGAGATAGCGGTGGTAGATCGGCCTGCCTTCTGGCAGCTTCTCTTCGGTCTAGGAGGGCCTCCATGGCCTCCATGAATAGGGGCATGGCCTCTGCCACTACCCTGGCCAGTTCTGGATTCTGGGAAGGTACCTCGTTCCTGGGTCCACCAGGGGGGTTGTTCCTTCGCGCGGTGTCGTCTCGGCGAGTGCTGTCACCATCATCTCTCAGATCCTGATGCTGGGTAGCATCCTCAGGGGGATTGCTGGTGGCCGACACCTGCTTGCCTGAACGCTGCGGTCTGTTGCCAGCCATGGTATGGAATCAGAGGGAAGCAAACTTACTTTTGGCTTTTTGTTGCGTTCCCACAGACGGCGCCAATGTTGGATCACGGTGGAACTCCGGTACGGACTTGGATGGCAATCCTAACTCCTTTGCTCCACGCAATCCTGCAAGAGGGGAGTAGAGGGCAGTGGCCCAGAATCCCTCTCCGATGCTTAACGTAAGTACGGCAGTCAACAGGGCAAGCAAGCAGTATTTGTGTATATGTAAAACGTAACGTTAATCTGGAATAACTTCCCTCCTTTTATAGAGGAAAGGCTATCCCAGTTACCTGATTAGGCGGTTCGATTGTGATCCACTATCCCACATATCTCGCCGTATATCTTGCCACGTATCTTGTACAGTTATACGTATCCCACGTATCTCGGCCATTATACCACTACTGTGATCATGGCGAGATTTCCGGGATTGTGCTTTATTGGCGAGTCTCGATCATTATCGGAGGCTCCCAAGTGGCATCGTTGAGGATTCGGTGTCGGGGAATGGTGTCAACTCCCATATCGGGATCGACTACGTCCAGGTCCGACATCTTCGGGGCTCTCCCCTATCGGAGCCATACTTGCTCGGGGCCATTCACTGTCGGGGCCTCCTTCCGTCGGAGCCCTTAGCCTTCCAGCAGCCCAGCTCCTAGCCCACCGGGCCTAGTCGCCGTTTGCCAATCGTTAAGGGGCCTAGCGGCCTTCGCCGGGGCCCATCAGATCTGAAGAAAGAATTAGAACTGTTGAAGAAATGGACCCACCTTCTCCCTCGTACTTGTACCTAATGAAGAAGAGGACTCTCCGCCAAGGCTCTGCCTCCCAACAGTGCCTCTGCTACGGATCTGCTTCCTATGGGGAAAGGAAATAATGTGAAGTTTTAGAGAGGAATACAGAAGAGGGAATCCTACACGGAGCAATTTTAGGGAAATCTGAAGAAGCTAGAAGGAGAAGGATCTACAACTCTCTACTGATTTCACACTAAACCGGGTTAATTGGGTTCGAATCGGATCAAACTGGGTAAATCGGGAACCGAAGTCCTTACCGGTTCGGTATTTGGTCCGGCTCTGATAACATTGCCTCCATTTCTTTACTAGGAGAGTTTGATCCGAAAACTAAAATTGTACAGTGCAAAGAAACAATGATGCATTTGGCTTGCATAAACATAGTGAATGTGGAGAATTGATTGATTTTGTCCAGAGTAATAATATAGAAGTTGATGATGATTTAAGAGGATAGTTGAGGGCGGTGGGTGTCACTTAGAAAGAGAGCCGTGCACGTTTTTGTTAACCGAAGCAAGAAACAGTCTCCCTCATAGAAGAGGGAGGAGGATTTAATTTTTAATCATAAAAGGGAGGAGGATGGAGAGTGAATTCCCATAATAGGTTGTTTAACCAAACTTATTCCCAAACTAGGCTTCTTTCAAAACTAATTCCCAAAATAGGTTTTTCTATTTTTTTTAATTAGATATATTTTTTACTTTACATCCCAAAGTTTATATTTTGTTACAATCGACCCTAAACCGAAATAATACAAGAAATATGTTAGAAAAATTGAAAATATAAGGTAGTTATATGTAAAAGTTAAAAACTAAAATATAATAAATTATTAATTGTGAAAAAAAACTGTGAAAATTAATTATGCTAAAGGATATAAATTATTAAAAAAAAGTTGTGATATAAAATGTAAATAAACTAAATACTCGTGATTTTTTAAGTATGAAAATATAAAAATGAAAGCGTACATAAACCCTAAGTAAAACATGTTAAATTTATAAAATTAGTGACTGAAAAAAAAAATAGAAAAACTAATTTACATTTGAAAAATCAATAGAATAAATTTAAGAATGAATACAATTTGTATATTTTTTTTTTTCATACTCTTGATGAATAGTTTTTATACCATTATATGTTGTTTTTCTTGCCAATATAAAGTTGTTTAAAACTTATTTATTTTTATATGTAAATTGTATCCTTTAATTTCATATATTTTTAAAAAATTAAAAGCTACAAAAAAATGTATGTTTGATTATTTTTTTAATGTGTACTTTTTATCATTTCATTAATTAATTATTTTTTATTTCCATTTTTATTTTTATGTTTTTCATATATTTAATTTTCTTAATTTTCAATTTTTTTCTTGTATTATATTACGATTGAGGGTTCATTTGTAACACAATGTAAACTTTAGGATGCAAAATAATTAATAGATATTATTAAAAATATGAAGAGACCTATTTTGGGAATTAGTTTCTGAACAAACCTAGTTTGGGAATTAGTTTCGAGAAGTGACCTAGTTTGGTCATTCACTCGGAGGATGGAATTGCATGTTCCAAACTCAACTAAACGGTCTCTTCTGTTGTCTTATTTTTCAACATGCATGATAGATCTCGTGGAAGGAAGGCTAGCTTGCAGGTTTGATCGGCAGTTGGGGACGGACGAGTTGTGTTGGTCGTGTTTATTTTGGAACACGTGTCAACTATTCTATGTGTATGTGATGTGCTCAGCTTAGCTTAGATTATTATAATTGGAATGTTCACCAGATTTATTGTAGTCCGTTCCACATCAGATCACACTAGCTAGTTTGCCTGCCTCTAGATGATTCTAGCAATCTATTATATTATATATATATACAGTAGAAGTGGATGGTTGGCAGCTAGCATTATATATTTAATTTATATATCAGAAAAAGAGATGAATTGAATTGAATTGATGATGGAAAGTCCTCCAAGTAGAGATGGGAAAGTGGTGGTGGTAGCGATAGACGAGAGTGATTGCAGCCACTATGCCCTTCAGTGGGCGGTGGAGCATCTGTCAGACACCATGGCTAACTCTAACGTCCTACTATTTACTGCACAATCTCTGGCCGACTATGCATATGTTTATGCTTCCTCTATGGGCGTTGCTCGTAAGCCTGCATGATGCCGTCTCTCTCTCTCTCTCTCATATTATTATGCTAGCTTAGGTTAGGTAGTAATTATTTAAATATGCAGCTCCGGAATTGATAATGAATCTTGAAGAAAATCACAAGAAGATTGCTTTGGCTCTGCTGGACAAAGCTAAGCACATATGCCAACAACATGGGGTATATATGTCCCTCTCCTCCTCTCTACATATAATATAGCTAGAGAGATTAATTAATTACCTTGTCTGTCTGGACTACTGGATCTTATAATAAACTGCGCTGCACTGCACTGCAGATAGTTGCAGAGACATTGACAGATGCTGGGGACCCGAAAGAGAAGATCTGTGAGACCGTGGAAAAGGTGAATGCCAAGTTGCTCATAGTAGGTAGCCATAGCCGCGGACCAATTCACAGGTTCCTTCCTTTCTTTCTTTCTTTCTCTGGAGTAGCTAGCTCCTATTTTATCCTTCCCAACTCTCCACACCTGTCTGCAAGCACTGACGAGTACAACAAAATCAGGGTTAATGTTGCACAATCATTTTTTTATAATTAAAAATCCGTTCGACCAAATTTAATTTCGTCGAACTAACAGAATAAAATTTCTAACAAAATTGCTAGAATACAACTATATATTTATATATATATAATGAATAAAAATTTCAAACATTAATATATCCAATACAAATATAAAGAACATAGCAAAAAAATTACAGTTCTTTATGATCAAATAAAGAAAGAAATATATCAATTAGAATGTGATTTTTTTGTTATAGAAAAGACTAACAAAATTGTAAAAATATTTCGAATGACACATGAAGAGATAGAAGGAGACATAAAAGAGAAAGAAAGAAGAAACGGCAATTAATAATGATTTTAGAAAAAACTTAGATTAAAACCTAATATAAAAATATTGGAAAAACTAACATTAAATACTATAAAAAAAATTATTAAACAGTAAATATATATTTTAGTTAATATGTTTAAATTCTAGTTTAAAACTGAAAAGATGATATAAAATGAAAGAGACTAGACAATTAAGAAATGTTTTAAAAAATTTAGATTAAAACCTGCTATAATCACATTGAGAAAAACAAATATAAAATACAGTGGAAAAAAAATTAAATAGTAAAAATATTTTTTAATTCTAGTTTAAAATTGAAACTATGGCATGAGATGAAAAAAATTAATAATATATATAAATAAAGGCAAAAGTGTGGAGCGTAAGGTTTGAAACGTAAAAGGAATACTTAATATATGCGCGCAGAACCAACTAGACTACCAAACATTGTATGTTATTATTTTCATTTGAAATTTTTATAAAGGATCCTTTGCAAATTTTAAAGAGGGTCCTTATCGATAATTGCTAAAAAAAAAATTATCATGGTCGAATTAAGCGGTGTCCTATAAAAACAAAAAAAAAAAAAACTATAATTTTTTTAGTAATCTTAATTATTAGGTAGTTTAATAACTAGAGGGGTTAATTTTTGTGTTCTGACAAATTATGGGGGCTACTAGAAGATTATAAAATGGATGAGATTTTCACATATTGATAAAAAAAAAAAAAAAACATGGATATAGTAACTCTCGAGTTTCAAGTTGATAATTTTATTAGTGAAATGAAAATGGATGAGAGGTTTCACAGATTGAACGAGCTAGGGGAACTCTCGGTGAAACTTGTTGAGATAGGAAAGCACGTCGCATTTGAACAAGTTTTTGCTGGTGAAGCTACTTTTTATTTTTCCAGTAACGGTATCAAGTGTGGAAAGATCATTTCAGCTATGAATTATGTGAAGAATAAACTGCGGAATAGTATGGGTGACGATATCTTGAGTAAATGTTTGGTCAATTGAGGCAAATATATATTTAGAGATTAGTAATAATTCTATTTTTAGATCGTTTTCAAAATATGAAACATTGTAAGAAACTATTAGAATGTAGTATTTAATCTTTTTTTAAAAGATTATTGTTAAAGTGTGTTATGTATATTTTATTATTATTTAGCTTATAATATACTTTTAAAAATTTTAATCATTTTTTAAGTGCACCACCATTGTGTAAATCCTCTGTACGACACTATGTAGCGGCTATATTATTCTTCTCATAGCTAGCCTAGACTAGGATATTTACCATTTGATGTTATATATGCACTTGTATATATTATACATCAACAAAGTTTATACTTTATACTTATCAGGTCAAGGCAGGCAGGCAAAGGGAACTTATGTTCCTATATTAATTAATTGTTATATATGTTAATTCATTTGGTTAATTACTACTAGTTTGAATTAGTTTATCTTTGCCAGCTATTGAGCTTACATGTTTGTTTGTGTGGTAATGCATGCAATGCAGGGCATTTCTGGGAAGCGTGAGTAACTACTGCGTCCACAACGCAAAATGCCCTGTGCTCGTCGTCCGAAAGCCGCCTTCAGCTTGATTCTACCTGTGCTTTTCTTATTCTTCTTCATATATATAAACTAATAAAATAATGTTTGCTTTTCATCTCTTTTAAATAAATCCGAGTGATGTGTAAAACATCGACCCGGTCAATCAATCATATATGTTTGTTAGCTCTACCGATATGAGCTAGGATGAAGCTCCTCAGTAAGAAGGCTATTTCTACCTAAACACACATGCCTCTATTTTATATTTGAATTAGTTGGAAATATTTAGGGTAAATATGCAAATTTATAAAGTTTGAGAATCAAAATGTAATATTCTAAAATTCAAGAACTAAAATGCAATAAGTCAAATTTTGAGTACTTACAAGTAATTACTTTAATTATCATGCAAGGATATGCTAATTCGGGATCACGGTCTCCTTTAGGCAATTTCGCCCCACCTCATCCTAAGGCTATGCACGAGGTTTAATCACGGGGTTATCACCTCTTAGGATTCAACAGTGTCATCGAATCGAATCCAGCACGGGATTCATTCAACCGAACCGAACCAACAAATATATGAACTTAAACAAAGAACAGGAAAGCCGTCGACAACGACTAGAGATTAAAAAAAAAATAGAAAGGTCGAACACGACATAAGTCAGAATCAACCTAGGAAGAACTCTACCATTCGTCAACACGAAGAACAGAGGAGGAGAATGTTGGCATTTAGTGAATGAGCCGCCGTAATATGAGTCATTTAATATAAGCCCAACAGTTAAGGTAATTGGAATGTCACATTAGGGATTTGGGCTGGGCCTAAAATCCCAATTGACATGAGAGGCCAAAAAATGGGCCTCACCTCTCCTACGTAGGACGGTCGAAACTTGTAACTTGAGGAGATGGGATTTTCCCACCTCCTCCTATATATGTGGGGTGTCAGGATTTCTATAGGGAAAATAGTTAATCACTTCTTTCTCCTAAGTGTGGAGACAAAGAAATCCCTCCTCCCTATACTACCTACTTTGGCCGAACCCTATAGCTAGGGAGGTGTCAAATTTCTTTGAGAAATTACTCAAAGATCCATCCCTGTGAATAATCGACAAGAGGTTTTGCTGTGGAGGATGATGGGTATACGTCCGATTCGGGTTCGTTTTATAATTATTCGGACTTCGCCTACACGTCAAACCCACTAAACGGTCCCAAAATAATCACTCGCAAGTCTAAAACTGCCAGGGGTACGCGCGCGTACCCCGAGCATAGGACTCGTCCTGATTGTCAAGACAATCCGGACCGGAATACGGATTACGTCTAGAAATGCGTGTGACTCCTATATACGCGCGTACGGCACGTGTCGGACTCTCCGACGTCAACTTCTTGCTCGTCCATGTCCGGTTCACTTTTTCACAATTGTTGGATATACGCCCAAGCTATCACTAATTGGACCCGATAAATGGGCCATAAACGAATATAATTCGAAACTTAGAACACGGACACACGAGGCCCATCGCGTAGGCCCAGAGAACACCTCGAGTGGCGAAATCCACTCGGGAGGACACCGAGTGGAAATCCCACCCTGGGGGAACCCAAGCAAGGGACCCTTACTTGGGTTACCCAAGCAAGGGATCCCTTTGCTCGGGTAACCCAAGCAAGGCCTTTAGGGTACCCCTCCGGGTACCCCCATCCGTCCGGACGAGTCCCCCTTGTCCGGACCCCTATCCCCGGACGATATTTCGCCCGGGGCTTATCCTTAGAGGCTACATACCTACACTTGGCCACGATAAACTCATCGACGATCGAACCGTGGTCAAAGGAACCTTATTTACGGTGAAGGCCAACTCATATTACGAAACTGCCACAACCGGACCAGAGAACCGCTGGAACCGGGGAGGTCCGATAGAAACTCTATAAATAGAGAGCTCATCCCCTCATTTGAAGGTAATCACTCTCTCTCTAAGCTCACCCTCTCTCTAGAAGCTCTCACTGACTTAACCTTCAGAGTGAGCTTACCGGGACCCCCCAGTGCCCTTTGCAGGTAAGCGAGGAAAGGAGAAGGAACTACGGGAAGACGAAGCCCATCAAGGAGAAGATCGGGAAGAAGAAACTCATCAAGGAGAAGAAGAAGCCACAGAGAAGACTCGTGTGCAAACACTGGCGCCGTCTACTGGACTCAACAAGAAGCATGTTGCTATTACTTGCGATCGATGGCAAAAACAAGGAGTCAAGTTGGGGGGCCGAGCACGCAGCCACCCACGGGAGAAAACATCCAAGCACCCACAGGGGGAATAGGCAAGTTCCGATAGTAAGCCAGCAGGCAACCATCGACAGAGAACAGGAGGGAGCAAGAAACGAGGAACACCCACCTCCTGAGGAACAAAACTCCTCAACCAATGCCCGCCCGGAAGCAACAGTGAACCAGCCGCAACCTCAACCACCCCAATAAGCAAGAATATACAACATCACTCATGAACTAATGGAAGCATTAGAGGAAATTCTAGAAAGAAGGGAGAGTCTAAGAACACACGTAAGGCAGGAACAACCAAGGTACCAAGCGTCACCTCCAAGGTCAATGGGAGGACACTGGAAGGCATACTCTAACTCCTTGAACCAGCAACCCCAGGGAAGGGGATATTACCAGCAAAGGAAAGCTTCAACAGCTAAAACATCAACAACAGGCCCCGAGAAGACAAGCGTGGACGCCCCAGGGAGGAGCAAGAGCCAATGAGCAACAAAGACCCCAAGGCATTGAAGAAAATAAAATATTAATAGAAAAATTCACAACATCGTCTTTACCCCTCTGACAAGGGAAGCCTCAATAATCTTGCACAAGATGAAGAGGCTCAACCTATGGACTCCTCCAACGGAGAAAAGAAGGGGAAGGATGGGAAATAACTTAGAACAGTGGTGTGAATACCACAATGCCGATGGACATCACTCAGATAACTGCTTCAACCTCCAACGTGACATCAAAAACCTCATCCAAGAGGGCATGCTAAAAAACTTTGTAAAGGATGAAAGAAAAAGAGCTTGGAGTCCTCAACCGAAGTACACCGGCAAAGGAAAGGGAAAGAAAAAAATGGAGGACTTCCCTCCCCAATAGAACAAAAAATTAACCATCAACATCATCCATGGTGGTCTAGCAGCGGGGGGAGAAGCCTCCAACTCAAGAGAGGTATATGTGGCCCAAGTCAATGAAATGCCACCATTCGGGAAACGCCAAAGGCCAGTCGAGAACATGAAGATAACATTCTCGGACGAGGACTTAGAGTATGTGGTATATCCACATGATGATGCTTTGGTAATCACGATGGATATTGCCGGCTGCAACGTAAGAAGAATGTTAGTGGACGGAGGCAGCTCCAAAGACATCCTTCACATCAACGTGGTTAGAGCATTAGGAAGGACATAGAGGGATATCAGGCCGTAACTTCCCTTTGGTGAGCTTTCTAGGAGCAACCACATTCCCTCATGGGATCATAACCCTTCCAGTAACCTTGGGCGAAGGTTGGACAAAAGTCCACTTGAAAATAACATTGTGGTGGTTGAAGAGTTAGGGGCATACAACAGAATATTGGGCCGCACAACCATCAACCCAAATCGCATAGTCTCATCAACCGTCCACCAAAAGATGAAGTTCCCGACACCAAATGGCATTGGAGAGGTACTGGGGACCAAGCAGCGTCAAGGAAATGCTACATGAATGCCATGAGAAGAAGTGCACAACGCGGACTACCAATCGCCTTTGTGGATACCCCAAGAGGAAATTTGACGGGAAGGGTCAAGCAAGGATGGAAAAAAAATGATGCATGTGATGAAAGGAGCAGTAACCCAACTCCTAAGTGCAACAAGGGAGGTTTTCAAGAAGAGGAAAAAGGCAAGAGCCCAATGAACAGGACGTGGAAGAGATCGAAGAGAATGAAGAGGAAGAAAGAAAGAAGAGAAGAATAGAAAGAAGGAAGAATCGGGCAGGCATGAATGATATCCAACAAAAAGGAGATGAGTTGATAAAAAGCTATTTCGTGAGGCTAGCAACGGTGGCGGCAGAACTCAAAACAACCAGGAATGAATTCGTCAGGGCCTTCTTAAGGAACCTAAGGAGGGACGCCGATGAATACTTCGGAGGAGAAGGGGGCATCGCCACTGATGGGTCCCGATATAAATCGTTAGCCCCGTTAATAGCCAATGGACGGCGAGTAGGTCCAGTGGGCCTCGTGAAAAGCCTGGAAGGCCCAGAGGTCCAGCACGAAGGGTTCCGACTTTAGTGGTCCCGATGTATGAGCTAAATGCTCCCGATGAGAAGCCTCTGAGTAGGCCCCGATATGCCTTAGTAAAGTCCCCGATAATAAAGCCCCGCAGAGGCTGGACCTGTCCCGTAGAGACTGGAGGTCCTGAGTGGTGATCTAGAATGAGACAACTCTGGAGTCTCCGACAAGAGTCGGGACTTGTGATCAGAGGATAAAGACCGAGAAACCCGCCTACTAGATAGAGTAGTGGGAGACGGTTAGAGATAAAGATAAATCCCCCGAGATACGCAGGGCGTGCCCGATATACGTGGAGTACGGGTAAGATACGCGGAGCGTGGGGCGAGATATACGGAATCCCGACCGAGATATGCGGAATCGTGACGAGATACACGGAATCATGGGTAAAACTGCCAGGCGCAGTAACAGGTAACTGAGTAACCTCCCCTCCTATATAAAGGAGGAAGTTACCTCAGAAAACCATCATCTAATACGAATTTAGACTTTTTGCTGACCACCCCATTGATCGTATACTCATTTAAGCATCGGAGTGAGATTCTGGGTCACCACCCAGGTCATCCCCTTTTGCAGGATTACGCGGAGCCCAGGAGTCCAGAGCATTCCGTCAAGGACGTAACGGAGCTTCGCCCGTGATCCAACATTGGCGCCGTCTGTGGGAAGCTTACGAAAAGTCAAGATAGCTTCTACCAGATCAATGGCCAGTGGTGGCAAGAAGAAGCAGGTTCAGGCTGGCAGTTCTCGCCCCGCAGGAACCGTGAATTCCCCGTTGCCGGAACGTGTTGCTGAACAAGGTGAGAACCCCGCTCTTTCCCAGACAGGGGGGCAGGGTGATGGTTATGAGGTCTCAGTCCGAGACACGGAGATGAACAGGCAGGATATCCCGCGTAGGGAGGAAGATGAGGCTCCCCCAAACCCGGTGGGCCATGGAGGAGGAAGAGTCCCGCGAAGGGAAGAAGGGTCGTCTTCGAACTCGGAGTTGGCCAAGGCAGTAGCAGATGCTATGCCCATGTTCTTGGCTGCCATGGAGGTTTTGCTGGAGAAGAGAGAAGCCGCTAAGAGGGCGGAGGAGTTGCCTCCGCGAGAAGAATTGCCTCCACCCCCCCCCCCCCCCCCCCCCCGAGGGTGGTCCCAGAAGAACAAGAGGTTCAGGAGGTTCCGCCCAGGAGTAAGGGTAAAGAACCAGCGCACCTGGAGAAATTCGTGGTCGACGGCCCAGGACTGGTGCAAAACAGGACCATTTCCCTGAATGGCCCCATCACCCCCGATCAGGTGGTGAAGTTCGTCAACATCTGCATGGGTGACCAGAAGCAGATGACATCGGAGTTGAGGGATACGGTCGCCCCGCCAGGACTAGGCATCCCGACCATCAAGGAGTAAGATGGTGAAGGAGACCCGGTTCGCCATGTTCAGAGACATGTCCAGGCTTGCATGGGAAGGACCTCGAACGACGACCTCGTGTGTTCGCTGTTCCCGATTACGCTGGGAGAAAGGGCCATGACTTGGTTTTTCAGCCTCCCGCCAGGATGCATTATGTGCTGGGCGGACATGCACGATCGGTTTATCAAGAAATATCAAGGTCGGAGGCGCCTTCTGAAGAGTGTAAGGTCCCTGACCCAGGTGGTGCAGAGGCCCGACGAATCGTTGGCATATTACTACCAACGATTCACTGCCAGTGCCGCAGAGATCGATGAAGAGATATCGGAGGGAGAGCTCCGTACGGTTCCGACCTGATGCATAGTGTAGCCGCGAAGGCTGTGTGGAGTATGGAGGCCTTGCAAGCGAGGGTGAAACAGCAAATCGACGTCCAGGAGTTGAAGATTGCTGCCGGAGAGCTCGATCCCCCGAGGTCGGGAAGAGGAAAGCCATCGTCCAAGCCGTCGGATGATCGCAAAGGGATCGACAAGTCGGAAGGGAGTAGAAACCGAGGTCGCCCCGAGAAAAGAGAAGACAAGCGTCCCCCGAGGAAGGACAATCGAGAAGGTCGGGCTGTTCCCATCAGTAGCTCGATGACTTCTGTGTTAGCTGTGATGGATCGGCAGGGTCTCGCCCGATACCCTCCGAGGAAAGAAGGCGAATTCCTAGGAGGCCGCCCTGACCGTTACTGTCGTTACCATCGAGCCAATGGTCACGACACTGAAAACTGTCGGGAACTGAAGAAGGAAATTGAGAAGCTGATTCAAAAGAGGAAGTTAAAAGAGTTCGTCGGAAGGGGAAGGTGTCGATCTCGCTCCAAAAGTCGGTCGCGGTCAGCTCCAAGTCCCGTGATCGATCCCCGAAGAAGAAGAAGGTTGAGCAAGAAGCCTCAGGTTTGGGTGCCCGCAAGGAGAGGCGGGGAACTATCAACGTCATCCACGGAGGAATGGCGGCGGGAGGTGATACCTCCGCTTCTCGGGAGAACTACGCTTCCCGCATATATGCCGCGGTGGTGTTAGGCAAAAGGTCCCGGTCATGGACTCTGAAGGAGGAAATGGTGATTTCTTTCTCGGCGGAGGATCTAGTAGGCGTGGAGAGCTCTCACGACGACGCCTTGGTCGTGACCCTGGACGTGGACGGATTCGAGATGAAGCGGATCCTGATAGACGGAGGGAGTTCCTCCGACATCCTTTTCATGGATGCTCTGGAAGCCATGGGAAAAACGAAAAAGGACCTGACACGAGTGGACTTCCCGATGGTGGGATTCTCTGGTTCCACTTCTTACCCGTTGGGAATGAATACCTTACCGGTGGAGTTTGGTAGTGGCTGGAAGATGGAGAAGCGAAACGCAGATTTCGTCGTAGTGGAGTCTGCGGGGGCATACAACGCTATTATCGGGAGGACCACTATCAACCCTCTCATGGCAGTCGCCTCGACGGTCCACCAGAAGATGAAGTTCCCGACTGACAACGAGGTCGGAGAGGTCAAGGGCGACCAAGTGGCGTCGCGAAAATGCTATGTTAACGCTACCCGAAGGAGAAGGAGGGAAGACATGGCTGTCCTTCAGACTGATGCTGATCCTCGAGAGGAGTATGGGCGTCCCGCCCCCATGGAGGATCTGAAGGAGGTTGAGATTGATGGGCCTCAGAGGAAGGTGAAGATCGGGTCTGCTTTGTCGGAAGAAAGAGCCCGAGAGTTGATCGAGCTCCTGAAGGAGTTTAAGGAGCTGTTTGCCTGGTCCCCGAGTGATATGCCAGGAATCAGCCCCGACGTGATAGTGCACGAGCTGAAGATAGACCCCGCGATCAAGCCTATCGCACAGAGAAGGCGTCCGATGGGCGCGGACAAGAGGATCGCGATCCAGCAAGAGGTAGGCAGACTGCTTGACGCTGGATTCATCAAGGAGCTCCGATTCCAGACTTGGGTGACTAACCCAGTCCTGGTACGAAAGAGTAATGGGAAGTGGCGGATGTGTGTCGATTTCCGCGACTTGAACAAGGCCTGTCCGAAGGACTGCTACCCGCTTCCGAGGATTGACCAGCTGGTGGATGCCACATCAGGACATGAGCTGCTGAGCTTCATGGATGCCTATTCCGGGTACAACCAGATCAAGATGGCGAAGGAGGATGCCCCCCCATACGGCCTTCTATGCCGACAGTGACGTCTACCATTACGACGTGATGCCCTTCTGATTGATCAATGCCGGAGCAACTTACCAGCGGATGGTGAACAAGTTGTTCGGAGACATGTTGGGGAAAACCATGGAGGCGTATGTGGATGACATGCTGGTGAAGTCCCGACAGGCAGGAGACCATGTCCAGAACTTGGCGGCGGCATTTGAGCGGATGAAGTTCCATCAGGTTCGGCTTAACCCCGACAAATGTGCTTTCGGGGTGAACTCGGGGAAGTTCCTAGGGTTCATGGTGAGCCAGAGAGGAATCGAGGTGAACCCTGAGAAGTTGCGAGCGATCGAAGAGATGCAGTCCACGAAGACTCATCGGGAAGTTCAGGTGCTGAATGGCAGGTTGGCCGCGATGAATCGGTTCCTATCCAAGGCAAGTGACCGAGCAATGCCATTTTTTGATGTGCTGAGGGCCCACAAGAAGTTCGAATGGACCGACAAGTGTGAGGAGGCGTTCCAGGCACTCAAGCAGCACCTCCGTACCCTTCCGCCGTTGGCGAAACCAGTTCCAGGCGAGCCGCTTTATCTCTATTTGGCTGTTTCTGATGTGGCTGTTAGTTTTGTTTTGATTAAAATTGTCAAGGGCAACCAAGTGCCTATCTATTATGTAAGCAAGGCGTTTGCCAAGTCTGAAATAAACTATCCCGCTATTGAGAAGTATCTCTTCGCATTGATTATTGCCGCTCGAAAGCTACGACCTTACTTCCATGCCCATGAAGTCACGGTATTGACTAATCAGCCCCTGAAGCACTTTTTGAACCGACCGGAGGCGTCGGGGCGACTGGTGAAATGGGCCATCGAGCTGACGGAGTTTCGTATTCATTTCGCTCCGAGAACCGCTATTAAAGGCCAGGCGTTGGCAGATTTTATAGCCGAGTCTACGGCACCCGATCTGGAAGTAACGGGTCCCGCAGAGGGGGCAACCATGGAGGAAGTCCCGACAACAGAACAACAGCCAGAACAGCCAAATGAGGAGAACACTTGGGAGATGTACACTGATGGTTCATCGAGTGTAGAAGGCTCGGGGGCAGGATTCATACTGATACCGCCCGGCGGGGGTGAGCCCCTACGATATGCCTTGGCGTTGACGTTCAAAGCCACCAACAATGAAGCAGAATACGAGACTCTCATCACGGGCCTCAAGATTGCCAAGGGTACGGGGGTCGATCATTTAAAAGTAAAGTGCGATGCCAGCTTGGTTGTAAATCAAGTCCAGGGGAATTATGAAGCCAGGAGCCCGACAATGAAGAAGTATTTGCACGAGGTGCAGACTTTGAAGGGAAGCTTCAAAAGCTTCGATATCGAGGCGATCCCGAGGGAAGAAAACGCGGAAGCAGATGCCTTAAGCAAGTTTGCTCTGGGAGTGGCCCCCGAGGAGAATCGAAAGGTGCATTTCCTAGAGAAGGTGATTATCTCAAACATTGATCCAGCGGAGATCTGTGCTATTGAGACAGGATCGGAGGAAGAAGAGAAGCCCACTTGGATGACCCCGATGGTCACATACCTGACTACGGGGGCACTCCCCGATGACGAGGTGGCAGCTGTCAGGTTGCGTCGGATTGCGGACAACTACGCGATGGTGGATAACCAGTTATACAAAAAAGGGTAGGTAAAGCCTTTCTTAAAATGCGTGGCGGAACCTGACACGAATCGGATCCTGAGGGAGCTACATGAGGGAGTCGCGGCCTGTCATGAAGGGGCCCGATCTCTTGTGCGGAAGGCGCTGAACTTGGGATACTATTGGCCTTCGATGAACAAGGAGGCGACAGCAATGGTCCGATCATGTGATGCATGCCAGAGGTACGCGCCAAATATCGTGGCTCCCGCCGCGGACTTAATGCCCATCAGGAGTGCATGGCCCTTCGCGCAATGGGGGATTGACTTGGTGGGACCTCTTCCTCAAGCGAAAGGTCAGTGCAAGTATTTGCTCGTGGCCATCGACTACTTCTCAAAATGGATAGAGGCTAAGGCATTGGCCAAGACGACGGGGCAGCAGATCCTCAAGTTCCTTCAAACCCAGATCATATCCCGGTATGGGGTTCCTCGAATGTTGATCAGCGACAACGGCCCTCCGTTCAATGGGGCTCAGTTGAAGGAGTACCTGGAGGAGTTGAACATCGAACATCGGACCGCTTCAGTCCGCCACGCTCAAACCAATGGCCAAGTGGAATCAGCCAACAAGATCGTGATAGATGGCTTGAAGAAGAGAGTCTACGCCTTGCAGGGCCATTGGCTGGATGAGCTTGAAAATGTGCTTTGGGCTTTCAGAACAACACCCAAGCAATCGACTGGGGAAACTCGTTTTGGCCTAGTCTATGGCACGGAGGCAGTCGCTCCCGTGGATATAGCGGTAGCGTCCCATCGCGCCAAATATTACGAACCTCTGACGAACGAGGAAATGAGACGTCTAGACATGGACTTGCTCGAGGAGAAGAGGTGGAAGGCTGAAGAAGTTCAGGCCCGAATGCGTCTGGCAACAGCCCGATATTACAATCGGCGTGTCAGGTCCCGACAATTCTTCGTTGGAGAACTTGTCTGGCGGAGGAACGAGTTCGTTCATCAAGATCGGATCAACAAGTTATCACCGAAATGGGAGGGACCTTACAAGATCGTAGGGATGCCAGCACCCAATAAATACAAGCTAGAGGACCTGGATGGCAAGACATTGAAGCATTCCTTCAGTGGCGAACACTTGAAGAAGTATCAAGTTTGATATTAAGCCGCCGCGAAGGGCGCAAATTGTCTATCAATAAGATCTGATGTAAGCCTATTTTGAGTTATTTATGAATAAAAGAAGTTGCTTCCGATCAAATTACTTTTAGATTTATTCTAACTGTTAGTAAGACGTCCTGAAGGACGCGACAAAAGCCTTCCGAGGTATGCGTAAGTCGTCTATATGATGCGGCCAAAAGCCTTAACAGGTATGGACAAAAGCACTACGGGGTACATGTAAGTCGTCTATATGATGCAACCAAAAGCCTAGGTACGAAAAGGCCCTGATGGGTCCGTATAAGTCGTCTATATGACGCGACCAAAAGCCTTAACGTGTACGAAAAAGCCTTAACAGGTCCACGTAAGTCGTCTATATGATGCGGCCAAAAGCCTTAACGGGTATGAAAAAGCCTTAACAGTTCCGCGAAAGTCGTCTGACAAAGACGCGATAAAAGCCCTTAAAGGGTACGATCGAAGCCGTCAGAGTTGGCACGACAAAAGCCCTAAAGGGTGTGAAAAATGGCCTTGAAAGGCGGGGACGAGAAGCCTTAAGTGGTGAAGTCCCGATTTTGGACGAGAAGCCTTAAGTGGTAAAGTCCCGATTAGACGAGAAACCTTAAGTGGTAAAGTCCCGAGTGGACGAGAAACCTTAAATGGTGAAGTCCCGAGTCAAGCGTCGGAAGGACGTATGGAGTCATCTCAAATGGTGCATCAGAACGTTCTGAGTAACGAATTTAAAGCCGCTTTGAATAAGTGCAAATGATTATCGAAACCAAAACAGATTGAAAGAAATTCCTTAGATAAAGGCTCGAAGGCCTAGGAGTTCTGATACAAAAGACAAAGGAGGAAGATTACAAGGACTAAAAAGATGTAACATTAGACTTGGTCCTTGTTGGAAGATGGATCCTCAGCAGCATCGGAAGGAACAAAGTTCGGAGGGGCCTGGGCGGAAGGCTCCGCAGCTGGCGGAGTCGGGTCCACGGCAGCGGCCTCTTCACTCTCCGCTGGGAGGTTGAAGTATTTCTCCGCGAAAGGGGCGAGGGTCTCGGACTTCTTGAAGTCGATGGAATCCTCGTATGCTGTGTAGAGCTCTTCAACGGCATTGAACAGAACGTTCTCCACCTCGGACTTACAAAAATCTACAGCAGCCACTTTGAATTCTTCAGAGTTCCGATACTCCCCGCGGCCCTGCAGGCGGCCCTCCTCGAGGCCTTGAGCCTTTGCCTCAGCCAGCTTGGCAGAGAACTCAGCCCTCTCCGCCTCAAACTTTGCCTTGGCCTCCGCGAGGAGATCCGCGAAGACGTTTTTCTCGTGAATGAGCTGCTTCTTCTCCGCCTCATTCCGCTGCTGCTCCACCTGGACCATCTTCCGCTCTCGACGCATGACAGCCTCATGATCGTGGACCTTCTTGAGCAGTCTCGAAGTCATCTCGTCTAGGAGAGCTTTCTCCTTGGCCATCTTGTTCTTGGCCGCCACTGCCTCGTCGAGCTCCACCTGAAGCTTGGCTAATGCATCAGGGTTTGACTTGGCTTCAGCCTCCTCCAAAGCACTCTTCAGGGCCAAGGCGATGGCAAAACAACGCTGCTGGTCCGCAGTTTCCTAAGGCGAAGGGAAAAAAGATAAGAATTCAATGATCGAAAGCAGAGATAAAGGAAGAAAACAAACAAAGGTAAAGTATTACCTCCATCCGACGGACGGCCATGGAGCGGAACTCCTCTTCGATGTCTTCCCGCGACAAGCAAAGTGGTTGTCTCAAAGCCGGAGGAATCGACCCTGCCAGCAGATGCAGGGCCAGATCAGGCTCGAGATTATCTCGTCGGATCGAAAACCCGTGGAGGGATTCGATCGGACGCCAGGGAACCGCTGCCTGGTCGGGAGTGTAGATCTTGTAAACGTCATCCATCGGAAGACGAGGGATAACCTCGACATCATCGGTGGGAGGAGCTACTCGGTCAGAGGAGGCTCGGGAGTTGGAGTACGAAAGCAGGAGGAGCTTGGAGAAGAAGCTTCGAATGCAAGAATGGCTGAAATCGAGAGAGTGCAGAAGAAGTGAATAAAGCCAGGATTTTAGCTTTTATAAGCAAAAGGACAATTGGGGGGACTTAATCTTGACCGTTGAAGACGAAACGATTTGATCGCAATCGTTGAAATTATGAAGACGGTACGAAAGAGACAGCTGGATGGGCTTGATCTGCACCGTTGAAGAGGAAACGACACGATCTTAATCGCCGAGATTATAGGTACGGAAGAGACGTGCGTGACGTCACAGCTGCTTTTCCAGAAAACAACGTCACGCCGGTTTAAACGTCGTTTCCTAATCCCTAGGCATTTAATGCTACAGTAACCTAGGAGTCTCCTCGGATTTGGCAACTGCCCATGGGGTCTGGTGGGCCCAAGGCAATCATGAGTAAGAGACTCTGTTATATAACAATCACACGCAAGGCAAAAGCCTCCGACGGTGGTATCGGAAGGTACAAAAACAAAAACCTCCGACAACGAGGTCAGAAGAGCTGAATTAAAAGACATGACGAACTAAAAGTCCCCCATGTCTTGGGGGCAAATGATGGGTCCCGATATAAATCGTTAGCCCCGTTAATAGCCAATGCATGGCGAGTAGGTCCAGTGGGCCTCGTGAAAAGCCTGGAAGGCCCAGAGGCCCAGCACGAAGGGTCCCGACTTTAGTGGTCCCGATGTATGAGCTAAATGCTCCCGATGAGAAGCCTCTGAGTAGGCCCCGATATGCCTTAGTAAAGGCCCCGATAATAAAGCCCCGCAGAGGCTGGACCTGTCCCGTAGAGACTGAAGGTCCTGAGTGGTGATCTAGAATGAGACAACTCTGGAGTCTCCGACAAGAGTCGGGACTTGTGATCAGAGGATAAAGACCGAGAAACCCGCCTACTAGATAGTAGTGGGAGACGGTTAGAGATAAAGATAAATCCCCCGAGATACGCAGGGCGTGCCCGAGATACGTGGAGTACGGGTAAGATACGCGAAGCGTGGGGCGAGATATACGGAATCCCGACCGAGATATGCGGAATCGTGGCGAGATACACGGAATCATGGGTAAAACTGCCAGGCGCAGTAACAGGTAACTGAGTAACTTCCCCTCCTATATAAAGGAGGAAGTTACCTCAGAAAACCATCATCTAATACGAATTTAGATTTTTTAATGACCACCCCATTGATCGTATACTCATTAAGCATCGGAGAGGGATTCTGGGTCACCACCCAGGTCATCCCCTTTTGCAGGATTACGCGGAGCCCAGGAGTCCAGAGCATTCCGTCAAGGACGTAACGGAGCTTCGCCCGTGATCCAACAACCACCATATCTTCAGTCGAAGAATTCAACCATAAAATGTGGCAAGCCATACAGATAGAGGAAGAGGAAGAAATGAGCTACTACAGACTAAGTGATGGGCGGATAGTACACTTCACACCTCTAAGGAGTTAGATAGAAGAGCTATACAACACAGTTCTCTCTGACCGGATCCCACCACCCATGGAATAATCAATAGCCTTCATCGGAGCAGAAGTGGAGGTATGGTGTGAATACCACAAGGCCTGGGGTCATACCACTAACAAATGCTTAGCCCTCTGGCTGGAGGTCGAAGAGGAAACCACGCTGGACGCCTGGAGGAGGAGGTTGGATCAGAAGACCTGGAGTTTGCCCCCACCTAGAATGGAGAATATCTAAACCTTTTTTATATGTTTATGTATTAGAGTACTTGAAGGATATCCACGGACTCCATTTAGACTTTTCTTATATATGAAGCGACAATTGAACTAATGAATGAGATTTTTTTTTCCAGGAATGTACAAGAACCGAAAATGGACATACGACCCAACGGGCCACCCTTACAAACCGAAAATGGGAAGATCCAAAAATAAAACCCTGACATATGATAAATTTATAAAAAAAACTTTTACATATGGACATGGGAAGATCTATAGGGACAATCATTCCAACCGAAAAGGGACATAAGACCCGACAGGCCACCCTTACAAACCGAAAATGGGAAGATCCAAAAAGACAACCCTGACATTTGATAAAGCGATCAACAACCTTTACATATGGACAGGGGAAGATCTATAAGGACAACAATTCCAACCGAAAAGGGACATAAGACCCAACATGCCACCCTTACAACCGAAAATGGGAAAATCCAAAAAAGAAAACCCTAACATATGATAAAGCAATCAACAACATTTACATATGGATAAGGGAAGATCTATAAGGACAAATATTCCAACCGAAAAGGGACATAAGACCCGACGGGCCACCCTTACAACCGAAAATGGGAAGATCCAAAAATACAACCCTAACATATGATAAAGCGATCAACATCCTTTACATATGGATAGGGGAAAATCTATAAGGACAACTATTCCAACCGAAAAGGGACATAAGTTCCGACAGGCCACCCTTACAACCGAAAATGGGAAGATCCAAAAAGACAACCCTAACATATGATAAAGCGATCAACAACCTTTACATATGGATAGGGGAAGATCTATAAGGACAACCATTCCAACCGAAAAGGGACATAAGACCCGACGGGCCACCCTTATAACCGGAAATGAGAAGATCCAAAAGACAACCCCTAACATATGACAAAGCGATCAACAACCTTTACATATGGATAGGGGAATATCTATAAGGACAACCATTCCAACCGAAAAGGGACATAAGTGTAAGCATATGGTGATGGGCGCCGTAATTGGTAGCCCATAATATGTATAGTTTACCTAATGAACTTGGATAAATGTCACATTAGGGTAATTGGACTAGACCCAATTCCCAATTGACATGGGAGGCCCAAAATTGGGCCTCCCCAATACATAGGCCGGCCAAAACATTAGCGAGGGGTAAAGCGGACTTTTGTCCACTTTACTCCTCCTATAAATAAGAGGTGTTAGGGAATATTTTAGGGTTAATCATAATTTCCTCACAAGAGTGTTTTAGAGAGAAAACCCTCCTCCCACATCACAAGTTTCGGCCGAACCCTTGCCTCACCTAAGGTGTGCCAAATTGCTTTCGAGCAAACTCTCCGAAGATCTGTCCCCGTGTCAAGAATTGATCTGACGCTTTGCTGTGGAGCTAACACCACATAGGGCTTCTTTCATAAGAACCTCTTGTGCAAAGGATCTAGGACTACGGTAAACTGTTGAGGTATGTGTAACTCTTCCGCTACGTAATTTCGATTACATGCACGTACCATGTTTTAGTGTTTTCGTAGTGATTACTCCCCGTAATCTAACAGTGGTATCAGAGCATGTGTTAGGAGTTCATGATTTTGATAAATTGGTGTTCTTGAAATTTTAAATTTTGGACCGGAATTTTTAAAGGAAAATTTTAAACGTTTCCAATTTTAGGGTTTAAATTATAGGTCTGAAATTTTCATGTTCCTGGTTTAATTGATGTTCACGATCTTCAAGAAAAAGGTGATATTTATCAAAATCAAACTTTGGATTGTAGATCTTATTAAAATTTGACCAATAGTTCCTAATTTTTGTGTTTGGCCGAAACCCTAATGAATTTACAAGGTAAATTTTTTTTTTCTTTTTAAGACACCAAAGGGATAAATTTCGGCCACTATATTAAAATAATATTGTTTACAATATTTTAATTTTTAATTAATGTAACAATATATCTATAATTAGGAACATTAGGATATATTCACATTAAAAGATATAGAAATATATAACTATCAATATATCTAAATATTTAAATAGGGTTAAAGATATTATTGATAGATTTAGTTACCTAAAAGATTGAGAAAATATATTGTTAGTTATTTGTTTCCCTATTAAAGATATTGACAATAAATAAAATATATATAATATATATAGTGCCGAATTTACATATATATATGTATTGTTGATTTAATCTTAAAGATAGAATCTTAGCAATAAATATATATATGTTTATGTGTGTGCCGAAATATATATATGTATATATATATATATATATATATATATATATTAATATTGGAAATTATTTTATATAATTAATGTTACTTGGTGGCTAAGTTTAATATTTTTAATGGGTTTAAAACCCTACTTAGGTCACAAGTAAACATTTCGGCCCAACCTTTTCAAATTTTAATTATTTGGCCGGACCAATACGTTAAACCGAGCCGAAATAAAACCGAACCGGATTTTCTCAATCGGTTCGACCTATTCGGGTCGGGTCGGACCGGGGTAATTAAGTGGATCTAACCTAACCGGTTTTGAGTGTTGAACCGAACCGAACCCTATTTTATTGAACCGGTTCGGACCGAACCAGATTTTAAAATTTTTATGGACCGGACCGAACAGGACTAAATTGAACCGAAATTGACTGAACCTGAACCGGACCAAGTTTTCAAAACCCAAATCAAGTCAATTAAAATAGGGAGGTCGAGTTTTAAAATCCAAATGTTTTAGAACCTCGAATTGGACTACACAATGCTCATAGGGTTACTAACCTTTATGCCTTGTTTCGATTATGGGGATGGATCTCAGAGATACATGTTTTTGGGACTGGTTAAATTAGTGGGCTGAATTGCAATTGTTTATTATTCAGTATATATTTATGCATGATTAGAACTGTTGACTTGACTGAGTCAAGCTAGCTGGATATTACGTGTTGTGGGCGGAGCGTTGGATAAATATATGGTATGCGCACTAGAATAGACATGCTGTGATGGTTGAAAATGCCTAGGATTCATGTCTAGAAGCTTGCGTGATTGAATATAAGCATGAATTGCAAATCAGCCCCTAATATTTAAAATAGTTTTAAAATCGAAAACCAGTCGCCAAATATGTATGATTGATGTGGATGTTACATGTTTGACACGTATGCTAGAATGTTAAGGATATAGTTGCGTTTGATAATTTACTTAAAAGTAGAATTATGAATGCAAGCATGAGTTCCTCGGAACATTAGACGCATGACGCGTAAGCATGTATGTGGTAAGTATGATGAATGTTACTAGCATATGATAATTTGCATGGATTGTAGAATTTTGTATGCATGAGTGAATTCATCGAAATGATTTTTCCAAAAAAAAAAAAAAACTAAAAGGTCCTTGGGAGCCTAGACCGGGTATGCTTATTTTAAAATTCATGTTCCGGTAATTTGCGATTTAAACCATTTTTTAACATACTGACCTATTGGATAGAAGATGACAATGGTGTGAACTCTTTCACAGCCATCTTCCATTGGTTTACTGGTGGTCGATTGGTTTAGATGACTAAGGAATCACTATTTGTCGGATTCTATCTTAATAGATATTTGATGTATGCAATTCTTTCTCAAAATGTTATTGTCTCCCTGATTTTGCTTGATCATCGATGTAGTAGTTTTCATGGCTGGCCCGGTACAGTTCTACGAAACACGCAATCTGGAAGGCATTGATTATGATGCTTGGAGAGATAATGTTATGCATCTTCTCATCGCTTCGGATCTTGACGAACAAGTCAATCCAACGACGGAGAGACTGAGGCTGCAGCAATAAAAGGTTGAGGAAGGATCATAATGCACGAGAGTTGATCCTCTCAAAGCTGACAATAGAAGTTGAAGGAGATTATATACAACTTAGCGCACTGCATCTTTGGTGTGCCATCTACCTTCGCTTCGGTAAGGGTAAGGCAGCCGAAACTAGAGCCTTAATGGCGGAATACTACACTATTCTATGCGATAATGACGGCATAATAGCCATTCATGACCCCACTGATGAGTTGGACGTGTGGAAACGGGCTCGAAAGGTAATGAAAATGTTTCCTCTTTCATGGTTTGTTAACGAAAAATGCCTCACGCGTTTGATCAAATCAATTAAAACGACGTTGGACCTATTCAAAACATATGAGAAAGAACGAAATTTTCCGAAGGAGCTCGAGGCATTTGATGAAAGGTTCCTCGCTATGCGAAATTTCTTGGCAACCCCAAGCAAAAAGAAGTCTAAACGATAATCCGGTGCTTTACTCATTAGGATTACAGTACCTTCACGGTACATTTGATTAAGACATCTTGTCCACAAAATTTCTTCATGATTACTTCAAAATCTGAGATCCTAGACCCTAGTATTGTTATGTTGGTATGTTTCTTATTCCTTCAGTTTCTTTTCGTGTTTGGATTACAATGTTTCGGTTTCATTGAATAAAGTAGTTACCTTTCGATTCGAAAAGTTTTCTGCTTATTAAGGTTAATCGACTCGGTTAAGAACAGGATTGATCTGAAATAAGTATATAACCAACATGAGATTGACATTAAATATGACAAGATCAAGCAAGTCCATACATTTCCTCCTACATCTAAATCTATGGACTAGATCATGCCATTAATATCCATTGATTGCGTAGTTCCAAGAACGAACCGGGTATAAATCTTATTTTATTATTATCACTCCATTAAAAGAAATAAACTGTAATGATAATCATGTTTGAAACCGTTAACACCAATTAAATAGAATTGAATTCAGAAATGAAACGATTTAACCAAGGGTTTAACCCCAAAGTAGATTGCCCAACGCGCAAGTGGACCTCGATAGACGGAACACATCGTTTCATTATATGAGTTTAATATTGAAGTGTTTATATGATGACGTGCTGAATTTTCGTTTGCACTCCTTCAAAAATATGACTTACTGATAACATTTACATCGGTATGAAGTTAGCTACGTAAGCTACAACGACCCTGTAAAAGTATCAACTGACAAATAAGGTGAATACCTAAGATGCTCCATTCGGAGATGGATGAAATCTCTAAGATAAGTCGGCAAACAAAGAAGGATCAAGTCAGTTAAATGATTTTCCTTCCAGAAGCCTTAAACGATATGTCGGGCTAGGCATTCAAATCAAATGACACACTTCAAGAGACACATTTTATATATATACATAATGTTTGATTCGTTCTATGAGAGGTTCCTTATGGGATGATGAAAGATGATTCACATAAATGTAAAAAAAACTATGTTTCAATTAATATCGGTAAAGTACGAAGCCATTATTGCTGATGGGTGATAATGAGTTAAATCATAACACCACGCGACATTAATTTGCGCAATCAACATGTATTTATGACAAGGGTACGCCAGTTACTCCTAGAAAATACATGTTTCCAGCTTAGATTAAATGGTACCGTGGTCGAACATGAGACAGTACATCACTAAGAGGGTGAATTTTCCAAATGCATGAACAGTTTCAATCACATAGTCATGATCTAAACATAGCAGAATAACGGTTAAAATCAGGTCCCACTTAATTCGAGTGGGAGAGATTTGAACCAGCAACTCAAGTGAATGACATGGTAAATGAGAGTGGAGATATTTTCATAATAAATCCAGTGGGAGGAATAAACCCTACCACAAGTAATCACTGTTGTTGTTGGGACGAATCAAGTCGAACCTGATGGTCAAAAGTTGCTGAACCAGAAATGACACAATTACCTATATTACCCATTGTTCACAGTGGGAGTGATCCAACCATACTTGGTTCCAGATCCTAGTGATCAAGGAATGAATTTCGGAATTAAAACCCCGAGACCAAGAGGTTGTAATAGGAAAGTTATAGATCAAGGTCCTAGCATTGCTATTGTTTCCAATAGAAATGATGCTACGATAAGAAGCGTTATTCCGAGTGGGAGCAAAGATCAGACTAATTAGTGGGACTAATAAGACCTGGACGAGAGTCAAAGGCATGTATCCCATCGAGCAAAGTGAAAACTCCGCTCAAACTATTGGCAAGCATTGGAAAGACCTCAAGTGGAGAAATGGAAAGAAATAGTAAATGAGAGAGATCACCTTAAATGAAAGCCATTATAGTCTATAGTTGATTTTCCTGTTAACCACAGGGGCATAAGGATAAGGTAAGCCTTGAAAGAAGGCTCACCACTGATGGAACAAGTCGGAGAACCCGACTCATTGCGAAAGGTCTTACCCAATGCTTCACGGAGAGGACTTTGATAAGAGAAACTCAATGACTGTGCGTAAAACCACGGTTAGGGACATTCATGGTCCTGGTCGCAAGTCTTGATCACGAGCTACACCAAAGGAATGTTAAGACCGCATTCCTCCACAGAAACCTGGAGGAAGAGATCTACATGGAGCAACCGGAGGGTTTAATTACTCCTGGTAACAAACGTAAAGTTTGTGAACTCCAAAGGTCCATCTAGGGTCTTAAACAGTCGTCACGAAAATTGTACCGCAGATTCCACGAGGAAATCGTAGGAATCGGATTCGTGAATCTCCACGAGAATCCGTGCGTGTATTATAAGACTTCCGAATCTATGTATGTCATCTTAACCTTATAAGTGGACGACATACTCATTGCCGGAAACAACATGAGTTTCATGAACAAATCAAAGTCATGGTTGGCATCTGTATTTGGGATGAAAGACATGGGAGAAGCCACATACATCTTAGGCATTAAAATTGCCGGATATCGGGCTACCCGGGATTTATGTCTATCTCAAGAAGTCTATATCAACGAGCAGTTGAAAGTTGGTTCAGATTACAGGATGCCAAACCCGTGGATGCGCCGATGGAATTTGGGTGCGCACTGTTGAAATGTGACAGCCCCAAGAACCCGGCAGAGCGTGAACAGATAAAGGGTGAAGAGATTCTTAGCATGGTTAGTATTTCGATATACATCGTGCAGTACACCCATCCGAATATCTGTCACGCCATGGGCCTAGTAGCACGTTTCCAATCAGATCCTAGATATCAACATTTAAAAGACTGTAAAACGAATTATTAGTTATACCTAATTTGTTATCCGAAAGGTACTGCCGACTATGCTCCGTGTTATGAGGGCGGGAAGTTAGAATTGACCGGTTACAGTGATGTCGACCATGTTGGCGATCCGGATGATCGTAAGTCCACCATAGGAGGAGTATATCTCCTTGCTAATGCCGCCATTTCATGGACGAGCAAGAAGCAAACCTGCGTCGCGCTGTCAACAATAGAATCAGAATTCGTTGCTCTCTCTAAGAATGCACAGGAAGCAGTCTGACTAAAAAGGCTTCTTACTGCGTTGCTTGGTGGTATCGGAAGTAAACCTGTAAAGGTGTTCTCCGACAGTCAGGCAGCTATTGCGGCAGTTAAGAATCTGAACTACCATAGTAGGACCAAACACACTGATATAAAATATTTCTATGCTAAATCGTTGGTAGAAGACAATATAATCACTATGGAATACTTGTCCAGTGATAATATGATTGGGGACCCATTAACTAAACCACTGCGCAGATATATATTCGAAAAGCATGTAAAACTTCTTGGATTGCATAGGGTTTAGAAATGTCCTGGATCTGTGAAAACATTTTAATATTAGAAAGTTACATTTTGTAAGAGAAAGAGTTGCAATTGAGTTTATGATTTATCGACATCATAATGTTTTGATTACATCAAATTTACGGTCTATAAACTAAGTCGTAGGAGGACGCAATCCTCTGCCAAAACTATGTCGAATGTGGGCCTTACCTAGTCATGCAGGTACGGTCGTCTTGCGGTGGAGGGAGGCCTCTACTATGCAAGGCTGGCTAAGAATCAGGGGGATTAACCAGTTTACGTAGAACGATTATCTATTGTCGAAGTAACTCAACATGATCTTCGTCCTGCAGATCGCCGTGATGAACTCTGTTCGTCATAAACCCACATTCTGGGCCAGATGAAAATCTGTGATAGCCTGATTGACATATCCCATTCCTGTTGACCCAAAAGTTTCAGGTATGCTGTCAACACGTGCTTCATACTACGCGTGCCATGTTCGACCACGGGGTCACAGCTCGGTTGTGCTAAGAAAAGAATCCTCGTAATTCTGGTGGGCGCAAACTTCTTCACCTCGAGAGTGTGATTGATCCCGGGAGCCTTATGAAGAGGCACCCAAAGTATCTTCATGGAGTCAGAACTTATACCTAAGGTCAGGCCCAATTCTCGATTCCTGGCATACGAGCGTAGTGCTGAACAAAAAGGCCCATTGACCACGTCTTTGGAAACCGGTTGGGTTTGGCTAAGGGTATGAGCGACAGGGATGGTCAAGTTCACCTATAATTCACCGAATCTCGTATTCACAAAGGTGGCCACCAACCGGATATTAGTTGAAGGTTTGAATACTTGTACGGATGCCTTGGAGAAGTGTTCCTATGTGGAATCTAGGCAATTGGAGAATTATCCGTTGACCTAGGATACAACGCGGTACAATATATATAAATGTTGTTTATAACAGGCTGATTGGAGAAAAGGGAATCAACGTTACGCGGGCATTACAATACTCCTAACAGATGAGTAGCACGATGCCCGTCGTATCCGCCGGTCGGACGGCAAACCTCATATGAACTATTCGGAAGCACGGAGAAGATCAAAGGGAGAAATGTTGATGCGGATTTGGACAACAATACATTAACAGGCACCCTCCCATTCCAGCGAGTGGGAGCTGTAAGCATATGGTGATGTGCGTCGTAATTGGTAGCCCATAATATGTATAGTTTACTTAATGAACTTGGGTAAGGGTAATTGGGCTAAACCCAATTCCCAATTGACATAGGAGGCCCAAATTTGGGCCTCCCCAATACATAGGCCGGCCGAAACATTAGTGAGGGGTAAAGTAGACTTTTGTCCACTTTACTCCTATAAATAAGAGGTGTTAGGGAATATTTTATAGTTAATCATAATTCCCTCACAAGAGTGTTTTAGATAGAAAACCCTCCTCCCACATCACAATTTTCGGATGAACCCTTGCTAAGGTGTGCCAAATTTCTTTCGAGCAAACTCTCCGAAGATCTGTCCCCGTGTCAAGAATTGATCTGAGGCTTTGATGTGGAGCTAACATCACGTAGGGCTTCTTTCACAAGAACCTCTACGGGTTCCATCCGGTGGATCGAGAACTCTCTCGTGCAAAGGTTCTAGGACTACGGTATACTGTTGAGGTATGTGAAACTCTTCCGCTGCGTAATTTCGATTACATGCACGTACCATGTTTTAGTGTTTTCGTAGTGATTACATCCTGTAATCTAACAATAAGACCCGACGGGCCACCCTTACAACCGAAAATGGGAAGATCCAAAGAGACAACCCTAACATATGATAAAGCGATCAACAACCTTTACATATGGATAGGGGAAGATCTATAAGGACAACCATTCCAACCGAAAATGGACATAAGACCCGACGGGCCACCCTTACAACCGAAAATGGAAAGATCCAAAAAGACAACCCTAACATATGATAAAGCGATCAACAACCTTTACATATGGAAAGGGGAAGATCTATAAGGACAACCATTGCAACCAAACATAAAAGGAATGTAAGTCCTGGAAATATAGGCCATCCGAATAAAGCATTATAACAAAAAGTGTGCTAAAAGCACACCAAGTCATCCAAACACAACGTAGAAATAAGTACTACAACAATGGAAAGCAAATTAGAGTATCTATCCATGAAACAAAATAATCTCCAAAACAAGCAGGAGGAAAACACAAATACAACAATCATAAAAACACCGACCGGGTGTATAAGCTCAACCGTCCTTCACAAGGGGGGGGGGGATCATCCTCTCCAACAGGGAATCGCGAAGGGACGGTAACCTTAGCAGTTCGAGAAGAAACCACATTCTTAGTCTTGGAAGAACAATAAGCAACAACTCGCCCAGCTGCAATCTTCGCTCACTCCGCCCGCCTGACAGTTTGGGCAATGACACCCATAGCAAACATAGTATATTACCAAGCTGGTCAAAAGGGAAGGAGGGACAAAGAGAATGCATCTTCTCAACCATGTTCACACCGAAGGTGTTCATAATGCCCTGGTAGTGCTTCTCAGCATGAGCAGAAATTTCATCGGAAGCTAGAAACTCCCGGACTTTAATAACTTTGCCTTTCTCAACTCCAAGAGCCTCACCTTCCTTCAGACCAGACAACCTACCCTCCTCCCGGGCATCTCCAAGAGCACTCTTCATCTTCAACTCCACAATCAAAGCCTCATCCGCTCGATCGGCACGAACATCATCAAGTTCTTCCTGAAGAACAGTCAAACGGCTAGCCAGGACTCAAGCGTCACAACCATCTCCCGAAGCATATCCCACTCACGACCAACGTTAACTAGGTGAGAGCTGAGGTTAACAACAGAAGATATGCCCTACATAATAAACAAAGAGTCAAGATAAAAAGAAGATCAAACATAACAAGGTAAAACATAATGTACGCACTCACGAGAGAAAATTGGGACAAGGCGCCTTTCACACAATGATGAATCTCCTCGAGATTGGTGGGAAGAAGAGATCGATCGGCTGGAGGAATAATGGAGTTCAACATTGGAATAGCAACTTCCGGAATGGAAAGGGAGGTGGATAGGTCATAAAGTTTCCGATCAGCATTCTGGAAGGGCAACGAAGAATTACCCCTAACATCACCATCGACTGGACGGATAACATCCTCGGAAAAGATCAAAGGTAACTTGATCCTACCTGAAAAACAAATATAGGACGTGACAAGAGCAAGAAAAACACACATATACAAGAAAACAAAATCGCCATATACCTGGCACAGGAGGTCTATCATCGAAGGACTCACCCCTCGGGGGGGGGGGGGGAGACAGGGCGAGGAGAAGAAGACTCGTCGGCATCATCTGAAGCCTCTTTACTCTCCGGGGCAATGGGAGAACCGTCAACGACATCCTTAACAGTGACAATCTCTGTCTTTATCGCGAGAGGAGGACCTGGAAGGAGAAAGGAACGAGTATGTCTTCTGAGCCTTAGAAACAGGTGGTCTGTTCCTCCAAGCTAGACCTTTCGACCTTATCTTAGCCAAGATTTGCACAGCAGAGATAGAGGGGGACCTTCCTGAAAATCAACAAAACATGGGTGAATACAACATAAGCAGATAAGGAGAAAAACGAAAGAAAGCATAACAAACACAATATCGGAGGAAGGTTTTACAGCCCCAGACGACAATGAAATGGTAGTAGGAGTCTCAGCCACAGGCAAAGGAATAGGAGAAACGATCGAAGTCTCTCTCTCGGAATGGACGTCCTCACCAGCATCATCATCCTCCTGAAACAGGGAAGGCCGATATTGAAACCAACCTACAAGACAAAGCAAGAAAGTTACAAGTATCAAAGACTTGAATACCAAGGGTAAAACGCAGGGCGCCGTTCGAATCCCCATGGCAGACAGCTCCTCTTCTGAAATACGATGTATGGACCCGAAGGAGGCCTTTGTGTTCTAAATATACACCAGCTTCAGGGTCTGCATGTTGGAAATGGAAAGTGCGTAAAAATCGGGACGCGCATCCATCACCATGGGGGTATCCAGGGACCAAGAAACATCCTGACCTTCAAGGAAAAAGTAGTATTTCTCCCAATGGCCACTACCGCCCTCAAAGGCAAGAACAAACCGACGCTTGTTATTCCACTTAGTAGTTCCCAACGTCGAAAACCCCTTTCGGGACAATAGGGGGAATCGGGTAACTAGAGAATAAAACCCCGACTCACCACCGTGCTGGATGCGATAGAAGCATCGAAACAGAAGAAGATAGTAAGACCAATGTTGGTGATGGCACAACACCCTAAATCCAACCCAGGCACGGATGGCGGAAGGGGCAAGCTCGAGAGGAGAAATCCAATAATACTGACAGAGCTCCCGAAGGTCAGCATAGTAAGAGAAGCGGAGTCCCGCCTTGATCTGATGAATGTATACCACCGACATTCCATCCGGCGGAGGAATAACGGAGCATCCACCATAGCGGTATGGCATGGCAGAGGGGAAAAATGATTTTCCCATGCCAAACAACCCAGCCAGCTTAGCATGGAAAAGATACACTTTCAAGTTCAACGAGTTCTTACTATAGGTCTCAAAAGGGAACACAAGGTCACGAAGAAAGGCCAGCTCATCCTCAACGATAGGCCGCAACTCGACCTCCGTGTCCGAATCGGGCTCAGATGTCTCAGGGACATAGTCCGGACTCAGGTCAGGATGCGGAAACCGTCTTCCCATAAAAAAACCTCTTATGCGGGAAGCGGACTATGGGAGCATTAGAGGAAAGGTTAGTACGGGAAGCATTAGGAGAAGAAGGCTTACTCATTTTGAAGCAGAAACGGAACGACGCTTCTTAGCCCGGCAAAAGACCCAAAAGCACAACTGGCAAAGAGGAAGGAAAAAACAGCGGTCCGTCAGAAAAAAACATTGGTCCGCCAAAAATATGGTGGTCCGCCATGACTCCATGCAAATTCATCAAGACCAACCTACCCAAGGGTACGTCCCAAAGTGCATAAAGATCAAAAGCTTACAACTGGGGCAAAAGACACATGCATGGACGATACTACTTGTCAAAGGAAGGAACTATGATGGACAAAGCATGGAAACTATTCCTAGAAGGGAGGACAAATAAAATCATCTCAACATTGCCTAGGGTAATGAAAGGAAAGAACCAAATATCCTCTATGAAAGCATATATCAAGCAAGGAGCAACCTAAACATGGTACTAAGGCACCCAAACAACAAACACCTACCAAATTCCCGAGAGGGGGGGGGGGGGCAATATCTATACCAAATGCTAACCTAAAAAATCTCCCAAGCTTAACAACAAAGACAATCTTCCACTTCCAATCAACAATACACAATGAAGAAACTCAGCTATCTATGGCAAGACCTTGGCTTTTATAGTAATCAATGGAGGACACAAAAGAGAGGAGGGGCTAGAAAATCGAACCTTCGAAGAAACAAAACCGAACTAGTCCAAAAAAAACCGGTCTGATACAAACCAGCCACTGGAAGACCCACGGCGGCCGGAGGACGCCGTCACCACCGGGAGGAGCTCCCGTCGCTGTCGCCACCACCCAAGGCCTCGTCCGGAGCCGGCCTTCCCAGCTGCGCCACCCGACCTGGCCCGTCTCTGCCGCTAGGAGCCCCGCCACCCAGCCTCGCCGGACCGACCACCGACTCCAAGTCCACCCGCCGTTCTGGTCGCCCTCTCGTGGTTCCCTTCCCCTGTTCAAACCGAACCTCCTACCAAAATTAAACCACAAAATAAAACCTAGGTGAGCTCCATGTGAAATGTTGTGACTTGATTGGGTGGGAAAATTTAAAAAAGAGAAGAAGGAGGAAACCTAGGTTGAAGAAGGGGGGAGATGCTCTAGAAAAGGAGGAGGAGAGAAAATGCTCTAGAAAAAGATGAAGGAGGATAAAATAATGAAGTGGAGTCCAAATATATGCTTGATAAAGTATATGGTATGGATTTTCTCTCCAAAAGCTCCATAAAAGGAGACTCAAACAAAAGAACACAGTCCGAAGGATAAGTAAAACGAAACCAAGGCTCGTAATTCTTACCCTCATAGGACTTTATCACATAACGTGAACTTGCTTAAATCTAATAAAAGCATGTTTTCGTCTATATATTAAGCTTCTCTAAAAACAGGGGGTCATGGAAATCAAAACACGTCTCGAGCACTCGATAAAGGCCGGGGTCGTCAAAAGGCCTTCCTAAAAATAAAAAGGATGAAAATCACGACGCGTCTCGAGAACTCTATAGAGGTCAGGATTGTCAGAAAGGTACGCATCTCTTTCCGCATGGGCAATATTCGGCAGAAAATAGAGTCATGAAAAGGTTAAACCATTTCTTGACTCGGGGGCAAGTGTTGGATATACGCCCAAGCTATCACTAATTGGACCCGATAAATGGGCCATAAACGAATATAATTCGAAACTTGGAACATAGAAACCCGAGGCCCATCGCGTAGGCCCGGAGAACACCTCGAGTGGCAAAATCCACACGCGAAGACCCCGAGTGTAAAGCCCACCCGGGGTGAACCCAAGCAAGGGATCCTTTCTTGGGTTACCCGAGCAATGCCTTGGGGGTACCCCTACGGGTACCCCCATCCGTCCGGACGAGTCCCCCTCGTCCGGACTCCCACCCCCAGACGATATTTCGCCCGGGGCTTACCCTTAGAGGCCACATACCCACACTTGGCCACGATAAACTCATCTACGGTCGAACCGGGGGTCAAAGGCACCTTATTTACAGTCAAGGCCAATTCATATTACGAAACTACCACAACCGGACCAGAGAACCGCTGGAACCGAGGTGGTCCGATAGAAACTCTATAAATAGAGAGCTCATCCCCTCATTTGAAGGTAGTCACTCTCTCTCTCTAAGCTCACCCTCTCTCTAGAAGCTCTCACTGACTTAAGCTTCGGAGTGGACTTACCGGGATCCCCCCAGGTGCCCTTTGCAGGTAAGCGAGGAACGGGGAAGGAAATACGGGAAGACGAAGCCCATCAAGGATAAGATCGGAAGAAGAAGCCCATCAAGGAGAAGATAGAGAAGGAGAAGCCCACAAAGAAGACTCGTGTGCAAACAACGATTAAACCGACGTTGGACCGTTCAAAACCCGGTCTGATTTCAAGGTTTCCTATTAATAGGGGGCTTAATAATTCATTTCACAACTAAGTTGACGTCGAAGCTCTGACCTCTCTCTAAACTATCTCTCTCTACAATTCTAATTTAAGCTTCGGAGAGGGGTCATCGCACTCCACCCTCCCTCTGCGTGGTGTGCAATACAGCCCCTTGTGCAGGTATCCGAAGACGCACGTATCCCAGCACGTGCGAAGACTCGCTACCTCGACGACCCGAAGCGCATACACCAGGACCCAACTCTCCGCCGAGTGAAGGATCCAACATTTTGGTGTCTCGAACACAACAAGTCATACAATACCGACAGCAATGATGAGAAACCCTCGCCTCCCGATAACCTGGAAATGGCAAGAGAAGAAGGTCTAAGACGATCAAAAAGGAAGACTAATGCGGAAGCATCCAAGAAAGAACCACCAAGAAGGAGTTAGGTAGGTCCCTCCTACATCCCCGAGGTCGTATCCACAGCCTCTTTTGTGCCGTCTCTAAACACACAACAGGATTGTACAGCCCAAACAAATGAGCCACCGCCAGTTTTCGAACGCAGAGCCCACATAGAAGAGGATCAACCTCAGGGTAGAGGCACCCAAGGTGCTCAGACAGCCCCTACATTAACGCCTGCAATGATGGCAGCAATCGAAGAGCTCCTGGCCTTCAGAGAAAACCTAAGGAATCAAGGCTATGCGCCTCCACCACCACCACCCCCACCACCTCCGCCACCACCTGCTCAAGCATACCCTGCACCGGGGACAATGTCTCACGACACTCCCCGAGGAGAATCTCCAATGCTGCAAGGAAGACAGCCTACAGCTGCCAACCACATTACTATTATGCAGAACCACAAGGAACTCGCTCCAGTGCAACTTACTATGAAAGGCCACACCCAGCCGAATCATGGAAGAACCAAGTTTCACGAACGAGCAACCATGCAGTGAAGATTCTCAATACCAACAGAGCTGGGGGCGTGACAACAGCAGAAACCCAAATAACATTTGGGGGATGCCAGAAAAGAATGAAAATGTCCCCCATCAGAGGACTGACGTCCAAAGCCTTGGAGGCTCTTATAGAGCAAAAGTTGAAGCAATCAAAAGTCAGGCCAATGCATGTCCTGGCTGATACCGCAAGCCACCCATTCACCAAGGAGATGTTGTATGACAGGGTTTCGGGAATCCTAAACAACATCAAAATTGAGAAATACTCGGGAAAAGGTGATCCTATCGAGCATGTACAACAACATGAGCATCATTGCTGGGGAGAACAACAAACCCAAACCATGTAGCAGTAATGTTCCCGCAAACCTTAGCAGGTTTAGCGACACACTGGTTTTTCTCCCTTTCTAATGAAATTGTCAGCTCTTGGCCTTACTTAAAAGGAAAATTCATCCAGAGGTACATGGATGAACGCAAGTTGCTCGAGGATTCAAGTGCGCTAGACGACGTGAAGCAGCAGTATGATGAATCTTTAGTGGATTACTACATCCGCTTCAATCAGAATATTGCAGACATCCAGACAAACCTGTCTGAGCACGATATAATCTAGGCATTCATAAGGAACTTGGGCCGTTTAGGATTCTCCTTGGGAGAAAAAATGTCAAAGAGACCGGCAGAAACTCTAGAGGAGTTAGCCTCACGTGTCAAAGAGTTCGTGGACCTATAAATGTTCAGAGCAAGAGCTAAGGCAAAACTGAACGCGGAACGCAACAAAGAAAACAACAAGGTCGGTCAATCCAAACACCCCCAAGGAAACCAACCGCAAAGGCAGTGGCAACCACAGCCTAAGCGACCCGCCTAAGAAGGCTTCCAGAAATCAAAGAAGGTAAACGCCGCAAACCTCATCCCGCTTGTTGGATCACGGTGGAACTCAGGTACGGATCTTGACGGCAATCCTAGCTCCTTCGCTCCACGCAATCCTGCAAGAGGGGATAGACCGGGCGGTGACCCAGAATCCCTCTCCGATGCTTAAATGAGTACTTCGTCTGACTGGCAAGTAACAGATATCAAAGTGTATTTCACTTAACGTAAGTGATCTGAGGTGACCTCCTGCCCTTTTATAGGCAAAGAGATGCATCAGGTACCTGGCGAACCGTTAGGGGTGGTTAGCCCGTATCCCGCATATCTCGTACGTGATCTCACGTATCTTAGCCATGCCCCGCGTATCTCGGCCACGCTCCGTGTATCGTAACCACGTTCCGCATATCTCGGCCACGCCCCGCATATCTTGGCTTTATCCTCTGATAACGAGTCCCGACTCCCGTCGGGGACTCCAGAGTTATCTCGTTGTGTCACCGCTCGGGGCCCCTCGTCATCGTGACAGGGCCAATCATTCTCAGGGATTCATCATCGGGGCCTACTTAGAGGCTTCTCATCGGGAGCTTCCAGCTCCACTGTCGGGACCGACTCTGTCGGGACCTTGCTTCGTCGGGACTCCCTTCATCGGGACCCTTCTCCTAGGTCATCTTGACCTTTAATCTGGGCCTGGTGGGCCTGTTTGCCGTTTCCTCGCCGTTAAAGGGCCTGACGGCTATTAGTCGGACCCATCATTTGCCCCCAAGACATGAGGGACTTTTAGTTCGTCGTGTCTTCCAACTCCCGATTTTCCAATACTAGAGTCGGGGATCTGTTCCTTGGTTCACTTACTTTATCAGTCTTCTCCTCCACGTTTCCTCAGGGTTTTGTAGATAACTGCTATATCCCAAAGGTCTCTTCGGTTTTCTAGTGCATTAAATGCAGCAGATAATGGAGTGACGTTTTCGACCCACGTGCCTGATTTTTCGCGCCTGTCCTTTTCTGAAAAGTGCTTTTCAGGCCGTTTCATCATTACGCCTGTTGTCCTTCTGCACGTTTCATCTCAACGGTCCAGATTAAGACTCTTCGACTTCGATGACTCGGATCGAAGTGTCCTTTCAACCGTCTTCTTCGACTATAAAACCCTAGCCAAAGTCACAATTTAACTTTTACCGTCTTCGAATTCTCAAAAGCTCTCTGCAATTCCTCTGCAATTCCAAGCTCTGTGCTTTCGAAGATCTTTGGAGTCTCTCCGATCATCTTTCCGGCGACATCTCGTTCATCTCCTTCAACCTCTACTTCATTATGTCTGGTAAGGAGACCCTCTTCGTTGTTTGTTTGTCTCTTTCTTTCTAATTTTTTCCAGAGTCCCACTGTATTTTCTTGCCCTGGTTGCTTTTCAGACAGCGGTTCCAGCTCCGAGGGGAGAAAACCCTTTAAATTTGACTATGCTCCAAATGAGATTTCCACTACTGCTTATGATGCAGCTCTCCGAGAGGGTTGCATCACCATCACCTGGGAACCTCGTTTCCCGTATCCTCGGCACCGTCCCTCGAGTGATCCTGAGGTTACTCGTCCCCAGAAAGGGGAGGTATTTGTCTCTACGGGACAAATATCAGCGGGGATCAGGTTCCCCTTTTGTGGTAGCCTGGTCGAGCTGTGCCATCACTACCAAACACACCCCACTACCTTCTCTCCTCATGCCATCCGCATCTGGAATGCCTTTCAAGTCCTCTGTCTCCGACAGAAGTGGGTCTACAGCCTCCAACTCTTCAGGACCTTCTATGGGCTAAAATGCAACGAGGCGGGGGTTTGCGCCTTCTATCCTTGGATGCCCAAGTGGAGTAAGCAGCAGCTTGCCCGACACGGTTGGACCAGTGACACCTGGAAGGTGGTCAAGGGTCGGGGACTCCTGATCGATACAGGGTCCGACAACAGTAGCTGGAAGAAGAGCTACTTCTTCATCCAACATTCTTCTATCCCTTGGCCTCGGTGGGAGGTGACAGCAGACCCTCTGCCTGCTTTCCACTCTTATGTTGATGAGGATTTCGAGACTCTCCAATTGATCCAGCTTTATCGTTGGGGGGAGTCTTACACTCCTCTCAATGCTAACTCTCTGGTGGAGCGGGACCTGGTGCACGCCGAGGTCCGACTCCTCAGTATTGTCTCTGGGGGGCAGCTCTTCGACGGCCCTTCTAGCGTGGTCCTCGCGGAAGAGGAAGTCTGCCTCGAAGGTATCTGTGCTGACCGATCTATTCCTTAAGCAGGGGGAGACCGATGCTGTCCGCCCCTCGCGGAAGAGGAAGTCTGCTAAGAAGGCTGCTGCCAGGTCGGGGTCTCCTTCAGCGGAGCAGCCCAAGCGGCCACGGGTGGATCTGGACCAACTCTTTGAGGTCCAGAATGCTGAAGAAGGTAAACAACTCCGACTTGCTATTAAATCGTATAAAAGGATGGTCCCGTCGGACTTGATTTCCTCGACCAAGAAAGGCCGCATTGCTGATGTCAAAAGGATCCTTCGAGGCGAAACTCCCCGAGTCTTGAAGGCAGGCTACTATCACTACTGCGGGAAGGATCAATACGTCTCCCGACGTATCATTTGGTGTAAGAATCCCGATGAACTTCCTGACTACCTATCTGAAGCTCTTCATCCTCCAGGTGCAGGTCGCTCGGGAGCTTCCTCGGGTGCTGCAGCTTCCACAGATGCACCGCCTTCAGCGGGGGTGCCTTCCTCAGCTGGAGAGAAGGCACCATCTGGTGAACAGTTTTGCCAGGTGGAGACTCTGGACTCCTCCGAGGAGACCGGCGGGGTTGACCCCCCTCAGCAGCGTCGGAAGGCGGGGCAATCCCCCTTGAAACCAACCCCTCAGGGGCCGCCTCCCTCGTCTTCTCCGCAGCAGCGGGAGCTCTCACCTATTCACGACTTCTCTCCCTCCCCTGTCCGGGCCGAGACGGAGATGTGCCCTTCTCTTCCTCGTCCTATCTCTCCCCTTGCTCTTGATGGGGACTTCTACAGGCCCTTCAACTCTTCACAGGCCGATGCCCCCTGGGCTCCTATCCAGACGCTCCAGGGAGTCCCGCTCACACAAGGGGAACAGGACCAAGAACTGGCCCTGCATCTGCTGGCGGGTTCCATCCTGCCTTCTATGCGACATCCGATTCACCTCAATCGGACGCATATGCAGCGGGACGTCAGGGGTATGGCTGTGCGCCGCATCGAGGTGAGACTTCGCTTCTTTCTTGTTGATCGATAAATCGGGTCTTTTGTCCTTCTAACACTTTTTTCCTTTTGATTGCAGGAGCTCGGGGATTACAACCGCCTCATCGGGTATGTCATTGCTTATGATGAGGCCCGGGAGCGGGACCGAGGAGTCCGCGAGCAGCTTCAGGCGGATCTCAAGGCCTCCCAGTCTTCACGGGGGAAGCTTGCCAAAGAGCTGGCTGTCCTCAATGAGAAGATTCGGGGCCTTCAGCAGCAGATCGCGGACTTCGAGGGGCTCTTGAGGCAAGAGCGGCAAGAGCGGGGGGCAGTCGTGGACCGGCTGACCCAGGAGAAGAAGGCCGCCGAGGACCAGCTGGTCCTCGAGAAGAAGGCTTTGGAGGAGCTGATCGCGGGATTCCCGGCACAGCTGGCTGAAGCGGAGGCCAAGGGTCGGGAGGACTATCGGAGGTCGGAGGGCTTCCAAGCTGATGCCATGAAGTTCTTTGGCGCGGAGGTGGAGAACACTCTCTTCAACGCCGTTGAGGAGCTCCACCTGGAGTACGGGGACGCCATCAACTTCGACAAGTCTCCTTCCCTCGCTCCCTTTGCGAAGAAGTATTTTGCTCTTTCCGAGGAGAGTGATGGGGGGACTACCCCCGTAATTGTCGAAGACGCCTCTGAGCTTCCAAGTGCGGACACCCCGATAGCCAATCCTCCCGAAGTCAATCCTGTGGACCCCTCTGCTGCCAACTCCGCGGACCCAGCTGCTGCCGATGCTGCTGACAAGGACCAAGCTTGAATGCTTTTATCTTTTTAGAGTCCTTGTATCCTCTTCTCTTGTGTCGTTGTCGGGCCTTTGAGCCTTTTATCAATATTAGACTCCTTTAATTCCGATCTTTTGTTATCTTCCGTCTTTCCCGACGATTTAACAACCCGCACCACTTAAGGCGACTTAGCATCGAGTGCATCACTTAAGACGACTTAGTTATCATACGTCCTTCCCGACGATTTAATAACTTGCACCACTTAAGGCGACTTGATATCGAATGCATCACTTAAGACGACTTAATCGTTACCTAGGATAAATCTAGAGATCGTGCACCACTTAAGGCGATTTAATCCCAAACATCACTTAAGACGACTTTTGGATACTTAGAATAAATCTAAGTATTGTGCACCACTTAAGGCGGCTTTCATCGTGCACCACTGAAGGCGACTTTTGGATACTTAGAATAAATCTAAGTATTGTGCACCACTTAAGGCGGCTTTCATCGTGCACCACTGAAGGCGACTTTCATCGTGCACCACTGAAGGCGACTTTTGGATACTTAGAATAAATCTAAGTATTGTGCACCACTTAAGGCGGCTTATCGTGCACCACTGAAGGCGACTTTCATCGTGCACCACTGAAGGCGACTTTCATCGTGCACCACTGAAGGCGACTTTTATCGTGCACCACTGAAGGCGACTTTTACACTTAGCATAAATCTAAGGACAACTCTTATTTGGAAGCAACCTCTTTATTTATTGGCATAAGATAGGTTTACATCGAATTTAAACGATAAATAGCATACACCACTTAAGGCGATTTTACATCGGGCACCACCTAAGGCGACTTTATCGGGCACCACTTAAGGCGACTTTATCGGGCACCACTTAAGGCGACTTTCTCGGGCACCACTTAAGGCGACTTTCTTCAAGCATGGTGTTTCTTCAAGTGTTCGCCACTGAAAGAATGCTTTAACGTTCTGCCATCGAGGTCTTCCAACTTGTATGCGTTCGGAGCTGGCATCCCCACGACCTTATAAGGTCCTTCCCATTTTGGTGACATCTTGTTGATTCGATCCAAAAGGGTGAACTCGTTGCGACGCCAAACCAGCTCCCCGACGAAGAACTGTCGGGACTTCACTCGCTGATTATAGTACCTGGCCGTCGCTAAGCGCATTCGTGCTTGGACTTCATCGGCTTCCCGCCTTTTCTCTTCGAGTAGGTCCAAGTCCAGGCGTCTCACTTCCTCGTTCGTCAGGGGCTCATAATATCTCGTCTGATGGGATGCCACAGCTACCTCCACAGGAGCGACAGCTTCCGTGCCATAAACAAGGCCAAACGGAGTCTCCTCTGTTGATCGTTTGGGTGTCGTTCTAATAGCCCAAAGTACGTTTTCTAGTTCGTTCAGCCATTTGCCCTTCAAGGCATAGACCCTCTTCTTCAGGCCATCCATCACGATTTTGTTGGCTGACTCCACCTGGCCATTAGTCTGAGCATGGCGTACGGAGGCGGTCCGATGTTCAACGTTCAGTTCTTCCAGATACTCCCTCACCTGAGAACCGTTAAACGGTGGGCCATTGTCGCTGATCACCACCTTAGGAATCCCGTATCTGGACACGATGTGGGTTTGGAGGAACTTGATGATCTGGTTCCCCGTTGTTCTGGCCAATGCCTTTGCCTCTATCCATTTCGAAAAATAATCGATAGCTACAAGTAAATACTTACATTGTCCTTGTGCTTGTGGAAGAGGTCCCACCAAGTCGATGCCCCATTGCGCGAAGGGCCAAGCGCTCTTGATGGATGTCAGGTTAGCAGCCGGAGCCACGATACTCGGGGCGTAACTCTGGCACGCGTCGCATGATCGGACCAACGCCGTTGCTTCTTTGTTCATCGTGGGCCAATAGTAGCCTAAGTTCAACACCTTCCTCAAAATGGATCGGGCCCCTTCGTGACAAGCCGCGATCCCCTCATGCATTTCCTTTAGGATTCGGTTGGTGTCGGGTTCTGCTACACACTTCAGGTACGGAGTCGAGAACCAGCCCTTCTTGTACAGCTGATTGTCCAGCATCACATAATTAGATGCGATCCGACATATCCTGTCTGCTGCTACCTTATCCTCGGGGACTGCCCCCATAGTTAGATACGCGACTATCGGGGTCATCCAAGTGGGCTCCTCCTCCGATTTTGCTTCAACGGTGCACACCTGCGTGGGGTCGATGTTTGACAAGATCACCTTCTCCAGGAAGTGCACCTTCCGATTTTCTTCTAAGGGTGCCCCCAGGGCAAATTTGCTCAAGGCGTCTGCCTCTACGTTCTCCTCCCTCGGAATAGCCTCGATATCGAAGCTTTTGAAGCTCTCTCTCAGGGTTTGTACCTCTCGCATATACTTCTTCATTATCGGGCTCCTTGCTTCGTATCGCCCTTGAACTTGGTTCACGATTAACGTTGCGTCGCACTTCACCCTCAAGTGATCGATTCCAGTGCCTTTAGCAATTTTTAGGCCCGTGATAAGAGTTTCATACTCCGCTTCATTGTTTGTGGCCTTGAATGTTAAAGCCAAGGCGTATCGGAGAGGTTCACCTTCACCTGGTGGTATCAACAAAAAGCCCGCTCCTGACCCGTCTGAACTTGCGGAGCCGTCCGTGTACATTTCCCAGGTATTTTCTTTGTTTGGCTGTTCTGATTGCTCTGCCCTCTCTGGTTGTTCTTCTGTCGGGACCTCCATGGTTGCCCCCTCTACAGGGCCCGTTTCTTCTAGATTGGGGGCTGTAGATTCTGCTATAAAGTCCGCCAATGCCTGGCCCTTGATTGCCGTTCTTGGAGCAAAGTGTATTCGAAACTCACTGAGCTCTACTGCCCATTTCACCAATCTCCCCGACGCATCCGGTCGGTTCAAAAAATGCTTCAAAGGCTGGTTCGTTAGCACAGTGATCTCGTGTGCGTGGAAATATGGCCTTAGCTTCCGAGCAGTAATTATCAACGCAAAGAGGTACTTCTCAACGGCGGGATAGTTCAATTCAGATTTGGCAAATGCCTTGCTTACATAATAGACGGGGACTTGATTACCCTCGACAACCTTTACTAACACAGAGCTAATGGCAAATTCAGAAACAGCCAAATAAAGGAAGAGCGGCTCGCCTGGAACCGGTTTAGCCAGCGGCGGGAGTGTGCGAAGGTCCTGCTTGAGTGCTTGGAACGCCTCTTCACATTTGGCGGTCCATTCGAATTTTTTGTTGGCCCTCAAGACTTCAAAAAACGGCATTGATCGGTCGCTGGCTTTGGACAAGAAGCGGTTCATTGCAGCTAGTCGGCCATTCAGTACTTGCATCTCCTCGATTGCCCTCAGCTTCTCAGGGTTCACTTCAATTCCTCTTTGGCTCACCATGAAGCCCAAAAACTTCCCTGAGTGGACTCCGAAGGCGCATTTCGTCGGGTTCAAGCGAACTTGATGGAGCCTCATCCGCTCAAACGCCATGGTAAGGTTGTGCACGTGATCCTCGGCTTGTCGGGACTTCACCAGCATATCATCCACGTAAGCTTCCATGGTTTCTCCCAGCATATCTCCAAACAGCTTGTTCACCATCCGCTGGTAGGTTGCCCCGGCGTTGATCAACCCGAAAGGCATGACATCATAGTGATAGATGTCGCTGTCTACATAGAACGCAGTGTGGGGGGCGTCTTCCTTGGCCATCTTGATCTGGTTGTAGCCTGAATACGCATCCATGAAACTCAGCAGCTCATGTCCCGATGTGGCATCCACCAGCTCGTCAATCCTCGGGAGTGGATAGCAATCCTTTGGACAAGCTTTGTTTAAGTCGCGGAAGTCCACGCACATTCACCACTTCCCGTTAGTCTTCTTCACCAGCACTGGGTTGGCGACCCAAGTCTGGAATCGGAGCTCCTTAATGAAACCAGCATCGAGCAACCTGCCCACCTCCTGCTGGATCGCGATCTTCTTATCCGTGCCCATCGGACGCCTTTTCTGTGAGATAGGCTTGATCGCGGGGTCTATCTTCAGCTCGTGCACGATCACATCGGGGCTGATTCCTGGCATATCGCTGGGGGACCAGGCAAACAGCTCCTTGAACTCCTTCAGCAGCTCCACCAGTTTTTGGGCTGTCTCTTCAGTTAGAGCGGACCCGATTTTCACCTTCCTCTGGGGTCCGTCGATCTCGACTTCTTTCAGATCTTCTACGGGGGCGGGACGCCCAAACTCTTCTCTGGGATCTGTGTCTGTCTGGAGGACAGTCATAGCCTCTCGCCTCCTCCTCCGGGTGGCATTAACATAGCATTTTCGGGAAGCCACCTGGTCGCCCTTGACCTCTTTGACTCCGTGGTCGGTCGGGAACTTCATTTTCTGGTGCACAGTCGAGGCAACCGCCATCAGAGGATTAATGGTGGTTCTCCCGATAATTGCATTGTAAGTCCCTGCGGAATCAACCACGACAAACTCCACGTTCCTCCTTTCTGATTTCCACCCGCTACCAAACTCCACTGGTAAGGTGATTACTCCTAGCGGGTAAGAAGTTGAGCCAGAGAACCCGACCATCGGGAAGTTTGCCTCCTTCAGATCTTTCTTCGTCTTCCCCATGGCTTCCAGCGCGTCCATGAATAGAATGTCGGAGGAGCTCCCTCCGTCGATTAGGATTCTCTTCATCTCAAACCCATCTACATCCAGGGTTACCACCAGGGCATCGTCGTGCGGAGTCTCCACGCCTATGAGGTCTTCAGACGAGAAGGAGATTACCATCTCTTCTTTCAAGGTCCAAGATCGAGACCTCTTACCCAGCACCACCGCTGTAGGGATCCTAGAGGCGTAAACCTCTCGAGCGGATGAGGTATCTCCTCCAGCAGCAAATCCTCCATGAATCACGTTGATGACTCGTCTTTCTTTGCGAACACCGGATGACTCTGGATCAGTTCTCTTCTTCTTCGGGGACCGATCGCGGGATCGGGAACGGGACTGCGATCGGGACCGAGAGCGGGACCTGCATCGTTTGTCCCCGACGAACTCCTTGAGCTTTCCTTTCTGGATTAGCTTTTCAATCTCCTTCTTCAGCTCCCGACAGTGATTGGTGTCGTGGCAATTTGCGCGGTGAAACCGACAATAGCGATCTGTGCGGGACCCCAAGAATTCTCCATCTTTCTTCGGGGGGTACCTGGAGATACCTTGTCGTTCCATGACTGTCAGCACTTCTGCCATGGAACAGTTAAGAGGAATGTCGAGATCTTCCCGCTTATCCTTTCTTGGAGGACGCCTATCCTCCTTCCGACCAGAGCGACCTCGATCCCGACTGCCCTCAGGTTTGCCCTTTGACTTACGATCGTCGAAAGGTTTGCTTGACTGCTTCCCTTTATTCGACTTTGGGGGCTCCAGTTCTCCCGCGGCTATCTTGGACGCCTGGACATCGATCTGCTGCTTCACCCTCTTCTGCAAAGCCTCCATATTCCACACAGCCTTCTCAGCCACGCTGTGCATCAAGTCGGAGCCATAGGGGGCTGTCAGGTTCCGAATAAAGGTGCGGATGGTCTCGCCCTCCGAGATTTCCTCGTCTATCTCTACTACGCTGGCGGTGTACCGCTGGTAATAGTGTGTCAGCGACTCGTCGGGCCTCTGCACCACCTGGGTTAGGGACCTCACGCTCTTCAACAAACGTCTGCGACCCTAGTATTGTCGAATGAAGCGGTCGTGCATATCCGCCCAACAGGTAATGCAGCCTGGGGGCAGGCTAAAGAACCAGGTCAAGGCTCTTTCTCCAAGGGTGTTTGGGAACAGTGTACACACTATATCTTCATTCGGGGCTCTACCCAGACACGCCATAAGATGCTTCTGGACATGACGGACTGGATCTCCTTCGCCATCATATTCCTTAATCTCGGGGATACCCAGCCCAGGTGGGGCGAGGGTGTCTATTAGTCGGGGAACGAATGGATGAGTGGATCGATCCCTTAGCTCCGACACCAGCGGCTTCTGTTCTCCCATACAGATGTTCACGATCTTTACCACCTGGTCGGGAGTAATGGGACCATTCAGGGGAATGGTCCTGTGTTGTACTGGTCCTGGCCCGTCAACCACGAACCTCTCCGGCTGACTAGTTGCCCTGCCTCTGTCTTGGCCTTGGGGCGGGGCTTCCTGCGCGTTCCGACCCTTTGTTGGTAGGGTTGCTTCCTCCAGCGGGGGCATCTCCTCCTGCCTCCTCGCAGCCTCTCTCCGGTCTAAGAGAGCCTCTACAGCCGCCAGAAACATGGGCATGGCCTCTGCCACGGCCCTCGTCAAATCTGCAGCTGGGGGAGCCTCCTGCCCCCTGTTATCCTGGTGTTGAGGGGCAACATCTTCGGGATGCGATCCATTGTGCCCCCCTGTCTGGGAGAGCTCAGCCGGGGGATGGTTCTGGTTTTCCCCTTGTTCTGGTACTGAATTCAGGTTCGTTGCAGCGGGGTGACGGGAACCACCGGATTGTCCTCTTCTGTTCCTGCCAGCCGCCATCGATCGAGTAGAAGGCATATCAGCTTTTTGTTTGTTTCCCACAGACGGCGCCAATGTTGGATCACGGTGGAACTCCGGTACGGATCTTGACGGCAATCCTAGCTCCTTCGCTCCACGCAATCCTGCAAGAGGGGATAGACCGGGCGGTGACCCAGAATCCCTCTCCGTTGCTTAAATGAGTACTTCGTCTGACTGGCAAGTAACAGATATCAAAGTGTATTTCACTTAACGTAAGTGATCTGAGGTGACCTCCTGCCCTTTTATAGGCAAAGAGATGCCTCAGGTACCTGGCGAACCGTTAGGGGTGGTTAGCCCGTATCCCGCATATCTCGTACGTGATCTCGCGTATCTTAGCCATGCCCCGCGTATCTCGGCCACGATCCGTGTATCGTAACCACGTTCCGCATATCTCGGCCACGCCCCGCATATCTTGGCTTTATCCTCTGATAACGAGTCCCGACTCCCGTCGGGGACTCCAGAGTTATCTCGTTGTGTCACCGCTCGGGGCCCCTCGTCATCGTGACAGGGCCAATCATTCTCAGGGATTCATCATCGGGGCCTACTTAGAGGCTTCTCATCGGGAGCTTCCAGCTCCACTGTCGGGACCGACTCTGTCGGGACCTTGCTTCGTCGGGACTCCCTTCATCGGGACCCTTCTCCTAGGTCATCTTGACCTTTACTCTGGGCCTGGTGGGCCTGTTTGCCGTTTCCTCGCCGTTAAAGGGCCTGACGGCTATTAGTCGGACCCATCACCGCTGAATGCACCATTGTCGGTGATCTTAAAAGAGATGAAGGAAAACTAATCTCTGGAAAGAGCCCAACAACTGGCAAAAAGGCCCTTTGGGAAAAGAAATGGAAAAGTGGTGTGCAAACCACGAAGTCAATGGGCACGACACCGACAACTGTTTCAGCCTAAGAATGCGTATCAACAATGTTATCCTGCGTGGAGAGTTAAAAAACTATGTCGACCAAGGTGACAGCACCCCCACAAAGCAACAAGGAGAACCCTCAAAGAAAAGAAAAGGAAAAGAAAATATGTATGAAAATACACCTTCTCCTAAAAGGGGTATGATAAACGTCATACATGGAGGACCAACTGCCGGAGGCCAGGGTTCACACTCAAGGAATGTCTATGCCTCCCAGGAAGAGACACATCCAAAGTACGGCAAGCGACCAATGGGTGAGCAGGAAGATCTGGTCATCATGTTTTCTAAAGAATACATGAGACATATCGTATACCCCCATGACGATGCACTCGTCATCACCATTCCTACCGCGGAGTACGACGTCAAACGAATTCTCGTTGATGGAGGAAGCTCTGCAGACATCCTAACTATAGAGGTGATAGAACAGATTGGTCGCACAAAGGCTGACTTGAGCCCTAGAACTTTCCCATTAATCAGCTTTGCGGGTGCTGCAACATACCCCCTGGGTACAGTCACACTCCCAGTAACACTGGGAGAAGGCTGGACAAAGTTAGAAATCAACGTCAACTTTATTGTGGTTGAAACTCTAGGGGCGTATAATGGGATATTGGGAAGAACAACCATAAATCCTTATGAAATAGTGCCATCCACAGCGCACCAGAAGCTGAAGTTCCCGACAAGGAATGGAGTTGGAGAAATCCTGGGAGACAAATTGCAGCACGACAGTGCTATGTAAACGCCCTAAGGCGTAAACAACAACTCTCCATAGCCATGATAAGGCAGGATATTCCCAAGCAAGAAGAAGACAAACAGGTAGAAGAAGCACGTCTATAACAACTCTTCAAGCCTACATGGCTGAAAAGTGATGAACAAGTACCGACACCGCAGAGTGTTTGGGACATCAAGCAGGAGGAGGATGAGCCAACCTAGGAATACTATAGGCGCTTTCGCTAAATGCAGCACTGCTGGGGGCAACCAAGGAAGAGGTGATCAACGCGTTCTTCATCAACTCGAACGCACGATCCTTCCTTCTACTTGGAAGAGAATACGGTTGGAGGACCACTCAATCAATGAGTGACCTCAAGGAAAATCTCGGAAGAGCAGTCACTTGTGAACATGAACTGGGGTGGAGCAAACCACCCGCATGCTAGGGAGAGGTACTCTTTCAGCAAGGCACAAGCAGAGTACACTTGAAGGCCCACAATATGCATTTACGCCTCTGAACACAGAGGTCGAACAGCTGTTTGTGAGCATCCTGCATAACAAGTTACCCCTCTCCCCCCTCGGGAAACACCACATGCGTTTCTAGGAACAGACATCATGCATTGGTGCAAATTCCACAGCGCCTGGGGTCACAGCACAAACGACTGTCTCATCCTGCGAGTTGAAGTGAAGAAATGATAGCCCTTGGAGCTCTACAACATCGCGTGGCGTGTACCCACCACACCACGTGAACAAACAGATCGGGAGGCGACAATCACAACCCTCCCCCAACTTCATGCGCTACGCACAACTTTATTCATCCAGTTACTTTCAAGCTTTAATTTCCTTAGTAGTTTAAGCTCTTAGTAGATTATTTACATATGGGTGATCAGTTACAATGTAAATACAAGAAGACTAATGAAGTTAACGTATTTTCATAGGTACATTACCTCCTTACACTCCATACTCTGGAATAACACCAAGTAGTGGATTATATGCATTAAACATGCATTAACAACACAAACTATTATGCTAAACACAACAAACGGCCTTTATATGCCACAAGCATGTCAATATTCGACATCAACAACGAATACTCAATACGCTTTCTCGCACAACATCTATCATATTTACTCTATACAAGTACATCCAAAAAATTTTCTAAGGATTACTTACAAACAACATGGCGCGACATCCCCACGTGAGGGCAACCCTATGATTACAACAACCATGCCTTGGATTTTCCAACCAAGAGGCAACCATCCACTATGTGGCGCGACATCCTCTATACGAGGGAAACCCCACACATTTACGTGGTGCGACATCCTCTATACGAGGGCAACTCTACACATTTACATGGCGCGACATCCTCTTAACTAGGGCAACCCCATGACATCTTACTGAGGAAAACGACACCCAGTATAGATTATTAAACACTTGGGCGTGATTCACCCCATAAAACATGGCGCGACATCCTCTTCATGAGGGAAACCCCATGAGAACCTACTACTACCCACAAATAGTGTTTATTATTACGTACCACCTCTCTATGCCAGCACATGGTGCGAAATCCCTTCTGAAATCGCTACCACGCACAACGCAGCGAAAAACTCGCCAAATATACAAGTCGAGTCTTCTAAAACGTTATCTTGCCCGTGAACTTATAATGGAAATAAAACACTTCAACCAAGCAAGTAGTGTCTTGCCACAAATGTCGCCTTGGAGTGGTCCAAGAGACGGGAAAAACTGCAAGTCGTGCAACGCGATCTTGTACAACCCCCTGGAATAACCAGGCGGAGGTGTAGTAGCATCGCAGGACAAGTAACTGGACTAGCCAATAGAACTCCTTGCAACAACGATACGGCGGGGGTACCCAAAGTACGGAAAATAAAACACTTCAAAATGGCAAGTCGTGTCTTGCTACAACGTCGCTTTGGAATGGCCCAAGAGACGGTATAAACTACAAGGCATATTACATGACCTATGTCACTTCCCTTTGAATAAAAAAGTAGAGACGTATTAATATCACAAGGAAAGTAATTGGGTTAGCCAACAGAACGCCTTGTAACAACATTACGCGGGATGTCCCCAACTAACGGATGGAAAAAAGCACCAAACCAACAAGTAGCGTCTTGTGACAACGTCGCCTTATAGTGGACTAAGAGACGGTAAAAACTAAGGTCTCGCCTTATCGGGGCATCACATTCACGCATATAGGGGTCTTGCGCATTACTACCCACAAATGCCAAGTACCGGGATAACGGCCTTACGGATTACTACCCATAAATACTAAGTGTCACTCTAAAGTATTGCGCATTACTACCCACGAGATGCGACAGGCCGACAACGCGTGTGATTAACACAAACCAACACCGTCATTCCTTGGTATAATCAAGAGGGGCGCGCAATACAAGGACATGATGGGTTCCGATATAGCCGTTAGGCCCATTAACGATGACTAAACGGTGAAGTAGGCCCACTGGGCCCTAAAAGAGGCTTAGAAGACCAATACGAGGGGTCCCGACAAGGTCGGTCCCGATATATGAGCTAAACGCTCCCGATGACATGCCTTTAGGTAGGCCCCGATGATATGCCTTTGAGTAGGCCCCGATGATATGCCTTTAAGTAGGCCCTGATGATATGCCTTTAAGTAGGCCCCAATGATATGCCTTTAAGTAGGCCCCGATGATATGCCTTTGAGTAGGCCCCGATATTGAATCCCTGAGAATGCTGGCCCTGACCCGATGACGAGGGGCCCCGAGCGGTGACCAAAGGAGATAACTCTGGAGTCCCCGACATCCGTCGGGACTTGCCACCAGATGATGAGGCTGGGAAACACGCCCACTATCAACATAGTGGGGAAATGGCCTGAAAAGACGGAACGTGGGCAAGTGGCCGAGATAAATGGAACGTGGGCTAACTTCCCCCGGCAGTTATCGCAACAGGTAACCGGGGTAACTTCTCCCCTATATAAAGGAAGGAGTTACCTCAGGATTGACATTGACATTCACATACTCATACTTGCTTGCCTACATCGAGATACTCATTTAAGCATCGGAGAGGGATTCTGGGTCACCGCCTGGTCTATCCCCTTCTTGCAGGATTACTTGGAGCAAAGGAATTCGGACTTCCGTCAAGAACGTGCCGGAGTTCCAACCGTGATCCAACAGGACATATGCCTCCTAACTGCAACTAATGATGTTACATCCAATAAGATGACAAGTCTTAACTCTACTCTATAGTCAACGCAACATGGAAAATCATGCAAACAAAGGTACGTAATATTACTACCAAATTATCATTCATTACTACACCATTCATGACAGGATCCATACGACAATGTCAAACACAAAATCATAAGCATAAAGGGTTCAAAGGGATAACACCCAAAAAGCAACCTCAACCCAACACGGGGAGCCAAAACTATATACAAAGTTCGGATAAAACTAGCAATCAACCCGACGCCACGTCAGGGACACCCGCAACAACGGCATCTCCACATGCCCCCGGGAAAACATCACCATGAGACGTACCCTCCACTATACACTACTCACCATCATCATCGAACACTTACTCGTATTCACGAGTATCAGCCTCAACACCGGTAGGGGCACTCGCCTCAACAATCGGGGTGGTATCCACCACAGCAGAAGAAGGAACGATCCTATCCCTAAGACGTAAAACGGCCACATGTCGAACTGCAAAAGTGGAATACGGACCTAATTGATCAAAGCTTAGATCGGGGGCATGGGCATATACCTGCTCAATAAGACCCTCAATGGAGTCATACAGCAACTCATCGGCTCCTGCCCGGATATCCTCAGAATAAGACTCAGAGGCCTTATACTCTGCAACTCCTTCTGCCTTGCTGTCCTCCTGAACCTCCTCCCTCACATCCTGCAAGGCAAGGCTATGTGCCTTTCCATCCTCGACAACCTTCTTCTGAAGGGCAGCCAGTTCAGACTCGAGCGCACCAACTCGAGCCTGACGGGAAGAACTCTCCGCCTTCAGATCAGCGACCTTCGAACACAAGATGCGTGCTCTCTCATTCGCTCTCTCCGCTTCATGAAAAGTGATCTTGCACTTATCCTGGAGTGCCTTCTTCTCCTCCGCGAGTTCAATCACGATGGAGGAAAGTTTCGCCATCTGAGAAGCTACCTACAAAAGTAACACAAAGCCCAAAAATAAACAAGTGATAAAAACACTGAAAAACATGCATACAAGTCACAAAAGAGTAAAGAGGAAGACTCACAGGCGCAAGACTTGCCAGCGCACCCTCAGCATATGACTGTGCGTCCTCAGGCTCGCTAGGACGAACCCTCCGATCCCCAGGAGGGATAATCCGCTGAAGAACACGTACCCCCACCTCGGGAGTATTCAAACTGACCTTTTTGGGGAAACGGGGTCCCCCAACAGCAAATTGTGCCCACTCCTCACCAGTAGTAGAGTCCTTCTCAGGACAAACCAAATCAGCATGGGTAAGTGCACCAAGGGGTGGAGCACCTACGAACATACGCAAAGGATAAACAAAAGACGCAAATATAAAAAGTATAGCAGTGAAATAAAGTCAAGCAACATACATGAGAGGGGAGTACCCTCCTCTGACGTCTGGTCCCTCGACTGGGGGGCAGACATACTGGGAGTACAAACCGGGCCTTCAACTCCCTTCCCCTTGCTAAGGGGAGTCTTCGACGCCTCGCCTCCTCCATATTTTGAGCGCTTAGGATCGCTCGAGGGCCGCACGTCAGATTCAGAATGTTTCGCCTTAGCTCGAGGCGAAGTATCAGCCGCAGCAACACACTCGGTCACGAGTGGGGATCGGCCTACAAAAGGAACAAAGCAAGATGAGAACAAAAACGTGATACGCAGACAAGGAAAACAATCCTATAAAAACACAACTTACCCGCGCTTCCTTCCCACGTCCAGGCTTCATGCTCTGGAGCACAGTGGAAACGTCCGTACGGCCACTCCGCACGGGAGGAATAGCACAACCCGTAGAACCCTCCTGCAAACGCGAAGTTTTTCCATGACACCAGCCTACATCACAACACAATGAAGTTATAAAGATTCACAAGGATCTTCCCAAGGAGGTGTGCAAATCCCAGCCGCGCGCAAGTCTCGCTCAGTCACGCGATGTAAAGCCCAATAGACGCGCGCCTTGTGCGCTCGGTATATCACCTTCATCCCTGCTTTGTCCGACTCAGTAAACTCGCGAAAATTTGGCACGGGATCAGGCTTGGTAATGCAAACGATAGGCCAGGTTGTCCCCATGTCATTAGTAAATAAATAATGCTTCTTCCAACGACCTTTGAAACGGTCGGCAGTAGTAACGAAGCGAAGGGTAGCATCCCACTTCACCTCCCCCAGTCCCAAGGTAGAAAAATCGTCCCCCTTCATCAAAGCCCAGCGAACAGAGATGGAACACAAACAGACACATCTGGATGCTGGAGCCGGAAGAAGCAACGGAAGAGCAGGGTCGAGTAATGCCACGACTGCTGATGGCATAGCACTCGGAAGCAAACCCAATACCAGATGCCGGAGGGTGCAAGATCGAGAGGAGAAATCCTGTAATAGCGACACAATCTACCCAAGTCCCGACAGTACGGAAAGTGCAGACCCTCTCGAATATAGGAGGTATATACAGCAGACAAATCCGCTGGAGGCACAGTAGGTGTCCCCATATCAGCATCCCTAACGACATCAAAGGGAAAGAATGCCTCTACAAAGGGGTGAAGCCCGGAACGATCGACATAGATTTGATAATTTTCTCGATCCAGCACATTACCAGCAAATGTCTGGATAAGATCTCCCGATTCTGAGTTAGGCTCCGACTCGAGGGAAGAGTATATATCCTCCATAGTCTCCGGCCCAGACAACTCCGGATCCTCCGACTCAGGATCCGAATCCGAAACAGAACAACGTCTAACTAAGGGAGTTGGAATATGGGACTTACTCATATTGATAAACCCTGCGAGTCGAGAAGGTAATCCTAAGGACAGACGCGCCAGCTCCTCACCCTACAACTTCTACGAGGATACAACAACAATCTATTCAACGCACACGCATATGTTCATCGCGACAACAACTACTACTACCATACAACGAACATCCCCCACTCGGGGAAAACATCGTACTTATAAGCCTATAAGTATTCGACTACTACATAGCGAACATCCTTTATACGGGGGCAACTCTATGTCACTAAGGGCCTTGTCCCAACACTTATACGATTTACTTATGTGAATGCCCAATTGTGTATGCCTATATGCACTTATGCGTACGTATATGCCCGCGTGCACTTACGCGCGCCTACGCGCGACTACATACGTCCGCACACACCTACATATGTTCTCACATTATATGTGTCTATACATGACCATGCGTGTCTATACTCACTCATGCATGCCTATGCACGCCTACATACACTTGCATGCATCTACATCCACGTGCATGGCCTAAGGTGAATGTCTAAGGTAATTGATGCGAAACATATTTCATGACATTATTATATATATGTCTATGTTATCTAACATATGTAGGATATGGATACATTCATACATACTTTGGGAGATACAAAATTCAATTATGGCTGCAAGCATCACTATGCCATCAAGCATATACACACATAGCATGCCAACATATCAAGCAATCAAGGATAACAATCAATATGGGAAGTAGCACTCATATCCTATGCATACTAGAGCTAAAACACTTAACCATTTTCATGCTCTTTTTTCCATATTGAATTGTGTTAGGCATTTCATCAAACACCTTGTGGGCATGAATAGTCAAGTTTCAATCAAGACAAAGATTGATCAAATTGAAGCATGTAAAGGTGCCTACATACCTGGAAATTGTTTTAATCAACCCCGAAAATCCGAATCACCAAAAAAATCGAGGTTGAACGCTCGTTTTGGACCCTCGGAAGCTCGTCGTAGCGCCGCCGTGCCTCCCGCCGCTGCTGGTCTCTCCGCCATGAGCTGGTCCCTACGGTGACTAGTGGCCGGCCGGTGGTGGTATGATGTGTGTGGGTGAGTGGCTTGGGTGCTAAGTCACTTACTCCTCAAGAAAAGGGAGAAGGCAATTTTGAAATGAGGAGGTAAAGTGAGGAGAAATTTTCATACTCTCCCTTTGTATATATACATGTGGGTAATTCCCTATCATCTACATATTTTTTCTAACTCTTTTGTATGGGTTATTGAAACATACATACGCTTATACACCCACGAGTGCACATACATGCTTGCACGTTACATATCCATGTAACGAGTATATTATCATGATCCCGGCATGCATATACTTACACCCCCGTCATTATATACATATAAATGATCATATCTACATGTTTATTATCATGACATTGTATGTCACGTGATGGGTATACGTCGATTCGAGTTCGTTTTATATTATTCGGACTTCGTATACACGTTGGACTCACTAAATGGATTCGAAATGTTCACCCACGGGTACTAAAAAGTCCGGGACACGCGTGTACGCACCCTGGACTTACAACGCGTCCGGACTGTTATCACAATTCGGAGCCGGTCCGGATTGCGCTACGATCCGGATTGCACTACGATCCGGAGCCTGTCCGGATTCCACTACGATCCGGAGCCGGTCCGGATTGCACTACAATCCGGAGCCGGTCCGGATTGTCCCGTTATTCCGGATCCCCAGGGATCCTCGGGATGGTCCCGATTCCTCCTATTATTGACATGTGAACCCCTACGCAAACACTACACGTGCAAACCCTCCCGATGTCAAATTCACTCCTGTCTACGCTCGGTTCATACTTTGCATTCAACCGACTTCGGACCGTTCAAAACCCGGTTGGATTCCAAGGTTTCCTATAAATATGGGCCTTGATCATTCATTTGAAGGCTAATTCGGAAGTTGACAGCGGAAGCTCTGCCCTCTCTCTTACTTTCTCTCTCTAAAAAGTCTTGACTTAAGCTTCGGAGAGGGTTCATCGCACTCCTCCCCCCCCCCCTTCCGTGGTGTGCGATACGACCCCTCTTGTAGGAATACGAAGACGCACGAACCTGGCACATGCGAGAACCCGAAGTAGGAGCGACCCGAGGCATTCTTTCGTCGTCAGTACCGAGATCCAACTCCCCAGCTCGGAAAGGATCCAATATTTTGGCGCCGTCCGCGAGATTCTGAACGAACAAGTACTCGCTTACCAGCAAGAGCTGAATGGAAAATGCATACGTCTTACACGGTGGTTTCGGAGCCGGAGGCGAAAAATCATATGCAAGGGAAGCTTATGCATCCCAAATGATACAACAGCCTTCCACACACCGGCAGGATGACGAACACATGGAGGACATTATATACTTCTCAGCAAAGGACAAAGAGCACATAGTGTACACACACGATGATGCTCTGGTCATAACCATGGAGATAGGCAACATGGATATAAAACGCATATTGGTAGATGGAGGATCTTCCCCCAGCATACTAGCCAAAGAGATGATCCTCGCCCTGGGAAGGAAAAGGAACATCAAGCAGATGCACTCACCGCTTGTTGGATTCATCGGCGACACCAAGTACTCGGTGGGAACAATTAAGAAACCAGTTACTCTGGGATATGGTGATAAGCAAATAGACATGGATATACCCTTCATAGTAGTGGAAAAGCTAGATGGGTACAATGGTATTCTAGGATACACGACCATGAACACTTGGGTTATTGTAGCCTCAACTGCACATCAAAAGATCAAATTCCCAACCCCTGCGGGAATTGGGGAAGTCAAGTGAGATCAACGACTATCAAAGCAATGTTACAACATAGCTCTTCAACACAATGTCAGATAGGATGGTCTGAATAGGCGCTTCACTCTCAGAAGAAGAAGTGATAGAAATCACAGTACTCCTAAGGGAATACAAGAACTTGTTCACATGGTCCCCAAGAGATATGCCAGGGATATGTCCAGACGTGATATCCCACAAGCTAAACATCAAGCCAAGAACACGAGCTGTAGCACAAAAACTACGACCACTCGGGGGCAACAAGAAAGTAGTCGTACGAGAGGAAGTAGGAAAGCTTCTGGAAGCAGGATTCATAGAAGAGTCAAGGTACCAGACATGGGTCGCAAATCCCGTGCTGGTACCAAAGTCAAATGGCAATCTAAGGATGTGCATTGACTACAGAGACCTCAACAATGCGTGCCCCAAGGGATTCATATCCCTTACCAAGAACCGATCAACTGGTCGATGACACAGCAGGCTACGAATTGCTATCTATGATGGATGTACATTCAGGATACAATCAAATACCAATGCACCCCGAGGACGCCCCGCACACTGCATTCTATGCAGACAGTGACATTTACAATTACAAAGTAATGTCGTTCGGCCTAATCAATGCGGGCGCGACATACCAGAGGATGATAAACGCGATATTCGGTACCTGATCGGTAAGACGATGGAGGCATACGTCGACGACATGGTCATAAAATAAATCAAACGATACAACTATGTTGATGACCTCCGCGCAACATTCCAAAGGATGCGTGTATTCCAAGTCCACCTGAACCTAGCAAAATGCGCTTTTAGGGTAAGGTCCGGGAAAATACTAGGCTTTTATGGTCAGCCAAAGGGGCATAGAGGGAAACCCAGAAAAGGTTAGAGCAATTGAAGAAATGGCATCTCCTACAAAGCATAAGGAGGTGCAACAACTAAATAGCCGGCTAGCAGCTCTAAACTGGTTCCTGACAAAAATCGGCGATAAGGCGCTCCCCTTCTTCGAAATCCTACGGGCTAACAAGAAGTTCGAGTGGACACCAGTTTGTGAAGAAGCCTTCTGGCAGTTAAAGCAGCACCTGCGAACACTGCCATCATTAGCAAAGCCAATACAAGGAGAGCCCCTCTACCTCTACATATTTGTTAGCAACACTGCAATCAGCTTAGTACTTGTAAAGCAAAAAGGCAATACTCAGCTACCAGTGTATTACGTTAGCAAAACCTTGGCAAAGTATGAAGTGAACTATATGCCAGTAGAGAAGTACCTTTACGCACTCATCATTGCAGTAAGGAAGTTGAGACCATACTTTCACGCGCATGAAGTCACAGTACTCACAGATCAACCACTGAAGCACATACTATCAAAGCTAAACATGTCAGGAAAACTGACAAAGTGGTCGGTCGAGCTAAGTGAATTTCGCATCTACTTCGCCCCGCGGATCGCAATCAAAGGTGAAGCCTTGGCTGATTTCATTGCAGAATTCACAGGGATCTTCCCTGAAGAGGCAATACGGGAGGCCGTCCCACAGGCCGTAGAGCCCGTTGATGTATGGGAGATGTACACATATGGGTCATCAAACGTAGGAGGATCAGGAGCAGGACTCCTCCTAATACCACCCGGCGGATCTGAACCCCTGAAGTATGCTCTAACCTTAGTGTTCAGAGCGACAAACAACGAGGCGGAATACGGAGCCTTGATAACAGGCTTGCGGATTGCCAAAGGTGTCGGTGTCAAACACTTGAGGGTAAAATGCGACTCCTAGCTGGTCGTCAACCAGGTAAAAGGGGACTACATGGAAAAGTCAGAAAACATGCAGAAGTACCTAAAGCAAGCAAAGGAACTCGCTGACAGCTTCGACACCTTCGACATAACATTTGTCCCAAGGAATGAAAACCAGGAGGCGGACGCTCTAAGCAAATTCGTGCAGGGCAACGAACAAGGCAAAGAGACGCACTTCGTGGAGCACAGAATATTGTCAGTCATTGACAAGTTCGAGATGTTAGCCATTGACACCGCACAAACATGGATGACACCAATCCATACGTTCCTCACAACAGGGACACTGCCCGAAGACAAGACACAAGCAAACAAGATACAAAGGGTCGCTGTGAACTATGCAATCATTGAAGGCCAACTATACAAGAAAGGTTTCTTAACTCCATACTTTAAAGTGCATCGCACCACCAGAAACACAAAAAGTGCTAAAGGAGTTACAAGAAGGACATGCAGCCTGTCATTAGGGAGCAAGTTCTTTAATCCGCAAAGCTTTGTATAGAAGTGTATATGAAGACTATGTTCAATACACTATGCATACACTTAGTCTTACTATGCATACACCCTGCCATTATGTATGCACCCGGTTGTACTATGCAAACACTATGCACCTGGTTCACAACTCTTTGTATAGTCTTAGTTGGTGAACCTAGTTTCACTTAGTATATATATTGTATCACCTAGCTTGTAATCTCTAATCATCAATGAAATATGATTCAAGCTTATATGGTATCAGAGCCATCCCTAATGGCGGCGTACACATCTAGTTGAAGAAGATCAAATTTCTTCAACATTAGCCTTCAAAGTTCACCTTGTTCTTGCATAACCATACAAGATAAGCTTCGTGAATCTTCATCTCAACTTGAAATTTCCATTTCTTGTGCAAGAATGGATGTCAAGTAAGTAAAAATTCAAGAAATCACAACACTACACAAAGCTGAGCATAGACTAAGGATAGCCAACATGTCTTAGTCCTAATTTGCTTAGTTCTTGTTGATTTCAGCCTTGTTGAGCTGATTGCGTGATTGTTCTTGTTATAATCTGGGATTTGCTTTGTTTCCCTGGATTTGGATATGAATTTTGAGCTTGCTCAAGCTGCGCATACCACATGGAAGTTGTGATTTTCCTACGTTACAACGTTTGCATGCACTTTGCTCGGCTGAGGAGTATTTGTGTGTTCTTCGAGTTTTCACTCCATTTCTTGAAGATTTCAGAGCTTTCTTCACTGGAGATTTGATCCTAATCCATTCCTAGTGATTTGTGAACATTGAACTTGGAGTAATTTGTTGCGGATTGTACAAATTGTACTGAAGAGTGAGCTGGAATTTTGTCTTACTCTCAACAAACTTGGTGTGCTAGTTTTGTTGCTAGTGCATAGTTTGTGTGCGTTTTCATTGGAGTCACTTGCTTCTGAATTCCCTTAATCTGAATATTCAAGCTCCTTGTGTTACTTTGCTTGCAAGATGGCTCAGGAAACCAATTTTGATGATCCCCTATACATTCACCCCTCAGACACCACTGGCCATATGCTCATTCCTTTTTAGCTTCAAGGAACATCCAACTATCATGTTTGGAGCACATCAATCAAAGAAGGCTTGTTGGTGAAGAATAAGCTTGGTTTTATAGATGGCACATTCACAGGTTGGATATTGGTGTCAATGATAGGGTGAGATGGGATAGGGCAAATGCAATTGTCAAGGCATGGTTAAGGAACATTGTGGCCAAGGACTTGGTCAATGGCTTGATCTACAATCCTACAGCCTCTTCCATTTGGAATGACTTAAAGGAGATGTTTGACAAAGTGGAAGGCACTCAAATCTTTCAATTGACAAGAGAGATTTACCAAACATCTCAAGGTGTGCTCTCCATCACTGAATACTTTGCCAAGATGAAGCAACTATGGGATGCTCTTGCTTCCATTGATGATTTGGTTCTCCAATGTGCTGGGGACATTGCCATTGTCAATGAGCACAAAGAGAAACAGAAGTTGATGGATTTCCTCTTGGGACTAAATGATTCCTATGGACACATTAGGAGCAACTTTCTTATGAGGCAACCCCTTCCTACACTTAGCATTGCCTTCTCTGTATTAGAACAAGAAGAGAGTCAAAGGACCATTTCTGGTTCCATTGGTGATGTGGGTGAGGCAACAGCCTTATTCACTGGGAAGATTCCATCTTATGGAGGAGGTAGAGGCAATGGAAGAGGATATGCAAGGGGTAGAGGCTTTGGAAGAGGCAATGGCATTGGAAGAGGCAGAGGCAATTTCAATGCTTCAAGTGGCAAACCACTTCCTACTTGCACCTATTGTGGCAAGAAGGGTCATCATGAGGATGTTTGCTACACCAAGCATGGCTACCCATAGGATCATCCAATCCATCAAAACAATCCAAATGCTCCTAAGAGGAATTGGAACTCATCAAACATTGTTGAAGATGATGGAACCTCAAGTTCAATTGAGCATGTGGCAGCCAAAGACAAGAGAATCTTCCATGGCACAGCTGACAAAAGGATTCAACATGTTGCTACCCATGATGATCATTTTGATCATACACCTCTATCCTTTGAAGATGTGGATCAAACTCATGTCAACATGGCAGGTATATCTAGTGATCATATGGTTTGGATAGTTGACTCAGGAGCAACTAACCATATCACTCATCAAATTGAATGGCTACATGATTTGAAGAAGAGTGACTCTGACCACCAATATGTGCACTTACCAAATGGTCACAAGTGCAAAGTGACCCATATTGGTTCTTGCTCTTTCTCAAGTGGATTCACATTGACTAACATCCTTTTGGTCCCTGATTTCAAGTTCAATTTGATCTCAGTCTCTAGGTTGCCTAGCCAGTTAAATTGCAAAGTGATCTTTACTTGTGATCATGTATTGCTTCAGGGCCAGAGTGGCAAGTCCATGGTGATTGGGCAATGGAATAAAGGATTGTACACCTTGAAGGATGTGGTGCCTTCAAGCCCAAGGAAGATAGCAGCTACTTGCTTGGGGAATAAGGATGAAGTATTGAGATGGCATAGGCGTTTGGGTCATGTCTCAGAACAATATTTGAACCATTTGGATGTTTTAGGCTTGAATAAGACCTATGGTTGTATCAAACAATTCACTATTTGTCCTCTTGCAAAGCAATCTAGATTTTCATTTCCAATCAGTGATTCAATTGCTTCAAAGCCTTTTGATTTGATTCACATGGATCTATGGGGACCATACAAGGTGCCTACCTTCAAGAACAATCAATATTTCTTGACCATTGTTGATGATCATTCAAGAGCAACTTGGGTCTATTTGATGAGACACAAGAGTGACACCTTCTTGCACATCAAGAATTTCTTGATCATGTTCAAGACTCAATTTAGTACAATGGTCAAGACTTTGAGAAGTGACAATGGGACTGAGTTCATCAACTCAATTTGCAAAGATTTACTTCTTCAATTTGGGATTCTTCATCAAACAAGTTGTGTGCATACACCACAACAAAATGGCAGGGTTGAACGCAAACATAGGGACATCCTCAACATTGCTAGAGCCATAAGGTTTCAAGCTTCTATGCCATTGAGACATTGGGGATATTGCATACTCAATGCTTGTTACTTGCTCAACAGGCTACCCACCTCTATCTTGAAGTTCAAGCCACCTATGGAAGTGTTATATGGGAAAGCACCTTCTCTTCTTCATTTGAGAACCATAGGTTGCTTATGCTTTGCAACCAAATTGAACAACCATGACAAGTTTAGTCCAAGGGCTGAACCATGCATCCTTATGGGGTATTCAACTTCACAAAAAGGATACCTTGTGATGAACATTTCCAACTCAATGTTTCATGTTTCAAGGGATGTTTCATTTCATGAAGACATCTTCCCATTTAGCATGTCCAAGGATGCTTTAAAGTCTCTCATTCCATCTTGCTTGGGAGCCAAGAAATCCATTGAAGACTTCCCACAAGAGAATCCAACTTACTTTGATGAGGATATACAAAGACACATCCCAATCAATGAAGTTCCACCACCTCAACAAACTCCAACACCTCAACCACCCATTGAGGATGATCCACCCCAACCTTCTAATCTAAGGAGGAGTCTTAGAATTGCACAACTCAATCCACCACAACCAAGGAGAAGTGCAAGGATTGCTGAACTTCAACAAAGATCAAGTTCCAATGCCACTTTTGGCATGGAGAGGTATATGTCATATGACACTTTAGTCCCTCAATACAAATGCTTCTTGGCTGCCATTGACAAAATCAAGGAACCAAGCTCCTAAAAGCAAGCAATCAAGGATCCCAATTGGATTTTGGCCATGAAGGAAGAAATACAAGCCCTTCAAGCAAACAACACTTGGGAACTCATGGAACTTCCTCAAGGCAAATCTTCAATAGGTTGCAAATGGGTCTTCAAGGTCAAGTACAACTCTGATGGTTCCATTGAAAGGTATAAAGCAAGATTAGTTGCCAAAGGATTCACTCAAGTGGAAGGGACTGATTTCAATGAGACATTCTCTCCTGTGGTCAAGATGGACACAGTGAGGATCATCTTAGCATTGGCAGCTGCCAAATCTTGGGGATTATACCATATGGATGTCAACAATGCCTTTCTTCAAGGTGACTTAACTGAGGAAGTGTACATGGATATTCCACAAGGTTTTGATCCTTCAAAGTCTCTTGAAGGGTCTACCAAACGTGTATGCAAGCTTAAGAAGTCCCTATATGGCCTTAAACAAGCTTCAAGGCAATGGAACATCAAGCTCACCCAAACATTGTTGAAGAATGGTTATACACAATGTGCCTCAGATCATTCCTTGTTCACCAAGATACAAGGCAATGACAAGGTGTTTCTATTAATCTATGTTGATGATCTTCTAATCACTGGTTCCAATACCAAGATGATCAATCAATTGAAACACACACTTCAAATTGAAGGATTTGGGGGACTTGAGGTACTTCTTGGGTTTGGAGATTGCAAGATCAAATCAAGGACTTGTGATCAATCAAAGGAAATATGCTATGGAGCTCATTGAGGAGGCTGGCTTAGGGGCTGCAAGACCTTCTGAAACCCCTATGGAATTCAATGTCAAGTTCACCACACATGAGTATGACAAAGCATCCAACTCAAACACTAATGATGTGCTATTAGAGGATGCTACTTCATTTAGAAGACTTATTGGAAAATTGCTCTATCTTACAATGACAAGACCAGACATTAGCTTCTCAGTCCAGAGACTAAGTCAATTTGTAGACAAGCCAAAGAAGTCTCACTATGAAGCTGCCATTAGGATAATCAAGTACATCAAGTGCACCCCAGGCCAAGGCTTGATCTATCCTTCCAACAACAACCTTAATTTGAGCTTGTATTGTGACTCTGATTGGGCTGCTTGCCCTTTTAGTAGGAAATAAGTGAGTGCCTATTGTGTAAAGCTAGGAGGAGCTATGATAGCTTGGAAGGTCAAGAAGCAAGATACCATTTCCCTATCAAGTGCTTAAGCAGAGTATAGGTGCCTTAGAGTTGCTATTCAAGAGGCACTTTGGATAGGCAGGATTCTCAAGGAACTTGGATTGCAAGTAAACCTTCCTATCCCTATATACACAGATAGTCAAGCAGCTATGAAGATTGCTAAAAATCCAATGTTTCATGAGCGTACCAAACACATTGAATTGGATTGTCATTTCACAAGACATCACATTGGACAAGGCAGGATTGATGTTCACTACATTCCTTCAAAGGATCAGCTAGCTGACTTGCTAACCAAGGCTTTAGTGAAGAATCAACACTTGGCTTTGTTGAAGCTATATGGAATCAAGGATGTCTTCCAAGAAAGAAAAGAGGAAGAAGAAAAGGATGGGAGAATATAGAAGTGTATATGAAGACTATGTTCAATACACTATGCATACACTTAGTCTTACTATGCATACACCCTGCCATTATGTATGCACCCGGTTGTACTATGCAAACACTATGCACCTGGTTCACAACTCTTTGTATAGTCTTAGTTGGTGAGCCTAGTTTCACTTAGTATATATATTGTATCACCTAGCTTGTAATCCCTAATCATCAATTAAGTATGATTCAAGCTTATACTTTGCATCTGGGCTACTATTGGCCCTCTATGAAAGCCGAAGCAACAAACATGGTAACAGAGTGCGACTCTTGTCAACAATACTCAAGAAGCATCACAGCTCCAGCGGCAGAACTGAACCCAATTGCGAGGGTGTGGCCTTTCGCACAATGGGGCATCGACCTGGTAGGCCCTCTCCCAAAATCTAAAGGGCAAACCGAGTACATGGTGGTTGCAATTGACTACTTCTCCAAATGGATAGAAGCCAAGGCCTTGGCAAGAACAACGGACGTCCAAATCATCGATTTCATCCGACACCACATAGTAGCCAGGTATGGCGTCCCGAGAGTGCTCATAAATGACAACGGTCCACAATTCAAAAGTTGTAGGCTAAAAGCCTACTGCGAAACTCTAAACATAGAGCAACGCTTCGCCTCAGTGCATCACGCACAAACCAACGGTCAAGTGGAATCAGCAAACAAGATCGTTCAACTCGGCAGTGTTCTATGGGTGGTACGCACGACGCCTAAACGATCAACCGGCGAAACACCATTCAGGATGGTGTATGGGATGGAAGCAATCGCTCCGGTAGAGATAGCAGTCTCTTCATACCGAATAGCTCATTACGACGCCCGGGCAAACGAAGAGGAAAGACTTCTAGACCTGGACTTGGCCGATGAAAAGCGCTGGAAATCTGAGAAGATTCAAGCAAGAATGCGTCTAGCCACCTCAAGATACTACAACCAGAAAGTCAAAGGAAGACAATTCCACGTTGGTGAGATGGTGTGGAGAAAGAATGAATTCACACAACTCGACACAATCAACAAGCTATCACCAAAATGGGAAGGTCCATACAAGATAGCATCAGTACCATACACCAATGCATATCGACTGGAGGATTCCGCGACAACATATCCATAAACACATTCAGCGGTGGACACTTGAAAAATTTCCACGCAGGAACACACCATCTACTTAACTAAATAAGCTTTCGTATCAAGCTCTTTAGATCCATTTACCTTACGCACTACAAGAAGGAGATGTAATACCTCCATATATTTGCAACTATGTAAGTATCACATAACTAATGAACTTAATGTATTTTCGTAGGTACATTACTCTCATACAATCCACGCTCTGGAATAATGCCAAGTAGTGGACTCCATGCATTAATCTTGCAACAACACTTCAAGCGTAAAACACTTAATACAACAAGAGGCTAATATCACATGCCACGAACATGTCAACACTTGATATCAACAATGAGCTCGCAATACACTCTCTTCCACGACATCTATTATGTCTACTCTATACAACTACATCCTGGATATTCTCCTAAGGATCATCTATATATAACATGGCGCGACATCCCCGCTCGGGGGCAACCCCATGATATCTTACTGAGGAACGAGACACCCAGTATGGATTACTAAACACATACATGGTGCGACATCCTCTATACGAGGGCAACCCCATGATATCTTGCTGAGGAACGAGACACCCAGTATAGATTACTAATCATACACATGGCACGACATCCTCTATACGAGGGCAACCCCATGGGAACCTACTACTACCCACAAGTAGCGTTCATTATTACGTACCAACACTCTACGTCGGGAGGTGCATAGACAACAATCTCCGCGATACTCAATGCAGTGAAAAACTCACCAAACATACAAGTCGAGTCTTGTAAAACGTTATCTTGTCCGTGAACAAATAGCGGAAATAAAACTATTATGTTCTATAATGTGGAGATGAGGGTTGAACCATGAGGAGATATAAAATATAATGATATAAATGATTCAACCAAATATTTACATGTTAGGATGCCACTATATATAGGAGATCAATCATAACTAACTAGTCAACTATACAAGTCAACCTAAGGTACCATGTATCTATACAAGTATGAGTACCTATCAATGTATATACAATATGTACATCTAATATTCCCCCATCTTTTCCTTCTTCTTCATTTCTAAAGAATTAAAAGGAAAATTTGAGAGAAAATGTCGATGATGAATGAAATGCCAAGGTCTAAACAAAACCCGGTCAAAAAGAGCCAAGGGTAAACCCGTTCAAAATGAGCCAAGGAAATTTCAAAACCTGCTCAAATGATCCATGGGAAATTTAAAACCCGCTCCAAAATGCCAAGGTTGATAACCCGGTCTTCACAAAACGGCCACTCGAAAATCCAATTTTCGGGATACGGCCCTAAACTTGAGAATTGTCCTCATAACAGCCCCAACCTCTCAGAACTGTCCTCAAAACAGTCCAAAAGTCTTCAAAAGCTCCAAAGAAGCCCCAATATTTCAGAACTATCCTCAAAATAGCCCCAAACTTCACGAAATCAACAAAAATGCCCCAAACTCTGAAACTGCTTCAAAACAGCCCCAAAGTCCTCAAAAGAGCATCCCAAATTGGAAAACTGCCTAAAACAGCCCCAAATATCCAAAAGCTTGCAAAGAAGCCCCAAACTTCATAAAATTCCAAAATCAGCCCACAAATTCGATCAAAAATTCGGCCAAAATAGACCAGAACACCCTAATTCGGCTCAAAATTAGGCCAAAAACTCCCCTGGCACGTGCAGAGCACATGAAGGAGCACCGGGGTGCACGAGACCAAATAAAACCATGCTGAAATCCCGGTGCACGGAGGGTGCACGGCGCTACACAGCCAGAGGTCGCGGGTTCGAATCCAGCGCGACGCAAAAATATCTAGCCATTTACTGAAGCAACAGGTCGCAGGTTCAATCCCAGCGAGATGCAGCAATTTCCAGAGATGAACAAATCTGGGCATAATATGATCTTCAAGATGTTCTTCAAGTGTTCTTCAACAAAACCAATTCGATTCAACTCCAAATCGTCGAAATCGATCAACAAACCAACTGGAATCCAATAGCAATCTAAACGTGCAACTAATCCAGTCCAAATTGCAGCAAATCATCGATTATCCAAATCGAATATGATAAAATTGCAGCAACATAACAGCAGTATCAAGAACACAGCAACTTCGAACCATATTCGCACAAAATCGTGCAAATCCAGAGAAAAATTCCACAAATTGCAGCTTAGAATCAATCGCAATATCAATTGCGAATCCAATGCAATTCGAATCGCAGCAAATGATCAAGAAACAAGCTCGAATTCGAAGATCGAACTTCAAGCAGTAAAATAGGCGCGAAAACGAAAATCGAATCGCAATTTCCTCCAAGAAGCGTTAATGATGCTCAGATCTTCACAAAAGCTTCACAATGATGTCCAGAATCAAATCTAGCTCACATAATTGATCAAGGATCGAAGAACGCAGCTCAATCCGATGAAACAGTACAAAGTTGCGCAGAAAACAACAGCAACAAGCTGAAGAACAGCAGCTGAAATGAAGATCCAAACCATTCCAGCAGTGAAGATGATCTTAGAAGGCCATAAACGGATCAATATACATGATCGAAGCTGATCAAAGCTGCTGGAAACTGAATTGCTGAATCAAACAGCAGATTACAGCAACAAGAACACACACAGCAGCAGCAAATCGAACACGCCGCAGCAGAAAACTGAATTGATGTAAATGAACTGCAGCAGCAGAAATCACCAATCAGATCATGAGAAACAAGCAGCAGATCCACAGATCGATGAAACAGTATCAAGATATTCAAGAATCGAGGTGCAGATCACAAATCAATGCAACAGTAACTCAGTTGCAAAATGAAGAACGACTGAAGAACAAGCTGAATTTCTGAAACTGAAATCCAGAAATCTTCAATCCAAATCAGTTTGTCCACGAAAACAGCAGCAAAATGACTTGATCTTCAAGTAATCAGATGAATCGAAGCTTTATCCTCAAGATTCAAGCTCGAATCGATGCAAAATCCTCTCAAAATTGAAACCAAAGCTAAAAATACCATAGCTCTGATACCATATTAACTTATATAATGTGGAGAGGAGGGTTGAACCATAAGGAGATATAAAATATGAATGATATAAATGATTCAACCAAGTATTTACGTGTTAGGATGCCACTATATATAGGAGATCAATCTTAACTAACTAGTCAACTATACAAGTCAACCTAAGGTACCTTGTATCTATACAAGTATGTACCTATCAATGTATATACAATATGTACATCTAATCCATATTAAGTAATGTAGAGAAGGGGCTGAATCATATCAATAATAATCATGAATGTATAAATGATTCAACCAAGTATTACATGTTAGGGTCCTACTATATATAGGAGATCAATCCTAACTAACTAGTCAACTATACAAGTCAACCTAAGGTACCATGTATCTATACAAGTATGAGTACCTATCAATGTATATACAATATGTACATCTAATAAAAACACTCCAATCAAGCAAGTAGTGTCTTGCCACAACGTCGCCTTGGAATGGCCCAAGAGACGGAAAAAACTACAAGTTGTGAAAACAAACTTGTACATCCCCTGGAATAACCAGGATGAGATGTAGTAGCATCGCAAGGTCAGTACAAGGCCTAGCCAAGGAACACCTTCGCCTGAAGGGCAGCAATGTCAGATTCAAGCGCTGCAATACGAGCCTGACAAAAGGATCTCTCTGCTTGAAGGTCGGAAACCTTCATATCCAAGATACGCGCCCTCTCCTTAGCACCCTCAGCCTCGAGACAGGCAATCTCGGACTTCTCCATAAACAACTTCTTCTCCTCGGCAAGTTCAATCACGAAGGACGAGAGATTGGCCATCTGAGCGGAAACCTACAATAATAAACAACAAGTAAGTTGCAATAACAAAGACAAGCATACATACAAGGCATGAGGAAGTAAGGATAGATACTCACAGGTGTAAGGCATGACAATGCACTCTCAGCACATGCTTGCGCACCCTCGGGGTCACTGGGACGAATCCTCTGATCCTCGGGAGGAATAATCTGCTGAAGAACACGAACTCCCACCTCAGGAGTAGTCAAACTAACCTCCTTTGCAAAGCGAGGCCCTCCGGCAGAAAAGGGTACTCACTCGTCACCCACAACAGAGTCCTTGGAAGGATAAACCAGCTCGGCCCGTGTAAGGGCAGCAACTGCCGAAACAGCTATAAAAATATGCAAAGATAAACAAGACGATCCAAATACACTAAGTATAGAAACAATACAGGAAAAACCAATATACCTGTGCCGGGAGGCCCTTCCTCCAAAGTCCGATCACTCGACCGGGGGGGGGGGGGGGCAGACATCAAGGGCACGGCAGGTGCGCGAGCTTCAGTCCCCTTCCCCTTGCTAAGTGGAGTCCTCAACGCCTCGCCACTGCTAGACTTGGAGCGCTTAGGGTCGCTCGAGGGCCGTACTTCGGAGTCGGGACGATTCACCTTGGCCCGAGGCGGAGTGTCGACGGTCGTAACAGCTCGCTCTGCCACAAGTGGGGATCGACCTACAAACAAGAACAAAGCAAAATAAAAACAAAGGCATGGGATACAGACAAGTAAAATGATTGCGAAAATATACAACTTACCCGCACTCCCCTTGCCACGACCAGGCCTCATGCCCTGGAGAACAACAGATATGTCCGTGCGTCCGCTCCGTCCAGCAGGAGCAGCACCTCCCTAAGAACCCACCTGCAAGCGGGAATTTTTTCCATGACACCAGCCTACATCACAACACAAGGAAGTTATAAAGGTTCATAACATACCGAAGTACCTCCCGAAGGAGGAGTGCAAATCCGAGCCCTGGGAAAATCCCGCTCCTTCACACAAGACAAGGTCGTGTACGCACGCTCCTTGTGCGCCCAATACACTTTCTTCATCGCTGCTTTGTCCGACTCAGAGAATTCGCGAAAAGCGGGCACGGGATCAGGTTTTATAACCCGAAGGATACGCCAATCCATCCCGGGATCGTCAGTGAAGAAATAATGTTTTTGCCAGTGACTCTTCGACCGGTCTACAACAGTAACAAACCGAAGAGTGCTATCCCACTTCACTTCGCCCAATCATAGGTCAGCAAACTCCTTTTCTCTCATCAGAGGCCAGCGGATAGAAATGGAACATAACCCAGATGCATCCGGACGTTGGAGTCGGAAGAAGCATCGGAAGAGTAAGGTCGAATAAATCCAGGACTGTTGATGGCATAGTACTCGGAAGCAAACCCAGTACCGAATAGCAGCAGGTGCAAGATCAAGAGGAGAGATCCTATAGTAACGACACAACTTCCGCAAGTCCGAACAATAAGGGAAGCGAAGTCCCATCTGAATCTGGGAGGCGTAAATAGCAGACAAATCATCTGGTGGCACGGTGGGCATTCCTGGACGAGCATCAGGGATAACATCAAACGGGTAGAATGCCTCTCCTGAAGGACAAAACCCAGAACGAACGACAAGGTGCTGATACTCATCATAATCCAATTTGTTGCCCACAAAGGTTTGCACCAAGTCCTTCGATTCCACGTGAGGCTCCAACTCGGACGTGGACGGCATATCGTCCATAGTTTCCAGCTCGGAAGAATCCGTAAACTCCGAAGACTCCGACTCGGGATCAGAATCCGAATCAGAAAGAAATCTAACAGAAGGGGTAGGAATATGAGACTTACTCATGTTCACAAAGCCAGCAAGTCGAGAAGGTAATCTTAAGTATGGACGCCCCAGCTTCTCACAACACAACTCCTACAAGGATACAACCCGTTCAATACATACGCGTACACCCAACGTGTTAAAAACCTCTATACAACGAACATCCCCCCGCTCAGGGGCAACATCACACTCACAAATCTATTAAGTGTTCAACTACTACATAGCGAACATCCTCTACACGGGGGCGACTACATGTTAGTAAGGGCCTCATCCCAACACTTACATGATCTACGTGCGTTTGTGCACGCCTACACATGTCCATGCACGCCTACATACCCGCGAGTATCTACGTACACCCGCACTCAACTATATGTGTTTGCATACACTAATATGTGTTCATCCACTACTCTACGCGCCTACATGCTACTATATGTGCATAAGTGTACGTACATGTACCTATGAGTGCCAACATTTGCATACATGCACTTACACATGCTCATGTGTATCTACGAATGCTTACATGCATCTATGCTCACCTACGTGGCCTAAGGTAAATCCCCGAGGTAACAAGTGCTAATATACTCATAGTGCTAACACCTATATGCATGTGCTTATCTAACATATGTAGGATATGGATACATACATACACCCCCTTTGGGAATACAAAGCTTAGCTATAGCTACAAGCATCTCTATACAACCAAGTGTGTACATACATGCCACAACAATGCCTTGGGCAATCAAAGATAGCAATCCAACATTTCAAACAATAAGGAAGTATTACTCCTACTCTATACATACAAGTGGTAAAACACTTAACCATTTTTATGCTCCTTTTTTCTATGCTTAACTATCCTAGGCATTTCATCAAACACTTGGTGGGCATGGATGATCAAGTTCAAAATCAAGACAAAGATTAACCAAATTCATGCAATTAAAGGCATTGGCATACCTGGAAATGGTTCTAATCGACCCTAAAAAACTGAATCGACTCAAGAAACGAGGCCACGAGCTAGTACCTTCGCCCGTCCCGTCGCCGGAGCTCTGCCCGCTGCGCCGCCGTGATCGCTACCGTCCGTCGCTCTGGCTGCTGCTGGACTCGCCGCCAAGAGCTGGCTTCGCCGGTGAGTGGTGGTTGGCCGATGGTGGAGGGATGTGGGTGGATGAGTGGGTTGAGTTCTAAGTCACTTACTCTCTAAGAAATGGAGAAGACAACTCTAAAAAAGGGGGGAGACAAAGTCTGGTGATATTTGAATTCACTCATTTATACACACCTGTAGGTAACATCTTTCGCCTTCCATATTTTTTCTATCTACTTTGGAAAACACCTATGCATGTTTACATATCCATGCATACACGCATACACCAACACACATGCGTTTACATATCCATGTCACGTGTTTGCAATTACAACCCCGACGTGCATATACTCTTATCCATGTTGTCGCATATATACACACCCGTACTTACATGATTTAATTTCATATCGTACGTCGACTCTCGTATACGTGCACGTCGTAATCATACGTGTGTTAGCATCCACGTCCATGATCGCGTACACGGACTAGGTTTGTCATATACGTTTATGCCATATATATGCTTGCTACACTAACCTTGTCAACAGATACGACTACTCCCGTCCGAGTCCGAGAAGGGATATATCGTAATAAGGTCCACGCGCTGACGAACAGTAAGTCCATCTCGAGGTAACGCCCGAAATTAAATAGAACGTATACTCTATCAAAAATAGATTCAACACTGGGCCATGCCACCACTTGAATCGGGGGCAAATGATGGGTATACGTCCGATTCGGGTTCGTTTTATATTATTCAGACTTCGTATACACGTAGGACTCACTAAACGGATTCGAAATGTTCACCCACGGGTACTAAAAAGTCCGGTACACGCGCGTACGCACCCTGGACTTACACCGCGTCCGGATTTTCATCACAATCCGGACCAGCTTCGGATTGTCCTGCAATCCGGAACTGGTCCGGATTGCAGACAATACGGACCGGGTCCGGATTGCACTACAATTCGGAGCCGGTCCGGATTGCACTACAATTCGGAGCCGGTCCGGATTGCACTACAATCTGGAGCCAATCTGGATTGTAGGACAATCCGGCCCTCCAGATTGTCCCGTTATTTCGGACCCCCCGGGATCCTCGCGATACCTCGGGACGGTCCAGATTCCTCCTATTATTGACATGTGAACCCCTACACAAACACTGCACGTGCAAACCCTCCCGATGTCAGCTTCACTCCCGTCTACGCTCGGTTCATACATTGCATTGAACGGACGTCAGACCGTTCAAAACCCGGTTTGATTCCAAGGTTTCCTATAAATAGGGGCCTTGATCATTCATTTGAAGGCTAATTCGGAAGTTGACAGCGGAAGTTCTGCCCTCTCTCTTACTTTCTCTCTCTAAAAACTGACTTAAGCTTCGGAGATGGTTCATCGCACTCCACCCCCCCCCCCCCTTGCGTGGTGTGGGATACGACCCCTCTTGCAGGAATACGAAGACGCACGAACCTGGCACGTGCGAGAACCCGAAGTAGGAGCGACCCGAGGCATTCTTCCGTCGTCACTACCGAGATCCGACTCCCCAACTCGGAAAGGATCCAACATCACGCGTCTATGCACTTGCATGCGTATATTATGGCTATACACACGTTAGTGTTCACGTCCCTGTTCCATACATAGTCCTACATCATTACATATATACAGGCCATATATGTACACTTGTTGTGCTGACCATGTCAACATCTATAGTTACCCTTATTAATCGAAAGGCGGGACACGCGACATTGAGGCCCACGCGCCCACGGACGGTAAGTCCATACCAAGGTAATACACGAACTTAAATCGAATGTATACTCTATCGAAAATAGAGTCAAGCAAGGGTCACGCCATTACTTGACTCGGGGGAAAATGATGGGTATACGTCCGATTCGGGTTCGTTTTATAATTATTCAGACTTCGCCTACACGTCAAACCCACTAAACGGTCCCAAAATAATCACCCGCAAGTCTAAAACGGCTCGGGGTACGCGCGCATACCCCGAGCATAGGACTCGTCCGGATTGTCTACAATCCGAACCGAAATCCGGATTGCTAGACAATCCGGGGATCGGGATTGTCCAACAATCCCGACCTCCGGATTATGTCTAGAAATGCGCGTGACTCCTATATATGCGCGTACGGCACGTGTCGAACTCTCCGACGTCAACTTCTTGCTCGTCCACGTCCGGTTCACTTTGTCACGATTAAAACGACGTTGGACTGTTCAAAACCTGGTCTGATTTCAAGGTTTCCTATAAATATGGGCCTTGATCATTCATTTCACAACTAAGTTGACGTCGAAGCTATGACCTCTCTCTAAAATTTCTCTCTCTAAAATTCTAATTTAAGCTTCAGAGAGGGCTCATCGCACTCCACCCCCCCCCCCTTCTGCGTGGTGTGCGATACTGCCCCTCGTGTAGGTATCTGAAGAAGCACGTATCCCAGCACATGCGAAGACCCGCTACCTCGACGACCCGAAGCGCATACACCAGGACACGACTCTCCATCGAGTGAAGGATCTAACAGAGACCATTCCTTGTAGGCGATTCCTTAACAAGAATCACTACAAGATCCGGCCGGTGGACCGTGAACTCCCAGAAGATCTTTAGACTACGGCAAAAGAAAAACTGGTATGTGTCCCTATTCCACTGCGTAATTAGTTACCTGACATGTACACGTGTTTCTTGTCCGTGGTAACTATCCCCATAATATCATTCAGTGGTATCAGATCCTGTGTCAGGGAGTTCTTGATTTTGATAAAAAAAATTGTGTTCTTGAATTTTTTTGATTAACTGTTCATGAAATTGAGTGTTTTTCCGTTAAAACCGGTGTTCATGATTTTCAAGAAAAACGTGACTTTTTAAAAAATTAAAAAATAAAAACATTGGATTATTGATCTTAATAAAATTTAGTCTTGAAATTTGACCACTAGCCCTAATTACTAGTTTCGGCCGAACTCTGTTAGGGTTTACAAAGTGAAAATTTTCATTTCTTAGACCCCAAGTTACCCGAATTTCGCCCGAATTATTGTCAAAAAATTTAATTAAATTTCGGCCATATTGGTAGGATGGACGTGGCCAAAATTAGGGATAGATTCACATAATAATTGTGATAATATCTATCAATATATTTTTAGCACAATATTAGGAATATTAATAATATTGATAGATTTAGTTACCTTAAAGATTGAGAAAATATATTGTTGATAGATTTATATTTCTAAATATAGAATGTTTAATTAATTAATATATATATATATATTAATATATATATATATATATATATATATATATATATATATATATATATATATATTTGTGCAAAATATTGGAAAGTATATCTATAATTATTCTTTCTTGGAGGCCAAGTTAAGTTTTTGGTGGATTTAGTATGAGTTTCGGCCGAACCCTAATGGGTATTGGGCCAGTCCAATTTTGAACATCCAGGTCGGGCCAACTGACCCAGAGGACCATGGGAACCCGAACCGGCCGAACCGGGTTAACCGAACCGAACTAGGTCGGGTTCCACGGGTCCAATCGGAGCGGGTCAACCAATCCGGGTTTTCTCAATCAGCCCGACCCATCCGGGTCGGACCGGGTAACTAATGGGTCGAACCAAACTGACCCGTTTTGTGTGAAAACCGAACCGAACCTATTTTGCCGAACCGGACCGGTCAGACCGAATTAACGTGAACCGGGCCGTTTTGGTCGGACCGACCCGAGTCAACTGAAAATAGGATGGTCAAATTTTAAAATCAAAATATTTTCGAACTTCAAAATTACCTACACAGTGTTAATCGGTTGGAAATTTTCACGTTTTACAAACCTGATGCCTAGTTTCAACTATGGGAATGGATCTCAGATATGCATGATTTTGGAACTGAGTCATTTAGTGGGCTGATTTGCAATTGCTATTTTAATTGATATTATTACATGATTAAGATTGAGTCTTGACGATGTCAAGCTAGGTGAATATTGCATGTTGTGGGAAGAGCCCTGGATTTCAATTAACGAGTTGCGCACTAGGATAAACATGATGTGATGGTTGTATTACCTAGAATCCATGTCTAGAAGTTCGCACGATCAATTGATAGCATGAATTGCAAGTCAGCCCCAAATTTTTAAAATTAGAAATCAGTCGCCAAATATGCATGTTTATGGAGTGATCACGCATGACGCGTATGGATGAATGTGGAGGATGTAGCCGCATGTGATAATTTACTTGGATAGTAGAATTATATATGCTAGGATGAGTTCCTTAGAACATTAGATGCATGACGTGTATGCATGTGATTGGATTGTTTCTTGGATGTGGCTGCGTATGATGATTTAATTGTGTAGTAGAATTTTATAAGCTTGCATGAATCCTCGAAACGTTTTAAAAAGGGCCTTGGGAAAGTCAAGATCGGGTGTATGTTAAAATTCCCCGTTCCTGTGAGAGTGATTAAACCGTTTTAAAATACTGATCTATTAGAAAGGAGATGTCAGTAGTGTGAACTCTTTCACGGCCTCCTTCCATTAGTTTACTGGTGGTCGGGTTGGTTAGATGTCTGAGTAATCATTATTTGTCGCCTTCTATCTCGTATTTATCCAATGTATGCAATTTGTTTTACAAAATGTTATTGTCTCCCTGATTGTTGCATGATCGTCAATGTGTGAATTTAGATGGCTGATAGAGTGCAATTATATCTTCCTCGCGATCTTGATGGAATGAGATATGATGAATGGAGAAATTATGTGTGGAAAATCCTCTTTGCGGCAGAGGTTAAGGATTATTTGAATCCGAACGAAGATAAAATGATGACAGATGAATATGGTAGTCCGCGCTTCCTGGACGACGAAAAGACTTGCAAGGATCAGAAAGCATATGGGTTGATCTTTTCGACCTTAACAACATAAATTGCTGAACACTTCATGAATGTCAGTGTATTACACCTTTGGTTTGCTTTGGACCTTCGCTTCGGTGAAAGAAATGTGGCTGAAGCTAGATACCTCATTTTAGAGTATGATGGTATTCTATGCATGGATGCCGACATAATGATTCCTTGTATTATAATATCTATAGAATTGGAGTTGTTTTCAATTAAAGGATCTTTTGGGGCTTCGTTATTTACAAGTTTATTACTAGTAAACAACAGCAATCATCCCTAACTTCCAATGTGGATTTTTGGGCGTGACATTATGATGTGGTTGAAGTGTCGGATTTTGCCCTATCAATATAGGTTTTCGAGTGGAAACGGCGATCTGAGAAAGACTCATAGTATATTATGGGGTTTGACGGTTTTAGGCCAAATTCCTTCGTTTAGAGGGTCAAATTTGCAGTTTTATGTTTCTTTCGGTCTTTTTTATAATTTGTCGGTTTTGTTTGGTACTTTATTGTTAATTTCGGATTTTGTATTAGGGTTAGGGTTTTAGATTTCTCTATTTAAACTATGTTAGCCATCATTTACATTCAGTTTATTGATTAATGAAAAAATAGAGGTTTTCCTCAATCTTGCGTCAATTCTTCGGTATTCTTCTGAATCAACAAATTCTTGCGCCTCTATCCAACAAATTCTCAGCATTCCCCTAGAATCAATGAGTTTTTGTCCCATCTATCCCCATTACGCTGCATCAGATTGGTATCAGAGACATTCGGTCCTGCGTGATGCCACTCGGAAGACGTATAACAGCTGCTGAGAAGAACGAAATGCGGCGTTTGCTTGAAGAGCTACGACAGAACGGAGAATGGCTACGTCAGTTCATGGAACAGAAAATCGAAGAACAACAACGTCAATATGACTTTCAAGAGGATGAGTTCGAATTTGAGGAGGATGACGAGAACACCTCATATGTGAACCCTTTCGATAATCCTATTTATGATGATGTCGAGGTAGATTCTGTTATTTTTTTTATAATCCTCTTTATGATGGTTATAATGATACTGATGAAGTGGATGAGGAATCCGTCGCTGGCTCTCCCCTCCCACTTTTTACGGTCGCCGCCAGTGGGACTCCAATCAGCACTGATAAGGTCAAAGAAATGCAGAGACTTGAGAACTTTTTGTTCGGTACTCTGTATCCACCTCTTGAATTCGGAAAAGAAGATAAGGGAAAATTTGAAGATGCTTCCCAGGAGGATCAATGTCTGGATGAGGATGATGCTGCTCTATTCTTCGCGACCGGTCAGGAAGCAACACAATTTCTGTTTATAAGGAATATGGTGAATTCCCTCATGTTGTAGAAGCGGGTAGAGGACAGAAAAAACATGTTTGGGTTGATGGAACTTGGCGCATGTATGCTGAAAAACGAGCTATTAACAAGATCGATACGCTATCGTGGGTTTCTCTTTCGTGGCATCCAGATTCGAGGGCGAATCTTCTCTTCCCCGGAGAGAACGATGTGGTTGAAGTGTCAGATTTTGCCTTATCAATATAGGTTTTCGAGTGGAAACGGCGATCGGAGAAAAACCTATAGTATACTACGGTGTTTGACGGTTTTAGGCCAAATTCCTTCGTTTAGAGGGTCAAATTTGCAGTTTTATGTTTCTTTCGGTTTTTTTTATAATTTGTCGGTTTTGTTTGGTACTTTATTGTTAATTTCAGATTTTGTATTAGGGTTAGGGTTTTAGATTTCTCTATTCGAAACCCTGCGTCATTTACATTCAGTTTATTGATATATGAAAAAACTGAGGTTTTCCTCAACCCTGCGTCAATTCTTCGGTATTCTTCTGAATCAATGAATTCTTGCGCCTCTATCCAACAAATTCTCGGCATTCTCCTAGAATCAACGAGTTTTTGTCTCATCTATCCCCATCACGCTGCATCACATTAATAAAAGTAAAGAATTCATTTTACGAACAAATTATGCATTAGATTCCTCGTATTCTATAATATTCGTTGTGAATCGTAATAGACTCCTACTATCGCATCTTCGCAAAGGCGCAACGATCATTAAGAGTTTGACTAGCTCAACAAAGATGATCGGTAAGAACATTTTGATCAATGTTAAACAATTCGGGAATGTGGATATTGGGGTGCCTAGTTTCTCTTTTGTATCGGTATGATGGCTCAAGCCGCCGTTAAAGACCACGTTCATGGCTAAGATTTCAATGTACATTAAACAATACAGACCTAATTCGGAACGACGGAAATCGAATTCGGGATTGAAATGCTTAAATTCATTCCGAAACCCAATTCATCCAAACCAATTTCCTTAAACTGAAACTCAATAAATTGTATAAGTATGGTAATTGAAGAACTGCTGCACAGAGCAGCCGTGGAAGATCAATATCAATAATCAAAGCAATACCGACCTAATTCGGTATGGTGGAAATTGAATTCGGGGTTGAAATTCTTAAATACATTAAGAAAATCAAACTCATCAAAACCAATTTCCTTAAACTGAGTCTCAATTTGATTAATCCCAACATATTAGTTAAGACTTGCAGTGAAAAGATGTGAAATTGACCTCCAATTGAATTCGAAATCCATGAATACTGGAAAAATAAACATGAACTACCACACTATCAATACACAACTATCAAAAAAAAAAAAAAAAAAAAGTTATACCAAAAGCTAAAAGTGGTAAAAAAAAATGTAGTACAAAAGACTTATTAACATTTTATATATTAGGATGATAGTTAAAATGGTTAATAACCTAGAAAAGGTCTGAAATTTAACCCATGTTAACCGGAGATGTCTGAATTTTCAAAAGTTAATATGGAAGGTCTGAATTTTCAACTTTGTTGATATTTGGTTTTCCGTCCATTTTTATGGTTAAATTTAACAGAATGGTCTGAAATGAAACTTTTACCTCTTTTAATATTTTGTTTTATTTAATACCTTATTTGAAAAAATGTGAAATGACAAAATTACCCCTGAAGTCAAATTAAGAATTGAGTCCCTATTTTTTATTTTGTTCAATTTAGTTCTCAAAATTATATTCTTAAGTTTTGATTTTTACAATTGAGTCCCTATTGTTTTCTTTGTCACAGCACAAGTCCACCGGCCATCACCCGAGGCCGCCGATCACCACGCAAGGCCGAAGACGACCATCAATTGGGCCGGCCACCACCAAATCGTGGCCGGCCCCGATTGGGGTGGCGGCCACCATCAATCGGGGTCGGCAACCACCAATTGAGGTGGTGGCCGGCTCCAATCGGTGGCTGTCGGCCCCGATTGGTGGTCGTCGTCGGCCTTGGGTGGTGGTCGGCGGCCGCGGGTGGAGGCCGGCCACGATTGGAGCATTTTCGTCTTTTCATTTCAAGCATGTGAGAGGGGGGCATTTTCGACTTTTCATTTCAAGCATGTGAGGTGCACACTTTGATAGAATGGAATTTTTTAGATTTAATTTTATTTCCGGTCACATGTCAAGCGCGTGACCAACTTCCATCAGTTTTAACGGAAAAAATTAACGGAGACCTTTTATATATGAATAAAGTTGAAACTTCAGACCTTACATATTAACTTTTAAAATTTCAGACCTCTCCGGTTAACATGGGTCAAATTTCAGACATTTTATAGGTTATTAACCCTACTTAAAATAATTAACCAGAGCTAAGCTTTGCTTTGTGCAAACATTTTAAAATGGTGTGCAGGGCGATAATTAGTTGGAAGCGTGAGCAACTAGTGCATCCATAACACAAAGTGCCCTGTTCTTGTTGCCGAGAAGCTGATATATATTAATTTATGTAACCGCGTGGGAGGACAGGAGACCAATATATATTTGATATAACTTGTTAGAAGAAGCTGAAAGGAAGATATATAAATTGATTAATATATATATATATATGGAAGATAGGAGGATTAACAATGTTTAGAATTAATTTTTCATATCCATATATATATATATATGATCAGTTGAAAATGCGGTTGAGTGTGGCAGCCAGTCGAACTCCCCCTTGAGCAAGCCGACGATTCACTATGGGAAGCCTTGACAGAAAGTATTCATCTGCACAAAAATATCATACATTTCTTATTATTAAACACACACTGGCACTGCATATATATAATGAATCAATGAATCTAAAAGCATTCATGTATATGTATGTATGATATGGGGGTTGTTGATATTACACGTACGTACCTTCCAAGACAGAACCTTCAGTGACGTCTTTATACGCCCATTGGCAAGCTGCTTTTATACCTTCAGTTGCATATCTGGATGCATTTACAGAAAGCTCGATAAGAGTATATATTATAAATTAATTATAATTATAAGTTGGTTTGTGTGGAAGGAAATAGGAGACTTGACTTACATGTTGGGGCAAGCAGTTGCATTGCTAGAACCGCAAGTCTCCCATTCTTTGACCTCATCTGCCCACTCACCCTGTACGTACGTAGTAGCATCAAATCAAATGAGATGTTTCAGAATATATATATATAATTAATGAAGAAGTATATGATTATGATATATACGTACGGTTATGTTTTGTTGGATTGCATCAACTAGTCCTTCAACATCAGCATCGTAGAATCTATCCATTGCAGTCTCTATTATATTACTATCCCAAACCTGGATTTGAACAAGTCATACCTAGTTAGCTAGCTCCATGTATACATGCATGAGAAGAAAGAAGATATAAAGTTTACTTACATGATGGAGATTTTGTTTTCTAGTGTACCAGTGGACATTTATGGTGTTGGCCCCCCTATCGGTAGTGAATCCCACATGTAAAGGCTGCATCCGCCCCACCCAATAATATAATAATAATATAATTAATTTATTTATGATATACATACATATGAAGTTAGCTTGCTAACCAAAACAACTAACTAGTATACGTACCTGGTGAATATCTCCCAAAAAATGGGAAAGGAACAAGAGAGCTTCGGTCAAGTTATCTGATCAGTATATATGTCATAATTAATTAACACTTGTTATATATATACATATATATATATATATATAGCAGAGAGCTAGCTAGCTAGTAAAAGCAGCAATTGAATGGATGTTGTGTGTACACTGAGATGCGTTGGTGTCAAAGCTAAGAAGCTGAGTTGTGTAGTTGTTGATAGCACCTGCAACACATCTATCCTTGGTTCCGTTCTCGTCTTTGCAGTCTCCTGCACTACGTATTGTGTTACTGTTAGTACCCCACCCCCCGCCCACCAAATTAAAATATCTTACAAGTTATTCAAATCTTACTTTATCTTTAATTTATATCTTTTACTTTTAAGTTATATATATCTTAGGTTTAGGTGGTTAGTCGAAATAGATATCTATATGTTAAACTCTCTTTATAAGATATATGTTTATTTTAATAGATTGATTTACATATTCATTCCTCCGATCCTATAAATAAATACTGTAAGTAATTTCAGATTCAATGAAATTATTAACTTCATTTCCAGAAATTAGTTTGCACAATCTATATATGTTCTTGGATGAACCATTTATATATATCCAACATCTGTATCAGAGGTACAATATATTTTGAGGAAGTTGCGAGACACATCGAAACTCAATGACACAAGAATCAAGCATCATTAATTCTGAAGCATGTCTCCACCTTGAATTATCTTTAAGAAGATGGTGATGACGTTATCTTTAAAAAGCTATGTAATAATGACAAACGGTGTATAATATGTATGTTAAGGCACACAGATTGTTGTGTCATGTGATGAGAGAAGAAATAATATATATATATATATATATGTGTGTGTGTGTGGAGAGAAGGGGAATGAAGTTTAGTACTTACTGGTGTAGGAGTAACCACATAGATGGTCGGGGGTGTCAATGTAATGAAGAGGAGAAGACCAGTGATACCTAAACTTAACACGGTCAGCCCATATACACACATTCCCTAGTTCCCCACCTGCATAGTCCGGCAACAGCTGCTTCACCGCTGACTCTGCTGCTTCGCTCAATCGAGACTATACTTTAACCAAATTTAATCAACGTATATATATATACATCTCAATCAAACTCAAACTAATAAATAAATAAATAAATAAATTGGGTACCTGACCAATCTTACAAACGGTGTAATGCCCCTCAGATCCCCACCCATGACACAACCTCCACACTAAGGAGAAGAACACCAACACTGTGATGACGCTGCTGCACCCCATTTCTCCACAACCCTTTATATTAATAATCAATCTCTCTTTCCTTCTTCTTCTATATAATATGTCAAGTGTTTATATATAAGCAGAGCCAGTGCCAGAGCCAGAGCCAGCCATAAATGGATGATGAATTTGGAGATACTGAAAAGGAAAGGAAAGGAAAGAAAAGGAAACTCAATAATAGTGTGAACTGTATGAAAATTCAAGGAAACCAACGCTGCCCCCATTTAATAATAGCTGCACCTGCACCTGCACCTGCACCTGCACTGCACGGCACTCTTTTTACATCCCTCTCATCTCGGCAGAGGAAATAAAGCCTTTTTTTCACTCTTATATCAATTTTAAAATGGTCCTTTCATTATTTAATTTAATCAAACTGATCAACTGCTTATAATGTCTCTATATCTCTACTTATTATTAATTAAATAGAAAATTTATGGTAAAACTATGAATTTAGGATGTCTGTTTCTTTGCTGCGTGCCACAAAAGGAACGGAATCTCAATTGGTCTTAAATAAGGTTAAAAATGGAATGAATTATCAACTAATTACCTTGTCCGTTGGTTACACTTTGATTGTTACCTCCTTCCTTACCTTGTTTGCTTTAGTCAGCAATGGTAAGGTAAGGGCCTGAATAAACAGCACCACCCAAACATAATTGGTTTCAGTATCAGGAGGAGTTCATTTACACAAAAAGTTTGCCAAAGAAACGTAAAAAGAAAAGCTTTAAAATCTAAGCATCACATTTCACACAGATGGTGTTTCCTAAATAAAAAACCAATGAAAAATTAAACCTAGTCTACCTAATAAGGGAGAGAATATTTACCCAAAAAAATAGGACTTTTCTAAATGATTTCTGAGATTTTCAATCTCACTTACAGAAATAGAATAAATTATAAATATAAGGACTAAACAATATAATAAATATGACGTGTTAGTTATCTCAATCTTGCATATAGTAACATTCATTATCTTGAAATGAATGATGCCTCTCTAGTATATGAAAAAAGTTAAATACTATTCTTCCACTAACGAGCAGTGCTACACGGTCCGGTCATTTCGTACGGTTATTTAAGTCGATTGTTGACCTCATTTATGAGACATCTTCATTTTTTAATATTCCAATTATGTCCTTAATTTGGCCAAAAAAGAATAAATATTATTATGTCCTTACGTTATAATATTTATATATACTTTGTAATAATCAAACATTTTATAATAAATATATTATTTACTTTAACATTTTAAAATATTAGATGTAGCAATCAAACATTTATAATTGATATGTGATGGGTCCGACTATAGCCGTCAGGCCCTTTAACGGCGAGGAAACGACAAACAGGCCCACCAGGCCCAGAGTAAGGGTCAAGATGATCTAGGAGAAGGGTCCCGATGAAGGGAGTCCCGACGAAGCAGGGTCCCGACAGAGTCGGTCCCGACAGGGGAGCTAGAAGCTCCCGACGAGAAGCCTTTAAGTAGGCCCCGATGATGAATCCCTGAGAATGATTGGCCCTGTCACGATGACGAGGGGCCCCGAGCGGTGACACAACGAGATACTCTGGAGTCCCCGACGGGAGTCGGGACTCGTTACCAGAGGAAAAAGCCAAGATATGCGGGGCGTGGCCGAGATATACGGAACGTGGTTAAGATACACGGATCGTGGCCGAGATACGCGGGGCATGGCTAAGATACGCGAGATCGTGTACGAGATAAGCGGGATACGGGCTAACCACCCCTAACGGTTCGCCAGGTACCTGAGGCACCTCTTTGCCTATAAAAGGGCAGGAGGTCACCTCAGATCACTTACGTTGAGTTCGATATACTTTTGAGATTGTTGCTTGCCAGTCATACGAGAGACTCATTTAAGCATCGGAGAGGGATTCTGGGTCACCGCCCGGTCTATCCCCTCTTGCAGGATTACGTGGAGCAAAGGAGCTAGGATTGCCGTCAAGATCCGTACCGGAGTTCTACCGTGATCCAACATTGGCGCCGTCTGTGGGAATCAAACAAAAAGCTGATATGCCTTCTACTCGATCAATGGCGGCTGGCAAGAACAAGAGAGGACAATCCGGTGGTTCCCGTCACCCCGCTGCAACGAACCTGAATTCAGTACCGGAACAAGGGGAAAACCAGAACCATCCCCCGGCTGAGCTCTCCCAGACAGGAGGACACAATGGATCGCATCCCGAAGACGTTGCCCCTCAACACCAGGATAACAGGGGGCAGGAGGCTCCCCCAGCTGCAGATTTGACGAGGGCCGTGGCCGAAGCCATGCCCATGTTTCTGGCGGCTGTCGAGGCTCTCTTGGACCGAAGGGAGGCTGCCAGGAGGCAGGAGGAGATGCCCCCGCTGGAGGAAGCAACCCTACCAACAGAGGGTCAGAATGCACAGGAAGCCCCGCCCCGAGGCCAGGACAGAGGTAGGGCAACCGGTCAGCCGGAAAGGTTCGTGGTTGATGGGCCAGGACCAGTACAGCACAGGACCATTCCCCTGAATGGTCCCATCACTCCCGACCAAGTAGTAAAGATCGTGAACATCTGTATGGGAGAACAGAAGCCGTTGGTGTCGGAGCTGAGGGATCGATCCACTCATCCCTTCGTCCCCCGACTAATAGACACCCTCGCCCCGCCTGGGTTGGGTATCCCCGAGATTAAGGAATATGATGGCGAAGGAGATCCAGTCCGTCATGTCCAGAAGCATCTTATGGCGTGTCTGGGTAGAGCCCCGAATGAAGATATAGTGTGTACACTGTTCCCAAACACCCTTGGAGAAAGAGCCTTGACCTGGTTCTTTAGCCTGCCCCCAGGCTGCATTACCTGTTGGGCGGATATGCACGACCGCTTCATTCGACAATATCAGGGCCGCAGACGATTGTTGAAGAGCGTGAGGTCTCTGACCCAGGTGATGCAGAGGCCCGACGAGTCGCTGGCACACTATTACCAGCGGTACACAGCCAGCGTAGCAGAGATAGACGAGGAAATCTCGGAGGGCGAGACCATCCGTACCTTTATTCGGAACCTGACAGCCCCCTATGGCTCCGACTTGATGCACAGCGTGGCTGAGAAGGCTGTGTGGAATATGGAGGCTTTGCAGAAGAGGGTGAAGCGGCAGATTGATGTCCAGGAGTCAAAGATAGCTGCGGGAGAACTGGAGCCCCCGAAATCGAACAAGGGAAAGCAGTCAAGCAAGCCTTTCGATGATCGTAAGTCAAAGGGCAAACCAGAGGGCAGTCGGGACCGAGGTCGCTTTGGTCGAAAGGAGGATAGGCGTCCTCCAAGAAAGGATAAGCGGGAAGATCTCGACATTCCTCTTAACTGTTCCATGGCGGAAGTACTGACAGTCATGGAACGACAAGGTATCTCCAGATACCCCCCGAAGAAAGATGGAGAATTCCTGGGGTCCCGCACAGATCGCTATTGTTGGTTTCACCGCGCAAATGGCCACGACACTAATCACTGTCGGGAGCTGAAGAAGGAGATTGAGAAGCTAATCCAGAAGGGAAAGCTCAAGGAGTTCGTCGGGGACAAACGCTGCAGGTCCCGCTCTCGGTCTCGATCGCGGTCCCGTTCCCGATCCCGCGATCGGTCCTCGAAGAAGAAGAGAACTGATCCAGAATCATCTGGTGTTCGCAAAGAAAGACGAGTCATCAACGTGATTCATGGAGGATTTGCTGCTGGAGGAGATACCTCATCCGCTCGAGAGGTTTACGCCTCTAGGATCCCTACAGCGGTGGTGCTGGGTAAGAGGTCCCGATCTTGGACCCTGAAGGAAGAGATAGTGATCTCCTTCTCATCGGAGGACCTTATAGGCGTGGAGACTCCGCACGACGATGCCCTGGTGGTAACCATGGATGTAGATGGGTTCGAGATGAAGAGAATCCTAATCGACGGAGGGAGCTCCTCCGACATTCTATTCATGGACGCGCTGGAAGCCATGGGGAAGACGAAGAAGGATCTGAAGGTAGCAAACTTCCCGATGGTCGGGTTTTCTGGCTCAACTTCCTACCCGCTGGGAGTAATCACCTTACCAGTGGAGTTTGGTAGTAGGTGGAAGTCAGAAAGGAGGAATGTGGAATTTGTCGTGGTTGATTCTGCGGGGACCTACAACGCAATTATCGGGAGAACCACCATCAATCCCCTGATGGCGGTTGCCTCGACGGTACACCAGAAGATGAAGTTCCCGACCGATCACGGAGTCGGGGAGGTCGAAGGCGACCAGGTGGCTTCCCGGAAATGCTATGTTAATGCCACCCGGAGAAGGAGGCGAGAGGCTATGACTGTCCTCCAGACAGACACAGATCCCAGAGAAGAGTTTGGGCGTCCCGCCCCCGTAGAAGATCTGAAAGAAGTCGAGATCGACGGACCCCAGTGGAAGGTGAAAATCGGGTCTGCTCTAACTGAGGAGACAGCCCAAAAATTGGTGGAATTGCTGAAAGAGTTCAAGGAGCTGTTTGCCTGGTCCCCCAGCGATATGCCAGGAATTAGCCCCGACGTGATCGTGCACGAGCTGAAGATAGACCCCGCGATCAAGCCTATCACGCAGAAGAGGCGTCCGATGGGCACGGATAAGAAGATCGCGATCCAGCAGGAGGTGGGCAGGTTGCTCGATGCTGGTTTCATTAAGGAGCTCCGATTCCAGACTTGGGTCGCCAACCCAGTGCTGGTAAAGAAGACTAACGGGAAGTGGCGAATGTGCGTGGACTTCCGCGACCTGAACAAGGCTTGTCCAAAGGATTGCTATCCACTCCCGAGGATTGACCAGCTGGTGGATGCCACATCGGGACATGAGCTGCTGAGTTTCATGGATGCATATTCGGGCTACAACCAGATCAAGATGGCCAAGGAAGACGCCCCCCACACTGCGTTTTATGCAGACAGCGACATCTATCACTACGATGTCATGCCTTTCGGGTTGATCAACGCCGGGGCAACCTACCAGCGGATGGTGAACAAACTGTTTGGGGATATGCTGGGAGAAACCATGGAAGCCTACGTGGATGATATGCTGGTGAAGTCCCGACAATCCGAGGATCACGTGCACAACCTTACCATGGCGTTTGAGCGGATGAGGCTTCATCAAGTTCGCTTTAACCCGACGAAATGCGCCTTCGGAGTCCACTCAGGGAAGTTCTTGGGCTTCATGGTGAGCCAAAGAGGAATTGAAGTGAACCCTGAGAAGCTGAGGGCAATCGAGGAGATGCAGTCTCCGATAAACCATCGGGAGGTGCAAGTACTGAATGGCCGACTAGCTGCAATGAACCGCTTCCTGTCCAAAGCCAGCGACCGATCAATGCCGTTTTTTGAAGTCTTGAGGGCCAACAAAAAATTCGAATGGACCGCCAAATGTGAAGAAGCGTTCCAAGCACTCAAGCAACATCTTCGCACACTCCCGCCGCTGGCGAAACCGGTTCCAGGCGAGCCGCTCTTCCTTTATTTGGCTGTTTCTGAATTTGCCATTAGCTATGTGTTAGTAAAGATTGTCGAGGGTAATCAAGTCCCCGTCTATTATGTAAGCAAGGCATTTGCCAAATCTGAATTGAACTATCCCGCCGTTGAGAAGTACCTCTTTGCGTTGATAATTACTGCTCGGAAGCTAAGGCCATATTTCCACGCACACGAGATCACTGTGCTAACGAACCAGCCTTTGAAGCATTTTTTGAACCGACCGGATGCGTCGGGGAGATTGGTGAAATGGGCAGTAGAGCTCAGTGAGTTTCGAATACACTTTGCTCCAAGAACGGCCATCAAGGGCCAGGCATTGGCGGACTTTATAGCAGAATCTACAGCCCCCGATCTAGAAGAAACGGCCCTGTAGAGGGGGCAGCCATGGAGGTCCCGACAGAAGAACAACTAGAGAAGGCAGAGCAATCAGAACAGCCAAACAAAGAAAACATCTGGGAAATGTACACGGACGGCTCCGCAAGTTCAGACGGGTCAGGAGCGGGCTTTTTGTTGATACCACCAGGTGAAGGTGAACCTCTCTGATACGCCTTGGCTTTAACATTCAAGGCCACAAACAATGAAGCGGAGTATGAAGCTCTTATCACGGGCCTAAAAATCGCTAAAGGCACTGGAATCGATCACTTGAGAGTGAAGTGCGACGCAGCGTTAATCGTGAACCAAGTTCAAGGGCGATACGAAGCAAGGAGCCCGATAATGAAGAAGTATCTGCGAGAGGTACAAACCTTGAGAGAAAGCTTCAAAAGCTTCGATATCGAGGCTATTCCGAGGGAGGAGAACGTAGAGGCAGACGCCTTGAGCAAATTTGCCCTAGGGGCACCCTTAGACGAAAATCGGAAGGTGCACTTCCTGGAGAAGGTGATCTTGTCAAACATCGACCCCACGCAGGTGTGCACCGTTGAAGCAAAATCGGAGGAGGAGCCCACTTGGATGACCCCGATAGTCGCGTATCTGACTACGGGGGCAGTCCCCGAGGATAAGGTAGCAGCAGACAGGATATGTCGGATCGCGTCTAATTATGTGATGCTGGACAATCAGCTGTACAAGAAGGGCTGGTTCTCGACTCCGTACCTGAAGTGTGTAGCAGAACCCGACACCAATCGAATCCTGAAGGAAATGCATGAGGGGATCGCGGCTTGTCACGAAGGGGCCCGATCCATTTGAGGAAGGTGTTGAACTTAGGCTACTATTGGCCCACGATGAACAAAGAAGCAACGGCGTTGGTCCGATCATGCGACGCGTGCCAGAGGTACGCCCCGAGTATCGTGGCTCCGGCTGCCAACCTGACATCCATCAAGAGCGCTTGGCCCTTCGCGCAGTGGGGCATCGACTTGGTGGGACCTCTTCCACAAGCACAAGGACAATGTAAGTATTTACTTGTAGCTATCGATTATTTTTCTAAATGGATAGAGGCAAAGGCATTGGCCAGAACGACGGGGAACCAGATCGTCAAGTTCCTCCAAACCCACATCGTGTCCAGATACGGGATTCCTAAGGTGGTGATCAGCGACAATGGCCCACCGTTTAACGGCTCTCAGGTGAGGGAGTATCTGGAAGAACTGAACGTTGAACATCGGACCGCCTCCGTACGCCATGCTCAGACTAATGGCCAGGTGGAGTCAGCCAACAAAATCGTGATGGATGGCCTAAAGAAGAGGGTCTATGCCTTGAAGGGCAAATGGGTGAACGAACTAGAAAACGTACTTTGGGCTGTTAGAACGACACCCAAACGATCAACAGGGGAAACTCCGTTTGGCCTTGTTTATGGCACGGAAGCTGTCGCTCCTGTGGAGGTAGCCGTGGCATCCCATCGGACGAGATATTATGAGCCCCTAACGAACGAGGAAGTGAGACGCCTGGACTTGGACCTACTCGAAGAGAAAAGGCGGGAAGCCGATGAAGTCCAAGCACGAATGCGCTTAGCGACGGCCAGGTACTATAATCGGCGAGTGAAGTCCCGACAGTTCTTCGTCGGGGAGCTGGTTTGGCGCCGCAACGAGTTCACCCTTTTGGATCGAATCAACAAGATGTCACCAAAATGGGAAGGACCTTATAAGGTCGTGGGGATGCCAGCTCCGAACGCATACAAGTTGGAAGACCTCGATGGCAGAACGTTAAAGCATTCTTTCAGTGGCGAACACTTGAAGAAACACCATGCTTGAAGAAAGTCGCCTTAAGTGGTGCTCGATGTAAAATCGCCTTAAGTGGTGTATGCTGTTTATCGTTTAATTCGATGTAAGCTTATCTTATGCCAATTAATAAAGAGGTTGCTTCCAAAATAAGAGTTGTCCTTAGATTTATGCTAAGTGTAAAAGTCGCCTTCAGTGGTGCACGATGAAAGTCGCCCTCAGTGGTGCACGATGAAAGTCGCCTTCAGTGGTGCATGATGAAAGTCGCCTTCAGTGGTGCACGATGAAAGTCGCCTTCAGTGGTGCACGATGGAAGTCGCCTTAAGTGGTGCACAATACTTAGGTTTATTCTATGTATCCGAAAGTCGCCTTCAGTGGTGCACGACGAAAGGCGCCTTCAGTGGTGCACGATGAAAGTCGCCTTAGGTGGTGCACAATACTTAGGTTTATTCTAAGTATCCGAAAGTCGCCTTCAGTGGTGCACAACGAAAGACGCCTTCAGTGGTGCACGACGAAAGGCGCCTTCAGTGGTGCACGATGAAAGTCGCCTTAGGTGGTGCACAATACTTAGGTTTATTCTAAGTATCCGAAAGTCGCCTTCAGTGGTGCACAACGAAAGACGCCTTCATGTGGTGCACGATATTAAGTCGCCTTAAGTGGTGCGCGATCTTTAGGTTTATCCTAAGTAACGATTAAAGTCGTCTTAAGTGATGCACTCGATATTAAGTCGCCTTAAGTGGTGCAAGTTATTAAATCGTCGGGAGGACGTCTGAGAAATTCGTAAGTATCGAAGTTTCGACTGCCAAGAACTAAGTCGTCTTAAGTGACGCACTCAAGGTTAAGTCGCCTTAAGTGGTGCAAGTTGTTAAATAGTCGGGAAAGACGAAAGACAACAAAAGATCGGAATTAAAGGAGTCTAATATTGATAAAGGGCTCGAAGGCCCGACGACGACGCAAGAGAAGAAAATACAAGGACTCTGAAAGATAAAAGCATTCAAGCTTGGTCCTTGTCAGCAGCAGCAGAGGGGTCCGCAGGATTGGCTATCGGGGCGTCTGCACTTGGAAGCTCAGAGGCATCCTCGACAATTACGGGGGTACTCCCCCCATCACTCTCCTCGGAAAGAGCAAAGTACTTCTTCGCAAAGGGAGCGAGGGAAGGAGACTTGTCGAAATTGATGGCGTCCCCGTACTCCTGGTGGAGCTCCTCAACGGCGTTGAAGAGAGTGTTCTCCACCTCCGCGCCAAAGAACTTCATGGCGTCAGCTTGGAAACCCTCCGACCTTCGATAGTCCTCCCGACCCTTGGCCTCCGCTTCGGCCAGCCGTGCCGGGAACCCCGCGATCAGCTCCTCCAGAGCCTTCTTCTCGAGGACCAGCTGGTCCTCGGCGGCCTTCTTCTCCTGGGTCAGCCGATCCACGAGAGCCCCCCGCTCTTGCCGCTCTTGCCTCAAGAGCCCCTCGAAGTCCGCGATCTGCTGCTGAAGGCCCCGAATCTTCTCATTGAGGGCAGCCAGCTCCTTGGCCAGCTTCCCCCGCGAAGACTGGGAGGCCTTGAGATCCGCCTGAAGCTGCTCGCGGACTCCTCGGTCCCGCTCCCGGGCCTCATCATAGGCAATGACGTACCCGATGAGGCGGTTGTAATCCCCGAGCTCCTACAATCAAAAGGAAAAAGTGTTATAAGGACAAAAGACCCGATTTATCGATCAACAAGGAAAAAGCGAAGTTTCACCTCGATGCGGCGCACAGCCATATCCCTGACGTCCCGCTGCAGATGCGTCCGATTGAGGTGGATCGGATGTCGCATAGAGGGCAGGATGGAACCCGCCAGCAGATGCAGGGCCAGCTCTTGGTCCTGTTCCCCTTGCGTGAGCGGGACTCCCTGGAGCGTCTGGATCGGAGCCCAGGGGGCATCGGCCTGTGAAGAGTTGAAGGGCCTGTAGAAGTCCCCATCAAGAGCCAGGGGAGAGATGGGACGGGGAAGAGAAGGGCACATCTCCGTCTCGGCCCGGACAGGGGAGGGAGAAAAGTCATGGATAGGAGAGAGCTCCCGCTGCTGTGGACAAGACGAAGGAGGCGGCCCCTGAGGGGTTGGTTTCAAGGGGGATTGCCCCGCCTTCCGACGCTGCTGAGGGGGGTCAACCCCGCCGGTCTCCTCGGAGGAGTCCAGAGTCTCCACCTGGCGAAACTGTTCACCAGATGGTAACTTCTCTCCAGCTGAGGAAGGCACCCCTGCTGAAGGCGGTGCATCTGTAGAAGCTGCAGCACCCGAGGAAGCTCCCGAGCGACCTGCACCTAGAGGATGAAGAGCTTCAGATAGGTAGTCAGGAAGTTCATCGGGATTCTTACACCAAATGATACGTCGGGAGACGTATTGATCCTTCCCGCGGTAGTGATAATAGCCTGCCTTCAAGACTCGGGGAGTTTCACCTCGAAGGATCCTTTTGACATCAGCAATTCAGCCTTTCTTGGTCGAGGAAATCAAGTCCGACGGAACCATCCTTTTATACGATTTAATAGCGAGTCGGAGTTGTTTACCTTCTTCAGCATTCTGGACCTCGAAGAGTTGGTCCAGATCCACCCGTGGCCACTTGGGCTGCTCCGTTGAAGGAGACCCCGACCTGGCAGCAGCAGCCTTCTTGACAGACTTCCTCTTCCGCGAGGGGCGGACAGCATCGGTCTCCCCCTGCTTAAGGAATAAATCGGTCAGCACAGACACCTTCTTGGCTGCAAACAATAAACGAAGAAAAAGTTAGAAATTTTACCCAAGGGACCACGCTAGAAGGGCCGTCGAAGAGCTGCCCCCCAGAGACAATACTGAGGAGTCGGACCTCGGTGTGCACCAGGTCCCGCTCCACCAGAGAGTTAGCATTGAGAGGAGTGTAAGACTCCCCCCAACGATAAAGCTGGATCAATTGAAGAGTCTCGAAGTCCTCATCAGCATAGGAGTGGAAAGCAGGCGGAGGGTCTGCTGCCACCTCCCACCGAGGCCAAGGAATAGAAGAATGTCGGATGAAGAAGTAACTCTTCTTCCAGCTACTGTTGTCGGACCCTGTATCGATCAAGAGTCCCCGACCCTTGACCACCTTCCAGGTGTCACTGGTCCAACCGTGCCGGGCAAGCTGCTGCTTACTCCATTTGGGCATCCGAGGGTAGAAGGCGCAAACCCCCGCCTCGTTACATTTCAGCCCATAGAAGGTCCGGAAAAGGTGAAGGCTGTAGACCCACTTCTGTCGGAGACATAGAACTTGGAAGGCGTTCCAGATACGGATGGCATGAGGAGAGAAGGTAGTGGGGTGTGTTTGATAGTATTGGCACAGCTCGACCAGGTTACCACAGAAGGGGAACCTGATCCCCGCCGATATTTGTCCCGTAGAGACAAATACCTCCCCTTTCTGGGGACGAGTAACCTCAGGGTCACTCGAGGGGCGATGCCGAGGATAGGGGAAACGAGGTTCCCAGGTGATGGTGCTGCAACCCTCTCGGAGAGCTGCATCATAAGCAGTGGTGGAAATTTCATTGGGAGCATAGTCAAATCTAAAGGGTTTTCTCCCCTCGGAGATGGAACCGCTGTCTGAAAAGCAACCAGGGCAAAAAAATACAGTGGGATTCTGGAAAAAATTAAAAAGAAAAAGACGAACAAGCAACGGAGAGTGTTTCCTTACCAGACATGGTGGAGTAGAGGTTGAAAGAGATGAACGAGATGTCGCCGGAAAGATGATCGGAGAAAACTCCAAGGATCTTCGAAAGCACAGAGCTTGGAATTGCAGAGGAATCGCAGAGAGCTTTTGAGAATTCGAAGACGGTAAAAGTTAAATTGTGACTGTGGCTAGGGTTTTATAGTCGAAGAAGACAGTTGAAAGGACACTTCGATCCGAGTCGTCGAAGTCGAAAGGTCTTAATCTGGGCCGTCGAGATGAAACGTGCAGAAGGACAACGGGCGTAATGATGAAACGGCCTGAAAAGCACTTTTCAGAAAAGGACAGGCGCGAAAAATCAGGCACGTGGGTCGAAAACGTCACTCCATCATCTGCTGCATTTAATGCACTAGAGAACCGAAGAGACCTTTGGGATATAGCAGTTATCTACAAAACCCTGAGGAAACGTGGAGGAGAAGACTGATAACTTTAAGTAACTGAACCAAGGAACAGATCCCCGACTCTAGTATTGGAAAATCGGGAGTTGGAAGACACGACGAACTAAAAGTCCCTCATGTCTTGGGGGCAAATGATGGGTCCGACTATAGCCGTCAGGCCCTTTAACGGCGAGGAAACGACAAACAGGCCCACCAGGCCCAGAGTAAGGGTCAAAATGACCTAGGAGAAGGGTCCCGATGAAGGGAGTCCCGACGAAGCAGGGTCCCGTCAGAGTCGGTCCCGACAGGGGAGGCCTTTAAGTAGGCCCCGATGATGAATCCCTGAGAATGATTGGCCCTGTCACGATGACGAGGGGCCCCGAGCGGTGACACAACGAGATAACTCTGGAGTCCCCGACGGGAGTCGGGACTCGTTACCAGAGGATAAAGCCAAGATATGCGGGGCGTGGCCGAGATATACGGAACGTGGTTAAGATACACGGATCGTGGCCGAGATACGCGGGGCATGGCTAAGATACGCGAGATCGTGTACGAGATAAGCGGGATACGGGCTAACCACCCCTAACGGTTCGCCAGGTACCTGAGGCACCTCTTTGCCTATAAAAGGGCAGGAGGTCACCTCAGATCACTTACGTTGAGTTCGATATACTTTTGAGATTGTTGCTTGCCAGTCATACGAGAGACTCATTTAAGCATCGGAGAGGGATTCTGGGTCACCGCCCGGTCTATCCCCTCTTGCAGGATTACGTGGAGCAAAGGAGCTAGGATTGCCGTCAAGATCCGTACCGGAGTTCTACCGTGATCCAACAATATGTTTTTGGTATACTAAATGTACGTATATTTTTGAAAAATAAATACAAAATAAGTTTGTTAATTTATTCGATTAGTTCCAAACCAATCAACATAAGAAAAATGTCATTATATTTTTTTTTATTTTTTGTTTCTAAAAATTTATTGGACTCGTTGAATTTGGAAAAAAAATTAAATTGTGGTTAATTTAATCCAAATATGAAGCTTACTTATTAACTAACAATAAAACATCTACTCACACGTTAATATATATATATAACTTAAATTTTTATTACAGTTTCATTTGGATTAAATAATATTTCAAATATTGGCCTAAAAAATCAAGGGTTAAAGGTCCTTTTGGTACCATATGTTTGCAAAAATTACACTGTTCATACCACTAGTATTTTTTCGTACCGAATTGGTACCATATGTGTTAGGTTATGAGGTCTCGGTCAACGGAGTGTCGGCTTTGATCTCACTTCCTACGGGGGATGTGTGTGATCCGGTCTTCTCAAGTCGTTTTTCCTTCGCCTATGTCCTTCTTCCTTCGGTTCCTTCTCTTTTTCTCTCCCTTTGCCCTGCAAAAGGGGCAGTACCAGACACGGAGGAGGGGGGGGTGGTGCCTGGTGAACCCTCTCCGATGCCTAAGTCAGAACTATATTTCTAGAGAGATAAAGCTAGAGAGAAGTCAGAGCTAAAATATCCAATTAGCCAAGATGCCCAAATGAGTTGTGAAGGTGGGGTATTTATAGGCAACGGTGTCATTAAGGTGGCTTAATGACATCGTTAACCTCTAAACACAATTAATTAACCTTTAAGTATATAATTAAGACCTTAGGATTCGGAGGAGGTAGGCAGACTGGACCGAGCATGGGCGTCTGAGAGGGGTGTCGGGACCCTTGGGGGGGAGGAATCCGACCCCCAAGGGTAGGGGTTGGGTGAGGGCACCCAACCCCTCCTAGGGAGGGTGGGGTTGGCCAACCCCATCCCTCCTAGGAGGGATCGGGTCAGCCGACCCGATCTCTCCTAGGAGAGATCGGGTTGGCCAACCCGATCTCTCCTAGGAGAGATCGGGTTGGCCGACCCGATCTCTCCTAGGAGAGATCGGGTCGGCTGACCCGATCTCTCCTAGGAGAGATCGGGTTGGTCCACCCGATCTCCCCTAGGGGAGATCGGGTTGGCTGACCCGATCTCCCCTAGGGGAGGTCGGGTGTGGCCACCCAACCTCACCTAGGTGAGTCCTTCGTTGTCGGACGGGCGCTTCGGCCCCGTCCGAGCCGTTGGTGTTCTCGCGAAGTGTCCGGGTTGAAGTTTCGATTTGCAATCATAAATGGGACGATAAAAATACAACGGTTCGGGAGTCAACGGGTTCAAATTGGGCGTATATCCATCACATGCCCCCCGAGTCAACCAATGGCCTAACCCTTGATTGACTCTATTTTAGGATGGTATGACACGCGCAATTTGAAACCGGGATTTTACCTTCTTTGTATGAATGCCTGCTTACCCTTAGATGCGCGCCTCTGACCCTGCCCCCCTGTCTACTGAGATAGAGGAATTGTAAACGTCAGAGTAGCACGGACGTGTGCCTAGACACACGTCCGTCTGAGGTGGGAGTGATAAACTTATCCCTGCTACAAGTGTATACTCAAAAAATACAAACTTGCACCGGGATGTGATACGAATGCAACTAAGTAATCTACCCTTCCAATTCATACCGGAATTTCATCTAAGTGAGGAAAAATTAATTTTGGCCCAAAAATTTTCCTAAGTATGAAATGCTCAAAAATAAAACTAACTTGATAATTCTCTAAGTATGGGAATATAGTTTAGCTATAGGTGAAAGGGATAAAAAAGATGATCTTTTCTTGGCCCTTAGATTTTACTTAAGGCTATATGGATGGTGGTGATTAAAACCCCTAAAAAACCCTATCACCCTTTTAACATAAAAGAGGAGAGTTAGAGAAATACCTCCAATAGCCACCATAGCCACCATAGCTATCATCTTTCTTTTTCCACTTACCCTTGGAGAGCAAGGCAAGGTTGGAGAGCACCCCCAAGGTTAGAACCGGCCGGAATTTCCACCACGAGATAGAAATCCGACCAGCCATTCCGGTGAAAGGAGGCCAGCATTGCAGTCGAAGGCTTCCGGTGGATCAGCCTTTCCCGGCGGCGACTCGATTTCCGGCGACTGGTGGACGGCGACGCAGAGGCGGGACGGACCAGCAGGCCAAGGCGACGTCGAAGCTGCTGCTGGTGGAGGTGGAGCCTAGCTCGACATCGGCGGTCGACTGAGGGCGGCGACCAGGCGAGCAGCGGCGCTGGGAGGCTTCGGCGGTGGGCTTTCCTCCGGCGACGGCAGCTCTATCCTCGGCCAGAATAGTCGACGGCGGGACTGGGAGCTCCGGCAATATTTGGAGCCAACTTCGGCGACGGGGGAACGGCCGGGAACGACTCCGGCGACGGCGGGATTAGAACTCCGGCGAGGGGCTGATTTCAATCGGCTTCGAAATTCGAATTCCGGACCCATTTACCACATCGGGTCGGGTTTTCCAAAGGTTCGCTCTTTTCTTTTTCGTTGCCGTACCAAATGTCGATTTTTGAATCGTTGATATTTGATTGCCGATGTTTGATTGCCGATGTTTGATTGCCGAAATTTGATTAAATGTGGGATTGCCGTAGATAGCCGTTGGTAATTGTGGATTTTGGGGAAAAATGTTTGCCGGTCGTCCGGATATGGTTTCTTGTCCGATTGGGTTATCCCGGTCTCGAATTTGATGTCGTGCCGCCGTTGGTGTGTTAATCTTTGTTGGAGGGTATAATGGTAATTTTTTCCAAAACCCGACCTTAGGCTTGGATAAAATTGTTTGACTTGGTCGTTGTAGTGTTCTTGACTTGTGCTGACTATCTTTGCCGGGTATCTTTGGATCTTTGGTTGTTGTCGTTGATCGGGTGTCAGAGTCTCTCCGGTTCTTCGGAAATTTCTCTTATCTTGATATCCGTCGTGTCGTGGCAGGTACTATACTCTTGGTGGTGTCCACGTACGCAGACCCTTCAGAGACGCCGTATTCTCCGAAGGATGAGTGAGTTCCCTTTTTCTCTTCCTTTTCAGTCGCGTTGCTTCCTTTTCTATTGCTAGCTTAGTACCGTGGCCTTTATTGGGGTGTTAGTTGAAATTTGATTTGTGCTTTGGGGGTTTCCTGCTACCTTTGCCTTAGGTCTTGCTATCCTGTCAGAGAACCTTCTTACTAGGTCCGATTACAACGAACATGTCACTCTAGGGAACATCTGTCCCCTAGATGAGCCTCTGTATCCTTTTCTCCCCTCCTTGGGGAACACTCGAGCGACGGTGACGGAGCCTCCCATAGGGACGGTCGCCGTGTATCCCTCTCAGATCCGATTCGGGCTGAGACTGCCTTACTGTGACGAGCTTATAGAGTTGAGCAGGTTCTTCAGGACTTCTCCTGTGAACCTTGCCCCCAGTGCCCTCCGCGTCTGGGTGGGCTTCCGGGTATTGTGCCATTGGTACTCCTGGAAGTACTCTCTTACTCTATTCCGATGCTTCTATCGGTTCCAGTACCGGACGAGGGTGGGGTTCGCGAGTTTCGTAACTCGCCACCCGACCTTCAAAGATCCCCGATTCTCTGACTTTGGGTTGAGTGGGATCGAGTGGGATACCTCCCTCCGTTTTGTGACCCAGATTGACAATTCGGCCAGTCACTGGGCTAAGCACTATTTCTTCATTACGGATCGGTATGTCACTTGGTCGGTCTTGAATGAGGATCGATCCGATGGTTGGCCTGCTTTTGGAGAGTTCTCTTCGGATGATTTGAAGACTATGAAGATTATTCACGAGAGCAACAGGACCCGGTCTTACTGCCCCGTGTCTCTAATAACTGAGACAGATCTTTACGAGGCCGGGATCAGTCTGACTCCTGACTCCGGGGGTTCGGTATGTCACTTGGTCTTTCTATCTTTATTTACCTTCTGCTTTTCCTTTGTAGGTTGGTTTCATGGAAAAACCTATAACATGCAGGGAGCCCCTGTTGATCTGAGCAAGAGGAAGGCTCCTTCCGGTTCTACTTTGAAGAAATCCCCCCTACCTGGGAAGAAGGCTGGGGCCTCTGGTATGCTATCTCTCATTTGCTTCTTTATGGTGTAACTTACGTTTTCCTTATCTTGTTTTTCTTACCTTGCTAGGGCGCTCCCCCTTGGTGACTGAGAGGGTCGTCTCCGTTGGTAGAGACTCTGGACCTTCCAAGTCCAAGCCGCGGAGGTCTGATTCTGAGGCCGGGGCCTCGGCTGCTAAGAGAAAGAAGGCTGTGGATCCTGCTTCGCCTACTGCTCGTCCTCCGACCCTATCTCGTGATAAGGAGATGGTGGTCGAAGAGGTGCCTTCCCTAGCTGACAAAGGGAAGGGACCTGCTGGTGGTGGTTCCCCTGCCCCCCAGCCGAGGGCACGGTCCTCAGGTATGATCTCTACCTTATTACTGATCCTTCTATGTTTATATTATCCTTTGACTTGCTTTGCTTGTGTAGGTGGGCCTCCGACTTTAAGTCGGAAGGATTTCGCACGGCTGACTGATGAAGATGTTATTGGGTCTGAGTGGACTCCCTTCGCTGGTCTGAAGGAGTTCCACCTCGATAGCACCTCCTCTCTGCGGACTCCTGAGGTTGGGGTCCGAGTACTCCGTGGCGCCGTCCCCCCTGGCGATCGTGTTGCTTCGCCCAAGTCTCCTGGGGAGACTCGGCGCTTTGTTCAGGGGGTACTCTCTCGTTATGCACCTGTGAGTTGTTCCTTGCTTTCCTTTCATTACTTTCATAATGGCTATCTTTCGGTTATTCACCCTTTGTTTGTATTGTTAGGGTATATCTGACATGGTTAACATGTCCTCGCTCGTGCTCGAGTTATCTGACGAGAGGAAGACCCTTGAGGACAGCCAGGTCTCTCTCAAGGCGGAGGTCGCCACTGCTGCCGAGAAGGCGCGTATATCTGATTTGAGGTTGCAGGAGCTCCAGAGCCAGGTATCCTTGCTTGAGGCCACTGTGGGCAGTTTGCGTCGGGAAGCTGAGGTTGCCGCGTCTGTCCATTCTGAGGAGCTGCGGAGGTTGGAGACTAAGTGTCGGGCGGAGGAGAGGGCTGTCGCAGTATCTGAGTATAAAGCCTCCTCTGCCTTCACCGCCGATTATAGCACGCGTCTCACTCAGGAGATGAACCAGTTCGGTGAGTATCTGGTTGATCACATATATCGGATTGATCCTCAGTTCCCGTTTGGTGACCTTGGTGACTTTGGGGGAGATAGTCATAACTCCCAGCATAAGGAGACCCCATCAGCCAATAGGCAGAGGCAGGGGGCAGGGGGAGATAGTCATAACTCCCAGCATAAGGAGACCCCATCAGCCAATAGGCAGAGGCAGGGGGCAGGGGGAGATAGTCATAACTCCCAGCATAAGGAGACCCCATCAGCCAATAGGCAGAGGCAGGGGGCAGGGGGAGATAGTCATAACTCCCAGCATAAGGAGACCCCATCAGCCAATAGGCAGAGGCAGGGGGCAGGGGGAGATAGTCATAACTCCCAGCATAAGGAGACCCCATCAGCCAATAGGCAGAGGCAGGGGGCAGGGGGAGATAGTCATAACTCCCAGCATAAGGAGACCCCATCAGCCAATAGGCAGAGGCAGGGGGCAGGGGGAGATAGTCATAACTCCCAGCATAAGGAGACCCCATCAGCCAATAGGCAGAGGCAGGGGGCAGGGGGAGATAGTCATAACTCCCAGCATAAGGAGACCCCATCAGCCAATAGGCAGAGGCAGGGGGCAGGGGGAGATAGTCATAACTCCCAGCATAAGGAGACCCCATCAGCCAACAAGCAGAGGCAGGGGGCAGGAGGAGATAGTCATAACTCCCAGCATAAGGAGACCTCGTCAGCCAATAGGCAGAGGCGGGGAGACAAAGGAAGATAGTTACAAACCCCAGCACAGAGAGACCCACGGGCCAATAAGCGAAGATAAGGGGCAAAAGGAGATAATTATAATCCCAACATGGAGGACTTCACCCGCCGGTAAGCGGAAACATGAAGGTAAAAAGATGGAAAAATGACGAATCAAACAGGACTATATTATCATGAAGACATACAAATCAAGAACGAGACGAGTAAGGAAACGATTGAAGGAGAAGCATAATTAAATCTCTCAAAGGCAACGCTTACACAAAAAGAGAAGACACGTACCTCAATGCAACGCACGCCCCGAGAAACAAGCTTGACCAGAAATCCCACCGCCAAAAGGAAAAGAAGAGAAAAGGACAATGAGAATGAGGTAATCACTTCTCCTTTTATAATACAGAGGATTAGGGTTTTTCTAGAGTCGCCAAATCAACACCGTTGATTTTTAGAATGGAAAATTTCAAGGGACAAGATTCAAAAACTAGTTCCCATCAACCATGGTTAAACTCACACTTACCATAGTTGACATCTACTAAGGTTTATTTCCTAGTATCCCATACTTAGGAAAATTTTAGACCAAAACTGAAATTTTTCATCACTAAGATAAAATCCCGGCACGAAATTGGAAGCGTAAGTTATTTAGTTGCACTCATATCACACCCCGGTGCAAGTTTGTATTTTTTGAGTATACACCTGTAGCAGAGATAAGTTTATCACTCCCACCTCAGACGGACGTGTGTCTAGGCACACGTCCGTGCTACTCTGACGTTTACAATTCCTCTATCTCAGTAGACAGGGGGGCAGGGTCAGAGGCACGCATCTAAGGGTAAGCAGACATTCAGACAAAGAAGGTAAAATCCCGGTTTCAAATTGCGCGTGTCATACCATCCTAAAATAGAGTCAATCAAGGGTTAGGCCATTGGTTGACTCGGGGGCATGTGATGGATATACGCCCAATTTGAACCCGTTGACTTCCGAACCGTTGTATTTTTATCGTCCCATTTATGATTGCAAATCGAAACTTCAACCCGGACACTTCGCGAGAACACCAACGGCTCGGACGGGGCCGAAGCGCCCGTCCGACAACGAAGAACTCACCTAGGTGAGGTCGGGTGGCCACACCCGACCTCCCCTAGGGGAGATCGGGTCAGCCAACCCGATCTCCCCTAGGGGAGATCGGGTGGACCAACCCGATCTCTCCTAGGAGAGATCGGGTCAGCCGACCCGATCTCTCCTAGGAGAGATCGGGTCGGCCAACCCGATCTCTCCTAGGAGAGATCGGGTTGGCCAACCCGATCTCTCCTAGGAGAGATCGGGTCGGCTGACTCGATCCCTCCTAGGAGGGATGGGGTTGGCCAACCCCACCCTCCCTAGGAGGGGTTGGGTGCCCTCACCCAACCCCTACCCTTGGGGGTCGGATTCCTCCCCCCCCCCAAGGGTCCCGACACCCCTCTCAGACGCCCATGCTCGGTCCAGTCTGCCTACCTCCTCCGAATCCTAAGGTCTTAATTATATACTTAAAGGTTAATTAATTGTGTTTAGAGGTTAACGATGTCATTAAGCCACCTTAATGACACCGTTGCCTATAAATACCCCACCTTCACAACTCATTTGGACATCTTGGCTAATTGGATATTTTAGCTCTGACTTCTCTCTAGCTTTATCTCTCTAGAAATATAGTTCTGACTTAGGCATCGGAGAGGGTTCACCAGGCACCACCCCCCCCTCCTCCGTGTCTGGTACTGCCCCTTTTGCAGGGCAAAGGGAGAGAAGAAGAGAAGGAACCGAAGGAAGAAGGACATAGGCGAAGGAAAAACGACTTGAGAAGACCGGATCACACACATCCCCCATAGGAAGTGAGATCAAAGCCGACACCCCGTTGACCGAGACCTCATAACCTAACACTTGGCGCCCATAGGAAGTGAGATCAAAGCCGACACCCCGTTGACCGAGACCTCATAACCAATGTGAGGCCACCCCTGATAGGGTGTTTGGGAAAAGGAGTGCCTTGTATCTTTCATCAGTGGTCCTCCCAAATAGGGAGGCCTCATGCTGCTGGATATGTTCTAGGGGGTCTCCCTTCCCATTATACTTTGCAATTTGCACTGTGTGCAGGGAGTCTGGCACTCTGTTCATCTCCAGTTCCCTTGTGAAAGGGTGGTTTGTCTTGTCACTTAGGCAATGCAGGCTGGGTTTCTTTGACTCATTCAGTTTCCGGGTTATCATAGCTTCTATTTCCTCCGGGGTGATCATCACCGCTGCCGGAGTATAACCTCTCTGATACTCATTGTAGTTGTAAACTGGGCTTACTGGGTTCCCTTGTCTTTGCTGGTATGGACTGTAGGTGTACCCTTGATACGCCTGCTGGGGTGCTTCATAGAAGTCCTGCCTCCTTGGAGGTCTTGCTTGTCTTTCCTCTCCCAGCGGGGTGTAAGCCCTGTTGCTCTGCTGTTGCCTAGGAGGCACAAATTCTTGCCTTCCCTCTGGGGGTGGCTCTTGGTGATATCTTCTTTGTTCCTCTCGCTGCCCTGCTTGAGGGTGCGAGTAGTAGTCTTCTGCTGGGATCTGCTCCTCCTCCTGAGCTTCAGTGTAAGTTCCTTGGGTGTATGCCGGCCTTGCATACGCTGTGTGGGCGCGGTTGCCATCTCTTTGTGCCGGCATCCCATGCGGGTACCCTTGGGGTTGCTCTTCATAATAGTATCCCTCCGGGGGTGCCGTGTTGTGGGAAGGCACTCCCTGTTGTCCTCTTTCTCTCTGTGGCCTTCTTGCCCGGGGGGTGGAGGCTGTGGAGGACTCAGCCCCAGCTGGGCGTGAGGGTCCTCCCTCCTGGTTGTTCTGTTGCTGAGGAGGTTGTGGTATGTCTTGGGGCTCTGAGTGCATTGGCTGCTTCCCAGGGTTAGGCCGCCTCCCTAGAGGTATGGGTCCTCTTCTCCGCCCATTGCCTCCAGGTGGGTGTTGGGGCCTGGATACCCTACTGTTGGTCATAGCTCGTGTGATAGCCAGGCTTTCTGCTCGAAGCCCACAGACGGCGCCAAGTGTTAGGTTATGAGGTCTCGGTCAACGGAGTGTCGGCTTTGATCTCACTTCCTACGGGGGATGTGTGTGATCCGGTCTTCTCAAGTCGTTTTTCCTTCGCCTATGTCCTTCTTCCTTCGGTTCCTTCTCTTTTTCTCTCCCTTTGCCCTGCAAAAGGGGCAGTACCAGACACGGAGGAGGGGGGGTTGGTGCCTGGTGAACCCTCTCCGATGCCTAAGTCAGAACTATATTTCTAGAGAGATAAAGCTAGAGAGAAGTCAGAGCTAAAATATCCAATTAGCCAAGATGCCCAAATGAGTTGTGAAGGTGGGGTATTTATAGGCAACGGTGTCATTAAGGTGGCTTAATGACATCGTTAACCTCTAAACACAATTAATTAACCTTTAAGTATATAATTAAGACCTTAGGATTCGGAGGAGGTAGGCAGACTGGACCGAGCATGGGCGTCTGAGAGGGGTGTCGGGACCCTTGGGGGGGAGGAATCCGACCCCCAAGGGTAGGGGTTGGGTGAGGGCACCCAACCCCTCCTAGGGAGGGTGGGGTTGGCCAACCCCATCCCTCCTAGGAGGGATCGGGTCAGCCGACCCGATCTCTCCTAGGAGAGATCGGGTTGGCCAACCCGATCTCTCCTAGGAGAGATCGGGTTGGCCGACCCGATCTCTCCTAGGAGAGATCGGGTTGGCCGACCCGATCTCTCCTAGGAGAGATCGGGTCGGCTGACCCGATCTCTCCTAGGAGAGATCGGGTTGGTCCACCCGATCTCCCCTAGGGGAGATCGGGTTGGCTGACCCGATCTCCCCTAGGGGAGGTCGGGTGTGGCCACCCAACCTCACCTAGGTGAGTCCTTCGTTGTCGGACGGGCGCTTCGGCCCCGTCCGAGCCGTTGGTGTTCTCGCGAAGTGTCCGGGTTGAAGTTTCGATTTGCAATCATAAATGGGACGATAAAAATACAACGGTTCGGGAGTCAACGGGTTCAAATTGGGCGTATATCCATCAATATGTTTCCAAACCTTACTGTTTTGGTACCTCCGTTAGGGTTCCGTCAAAAACAGCCGTTAAATGGCATGTGCCATGCACGTGACCAGCCCAAAACTTTCAGTTTTGTTACAATTTAGTCCATCTAATACATCCCTAACTTTTATTTTGTTCAATTTAGTCCTAAGACTTCAAAATCAAACCATTTCCCCAAATTGACCTAGCCGGACCTAGCCATGGGCTAGGTCCGACCCTGGGTCATGGTCGCCGGACCCAGGCGACCCCGACCCAGGGTCGGACCTAGCCCTAGGCTAGGTCCGGCTAGGTCAATTGGGACCTAGCCCCAATTTAGGGTTAGGTCCCAATTGACCTAGCCGGACCTAGCCTAGGGCTAGGTCCGACCCTGGGTCGGGGTCGCCTGGGTCCGGCGACCATGACCCAGGGTCGGACCTAGCCCATGGCTAGGTCCGGCTAGGTCAATTTGGGAAAATGGTTTGGTTTTGAAGTTTTAGGACTAAATTGAACAAAATAAAAGTTAGGGATGTATTAGATGGACTAAATTGTAACAAAACTGAAACTTTTGGGCTGGTCACGTGCATGGCACATGCCATTTAACGGCTGTTTTTGACGGAACCCTAACGGAGGTACCAAAACAGTAAGGTTTTGAAACATATGGTACCAATTCGGTACGAAAAAATACTAGTGGTATGAACAGTGTAATTTTTGCAAACATGTGGTACCAAAAGGACCTTTAACCCAAAAATCAAATAAAAAAGAAAAAACAAATTAATATCAATATTAATATTAAATTTGAATTTGAATTTTTAAAATATTAAAAATTATATAAATTAATTACTTACCATAAAATGGGTTATGGACTACCTAATAAATAATATTACTAATATAAAGGTAAAGATAAATATAAGATAAGAACAGATGGAAAAAAAAAATGAGCAGGAGACCAATCAGGGGCAGAAATGGAAAGAGAATAATAAAATGATGATTAAATAAATCAAAGATTCTTTCTTGCCACGTGTTGATCACTGCAATATCGATCAAAATAGCCGTTCAAAAAGTGACGTTCAGTTTAGCATTTTTCTTCTTCCAATTAATTTAGTTTTTGGTTAAATCTTTTTTTTGTAAGAAATTCCATTCATTCAAACTTCAAACTACAACATATTACAAACTACCAACAACCAAACTGCAAACACCGAAAGAACCTAATCGTAGCAAAATAACACGAACTCACTAGAGAAGATGCTCCCCAAAACAAGCAGGCATGGAAGAAAAATCCCATGAGCCTGTAATGCGATGAGAGACACTTTTTTTACAAAAGTTGTGAGCTAAGTGGATAACATTACGACTAACATGCATTAAAGAAAAGGTGGGGTTTAGTCTAAACAAATATTTTACATCATCCAAAATACCCACTAGAGACACCGGACTGCAAGAGGGGGATTCCAAAGCCTTAGTTAACAGGAGAGAATCCGTTAGGATTTGAAGATTTTGCAATCCCGCGGAGTATCGTGTAGCTAAGAGGAGTCCCGTTCTGCAAGCTAGTGCTTCTGCCAAAAGAGGATCCGAGCCGCAAAATAAGAAAACAGAGCCTGCAACAAAAGTAGTAGGAGATGACCATAAGAGTGCCCCGCCAAAAACGTTTCCAGAACGATTACAAACTGCACCATCAATAAGCAAAATGGGTCCCTTGTCGGTAACGTGTTAACTGTATCGTTCAAGCTTCCGGACCCTGCCCGGATGGTTCTTGCTGGTCCTGGTATCAAAGTATTAGAAATCACATTATCAGTTGAAGTACGGGAGTAAGTATCAAATATTGATTTTGGAGTAGGTTGTCTGTTGTGGAATACAAGAGTATTCCTCTCCAGCCAGATACTCCACATAATAAAACATTGGGTTAAAAGCTACTTTTCATACCACATGTTTGACCGAATGTGGCTTTTAGTACTGGATGTTTAGTTTTGTATACTTTTGGTACCAAACGTTTGAAAAAATGTGGCTTTTGGTACATCCGTTGGTTGACCGTTAGTTTTGGCGGTTAAATGACATGTGCAAGTCACGTGATCGACTCTAAACTTTTAATTTTGTTCAATTTAGTCCCTCAAATATATTCATAACTTTTATTTTGTTTAATTTAGTCGTAAAGCTTCAAAATCGAACCCAATTGGGACCTATCTCCAATTGGGTAAATTTGACCCAAGTGGGGCTATGTCAATTGAATTCGATTGGTTTAATTGAGTCCGATTTTGAAGTGTTATGACTAAGTTACACAAAATAAAAGTTAGGAATATATTTGAGGGACTAAACCGAACAAAATTAAAAGTTTAGAATCGATTACGATTACGTGACTTGCACATGTCATTTAACGGCCAAAACTAACGGCCAACTAACGGATGTACCAAAAGCCACATTTTTTCAAACGTTTGGTACCAAAAGTATACAAAACTAAACATCCAGTACTAAAAGCCACATTCGGTCAAACATGTGGTATCAAAAGTACCTTTAACCCTAAAACATTTAGATATCAAAGTGTCTGAATCGGACCCCAAACTCGTTGGGCAAGAAGTTCGATCAGCCAGAAGCCAATCAAGCACAGTCTGATGTGGTAGGTGTTGTGTTCTCATGCCGAAACTAGACGCAAACCAAATCCTAGTCGTAAAAGGGCAGGACCACATAAGGTGGCCCCTCTTGGATTTTGGGCTGAACAAGATTTAGCAGTTGGGCTGCTGACTTAAGTGTCAAGCTGGACTTCTTCTCTGTTTTTGGCTTGGCTTTCTTATTGGGCCTCGTTTATGGGTTTGTGTTTTCTGTAAGGTTTCTTTGTATTGTTTTTAATATTCCATGGATCAAAGTTCCTTCTTTTGTTTGTTTTGGGTCTTTTGATATTGTGTTTTTGTATTTGGACCTATATATACTTAGAATTAGGTTTGGGTGGAGGTCTGGCCAAATGAAGGAACTCTGACCTAAGAAACCCGAAGTCTGGTCTCCATCTTTCTCTTCTGCGTTTCTCCTGAGCTAGGGTTAGGGTTTGCTTCTCGATACCAAATTTCACATGGTATCAGAGCTTAGTGATGAACTGATTCGTCCTTTCTCGATCTTGTGTGCTCTGCTGTGACTTCCGTGATCTTCGTTTCATCTTCCCTCACGAAGACGCTTCGTATTCCCCGATACGCCTTTTCGTCTCACCGATCTTCTTTGACGAATCCCCGGCGGTGCGATCTTTCTTCTCTATCTGAAGATATGTACGCTATCTGAGCCCGTTCGCGTTGTTTTTCCTAAGTTTCCTTTGCGATGACGAACGAATCAGAGGGAACGTCGCTCTTGAAGAAGGCAGTTATTGATGCAACCGAGGACGACGATTCCAAGGCAATGATGAAAATCGACGCTAGGCATCCTCTTTACTTACACGCGAGTGATCATCCTGGTTCGTATACTAGTTCTCATGTTCTTACTGGTATTGATGACTATCCAATGTGGAGTCGCGCCCTGAGATTTGCTTTAGTCGGTAGAAACAAGCATGGTTTTGTTACTGGATCATGTCCTAGACAGAATTATACTGCTCCACTTGATGAGTTATGGGACCAGTGTGATGCTGTCGTGTTTGGATGGATTATGAACTCTGTTTCTAAGGAGATAGGCAGGACTATTATGTATACTGAGAGTGCCTATCTTGCCTGGAAAGATCTGAAGCAAAAGTTCGATAAACAGAATGGGTCTAGAACCTACCAGTTGCATAGAGAAATCGTGTTAACTAGGCAGGGACTGGATTCAATATCTGTTTTCTTTACAAAGTTGAGAGTTCTGTGGGCAGAGTTTGATACTGTTTGTGGATTGCCACATATTGATCATGATTTGTTCAATAAATATATTGACCATAAGGAGAATCCTAGGCTCTTCCAATTTCTGATGGGGCTGAATGACAATTATTCTGCTGTGAGGAGCAATTTGATTCTCTGAGATCCTCTTCCAACTGTCAATCAAGCCTACAATTTATTGATACAAGAGGAGAGTCAAAAAGATGTCTCATCTTCTATTGCTGCTTCTTTCGATATTACATCTGCCAATGTCACTGGCAACACTGAGAGGCCCAAAGGCAACCAGAATTTGGAATGCTCATTTTGTCACAAAAAGGGTCACTATGTGGAACGTTGCTATGCCAAAGGGTGTGAGTTTTGTAAGAAGAAAGGCCACGTGAGGGATAATTGCTTCAAGCTCAGAGATCAACCAAGAGGAAAGGTAGGAGGAACCAAAGCCAACATTGCCTCTTCCCAGAATGGTGATGCAGGCTTCATCAACCAAACCACCTCTGCGGATGGATCTTCACATGATGGGCTAATTACCTTCACTAGCCAACAGTTTGAGCAGCTCATTCAGAACTTGGGCCACCATGGAAGGACTGTCACTCAGACAGGTGCTACTGGTGGGAATGAACCCAAGGTCAACACTGCAGGTATATCTCTTTTAGCAAAAGATAATGGTTTTACTGATTCCTGGATTTTAGACTCTGGTGCTACCAACCATATTACCTGTAGAAGAGATTGGCTTACTGATTTTAAATCTGATTCTAGCTCTAAAGTTAGCCTTCCAAATGGGAATTTTTCCAAAATTCAAGGGACTGAGACTTATTCTTTTACAAATGATAGGAAATTGAATAATGTGTTATATGTTCCCGATTTTCAATTCAATCTCCTATCAGTCTCAAAACTTACTGCTGAACTGAATAGTGTTGCATCTTTTTATCCAACCTGTTTTACTTTACAGGACCTCTCAAGTGGGAGGGTCTGGGGGAGTGGAAATGAGTTCTCAGGTTTATACTTTCATAAAAACACCACTCAACTAGATTCATCTGTTGTTAAGGCTTTTTCAGTTAATAAGGTTGCCCCATGGCACCAACGTTTTGGTCATGTACCTATGCAAACTCTGCAACACATTCAGTCTTTAGACTTACCTAAAAATCAATCTGCTGTCATTGATGATTGTGATTTTTGTCCCAGAGCAAAGATTATAAGAAACTCCTTTCCCATATCTGACTCTAGAGCTGATTCTGTTTTTGATTTGTTGCATTGCGATGTATGGGTACCCTACAAGACTCCTACATATGATGATAAGAGATTCTTTTTAACTATTGTGGATGATCATTCAAGAGTCTGTTGGGTTCACCTAATGCAATTTAAATCAGATGTTTTCATGATCCTTAGATCCTTTATTGTTATGGTTCAAAATCAGTTTAAAATGGGAATCAAGTGTTTTAGAACTGATAATGGTGGAGAATTCTTCAATGACCAAATAAAAAACCTTTTTTCTTCTAAAGGAATTCTCCATCAGAGCTCTTGTGCTTATACTCCTCAGCAGAATGGCCGAGTAGAGAGAAAGCACAGACACCTTTTAAATGTTGCTCGTTCCATCAAGATTCATGCCTCCATTCCAAACCAATTTTGGGGGGAATGCATTTTAACCTCTTGTTATCTTATAAACTTGTTACCTACTCAAGTTCTGAATGGGAAAAGTCCTCTTGAAGTTTTTACTGGTAAAGCCCCCACTATTTCTCACTTAAGAGTTTTTGGCTGCTTATGTTATGCAAAGGATTTAATGGTGACTGATAAGTTTGCCTCTAGAGGTATCCCTTCTGTTTTTATGGGATACTCAGAGTCAAAAAAGGGATACAGATTATATGATCTTCTGAAAAAATATTTTTTTGTGAGTAGAGATGTTGTGTTTAAAGAACATCTGTTTCCCTTTGCTTGTACTAAACCTAATCAGTTACCTACTATTAGCAGCCTTGATGACAATTCCCATGATGATGTTTTCTTTCATGATTGTGTTAAGGAGTTTGAGAATATACATGATAACTCCAATCCAAGTGGTCTTATTGATTCAAGTGATAGTCCAAGTGATGAGTCAGAATTGGTCCATGACTCTGATGGTCTGTTACCCCCCCCCCCCCCCCCCCCCCCATGATTCAAATGATGAATGTCTTATCCATACTGATGATGATTTTGCTCCTGTCCCAAAATCACATGATGAGTCATCTCCTGACTCTGATGACCCTCATGTTTCTCCACCCAAGATTACTACCAGGTCAGGTAGAAGTGTTAAGCCACCCATCTGGTCCAGTGATTATGTGATGGGCAGTATTACTACTGCTCATTCTATTGATAAGTATCTTAACTATGATAGACTATCTGATACTTACAAATGTTATCTAAGTTCTTTCTCTGAGTTAGTAGAACCAGATTCTTATTTCCAAGCAGCACAGGATCCCAATTGGGTGCAGGCTATGAATGATGATGTGTCTGCCTTGGAAGAAAATAGAACATGGGACCTGGTTCCACTCCCAACAGGTAAGTCTGTCATAGGCTGTAAATGGGTATATAAACTAAAGTATAATTCTGATGGCACATTAGAGAGATATAAGGCCAGGCTTGTAGCTAAAGGTTTTAAACAGAAATATGGGATTGATTATTTCGAGACTTTTTCCTCTGTTGTTAAAATGAATACTGTTCGTGCATTTTAGCTCTTGCATCTATTTTTAAGTGGCCACTGTTTCAGATGGATGTTTCCAATGTTTTTTTACAAGGAGATTTAGATGAGGAAGTTTACATGAAACTGCCTGATGGATTTGCTAGTGAGGGGAGGGGGGGTTAGGGATTAGTATGCAGACTTCGCAAATATCTTTATGGTTTTAAACAGGCTAGCAGGCAGTGAAATTTCAAACTATCTGACTCCCTTACTAGGGCAGGCTATCAGCAGTCTAAGTATGATTACTCCTTGTTCACCAAATCTTTTGATGGAAAAATTGTGATTCTGTTGGTTTATGTATTTATTGATTACTGGTAACAGTAATGAACTGATAACTGAATTAAAATCTATTTTAGAATCCAATTTCAAAATCAAAGATTTTGGTGAGATGAAATATTTTTTAGGAATTGAGCTTATCAGATCTGATCAGGGTATTCTTTTGTGCCAGAGGAAATATGCATTAGAACTTATATCTTCTGTTGGTCTTGCTGGTGGCAAAGTTTCTAGGACTCCTATGGAGTTAACTGCAAAGTTGACCAGCAGGATGTATGATAAGCATTTACAGATTAATATGGATGATTTTTCTCTAAATGATGCTACTGCCTACAGAAAGCTGATAGGAAAGTTGTTATACCTTGCCATTACTCGGCCAGATATTGCTTTTGCAGTGAGGCATATGAGTCAATGTATGCAGGATCCCAAGAAGTCCCATTGGGATGCTCTTCTCAGGATTGTGAGGTTTGTTAAAATGGAGCATGGAAAGGGTATTTTATTGTCTTCTGATTCTGCCCCTACTTTGGTTGGATATTGTGACTCAGATTGGGCAACTTGTGTGGAAACAAGAAGGTCCATTACTGGGTATTGTGTCAGATTGGGTAACTCTCTTATTTCTTGGAAGGTTAAGAAACAAGATATTGTTTCTAAATCTTCTGCTAAGGCAGAATATAGAAGTATTAGTAATCTCCTTAAGGAGATTATTTGGATGAGAGGCTTGTTATCTGAGTTGGGTTTTTCTCAAGCTTCTCCTACCCTTTTATATTGTGACAATGAGGCTACTGTTAAGATTTCCACTAACCCTGTGTTTCATGAGCGTACCAAACATATTGAGATAGATTGCCATCTTGTTAGGGAAAAGATCTTGATAGGTGTTGTGCAGCTTGGACATATTCGAACAAAGAATCAGCTTGCTGATGTCTTCACAAAGGTATTGTCTAAACAACAGTTGTATTTGTTATCTAACAGGTTGGGTTTGTTGAACATTTTCAGGACACAGGGGGAGCTTGAATTAGATTTGGAACTAGAAGAGAAGTCAGCTTGAGGGGGGAGTCTTGGATTTTGGGCTGAACAAGATTTAGCAGTTGGGCTGCTGACTTAAGTGTCAAGCTGGACTTCTTCTCTGTTTTTGGCTTGGCTTTCTTATTGGGCCTCGTTTATGGGTTTGTGTTTTCTGTAAGGTGTCTTTGTATTGTTTTTAATATTCCATGGACCAAAGTTCCTTCTTTTGTTTGTTTTGGGTCTTTTGATATTGTGTTTTTGTATTTGGACCTATATATGCTTAGAATTAGGTTTGGGTGGAGGTCTGGCCAAATGAAGGAACTCAGACCTAAGAAACCCGAAGTCTAGTCTCCATCTTTCTCTTCTGCGTTTCTCCTGAGCTAGGGTTAGGGTTTGCTTCTCGATAACAAATTTCACAGTCCCAAGTCTCGAGGTCCGTGTGGCAAAAAAGACAGTAAGGATCCACAGCTGGGATGCGTCTATGGAGTGATTGACCTAGTGGTAGTCCGTTGTGGCAACCTTTCCAAATGAACATCTTTACTTTTGGGAGGAATTGTAATTTCCAAAACTTTGACCAGAATGTCGGATGAGAACTCCTTTGTGATGTAGACGAGCTGCCGTATTTACTTTCTTGATCAAGGGAGTGAAGCAGATGGTACCCAGATTTGACCGTGTAGGAACCAGATTTATGATACGTCCAAATCAATTTGTCGTTGTTTGGGAACATTGGAAGGGGGATTTCACTGATTGAACGTACCAAAGTAGGTGGGAGAAGAGAAAGGAGGCTCAGAATGTTCCACGTTTGAGTCCCTGGGTTTATGAAATGGGATACCCTTCATCCAATAGTATCTTGCGGAATAGGCTGGACCCAGGAATAGATAGTTCCAGAGTTTGGTACCCATGGATCAGTCCAGAAATTAATCTTGTCACCCGAACTTACATGCCATCGTGTTCCAAGTAGTAACATTGAACGAAGGCGAAGAAGGCTCCGCCAGGCAGCAGAGTGAGAACTTTTTGGCTCAATGTGAAAGAAAGAGGATGACCGAAGGTATTTTTGTCTCATACATGTTACCCAAACAGAGGATGTCGCTGTAAGTATCCTCCAAGCTTGCTTTAACAGAAGGGCCTGATTGAAGAAGTGCGAATCTCGAAAACCCAATCCACCAGCTGCCTTGCTTTGTGTGATTTTATCCCAAGCTATCCAACAGATACCTGCCCGGTCCTGGGAGTTCTTCCACCAAAAAGATCTAAAGATTCGATCTATCTGATTTGTAGTGGAACGTGGTAGATGGATGGAAGACATTGTGTAGGTGCCTAAGGAAGCAGCCGTGGACTTCAGAAGGACATCTTTGCTTGCAGGTGACAGTATCTTACTCATCCACCCTTGAACTCTAGTTGCTACCTGATCTATCAACTTAGCAGAGGCTTGTGAATTTTGTTTACACCAGTCCATTGGGAGCCTAAGGTAGGTCTCCCGATCTCCCATCTCCCGAAGACCCATGATTGAACAAAGCATCTGTTTTTGGGTTGGATGAACGTTAGGGCTGAAGAACATACTAGACTTGGCGTAATTGATCATTTGCCCTGATTCTTTCTCATAAGTTTCAAGGAGATTTTTTACATTTGTGATGTTGTCAGTAGTTGCTTCGAGGAAAAGCAGACTATCATCAGCGAATAGCAAATGCGACACAAATGGGCAATTTCTACCGGGGCGGATTCCTTTAATGGACCGGTTTTCTTGAGAAAGAGTGAGGTGATACGACAATATTTGAGAGAAGATGATGAATAAATACGGTGAGAGTGGGTCTCCTTGTCTTAATCCTCTGGAAGATGTGATTGGGGAGCTTTTCCGGCCGTTTAGGAGGACCGACATTTGAACAGTAGAAACGCATTGCATGACCCAGGAAACAAACCTGGACGGGAGACCCATCTACTCCATAGCTTTTTGCAGGAAAGGCCATTCAATCCTATCGTAAGCTTTGCTCATGTCGAGTTTGAGAACAACAAGGCCAGTAGACACTGCTCGTCTATTTTTTATCACATGCCAAAGTTCCTGAGTAAGAAAGGTGTTGTCTGTTATCAAGCGACCTGGGACAAAGGCGCTCTGGAAGGGAGAGATCAATCCTGACAAGCAAGGCCGTAAACGATTCACCAAGATTTTTCCAATTATTTTATACGAAGTATTGTAGAGACTGATCGGTCGCCAATCAGTAATGTTCTCTGGGTGCTCACTTTTGGGTATCAGTACCAGGAAAGTGGCATTCGTTTGACGAAGAAGTTGGCCGGTCCGAAAAAAGCTATGAATAGCAGAGACAGCGTCTGAGTTTATAATATCCCACTGTGATTGATAGAAACGAGGGGGAAAACCATCAGGTCCAGGTGACTTATCCGGGTGCATAGAATACAATGCCACCTGGATTTCCGGGGCAGTGACCTCAGTAACGAGCGCTGAGAATTCACGGGATGAGATTCTTGGGTGGGTACCATTGAACAGTGAGTACTGTAGTGGTGGTTCTGAGGTTGTGAACAGTGAGGAGAAATAGCCATGAATATGAGAGGCAACAGCCATAGGCTCCGTAATCCAGGAATTATCTTCACGCTTCACCCAGTCAATCCTATTACGCTGCCGTCTGGCCACCGTTTTTGCATGGAAGAACTTGGTATTTCTGTCACCCAGGGAAAGACACAGTTGTCTTGATTAATGTCGCCACATAAGCTCTTCTTGGTAGTAAAGACGGGAGATCCTTTCCCTAAGTACGTGTTCCTCCGGATTGTCAGGACCCAGTGCCTGGACGTTCCTCGGATCGTCCAGGGCAGAAGAAATTTGGGTTTGTAATCTGCCAAATGTTGTTCTATTCCACGTTGTAAGATGACGTGATAGGCGTTTTAGTTTGGCAGCGAAACGGAACTGGGAGGAACCGGTTTGGGGTGCAGTCCAAGAATTAGTGATGCAGTCCCTAAAGTTCTCGTGTTGGAGCCACATGTTGGAGAATCGGAAGGGGATCTCCCCCACCGGGCGACCAGTTGGTGTCATACGAAGAAGAATTGGGCAATGATCAGAGACGACAGTTTCCAAGTGGAAGAGCATAGCATTATGGAAGAGGACTCTCCAAACGGAATTAGCGAAAGTGCGGTCCAACCGTTGTAGAATTAGGTCGGGGGCCTCTCTCCTATTGCTCCACGTGAATGGTTGTCCTTGAAATCCAATGTCCATAAGGTCTAAAGAGTTAGACCAGTCCTGAGCTTGTGCGATACGAGATGGGGCTGCCGGGAATCGTCCATATTTTTCTTCTGAGGGAAAAGGAGAGGCTGAGATCAAGGAAGAGAGGCACGTCCAGAAAATTGACTTATCTCTCGGAGGGCAAGGAGTATATACGAAGAAACAGTCGAAAGTGGGAGTTGACGGATCACAGAGAATACGTGCATGAATGATGTTATTGGAATAAAAGAGAACTTGTAGGTCAATGATGTGTCTCCAAGCAAGGATTATTCCTACTCTCGTTCCTACAGGTTGAACGCAGTGTGAGGATGAAAACCCTAAAGAGCCCAGGGTGGACACCAGACGATCCATCCTACTCTTAACTTCTGAGATAAAAACTATACTAGGTTTATGGGTTCGTACGATAAACTCTAAGTGACGAACTGTCAGGGTTTGACCCGCCCCGTGACAGTTTCAAGCTAGGATACTCATTGGGGGCGCGGAGAGTGCATCCTCTGCACCTCCGCTAACAACAAATCACCATCGGCCCCTTCAGAGTGGCACGAGGAGTAGCTAGAATCTTCATGAGTAAGATTAAAATACCAGACGTGCCATTTGGAAAATATTAAAGATACCTCAAGGAAAGTTGGAATGATGATGAGATCATCCACCCAAGCACTCGCCTGTGCTGATGTTGAAGGTTCTCCGTCATTGGGGAAGTCCAGTCTAGCTTGTGGGTTAATCTCTTCCTCGAATCTTGTTCTGATGCGGCGCTGAGGGGAGGGAAGGTAGTCGTCCTGCTCGATCCCGAGCCTCCGTGGATAGGTGAACGGCCTCTTGAGACCCCTCCTCTCAATATCCATTTCTATTGGAGCAGATTCCAGGTGAAGATCCTCTGAGGGTTGATTAGTGGGTTCTTCCTGCTCATGTTCCATGCGGTCGATCTGAATTGATATGGGTTCCTCTGGGTAGTAGGGAGACGAAGGGTCATAAAAGTCTTCAATAAATACTTCCGGAGAAGCTATGCCCGAGTTGTCATCATCGAGAATGATAGTATTATCTTCTCATTCCTCCACTCGTCTAGGGGTAGACGACGAAGCTGCCTGGGAAAATGACGGAAGCACTGCGTTCAGATTTTCCACCATTGAAGTGAAGGGTGAGGGTGAGGGTGGAGGTAGGGACGACTCAGTCTCTGTTTCTTCTGGTAGCAAAGGATATGGCACTACTTGCTGTGGTGAATGCGGTGGTTAGTGGATGGTTAAAGGTGAAGGTGAGGGTGGTGGTGGTGGCAAAAACTGAGTTATGGGCATTTGATACAGAGGGTTATAAGGGATGGGCTCCCACATACGCATGCCTATGTTTGGGATTGCTCCTAAAAAAGGGTGAAGGCCCCACGCCGTGGGAGTCAGTGGGTGCATGATTGGGAGATACGGATAGAAATTTAGCGGCTGCTGAGGTGGAAGGGGGGTGAACAAAGGCGGGTAAATCAAGGGAGGTATCTGGTCGGCAGTGGAGCGGTGAAGCTGCTGAGTTAACATAGGTGGCGAGATCATCTGGGTTCGGTTTGTAGGTGCATGTTGCCTAGCTTCCGCTTCAAACCAAGTAATGAAAGCATCAGTGTTAGGGGTATCCGGGACTATCACAGGTGCTAAACCGGCAAGATTGGGGAGGTTTCGTCTTGGAGAATTCGCCGGAGTTGGTGGTATTATCCTTCCCTGTTGCAAAGGCCAGAATTGATCACGAACAGGCAAAACCCTAGGTAGAGGTGGCATCGTAGAGGAGGAGGCACCCATATTTCCCTGGTGGGCAGACCCCCCAAACCCCGAGAACGATGGACCTGCATGGTAGTTTAATGATCCGGTTGGGCCAGAGCTGTCCTCCCTAGCACCAGGTCGGTTGCGTCTAGCTATGCCCCTACCCGGTGTGTTGAGTTCCGGGTTAGGGTTCCACGGAATCCAGTTGGTAAGGAATCCGGTGCCTCTATTTCCATGGGTATAAAATGGTCGATTCACTTCACGAACTGGACCAACCCCTGCTAGCTGAGAGACCCTTTCCATCATTTGTTCGATTCGAATGCTTATGACAGCTTCGACTGCTCGGCACTGCTCGAAGTTGTGGCCGTAGCATCCACATCGACGGCAAGGGAGACCAAGTCGGTACCTTACCAGTACTTGATGAACAGCGGCTCCGTGAGTAAGACCAACTGAGGGAAAAACAGGTGCTTCCAGGTCGATGAAAACCCTAACTCGTGGGAAAGCAACAGCCCAAGGGCGTTCATCGTCGAACTCCATCGTTATAATCTCTCCCACCACTGAAGCAAGAGTAGTCACCACTTCTCTGGAAGTAAGATATATCGGGATCCCTCTCAGCTCAATCCATGTTGGCACACGGTTGAAGTTGACAACGACATTAGGGTTTTGAGGAGACCCTTCAACCAAGACCAGGATCATTCCCTCGATATTGAAAGGCCCATTTTGGAGTACCTCGAGCATCTGTGCTTGAGAAGGGAAGATAAAGATCCAAACACCATCTTCCCTCCTAATTATCTCCGGCTCCTGAGGCAACCTCCAGTTTGCTGAGACGTAACGTCGGACAACATCTTTACGATCACGGCGGAGGCAAAGTACTCAACCTAGCAGGACGAAACGCCAGACATCTGTGAAAGTTAAGACTAACCACTTAACCAACTGTCCTAAGACCTTAAGGTGATATGTGTGGTTTAGTCTTTATACTTCAACATTCCCCCTCACGTGTGGCCTGAAAGATTTTTGAAGAACTTCAAGTAACTTACCCAGAAGAACTTCCTCCTTTGGAAAACTCAAGTAACGACTCTAATCGATACTATGGAACTGCGTGGCTTTATCACTGGAGAAATCAAAGCACCAGACTCCACACTTGTGACCACAGTCGATGGAGTTGCCAATGAATCGCCTAATCCCGAGTATTCCGCTTGGGTTCGCACGGATCGCCTAGTTAAATCGTGGATTGTTGGAACCCTGTCCGAAGAGGTGCTTGGACATGCTGTTGGATTAGACACAGTTGTGGATGTCTGGTTTGCACTATCCAATGAATTCACCCAAAGCTCACAATCACGTGAATTTGATCTCCTTGCCCAGCTGCAGCACATCCGGAAAGGCAATAATTCCCTCCCTGGTTACCTCTCATCCTTTAAGGAGATATATGATCAATTGAATGCCATAGGCAAACCTCTTCAAGATGCTACAAAGGTGTTCCGATTGCTGGAAGGACTTGGTCCTGACTATGAATCATTCCGCACCGTCATGTTCAAACCACCGGTCCCGACTTATGCCGAAGTTGTGCTGCAGTTAAAGAGCTACAACCTACGACGTACGAGGATGACTGATCAGCCCATCCCATCCATGGCCTTCGTATCTCATCGTGGCAGAGGTAACAACAAATATCGAAGTCGTGGTAAGAGCTCTCACTTCAACTCTCAAGGTCGTGGCTTTCCTCAAACCAACCGTGGTGGCAACTATGGCAGCAACAACTATGTTAACAAAGCACCAGACTATGTTAACAGCTCGCAGAGCTATGGCAATTATGGCAGCAGCAACTATGTTAACAAAGTACCAGACTATGTTAACAACTCTCAGAGCTATGGCAACTATGGCAGCAGCAACTACGTTAACAAAGCACCAGACTATGTTAACAACTCTCAAAGCTATTACAACTCTGGCAGCAGTAATCCTCACGTCAATTATGGCAATTCCAGGAACAACTCTGGTTCCTCACAGCAGCAACACAAGATTACTCATCACCCGATTCAGTGCCAAATCTGCAAACAACGAGGCCACGATGCCCTGCGATGTGACTATCGCTTTGACAATAGCTATCAAAGTTCATATATTCCTCAAGGTCTTGCAGCCAACACATCCGATTCCCATGTCATAAATGATGAATGGCATCCAGACACGGGTGCAACTGCACATATGACGAGCAATTCAGGTAATCTTTGTGATGTAATTCCTTATTATGGTTCTGATGATGTTATTGTTGGAAATTTGAAATCTCTTCCTATTACTCATATGGGCACTAGTTCTTTTGGGAATAGTCAGTTTAGTCTACCACTTCATGATGTTTTAGTCGTTCCTAGATAACAAAGAACTTGTTGTCCGTCTCGCAACTAACAACTGATTATCCATGCTACTTTGTTTTTCAATCGGATGGTTTTTACATTAAGGATTCGAGGACTCACCGGATTCTCCTAAAAGGGACAAATGACCATGGACTCTACACCAACAAGAGCCTTGGTGCATCAGCTTTCTTCTCCCATCGGAATAAGTCAGTGGACGAGCTCACTTGGCATAGGCGATTAGTGCATACCAGTAACGGCGTTCTGCAGCGACTCCGGAATCAAAATTTAATTTCAGTTTCGAAACTTTCGGGCACTCTTTGCACTAGTTGTGAACTCAGTAAGAGTACCAGATTACCGTTTTCCTTAAATAAGACGTGTTGTGAATTTCCGTTGGATAAAATACATTGTGATTTATGGGGTCCAGCTCCGGTTAATTCAGTACAAGGTTTCCGTTTCTATGCTGTGCTTATTGATGATTTCTCGCGATATTGCTGGTTTTATCCGTTAAAACAGAAATCATATTTTACTAATATCTTCATTAGCTTTCAAAAGCTTGTTGAAAATCAGTTTGAACGAAAAATTAAAGTATTTCAATCCGATGGAGGCGGAGAATTCATTAATAATTTGTTGCACACTCATTTTGAAAGCTGTGGAATAATTCATCAGATTTCGTGCCCAAGTACACCAGAACAAAATGGTGTCGCCGAGCGTAAGCATCGCCATCTTGTTGAGCTAGGACTTGCAGCACTATTTGAAGCTTCTGTGCCTCTGCGTTTCTGGGTTGAAGCACTTCATACTATTAACTATGTTGTAAATCGGTTGCCTAGCACCACTCTTAGACAGCTCACTCCATTCTCTGTTTTGTTCAAACGTGACGCGGATCTCTCCCACCTCCGTGTCTTTGGGTCGTGCTGTTTTCCGTATCTCCGCCACTATATGAAGAACAAGTTTGATCAACGATCACTTCCTTGTGTGTTTATGGGCTACAGTGAGAAACACAAGGGTTATCGATGTTTTCATCGATCAACGGGGCGTATTTATATATCACGACATGTCATCTTTGATGAATCGTATTTTCCATTCAGTAGCAATCATCAAGGGAATGTTGGATTCTCTTCTCAAGTTGCTGTAGTCGACCCGGATTTCTGGTTTTCTACAGTTCAACAAACTAGCACAGCCTTTCAGTCTCCAACTAGTACACCAGCCTCATTATCTCAAGATGCCTTGCGTGAGCGTGCTAGGTTGTTCTCCACTGAGGATCCATCATCTGCTCCGGACACAGAGGCTGCTCCAACGCCTGTTGTTCATGCTCTTCCGTGTCCAGCACCTGCCCCAGAACCTACTGCACCAACTTGTCACCGAATGGTCACTCGTTCTCGCACTGGAGTTACCAAGCCAAATCCACGCTATGCTCATATTGGAATCACATCAGTTCCTATCGAGCCAAGATCTGTTCGATCTGCCCTTCGCCATCCAGGGTGGACAGTTGCCATGAATGAAGAGCTCCACGCTTTAGCCTCCAACAACACATGGAAACTTGTACCCCGAACATCTGAAATGAATGTTGTTGGGTGCAAATGGGTCTTCAAGACCAAACTAAAGGCTGATGGATCATTGGATCGACTCAAGGCCCGTCTCGTTGCTAAAGGCTTCCATCAAGAAGAAGGTGTTGACTTTTTTGATACGTTTAGCCTCGTTGTCAAGCCAGCCACTATTCGCATTGTTTTAGCATTAGCCACAGTCCGATCGTGGCCGATCCGACAACTAGATGTGAAGAACGCCTTTCTTCATGGAGATCTCGAGGTCCCCGTGTTCATGGAGCAGCCACCAGGGTTCCGTAATCAAACATATCCTGATCATGTTTGTCAACTTCAGCGTGCTCTCTACGGGCTTAAACAAGCTCCGCGAGCATGGTTCGACAAATTCAGCTCCTTCTTATTACATTACGGGTTTGTCTGCAGCATTTTAGACCCTTCTCTCTTTATCTATCACAACGGGGCATCGATGCTTGTTCTTCTTCTCTATGTGGACAATATTATTCTCACTGGAGACTCGACGAATCTTATGGATCAATTGATCCTATCACTAAAATGAAAATTCCCGATGAAGGATCTTGGACCTCTTCACTATTTCCTTGGTATTGAAGTCACTCGATCTACAAAAGGATTGTCTCTCTCGCAAAAGAAGTACGCTCTTGATATACTTGACCGTGCTTCCATGCAGAATTGCAAATTGATCGCCACACCGATAACCTCCAAGCCACCTAGGCTCAAGAATGATGATCATCCTTATAGTGACCCATCTAACTATCGTCAAATCGTTGGAGCTCTTCAATATTTGACTCTTACACGACCAGATCTCTCGTTTGCTGTCAACACAGTATCACAACATTCCCATGCCCCCACCAATGCTCACTATCAAATGGTGAAACGTATTCTTCGTTACATACGGGGCACCCTTCATCTTGGTATTCGTTTCCTTGATAAGAGTTCACTCAACCTTTATGCATTTGCGGATGCTGACTGGGCCGACTGCAAGGATACGCGACGCTCAACGACTGGGTATTGCACTTTTCTTGGCTCCAACATCATCTCTTGGTGTGCCAAAAAGCAAACCACCGTCAGCCGCTCTTCCGCTGAAGCTGAATATCGAGCTTTGGCTCATACTGCTGCAGAGCTTACTTGGCTGACTTTCATTCTTCGAGACCTTGGTATATCACAGCCCCGACCTTCGGCTCTGTTCTGTGATAACATGTCAGCACTACACCTGACCACAAGTCCAATTCTTCACGCTCGCACGAAGCACATTGAGCTCGACTATCACTTCATTAGAGAAAAGGTTGCCCTTGGTTCGATCACTACACACTTTGTTCCGTCCGAGCTCCAGGTTGCTGATATATTAACCAAACCGTTGCCTAAGAATGTCCACACTACTCTTCGTGCCAAACTTGGCCTTTGGCAACTACCAATGTCCAGTTTGCAGGGGAGTATTGAACCACCGGTTCTACAAGGCAACTTATCTAGGAAGATTGAGTAGATAATATCTTTTGTACAAGTAATCTATATAGATAAGTTTTATCCTTTCTAGAGTTGTATAAATATTGTAAACTTACGTTGGAAGAAAAAAGAGTTTTACCTTCCATATTTTTGTTTCAGCATCCATAGTTTTAGGGTTTGGTTGTGGTTGTGGGGAAGGGAATGAGACGAATAATCTTTCTAGAGATCGGTTGCCATTTTTAATATGGTGGATGGAAGGTAGGGTTTTTGGAGGTACTTCTTCAGTTACAGGTGAGGTAAATGATATAGATCCCATGCTCGTGGTGGAAGTGAAGCGGCAAAAGGGAGGCAATGATGATCACCGCTAATCCAGCCAATCGGTGAAGAGAGAGGGAGATGGCGTGGAGGGGAATTGGATATGCGGCTGATGGAAGTGACTGCCAGCTGCAGATATCGCTAAACGAGGGACAGAGATTGACAGTGATTTGCAAGAATCGAAGCAGCTGAAATGGAAGACGAAAAGATTTGAGAGAGAGGGACTAGGTGAAAACTTTCCCGAATATATAGAGGAGAGAAACTTTGTTAAATCTAGAATAAAGTACATGTTTTTTTTTTTTTATGTAATTTACCTAAAGTATATTTTATATAATAAAGCTGAAAAGAGATAGATATAGGAGGAGATAGAACGAACCCTCCCACGCGTCAATTGAAAGCGTGAAAACCACTTTCCATTGAAATAAGAGGCTGAGGAGCTGTGTCAGTCACTTGCCGCTGACCTGGTTGGGTCAATGCATCTATCTTCCTGTCGCTACTCTCACTTACTCACTCTGTCAAACTAAGCTACACAAACAAACAAAGGTCCAGAGCAGCGGGTACAGTACAGCTGCCGCGTAGAAAAGTAAAGTTGTGTTCCTCCACTCAACTTTCACAGTTGCTTCAATCTTCACACCCTTCCGTCTTCACCACCTCCGTTCACTCTATCTCGAATCTACATCTGTCTACTCTACTCTTCATTGTGTGACCTAAGAGCTGGAGATGGGAGAAGCAAGGTCCTCAACCCTCGTATACATTCTAGTGGTGGTCCTAAGCCTTGTTGCTTTTGGCTTCGCCATTGCTGCTGAGAGGCGCAGAAGCACGGTTAGTCTCTCTCTCTCTTAACATTCTGGCCGCATGAATTTGACCAAGGATTTCTGTATAGTTTCTCCCCCTCTTTCTGATCTGTGAATGTGTGTGACGATGCATAATGTTCCGCATTGGAGGTTAGGGTTTAGGGAAATTCAAAGCTACGAACAAGACAATCCTGATCTACCACCCACACCTCACTAGGCGAAATGTCGCCCGGATCTCCGCCTAGTACCCCCTCCATTTACCTTAAGTTAGTGCAAATGGCTGACAAGAAGACATCTTAAGTTTTTGTTGATTCTTAACCCTGAATGCACTTGGGTGTGATTGTTTCTGATATAAGTTGAGGTCTTTGTCTTTAAAACACTTTTTTCTCCATTTGATTTTGCAATCTTTGATGGATTTCTGGATCAGAGTGATTGGTTCTTGCTTAGGTAGTTGCCATTATATATGGTTCAATTCAAGGCCAGCTCAAAATAATGCCACTACAAAAGAAAAAGTGTTGTTTGTCATTTGTTAGTTACAGGACTTGACTTGATGTTAGCTTTCTTGTTATAAGCACACAAAAAGAGAATGTCTTCTGCAGTTACAGTCAAAGTTATACTGACCGAAGGGAAGAACTTCATTTTGTTAATCACTACACAACTTTATATAGCTGTTTGGTAACTAAAAGTAACAAAGAACTAAGAGCACTAACAAGACTCCTAATAATCAGCAATAACTGAGAAACAAACTCCCTTAAAATACAACTAGTTGAACAGCAAAACAGACTTAAACAACACGTGACAAATATTGTTTCTTTGAGCAGCAAGCTTTAAAATTTCTAGGCAGCTGCATAATTGTATGTATGCTGTAGATTTCTATGAATTGTTCTTTTAGTTGTTTCTATTGGAAAATAGTGCTTTACAATTATGTTCATCAAGGTATGATACAAATTAGACAGAAGAAGCTTTAATTTTTGCTCCATTTCCTGAAAGAAGTAATTTTAATATGTTACCAATTGCAGAGTTTGGTATTCTTACTTGTTTCCTGGTTTGTAGTCTACTGCCTTAGATGGCTCAGACCCGTTTTCACAATTGAAGAAAGAAAGATGCTACTAGTTAGTTGGTCAGTTGAGAAATGCTTTGAGGAACTGTGCAATCAGCATTTGGAAGTTGGATTAGAGAATATCACTGAATTCCTTATGGCAGCATCAGTAACTCTTTGAGGAAACTTACAATCTATTGATGATGGGAATTCAAGCTTATCATCCTTATAAACCTGCTTGCTGACCTAACTTTAGGAGTTATCAGACCTAAAACTTCTCCTGTTACATGTATTGACACCTCCAATTATTATTAAAACTTAGGAATGTACAAACAACTTCAACTTGGGTTTGTGGTTGTGATTTATGCCTTATCTAAATAACTTCTAAAGATCATGCTTCTTGTACATAATGCCAAAAGGCAAACAATAATCAACTGGCCACCATAAGCAAGATAACCACTTGCTGACTCTGGAAGTCTGGACTATGTCATTTCTCCTGGTTTACCTACCTAAACATCTTTGTTTGGAAAAAAAAGAAGGGTGAAACCAAATTCAAATATTGTTATGCAGTATTCAAAAAGAGTTATACCATATATACTCATCCTCTATGACCCGAATGGTTTTATTTTGCAAGCCAAATTTGTCCTTCTCATAATAGTGCGTGTTTATATTTGTTGGTATTATACATACAATTGTACATCAATAGAGTATAAAGAAATTAAATGAATCTGTTGACGTGGAGCTAAAAGTTTTAGAACCGACTGCTATTGGAAGTTTTGATTCAGAATGCCTATGAGACTGTGACATCACCTGGTGATCCACCCTGTTCACCTGAGTTGGCTTTTGCTCCATGAACAGTGTTTCAGTATGATGCAACTTTCTGTTTGTGCATTCTTAAGTTGGCTAGCCTAACTTTCTTTACGCAAAACAGATGGAGTGTTTTTCATTTCTATTGAACAGCAACCTGGATTGAGTTTCCTTGTTATAAGATGGATGGATTCAAGTTACCAACATATCAGTGCAACTGCACTCGCTCTTTCATTTGTTAGGCTCATTAAATTGTCTTCAAACATGCGTCATAGTATATAGGCTTGATGGAACTGAAGAAGAATAAAGTAACATGTAGAGTGACCAACTGTTGGGTTGGGTTGCTGCAGCTTTACGAAAGCGGATGTATGAAACTGAGGAGGGTATGTTTTGTTTTTATTATGACAGGGTGTGTTGTATGAAGATCACATACGAAATGCGACATACTGTATCTATGAATCGGACAAGGCAACAGGATACGGAGTGGGGGGTTTCTTGTTTCTTCTATCGAGTGAGTCACTGGTGATGGTGGTGACCAAGTGCATGTGCTTCGGGAGACCCTTAAGTCCTGGTGGAAATCGAGCCTGGTGCATTATATACTTCATCTCATCATGGTATGGTTAGTCTTGTCAAGACTATCTATGAATAAGAAAGAGAAGGGAGATTTTGGTGGTGATTGTTTGTTTTGATTGTTTGGTAGGGGGAGTTTCATAGTGGCTGAGGCATGCCTAATTGCTGGAGCAACAAAGAATGCATACCACACCAAGTACAGAGGAGTGATATACGCTGAGAGCTTGTCTTGTGAAACCTTAAGAAAAGGTGTGTTCATTGCAGGTGCTGTGTTTGTGGTATCAACAATGATTCTGAATGTGTATTACTACACCTACTTCACCAAGGCCGTCAACACCCCACCTACCCATAAGGTCAACCGTGGCGCCTCCAATATCAGCATGGGCACTGGAGGAGGATATCCATAGATATCATGCTATGCTATTGCAATTACTATTATTATCTAAAATGAATCTTGTTGTATGTATGGTTTTGTCACGATAGATAGCTACTTCATTTATTTATTATGCTGCCTTCATTGTATTTTGGCACCAAAATTAAACTTGTGTTAAATATCATACTTTTGCTGCCCCTCCTTACTAGGAACAGAAAAATGATTAACAGAAGCACACCAACACATATAGGAAGTCCTGTACCATAAACTGTGGGGCGTGAGTGAACAACAATTACTTAATTTTCTACTTCTCTTTTTTTATAGTAGCATGTCATTAAATTTTATTTCAATAGGAGACGCTTAATAACGCGTTTTTTAACCAACTTAAGTTCAAATAGGGTTAATTATCAAATTGCCGGTAATTCACGTTTCAGTCCACGAACAAATTGCTTGCTCACATTTCTTTCCAGACAAATAGCTAGCTTAGGTTTTTCAAGTACACAAATTGCTAGTTTAGTTCACTTTTCCATTATTTTTAACGGGATCGGCATGTGCACAGTGCACAGCATGTGAGTATGCGAAATGACCAAAATGTCTCAATCCATCATCTTCTAATATTACATAGGCCATCATACTAACACGCTTAAGACCTATTCATTATTGAATGTGTCACCGACCAAAATGTCTCAATCTATCATCTTATAATATTACATAGACCAACATATCAACATGCTTTAAGCCTATTAATTGTTGAATGTTTCACTTGACTTTGAATGTGGTACTTGATTTTAACTTTAAATATTGCATATGTAGGTTGGGTTAGTAATATTAGAAGAGAAGATGATGGGCTTGGGGCATTTTGGTCATTACACGCCGTTTACGTGCCGATTTCCAAAAAGTAACTGAAAAGTGAACGTAAATAATTATTTATTTACTTAAAAAACATGAGCTATTCGTACAGAAAGAAATGTGGACTAGCAATTTGTTCGTGGACCCAAACGTGGGCTAGCAATTCGATAATTAACGCAACAGTAAAATGTGACAAAATTTAAGAAATTGAGAAAACTATAAAGTTAACTCGACCAAATTGTACACCCAACCCAATAGAATTTAAAGAAGAAAAAAAACTATAAATCTTTATCAGCCTTTTAAATTATTATTAAAACCTAAAAACTAAAAAAATTGATAAAAAGAGGGCAGTTGTAAATTTTGTTCACATTTTAAATCTGAATTTAATTAGATTGTTATTTTAGTAAAAAAAATTCAATAAAGCGTGAAAATGAAAAATACAGTATAGTTTTTTTTTTGGGGCCAAAAAATAAAAAATACGGTAGTTTGGGCAAGACAAAAACAATGGGACTGTAATTGTTTATTGGATATAAGGAAGGATGTACACATGTAAGGTTAAATTTGAGGTTTGTTTCCTATGGTGGGCCTAATCTTACACCGCCGTTGACCATGAATTAACAAAACGAGAGCCTACAGAGAAGAAGGCTTGATCGAGGGATACTCTGGCCCAGCCCATTTTACTCCCAAGAAATCAATCATCATCTTCAATAGTGCGAAGAAGAATCACTTGATCACTCGTAACCGGCCAGATACTGATTTAGGGTTCTTCTTACCTCACGCAAGTGAGTTATCCACCTGAATCAGGTCGAATTCTTGGATTGGAGCATCTCATTCCAAGCACCTGTTTGATTCTAATTTGGTAAGTTGCCGCTTCAACTCTTGATTCAACTAAGAGTCGCGGAATTTTTTATTAGATTGTTGATTCATTTTCTTTGTGCTCCTTCTCCATGGTTCAATCAAGGGAAGAAATTGTAGGGTTATAAAATTCCTCCCATTGTTTAGGAAGCACCTCTTAAAGGAAAGAAAAGCAGCAACTAGTGATAACTAGAATCCCTCCTGGATTGTTGCTCTATACTATGATAAATGAAAATCCATAAGTTTTATATGTTGGAGTTTCTTCCTGAACTCAAAATTTAGCTGATGAGAATTGCGGTGCAAAGTGCATTCCTGGTGAGAATTCCTTCTGAATATGCTCTGTGTTGTCTCTACAACATTATAAAAAGGTTTTATCGTGGAGGTTCTTGTTGAGCTATTTATTTAGTTGTGATGGTGTTTGGATTCTCCGAGACTGGTAAATGAGGCGTGGATGGTTCAAGTTAGAATTGATCCAGTGATGTTGGTGCAGTGCATAGCTTGGATGTGACCACGCTTTATAACTTTATCCTGGTTTTAGCATAAATATTAAAGAAGCCGTAGGGTGTTAATTCTGGAATCTCATAGTTGCTTTCTTTTTTGGCTTTAAACCTAGTAAAAACAAGCTTCACCTTTTTTAGGATAAAATATTTACTGGCAGTATTTAGTTACTTATTTTTCAGAAATGGCTGAAGTACTTATTGTTGGCGGCTTTGGAAGTAGTCAACAGCCTTAGAAATGTTCGGAATGCAATGTTTGGTTTGAGACTACTGCTTGGAACTTGTTTTACAAATATATTTTTAGAAACTGTTTCTTATACTTTTGTACACATATTGACTAAAAACCTAGTCTGTAGTCAAATCCAAAATGAGGCCTTAGGTCTATCACTCCTTTCTTGCAGTCGCACTAAAATTCATCCTTTTAGGGATATCCACTACTTTAAAGGAACATTGCCTACCACCATCCATCTGCACCGTCTCCTAATTCTGCCCCTCCGTAACATCAACAAAATTGGGTCATTTTTTAGTGGTGAAAAATTGACTCGTAAGGAAAGTAGACAGCTCTAAGTAGTAGTAAGTTCTTAAAGTGGTTTACTTGGGTCAGCTTAGTAACTATTAAAAGCAACTAATTTAGTAAAATCTCTGTTTGCCTTTTTCATTGCAAAAAGAGGTGATATTAACATATCAGTTCAATAGTTTCTTGTCTCGTACCATTTTTCATTGTCGAGATCTTCATAAGTTTGTTAATCTCCATATACATAGATGTGCTGTATGTAGTGTATATAAGTTTCATTCCTCCATGTTTTGTGCAGAATATCATGGGTAGCAGAAATCGTATTGGCCGCCATCCTGACAATTCTAGAGATTTTCGGGAGATGCCTCGACTGCTTCCAAACCGAGGTCCAGGACCGCTTCCTGTTCATCCCGCAATTTTAGAAGAGGAACTTGAAGTGCAACATAGAGAAATGCAGAGGCTCATTAGTGAGAATCGTGGTATTATAGATGATAATACTGGTCTCCAAAGGGAACTGACATCTGCAAAAGATGAGATACGCAGACTGAGTCAACAGGTGATACCCAAAGTGCGAGCAGAGAAAGAGGGTCAAACAAGGGATTTGATTGACCAAAAGATGAAGCTAGAATCTGAGCTACGCGCCCTGGAGCCTACGAGGAAGGAGGTTGGGCAGCTTAGAAGTGATGTTAAGAAACTGAATTCGATAAGGCTGGATTTGTCGTCCGAAGTACAGGGTCTAACCAAGGATGTCACTCGGCTGCAAGCTGAGAATCAGCAAATCATTGCCATGAAAGGTGATATAGATGGATTGCGCAATGACCTTTATGAGGCCAGGTTGGTCGGTCGGTCATAAATGAATGACCAAATTTGTTTTGAGTGGCTCGGTCTGGAAAGATTTACTTACTTTTTTTTGCTGTTAGGAGAGCGTTAGATTTTGAAAAGAAAGCCCGTGAAGAACAAGATGAACAGAAAGATGCAATGGAGAAAAATCTTGCTTCCATGGCTTATGAGATTGAGAAGCTAAGAGCTGAGCAAACAGATAGGAGAGGACGAGGACTTGGTAAAAACTACTTTCCTTAAACTTTATTTACCATCTTGTCATGTTTTTTTGAATTATTTATTATTGTTATGATATGAAGCTAAATAAATACATACTTTTGGGTGTACTGTAGGTGTTGGAGGAAGTTATGGTTTAGTGAAGGAAAAGCCTGAAATGAGGTATCATACATATGGGGATGCTGCATATGCTGGTGGTAGTTGGGGGGGCCAATACGATAGTAGGCGAGGGGTACTCCGAGGAGGCGATGATGATGATACGTACACTCACTCGTTGATCAATTCTATTTTGGTAGATGAATAGCAAATCGTCTCTTTGTTGGTCATCTTTTTTTTTTGCATGGTGGGCTTAATTATTAGTGTAATATAAATAAACATCTAATAGGGAGGGGACTCACTCTACCCGGTTTGGGTAATTTTCCATTGCTGTGCAGGAAATGATATGACTATTGCCTGTTTGTATTGCTGTAGGTCAACTGTACTTATACATGTTTCACTCTTAAGCCCTAATAACATTTCAGGTAAATTGGTCCAATGCTACATCATACCTGTGCCATTTGATCAATTAGTATTACAAGTATGTATATATATAGGGTTAATAACCTAGGAGAGGTCTGAAGTTTGCCCATGTTAACGGGAGAGGTCTGAAGTTTCAAATGTTGATTTGAGAGGTCTGAAGTTTCAAATGTTGATTTGGGAGGTCTGAAGTTTCAACTTTGTTGATTTGAGATTTTCTGTCCATTTTTAGGGTTAAATTTAACAGAATTGTGTGAAATGACATTTTTACCCTTTTAAGTTTTTGTTTTATTTAATATCTTTATTTAAGTAATGTGAAATGACAAAATTACCCCTAAAGTCAAATTACTCCGGCGACCACCACCGATCACAACACGACTCCGATCGGAGCCCGGCTCCGATCGGAGCTCTGTGGCTCCAGATCGGGGCCACAGAGCTCCGATTTGGAGCCACAGAGCTCCGATCGGAGCTTTGTGGCTTCGATCGGAGCCGTGTTGGTGGTCGGTGGTGGTCACCGGAGTTTGGTGGTGGTCGTCGGAGCCGAGGTGGTGGTGGCCGGAGTCGGGTGGCGGTGGCCGGAGCCGTGGTGGATTTAATGTCATTTTCGTCTTTTCCTTCAAGCATGTGAGGGGCACACTTTGATAGAATGACATTTTTGAAATTTAATTTTATTTCTAGTCACATGCCAAGCACGTCACTAATTTCCGTCACAATTAACGGTAAAAACAGACGGAGACCGTTGTTATCAACAAAGTTGGAACTTCAGATCTCTCAAATCAACATTTGAAACTTCAGACATTTCCTGTTAACATGAATCAAACTTCAGACTTTTCCTAGGTTATTAACCCATATCTACTATATTATATTAATTCGGTATCGGAAGCCCTCTGGCTGACATGTGGACAGTTTGTCCAGTCAGCGTTGCCTAATTTAGTCGTAATTTAATAGGGGTTCTCTAAATTTAGATACATAATATTGATTGATTGAAAATTAAGAAGTATTTTTATCTCCTTATTTAGTCTCTACGCAATTTAAAGAAACAAATTAATTAAATGTTTACTTTTAAATAGTAAATCTATACAGTTTGGTTCCGGAAGACCATTGGCCGCCACGTAAGCACCATAATATATAGAATAATAAATATATTAATATACATAAATAATTAAAATTAAGAAACACTCAATTCGGTCTACGAATCTCCACCTTTTGTCATATATAGGATATATAAATATATACATTTTTTTTTTGCCAGAATATATACAATGGAAGTTTAATATACAATCTGACATAATTGACGTGTTATAAATGGGAAGTTTAATAATAATAAATAATTAAAAACAAGAAACACTTAATATGGGCCGCAAACCCTAACCGTTTGCCATATATATATATATAGTTGACCTACATATACAAGTTTAATATTGACATATGGGAAGCTTTACCTATGTTTACAATGAAGCAAGGGAGGATACTATGGACTGGTGACGTACCATCATTAACGTAAAATATCAAGTTAACTCCAAGCGATGTGTCTGTCCTGTTTGATGGTAATTCATTCTATTCAGAGGAGATATTTATATACATACAATAGGTAAATAACAATTTGAGTGTTTTTATTATATATATATATCAAAATACAGTTTAATCATAGTTGTTTATTCTAAGTTTTTACATGTATATAAATAAAGTTCAGAATATCATATGAATACAAGTATCTTCCTACTCATATTTGTTGTCAATTTTTGCTTATGACTATATATCGATGTAGAAAATAGGTGCCTAACCAAAAAAAATCGTGCCAAACTTCTACCTTCGGTTCTTGCTCGAAGAGCTAGCTAGGGTGACAATGATATCGGCTATAGGAGGAGTTTAGATGATCAACGATTTTTCTAGCCAGCGGCGGTGGATGCGAGGTATATATATATATATATATGAAATATAAATTAATAATAAATTATATACTTGGATCGAACTAGCGAAGATATATATTGAATACTAATCATAATGTGCATCGCTTGATATGGTTAACAAGTACTCTATATGGTACCTAATGTACACAACTAAAATTTATCACACTAAGTTTTCTCATACTTACATTCTCATAGTTCGTTGTCAAAAAAATAATTATCATAGTATATCAGTTCTATATGATTAGGTTTTATCAGCAAGATATCATAATATGATTTTGTTTGTGTCTCTGAATTAGTTGCTTCATTATTGCAAGTTGAAAATTATGAATGAAGTTACCAAAAAAAAGAAAAGAAAATTATGAATGAAAATATATATGAAGGTATTTTTGTTAAGATTATTAATTGTGGAATAACATGGAAACAAAACAATATAGTGGAAAGGTTGATGTAGTGAGGTTGTTCAATCTGCATAGTACAGTTTGTTGTAATTAAGTTGCCTACGAGACTTTAGAGGAAATGGCTTGAAACTTTGGGTTACTCTTCAACCATTAATTTGAGGTTATATACTCTGCATGCATGCCATACTCATAATGATATAATTTTTGAAATTAGTAGGATTTATGTATTTCAAGCTCTATTAAAGATTCCCGAACCATCCACAATATAGAGGTAGGACGTCTTACCAACCCATCTTTGGCTATAGTGATTTAACCATATTTATGTGACGATGATAAATTCAGTTCTTTTCGAGAATTAATTAATAAGAGTTTTCATTGTTCTATTTCATTCGTCTGATTTTTTTTCATTAAAATATTACTTGAACTGAACATGTAATAAGCATAGTTCTAATTAATATTTATGTTTTGGTTTGTTTTAATAGGGAGTTAAAGATATCTTTACCGAGTCAATAAGTTCATTATGTGACCATACAAAATTAACATATTTACAAATAAAATATAACTATTATAATTAGATATGCTTATGAAAATATTATTACTACTTTTGTATTTTGATATTAATTCATTTATTTTGTATGATGCATATTATTATTATTAGATAAAATATTTAGTGCTAAATAATTCTTATATATATATATATATATATATATATATATATATATATATATATATAAGCTTAATATAGTATATTATTTATTTCGGTTAATTTACACATATTTTTTCTATATATATATATAAGTAATATATATACTTCATAATAAATATAAAATTTGATGGAAAATAGATATACTTAATTTATAACTATGATCGAAAACATATAAGCTTCTTAATTTGGCCAATTTAACTTTAATATTAGTATGCAGTTATACACACACATACAATAATTAAATGAAGTAGTTATATGTACGTAAAGTTTTGGTGTTTTAATTATATATATAATTACTAATTTTTTATTTTGAGAATAAGTACGTATTATATTTTATTTACTAAATAGTTATTGAAATTGATGGTAAATAAAATAGTTATTGAAATTTACATATTGAGCTTCTTTGTTTTGACCGATTTATAATATATATATATATATATATATATATATATATATATATATAATGTTCGTATGTATAAATGTAAATATATATTTCAGTACATAAAAACTTTAGAGAACATCTACTTAACCATTAATTATATGTCCTTATTTTTATTTAAAATTTATATGTACTTTAATTTAAATCCATTTATGATAATCTTTTATCTGCATGGTGCACGCATCTAACAACAAATCTTCTATTATACTATATTAATTTGATAAACATATATTATTTAAGTGACACGTGTACATTTTTTTCCAGTGATTTTTTCTAATTTAATCATAATTTTATAAATTTATGTACACAATTAATTATTTTAAATGAATTTTCTTACCCGCGCGGTGCGCGGGATTAGTATCTAGTATATATATATATTGTAATTCTTTGGTGCAACATGATGCAGCTAGTTCTAAATTGATCATTGGGCTCGGGCCGAAAATACTAGTTGAATCTGATAAAAAAAAAATGAGAATGACAAAAGCACTTAGTCTGACCCGAGTCAAGGCGAGCTTGGTCAATCGCGTCATATACAGCTAGGGGCTATCCATATGCATATCAATTTAATAATACAATTAATGGGGTCACCTGCTATGCATATCGATGAGCTTTCTAATATTTGGAGCTCCTTATATCCACCAAAAAATCTAGGAGCAACGAAAAGCAACATGAGGTATTTTAAGAGCAGTTTATAGGTCTTAATACCCTATAATTTGTTTCCCTATTTTCTAAAAATATAATTTGTTTTTCTTAACTTTTTCAATTTACCTAATTATAAATGTAAGTTACTGAACTTTTAATTTTCAATATTATTTATTAATTGGAACAAATATGTCTATTTTTTAAAAATATAATTAGTATTTAAAATTCTATTTAAATGAAGTATTATATTATATTTTATATCTAAGTGGCACTTGCGTGGCATTAAAGTGGACCTACCTTTAACAAATGAACAAAATAATATCTCGAAACTATGACACTAAAGAGTTAAAAAAAAAACAACAATACCAGTTGATAATGTGGTACCATTGAACCTATTAACTTTAACATTTATTAATGTTGCTTGGACACACAATGAACCCCACCAAAGCTCAACTCGAGCAGAATCAGTTGGGATTCGTACCACCCCAACCGATTGAGTCTTGAATTTAGCCTCGCTCAAGGGTTCGCTGGTCCATGTGAGAATCTGTAGGAAATAGTGCACCCATACGGGGTGCTCTTGCGCGACTCGGAAAGTTCGGGACTAAAGTTACACACTTCCAAAGTGTGTAATCACCCCGAGCCTATATATGAAGGTCCCTAAGTCTTTTAAACGGACTTTTGATGTGAGTTAGTCTTGCTAAAGTTCGGAATGGGGTGCTAGTTTTTAGTTATGTGTTAAGCATGATACTTGTTAAATTTGTTTAACATCCATGTGGTAGTACATATCCTGAGCATGCATGTTTTGCTTATTATGACATAACATTTAATTTTCTAAGCATGATACATGTTGATTTATGTGTTATCCATGTATAGTAATATTTGATATCTATGCTAGCATGATGTATTTGATCGATGTCATTGCAAATCATTCACGTAAGCATGTTCGTACATTTTATGATTGTTGTGTACCAAACATGATGCATGATAATGATTTGTTTAGAATCCATGTATTAAGTCAATTTTGAAAGCATGTTGAGTTGCTTAATGTTTACTATCAAGCATGTTACATGTTTTATTGACATTCATGTATTCGTAATCATGATTGCATGTTGACTTGATCAATGAGATTGAAACTTGACTTGATTATTGGCTAAAATTAATTCTGGCTAAGCATGTACTTTGGACGATGATTGTGAACATAGTGAACTTTTGACTCCGGGGCATGCTTGCTTTAATTAATTCGGTCAATAAGAAAGTTGAGTGTAACATGTGTAAGTATGATGAACAATGATTCTTGCATGCCTTGTTGAATGATCCTGATACGGTGTTATCTCTTTTGTGTAAAAGAATGGCATCGGTCCTCCAAAAGATTGTCACCGAACTTGGCTGTGCGCTAATGTTAAATGATGATAACTTTGAGGTCTGGCAGGAGAAAGTTATGTACTTGCTCCAAATGCTAGAAATTCTGGAGACCATATTCAATGACATGGAAAAGCCTAAAGCAGGGAATGTGACCCAGCAGAGGCGAGACCTGAGAGTCTATGAAGCTTGAAAGTGCAGAATTGCACCGCGTGTATCATTTTGTTGAGTGCTACGAATGATAGTATGTTCAAGGAATTTCAAGGTTATCAGAGTGCTACGGGGCTTTGAAACGACTTGAATAAGAAATTTAGTTTTCATCCCACATAAAGGAAATTGTTCCCGACTGTGTGATTTACCTCTTATAAGAGGCACCTTGAATACTCCCTGAAGTTACATATTTGGCATGTGGCCGATATGATAATTTAATTCAGGCACACTGGTTATATATTCACTGAAAGGCAGAAACTCTAGGTTGTAGTCAGCTCCTTGCACGATTCGTGGAAGCATGTAAAAATGCAGTTGTCTCACTCTATTTGAGCTACCACTCTAGAAGAAGTTGAGCGACTTCTAAATCTAGAAGAGGAAATGCATAAGAGTAAGAGTACTCTGGCTGAGTTGCATGTGGCGACTTCCTCCAAAGGCAAAAAGAAACCAAATAGACAATATCGTGGTAAAATGATGAGCATGATGGGTCCAGTTAGAAATCAAAGATGGATGAAATTGCGCGAGTGGAAACGTCTGCACTATGTCCAAATGGCTAAGCGAGCGATCAATATAATCCTTTATGAGTTGTGACTCTGGATTAAGCCATGGACAAGAAGATTTTTAGTTAATCTTCGGAAAATTCAACTGAAGCATGATAGGTATGGAAGCTCGAGCTGCAGCCGAATGAGTTGGCATCCGCAAGCTATGTCTATGAGACAACCGAGTCCAAAATGCCTTATTGTTTGGTTGAATTGGCGATTTCAGTCTTTGATTCTGTTAGACCTAGTTGTTCAATTAATGTTTCCATGACACTGAGTTTGTGTATATATGGTCAGTTCCGGTGGATTTATTGTATATCACAGTTGCATCTAGCAAGGATTTCAATATATCCAAATATTTGCCGCAAGTTTGCTAGCGACGTGACCGGAAACCTTGTGTAGGCAACCAGAATAAGTTCAAATTAGACATCTACTAGCCCATATTTGTTGTGGGAAGGCTTAAATATGTTTCGTATCTTATATATTTATTTGATATTCTACAGATGGCTAAGCGAGTCTTGTAGATGAACTGAATAGATAAAGAACTTATGGTTCTCATACATGTTAAGACGGTGGTTAGTTCATCAACTTGACTGGTAAAGATACGTCATATAAAGAGATAGTTCATTCCGTTGACTATTTTTTTTGGCACTTTGCAACATACGTTTGTTGCTAGTAGACGTAGGTGATACGCTTCTGAAGATGATTAAGTCAGTGACAACATTGGTCCAATAATACACTGTCTATGGTAATACCCGGGTCTCTCCACAAGGAGGACCCACTTTATATCGAGACGAATGTTTGTCAACTTGAACAAGTGCCTAAATATTAGTTGCATACCACTTCATATAGGTTATGATCCGGAAACGTCCGAAAGTGGGAGCTGTGTCTAAACTAAGAGATGTCGAAATGAACATGTTTATCCTTATAAAGGGAAAAGTGGGTTGTGACCCATTTTTGAGTTCTTGAGCTAAGTGTACCAAGAAAAATTCATTCGAGTGGGAGGATTTTTGCAGATGTTGAATAAGTTTCTCATCATGCTCGCAGACGTTGAATAAGTTTCTCGTCATGTTCACCTTTTTCACCACCAGTTACGAATGTAAATTATCTTGGTCATGATCTTAGTTCAAGTGGGAGCAAGAACTTTCATGTTGTTACTCGAAATGAGTAAAGGTTATTGTTCCAGTGGGAGCGTGTACAAAAGGTTCTTAATCCTAGTGGGAGCTTATGTGGCTTCTAATACCCTTTAAGGAAAATGGAGGACAAGATGGATGACGCGAAGCACAAATGGATCGGTGAGGTCCTAAAAGTAATGAAAAATTTGAGATGTGTCTCGAATAATTGCGAGTGTTGTATTCGCATGAACTCAGTCACGTTGATCTTGGATGTAGATATTGCCTTTGAAATATCAAAGTAGAAATCGAAAGCACTTCTCCGTATTGTGGTACTAGAATGCAGCTTTTGGATTATGGTGGTTCGTTAGCATTCTACTTTATTCTCTCAAGGCAATATTATAGATGAAGACGTGATTTGTCATGTCTGACGTTTTAGTATCTACGGACTAGGACTGTTATTAAAACATCGACAAGATCATGTCAAATAAATGTGCTTGACACATAGTACGTGCTGGAACTTACGGAGTTATCAAATGAGTGTGACACTTAATTGATTTTCGGAGGGTAAAATAATATAATATCGGAATTAAGATTTTGATAGATCATTTGAGAAAATTTGTTCTTGGATGATTGATGATATTATTACCTCGATAACCTAACTCCATATAAAGTCATGACTTGGTGCGCAAAGTGTCTTAATCAAGATGAGCTAAGTCCGGCGTCTTGTGCGTGTTGTGTCATGTACTAGACCCACTATTAATTCGGGCATATGGCTCGACTTGGATTGATGCTCAAGGATCAGATAACGATGGTTGTTGAGGCGTCGTACATATGTGTATGACAAAATATAGTGAATTTGTTCCTAGTGGGAGTAACGACTTCCTTAGGAAGATGTTTCTTACTGACTGGCCATCAGATAATGAGAAACGAGTGCACACTTCACTATATGCGAATGAAGCTAGTGCTCTCGCAAAAGCAACCGATGATTAGATTTGGTCTATAAGGTTCCTATATATATATATTTCAGATGATGCATATTACTGCTCCAGTGTTAGTCGACTGGTAATTGTGTTGTAATATTTTCCGAAGAGGATCCTAACGATGTTTGAACATTCAATAGACCAATATAACCGTGCATATGGCATAGTTGCATGCAAGATAGTGAATGTGAAGTGATAGTCGATGAATGATGGATAAACGGTATGTCCGTAAAGCCCTTGCATATGTGCAATTCATCGACATTTGATCACAATGAAGACAAATGGTCTTGAACATTGTGTAAAAAGCGAAGTAGCTTGCTTATTTTTCCCAATGATCACATCACATGTTCATTTTTATTAATACGTTTGATTTGAATACACACATGTTTATTATGATTGCCTTGTGCATTCACTCGAATTGTGAAATGTATGTCGGGTAAACAAAAGGTTAGCTCTCTCACACGAGTAACCGCCTTCGCGTCTTAGGGGACGCTACGTCTTTGTGACGAACGGGAAATGAGACGGGATTTTGAGCTTAAAATTGTCAAGTTGACGATTAGAGAGCTAACTGCTCGAATTCATAAGTCGCTCGTTGACATGCGGTCATCGATGATTAAAGTGGAATTTGTTTCCGCGTAGTTTACCTTAGAGCCGGATGGGAGTTAGTGGACTCTTGTTCGAGTGCATGTGGCATTTGAAATGACATCCGCACAACACTGTCTTTGAGTAAGATAAATGACATACGCTCCAGGGAAAAGGAGAAGAGTGTTGTGACACACGTTTCATACCGTGTGTGCTATGCGACCACGGGTTTACACAAGCATGATCTCAGCTTGTTGTTGTGTGAGACCCAGGATCCTTATGAGGTTCCTAAATTGTGTGCCCTCACGACTTCGATCAGAGACTTGAGACCTGGCACAATGTTCGCTAGCTTAGTGTGTTTCCAAATGGCTACCTACAGATTCGGCCTGGCGGGACATGTCTAGAAAAGCGAGTCGGGTTGGTGTTGAAAGGATCGTGAGAAGAGGAAGATTGTCAACGAAATCTCTTTTAGAATTGTATTCACGGTGCGCACCAATCATGAATTAGTTTCGTGGTTGTGGATACAAGGTATAACTAATGAGATCTTTGTAGATTTGAATGAGGTTCGACGATCTAGGGTACAAGCATACTTCCTTATTGCAGGTTGTCCTCAATGAGCTGTTGTATACTCCTAACAGATATACAACAAGTAGCTCTCACAAAGTATGCCGGTCGCACGGTTGAGCCCTGTATGAAAGATGAAGGAAATGTAGAGAGGTATATCACTATCCACGCAACTGAGCACTCCCATTATGTGTGAGTGGGAGATGTAGGAAATAGTGCACCCATACATGGTGCTCTTGCGCGACTCGGGAAGTTCGGGACTAAAGTTACACACTTCCAAAGTGTGTAACCACCCCGAGCCTATATATATCCATTGTTATTGATGGTTATGGGTATAGATAACCTACAGACACATTAGTGAGTGATAGTGTTGAGTCCGAAGTTGTCTTCGACGATATCCTCTCGAGTCGGAGCTCCGGTGCCCGACTACCTTGTCTTTGGGTCATCAACCGTGGAGACCGAGGTACGCTCCACCATAGTGACGTACCTCTCCGACCGGCATCCCCACCGCCGTGATTCCGAGCCGACCTTAACGATCCGCTTCCGCCGCCACCGCAACCGCCACGTTCGAAGGTAACGTATCATTTCTATAACTACCGTATTGTTTACGTACTAATTCGGTTGTTGGTTTGCTTGGCATGTTCGTTCGTTTTCCTTCAGAATCTAAACTATCCTTAACTAGGTCTCGATTCAAGTTTTAATTTTTTTTGGCTTAGTTCGAACTTGAATCGATTGTGGCTCCCCATGAGCAAAAGCCCCTGTCATGATGAATCCTGCAATGTATTGGTGATGAGTATATAACGCAGCTTGAGTAGTAAAGTCTTGTGCTATGAACGCATAAGCAGGCAAAGAGTACATGTGTTGGGCTACCAAGGAAGTAATAACACCTAAAGAGGCCAGGGCAAGGTTTTTCTTCAAATCCAAAGAATTCCTCTTACTTTATACATTACATAGGTCATCAATTCAGCATTGGATAAGATAAAAAAAAGAGTCCGATCCTTTTTCCAATAACGGTTTCAAATCATTTTATCGACATGAGTGTTCTATATCAAAAGAATGGAACTATTCGTTTTGAAACCGTTATTGTATTAAATTCACATAGTAGTAGAAAGAATACCATGCTACCCTCATTTTTCGATGAATTACTTCGCAAGGGTTCCATCAGAATGGCGCTAGTTGATGAGTGTTACTTCGGAAACAAAAAAAGAAAAGTCAAATCCATTTGCTCGGGTAGAAAGTCTTGATTCGTTTCTCAGGGGTAAGGGTCTAGGGTTAATGCCAATTAATAAGTTGGAACAACTTGATTTCTTCTGTGTAATACTAATCGATAGGGCCTCGTTGGTAAGTGCTACAAGATCTGGTACACCGGGACCCAAGGTTGTGGACCCGAATCCATTAGTATGGAACATTTTCTTTTCCAAGTGAAATCTCCTAGTATATGAAAGGGCGAAAAGGCACTTTCGTTGTTGTGGAATAAGAAGCCTTCGTTCTGCTTCTTATCTAGCGTTAGAGGGGCGCGGAAATTGTTCCTATTGGGTCGTGCGTGGCAGCTGGTATAGAGTTTAGGGTTTAGGGTTTTATACGGGCTACTTAATTAGAGTACAGCCCAGCCCAAAAGTCAAGCAAAATGGGGTAAACCTTTCTTCCTATTTTTGAATATAAAGAAGATTGAGAAAAAATAGTCATTCACAACCACTGATGAAGGATTCCTCGAAAAGTTAATGATTAGTAATCCTCCAGGTACCTCCCTGCCTATTCATCTATAGCTGTTCAGGACTCACCTCAAGGAGTCAACTGCTAGTTACGCCCTTCCCCGGTAGCTAGGATAGAGTTATCTATTTCCTTCCGTTCAAGGGCACTCTAAAGGCTTTGCAACCTTCAGAGCTGGTTGACAGCGGTCTACTCAGTCCCTCTCGCTCTTTGATAGACATCTTTCGGTTCTCGGTCTCATCCTGATGGTTTGTGGAGGATACAACTGACGGTCGAAACCTGGATAAACAATCCCCCTATGTGCGCGGGGTTTTGAACAACCCCGCCTTTGCACATACTAAGAAGTTTAAGGTTAGGGCAGTCGCGTAGTCTGCCTTGGAGCAGATGAAGCCTTCCCTCTTTCTTCTCGGTCCGCTTTAGCTCCTGATCTTGAGCTCGCTCTTCTTGCACCTTACTGGCTCTTACTCAGGACCAGGACCTAAACTAACCGAAAAAGGCAGCAGAAGAAGGCTTCTCTAAAAGGGACTACAGCCATCAATAGAGAGTTATCTTCTGTTTCCCTTTCCCTAGAACCCTATCCAGGTGGTGGGTGAACGTACTCGTGAAGGAAATGATCTTTACATGGAAATGAAGGAATCAGACGTCATTAACGAACAAAATATTGCAGAATCAAAGGGTATGCAACGAGCAGAAGTCAGGATAAAAGGTCCCGGTCTCGGAAGAGATGCGACATTACGAGCGATGCGCAGAAGTGGTATACGATTAAGTTGCGTACGTGATGTAACCCCTAAAAAAAGATTGTGGCTCGAATTGTGACTCGATCAAGATCTAATAATATGAGTTTAGGAAATAATAAGATAAATCACAAATAAGTCGATATGTAAAATTGAAATTTACTAATCAATAGTAGCGAGATAAATCCTCACAGGCCTTCGGCTCGAAGAAGTGACCATTCTATGTAGTTCACTCCACACTTAGTTCATCGAGTCCTAGATGATCTCAAGTTTCTTTAACTAAGTTGTATTGCGGAACAAAACTTCTTCTTCGGCAAATAGCACTTGCCCAAACCTCCACCAACCGTCCCGGCCAACTCCTTGACTCCCTTAACTCACCATGTCCTCGTCTCAGTCGTCACTTCCATTGCCACTACTACATCTCCACAGTTGCAGAGCCTTGTTCTTGGTTAAATTGATATTCATGATCTTTAAGGAAAATGTGATATTGATCAAAATCAAGCATTGGATTGTAGATCTTATTAAAGTTTGATCTTAAAATTTGACCACTTGTTCCCAATTAGTGTTTGTGCCGAAAATTTTAATTATTTTTAAGATAAATTTTTTAATTTCTTGGTCACCAAGTTAGATATTTCGGCACATACATGTAAAAAATTGTTTAAAATTATACTGTTTACCATATTTTAATTTTTTAATTAAGGTAACAATATATCTATAATTGGGAACATAATAATAGATTAACATTAAAATATATAGAAATATATAACTATCAATATATCTAAATATTTAAATAGGGTTAAAGATATTATTGATAGATTTAGTTACCTAGAAGATTGAGAAAATATATTATCAGTTATTTGTTTCCATATTAAAGTTATTAACAATAAATAATATATATATATATATATATTATATTATGCCGAAATTTACATATATATATATATATATATATATATATATATATATATATATATATATTGTTGATTGATTTAATCCTAAAGATAATCTTAGCAATAAATATATATATGTTTGTTAATGGCCGAAATATATATATATATATATATATATTTAATATTGGAAATTATTTTATATAGTTAATGTTACTCGGTGGCTAAGTTTAATATTTTTAATGGATTTAAAACACTACGTGGGCCACAAGTAAACATTTCGGCCCAAACTTTAAATTTTAATTATTGGGCCGGTCCAATATGTTAAACCGGGACGAAAAAAATCGAACCAGATTTTCTCAATCGGTTCGACCTATTCGGGTTGGGTCGGACCGGGGTAATTAAGTGGATCTAATCGAACTGATTTTGAGTGTTGAACCGAACCCTATTTTCTTGGACCGGTTCGGACCGAACTAGATTTTAAATTTAAAACCGGACCAACCGAACCAGATTTTTGCCGGACCGGACCGAATTTTCTGAACCGGACCAAAACTGACTAAAATGACTGAACCGAACAATGTTTTCTAAACCGAATTCAAGTCAATTAAAATAGGGAGGTCAAGTTTTAAAATCCAAATGTTTTTGAACCTCGAAATAGACTACACAGTGCTCATAGGGTTGCTAACCTTTATGTCTTGTTTCGATTATGGGGATGGATCTCGGAGATACATGTTTTTGGGACTGGTTAAATTAGTGGGCTGAATTGCAATTGTTTATCATTCAATATATATTTATGCATGATTAGAACTGTTGCCTTGACTGAGTCAAGCTAGCTAGATATTACATGTTGTGGGCGGAGCCCTGGTTAAATATATGGTATGTGCACTAGAATAGATGCTGTGATAGTTGAAAATGCCTAGGATTCATGTCTAGAAGCTTGCGTGATTAAATATAAGCATGAATTGCAAATCAGCCCCTAATGTTTAAAATTATTTTAAAACCGAAAACCAGTCGCCAAACATGTATGATTGATGTGGATGTTACATATTTGACACGTATGCTAGAATGTTGAGGATGTAGTTGCGTTCGATAATTTACTTAAAAGTAGAATTATAAATGCAAGCATGAGTTCCTCGGAATATTAGACGCATGACGCGTAAGCATGTATGTGGTATGTATGATGAATGTTACTAGCATATGATAATTTGCATGAATTGTAGAATTGTGTATGCATGAGTGAATTAATCAGAATGATTTTTCCAAAACAAAAAGCGCCTTGGGAAAGCCAAGATCGGGTGGATAGAAGACGAAAATAGTGTGAACTCTTTCATAGCCATCTTCCATTGGTTTACTGGTGGTCGGATGGTTTAGATGACCGAGGAATCACTATCTATCGGACTCTATCTTAATAGATATTTGATGTATGCAATTCTTTCTCAAAATGTTATTGTCTCCCTGATTTTGCTTGATCATCGATGTGTTAGTCATGGCTGCGATCATCAATGTGATCTCCCAAATGAATAAGGGAGTAAGATTGAACATCAATAATTATAAGATCTAGAATAAGTGCGCATGGATGGTGATCACTGAAATGAAAGGCTTGGAGAACTTGACCATGAAGAAAGTCAGGCCAGAGGGAGACTTCACGGGTGAATTGGAGAAAATTCATGATGACTGGGATGAAAAGGATTAAGCGATTCGTTCCGCATTGTTGCTGGAGGATGACATACTCTATGGGTATGATCACTATGAGTCTGCCATGGACCTGTGGGATGGTCTTAAGGCAGGGTTTGGTGTTTACACCACAGCCCAGAAGAGATCGTTAAACATCGCTTTAGACTCATATAAAATGAATCCAAAGCACACAATGAAGGAGCATCTTAGACATATGTCTAACATGCTTGCTGAACTCAAGGAGGCAGGAGAGATCCTGACCGACGAACAAAAGGTCCAATGCGTGATTCGTTATTTGCCTGACTCTTGGAATATCATGAAAATGCACCTTACCCATGCCACTCAACTCGATAACCTCGAGAAAGTGCGAGTTCTCCTCGAGCTGGAGGAGGATCGTCTCAAGGCTGAAAAGCCGAGAGCGGAAATGCATCTAGCATCCTCGAATCTATCTGAGCAAAAGGGTTAGCGCAAGAAGAAGGCAAAGAACCTTCAGGTCAAGACTGATAAGCTACTAGCTCCAAAGTCTCAGAAAAATTTCAAACGAAAGTAATTCGGAGGCAAGAAAGGCAAAGAAAAACAAACACGCAAAGAGGAAACTCGAACGTGTTTTAGGTGTGGCGTGAAAGGACACCTTGCTGTTGCCTGCACAAATCCTCCTAAGGTACGTGCTGATGTGCGAATCGTGACAACAAGTTGACGATTTCAGAAATTGCAAGCTGAAACTATTGCATTTATGCAATTATGGCATTTTCATGGTTTTCGATTTGTTCGAGTTAAATATTTGGGATTAGGAGTTTGTCTTTGTTTATAGGCGACAACACACTCTAATTGGATGGTTTGTGAAAAATTGGAGCTGGAATGCACTGCTATCTGCAATTTTGGAGCTCTGATGTAAGAATCGTGGCAACAAGCTGATGATTTCAGCAAATGCAGGCTGAAACTATTGCATTTATGCAATTATGGTATTTTCATGGTTTTCAATTTGTTTGAGGTAAATAGATTATACTTTAATTAAACCAAATGTTTTGCTGTTCTTTTGATATTTTGATCTCTGCAATTATGCTCTTTTCATGGTTTTCGATTTGTTCGAGGTAAATATTTGGAATTAGTTGTTTGTGTTGTTTTCGTTCAGGAGGCGCAACAATTGTCAATTGATATTTGAGATGCTTGGATTCGGGAAAGGTAAACCGAGCGTCTGTAGTTGCTATCTAGATATCGTGTGTATTAGCAATTTAGATTTTAGAATAATGAAGATTTTTATGTCCTTTTGATATTTTGATTCCGCAGGTTCAGTATCTGAAAGTGAAAATACTATAATTTAAAATTCATCACCATAGGTTCATTTAAGAGTGGGATGCATATATGGTGCTTCATTTAGTTTAGATTTGTACTTACAGTTAATCATGGCATTTTTCTCAGTTCCATAGGTCTGTTTTTTTCCAGTAGAGTTTCCGTGCATAAATTTTTTTATCTTTATTTTGTTTTGCTGAAATATTTTCTTTTCTGCTCATTTTCCAGCAGTTGCTAGCTTCTTCGATCTGCCGCCAAGGTTTGGAATTTTGATTCAATCTTTCTCTCAATCTGGTTTAATTTCATATGCGTTTACTGTGAATTAATATTTGCATACCCTCTAGAGATATCGATTTAACATATGAGAGTTATTGGTGCAATCTGTATTTCCTAAAACCATCTCTAATTAGCAAGGCATAAATTATAAGGGTTGGTAGCTACTACCAAATTTTGTTTCTCTATACAATCTAATTTTTTCTTCCAATTTTTGAAGAGTTTGGAAAACTGTTTATGAATTCACTCACCTAAATAAATTTTAAGCACTCAACTTCTGCTTTTGGGCTACTTAATTTTCAAATAAGATAAATGATGAAAACCTCGTTGGGCATCACCTTTTGTATTTGCTTTTGCCTTTGTTGCAGCTGATTGTTATTTTTTAAGCACAAAGCATTATTGTAGGAAGAATTGAGTATGTTATAGACAATTTTTAGTGTTGGGAATCACCTCACTGAAGTGTTGTTCATTTATTATGATAAGCTTTTCTCACCGGAGGTATATGTTATGTAACTATGTTTCCCCTTGCTACTCCTATTCGATGAATATATATTTCATGTTTTATTAAATCCTAAGTCGTTGAATTGATTACTATAACTAATAGTTGAATAAGAATATATATTTTTTTTTAGTTCAGCAACTGCAAGAACTTCGTGACAGAGTCATACGCGAGGACGAGATTGTAAGAAAGATAGATATCTTGGAGTTTGATTGGTGGAATCTAAGACCCCTCTATAAGGGAATAAGATATATTATAGATAAATATATCTTATTATATTTAGATGAATATATCTAGATTAGGAATAGATATTGTTGGATCACGGTGGAACTCCGGTACGGACTTTGACGGCGGTCCTAGCTCATTCGCTCCAAGCAATCCTGCAAGAGGGGATAGACCGGGCGGTGACCCAGAATCCCTCTCCGATGCTTAAATGAGTGCCTAGTACGAACTGGTAAGCAATAATCTCAAAGGGTATGTAATTCAACGTAAGTGATCTGAGGTGACCTCTTGCCCTTTTATAGGCGAAGGGATACCTCAGTTACCTGGTGAACCGTTAGGTGTGGTTAGCCCGTATCCCGCGTATCTCGGGTGTGATCCCGCCTATCTAGGCCATGATCTCGCTTATCTCAGCCACGCCCCGCGTATCTCGGCCACGCTCCGTGTATCTTAACCACGTTCCGCGTATCTCGGCCACACCCCGCGTATCTTGGCCTTATCCTCTGATAACGAGTCCCGACTCCCGTCGGGGACTCCAGAGTTATCTCGTTGTGTCACCGCTCGGGGCCCCTCGTCATCGTGACAGGGCCAATCGTTCTCGGGGATTCGTCATCGGGGCCTATTTAAAGGCTTCTCATCGGGAGCTTCCAGCTCATTCGTCGGGACCGACTCTGTCGGGACCTTTCATCATCGGGACTCCCTTCGTCGGGACCCTTCTCCTGGGTCATCTTGACCTTCATTTGGGGCCTGGTGGGCCTGTTTGCCGTTTCCTCGCCGTTAAAGGGCCTGACGGCTGTAATCGAACCCATCATTTGCCCCCAAGACACGAGGGACTTTTAGTTCGTCGTGTCTTCCAACTCCCGACCTCCCGATATTGGAATCGGGGATCTTTCCCTTGACATGGTCATTCAGTACTAATCTTTTCCTTCACGTTAGCGTTTTGTGGGTAACTGCCAAATCCCAGGGGTCTCCTCGATTCCCCGGTTCATTAAATGCAGTAGATAGTGAAGCGACGTTTTCGGCCCTCGTGCCTGATTTTTCGCGCCTGCTCTTTTCTGAAAAGTGCTTTTCAGGCCGTTTCATCATTACGTCTGTTGTCTTTCTGCACGTTTCATCTCAACTGTCCAGATTAAAACTCTTCGACTTCGACGACTCGGATCGAAGTGTCCCTTCAACTGTCCTCTTCGCCTATAAAACCCTAGCCACGGGCACAGTTTAATTTTTACCGTTTCCGAATTCTCAAAAGCTCTCTGCAACTTCTCTGCAAATTCAAGCTCCGTAATTCCGAAGGTCTCAGAGTTTCTCCGGTCATCTTTCCGGCGACGCCCAGTTCATTCACTCAACTTCCACTTCATCATGTCTGGTAAGGATTTTCCCTTCATTGCTTGTTCGTCTTTTCCTTATTTATAGCTTTCCAAGAATCCCATTGTGTTTTTTCTTGCCATTGTTGCTTTTCAGACAGCGGGTCCAGCTCTGAGGGGAGAAAACCTTTTAATTTTGATTATGCTCTGAATGAAATTTCCAATACTGCTTATGATGCGGCCCTCCGAGAGGGGTGTATCACTTCTACATGGGAACCCCGTTTCCCGTATCCTTGGCCTCGCCCCTCGGGTAACCCTGAGGTTACTCGTCCCCAAAAAGGGGAGGTATTTGTCTCTACGGGGCAAGTATCAGCGGGGATCAGATTCCCCTTCTGTGGTAATCTGGTCGAGATGTGCCAGCATTACAAAACGCATCCCACTACCTTCTCTCCCCATGCCATCCGCCTATGGAACGCCTTCCAGGTTCTCTGTTTCCGACAGAAGTGGGTTTACAGCCTCCAGCTCTTCAGAACTTTCTACGGGATGAAGTGCAACGAGGCTGGGATTTGCGCCTTCTATCCTCGGATGCCCAAGTGGAGTAAGCAGCAGCTTGCACGGTGTAACTGGACCAATGACACCTGGAAGGTGGTCAAGGTTCGGGACTCCTGGTTGACACGGGGTCCGACAACAGTGGTTGGAAGAGGAGCTACTTCTTCATCCAACACTCTTCGATCCCATGGCCACGATGGGAGGTGGCAGCAGACTCCCCGCCTGCCTTCCACACCTATACCGATGATGATTTCCAAACTCTTCAACTCGTCCAGCTTTACCGATGGGGGGAGTCCTACACTCCCCTCGACGCCAATTCCCTCGTGGAGCGGGACCTGGTGAACGCCGGGATCCGACTCCTCGATATAATCTCTGGGGGGCAGCTTTTCGACGGCCCTTCCAATATGGTTCCCTGGGTAAACTTCTAACTCTTTTTCGTTTACTGTTTGCAGCCAAGAGGGTATCTGTGCTGACCGATCTATTCCTTAAGCAGGGGGAGACTGATGCTGTCCGCCCCTCGCGGAAGAGGAAGTCCGCCAAGAAGGCTGCTGCTCAGTCGGGGTCTCCTTCTGCGGAGCAACCCAAGCGGAAGCGGGTGGAGCTGGACCAACTCTTCGACGTCCAGAATGTTGAAGAAGGTAAAAAGCTCCGACTCGCTATTAAATCGTACAGGAGGATGGTCCCGAGGGATTTGATTCCTTCGACCAAGGAGGCCCGTATTGCTGACGTTAGACGGATCCTTCGAGGCGAAACTCCTCGTGTCCTGAAGGCGGGCTACTACCACTATCATGGGAAGGATCAATACGTCTCCCGACGTATCGTTTGGTGTAAGAATCCTGATGAACTCCCTGACTACATTTCTGAAGCCTCTCATCCTCCAGGTGCAGGTCGTTCAGGAGCTCCATCGGGTGCTGAAGCTTCCGCGGATGCACCGTCTTCAACAGGGGTGCCTCCCTCAACTGGGGAGATGACCCCGACCGGCGAACAGTTTCGTCGGGTGGAAAGCTTGGACTCCTCCGAGGAGACTGATGAAGAGGGCTCCCTTCGTCATCGTCGGAGGACGGGGCAATCCCCCCTGAAACCAACCTCTCAGGGGCCGCCTCCTTCTTCTTTTCGCAGCAGCGGCAGCCGTCGCCCATCCACAACTTCACTCCTTCCCCCGTCCGGGTCGAGACGGAGGCATGCCCTTCCACGTATCGTCCTCCTCCTCCTGTCGCTCTCGATAGGAATTTCTATAGGCCCTTCAACCCCTCACAAGCGAATGCCCCATGGACTCCCATCCAGACGCTGCAAGGAGTCCCGCTCAGACAAGGGGAGCAGCACCAGGACCTGGCCCTGCATCTGCTGGCGGGCTCGATCCTGCCTACCATGCGGTATCCGATTTCCCTTAATCGGACGGCCATGCATCGGGATGTCAGAGAGATGTCCATGCGTCGGATAGAGGTAAAACTTCGCTTCTCTCTTTTCAATGATAAATCGGGTTGTTTGTCTGTTGACACTTTTTCCTCTTATTGTAGGAGCTCGGGGACTTCAACCGTCTTCTTGGGTACGTCATCGCCTATGATGAGTCCCGGGAGCGGGATCGAGCAGCCCTCGACCAGCTCAAGGAGGATCTTAAGGCCTCCCAGTCTTCGCGGGGAAAGCTTGTCAAGGAGCAGGCTGTCCTTGACCAAAAGGTTCGGGACCTCTAGAAGCAGGTCGGGGACTTCGAGGGGCTCTTGAGGCAAGAGCGGCAGGAGCGGAAGGCGGCTGTGGATAAGCTGGTCCTCGAGAAGAAGGCTGCTGAGGACAAACTGGTCCTCGAGAAGAAGGCTCTGGAGGAGCAAATCGGACGGATTTCCTGCGCAGCTGGTCGAGGCGGAGGCAAAGGGCCGGGAGGACTATCGGAGGTCTGGGGATTTCCAGGCCGACGCTATGAAATTCTTCGGCGCGGAGGTGGAGAACACTCTTTTCAATGCGGTTGAGGAGCTTCACCTGGAGTATGGCGACGCCATCAACTTTGACAAGTCTCCTTCCCTCGCTCCCTTTGGGAAGAAGTATTTTGCTCTTTCCGAGGAGAGTGATGGGGGGAGTACCCCCGTAATTGTCGAAGGCGCCTCTGAGCTTCCAAGTGCGGATGCCCCGATAGTCGATCCTCCCGAGGCCAACCCTGTGGAACCTTCTGCTACCGACCCCGCGGACCCAGCTGCTGCCGATGTTGCCGACAATGACCAAGCTTAAGCGTTTATTTTTAGAGTCCTTGTATCTTCTTCTTTTTTTGTCATTGTCGGGCCTTTGAGCCCTTATCAACTATCAGACTTTCTCAGTTCCGATTTTCTTGATGCATTTCTTCAAGTGGCTTTACTATACTTGCCTAGGTCGATACTTCGACACTTAAGACATTTTCGTACGTCATTCCCGACGACTTAATAACTTGCACCACTTAAGGCGACTTAATATCGTGCACCACTTAAGGCGACTTAATTCCGCGCACCACTTAAGGCGACTTAATTCCGTGCATCACTTAAGACGACTTAACAACACTTAGAATAAATCTGAAGATCGTGCACCACTCAAGGTGACTTAGTATCGTGCACCACTCAAGGCGACTTTATATCGTGCACCACTTAAGGCAACTTTTTGATACTTCGAATAAATCTAAGGATCGTGCACCACTCAAGGCGACTTTTCTCGTGCACCACTCAAGGCGACTTTTCTCGTGCACCACTCAAGGCGACTTTGACACTTAGCATAAATCTAAGGATAACTCTGATTGGAAGCAACCTCTTTATTTATTGACGGCACAAAATTGGCTTACATCGAATTAAACGATAAACAACATACACCACTTAAGGCGATTTTACATCGGGCACCACTTAAGGCGACTTTATCGGGCACCACTTAAGGCGACTTTCTTCAAGCACGGTGTTTCTTCAGGTGTTCGCCACTAAAAGAATGCTTTAACGTTCTGCCATCGAGGTCTTCCAACTTGTACGCATTTGGAGCTGGCATCCCCACGACCTTATAAGGTCCTTCCCATTTTGGTGACATCTTGTTGATTCGATCCAAAAGGGTGAACTCGTTGTGACGCCAAACCAGCTCCCCGACGAAGAACTGTCGGGACTTCACTCGCCGATTGTAGTACCTGGCCGTCGCCAAACGCATTCGAGCTTGGACTTCATCGGCTTCCCGCCTCTTCTCTTCGAGTAAATCCAAGTCCAGACGTCTCATTTCATCATTCGTCAGAGGCTCGTAATATCTCATCCGATGGGACGCCACAGCTACCTCCACGGGGGCGACAGCTTCCGTGCCATAAACGAGGCCAAACGGAGTCTCCCCCGTTGATCGTTTGGGTGTCGTTCTAACAGCCCAAAGCACGTTTTCCAGTTCGTTCAGCCACTTGCCCTTCAAGGCATAGACCCTCTTCTTTAGGCCATCCATCACGATTTTGTTGGCTGATTCCACCTGGCCATTAGTCTGAGCATGGCGTACAGAAGCAGTCCGATGCTCGATGTTCAACTCCTCCAGATACTCCCTCACCTGAGAGCCATTAAACGGTGGACCATTGTCGCTGATCACCACCTTAGGAATCCCGTATCTGGATACAATGTGGGTTTGGAGAAACTTGACGATCTGATTCCCCGTCGTTCTGGCCAATGCCTTCGCCTCTATCCATTTCGAAAAATAATCGATTGCTACAAGTAAATACTTACATTGACCTTGTGCTTGTGGAAGAGGTCCCACCAAGTCGATGCCCCACTGCGCGAAGGGCCAAGCGCTCTCGATGGAAGTCAGATTAGCGGCCGGAGCCACGATACTCGGGGCGTACCTCTGGCACGCGTCACAGGATCGGACCAACGCCGTTGCTTCCTTGCTCATCGTGGGCCAATAATAGCCCAAGTTCAACACCTTCCTCATAATGGATCGGGCCCCTTCATGACAAGCCGCGACCCCTTCATGCACTTCCTTCAGGATTCGATTTGTGTCGGGCTCTGCCACACACTTCAAGTACGGAGTTGAGAACCAGCCCTTCTTGTATAGCTGATTGTCCAGCATCACATAATTAGCCGCGATCCGACGTATCCTGTCCGCTGCTACTTTATCATCGGGGACTGCCCCCGTAGTCAGGTACGCGACTATTGGGGACATCCAAGTTGGCTCTTCCTCCGATCTTGCCTCAATGCTACACACCTGCGTCGGGTCGATGGTCGATAAGATAACCTTCTCCAAGAAGTGCACCTTCCGATTTTCTTCCAAGGGTGCCCCCAGGGCAAATTTGCTCAAGGCGTCCGCCTCTACGTTTTCCTCCCTCAGGATTGCCTCGATGTCGAAGCTTTTAAAGCTCTCCTTCAGGGCTTGTACCTCGCGTAGATACTTCTTCATTATCGGGCTCCTCGCTTCGTATCGCCCTTGAACCTGATTCACGATTAAAGCTGCGTCACACTTCACTCTCAAGTGATCGACTCCAGTGCCTTTAGCTATTTTCAGGCCCGTGATAAGAGCTTCATACTCCGCTTCGTTGTTTGTGGCCTTGAATGTTAAAGCCAAGGCGTATCGGAGCGGCTCACCTCCGCCCGGTGGTATCAACAAAAAGCCCGCTCCTGATCCGTCCGAACTCGAGGAGCCATCTGTGTACATTTCCCAGGTATTTTCTTCGTTTGGCCGTTCTGATTGCTCTGCCCTCTCTAGTTGTTCTTCTGTCGGGACCTCCATGGTTGCCCCCTCTAAAGGGCCCGCTTCTTCTAGATCGGGGGCTGTAGATTCTGCTATGAAATCTGCCAATGCCTGGCCCTTAATGGCCGTTCTTGGAGCGAAGTGTATTCGAAACTCACTAAGCTCTACTGCCCACTTTACTAATCTCCCCGATGCATCTGGTCGGTTCAAAAAATGCTTCAAAGGCTGATTTGTCAGCACAGTGATCTCGTGTGCGTGGAAATAAGGCCTTAGCTTCCGAGCAGTAATAATCAACGCAAAGAGGTACTTCTCAACGGCAGGATAATTTAATTCAGAATTGGCAAACGCCTTGCTTACATAATAGACGGGGACTTGATTACCCTCGACAACCTTCACTAACACAGAGCTAATGGCAAATTCAGAAACAGCCAAATAAAGATAGAGCGGCTCGCCTGGAACCGGTTTCGCCAACGGCGGGAGGGTGCGAAGGTGCTGTTTGAGTGCTTGGAACGCCTCTTCACACTTGGAGGTCCACTCAAATTTCTTGTTGGCCCTCAGGACTTCAAAAAATGGCATTGATCGGTCGCTGGCTTTGGACAGGAAGTGATTCATTGCAGCTAATCGGCCATTCAGCACTTGTACCTCCCGATGGTTTATCGGAGACTGCATCTCCTCGATCGCCCTCAGCTTCTCGGGATTCACCTCAATTCCTCTCTGGCTCACCATGAAGCCCAAAAACTTCCCTGAATGGACTCCGAAGGCGCATTTCGTCGGGTTTAAACGAACCTGGTGAAGCCTCATCCGCTCAAACGCCAGGGTTAGGTTGGGCACATGATCCTCCGCTTGTCGGGACTTTACCAGCATATCATCCACGTAAGCCTCCATGGTCTCCCCCAGCATATCTCCGAACAGCTTATTAACCATCCGCTGGTAGGTTGCCCCAGCATTGATCAACCCGAAAGGCATGACATCGTAGTGATAGATGTCACTGTCTGCATAGAATGCTGTGTGAGGAGCATCCTCCTTGGCCATCTTGATCTGGTTGTAGCCTGAGTACGCATCCATGAAGCTCAACAGCTCATGTCCCGACGTGGCGTCCACCAACTGGTCAATTCTCGGGAGTGGGTAACAGTCCTTCGGGCAAGCCTTGTCCAGGTCGCGGAAATCCACACACATCCGCCATTTCCCGTTAGTCTTCTTCACCAGCACTGGATTAGCAACCCAAGTTTGGAATCAGAGCTCTTTAATAAACCCAGCATCGAGCAACCTGCCTACCTCCTGCTGGATCGCCTTTTCTGCGTGATAGGCTTGATCGTGGGATCTATCTTCAGCTAGTGTACGATCACATCGGGGCTGATTCCTGGCATATCGCTCGGGGACCAGGCAAACAGCTCCTTGAACTCCTTCAGCAACTCAATCAATTCTCGGGCTGTTTTTTCGGTCAAAGCAGACCTGATTTTCACCTTCCTCTGGGGGCCGTCGATCTTGACTTCTTTCAGATCTTCTACGGGGGCGGGACGCCCAAACTCCTCTCTAGGATCTGTGTCTGTCTGGAGGACAGTCATGGCTTCTCGCCTCCTCCTTCGGGTGGCATTAACATAACATTTTCGGGAAGCTACCTGGTCACCCTTGGCTTCTCCGACCCCGTGGTCGGTCGGGAACTTCATCTTCTGGTGTACTGTCGAGGCAACCGCCATCAGGGGGTTGATGGTGGTTCTTCCGATAATCGCGTTGTAAGTCCCCGCGGAATCAACTACCACGAACTCCACGTTCCTCCTTTCTGATTTCCACCCACTACCGAACTCCACTGGTAAGGTGATTACCCCTAGCGGATATGAGGTAGAGCCAGAGAACCCGACCATCAGGAAGTTTGCCTCCTTCAGATCTTTCTTCGTTTTCCCCATAGCCTCCAACCCGTCCATGAATAGAATGTCGGAGGAGCTTCCCCCGTCGATCAAAATTCGCTTCATTTCGAACCCGTCTACATCCAAGGTTACCACCAAGGCGTCGTCGTGCGGAGTTTCCACGCCTATGAGATCTTCCGACGAGAATGAGATCACCATTTCTTCTTTCAGGGTCCAGGATCGGGATCTCTTACCCAGCACCACCGCCGTAGGGATTCTAGAGGCATAAACCTCTCGGGCGGACGAAGTATCACCTCCAGCAGCAAACCCTCCATGAATCACATTGATAGTGCCCCGTCTCTCCTTGCGAGCACCGGATGACTCTAGGTCGGTTCTCTTCTTCTTTGGGGACCGATCGCGGGATCGGGATCGGGAACGGGACCGCGATCGGGACCGAGAGCGGGATCGACACCGCTTATCCCCGACGAATTCCTTGAGCTTCCCCTTCTGGATCAGATTTTAGATCTCCTTCTTCAGTTCCCGACAATGGTTGGTGTCGTGACCATTTGCGCGGTGAAATCGGCAGTAGCGATCCGTGCGAGATCCCAAGAATTCTCCATCCTTCTTTGGGGGGGTACCTGGAGATACCTTGTCGTTCCATGACCGTCAGTACCTCTGCCATGGAGCAGTTGAGAGGAATGTCGAGATCTTCGCGCTTGTCCTTCCTTAAAGAACGTCTATCATCCCTCTGACCAGAGCGTCCTCGATCCCGACTGCACTCGGGTTTGCCTTTTGACTTACGATCGTCAACAGGTTTAATCGACTGCTTCCCTTTATTTGACTTTGGGGGCTCCAACTCTCCCGCGGCTATCTTTGACTCCTGGACATCGATTTGCCGTTTTACCCTCTTCTGTAGTGCCTCCATATTCCACACAGCCTTTTCAGCTACACTGTGCATTAGATCGGAACCGTAGGGGGCCGTTAAGTTCCGGATAAAGGTACGGATGGTTTCTCCCTCCGAGATCTCCTCATCAATCTCTGCTACACTGGCAGTGTACCGCTGGTAATAGTGCGCCAGCGATTCGTCGGGCCTCTGTACCACCTGGGTCAGGGACCTCACACTCTTCAGCAAACGTCTTCGACCCTGGTACTGCTGAATGAACCGGTCGTGCATATCTGCCCAGCAAGTGATGCAGCCTGGGGGGCAGACTAAAGAACCAGGTCAGGGCTCTTTCTCCAAGTGTGTTCGGGAACAGCGTACACACTATGTCTTCATTCGGGGCTCTTCCCAGACATGCCATGAGGTGCTTCTGGACATGACGAACTGGATCTCCTTCACCATCGTACTCCTTTATCGTGGGGATACCCAGCCCTGGTGGGGCTAGGGTGTCTATGAGTCGGGGAACGAAGGGATGAGTAGATCGATCCTTCAGTTCCGATACCAGCGGCTTCTGCTCTCCCATGCAGATGTTCACGATCTTTACCACTTGATCTGGGGTGATGGGACCATTCAGGGGAATGGTCCTGTGCTGTACTGGTCCTGGCCCATCAACCACGAATCTCTCTGGCTGAATGGACACCCTACTCCTGCCCTGGCCTCGGGGCGGAGCTTCCTGTGCGTTCCGAACCTCTGCTGGTGGAGCCACTTCTTCCAACGGGGGCATCTCCTCCTGCCTCCTTGCGGCCTCCCTCCGATCTAAGAGAACCTCCACAGCTGCCAAAAACATGGGCATGGCTTCTGCCACGGCTCTTGTCAGGTCCGTAGCTGGGGGAGCCTCCTGCTCCCTGTTGCCCTGGTGCTGAGCAGCAATCTCTTCGGGACCCTCGTTATGCCCTCCTATCTGGGAGAGCTCAGCAGCGGGGTGGTTCTGGTTTTCCTCCTGTTCCGGCAGTGAATTCAGAGTTGTTGCAGCAGGGTGACGGGAACCACCAGATTGTCCCTGTCTTCTTTGCATGCCAGCCGCCATCGATCGAGTAGAAGGCATATCAACTTTTTGTTTGATTCCCACAGACGGCGCCAATGTTGGATCACGGTGGAACTCCGGTACGGACTTTGACGGCGGTCCTAGCTCCTTCGCTCCACGCAATCCTGCAAGAGGGGATAGACCGGGCGGTGACCCTGAATCCCTCTCCGATGCTTAAATGAGTGCCTAGTACGAACTGGCAAGCAATAATCTCAAAGGGTATGTAATTCAACGTAAGTGATCTGAGGTGACCTCTTGCCCTTTTATAGGCGAAGAGATACCTCAGTTACCTGGTGAACCGTTGGGGGTGGTTAGCCCGTATCCCGCGTATCTCGGGTGTGATCCCGCCTATCTAGGCCATGATCTCGCTTATCTCAGCCACGCCCCGCGTATCTCGGCCACGCTCCGTGTATCTTAACCACGTTCCGCGTATCTCGGCCACGCCCCGCGTATCTTGGCCTTATCCTCTGATAACGAGTGCCGACTCCCGTCGGGGACTCCAGAGTTATCTCGTTGTGTCACCGCTCGGGGCCCCTCGTCATCGTGACAGGGCCAATCGTTCTTAGGGATTCGTCATCGGGGCCTATTTAAAGGCTTCTCATCGGGAGCGTCCAGCTCATTCGTCGGGACCGACTCTGTCGGGACCTTTCATCATCGGGACTCCCTTCGTCGGGACCCTTCTCCTGGGTCATCTTGACCTTCATTTGGGGCCTGGTGGGCCTGTTTGCCGTTTCCTCGCCGTTAAAGGGCCTGACGGATGTAATCGAACCCATCAAATATATTCTTAGTATATTATCAGATTATGTTTCTTATTATATTGCTATTGATATAGTCTTGTATCTATATATATATAGGTACATGTACTCAACCCTAAATAAGATCAATAATACAATTCTCATTCTTCTATACCCCTCCAGTAGGGTGAATTAGTTTTTTCTTCTATTAAATTGCTGATATATTTGTTCTTCTGATTTTGGGTTTGCTGATCTTCTCCACTATTAAATTCTGTTTGTTCTACTAAGATCTTCACCAGTTCCCAATAATATCCTTTGGAATCGCCTTATTACTATACTGGCAGTTTAAGGAATGAGCTAAGGTTTAAAAATGAAGATACATATTATTTTTTGTCTAAGTAGCGATTTTTTTTTTGGCTCTGGGTGATACGCTCGATGTAGAGGTATATCTTTGTTTTAGAGATTTGTTTATCGATGACTAAAGAGCATTGGCAATTATAATATTCGATCTCCATTACGGGCAACTTCAACTCCCTCATTTTCTTTAGAGGTGTTTGTTCAGTTTCAGTGTGAAGGAGAGTCGAGGTTTAGGCGTCTCTGCCAGCCTTTTCTATATTTATATATTATTAATAAAGAGCATTGCATATAGGGGTGGCAACTGCTGACACGACACGACGACACGATCTGACACGGACCTGCTTTTTTTCGTGTCCTGATCTACACGAAAATTTGACCGTGTCTGATAGATCTGTGACACGACTAGACACGTTTTTAGGCAAGTCCGTGTAGATCTGATCTGTAGGTCCAACGATAGACACGCATCGACACGACTTATTTGAAACTTAATATTTATATAAAGACCAATAGTTTTGCCAAAAAATATATATAATTATCAATAATAATTTAAAAATATTGCAACTATTCAATACATTAAAATATTTAAAAAAAACTTATAATATAATTGTTTGTAATAATAAAAACTTATATAGACAAATAAAAAAAAAACTTATAATAAGATTTCATGTGCTAGTTTCAAGATAACTTGAAATTTAGATATCTGCTTATTTTGTTTGTAATGTTCGATTTTTTATATTTAAGTAATTTTTCTTTATGAACTTATTATTTGTATGATGAGAAGATCCAATTATTTGTCAAAATATAATGGTGCTTGATTTAGGATGATTTTGTAACATTTGTAAAAAATTTGGGCTAAAAAGTGTAATATTCTTTTGGTGTAAAAACAAAATTCCGTGTCTCGTGTATGTGTTCCGTGTGACACGATATCTGCCAACTCCCGTGTGTCACGAGATCTGCCTGTGTCATATTTAAAGTGATCTGTTTAGACACGAGAGATCTGTTGACACGTGTGTCTCTAGCGACACGACACGAATCGACACGACACGACCTGTTTGCCACCCCTAATTGCATAGTTTAAAAACTGATAAATCAGTTTTTTTTTTTTTTTTTTTTTTTTTTTTTTTTTTTTTTTTCACGGTCGGGGCCTCGAGATGGACATATGCAGCGTTCTATTAATGTATTCATTCGAATCCAGTTCTTTTTATTTGGTCCAAGGTTTGAATTTTATCATTGGTGTACCATGTTAACTGAATTGCAGAAGATGAGGAAATGGGGTCATTAACCTTGAACACCGAGTAAGAACAAATAATGAAAACTTGAAGCATGAGATAGATAAGGAAGTTGCAGGTGGATGTGTTGAAGAATGAGATAGGTAAGGAAGTTGCAGGTGGATGTGTTGCAAGCAAATGGGTTGTGGTTTGAACATCATCACGCTCATCCTGTTTTTTGGATGAATACATATATATATGTCTATCAGTGTTTGTATATTTACTTGACTCTATCTCAGTATATGCAGTGTTTTCTTCACTTTTAAAATCATAGAAATGTTTTTATTGTTAGTCCATTGACATGACTTACGGAGCAAATAAAGTAATTATATCAATTCTTTTGTATGATTTATTTCAGTTGACGTGGATATTATAAACCATTCTAAGTTCGACTGTTTAATAGTTTTCTTTAAAATTTATAAAAGATTTGAAGAATGTTAATGTTCTGTAACACAAAGTTGTTTTTATAGTAAATTTTACTTGCTTAGTTGCTTTATAGAATCTTAGAGAGTATAAGAAGTTTGAGCTATTCTTTATAAAATAACGTTATATTACTTGAATCATATCATTATCAACATAAGTGAAACACAAAATTTTCATTTTAAGAAATTTGACTGGTTAAATTTGAATCTATACATTAAAATCTACCATTTTATAGCGGGCATAATTTACATGATTTACTCGCTCCATTACATTTGTGAGGGCATGTATTGTTGTCCTTAATCCTAAGGCAAAGAAATAGCTACATGATGATTATGATAGCTTAGCCCCTCGTACATGAGTATTTCATGCATAATCTGAAGCTAGATTTTTTATTGGGTCCAATTTCTTAATCTAAAACCATATATTTTAATTTTTTTAAATTCTTTTTACCCTTTCAAATGAAATTTATATTTTTTTATACTCAATACTGTTCGTTAATTTTTAATATTATACATACATACTTAAATTCACGATTTAGCATGTTGCCCCGCGCGTACCGCAGGGTCAGCACCTAGTAATTAATAATAACATTTGAACTTGACATCAATTTATTTATTAATTTATGACCATTACAAAAATTAAAATAATGATAACAGTTTGATATATAACAAATAAATTCCATAACTTATCTAGTAAGTAAATATTAGCCTATCGTGCAAATCACGGGTAGTGTATATATAAGTTAACTGAACCTTAAAGCTCTGAAATGTGAGTCGAAATTAGTAGTTGTATACAAAAACATGAAGGGCATACACGTATGTGAGGTGAGGACGGTGGACAAAGTATGTCATGATCCACTTCAAATCAGTCCAAAAGGAAGTTAATTACACATATATAATTAGTTAGTTCTTCTCTCATCATCATAACTTTTCACCCAACTCATTTTCACGTACTAAACCAATTCATATTTGGTAAAAACTTCTTCTCCTATCAAACAAGCATTTGAGTGAGTTCATCAGCACTAATAAAACACCAACCATACCCACGATGCCTATACTCTTTTATTATAACAATCTCTTATGTTTCTGAAATAGCGCCGCCCGATATATATATATTTAGTGCTCTGCCTGCTAAGTGCTAACTATAGCTAGAAAAAGTATCTAACGGCCAGCTAGATCAAAATGCATGCATATATTGCATGGACGACTAGCTAGTATATATGACAATGGTGTCCCTTCAAACTCAGAAAGTTATAATTTCATATTGTTGAATTAAAAAGGTTTTTTTTTCTTTCTAATATTAGAATTAATAATATTTTATCTTGTGTACATGTTGGATTTCACATGTTTGTGCAAAGATTAATTAAACTAAACATTCACACTACAAGAGAGCAGGGTCAATTGGGACGGGCCAGTTCGTTTCTAATTCATGTGCAAACGTTGTAGAATCGGGTTAGGCACGGGGTGACCTCGTTTTTAGTAATCAAGTGTGAAATTTATTCTGACACGGGGTAGGTCGTTGCTGGTACTGTTCCTCGTGTACAAAACGTTGGTAATCCGTTTGGTGAGGTGCCGTGCCAAATTCTTGTGAAGCCCGTTAATGAGTGTACACGGCAGTTGAAACGAGTGTGCACGACTAATTGATGATTCAGGTACCTATTTTTAGAATCAGATATACTGATGTCACACAAAGGTTTTGTAAACAAGTATTTTGATTAGGTTACATTATAACAGTGTCGAAATTAGTGTATCTGTACAACAATTGTTGAATCAAACACGATGATTATGTTATGTAGTTTTAGAATTCGTTATGTAAAGTAATTAGACTGTACAATTTGATGTGTTGATACATAAAGCCGACGCTGTTAGGTCATTTATGGACAGCCTTTGTTGATTGTAGAGGTAAAAATTAGTTTCGACACGACCGTTTGTAAAAAGGCGTAAACAATGATATATGATGATTCTATTAATAGTTGTACGTTTGCTGAATTTGATTCTGTATGATAAATTTGTATCAAATAACTTGATTCTAAAAGTCATCTATAGAGAAGATACTTATGATCCTATATGATATTTTTTGAATGTTATTATTCGTTTGCTAAAGGTTTTTATAGAGTGTGAAATGTATTTCAAACAGCTTATTATGAGACCAGATTATTTGATTTAAGAAGGATAATGGAGAAACCAATGAAATTGCTTCCTGCCAAATAAAACAGCCATGTTGATTCCAAAACATTTCATAATCCGCATATACATACAAAGTTCATCAACCAAGCATACCACAAAGTTAAACGTTGTCAAATCCACAGCACATTGCAAAAAAAAGGAAGATAGGACAAAGCAGAAAATGTCATTGTCCACCCAGCTAATGTTAACTAATAGTTAAACCTACATAGTAGATGCAGCCAAGGTAAGCAAAGTCCGCCACGATGATCATCACTCAGTAGATTTGTCCGTGGAAACTGAAAAAGCAATAAGCATTACCGAAATAAGTAAACATATTCTTCAATCATGCACAATTTGCTAAGGTATAGAGTTCTTACGATCAATGTCACTCGATGATCCATCGGCAACTGGGGCATCTTCTACATTGCTGGCCTTAGTCGGTGTTTTGAGCAAATGCGTTCTGAGATAGGTGTCGACATCCTGTTTACGTGTGTTTGCAAGCTCAACCCGGACTTCAGCCAATTGTGTTTTTGCAGCAGCCTCACCTAAAGTTGCTCTCATGGAATGGTTCAGTGCCTCCCTTAGTTGTTTCTCCAACTCCCGAGCCCGTGCTTTCGCCTCATCAGCCTGTTTCTGCGCCTCTATAGCCAGCTCCTCAGCCCGCTGCGCCCTCTCTATTGCAGATTCATGGTCGATGCCCTCTTCGTCCTCTTCGTCCTCTTCATCATCATCCCTATCTAATATCACTGTTTTGAATAGGCGGGCTGTGTTACGCTTCTTCTTCCGGTTCTGCACCTGGTCCAATGCTGTGTCCAAGTCAATATTTCGTTGTCCGGCTAGTATCTGACATTGTTCCTATGATATTCAAGTGATTAGTGTTAACAACTAATTTATGACCAAACAAATCAAGACAAATGAAAAGGTCCAAAACATACCAAAATAACCTTTGAACGCACGTCAACTGGCTTGCCATCCTTGTGGGTATGCGTCTTTTCAAAAATATGATAATTTCCTACATTTGACCCTTCCTTCTCTTTCAGCTGAAGAATTTTAAATTTGTTTGAGTTATGTACCCGAAAAGTAAGGAATAACAATTTCAAGTTGATGAACGAAATGGGTGGATACCTGCTTAGCAACTTTGGGGTGGCTGCTAGTTCCTGAAGCATGTACATTCAGGTTCTTTTTTCTATTACTCCTGCTTCGCGCGCTCTTTTCCTATCATTTTAGTCATGAAACAAGGAAGAGTTATAGATGATCATTAGTATTAACATATTTTGTAATAGAGTGCATTATAGATGAACCAAATTTTACCTGAAACTCTTTGGATGAGAACATATCGATCATGTATTTCCACTCTTTCTTAGAGAACCTCCGGGGTTTGTTCTTCAGCCTCTCCTCATAAGTGGTGTACTTGTCAAAGTGGTTTTTCTTCAGACGGGTTCTCCAGGCTCTGAACTTCGTTGCCAGAGATTTCAAGATCTTCTCCATAACGAGATGATCATTTGGAATGTCGTAATGCCTCTGCAGTTCAGAAAAATCATCAACAGAAATGTGTATATATATATGTGTATATATTGGAAGAATCAATTAGAGTAATAAACATCTCACCGTGATCTTCTTGAGAATTTTCTCGAGCGCTTTCTCTGGAATATTATCCCACGACCTTATATCAAGTGGTGCATATTTACGCATAGCGTATCCACAGAAGGAGGCAAATGTAGTAGCATTATCACTGTCAACATTCCCGTGTTCATCGAAAGTCAGCTTGATATGAGGCTCCCCTTTTTCTCGCCTTCCCTTGGTCTTCAGCTTGGTAGGACCTCGGCGACCTCTTTTACCCTTCACTGTACCACTGGTTGTTGGTTGGTTATCGGGACAGGTAGGTACAACACTGTCTGTGGAATGAACGTCCGTATCGTCCTCACCATCGAACGTCGGTTGGGCGCTTGGTTGTGGGGAAATGGGAGGGAGTTGAGAACCATCATTTGAGATAACCGGGGATACATCCGCAGGAGTTTCCTCCGGAGCTGCTGGGTCGTCCCGTTCAGCGGTAGGACATTGCACGTCACCTATTTTAGACGTGTTGTGGTAAATCAATAGAATAAGTTAGTTTATCTGTTCATTTACCACGGAGAATTAAAAATTGTGTTACAGTTTTTGGGAAAACAATCAGGTTACCTTCATCCTCCAAGTTGATATGTTCGGTCTGATTACCGTCACTGGTTTGACGAGCCGACCTTATTGTTGTGCTGACCTCGGCAGAAAGGTTGATGTTAGGGTGTGCTGGTCCGATTTTGTTTCTCGAATAAGCGTTACGTCTCGTTTGTAAAGTAGGAAGGGCCCTAAATGTTGTCTGTTCTTGGTTGTCATCCGCATCGGTTATTCGAATTGCACCAGGCACTTTGCAATTTCCACCAAGCTTAAATTGTTGGGGTGATTGTGGATTTGTACCGGCAGATATACCTTTTCGCTTCGGCATTGTGATAGTATACTGTAATACGAAAAACAAAAGACTGTTAAATCATTACTTAAACAGCAGTATTAAGATAATGCATGTTATATTCAAATTGCAAATTGTATGGTCAATCTGTACCGGCGCAGCAATTTTGAGCACATCAATTTGAAGAAAAATAACAAATTCCAAGCTGAAATATAGTGCCACAGTCAGTTCCAACTGAGTACATAGAAATAAAAAAACTCTGATTGAACCTAAAATGTCTTATGTTCAGTGAATGACACATAATGCATGTGGTTTAACTAAGTCTTGTGTCAATGGGTGAGTTTTACTTGCACAGAACAAATATTCAGTATGTAGATATCTTAAGGTTCAAAATGAAATCAGAGAAATTTTCATAGAATCTAAAAATCTGAGACATCAAGCAGATAATTAACATGCATACCTTGTTGAACCTAATTGTAAATGGTGATTCAACTTTTGAAGATTTCCATTTGTCAATAGAAGGGCCAAGAAAGAGAAAAATCGTAACCTGTGAGGATTTAGAGGGCAGTCGGTGCAGCCGATAGCACAAATAGGTGGAACTCCTAGCCCTAACGTCGCTTGGGAGGTATTGCTACTGTAGGACCCCGACAGCAAGGCTTAGACGAGGGGGTGAGATTATCGGTGCATGCAAGACCAGGAAAGGGTCGGCATGAGGTCGCCGTGGATTGGGGTAGACGTCGTCGATTCCGGTAGCCTCGATTTAGCGGGTACAGTGGATGGAGAGCAAAGATGGAGATAGGGTGAGAGAGAGAAGACTGATCGATTTTGGGGGGATTCAGCTTCTGTGTTAGGGTTTAGAGAAAAAGAGGCGGGGATGTGAACAAAAATGAAAATAGTTGGCGGTATGGGCTCTATCATTAGTTGGGCCGACACACAATTTTCTGCATGATAGTATTTAGATTGGATCAGTTTAAGGCCATTAAGTTGTTCGGCCCAGATCGCTGGATTTTAGTTTTTTTTTTTTTTTTTTACATTATTTGTTGACTTATTGCTGTTAGCTTGTATGTATGTCTGGTGAAAATGTATGTGTTTGTTTTATTTTGTATCATTTTCCATATAATCAATTATTTTTTCTTAGGGGGAAATGATATACCTAAGTGAATATACATTGTTGAGTAACAACTAAGTCAAATAACGTCAATTGACTTACAGTTAAATCATTTAACGTCAATTGACTTAAAATTAAGTGAATATACCTTAAATCACGAGGATATAACTTAAATGACACGTTAAACTTATTTAATTGAGAATACCCTAAATCACTAACAACTACGTCATTTAACGTCAATTGACTTAAACATAACTAAATATACCTTAAATCACGAGGATATAACTTAAATGACACGTTAAACTTATTTAATTGAGAATACCGTATATCACTAACAACTACGTCATTTAACGTCAATTGACTTAAAAATAAGTAAATATACCTTAAATCACGAGGATATAACCTAAATGACACGTTAAACTTAATTAATTGAGAATACCCTAAATCACTAACAACTACGTCATTTAACGTCAATTGACTTAAACATAAGGAAACATACCCTAAATCACGGGGATATAACTTAAATGACACGTTAAACTTATTTAATTGAGAATACCCTAAATCACTAACAACTACGTCATTTAACGTCAATTGACTTAAACATAAGTAAATATACCTTAAATCACGAGGATATAACCTAAATGACACGTTAAACTTAATTAATTGAGAATACCCTAAATCACTAACAACTACGTCATTTAACGTCAATTGACTTAAACATAAGGAAACATACCCTAAATCACGGGGATATAACTTAAATGACACGTTAAACTTATTTAATTGAGAATACCCTAAATCACTAACAACTACGTCATTTAACGTCAATTGACTTAAACATAAGTAAATATACCTTAAATCACGAGGATATAACCTAAATGACACGTTAAACTTAATTAATTGAGAATACCCTAAATCACTAACAACTACGTCATTTAACGTCAATTGACTTAAACATAAGGAAACATACCCTAAATCACGGGGATATAACTTAAATGACACGTTAAACTTATTTAATTGAGAATACCCTAAATCGCTAACAACTACGTCATTTAACGTCAATTGACTTAAAATTAAGTGAATATACCTTAAATCACGAGGATATAACTTAAATGACACGTTAAACTTATTTAATTGAGAATACCCTAAATCGCTAACAACTACGTCATTTAACGTCAATTGACTTAAAATTAAGTGAATATACCTTAAATCACGAGGATATAACTTAAATGACACGTTAAACTTATTTAATTGAGAATACCCTAAATCGCTAACAACTACGTCATTTAACGTCAATTGACTTAAAATTAAGTGAATATACCTTAAATCACGAGGATATAACTTAAATGACACGTTAAACTTATTTAATTGAGAATACCCTAAATCGCTAACAACTACGTCATTTAACGTCAATTGACTTAAAATTAAGTGAATATACCTTAAATCACGAGGATATAACTTAAATGACACGTTAAACTTATTTAATTGAGAATACCCTAAATCACTAACAACTACGTCATTTAACGTCAATTGACTTAAACATAACTAAATATACCTTAAATCACGAGGATATAACTTAAATGACACGTTAAACTTATTTAATTGAGAATACCCTAAATCACTAACAACTACGTCATTTAACGTCAATTGACTTAAACATAAGTAAATATACCTGAAATCACGAGGATATAACTTAAATGACACGTTAAACTTAATTAATTGAGAATACCCTAAATCGCTAACAACTACGTCATTTAACGTCAATTGACTTAAACATAAGGAAACATACCCTAAATCACGGGGATATAACTTAAATGACACGTTAAACTTATTTAATTGAGAATACCCTAAATCACTAACAACTACGTCATTTAACGTCAATTGACTTAAACATAAGTAAATATACCTGAAATCACGAGGATATAACTTAAATGACACGTTAAACTTAATTAATTGAGAATACCCTAAATCGCTAACAACTACGTCATTTAACGTCAATTGACTTAAAATTAAGTGAATATACCTTAAATCACGAGTATATAACTTAAATGACACGTTAAACTTAATTAATTGAGAATACCCTAAATCGCTAACAACTACGTCATTTAACGTCAATTGACTTAAAATGAAGTGAATATACCTTAAATCACGAGTATATAACTTAAATGACACGTTAAACTTATTTAAGTGAGAATACCCTAAATCGCTAACAACTACGTCATTTAACGTCAATTGACTTAAAATGAAGTGAATATACCTTAAATCACGAGTATATAACTTAAATGACACGTTAAACTTATTTAAGTGAGAATACCCTAAATCGCTAACAACTACGTCATTTAACGTCAATTGACTTAAAATTAAGTGAATATACCTTAAATCACGAGGATATAACTTAAATGACACGTTAAACTTATTTAATTGAGAATACCCTAAATCACTAACAACTACGTCATTTAACGTCAATTGACTTAAACATAACTAAATATACCTTAAATCACGAGGATATAACTTAAATGACACGTTAAACTTATTTAATTGAGAATACCCTAAATCACTAACAACTACGTCATTTAACGTCAATTGACTTAAACATAAGTAAATATACTTGAAATCACGAGGATATAACTTAAATGACACGTTAAACTTAATTAATTGAGAATACCCTAAATCGCTAACAACTACGTCATTTAACGTCAATTGACTTAAACATAAGGAAACATACCCTAAATCACGGGGATATAACTTAAATGACACGTTAAACTTATTTAATTGAGAATACCCTAAATCACTAACAACTACGTCATTTAACGTCAATTGACTTAAACATAAGGAAACATACCCTAAATCACGGGGATATAACTTAAATGACACGTTAAACTTATTTAATTGAGAATACCCTAAATCGCTAACAACTACGTCATTTAACGTCAATTGACTTAAAATGAAGTGAATATACCTTAAATCACGAGTATATAACTTAAATGACACGTTAAACTTATTTAAGTGAGAATACCCTAAATCGCTAACAACTACGTCATTTAACGTCAATTGACTTACAAATAAGTCAATAAACCTTAAATCACGAGTATATAACTTAAATGACACGTTAAACTTATTTAATTGAGAATACCCTAAATCGCTAACAACTACGTCATTTAACGTCAATTGACTTAAAATTAAGTGAATATACCTTAAATCACGAGTATATAACTTAAATGACACGTTAAACTTAATTAATTGAGAATACCCTAAATCGCTAACAACTACGTCATTTAACGTCAATTGACTTAAAATGAAGTGAATATACCTTAAATCACGAGTATATAACTTAAATGACACGTTAAACTTATTTAAGTGAGAATACCCTAAATCGCTAACAACTACGTCATTTAACGTCAATTGACTTACAAATAAGTCAATAAACCTTAAATCACGAGTATATAACTTAAATGACACGTTAAACTTATTTAATTGAGAATACCCTAAATCGCTAACAACTACGTCATTTAACGTCAATTGACTTAAAATTAAGTGAATATACCTTAAATCACGAGTATATAACTTAAATGACACGTTGATAACCTAAATCACACATTAAACTTAGTCAAACTAATTATACCTATTAACTTAAATAAACCCTTAAGTCAACTATGAGTGGGCGGGAACCACTAGTGATTTCCCTCCCTTTTTGCCGTTTTTAGCATTAGCAAAAGGCATTCCTTTTGTCTATTTTCTGAGTCAGAACTCACAACCCACGCAGCTTGTTGGTGAAGAGCTCCACCTTCCATTCTTCCCTTTGATCTGCCCACCCACCTGTCAAAGGTAACAAATTGACTATCTGTATTCTGTATTCAGCATATAATTAGTAATTAGTAACACATATTTCAGCTTTGAAGATTATTTCAGCTTTGCCGAAACCTTAGCTAGACTGCTGTCCAGACAACTACGTTCTTGATTTTAATGTTCATCAATTACATCTTGAATTCTGAAGCTAGCTAGGATTTATCAAAGTGTGGTTACAGACAAGAGATCACTCACTAAGTGTAAATAAAAACTACAGCATGTATATGAGTTGTAAGAGTTGTATGATTTGGAGCAGATATATATATATATATAGATAGATGTCCCTTTCCATGTTCGATATACCATATCGAAACCCTGCTGCTTGAATCTATATGTGGGGAAAAATTTTTTGTAGCAGAAACAGATGCTTACAGCACAAATAGTGTGTGGGACATTATTGTAGCAGAAATTTTTTTGATGCAGAAACGTTAATGGTTTACCAGTAAGCTACGTTGCTACTAATATACAAACTAATGGGACATTATTGATTTGCTTGTAAATTGCAGCCAGGAATTAACTGAGATAACAAAGTATGAGACAGCAGATTTGCGGTTCAAAACGAAATGCAGATGATCTCCAGGGATTTGGTCAAAACTTGCTGAATCCCGATATGGATGATTGGATGTTAAATGCTGTCCTTGGGGCTGCAAACAGTCGAGACCGGGCTGAGCAGGATGAAGATGTGGTTGTTTCCCGTAGAAGGCTGAATCCGGGTGATGACTCACGTTTTTCCCATGGAGTCGTGAATAACTCCCAACTGATTGTAGAAGAGTTTGATGACGTCGATTACGGTGATGAATACGATGACGATGTAGTTGAACGTGATGTCCACATTCCATCTTATTCAAACAGAAATAACAGGCGGGGAGGTGCATATCGGGTGAACAATCGAGGAAGTGGCTGTGAAAATCATCAAACCCGAAGGAATTATGAAGCTGATAATGGGCAAGCCTATCCTGCACGTAGAATAACTATCAGAAGGACTTCTAATGGTGGCAGCCAGCATAATCCTCGAGAGGTAGGTAATTCGTCGGGTCGTGTAAACGTCCCGAGTAGTGGGGACAATATTGAAGCCAACCGATCGACTGAATCATCTGATGTCCGTAATGGTTCTAATCAACAAGTAACAACAAGGCCGGCTCGTGGAATCAGTATGGGTAAGTTTGGTGGGATGGGGTCCTCAGATGGTGCGAAGGAATCACTACTCATTCTACATGGAAAGTAAGTACGAGCCAAATCTGATTCATAGTTCTGTCTTTTCAGCACACTTAATTGCATATAGCTGAATAACAATATGATTGCATTTTAAATGTAGAATTGCACCAAACGCAGCTATACGGGATTTGACAGTTGCACTAAGAGGTAATTGGCCTGGACCATTTACCAACTGGACAGATGTTCCGGAATCAACAAAGGATGACTTGTGGAAGATTTATAAGGTTAGTTAGTTGGTTGATTTGACTCATGTTTAAGCATTCATGATGTAACTGATCTGATTTAATACAGATGCTTGTCTACAACATCGTTTGATTATGCAGAGTATGTGGAGTGTGCCAGAGGAGGAGGATAGGCTATATTTCAAAGCATTCAACAAAAGCATGGGCGAACGTTACAGGAGCGTGCTAGCAATTGCAAGGAGGGATGCCATGAAAGCAGCCAAATCTGCAGAAATCACAGATTGCATCGACTACAAGCCTAAATGGATCAAACAAGTGCATTGGGTGGGGTTAATCAGCATCTGGTCCAAAGAAAAGTGGCAGATCGTGGCTGAAAAGAATAAGAAAAACAGAAACACGGAGAAGGAGGGCGGTGTAGGGAAACACAGCGGTGGATCTGTTTCGTTTGCAGAGCACGAATTAAGAATGGTTATGCATTTGCTGTATCGACATTTTGTTTGATATAACTAATACATGAAGTTTCAAATTAATTGTTTCCCTAACTTGTAGGCTGAAGAGCTTGGGAGGCCACCAACAAAGGAGGAGTTGTTCTTGCAAATGCATCGAGGCAAGGGTGAAGTGAGTGATTTCATAGACAGACGTTCAGCACACGTCATGGTAACCACTGTTTCAAACTTGAACTGCGTGTTGTTAACTTTTGGAAGTTGATCGAATTTGGTTTTTATTTACCGTTCGATGTTTTTTGTGTTGCAAGGAAACCTATAAAGCTCTGATGCTGGAAAAATACAAGACAGCTGAATCTGTTGAAGAAGCAGGATGGGATGCTGCCCTATGGAAGAAAGCTACCGGCTCCCTTAAGAATAAGGGCTGGATATACGGTATTGTTCAAACCAGGAAAAGGGACTATCCACCATCGCTCACTGGAGGTGTGGGGTCTATACAAGAACAGCAGTTATGATCGGCATTGAATCAATTCCGAGCTGAGTGGATTGAGGAGATTGTCACTGCCGTTGTTGCAAAGTTAGGTCAGCCGTCTTCCCCCTGTGTGGACACACATAACGTGGGCTGTGCTGATCGAGCGGACCAAGTTTAACGCTCGCGTACAAGACAACTTAGTTGGTTAACATTTTGGGGACAACAATTCTTAGTAGGATGTATATTTTGGGGATGTGGTATAAACGTATTAAAAAACCACAATACGTGCATGAATTTGATTCAACACTCATAAATTCATGCAAGTATTGTAGTTTGTTAATACATGGTATGCCATGGTGTTTTGCAGACAAAGTCAGATAGGCATGCAAAAACTTATTTTGTGGAACATGCTAATAGTTTGTCACAATGTCTGTATTCTGTTTAAGTTAACCATTACTGAATGATCCACACAGCTCAGTGGAAGAACAGCACTGTCATAACAAACAGATCAAAGGATCAAATCCCAGTAGTTACACGGTTTTACCTATTTTGGTCCTTAATTGCATATCCAGAGTAGTCACTAATAACCAATCTCAATATAACCATTCAACTTGTTCTTACTGAATGACTCACACAGCTCAGTGGAAGCAGTCGAACATCAAACTGAAAGATTGGAGGTTCAAAACTCAGCAGATACATGGTTTAGACGTTTTTGGTCTACGATTCATATCCAGATTAGTCTCAACATACAAACTGAAACATTCCAAGTTCAAAACTGCTCGGTGGAAGCAGTCCAACATACAAACTGAAACATTCCAAGTTCAAGACTGCATATTTTGCAGGACCACATCTGCTATATAACAAACAACATACCGTAGTCTGTTTTTTTTTTTTCCCCCAAAACACACAAAATAAGTTGTTCACTGCTAAATATACAGCTTAAACAACTACAATCTCAGAATGACATCAACTCTTAAACAATCTAAGCAATCAAACAGCTAGCAAACGTCACACCAGCTATTAAAGAACCTAATCAGACTCAACAGTGTCATCCGAGTGACTTTCCCCACCAGCTGAATTTTCCCCTCCTGCGAAAGCATGAAAGCTACTACCTGCTGCTTGTTCTCTTGTCAGCCCATCAAACTGAAGCACAACACTTAGCTCAATTGGTGGAACCTCCGCAAATTGTCCAGGATCTATCAGAATGGCTGTGTTATCAAGCTCTTCCTGAAGGTCCAAAGCAACCTCATTTTCCATATGTTCAGCCTGGAAACTGCTCGACTCATCGTCTGCCGCAGAGGAATCCGTACCCCCCGTAATGTCATATTTACCCGTCGATTTTCCCTTACAGACAACAACCCAATCCTTCCTTTGCCTCCGGCCTCCTGGATACCCAAGATAGAAGACTTGTTCAACTTGACTCGCTAAAACAAATTTCTCGTCAGTTGGATAGCAAGACCGAGGGTCTAACTCTACAAATCCAAGTCTTGGATGTATTCGCATCTTCGTCGTCGTGTCATACCAATGACATTTCAGTAAGCACACACTATTACGACTACCAAGGTATTCCACTTCCCATATTTCATCAATCGCACCGTAGTAGTTGTTGTAATCACCACCCCCACCACACTGACCTTTCACGCACACACCGGAGTTTGCTCTTATCCGTTCTCTTCCATGCTCACGTGTGTGAAAGTTAAATCCATTTGTAAAGCATCCATTATAGGTCTTCACGATGGTACTGGGTCCCCTACTTAGTTCGTAAACGCCTTCAGGAACTTCATGTATGTGATATTCAACCTTCAATTATTCAACTATTAATACACAATTTGAAAAATCTTTCAAATGCACAAACAATTATAACAACACTTTCATACTAACATATTCTTTCAACCAATCAGCAAATGATGTGTGGAGGAGCATGTCGAGTACTTGAGGTGTCATATCCACGTGTTCTTGCCTCATCGCATCCTCGAATAACCTGTACGAGGTTAGGTAAGTCTACTGGTAGTGGAAACCAATCAAACTGAAAAAATAGATGATAGGCATAGCCATTAGATTACCCAATGTATGGCGACAGTTCTAATGTATTAAGTATAACATAGGTGTGTGCTGCCTCAACATCTGAAGCTGGCATGAAAGTGCGACTACGCGGCCCATAGAGTTGGATTGGATGTCGAAATACAGATAGTCTATGCTCACCAACAGGTACACCACCATCATCATTCCGTGGGCCTCTATTGATCCTTGAATCAATGCCGTCCGCAAAGTAGAATGAACAAAAAGTTGATGTCTCTTGGATAATGTAGGCTTCACAAATTGATGCCTCGACATGAGCCTTGTTCCCAACCTTTTTCTTCAAACCGTGGAGAAACCTGAAAACACAAGTAATGCCATATGATGTTAAACGAAAACATGAATGGTCGGGATGTGCTGACTAGTTGATGTACCTTTCAAATGGATACATCCAGCGATACTGAACGGGTCCTCCCAACTCAGCCTCTAGTGGAAGATGCACCAGGAGATGCTCACTAATATCAAAAAAACCAGGTGGGAAAATCTTTTCTAGTTTGCACATGGTTTCAACTATTTGCACTTTCAGTTCTCTAATACGAGCTACGTCCACAACACGGCTGCAAATATCTCTGAAAAAACATGTTAACTCAGCAAGGGCTTCCCAAATTGGGTCTGGAACCATATCTCGAAGTGCTACAGGTAGTAACATCTGTAGCATAATATGACAGTCGTGACTCTTCAGTCCTGTTATTTTGACCTCTTCCACGTTTGCACACCTTGAAATGTTTGAGCCGTAGCCATCCGGGAGTTTCAACTTCTTAAGCCATTTGTAGATATCGCGTTGTTGCTTCCGAAGTAGACAATAAGCTGCTTTGGGTTTATACACCTTCCCAGACCGTTCTTGCAACTCAAGCTCTGGACGATTACATAACATGGCCAAGTCCATCCTCGCTTTAGCGTTGTCCTTTGTCTTGCCTTTCACGTCCATCACAGTGTTGAACACGTTCTCAAATACATTCTTCTCGACGTGCATCACGTCAAGGTTATGCCTAATCAACGCTGTTCTCCAGTATGGAAGTTCCCAGAATATGCTCCTCTTTTTCCAGTTGTGGTCCTTGCCATATCCGGGAATTTTATCACTCTTGTGGTGTTTGCCGAACGTCACATCTGGTAGCAAAGAGACCGAAGCAAAGACTTCCTCCCCGGATAGTATTGGCGGTGGTGCTTCATCAACAATAACTCCTTTCCGGAAAACATCGGCTTGAAACCTAAAAGGGTGGTCTTCGGGAAGAAACTTGCGATGACAATCAAAATGACATGCCTTCCCACCGTGCTTAAGTGTAATGGCATTCCCTAAATGCATACAATAGGGGCAAGCCATTTTCCCCTGAGTACCCCACCCAGATAACATTGCATAGGCTGGTAAGTCGCTGATTGTCCACATAAGGGCAGCCCGCAATGTGAATCTCTCTTGGCGTGACGCGTCATAGGATGGTACACCATCAAACCATAGTGAAGTTAATTCATCCACTAACGGCCTCAAGAACACATCAATATCTTTACCTGGATGACTTGGCCCGGGAATAACCATATTCAAGAACATATATGGCTCTTTCATGCACATCCACGGTGGTAGATTGTACACCGTCAGAATTACAGGCCAGCATGAGTACGGAGCTCCATAGTGATCGAACGGTGTAAACCCATCTGTACAAAGGCCTAGTCGTACATTCCGTGGTTCCAAAGCAAATTCCTCGTGTGTTCTATCAAAGTGTTTCCATGCTTCGCTATCAGATGGATGTCCCATAGTTCCACTTCGAGAACGGTGCTCGTTATGCCAAGTCATGTGGGGGGCTGTCTTCGTCGACATATACAAGCGCTGCAACCGTGGAGTGATGGGTAAATAACGGAGAACTCGATGTGGAATGCCCTTTTTTCTACCAGATGGGGGAACTTTGTATCTGTCATGATGGCAAATGCGGCAGCTAGTCAAGTGCATGTCCTCTTTATAGTACAACATACAGCCGTTAATGCATGAATGTATCTTCACATACCCAAGGCCGAGCTTTCCCATTTTCTTCTTGCATTCGTAAAAGTTCTTGGGGAGCTTATGGTCGACCGGTAGTATTTCTCCTATTGTTTTCAAAATACCGTCGAAAGTCCGTGCACTAACATGACCTTCTGATTTTGTGTTCAGGAGTTGAGACATAGCAGATAGCACTGTATGATTCGGGCAACCATCGTACAGAGGTGTCTTCGCATCTCTCAACAAAGCATCGAAACTTTCCTTATCAAAGGTAGGCACATCGGTGTCGTCGTGGAGAGGATCTGCATTGGCTCCCATTGCATCAATGACCAACTGTTCATACTCGGTTTGATAATCTCCACCTCCAACGGTTTGGCCACTATTGACTCCAACACCCCCTTCTACCTCCCCATGATGCGACCAAAAAGTATATCCTTCCTTAAATCCGTGATTGTATAAATGCACCTTCACAATTTCTAAATCCTCATAGTATCTATTCATGCATCTCACGCAAGGACACTTGATTTCAGTTACTGGTCCACATTCGCCGGAGTTGTTAACTGCAAATTGAATGAATGATTTCACACCATCCTTGAACTCGTCAAACAACGCACCATGTCGATCCTTTCGACGCCACATCCATGTGCGATCTTCGGCCATTTATCCGTCTTGCGCTTATGTATGCCCTGTCAGTAATAAAATATCTTCTGTAAGATAACCATAACATCGAACAACTACTAAGTCATCTCATTTATTTAGCCTTGCATATACAAAGTACAAACCAACCAGACTTTTTTTCAAATTCATGTACAACAACAAACATAAGTAAACCAACCACACATAATGTCATCATATACCAACCACATAAACCAATATTCTCTCTACGGCATATACACAAACACTTGGTGTGCACAAAAACTTTCATATTTCTATATATGTAACAAGTATTCTTTGATAGTTGAACACAAAAATTGAAAGAAGATGAATCAAAACCCAAGTTATGAGATCAAGTTGCATATAATTACCTGCAAATAATTGTTACCCACCCACTGCAGAATGTTTCTTCTACGCAGCACTCTGAGAAAAGCAGCAGCTCAGCTACCTCTCTGTAAATCTGTAATAATGGGGTGTTTGGTCGTTTTGAAAGTAAATGCAAGACCCGCAAATAATTAAATCAACTACAAATGACTGCGTAAAGTTAACGGATGATACCACTTAGCCCAGTGGTAACGCGCTCATATTCTGCCATATTGCTGATGGTAGCAGGTTCGATACTCTGCAATGACTATATTTTTTTCTTATTATCACAAATAGTGGGGTCGTTTATAATTCGTATCTTGGTCGTGTCAGATTTTGTTTTATCAACGAATTGTGCACGATGTACGCCTATGTCAGATCCCTCGTGTCAAAATCGTCCCAAACAGTCGTTTACATTTGAAACGAGGTAACACTCCGTGTCTGTACACGTGCTAAACATTACCTCGTGCCTAATCCAACTCAAACACGTCCCAGTTTGAAACGACTAAATACCCCGTGTCAAAGTTCGTTTTATTTGACCCTGATTTCTTGTAGTGTCATGTATTACCTTAAAATTTTAGAATAATTGCTTGGTTAGTTTGAAACTTTCATATGAAACTTTCTATATATCATCATACAACATTTGTCAAAATTATAATCCAAATTTATATTTCATCATTTTCCTAATTAATAATGATATAATGTGTATATATATATATATATATTCTATTTGAAATATAATATAGGTTTAGGGTTAGGTAAATTATAAAAAAAAAAACATCTACTTTGACATTTTTTTTTCTTCAAAATATAGCTCAAAAACAGCACTCATGTACTGTTTAAAATCGCCCCAGATTTAGCAACTTTTTTCAAATTCTGTTTTACTAACGGTTAAACGCTTATATTTCACGGCTAAATGACTATGGCATGGACGATAAATGTCACATTACATTAATATTAGTGTTATTACTGATTATTTATGTTGAATATATTTTTATAATTTTTTTGCTTAAGAAATATAGCTTTATAATTTAAAGAATAATTTAATATTATATTACTGTCACACATGTAAATCTTTACATGTTCATCTGCATAGCTAACATAGTTTTTCTTCTCTACAAATTATAAATATTTGGATTTTTATATTATCTATCTTTATAATTAAATAAAATCGAGTTAAATCTATATTTAAAAACTATAATATATTTTATTCGTTACCAAAAAAAATATATAATATATTTTATTAATATAATTAAAAACTCAAAAAATATATATTACTATCTATTTTATTTTATATAGCCTATGTTTAATGAGAAAATACAAAATAACAATTTTTAAACTCAGCCCGATGCGCGCGATAGATCTAATTAGTATTAAAACTTGGGATATAATCAAGATTTATGAAAAAAAATCACATGTATTCTTCATGCAAAAAAATATTTAAAAAAATATAAAATTAAAATTGGGACAAGGGAAAATGTAAAACATAATAATTGTTTTTTTTATTTTTTATGGAAAATGGTCATTAGTCCCTCATATAATATCACATTCTCCTAATTAAAAATATATTTCGTCAAGATTTAATGGGAGTAGTTTCGAATTTTGCACTAAATATTAAACCGTTAATCGTATTCTTCTTTAAAAAAATAGTATAAAATAGAAAGAAATATGAGATACTTCATTGTAAAACTTGTTAGTCGAAAACTACATACATTTTGAGCTACTTGTTTTATGTTTGCACGATACCACCTGTACTATATATGTCATCATCACACACTATATATAGAGCGTATAACACCCATCACCTTAATTACCAAGAAAGATTTCAGATATGGAGGTAACAACAACACAACATGGTAGAAAACAAGGAGGGCTCATCACAATGCCTTTCATATTAGGTATATATATAAAATTCATATATTTGCTTTTGAATATATGTATATTTCATAATTTTCTTCTTATATTATATGTATAATTTGCAGCGAATGAAGCGTGTGACAAGTTAGCGATAGTGGGGTTTCATGGGAATATGTTAAACTACTTGACTAGGCAGCTCCACATGCCATTTACTAAAGCCGCCAATACAATATATTACTTTGGTGGCACTGCCAGCATCACCCCCTTGTTCGGCGCTTTCATCGCTGACGCCGTCGCCGGCCGTTTCTGGACTATCATCATCGCCTCCTTCATCTACGTTATTGTACATACTTTCCTCCCTCTCTCAACATTTGATTTGATCGAAGATATATATGGGTAAAATCGTATTTTTATAACTACTATTTAATCACATTAGGTCATGCTAAAATAATAAAACAGGCTTGTACTATTTAATAACATTCTGAAACAAACGTAAATAACAATTTGATCAAATATATATAATGATGATTAACTAACTAAAGAATGAATGTATACATGAGCAGGGTATGGTTTCCCTAACGCTATCGGCGACGCTACCGCAGTTACGGCCGCCGCCTTGTAAAGCTAAGGAGCAGTGTGAAGAAGCAAATTCGTTGCAGCTGGGCATTCTTTACGTATCCCTCCTTCTGGCAACAGTGGGGTCGGGTGGGATTCGGCCATGCGTGGTCAACTTTGGTGCCGATCAGTTCGACGAAACCGAGCCAGAGCAGAAAAAGAAGCTGTCCAAATATTTCAACTGGTACTACTTCGTGATGGGGGTGTCGGTGCTGTTGGCGGTGACGGTGGTGATCTATGTTCAGGACAACATCGGTTGGGGTTTGGGATTGGGGATACCGACAGTGCTAATGCTGTTGTCGTGTGTGAGTTTAGGTGCTGGGTACCCACTTTATCGGAAAATGGAGCCTGCCGGCAGCCCATTCACCAGGTTGCTGCAGGTGGGAGTGGCGGCGTTTAAGAAGAGGAAACTCAAACTGGATGATAATGATCGTCCGAGGTTGTTGTACCAGAACGACGAGCTCGATGCCCCTATTTCTACAGGCGGCAAGTTATTGCATACATCGCAATTCAAGTACGTTACAAACAATTCAAGTATCTCAAAATTTGGCAAGTAATTAACTAACCCAAAATATATATATATAATGAAGAAGAGAGTTAATAAGTATAAGGTGGATGGATGCAGATTCTTGGACAAGGCAGCCATAGTAGGAGAAGAGGATGAGAATGTAAAAGGTGGTCCAAACTTGTGGAGAATAAGCACGGTGCACAGAGTGGAGGAGCTCAAATCCATGATACGGATGACCCCCATATGGGCCTCTGGTGTTCTTCTATCCACCGCCTACGGCCAGCAGGGCACCTTCTCCTTCCAGCAAGCCACCACTATGGACAGACACCTTCTCACCAACTCCTCCTTCCAGATACCAGCTGGCTCAATGTCCCTCTTCACCATGCTCTCCATGCTCACCACCATCGTCTTCTATGACCGTGTTTTTGTCCCCGTTGCTCGCCGCTTCACCCGTCTTGATCGCGGTATCACCTACTTCCACCGTATGGGCATCGGCTTTGCCATCTCTATCTTCGCTACTCTTACTGCTGGTACGTCGTTAACTTTTTAAATTTGGCTACCCTGGACTTTTAATTTCAAATAAAATTGCTACTTCTTTTTCAATTTCCATCAAATTATTAGACAACAAATAAGCATATGTCCGTCACGTAGAGTAGGGTGTTAATTAAAAAAGGTTGCATTGTACAGGTTTTGTGGAAGTGAAAAGGAAGGGTGTGGCGGGGAGTTCGGTAGTGCCGATGTCGGTGTTGTGGCTGGTTCCACAGTACAGCCTCCATGGTTTGGCGGAAGCATTCATCTCGGTTGGTCAGCTGGAGTTCTTCTACGGGCAGACCCCAGAGAGCATGAGGAGCACTGCTACCGCCCTGATGTGGCTTTCCGGCTCGGTTGGGAGTTACGTCAGCGCCTTCATCGTAACCCTAGTCCACAAGTACACCAACTGGCTCCCCAATCACAACTTGAATAAGGCCAAACTGGAGTACTTCTATTGGTTGATCACTGCCTTACAGATTCTCAACTTCATCTACTACATCCTTTGTGCCAACTTCTACACTTTGAACCCACTTCACCTCAATCTCACCCACCAACACGACCACTCCCATCCTCAACACATCATCTCAACCCATCTTTAATTACCTACCCACCCACCTGCATCTTGTTCCTTCATTCATAATTATTAAGCTGTAACATACATATTACATATATAATATTTAAGGGAATGAATATAACATGCACTTGTTTATAAATACAAAAAATAATATATAGTACATGCCATATAATCTACTTCAAAGCATTACTATACTATGTATTATCAAATATGATTTATTAATACATGTATATATGACTCAATTACACATATTTTTACATTGACTCAATTATTACACATCTTTTACATATGTGAAATAGCATGATGGGGGATAAACGCGCATTAATCGATAGAATAACGAAATCAGACGCATACTCGAGGAAAAACTTCAATTTTCTCATATATCATCAACTAAATGCAAATTACGACAGCTACTATTGGCTTAAATACTGAAAACAGAAATCTTAACCTTAGGAAATAGCCGAAAATAACGACAAAATCCAAATAAATCGAAAAAAAAAAAAAGAAATAACACTAAAATGCGATTTTAACCCTCGAAACGATGGAATTAGGCCGAAAAGTAGCGCATCAATATTAAACGTTGTTTCCGCCCAAAAAATACTATTCACGTGCCAACATCCGACATTTAAAAGTCCGGGACAAAAAATTGCAGAATTTTCGAAATTGCAGAATTAATCGGTTCTGACCGCGTCAATATGACTCAATTATGCAACTCATTGTACTAGTTACTAACTAAACATGTCTTCCACCATGGAACCAAATACTACTTCATTAGGAATACATTTACAAGAATGCATTTACTTGCAAGTTCTCTTTATTGAAAAATAAGTTATACTGAGTTTTTTCCCCCTCTTTCTATCTTTTAAGTTGTTTAAATAATTTTTTTTCTTGCATTTTTTGTTTTTTTATTATAAAGTTTCAAGCTTTGTCTAATTCGTTTAAAATCCAATTTTTTCTAATTTTATTAGAAATTTTTAATATATTTTTTTCCTGTAACTTCATCTAATTTTTAAAAATGTACTCACATGTAAAACATATATATATACTAGTCATTTAACGAAAGTGTTACACGGGGTTCTAAATAAAATTTTATTTCATAATGTTGTTAATTTGAAATTTATACAGAAATTGACAAGGGACTTCATAACGTTGAGATAAGAAAGTCAAAAAACTGCTTGACAAAGAAGGTTAGACTATCAAAATAGTGCTAAGGGTGATCTCGATCTGCCAATCAAATCCTTCAATGACACCTTGGTAGGATGAAAAAGAAAGTTCTGGTCTCCACATCTTATACCTCCGGAATTGCTTACATAGACAAATCTTGGATAGAATTACCAAAGGCAATTGGAATCGTTGGCGGGGTTAGAGTGTCGGTAATTCCGGAGGATACCCACCCGGGTATTCCCCGTTCGTCCGGACTCCTATCTCCGGACGATATTTCGCCCGGGGTTCGCACTCGGAGGCCATTCTCACAACACTTAATCATATTAAGCTCACCTACGGTAGAACCGAGGACAAATGCACCATACATACGGTCAATACCAATTTATATTACAAGACTGCCACAACTGGACCAGGAGAGCATTGGAACCGGGGCGGTTCAATAGGAACTCTATAAATATGGACCTCCTCTCATCATTAAAAGGTAATCAATCGCTCTCTCTCTAAACTCATTTTATCTCTCTAAAGCTTATAGTCATTTAAGCATCAGAGTGGGCTTACCGGGAACTCCCCGGTGCCCATTTGCAGCTATCCAAAGGAGAGGAAACTGGAGTACGAGAAGAGGAAGCCCTTAAAAGAGCGAGAAGACAAGAAAAGAAGCCCACGAAGAGACCCGTTTGCAAACAGTGGTGCCGTCCGCTGGATTCAAACGAAAAGAAAGTAGCCTACTACATGCGCTCGATGACAGAAAACAAGAAGCAAGTAGGGAGGACAAGCAAGCAGATGCCCGCAGGAGAAAGCAAACAAGTACTTGTAGGGGGAAGCAGGCAGTCTCCAGTGGTAAGCCACCAGGAAACCATTGAAAGAGTACGTTAAGAAGTGAGAAATGAAGAACATTAACTCCCTGATGAGCAACATTCCTCAACAAACGCCCACCCAGAGCCAACAGTAAACCAGCCACAACCCCAACCACCCCGACAAGAAAGAACAAACCCTCAAACATACAACATCACCCCTGAACTAATAGCAGCCCTAGAGGACATGTTAGAAAGGAGGGAACGTATGAGGGCAAACCTAAGGCAGGAGAAGCCAAGGTACCATGTATCACCTCCAAGATCAATGGGGGGGGGGGGGGGGGGACATGAACAGGCACACACCCAATCCTACAATGAGCAAAATCAATGAAGGGAATATCCTCACTAGAGGAATTCCTATTACCAGGCGAACGCTGCCTAAGGGTATGCTAGACTCCAGAATGAAAGACAACAGAACATGGCCGCAATGGCTCTCACGAAGGGGGAGATAGAGGACCTGATAGCCAAGAAGATAAAAGATTTCAAGGGAAGAGCAATGCAGAAGCTAAGGGATAGGGCCTTACATTCTTTCACTCAAGAGCTTATCCATGTCATGATCCCACCGAATGTGGCACCTCGTCCAATTCCTAACTACGTCAGGAAAGGAGATCCAATACAACACATTCAAAAGCATGAATCATCGCTTCTGGGAAGAACCGCGAATGAGGATCACTACGCAATGCTATTCCCTCAACTTTCTCAGGAAACGCTTCATATTGGTTTTTCAGTCTACCTCAGGTATCAATTGCTTCATGGGCATATCTGAAAGACAGGTTTATCCAGCAATACCTAGGGGAGAGACAACTCTTGAAGGGTGACTCAGCCCTAGATGATGTGAGGCATGGATATGATGAATCTCTGGCAAGCTACTATACAATATTCAATCAGAACATTTCCGACATAGCAACAGAGCTCTCGGAAGGGGAGATATTGCGTGCTTTCATAAGGAAGCTTCACTGGCTGAAAGAGTCAAGGCGTATATCGATTTGGAACGTTCACAATCAAATCGGAAAAAAGGGAAATGAAGCCCCTACCCCAGACAACAACAAACTAGTAAAGGGAAAGCCACAATAACCACAACAGCCACCTAAAAGGCAGGCATGGATGCCACAAGGAGGAGCAAGGGCCAACGATCAAACAAGACCCCAAGACATTCACAACATTTTTTTCACCCCTCTCACAAGGGAGGCCTCAGTAATACTGCAGGAGATGAAGAGGCTCAACTTATGGATGTCTCCGATGGAAAAAAAGGAAGGGAAGAATGGGAAACAATATGGAACAATGGTGTGAGTACCATGATGTCAACTGGCACCACACTGATAATTGTTTCCACCTGCAGCGTTATATAGAGATTTACATCCAAGAAGGCATTCTAAAGAACTTTGTTAAAGATGAAACAAAGAGAGAATGAAGTCCCCCGCCAAGACACACCGCGAAAGGAAAGGAAAGGAAAGGAAAGGAAAGGGAAAAGAAAAGATGGATTCTCACCCCCACCAAATAGAAAATGAACTATCAATGTAATCCATGGTGGCATGGTAGCGAGTGGAGAAATTTCCACCTCAAGAGAGGTATATGTTGCCCAAGTGAATGAGATGCCTGTATCTGGAAAACGCCAAAGGCCAGCCGAGGACATGAAGATAACCTTTCAGACGAGGATCTAAAGTATGTGGTATACCCACACGATGACGCGTTGGTTATCACAGTGGATATCGCGGGATATGATGTGAAAAGAATGCTGGTGGACGGGGGAAGTTCCACAGACATCCTTCATATAGTTAAGGCAATCGGGAGAACAGAACGGGACCTCATGCCTGTAAACTTTCCACTAGTGATATTTGTATGGGCAATTACATTTCCTCTTGGGATAATAACCCTTCCGGTAAACTTCGGTGAAGGATGGACGTAGGTCCAACTAAAGGCAACATTCGTAGTGGTGGAGGAACTAGGAGCGTATAACGGAATACTAGGTCGCACAACCATCAACCCGAAAAGCATAATTCCATCCACTGTGCATCAAAAGATGAAGTTCTCAACACCGAATGGCATAGGAGAAGTTCTAGGAGATCAATCGGCCTCCAAGAAGTTCTACCTAAATGCCATGAGGAGGAGGGCTTGGCAGGGGTTACCTATAGCTTTCTTAGAAGCATCAGAGGGAAATTCGAACGGAGGAGGCAAACAAGGTTGGAAGGGAGTTTTGGGCATGGTAAAGGGGGCAGTAAGCCACCTTCTGAATGCAACAAAGGACATCTTTAGGAAAAGGAACAGGCAGGAGCCTCAAGAACAAACCATTGCTATGGAAGAATCGAAAGCAATTGAAGAAAGGAAAACAAGGAAGAGAAGGAGAAGACAGGATCATGAGTGTTTGGATGGCATCCAAAAAAAGGTAGAAGAGCTGATAAGAAGCTATTTTGTGCGGCTAGCAGTAGCAGCAGCGGACTTGAAAATTACCAAGAATGAATTTGTAAGAGCTTTTTTTAGGCGTTTGAGAAAGGACACTGAGGAGTACATCAGAGGAGACATGGGCATTGCTACTGTTGGATCACGGTGGAACTCTGGTACGGTCTTTGACGGCGATCCTAGCTCATTAGCTCCACGCAATCCTGCAAGAGGGGATAGACCGGGCGGTGACCCAGAATCCCTCTCCGATGCTTAAATGAGTATCTCGCGCGGACTGGCAAGCAGTAATCTCAAGTAATGTATTTAAACCTAAGTGATCCGAGGTGACCTCTTGCCCTTTTATAGGCAAGGAGATACCTCAGTTACCTGGTGAACCGTTGGGGGTGGTTAGCCCGTATCCCGCGTATCTCAGGTGTGATCCCGCCTATCTAGGCCATAATCTCGCTTATCTCGGCCGCGCCCCGCGTATCTCGGCCACGCTCCGTGTATCTTAACCACGTTCCGCGTATCTCGGCCACGCCCCGCGTATCTCGGCCTTATCCTCTGATAACGAGTCCCGACTAATATCGGGGACTCCAGAGGTATCTCGTTGTGTCACCGCTCGGGGCCCTTCGTCATCGTGACAGGGCCTATTGTTCTCAGGGATTCATCATCGGGGCCTATTCAGAGGCATCTTGTCGGGAGCGTTCAGCTCGCTTATCAGGTCCGACTCTGTCGGGACCTCTCATCCTCGGGCTTCCTTCGTCGGGATCCTTTGTCTGGGCCATCTTGGCCTTCGTTTAGGGCCCACCGGGCCTGTTTCCCGTTTCCTCACCGTTAACGGGCCTAACGGCTGTAGTCGAACCCATCATTTGCCCCCAAGACATGAGGGACTTTTAGTTCGTCGTGTCTTCCAACTCCCGAACTCCCGACATTGGAATCGGGGATCTTTCCCTTGGCATAGTCACTCAATACTAGTCCTCTCATTCACGTATCCTCAGTGCTTTGTGGATAACTGCCAAATCCGAGGGGACTCCTCGATTCCCAGTTCATTAAATGCAGCAGATAGTGAAGCGACGTTTTCGGCACTCGTGCCTGATTTTTCGCGCCTGTTTTTTTTTTTCTGAAAAGTGCTTTTCAGGCCGTTTCATCATTACGCCCGTTGTCCTTCTGCACGTTCCATCTCAACGGTCCAGATTAAAACTCTTCAACTTCGACGACTCGGATCGAAGTGTCCCTTCAACTCTCCCCTTTGCCTATAACACCCTAACCGTGGGTGTTGGATCACTTTTACCGTCTTCGAATTTTCAGGAGCAACCTTTGTGAATTCAAGCTTTTGCGATTCCGAAGACCATCAGCGTTTTTCCGACCATCTTTCGGCAGCGTTTAGTTCATTCCTTCAACCTCCAATTCATCATGTCTGGTAAGGATTTCTTCTTCGTTGCTTGCTTATCTTTTCCTTGTTTGTAGTTTTCCGAAAGTCCCACCGTGCCTTCCTTGCCATTGCTACTTTTCAGACAGTGGATCCAGCTCTGAGGGAAGAAAGCCCTTCAACTTTGATTATGCTTTGAATGAGATCTCTAGCACAGCTTATGATGCAGCTCTCCGGGAGGGATGCATCACTTCTACTTGGGAGCCTCGTTTCCCGTATCTCTGGCCTCGCCCCTCGGGTAACCCTGAGGTTACTCGTCCCCGAAAAGGGGAGGTATTTGTCTCTACGGGGCAAGTATCAGCGGGGATCAGATTCCCCTTCTGTGTTAATCTGGTCGAGATGTGCCAGCATTACAAAACTCATCCGACCACCTTCTCTCCGCACGCCATTCGCCTGTGGAATGCTTTCCAGGTCCTCTGCTTCCGACAGCGGTGGGTATACAGCCTCAAGCTCTTCAGGACCTTCTATGGGATGAAGTGCAACGAGGCGGGGGTTTGCGCCTTGTACCCCCGAATGCCGAAGTGGAACAAGGCACAACTTGGACGGTGCAACTGGACTAATGACACCTGGAAGGTGGTCAAGGGTCGGGGACTCCTGGTTGATACAGGGTCCGACAACAGTGGTTGGAAAAGGAACTACTTCTTCATTCAACACTCTTCGATCCCATGGCCCCGATGGGAGGTGGAAGCAGACTCCCCGCCTGCCTTCCACACCTATACCGACGAAGATTTCCAAACTCTTCAACTTATCCAGCTCTACCGATGGGGGGAGTCCTACACTCCCCTCGACGCCAATTCCCTCGTGGAGCGGGACCTGGTGAACGCCGGAGTCCGACTCCTCGATATAATCTCTGGGGGGCAGCTTTTCGACGGCCCCTCCAATGTGGTTCCCTGGGTAAACCTCTAACTCTTTTTTCGTTTACTGTTTGCAGCCAAGAAGGTATCTGTGTTGACCGATCTGTTCCTTAAGCAGGGGGAGACTGATGCCGTCTGCCCTTCGCGGAAGAGGAAGTCCGCCAAGAAGGCTGCTGCTCAGTCGGGGTCTCCTTCTGCGGAGCAACCTAAGCGGAAGCGCGTGGAACTGGACCAACTTTTCGACTTCCAGAACGCTGAAGAAGGTAAAAAGCTCCGTCTCGCTATTAAATCATATAGGAGGATGGTTCCGAGGGATTTGATTCCTTCGACCAGGGAGGCCCGTATTGCTGACGTTAGACGATTCCTTCGAGGTGAAACTCCTCGTGTCCTGAAGGCGGGCTGCTACCACTACCACGGGAAGGATCAATATGTCTCCCGACGTATTGTTTGATGTAAGAAACCTGATGAACTTCCTGATTACATTTCTGAAGCCTCTCATCCTCCAGGTGCAGGTCGTTCAGGAGCTCCGTCGGGCGCCGAAGCTTCCGCGGGTGCACCACCTTCCACAGGGGCGCCTCCCTCAACTGGGGAGAAAACCCCGACCGGCGAACAATTTCGTTGGGTGGAAACCTTGGACTCCTCCGAGGAGACTGATGAGGGTGGCTCCCTTCGTCGTCGTCGGAGGGCGGGGCAGTCCCCCTTGAAACTAACCTCTCAGGGGCTGCCCCCTTCCTCTTCTCCGCAGCAGCGACAGCCGTCGCCCATCCATGACTTCACTCCTTCCCCCGCCCGGGCCGAGCCGGAGGCGTGCCCCTCCACGACTCGTGCTGGCCCTCCTCCTGTCCCTCTCGACGGGAGTTTCTACAGGGCCTTCGACTCCTCGAAGGTGGATGCTCCCTGGACTCCAATCCAAACATTGCAAGGGGTCCAGCTTCGACAAGGGGACCAGCATGAGGACTTGGCTCTGCATCTACTGACAGGCTCGATCCTGCCCACCATGCGGTTCCTGATTTCCCTGAATCGGACGGCGATGCATCGGGATGTTCGAGAGATGTCCCTGCGTCGGATAGAGGTAATACCTCACTTCTCCTTCTTCATTGGTAAGGCTGGTTGTTTGTCCATTAACCACTTTTCTTTCTTCTATTGTAGGAGCTCGGGGACTTCAACCGTCTCTTTGGGTACCTCGTCGCCTATGATGAGTCTCGGGAGCGGGACCGGGCGGCCATCGATAAGCTTAAGGGGGATCTTGCGGCCTCCCAGTCTTCGCGGGGGAAACTTGCCAAGGAGCAGGCCATCCTCGACAAAAAGGTTCAGGACCTCCAAAAGCAGGTCGGGGATTTCGAGGGACTCCTGAGGCGGGAGCGTCAGGAGCGGCAGGCTGTTGAGGACAAGCTGGTCCTCGAGAAGAAGGCTCTAGAGGAGCAAGTCGCGGGGGTTCCTGCGCAGCTGGTCGCGGCTGAGGCCAAGGGCCGGGAGGATTATCGGGGGTCTGAAGACTTCCAGGCTGATGCTATGAAGTTCTTCGGCGCGGAGGTGGAGAACACTCTCTTCAATGCGGTTGAGGAGCTCCACCTGGAGTATGGCGACGCCATCAACTTCGACAAGTCTCCTTCTCTCGCTCCCTTCGCGAAGAAATATTTTGCTCTTTCTGAGGAGAGTGATGGGGGGAGTACTCCCGTGAATGATGCTCCGATAGTCGATCGTCCCGCGGCCGACCCTGTGGAGCCTTCTGTCGCCGACTTCGTGGACCCAGCTCCCGCCGATGCCGCTGACAAGGACCAAACCTAACTGCTTATCTTTAGAGTCCTTGTATTTTCTTCGCTTTTGTAATCGTCGGGCCTTTGAGCCCTTATCAATTATCAGACATCCTTAGTTCCGATTTTTTCGATGCACTTCTCCAAGTGGCTTTACTATACTTGCTTAGGTAGATACTTCGACACTCTAAGACATTCTCGTATGTTGGATCACGGTGGAACTCCGGTACGGATTTTAACGGCGATCCTAGCTCCTTCGCTCCACGCAATCCTGCAAGAGGGGATAGACCGGGCGGTGACCCAGAATCCCTCTCCGATGCTTAAATGGGTGTCTAGTACGGACTGGCAAGCAGTAATCTCAAATAGTGTAATTCAACGTAAGTCATCTGAGGTGACCTCTTGCCTTTTTATAGACGAAGAGATGCCTCAGTTACCTGGTGAACCGTTGGGGGTGGTTAGCCTGTATCCCGCGTATCTCGGGTGTGATCCCGCCTATCTAGGCCATGATCTCGCTTATCTCGGCCACGCCCCGCGTATCTCGGCCACGCTCCGTGTATCTTAACCACGTTCCGCGTATCTTGGCCACTCCCCGCGTATCCCGGCCTTGTCCTCTGATAACGAGTCCCGACTCCCGTCGGGGACTCCAGAGTTATCTCGTTGTGTCACCGCCCGGGGCCCCTCGTCATCGTGACAGGGCCTATTGTTCTTAGGGATTCATCATCGGGGCCTGCTCAGAGGCGCTTCGTCGGGAGCGTTCAGCTCGTTGGTCAGGTCTGACTCTGTCGAGACCTCTCATCCTCGGGTTCCCTTTGTCGGGATCCTTTGTCTGGGCCGTCCTGGCCTTCGTTTAGGGCCCACCGGACCTGTTTGCCGTTTCTTCATCGTTAAAGGGCCTGACGGTTGTACTCGAACCCATCATTTGCCCCCAAGACATGAGGGACATTTAGTTCGTCGTGTCTTTCAACTCCTGACTTCCCGATATTAGGATCGGGGATCTTTCTCTTGGCGCAGTCACTCAATACCAGTCTTCTCCTTCACGTTTCCTCAGGGCCCTTTATAACTGCCAAATCCAAGGGGACTCCTCGATTCCCCAGTTCATTAAATGCAGTAGATAGTGAAGCGACGTTTTCGGCCCTTGTGCCTGATTTTTCGCGCCTGCTCTTTTCTGAAAAGTGCTTTTCAGGCCGTTTCATCATTACGTCCGTTGTCCTTCTGCACGTTTCATCTCAACGGTCCAGATTAAAACTCTTCAACTTCGACGACTCGGATCGAAGTGTCCCTTCAACTGTCCTCTTCGCCTATAAAACCCTAGTCATGGGCACAGTTTAACTTTTACCGTTTCCGAATTCTCAAAAGCTCTCTGCAACTTCTCTGCGAATTCAAGCCCTGCAATTCCGAAGGTCTCAGAGTTTCTCCGGTCATCTTTCCGGCGACGCCCAGTTCATTCCCTCAACCTCCACTTCATCATGTCTGGTAAGGATTTTTCCTTCATTGCTTGTTCATCTTTTCCTTATTTATAGCTTTCCGAGAATCCCACTGTGTTTTTCTTGCCATTGTTACTTTTCAGACAGCGGGTCCAGCTCTGAGGGGAGAAAGCCTTTTAATTTTGATTATGCTCTGAATGAAATCTCCAATACTGCCTATGATGCAGCTCTCCGAGAGGGGTGTATCACTTCTATTTGGGAACCCCGTTTCCCGTATCCTTGGCCTCGCCCCTCGGGTATCCCTGAGGTTACTCGTCCCCAAAAAGGGGAGGTATTTGTCTCTACGGGGCAAGTATCAGCGGGAATCAAATTCCCCTTCTGTGGTAATCTGGTCGAGATGTGCCATCACTACAAAACTCATCCGACCACCTTCTCCCCACATGCCATTCGTATGTGGAATGCTTTCCAGGTCCTCTGCTTCCGATAGAAATGGGTCTACAGCCTCCAACTCTTCCGAACTTCCTACGGGATGAAGTGCAACGAGGCTGGGGTTTGCGCCTTCTATCCTCGGATGCCCAAGTGGAGTAAGCAGCAGTTTGCACGGTGTAACTGGACCAATGACACCTCGAAGGTGGTCAAGGGTCAGGGACTCCTGGTTGACACGGGGTCCGACAACAGTGGTTGGAAGAGGAGCTACTTCTTCATCCAACACTCTTCGATCCCATGGCCCCGATAGGAGGTGGCAGCAGACTCCCCACCTGCCTTCCACACCTATACCGTCGAAGATTTCCAAACTCTTCAACTCATCCAGCTTTACCGATGGGGGGAGTCCTACACTCCCCTCGACGCCAATTCCCTCGTGGAGCGGGACCTGGTGAACGCCGGGATCCGACTCCTCGATATAATCTCTGGGGGGCAGCTTTTCGACGGCCCTTCTAATATGGTTCCCTGGGTAAACTTCTAACTCTTCTTCGTTTACTGTTTGCAGCCAAGAAGGTATCTGTGCTGACCGATCTGTTCCTTAAGCAGGGGGAGACCGATGCTGTTCGCCCTTCGCGGAAGAGGAAGTCCGCCAAGAAGGTTGCTGCTCAGTCGGGGTCTCCTTCTGCGGAGCCACCCAATCTGAAGCGGGTGGAGCTGGACCAACTCTTCGACGTCCAGACTGCTGAGGAAGGTAAAAAGCTCCGACTCGCTATTAAATCGTATAGGAGGATGGTCCCGAGGGATTTGATTCCTTCGACCAGGGAGGCTCGTATTGCTGACGTTAGACGGATCCTTCGGGGCGAAACTCCTCGTGTCCTGAAGGCGGGCTACTACCACTATCATGGGAAGGATCAATACGTCTCCCGACGTATCATTTGGTGTAAGAATCCTAATGAACTCCTTGACTACATTTCTGAAGCCTCTCGTCCTCCAGGTGCAGGTCGCTCGGGAGTTCCATCAGGTGCTGAAGCTTCCGCGGATGCACCGTCTTCAACAGGGGTGCCTCCCTCAACTGGGGAGAAAACCCCGACCGGCGAACAGTTTCGTCGGGTGGAAAGCTTGGAATCCTCCGAGGAGACTGATGAGGGTGGCTCCCTTCGTCATCGTCGGAGGACGGGGCAGTCTCCCCTGAAACCAACCTCTCAGGGGCCGCCCCCTTCATCTTCTCCGCAGCAGCGACAGCCGTCGCCCATCCACAACTTCACTCCTTCCCCCGTCCGGGTCGAGACAGAGGCATGCCCCTCCACGTTTCGTCCTCCTCCTCCTGTCCCTCTCGATGGGAGTTTCTATAGGCCCTTCGACCCCTCACAAGTGAATGCCCCCTGGACTCCCATCCAGACACTGCAAGGAGTCCCGCTCAGACAAGGGGAGCAGCCCCAGGACCTGGCCCTGCATCTGCTGGCAGGCTCGATCCTGCCCACCATGCGGTACCCGATTTCCCTGAATCGGACGGCCATGCATAGGGAGGTCCGAGAGATGTCCCTGCGTTGGATAGAGGTAAAATTTCGCTCCTCCCTCTTCGTTGGTAAATCTGGTTGTTTGCTCATTAACACTTTTTTCTCTTATTGTAGGAGCTCGGGGACTTCAACCGTCTTTTTGGGTACCTCATCGCCTATGATGAGTCCCGGGAGCGGGACCGAGCAGCCCTCGACAAGCTCAAGGAGGATCTTAAGGCCTCCCAGTCTTCGCGGGGGAAACTTGTCAAGGAGCAGGCTTTCCTTGACCAAAAGGTTCGGGACCTCCAGAAGCAGGTCGGGGACTTTGAGGGACTCCTGAGGCGGGAGCGACAGGAGCGGCAAGCTGCCGAGGATAAGCTGGTCCTCGAGAGGAAGGCTGCTGAGGACAAGCTGGTCCTCGAGAAGAAGGCTCTGGAGGAGCAAGCCGCGGGATTTCCTGCGTAGCTGGTCGAGGCGGAGGCCAAGGGCCGGGAGGATTATCCGAGGTCTGAGGACTTCCAGGCCGACGCTATGAAGTTCTTTGGCGCGGAGGTGGAGAACACTCTCTTCAATGCGGTTGAGGAGCTCCACCTAGAGTATGGCGATGCCATCAATTTTGACAAGTCTCCTTCCCTCGCCCCCTTCGCGAAGAAATACTTTGCTCTTTCTGAGGAGAGTGATGGGGGGGAGTACTCCCGCAATTGCCGAAGACGCAGCAGAGGCCTCGATAGTCGATCCTCCCGAGGCCAACCCTGTGGAACCTTCTTCTACCGACTCCGCGGACCCAGCTCCTGCCGATGTTGCCGACAAGGACCAAGCTTAACCGTTTATCTTTAGAGTCCTTGTATTTTCTTCTCTTTTGTCATCGTCGGGCCCTTGAGCCCTTATAATTATCAGACTTTCTTAGTTCCGATTCTTTCGTTGCACTTCTCCCAGTGGCTTTACTATACTTTCTTAAGTCGAAACCTCGTACATCACTTAAGACGATTTACTAACTTGCACCACTTAAGGCGACTTATCATCATGCACCGCTCAAGGCGACTTTTTCCGTGCACCACTTAAGGCGACTTAATATTATTTAGAGTAAATCTAAGAATCACGCATCACTTAAGACGACTTAATATCGTGCACCACTCAAGGCGACTTTATATCGTGCACCACTCAAGGCGACTTTATATCGTGCACCACTTAAGGCGACTTTTCAACTTGTGTCACCTAAGGCGACTTAACATCGTGCACCACTCAAGGCGACTTTATATCATGCACCACTTAAGGCGGCTTTTCAGTACTTAGAATGAATCTAAGGATCGTGCACCACTCAAGGCGACTTTTCTCGTGCACCACTCAAGGCGACTTTGACACTTAGCATAAATCTAAGGATAACTCTGATTGGAAGCAACCTCTTTATTTATTGACGGCACAAAATTGGCTTACATCGAATTAAACGATAAACAGCATACACCACTTAAGGCGATTTTACATCGGGCACCACTTAAGGCGACTTTCATCAGGCACCACTTAAGGCGACTTTCATCAAGCATGATGTTTCTTCAAGTGTTAGCCACTAAAAGAATGCTTCAATGCTCTGCCATTGAGGTCTTCCAATTTGTACGCATTTGGAGCTGGCATCCCCACGACCTTATAAGGTCCTTCCCATTTTGGTGACATCTTGTTGATTGGATCCAAAATGGTAAACTCGTTGCGACGCCAAACCAGCTCCCCGACGAAGAATTGTCGGGACTTTACTCGCCGATTGTAGTACCTGGCCGTCGCCAAACGCATTCGAGCTTGGACTTCATCGGCTTCCCGCCTCTTCTCTTCAAGCAAGTCCAAGTCCAGACGTCTCATCTCATCATTCGTCAGAGGCTCGTAATATCTCATCCGATGGGACGCCACAGCTACCTCCACCGGGGCGACAACCTCCGTGCCATAAACGAGGCCAAACGGAGTCTCCCCCGTTGATCGTTTGTGTGTCGTTCTAACAGCCCAAAGCACGTTTTCCAGTTCGTTCAGCCACTTGCCCTTCAAGGCATAGACCCTCTTCTTTAGGCCATCCATCACGATTTTGTTGGCTGATTCCACCTGGCCATTAGTCTGAGCATGGCGTACGGAAGCAGTCCGATGCTCGATGTTAAAACTCCTCCAGATACTCCCTCACCTGAGAGCCGTTAAACAGTGGACCATTGTCGCTGATCACCACCTTAGGAATCCCGTATCTGGACACAATATGGGTCTGGAGGAACTTGACGATCTGGTTCCCCGTTGTTCTAGCCAACGCCTTTGCCTCTATCCATCAAAGGCGACTTTTCTCGTGCACCAGTCAAGGCGACTTTTCTCGTGCACCACTCAAGGCGACTTTGACACTTAGCATAAATCTAAGGATAACTCTGATTGGAAGCAACCTCTTTATTTATTGACGGCACAAAATTGGCTTACATCGAATTAAACGATAAACAGCATACACCACTTAAGGCGATTTTACATCGGGCACCACTTAAGGCGAATTTCATCGGGCACCACTTAAGGCGACTTTCATCAAGCATGATGTTTCTTCAAGTGTTCGCCACTAAAAGAATGCTTCAATGCTCTGCCATCGAGGTCTTCCAATTTGTACGCATTTGGAGCTGGCATCCCCACGACCTTATAAGGTCCTTCCCATTTTGGTGACATCTTGTTGATTCGATCCAAAAGGGTAAACTCGTTGCGACGCAAAACCAGCTCCCCGACGAAGAATTGTCGGGACTTTACTCGCCGATTGTAGTACCTGGCCGTCGCCAAACGCATTCGAGCTTGGACTTCATCGGCTTCCCGCCTCTTCTCTTCAAGCAAGTCCAAGTCCAGACATCTCATCTCATCATTCGTCAGAGGCTCGTAATATCTCATCCGATGGGACGCCACAGCTACCTCCACGGGGGCGACAGCCTCCGTGCCATAAACGAGGACAAACGGAGTCTCCCCCGTTGATCGTTTGGGTGTCGTTCTAACAGCCCAAAGCACGTTTTCCAGTTCGTTCAGCCACTTGCCCTTCAAGGCATAGACCCTCTTCTTCAGGCCATCCATCACGATTTTGTTGGCTGATTCCACCTGGCCATTAGTCTGAGCATGGCGTACGGAAGCAGTCCGATGCTCGATGTTCAACTCCTCCAGATACTCCCTCACCTGAGAGCCATTAAACGGTGGACCATTGTCGCTGATCACCACCTTAGGAATCCCGTATCTGGACACAATATGGGTCTGGAGGTACTTGACGATATGGTTCCCCGTTGTTCTGGCCAACGCCTTTGCCTCTATCCATTTCGAAAAATAATCGATAGCTACAAGTAAATACTTACATTGACCTTGTGCTTGTGGAAGAGGTCCCACCAAGTCGATGCCCCATTGCGCGAAAGGCCAGGCGCTCTTGATGGATGTCAGATTAGCGGCCGGAGCCACGATACTCGGGGCGTACCTCTGGCACGCGTCACAGGATCGGACCAACGCCGTTGTTTCCTTGCTCATCGTAGGCCAATAATAGCCCAAGTTCAGCACTTTCCTCATAATGGATCGGGCCCCTTCATAACAAGCCGCGACCCATTCATGCACCTCCTTCAGGATTCGATTTGTGTCGGGCTCTGCCACACACTTCAAGTACGGAGTTGAGAACCAGCCCTTCTTGTATAGCTGATTGTCCAACATCACATAATTAGCCGCGATCCGACGTATCCTGTCGGCTGCTACTTTATCATCGGGGACTGCCCCCTTAGTCAGGTACGCGACTATCGGGGTCATCCAAGTTGGCTCCTCCTCCGATCTTGCCTCAATGGCTCATACCTGTGTCGGGTCGATGGTCGATAAGATCACCTTTTCTAAGAAGTGCACCTTCCGATTTTCTTCCAAGGGTGCCCCCAGGGCAAATTTGCTCAAGGCGTCTGCCTCTACGTTTTCCTCCCTCTGGATTGCCTCGATGTCGAAGCTTTTAAAGCTCTCCTTCAACGTTTGTACCTCTCGTAGAAACTTCTTCATTATCGGGCTCCTTGCTTCGTATCGCCCTTGAACCTGGTTTACGATCAAAGCTGCGTCACACTTCACTCTCAAGTGATCGACTCCCGTGCCTCTAGCAATTTTCAGGCCCGTGATAAGAGCTTCATACTCCGCTTCGTTGTTTGTGGCCTTGAATGTTAAAGCCAAGGCGTATCGGAGCGGTTCACCTTCATCCGGTGGTATCAACAAAAAGCCCGCTCCTGATCCGTCCGAACTCGAGGAGCCATCCGTGTACATTTCCCAGGTATTTTCCTCGTTTGGCTGTTATGATTGCTCTGCCCTCTCTGGTTGTTCTTCTGTCGGGACCTCCGTGGTTGCCCCCTCTACAGGGCCCGCTTCTTCTAGATCAGGGGCTGTAGATTCTGCTATAAAATCCGCCAATGCCTGGCCCTTAATGGCCGTTCTTGGAGCAAAGTGTTTTCGAAACTCACTAAGCTCTACTTCCCACTTCACTAATCTTCCCGACGCATCCGGTCGGTTCAAAAAATGCTTCAAAGGCTGGTTCGTCAGCACAGTAATCTCGTGTGTGTGGAAATAAGGCCTTAGCTTCCGAGCAGTAATAATCAACGCAAAGAGGTACTTCTCAACGGCGGGATAATTAAATTCAGACTTGGCAAACGCCTTGCTTACATAATAGACGGGGACTTGATTACCCTCGACAACCTTCACTAACACAGAGCTAATGGCAAATTCAGAAACAGTCAAATAAAGATAGAGCGGCTCGCCTGGAACCGGTTTCGCCAACGGCGGGAGGGTGCGAAGGTGCTGCTTGAGTGCTTGGAACGCCTCTTCACACTTAGCGGTCCACTCAAATTTCTTGTTGGCCCTCAGGACTTCAAAAAATGGCATTGATCGGTCGCTGGCTTTGGACAAGAAGCGATTCATTGCAGCTAGTCGGCCATTCAGCACTTGTACCTCCCGATGGTTTATCGGAGACTGCATCTCCTCAATCGCCCTTAGCTTCTCGGGATTCACCTCAATTCCTCTGTGGCTCACCATAAAGCCCAAAAATTTCACTGAGTGGACCCCGAAGGTGCATTTTGTCGGGTTTAAACGAACTTGATGAAGCCTCATCCGTTCAAACGCCAGGGTTAGGTTGTGCACATGATCTTCCGCTTGTCGGGACTTTACCAGCATGTCATCCACGTAAGCTTCCATGGTCTCCCCGAGCATATCTCCGAACAGCTTGTTTACCATCCGCTGGTAGGTTGCCCCCGCATTGATCAACCCGAAAGGCATGACATCGTAGTGGTAGATGTCACTGTCTGCATAGAATGCTGTGTGGGGAGCGTCTTCCTCGGCCATCTTGATCTGGTTATAGCCTGAATATGCATCCATGAAACTCAACAGCTCATGTCCCGATGTGGCATCCACCAGCTGGTCGATTCTTGGGAGCGGATAACAGTCCTTCAGGCAAGCTTTATTCAGGTCGCGGAAATCCACACATATCCGCCATTTTCCGTTGGTCTTCTTCACCAGTACTGGGTTAGCGACCCAAGTCTGGAATCAGAGTTCTTTAATAAACCCAGCATCGAGCAACCTGCCCACTTCCTGCTGGATCGCGATCTTCTTATCTGCGCCCATCGGACGCCTTTTCTGCGTGATAGGTTTGATGGCGGGGTCTATCTTCAGCTCGTGTACGATCACATCGGGGCTGATCCCTGGCATATCGCTAGGGGACCAGGCAAACAGCTCCTTGAACTCCTTTAGCAATTCAATCAATTTTTGGACTGTCTCCTCAGTCAGAGCAGACCCGATTTTCACCTTCCTCTGGGGTCCATCGATCTCAACCTCTTTTAAATCTTCTACGGGGGCGGGACGCCCAAACTCTTCTCTAGGATCTGTATCTGTATGGAGGACAGTCATGGCCTCTCGCCTTCTCCTTCGGGTGGCGTTAATGTAGCATTTTCGAGAAGCCACCTGGTCGCCCTTGACTTCTCCGACTCCGTGGTCGGTTGGGAACTTCATTTTCTGGTGTACTGTCGAGGCAACCGCCATCAGGGGGTTGATGGTGGTTCTCCCGATGATCGCGTTGTAAGTCCTTGCGGAATCAACTACCACGAACTCCACGTTCCTCCTTTCTGATTTCCACCCACTACCAAACTCCACTGGTAAGGTGATTACTCCTAGCGGATAGGAGGTTGAACCAGAGAACCCAACCATCGGGAAGTTTGCCTCCTTCAGATCTTTCTTCGTTTTTCCCATGGCTTCCAACGCATCCATGAAGAGAATATCGGAGGAGCTCCCTCCATCGATCAGAATTCGCTTCATTTCGAACCCGTCTACATCCAAAGTTACCACCAAGGCGTCGTCGTGCGGAGTTTCCATGCCTATGAGATCCTCCGACGAAAAGGAGATCACCATTTCTTCCTTCAGGGTCCAGGATCGGGACCTCTTACCCAACACCACCGCCGTAGGGATTCTAGAGGCGTAAAACTCTCGGGAGGATGAAGTATCACCTCCAGCAGCAAACCCTCCGTGAATCACATTGATAGTGCCCCGTCTCTCCTTGCGAACACCGGATGATTCTGGGTCGGTTCTTTTCTTCTTTGGGGACCGATCGCGGGATCGAGAACGGGACCGCGATCGGGACCGAGAGCGGGATCGACACCGCTTATCCCCGACGAACTCCATGAGCTTCCCTTTCTGGATCAGCTTTTCGATCTCCTTCTTCAGCTCCCGACAAAGGTTGGTGTCGTGACCATTTTCGCGGTGAAACCGGCAGTAGCGATCCGTGCGGGATCCCAAGAATTCTCCATCCTTTTTTGGGGGGTATCTGGAGATACCTTGTCGTTCCATGACCGTCAGTACCTCCACCATGGAGCAGTTGAGATGAATGTCAAGATCCTCCCGCTTATCCTTCCTTGAAGAACGCCTATCGTCCCTCCGATCAGAGCGGCCTCGATTCCGACTACTTTCGGGCTTACCCTTTGACTTACGATCGTCGAAAGGTTTAACCGACTGCTTCCCTTTGTTCGACTTTGGGGGCTCCAGCTCTCCGGCGGCTATCTTCGACTCCTGGACATCGATTTGCCGTTTCACCCTCTTTTGTAGTGCCTCCATATTCCACACAGCTTTCTCAGCCACGCTGTGCATTAGGTCGGAACCATAGGGGGCCGTTAAGTTCCGAATGAATGTACGAATGGTCTCACCCTCCGAGATCTCTTCATCAACCTCCGCCACACTGGCGGTGTATCGCTGGTAATAGTGTGCCAGCGATTCATCGGGCCTCTGTACCACCTGGGTCAGGGATCTCACGCTCTTCAACAAACGTCTACGACCCTGGTACTACTGAATGAATCGGTCGTGCATATCTGCCCAGCAAGTGATGCAGCCTGGGGGCAGACTGAAGAACCAGGTCAGGGCTCTTTCTCCAAGTGTGTTCGGGAACATCGTGCACACTATGTCTTCATTCGGGGCTCTTCCCAGACATGCCATGAGGTGCTTCTGGACATGACGAACTGGATCTCCTTCACCATCGTATTCCTTTATCGTGGGGATACCCAGCCCTGGCGGGGCTAGGGTGTCTATGAGTCGGGGAACGAAGGGATGAGTAGATCGATCCCTCAGCTCCGATACCAGCGGCTTCTGCTCTCCCATGCAGATGTTCACGATATTTACCACCTGATCGGGGGTGATGGGCCCATTCAGGGGAATGGTCCTGTGCTGTACGGGTCCTGGCCCATCAACCACAAATCTCTCTGGCTGAATGGACACCCTACTCCTGTCCTGACCTCGGGGCGGAGCCTCCTGTACGTTTCGAACCTCTGCTGGTGGGGGTGCTTCTTCTAACGGGGGGCATCTCCTCCTGCCTCCTCGCAGCCTCTCTCCGATCCAAGAGAGCCTCCACGGCTGCCAAAAACATAGGCATGGCTTCTGCCACAGCCCTTGTCAGGTCCGCAGCTGGGGGGGCCTCCTGCCCCCTATTGCCCTGGTGCTGAGCAGCAATGTCTTCGGGACCTTCATTATGCCCCCCTGTCTGGGAGAGCTCGGCCGGGGGATGGTTCTGGTTTTCCTCCTGTTCTGGTAGCGAATTCAGAGTTGTTGCAGTGGGGTGACGGGAACCACCAGATTGTCCCTGTCTTCTTTGCTTGCCAGCCGCCATCGATCAAGTAGAAGGCATATCAGCTTTTTGTTTGATCCCCACAGACGGCACCAATGTTGGATCACGGTGGAACTCTGGTACGGATTTTGACGGCGATCCTAGCTCCTTCGCTCCACGCAATCCTGCAAGAGAGGATAGACCGGGCGGTGACCCAGAATCCCTCTCCGATGCTTAAATGAGTGTCTAGTACGGACTGGCAAGCAGTAATCTCAAATAGTGTAATTCAACGTAAGTCATCTGAGGTGACCTCTTGCCTTTTTATAGACGAAGAGATGCCTCAGTTACCTGGTGAACCGTTGGGGGTGGTTAGCCTGTATCCCGCGTATCTCGGGTGTGATCCCGCCTATCTAGGCCATGATCTCGCTTATCTCGGCCACGGCCCGCGTATCTCGGTCACGCTCCGTGTAACTTAACCACGTTCTGCGTATCTTGGCCACGCCCCGCGTATCCCGGCCTTATCCTTTGATAACGATTCCCGACTCCCGTCGGGGACTCCAGAGTTATCTCGTTGTGTCACCGCCCGGGGCCCCTCGTCATCGTGACAGGGCCTATTGTTCTTAGGGATTCATCATCGGGGCCTGCTCAGAGGCGCTTCGTCGGGAGCGTTCAGCTCGTTGGTCAGGTCCGACTCTGTCGAGACCTCTCATCCTCGGGTTCCCTTCGTCGGGATCCTTTATCTGGGCCGTCCTGGCCTTCGTTTAGGGCCCACCGGACCTGTTTGCCGTTTCTTCATCGTTAAAGGGTCTGACGGTTGTACTCGAACCCATCATCGTACATCACTTAAGACGATTTAATTCCGCGCACCACTTAAGGCGACTTAGTTCCGTGCATCACTTAAGACGACTTAACAACACTTAGAATAAATCTAAGAATCATGCATAACTTAAGACGACTTAATCTCGTGCATCACTTAAGACGACTTAATCTGGCGCATCACTTAAGACGACTTTTTGATACTTAGAATAAATCTAAGAATCATGCATCACTTAAGACGACTTAATCTCGTGCATCAGTTAAGACGACTTTCCTCGTGCACCCCTTAAGGCGACTTGGTATCGTGCACCACCTAAGGCGACTTTTTCGGTACTTAGAATAAATCTAAGAACAATTCTAATCGGAAGCAACCTCTTTATTTATTGATGGCACAAAATTGGCTTACATCGAATTAAACGATAAACAGCATACACCACTTAAGGCGATTTTACATCGGGCACCACTTAAGGCGACTTTATCGGGCACCACTTAAGGCGACTTTATCGGGCACCACTTAAGGCGACTTTATCGGGCACCACTTAAGGCGACTTTCATCAAGCATGGTGTTTCTTCAAGTGTTCGCCACTAAAAGAATGCTTCAATGCTCTACCATCGAGGTCTTCCAATTTGTACGCATTTGAAGCTGGCATCCCCACGAACTTATAAGGTCCTTCCCATTTTGGTGACATCTTGTTGATTCGATCCAAAAGGGTAATCTCGTTGCGACGCCAAACCAGCTCCCCGACGAAGAATTGTCGGGACTTAACTCGCCGATTGTAATACCTGGCCGTCGCCAAACGCATTCGAGCTTGGACTTCATCGGCTTCCCGCCTCTTCTCTTCGAGCAAGTCCAAGTCCAGCCGTCTCATCTCATCATTCGTCAGAGGCTCGTAATATCTCATCCGATGGGACGCCACAGCTACCTCCACGGGGGCGACAGCCTCCGTGCCATAAACGAGGCCAAACGGAGTCTCCCCCGTTGATCGTTTGGGTGTCGTTCTAACAGCCCAAAGCACGTTTTCCAGTTCGTTCAGCCACTTGCCCTTCAAGGCATAGATCCTCTTCTTCAGGCCATCCATCACGATTTTGTTGGCTGATTCCACCTGGCCGTTAGTCTGAGCATGGCGTACGGAAGCTGTCCGATGCTCGATGTTCAACTCCTCCAGATACTCCCTCACCTGAGAGCCGTCAAACAGTGGACCAGTGTCGCTGATCACCACCTTAGGAATCCCGTATCTGGACACAATATGGGTCTGGAGGAACTTGACGATCTGGTTCCCCGTTGTTCTGGCCAACGCCTTTGCCTCTATCCATTTCGAAAAATAATCGATAGCTACAAGTAAATACTTACATTGACCTTGTGCTTGTGGAAGAGGTCCCACCAAGTCGATGCCCCACTGTGCGAAGGGCCAAGCGCTCTTGATGGATGTCAGATTAGCGGCCGGAGCCACGATACTCGGGGCGTACCCCTGGCACGCGTCACAGGATCGGACCAACGCCGTCGCTTCCTTTCTCATCGTAGGCCAATAATAGCCCAAGTTCAGCACTTTCCTCATAATGGATCGAGCCCCTTCATGACAAGCCGCGACCCCTTCATGCACCTCCTTCAGGATTCGATTTGTATCGGGTTCTGCCACGCATTTCAAGTACGGAGTCGAGAACCAGCCCTTCTTGTATAGTTGATTGTCAAGCATCACGTAATTAGCCGTGATCCGACGTATCCTGTCGGCTGCTACTTTATCATCAGGGACTGTCCCTGTAGTCAGGTATGCGACTATCGGGGTCATCCAGGTGGGCTCCTCCTCCGCTCTTGCCTCAATGGTACACACCTGTGTCGGGTCGATGGTCGATAAGATCACCTTCTCCAAGAAGTGTACCTTCCGATTTTCTTCCAAGGGTGCCCCCAGGGCAAATTTGCTCAAGGCTTCTGCCTCTACGTTTTCCTCCCTCGGGATTGCCTCGATGTCGAAGCTTTTAATGCTTTCCTTCAAGGTTTGTACCTCTCGTAGATATTTCTTTATTATCAGGCTCCTTGCTTCGTATTGTCCTTGAACTTGGTTTACGATTAAAGCTGCGTCACACTTCACTCTCAGGTGATCAACTCCAGTGCCTTTAGCAATTTTTAGGCCCGTGATAAGAGCCTCATACTCCGCTTCGTTGTTTGTGGCCTTGAATGTTAAAGCCAAGGCGTATCGGAGCGGTTCACCTCCACCCGGTGGTATCAACAAAAGCCTGCTTCTGATCCGTCCGAACTCGAGGAGCCATCTGTGTATATTTCCCATGTATTGTTCTCGTTTGGTTGTTCTGATTGCTCTGCCCTCTCTGGTTGTTCTTCTATCGGGACCTCCATGGTTGCCCCCTCTACAGGGCCCGCTTCTTCTAGATCGGGGGCTGTAGATTCTGCTATGAAATCCGCCAATGCCTGGCCCTTAATGGCCGTTCTTGGAGCAAAGTGTATGCGAAACTCACTAAGCTCTACTGCCCATTTCACCAACCTTCCCGACGCATCCGGTCGGTTCAAAAAATGTTTCAAAGGCTGGTTCGTCAGCACAGTAATCTCGTGTGCGTGGAAATACGGCCTTAGCTTCCGAGCAGTAATAATCAACGCAAAGAGGTACTTCTCAACGGCAGGATAATTTAATTCAGACTTGGCAAACGCCTTGCTTACATAATAGACGGGGACTTGATTACCCTCGACAACCTTCACTAACACAGAGCTAATGGCAAATTCAGAAACAGCCAAATAAAGATAGAGCGGCTCGCCTGGAACCGGTTTCGCCAACGGCGGGAGGGTGCGAAGGTGCTGCTTGAGTGCTTGGAACGCTTCTTCACACTTGGCGGTCCACTCAAATTTCTTGTTGGCCCTTAGGACTTCAAAAAACGGCATTGATCGATCGCTGGCTTTGGACAGGAAGCGATTCATTGCAGCCAGTCGGCCATTCAGCACTTGTACCTCCCGATGGTTTATCGGAGACTGCATCTCCTCAATCGCCCTCAGCTTCTCGGGGTTCACCTCAATTCCTCTCTGGCTCACCATAAAGCCCAAAAATTTCCCTGAGTGGACTCCGAAGGCGCATTTCGTCGGGTTTAAACGAACCTGATGAAGTCTCATCTGCTCAAACGCCAGGGTTAGGTTGTGCACATGATCCTCAGCTTGTCGGGACTTCACCAACATGTCATCCACGTAAGCCTCCATGGTCTCCCCAAGCGTATCTCCGAACAGCTTGTTCACCATCCGCTGGTAGGTTGCCCCCGCATTGATCAACCCGAAAGGCATGACATCGTAGTGATAGATGTCATTGTCTGCATAGAATGCTGTGTGAGGAGCGTCTTCCTTAGCCATCTTGATCTGGTTGTAGCCCGAATACGCATCCATGAAGCTCAATAGCTCATGTCCCGATGTGGTATCCACCAACTGGTCGATTCTCGGGAGTGGGTAGCAGTCCTTCGGGCAAGCCTTATTCAGGTCGCGGAAATCCACACACATCCGCCATTTCCCATTAGTCTTCTTCACCAGTACTGGATTAGCGACCCAAGTCTGGAATCTGAGCTCTTTAATAAACCCCGCGTCGAGCAACCTGTCCACTTCCTGCTGGATCGCGATCTTCTTATCTGTGCCTATCGGACGCCTTCTCTGCGTGATAGGTTTGATCGCGGGATCTATCTTCAGCTCGTGTACGATCACATCAGGGCTGATTCCTGGCATGTCGCTCGGGGACCAGGCAAACAGTTCCTTGAACTCTTTCAGCAACTCAATCAATTTTTGGGCTGTCTCCTCAGTCAGAGCAGATCCGATTTTTACCTTCCTCTGGGGTCCGTCGATCTCGACTTCTTTTAGATCTTCTACGGGGGCGGGACGCCCAAATTCCTCTCTAGGATCTGTATCTGTCTGGAGGACAGTCATGGCCTCTCGCCTTCTTCTTCGGGTGGCGTTAACATAACATTTTCGGGAAGCTACCTGGTCACCCTTGACTTCTCCGACTCCGTGGTGGGTCTGGAACTTCATCTTCTGGTGCACTGTCGAGGCAACTGCCATCAGGGGGTTGATGGTGGTTCTCCCGATAATCGCGTTGTAAGTTCCTGCGTAATCAACTACCACGAACTCCACGTTCCTCCTTTCTGATTTCCACCCACTACCAAACTCCACTGGTAAGGTGATTACTCCTAGCGGATAGGAGGTAGAGCCAGAGAACCCGACCATTGGGAAGTTTGCCTCCTTCAGATCTTTCTTCGTTTTCCCCATAGCCTCCGGCGCATCCATAAATAGAATATCGGAGGAGCTCCCTCCGTCGATCAGAATTCGCTTCATCTCGTACCCGTCTACATCCAAGGTCACCACCAAGGCTTCATCGTGCGGAGTCTCCACGCCTATGAGATCCTCCGACGAAAAGGAGATCACCATCTCTTCTTTCAGGGTCCAGGATCGGGACCTTTTACCCAGCACCACAGCCGTAGGAATTCTAGAGGCGTAAACCTCCCGAGAAGACGAGGTATCACCTCCAGCAGCAAATCCTCCGTGGATCACATTAATGGTGCCCCGTCGTTCTTTGCGGGCACCGGACGGCTCCGGATCGGACCTCTTCTTCTTTGGGGACCGATCGCGGGATCGAGAACGGACCGCGATCGGGACCGAGAGCGGGATCGACACCGTTTATCCCCGACGAACTCCTTGAGCTTCCCCTTCTGGATCAGCTTTTCGATCTCCTTTTTCAGCTCCCGACAATGGTTGGTGTCGTGACCATTTGCTCGGTGAAATCGGCAGTAGCGATCCGTGCGGGATCCTAAGAATTCTCCATCCTTCTTTGGGGGGCATCTGGAGATACCTTGTCGTTCCATGACCGTTAGTACCTCCGCCATGGAGCAGTTGAGAGGAATGTCGAGATCCTCCCGCTTTTCCTTCCTTAAAGAACGCCTGTCATCCCTCCGACCAGAGCGGCCTCGATCCCGACTGCCCTCGGGTTTACCCTTTGACTTACGATCGTCGAAAGGTTTAGCTGACTGTTTCCCTTTATTCGAATTCGGGGGCTCCAGCTCTCCAACGGCTATCTTAGACTCCTGGACATCGATTTGCCGTTTCACCCTCTTCTGTAGTGCCTCCATATTCTACACGGCTTTCTCAGCCACGCTATGCATTAAGTCGGAGCCGTAGGGGGCCGTTAGGTTCCGAATGAATGTACGGATGGTTTCACCCTCTGAGATTTCATCATCAATCACCGCCCCACTGGCAGTGTACCGCTGGTAATAGTGTGCCAGCGATTCGTCGGGCCTCTGAACCACCTGGGTTAGGGACCTCACACTCTTTAGCAAACGTCTACGACCCTGGTACTGCTGAATGAACCGGTCGTGCGTATCTGCCCAGCAAGTGATGCAGCCTGGGGGCAGACTAAAGAACCAGGTCAGGGCTCTTTCTCCGAGTGTGTTCGGGAACAGCGTACACACTATATCTTCATTTGGGGCTCTTCCCAGACACGCCATGAGGTGCTTCTGGACATGACGAACCGGATCTCCTTCACCATCGTACTCCTTTATGAGTCGAGGAACGAAGGGATGAGTAGATCGATCCCTCAGCTCCGACACCAGCGGCTTCTGCTCTCCCATGCAGATGTTCACGATTTTCACCACCTGATCGGGGGTGATGGGACCATTCAGGGGGAATGGTCCTGTGCTGTACTGGTCCTGGCCCATCAACCACGAATCTCTCTGGCTGAATGGACACCCTACTCCTGTCCTGGCCTTGGGGCGGAGCCTCCCGTATGTTTCGAACCCCTGCTGGTGGGGGCGCTTCTTCTAACGGGGGCATCTCCTCCTGCCTCCTCGCAGCCTCTCTCCGGTCCAAGAGAGCCTCCACGGCTGCCAAAAACATGGGCATGGTTTCGGCCACAGCCCTCGTCAGGTCCGTAGCTGGGGGAGCCTCCTGCTCCCTATTGCCCTGGTGCTGAGCAGCAATCTCTTCGGGACCTTCATTATGCCCCCCTGTCTGGGAGAGCTCAGCAGCGGGATGGTTCTGGTTTTCCTCTTGTTCTGGTAGTGAATTCAGAGTTGTTGCAGCGGGATGGCGAGAACCGCCGGATTGTACTTGCCTTCTTTGCTTGCCAGCCGCCATTGAACGAGTAGAAGGCATATCAGCTTTTTGTTTGATTCCCACAGACGACGCCAATGTTGGATCACGGTGGAACTCTGGTATGGTCTTTGACGGCGATCCTAGCTCCTTAGCTCCACGCAATCCTGCAAGAGGGGATAGACCGGGCGGTGACCCAGAATCCCTCTCCGATGCTTAAATGAGTATCTCGCGCGGACTGGCAAGCAGTAATCTCAAGTAATGTATTTTAACCTAAGTGATCTGAGGTGACCTCTTACCCTTTTATAGGCAAGGAGATACCTCAGTTACCTGGTGAACCGTTGGGGGTGGTTAGCCCGTATCCCGCGTATCTCGGGTGTGATCCCGCCTATCTAGGCCATAATCTCGCTTATCTCGGCCACGCCCCGCGTATCTCGGCCACGCTCCGTGTATCTTAACCACGTTCCGCGTATCTCGGCCACGCCCCGCGTATCTCGGCCTTATCCTCTGATAACGAGTCCCGACTAATATCGGGGACTCCAGAGGTATCTCGTTGTGTCACCACTCGGGGCCCTTCGTCATCGTGACAGGGCCTATTGTTCTCAGGGATTCATCATCGGGGCCTATTCAGAGGCATCTCGTCGGGAGCGTTCAGCTCGCTTATCAGGCCCACTCTGTCGGGACCTCTCATCCTCAGGCTTCCTTCGTCGGGATCCTTTGTCTGGGCCATCTTGGCCTTCGTTTAGGGCCCACCGGGCCTGTTTCCCGTTTCCTCACCGTTAACGGGCCTAACGGCTGTAGTCGAACCCATCAGCTACTATAACCTCAGTGGAAGAAATCAACTAAAGGTTGTCGCAAGCAATGCAAAGAGAAGAAGAGGATGAGAGAACCTACTACAGGCTAGCTGATGGATGAACAATGCACATCACACCGCTCAAAAGTGAGATGGAAAAGGTGTATAACAGAGTTCTCTATGATCGAATTCCTCCACATTTGGAATCACCGAGGGCCTTCATAGGAACAGAAGTGGAAGGGTGGTGCGAATATCATAAGACTTAGGGGCATAGCACCAACAAGTGCCTAGCCCTTCGGTTTGAGGTTGAGGAAGAAATCCATATTGGACGTCTCCGGGAGGAGATAGCAATCGAGGAGCTAGGGGAAGATCCATAAGGGCAACCCTTTCGAATGAATAGGGGAAGACCCATAAGGGCAACCCTTTCGAATGAAAAGGGGAAGACCCATAAGGGCAACCCTTCCGAATGAAAAGGGGAAGACCCATAAGGACAACCCTTCCGAACGAAAAGGGGAAGATCCATAAGGAAAACCCTTCCAAACGAAAAGGGGAAGATCCACAAGGACAGCCCTTCCGAACGAAAAGGGGAAGATCCATAAGGACAACCCTTCCGAACGAAAAGGGGAAGATCCATAAGGACAACCCTTCCGAACGAAAATGGGAAGATCCATAAGGACAACCCTTCCGAACGAAAATGGGAAGATCCATAAGGACAACCCTTCCGAATGAAAATGGGAAGATCCATAAGGGCAACCCTTTCGAATGAATAGGGGAAGACCCATAGGGGCAACCCTTTCGATTGAAAAGGGGAAGACCCATAAGGGCAACCCTTCCGAATGAAAAGGGGAAGACCCATAAGGACAACCCTTCAGAACGAAAAGGGGAAGATCTATAAGGACAACCCTTCCAAACGAAATGGGGAAGATCCACAAGGACAGCCCTTCCGAACGAAAAGGGGAAGATCCATAAGGACAACCCTTCCGAACGAAAAGGTGAAGATCCATAAGGACAACCCTTCCGAACGAAAATGGGAAGATCCATAAGGACAACCCTTTCGAACAAAAATGGGAAGATCCATAAGGAAAACCCTTCCAAACGAAAATGGGAAGATCCATAAGGACAACCCTCCCGAATGAAAAGGGGAAGATTCACAAGGACAACCCTTTCGAATGAAAATGGGAAGATCCATAAGGACAACCCTTCCGAATGAAAAAGGGAAGATCCATAAGGATAACCCTTCCAAACGAAAAGGGGAAGACTATAAGGACAACCCTTCCGAATGAAAAAGGGAAGATCCATAAGGATAACCCTTCCAAACGAAAAGGGGAAGACTATAAGGACAACCCTTCCGAATAAAAAAGGGAAGATCCATAAGGACAACCCTTTTGGAATGAAAAGGGGAAGATCCATAAGGACTACCCTTCCGATAGAAAATGGGAAGATCCATAAGGACAACCCTTCCGAACGAAAATGGGAAGATCCATAAGGAAAACCCTTCCAAACGAAAATGGGAAGATCCATAAGGACAACCCTTCCGAATGAAAAGGGGAAGATCCACAAGGACAACCCTTCCGAATGAAAATGAGAATATCCATATGGACAACCTTTCCGAATGAAAAAGGGAAGATCCATAAGGATAACCCTACCAAACGAAAATGGGAATATTATAAGGACAACCATTCCGAATGAAAAAGGGGAAGATCCATAAGCACAACCCTTTCGAATGAAAAGGGAAAGATCCACAAGGACAACCCTTCCAAATGAAAAAAGGGAATATCCATAAGGACAACCCTTCCGAATAATAAGGGGAAGACCCTTGAGGGTAGCCATTCCAAATAAAAAAGGGGACATAAGACCCACAGGGCCACCCCGACAATATAAAGGAAAGGGATGTAAGCCTTACAAATATAAGCAACCCAACCTTAAATAAGATGAAATAAAACCCACAGGGTCACCTCACAAGAGAAATCAAAATGGAATGTAAGCCCTAAAAGAGATAGGCCATCCTAACAAAGCATCATATTGATGACAAAAGGTGTACTAAACACACACCAAGTCGTCCACACATACAAAAACCTAAAATGAATAGTATGACAACAAAGGAAGTGCAAACCCGAGTATCTAATCGTAAAGACAGAGTTCAACTTCACACAAGAACCTCTTCAAAACAAGCGGGAGGAAAACATAAAATAAATAGTGACGGAGTATATAACAGAAAGGAACATCATCTCAACCACCCTTCACAAGGGGGCGGGGGGATCATCTTCTCTGCCAGAAACATGTGAAGAGGTGGAAGACTTGATCAGGTTAACAGAAGCTGTCACCTTCGCCTTCGGAGACTTGTCATGAGACACCCGCCCGGCAGTAACCTTGGCCCTTCCCGCCCGTTTAGCCAGGTGCTTGACTTTCCCAGAGGAGAATTTAGCATATTCTCCAAGTCGTTCGAAGGGAAAGGAAGGATCGAGCGTGAAGATCTTCTCGATCATGCCCTATCCAAAGGAAGTCATGATACCACTACAATGCTGCTCATCAGGGGTGGAAAAGTCCTTGGAAGCCAGAAACTCACGCACTCCAATCGACTTACCTGTTCAATCCCAAGAGACCAACCCTCGTCAATCCCAAGGGATTTTCCCTCTTCAAGACCAGATAGACTACCTTCTTCACGAGCAAGTTTGATAGCATTCTTCATCTTCAACGCAGCCAATAAATCATCATCGGCCTTGTGGGCATGAACATCATCAAGCTTCTTTTGAATGACAGATATGCGGCTGGAAAGGGTAACGTCGGACACCTTGAGCTCCTAAATCCGATCACCAAAAAACTCTTCGGTGCTCCTTAGAGTAGACTCAACCGTCCCCAACCTCTTCCAAAGCTCATATCTCTCCCTGGCCATATTCACCAGATGTGAGCCAAGGTTAAGACATAAGATATCCCCTACAAAGAAGAAAACAGGCTCAGAATTCGAAAACCCATAAAAACAATGCAAGAATCAATACAAATACTCACTGGAGCGAACTAGGATAAGGCAGCATTCACAAATTGATGGACCTCCCCAAGGTCCGACGGAGGAAGGGAACGATCAGCCGGGGGATAATAGCATTCATTAATGGAATGGATATCTCTAGAGTAGAAAGAGAGGAAGACAGGTCATAGGCCTGACAGTCAGCAGTTTGGAAGGGCATCCACGTATTACCCCTAACATCGCCAGCAACGAGACGGAGGAGATCCTCAGGGCAAATAAAAGGTAATTTGATCACGCCTAGAAGAAAAAATGTAAGACACAACAATGCCACAGAAATACATAAATACAAGATGAGAATATCATCACATACTTGGCCTCCGAACTGGAGATCTGTCATTGGAGGATGCAAGCCTCGGGGTGGAGACGGGGGAAGGAGACAAAGCCCAGTTAGTATCATCTGAAACTCCCCTGTCCTCCGGAATGATGGGAGAGCCATCATCAACTACGTCCTCAACAGCAACCTCCCTCTCTTTATGGCAAGAGGAGGACTTGGAAGGAGAGATGAAGGAGGCTATCTTCCGGGCCTTAGAAGTAGAGGCTTCCACCCCCAAGGTAGATCTCTTGGACTTAATCTTGTCCAGGATATGCACATCAGAGATAGAGGAAGACCTTCCTAATATCAAAAAGAAAATATGCATGAGTACAACAAAAAAACAGGACAAACATAAAAGTAAGAGAAAGTACTACAACGCCATACCGGAAGCTCTGACCAATCTCATCTCCGACGAAAGGCTAGCAGCCTTAGAAACCTCGGACCCGGCAGCTGGAGGTTCGGCAGTTTTCAAGGGGGGAGAGGGACATCCAAAACCTCCTTCTCCACAAGGGCATCTCCGTCAGCATCATCATCCTCCTGAAACCGGGGAGGCCGATATTGAAACCAACCTACAAGGCAAAGCAGTAAAATTACAAGTATTAAAAACTCAAAGACTTGCGTACCAAAGGCGAGGCAGGGGCGCTAACAAGATCCCCGTAGCAAATAACTCCTCTTCTGTGATGTGATGCACTGACTCAAAGGAAGCCGTTGTATTCCTAATATATATCAGCTTCAAAGTTTTCCTCTCAGACACCGAAAGTTGGGAAAATGTAGGACGTTCGTCCGTCTCTTGGGGGGAGTCCAAAGACCAAGAAACACCCCGATCCTCAATGAAGAAGTAGTGTTTCTTCCAATGGCCACTGTCGCTTTCGAAAGGAAGGATGAAACGACGCTTGTTGTGCCACCCAGCATCACCCAGCTTCAAAAACCCCTTTTTAGTCAGCAAGCGGTAACGGACCACCAAGGAATAGAACCCTGAATCACCACCATGTTGGATACGATAGAAGCATCGGAACTGGCGGAGAGAATAAGCCTAGAACTGGCGGTGACACAGCACCCTAAATCCGGTCCAAGCACGGATAACAGAAGGATCAAGACAAACAGGGGAGATCCGATAATACTCACAGAGCTCTCGAAGCTCTGCACAATAGGGGAAGCCCAGTCCCGCCTTGATCTGATGAATTTACACCGTCACCATCCCATCCGGAGGCGGAGTAACGGAGCTACCGTTGTAGCGATAAGGCATGGAATAGGGGAAAGTAGGCTTGTCTAAACTACCCAGCCCTGCCATCTTAACATAGAGACTAAACCCCTTCCTTCTCAAAAGATTTTCACAATAGATCTCAAACAAGAATACAGGGTCGCGTAAGAAAGCCAATTCATCCTCAATGATTGGCTCCATCTCGGCATCTAACTCCGATTTAGAATCAAACACCGTGGGAATATAGTCAGGGCTCAAGTCCGGATGAGGAAATCGCTTTCCCATAAAAGATTCCTCGTGGGTGTAAAAAACTAAAGGAGCCCTGGAAGAAAAACCGCCTCGGGGAGCCGTAGAGGGAGAAGGCTTACTCATTATAAAGGAGAAAGGATGCAACGCTTCTTAGCCTGTGGACGGTCGAAAAGCTTCAAGACAACACCTGACAATTGAAAGGAAGAACGACGACACATCAGAAATTATCAACCCCACCTCAAGGTACCATACTAATCTATCAAGAGCAACCTACATAGGGGTACATCCCAAAATGCGCGAAGATCAAATGCTTACTACGGGGACAAATACAAGTGCATGGATGATACTATTTATTAAAGGAAAGACTATGATGGATAAGTAAATATTACAAACCCCCCAAAGAGGGAGGCAAGCAAAACCACCCCAACACTACCTAAGGTAGTCCAAGGGAGAATTAAACACCTACAACAAGCTATGTATGAATCATGCAAGCACAAGGTGACCTAGACAAGGCAACTATCAATCCTAAAGGGAACAACACTTATATCAAATTCGAGCAGTCGAATACTCACCTCAAAAGTACTCCAAGCTCAACAACAAGGGATAATCCTCCACTTTCCAATCAACAATGCACATAAAGCAATTAAAATATGTATGGAAAGCTCTAGCTTTTATAGTAAGTAAAAGGAGAGTACCCAATTGACGAGAACCGGGTCAAAACGTGCAAACCGGAAAAAATCGGACTGAACCGAAGGCCGGATCGACCCGACCCCCCACCGCCGGAGCTACCGTCTGTCGCCGGAGATCCCTGCTCCCGACGAGGCTGAGCTCGCTTGGATCTGACCGCCGTCTAGACGCCCCGCCTCCGTTTCCCCGTCTGCCGTGCGCCAGAGCCCCAGCCGTCGGAGCCCTCCCGCCCCGTGTCGTGCCCCGCTTGTTCCCCGCCGTTTCGAGTCAAGTCGAGCCCTCCCGCCGGCCGGTCCAAGCCACCCAAACCAAATCAAACCAAACCAAACTCCATGTGAGGTGTGGTGACTTGATTGAGCAGCAAAATTGAAAATGGAGGAGGAGAAGAAAACCTAGGTCAAAAAGGAGGAGATGGAGGCAAAATAATACAGGGAAGCCTATGACATACCTTATAAAAGGATATACTAGGGGTTTTTTTCTAAAAAATACTCCAATAAAAGGGAGACATGAATAAAAGGACACAGTCCAAAGGCTTAGTAAAACGAGACCAATGCTCGTAATTCTTACCCTCATATAATATCACTCTATGACGTAAAATTTTCTTAAGCTACTCATGTATGCATCAAGCTTCTCTGAACAGGGGGCAAGGAAAATCGCGACGCTTCTCGAGTACTACCAGATAAAACTCGGGATCGTCATAAATGTACCTCTCACAACCCGCTTGGACGATACTCCGCAAAAATAGAGTCAAGCAAAGGTTAAACTATTTCTTGACTAGGGGGAAAATGTTAGATATACGCCCAAGATATTATAAATTGGACCCGGTAGTTGTGCCACAATCGATTATAATTCGAAACTTGGAAAACGTACACCCGAGGTCCAACACTTAGGCCCGAAAACACCCGAGTGGCGAAACCCACTCGGAGGACCCCGAGGGAAAAAGGCCCTCGGAGGTAACCCGAGCACCGCATCCTTGCTCGGGTTACCCAAGCGAGGCTACCTCACTCGGGTGACCTGAACGAAGTCTCGGGGATACCTTCTCGGGTATCCCCCTTTCGTTCGAACAAGTGCCACTCGTCCAAACCCCTATCCCCGGACGATATTTCGCCCGGGGCTCGCCCTCGGAGGCCATTCTCACAACACTTAATCATATTAATCTCACCTACGGTCGAACCGAGGTCAAATGCACCATATTTACGGTCAAGGCAAATTTATATTACAAGGCTGCCACAACCGGACCTGGAAAGCACTGGAACCGGGGCGGTTCAATAGGAACTCTATAAATAGAGCCTGGTCGATATACGCCCAATTTGAACCCGTCTCCCTTCAGATTGTCTTATTTTGACCGCCCCGGTTACGATTGTAAATCGAAACTTTAACCCGAACACTCCACCAATAGCACGAACGGCCCGGACGGACCAAAGTACTCGTCCGGGCCCATCCAATAGTCTCACCTAGGTGAGATCGGGTGGCCTCACTCGATCCCTCCTAGGAGGGATTAGGTGGGCTGCCCCACCCCTCCTATGAGAGGTTGGGCAAGTCCACCCGATCCCAAGCCTTGGGAGTCGGATTTCTCGTCCGACCCCCAGGGCCCCGGTGTCCTTTTTTACCCGACATAGACTTAAACTATTCCACTCACCTCTCCATGATATTAAGGGTTTAATCTTGTCATTATGTGTTACTTAAGTGCGTTTAGGGATTAACAGTGTCATTAAGCCACCTTAATGACACTGTTGCCTATATATACTCCATAAGTCCCATTCATTCGAACAAGTTTACATCTTTGCACGTTTAGCTCTGCCTTCTCTCTAAGATTTTATCTCTCTAGAGAACTCAGACTTACTTAAGCATCGGAGAGGGTTCACCGAGCACCACCCCCCCTCTCCGTGCTGGTACTGCGCCTTGTGCAGGTCGATAGGAAGCGAAGGAACAGATCAGACAGACAAGCTAGAGATCAAGAAAGAGAGCGAATAACCCGTAAGAAGTGCCACTTGGGTCAGAAAATCACCAACCCGAGGGACACGTCTTAACACTTGGCGCCGTCCGTGGGCTTCGAATAGAAAAAGCATGGCAATCACACGATCTATGACTAATAGCCTGCCCTCAAGAGACGACCGTCCACCGGGGGGTGGTAGGCAACCGAACAATCAGAGAAGACAGCCTGTACCCCCGGCTAGACAACCCACTCCTCAGGGGCAACCTGTACACCCCGCGCATCAAGCAACACCCCAAGCTCCACAAGTAAACAATCAAGGGGGACCATCACGCCCAGCTGGGGCCGAGTCCTCCACTGCCTCGACCCCTATAATCTGCGACCACAAGAACAGGGGGCACGACAGGGGCTACCGTTTCAAGGATATCAATATACGGCAACCCCGCAGGGGTACCACTATGAAGAGCTTCCTCAAGAGTATCCTTACGGCATGCCAGCACAAGGAAACAATAACCGGGCTCACACCACTAACACGAGGCCAGTGCATTCGCAGGGAGCACCATCAGTGACCCCAGGATTCATGAACGCACTAGATGAGCTTTTGGCATATAGAGAGGCTATGAGAAACAGGCAGGAAAGACAGTATGCACAAGCGGAGCAACACCCGCAGGCGAATGAACACCCACAAGGAGAGAAGTATCAGTAGGAAGAGCAGATCCCAGAGGAAGAACAACGCACGCACCCTCCAACTGGGCAGCGTGAAATTCAAGGCAGAAACGAGCAAGTACCACCTCCGAGAGATAGACAACATTTCGTCCCTCCAATGCAACCTCAAGCACCCCAAGGAGCATGGACTTACATCCCATTGAGGGACAATGCACAGCCACAGCACTCAAGGAGGCAAAAGTTCAAGCATTCACCCCCACAGGAATACCCACATTACACGTACAGTCCTTATCATCACGGACATGGAGTCCCTGCAAGCCCGGTGATAAGCTATGATGGACCCCAAAGGAACTATAGCCCATCACCAGTGATGCTAACTCAGAAGGACATAGAGACAATGATTGCGAAGAAGATTAATGAATCCAAAACGAATGGATTGCATTGGCTGAGTGATAACACGAATCACCCTTTCACTAGGGAACCGGAGAACAACAAAGTGCCTGATGCGTTGCACTCTATAAAGATAGAAAAGTATAATGGCAAGACTGACCCCTTGGAGCACATCCAACAGCACATGAGGCCTCCCTCTTGGGTAGGACTACGAATGACCACTACAAGGCGTTGTTGTTCCCAAATACGTTATCAGAGGTAGCATCTCACTGGTTCTTCAGCCTACCAACTGAGAGCATCTATTCATGGGCACAACTCAAAGCTAAGTTCCTCCAAATGTACCTAGGAGAAAGGAAGCTACTTAAGGGAACAAGTTCACTTGATGACATGAAGCAAGAGCATGAAGAGACGTTAGCAAACTATTACACTAGGTTCAACCAGAACCTAGCTGATATACAAGGGGACATAACTGAGGGCGAGATCATAAGGGCTTTCATAAGAAACCTCGGACGCTTTGGTTCAACCTTGCCAGAAAAGATGGCTAAAAAACCCGACGACACACTGGAAGAGCTCGCAGCAAGGGTAAAAACCCATATTGACCTGGAAAAGCACAGAATGATCAAGAGGGCAGAGATTCAGGCCACCAAGGAAGAGAACGGAAAGCCAAACAGAGGAAAACCACCTCAGGTCCCCCAGCCCATTAGGCAACATGACTGGCGTCCGCCCCAGACAAGAATCATACAGGTGAGCAGCTGAGAGCAAGAGAAATCAACAACATCAAGTTCAAACCGTTGAATACAACCGGGCAGTTGTATTAAGAGAAATGAGGAATTTGAAGATATGGACACCCCCAGCAAGGTGGAGAGCCCCAATGGTTGGGACTGAAAAGGAAAAATGGTGTGATAACCATGAAGCACATGGCCATGACACAAACGAATTTTAGTCTAAAGTTGAGCATAAGCAATGCATTGCAAAGGGGAGAATTGAAGCAATTCGTGGATCACGGGGGCAGCAGTGCACCCGCAAGGCCAATGAAAAAGGACAAAGGAAAAGAGAAAGCCGATTACCACCCCTTACCCACAAAAAGGAGGACAATCAACATGATTCACGGTGGAATCGGGGCGGGCAGATCAGCGGCAAATGCAAGGGAGGAAAAGGAAACGGTAATTGAATTATGTGAGAAGGACAAGAGTCATATCGTCTTCCCACATGACGATGCCTTAGTGATTACAATGGACATTGACAACTTCGATGTGAAAAGAATACTCGTCAATGGAGGAAGTTCGGCAGATATACTGAAAATGTGCGTGCTTGAAGAGATAGGGAAAACCAAAGCAGATATCAAACCGGTGAACCTTCCTCTAGTCAGATTCTCAGGGGCGACAAGTTACCCTCTAGGCATGATAACTCTACCAGTAACACTGGGACAAAGGTGGACACAGCTGATGATCAACGTGAACTTTTTGGTAATGGAAAACTTGGGAGCTTACAACGAGATCCTAGGGAGAACCACAATAAACCCATATGAGATTGTACCCTCAACAGTCCACCAAAAGTTAAAGTACATCACCGAGAATGGAATAGGAGAAGTCTTGGGTGATCAGCGCACCGCAAGGCAGTGTTATGTAAATTCCATGAGACGTAGGTCACAACAATCAGACACAGTAGAAATGGTGACGATAGGGGGCAGACAGAGAAAGAGCTCTCAAAAAGAAAAGGAAAAACAGCTAAGGCAAGGAAAGAAAAAAGGTAGGAGTTACACTCCGCCTTAGCAAGCAGATATTGGGAAGCTTGGCCAAGAGAACAAGAAATGGAAAGGTTGTAAGGGTAACAAGCATACCCTGGCAGCCAGATAATGAAAATGGAAGGAGAGCGAAAAGATCAATTGAAAGAGGCTTCAGGTATATAGAGGACGTGAAGCAAATGCCAGAAGAACCCCTTACAAGTTACTTCCAAAGATTCGTGGAATATGGGGCCAGTATGGAGGTAACAAGAGGGGAGGCTGTAAGAGATTTCCTTAGAAACATGCATCCAACCTCCTTCGAGGCTTTTGGAGGTCATTATGAGGTAGTGATGACAAGCACGATGCGCGAACTTAAAGAGAAGTTGGACAAGGCATTCGAAGAAGAAAAGAGACAGCAGAATGAAGAGTTCAAAGAAGAAGAGGCCTACATACATGGAGGGGGTGTAAATTTCAACTTTACACCTTGTTGGGATAAAAATGACGTGGCCTTGGAACTTCGAGTAGTGGAATTCTAAGTCTCACAGGGAGCTAGCTCACTCATGTATCTTTCTTGGTCGCGTGGACACTTAGTTTCCTTTGGTTGCTTTGTGCTAGGCGAGGACCTGAAAAGAGGTGGGGATGGCCCCTGATTCCACTCCGAAGCTTAATTCAGTAATGGATATTGAGAGACTAATATAGAGTAATTGATAGATCTTCTAACTTAAATAATGAAAGTGAGTTCCTATTTATAGGGAAAATGTTACCGACTTCGTAGGGCAGTTACCCTCCGAGGAGGGTTTTGTTCAGAGGTGGCTTAAGTAGGTGACAAGCAAGTTTCCAGCTCATCCTTCCTTAGTCAAGGAGGTTTTTTCCTTCAACATAGGAAACAGGTCGCCACCTCTACCTTTCCTTAGGAGGAAGGTTTACTTCTAGGGTGGTGGAAGCAGGTCGCCACATGTACCTTTCCTTAGGAGGAAAGTTTACTCCTGGGGCGGTGGAAGCAGGTCGCCACCTGTACCTTTCCTTAGGAGGAAGGTTTACTTCTAAAATAGCTTTTAATGGTCGATTCGACTTACTTTTTAAAATAGACGTCCGGTAGCTTGGTCGCTTCTATCTTTATTAATCATGTTCTGAAAGTCGACTTCCTCAAAAGATGATAGTCGACCTTTTACCTTTGATTCACCATTCCAAACAAGGTTGGTCGTCGATTCGTCAATCTCGCCAATAAACGTACTTGGCTCTAGTCTTTTTCGTTTAGTCGTAACCCAACACTTACCCCCGAGACTTAAGTCGTCAGCTTCATTTATGAAGTGGAGGTCTTGAGTCGAGTATAATTCTTGAACATGTTCAAGCGAGATTCCGTCTCTATTAGTTCACTTAACCTCGGTTGGATAGGCTAAAAACGGATACCTTTAGTCGAGGCGAGATGCTAGTCCCTATGGCATTCCAGGCCGTTGATTTGGGAGAAGCTGGAGAGTTACTTTAAGAAATCTTTTGACAGGTGTACGGTAACGACTATATTGCCAGTAGACAAACCAATGAATGATCGTCCTCGGGAAAGCTTCCTTGGGAAGTTACCTCCCTCTGGGGAGGTTTTGGGGTATAAATACTGCCTCCCTTTCTCTATTTCTTTGTTTTCCCCATTGATTTGGTTGGACTTCTAGGAAGGAGATTATTTTTTGAATAACCAGTACCATGGCTGGTCATCCTCCCTCAGGTATTCTGGCAGTATTTTCTTTTCGAGGTTGCCACCTTACTCTTTTGATGCATATTTTTTTCCTTTTTTTTCATATTTTATCCACGCGATTCTCCGTAATCATCGCCAGGTCATGGCACGAGCTTCTTCTGCCCCCCCCCCCCATCTAAGGAGGCCAATAGTGGAGCGTCAATCGATACTCCTATCGACGTTGAGGCCATTCATTCGGTTGCAAAGTAACCTCCAAGATGGTCTCCGAATGAAGGCGAGATGAAGAATACCTCTCGTCGTTCCAACCAGGATAAGGGTACCTGGCGGAAAGGAAGGCGAGGTGGGGATTCATCTTCTTCGTCAACCGATCCATCCCCACCTCGCGCTGAGGCGCCACCACCTTGTGTCGGGTCATTGACTCGCCTACCTCCTCAAACTGGAGCGTCCACTCGACTGTTCCCTTCTCATGCTGAGGCGTCTTCTAGTGATCGTCCAAGTTACGGAGGTCCTCCTTTTACCTGGGACATGATGTTTAGCCAATCTGCTAATTTTTCGAAGGATTAGAATCATCTTCACTTTTTGCAGGGGTATTGTCTTAAAGAAGGGTACTTGATCGCCAATCCGGATTTGGCTCTTCATTTATTGAATGCTTCCATCCCTCCTCAGGATCGTCGTCGTCTAGCGACGAATACAGAAGATGTAGAAAAGGCTACTCGCCTTTTTCTTCTGAGACAGGCTGAAGTAAGCGTGACTTTCTTAGCGTGCTTATTGAAGCTCTTTTGTTTGTATTGGTTTGACCTTCCTCTTATTTCTTCCCATAGGCTTCCCGAGATTCCTTCCAATTTTCTCGCTTGGTGATTGACCTTCTCAAGGAGTCACAGGCGACCCGGGAGAGTAAGATTTCAGCGTCTCCTGAAATCGTAGGAATAGTTCGAGATCTTCAGTAGGAGAACGCCAAATTGAGAGAGGATCTTCGACTAGCAAACGAAACCTCTTCCTATTTGCGTCGAGACCTCCAAAAGTGCGAAGATTCTCCGCAGAGCTCTATTTCCTTGATGAAAGAGCATCACCATTTGTTGGAGAGGAAGAAAAAGGAGAAGGATAACCTTAACGTCAAGAATATAATACTCCGCGAGAGGGTTGATGTGTTGCAAAAGGAGATGTCAATCTTGAGGAAGTCTGAGGCCAGGGCTGTAGAAAATTACAAAGCGAGTTCTGCTTTTGAATAAGATGCCGTCATAGCCGTTTTGAACTTGCTTTTTCCTTCTTTGAAGGAGATCATAGTAAATCTGAGAGCGTATTAGCCCGACTTCCCCTTTCTCAAGTTCCTCTTCTTCAGCAATTTTTGGAAATTCCTACCGAAGGGGATGAGGGTTTTGTTGCTTCTTCTAAGAGAAAAAAGTCTTTCTAAACACTTACTTTCTAGGATGCTTCTCTCCGGGGTGATCCCTTATGTAATAGATCTCCCTTTTGTAATAAAAGTCTTACTACTCGTAGTTTTCATAATCATATAACGTGCCTAAACTTATTTGCCGCTTTGATCGAGTAATGTTAATCGTTAATATTTCGTAAACGTCGATTTGTACCTTTAATCAAATTGTCGCCGTACCAATGTTATTGCCATTTTGGGCACATGAGGTCGACAATTGATCCGTAGACCTTTAATTCTTTGATCGAGTTGTCGCCGTACCTAGGCTTTATTACCATTTTGGGTACATAAGGTCGACAATCGATTTGTTGACTGCTTTCTTCGATTGAGTTGTCGTCGTACCTAGGTTTTATTGCCAGTTTGGGCACATAAGGTCGACAATCGATTTGTAGACCGCTTTCTTCGATCGAGTTGTCGCCGTACCTAGGCTTTATTGCCATTTTGGGCACATAAGGTCGACAATCGATTTGTAGACAGCTTTCTTCGATCAAGTTGTCGCCGTACCTAGGCTTTATTGCCATTTTGGGCACATAAGATCGAAAATCAATTTGTAGACCGCTTTCTTTGATCGAGTTGTCGCCGTACCTAGGCTTTATTGCCATTTTGGGCACATAAGGTCGACAATCGATATGTAGACCGCTTTCTTCGATCGATTTTTCGCCGTACCTAGGCTTTATTGCCATTCTGGGTACATAAGGTCGACAATTGATTTGTAGACCGCTTTCTTCGATCGAATTGTTGCCGTACCTAGGCTTTATTGCCATTTTGGACACATAAGGTCGACAATTGATTTGTAGACCGCTTTCTTCGATCGAGTTGTCGCTGTACCTAGGCTTTATTGCCATTTTGGGCACATAAGGTCGACCATCGATTTGTAGACCGTTTTCTTCGATCGAGTTGTCGCCGTACCTAGGCTTTATTTCCATTTTGGGCACATAAGGTCGACAATCGATTTGTAGACCGCTTTCATCGATCGAGTTGTCGCCGTACCTAGGCTTTATTGCCATTTTGGGCACATAAGGTTGACAATCAATTTGTAGACTGCTTTCTTCGATCGAGTTGTCGCCGTACCTAGGCTTTATTGCCATTTTGGGCACATAAGGTCGACAATCGATTTGTAGACCGCTTTCTTCGATCGAGTTGTCGCCGTACCTAGGCTTTATTGCCATTTTGGGCACATAAGGTCTACAATCGATTTGTAGAACGCTTTCTTCGATCAAGTTGTCGTCGTACCTTGGCTTTATTGCCATTTTGGGCACATAAGGTCGACAATCAGTTTGTAGACCGCTTTCTTCGATCGAGTTGTCGCCGTACTTAGGCTTTATTGCCATTTTGGGCACATAAGGTCGACAATCGATTTGTAGGTCTTTTTTATGATGGTAATACCAGGACGAGTTCTTGTAAAGAAAAAGGGATCTCGAGGGATCATATTTATTCATCGTTTCCTGGATATTACATCAAAAAGAGAAACATTAGCCATAATAAGAAAGTGTCTACTTCAGGAGTTATTATGACTTCTCTGAGCGTCTTGCAGACGTATTGTAGCAGTGCCACGCCATAGCTTGATCTCCTCGAACCTCGCCAATTCCCTTTGGTGTCAAGAACTTCATTACTTTTGATGCGCCGTTGATGGGATAATTCGGTGAGGATTGAGGGTGGTTCTGCCGATAATGGCGTTGTACGATGAGGCGGCATCGAATACTACGAAAAGTATATCCACCTGCAAAATTTGCTCCCCTTCTTCCAAGGTAGTGGTCAGTCGAATAGCTCCCATGAGGTAGATGGTTTCTCCTGCGAAGCCTATTAGAGGGAAGTTGACTTTCTTCAGATCTCTTCTCGTCAATCCCAACTGTAGAAATGCTTGATAGAAGAGTATGTCTGTTGAACTTTCGATGTCGATAAGAATCCTTGTTCCCAAATGAGATCCTAGGAAGAACCACAATAAACCCATATGAGATCCTTGTTCTCCCTAGGATCTTTCCTTGTTCCCAAATGGTTCCTTTGTCGATGTTGGATCACGGTCGAAGCTCTGTTACGTCCTTGACGGAATGCTCTAGACTCCTGGGCTCCGCGTAATCCTGCAAAAGGGGATGACCTGGGTGGTGACCCAGAATCCCTCTCCGATGATTAAATGAGTATATGATCAATGGGGTGGCAGCAGTAATCTAAGTGCGTATTAGATGATTGGGTTTTTCTGAGGTAACTTCTTCCTTTATATAGGAGGGGAAGTTACTCAGTTACCTGTGGCCGTGATTCCATGTATCTCGCCACGATTCCATATATATCGTTAGGGATTCCGTAGATTTCGCCCCACGCTCCGCGTATCTTACCCATACTCCGCGTATCTCGGGCACGCCCTGCGTATCTCGGGGAACTTATCTATATCTTTAACCGTCTCCCACTACTCTATCTAGTAGGCGGGTTTCTCGGTCTTTATCCTCTGATCACAAGTCTCGACTCCTGTCGGGGACTCCAGAGTTATCTCATTCTAGATCACAACCCATGACCCTTTGTCTCACGAGACGGGTCCAGCCTCTGCGGGGCTTTTATCATCGGGGCCTTTACTAAGGCATATCGGGGCCTACTTAGAGGCTTCTTGTCGGGAGCATTCAGCTCCTATATCGGGACCGCTGATATCGGGACCCTTCTTACTGGGCCTCTGGGCCTTCAGGCTTTCACGAGGCCCACTGGACCTACTCGCCGTCCATTGGCTGTTAACGGGGCTAACGATTACATCGGAACCCATCATTTTCCCCCAAGACATGGGGGACTTTTAGTTCGTCGTGTCTTCCAGTTTCAGATCTTCTGACCTCGCTATCAGAGGCTTTTGTCTCCATACCTCCCGATACCGCCGTCGGAGGCTTTTATCTTCAGGCCTTTTGATATCTCCATCGGAGGCTTTTGCCTTGCGCGTGATTGTTGTACGACAGAGTTTCTTACTCATGATTACCTTGGGCCCACCAGACCCCATGGGAAGTTGCCAAATCCGAGGATACTCCTCCGTTACTGTAGCATTAAATGCTTGGGGATAAGGAAACGACGTTTAAATCGGCGTGACTGTTGCTTTCTGAAAAAGCAGCTGTGACGTCACTCACGTCCCTTCCGTACTTGTACCCTATAATCTCGGCGATTAAGATCGTGTCGTTTCCTCTTCAACGGTCCAGATTAGGCCCGTCCAGCTGTCTCTTCCGTACCGTCTTCATCATTTCAACGATCACGATCGAGTCGTTTCGTCTTCTACGGTCGAGATTAAGTCCTTCCATTTGTCCTTTTGCTTATAAAAGCTGAGACCTTGGCATTATTCACTTCTTCTTCACTCTCTCAATTTCTGCTGTTCTTGCATTCGAAGCTTCTCCTCCAAGTTCTTCCTGCTGTTCAACTGACCCAAGGCTTTCAATCTTTCGACCCATCCTTCATCTTCTTTCGGCAATCATCCATTATGTCTGGTAAGGATCTTCTTCTCTATTTTCCTGATTTACTGATGTTTGCTCTTCTTTTCTCAAATCTTCTTGTTCGTGACCGTTTTTAGACGAGGCTAGTTCTGAGGCTAGGGCCCCTTTCACCTTTGAATTGGCCGTTAATGAGATTTCTAAGGCTTTGTACGAGGTTGCTCTTCGAGAGGGCTGCATTACCTCGGATTGGGAGCCTCGTTTCCCCTACGAGTCTCAGCCTGCCGTCCGAAGGAAGCACATCGTTACGCGTCCTCGAGAGGGGGAAGTGTTCGTCTCTGCCGGACAAATAAGTGCAGGTATTCGATTCCCCTTTTGCGGGAACCTGGTGGAGATGTGCAATTTCTACAAGACGCACCCTTGTACCTTCTCTCCACACGCCATCCGCGTGTGGAATGCCTTCCAACTTCTATGCCACCGCCAGCAGTGGACGTACAGTCTACTACTCTTCCGTACCTATTATGGAATGAAGTGCAACAAGGATGGTGTCTGCTCCTTCTCCCCTCGACTCCCCAAGTGGACAAAGGAGCAACTTTCACGTTTCGGCTGGGATAGCGAGACCTGGAAGTTCCACAAGGATCGGGTGCTGATTCGCGACTTGGGGTCTGACAACAGCGGATGGAAGAAGTATTACTTCTTTGTCCGACACAGCTCCGTCCCATGGCCTCAATGGGAGGTCGTGGCGGACCCTGCCCCCAAGCTTCAGGCCTACACTGAGGATGACCTCAACACTCTCCAAATGGTTCAGCTCTATCATTGGGGAGACAACTTCATACCCCTCGACGCCAACAAGCTCCTGGAGAAGGACTTGATTCACATCGGAGTCCGACTCCTCGACTCCGTTTCCAAAGATTTAGTCATCTGGGTAACGCTTCTAACCATCTTGTCTTTTATTTTTGCAGCCAAGAAGGCATCTCTGCTGACTAGTCTCATGTTGAAGCAGGGCGAGACTGACGCCGTCCAGAGTGGCTCCAAGCGGAAGCGGAAGTCCTTGAAGAAGGGAACTTCCTCTTCTGCCGCTCCTCCGACCGAGGAGCAGGTCGTGGCTAAGAAAGCCAGGAGGGAGGAGATAGATCAGGCTTTCTGGGCCACCACCGTCGAGGAAGGTAAGCGCGTTCGTCGTGCTATTAATAAATATAGGAAGCTGGTTCCCCAGGAGTTTATCCCCGCTGATCGGGAATCGCGCGTTCGGGAAATCAAGTACATCCTTCGAGGAGAAGTCCCCCGCGTTCTCAAGGCGGGATATTACAACTTCTTTGGGAAGGACCAGCATCTCGAACGCCAAATTCTCTGGTGTCCTCGTGGAATTCTTCCTGATTATATTCGTCCTGCCACCGCAGGTCCATCGGAGGCTCCTGCTCCGACGAAGGCTACCACTCCAGCGGAGACTGCGGCTCCGCAAGAGCTGATGCTGGAGGATACCCCGACGGAAACCCAGTTCCGTCAGATGACTAATTTGGAGGCCTCTCCTTCCTCCGAGGAACCCAATGAGGGTGCCCTGCTTCCCCGCGGTAGGTCAAGACAAAGCAGCCTGAGGCCCGTCGTGAGGGACGCGTCCCGGAGCCCTCCTCCCGAGCTCCGCACTCCTACTCCTGAGCCTCATCCGACCGAGGTAGCTCCTCCCACTGATGATGCTGAGGTTATCCCTCCTCTTCCGATGGATGAAAATCTTTACAAGATTTACACCCCCGACTAGGCGACGGTTCCCTGGCGTCCGATCGAATCCCTCCAAGGGTTTTCGGTTCGACGGGGGAATCTTCAGCCTGACCTGGCCCTGCATCTACTGGCAGGGTCAATTCCTCCCGCTTTGAGACAGCCGCTTTGCTTGGCGCGGGAGGACATCGAAGAGGAGTTCCGCACTATGGCCGTCCGTCGGATGGAGGTAATACTTTACCTTTGCTTTGTTTTCTTCATTGTCTTAGCCTTCGACCATCGGATTCTAATCCATTTTCCTTTCGCCTTAGGAAACCGCGGACCAGCAGCGCTGCTTTGGCATTGCCCTGGCTCTGAAGAGTGCTTTGGAGGAGGCTGAAGCCAAGTCGGACCCCGACATGCAAGCCAAGCTCCAGGCAGACCTCGACGATGCTGTGGCGGCCAAGAACAAGATGGCCAAGGAGAAGGCTCTCCTTGACGAGATGGCCAAAGGCCTGCTTAAGCAGGTTCAAGATCATGAGGTCGTCCTGCGTTGGGAGCAGAGGATGATGCAGGAGGAGCATCGACGGCACGAGGCGGAGAAGGAGCAGCTCCTCCGCGAGAAAGGCGTTTTCGCGGATCTTCTCGCGGAGACCAAGGCAAGGTTTGAGGCCGAGAGGGCTGAGTTCTCTGCCAAGCTGGCTTAGGCAAAGGCTTAGGCCCACGAGGAGGGTCGTCTGCGGGGTCGCGAGGAGTATCGGGACTCTGAAGATTTCAAGGCGGATGCCGTGGGGTTCTGCAAGGCCGAGATGGAGAACGTTCTATTCAACGCCATCGAGGAACTTTACACGGCACACGAGGGCTCCATCGACTTTAAGAAGTCCGAGACCCTTGCCCCCTTCGCCGAGAAATACTTCAACCTCCCCGCGGAGAGCGATGAGGCCGATGCTGCGGAGCCTTCTGCCCAGGTCCCTCCGAATCCTGCTCCCTCCGATGCTACTGAAGATCCGACCTCCAACAAGGACCAAGCTTAGCGCTTTATATTTTTAGTCCTTGTAGTTTCTCCTTGTATTCTCTTTATCTTTTATTTTGGAACTTTCAGGCCTTCGAGCCTTTATATAAGCAGTTTGTTCCAACTATTTTGATTCCGATAATCGTTTGCACTTGTTTAAAGTGACTTTAGACTCGTTACTCAGAACGTTCCGATGCATCCACTAAGATGACTTTATACGCCCTCCCGACGCTTTACTCGGGACTTTACCGCTTAAGGTTTCTCATCCAATCAGGACTTCACCACTTAAGGTTTCTCGTCTAATCGGGACTTCACCACTTAAGGTTCCTCGTCCAATCGGGACTTCACCACTTAAGGCTTCTCGTCCAATCGGGACTTCAGCACTTAAGGTTTCTCGTCCCTGTCTTTCAAGGCCATTTTTCACACCCCTTAGGGCCTTTATCGCGCCAAATCAGACGACTTTAATCGTACCCTTTAAGGGTTTTTTCGTACCTGTTAAGGCTTTTGGCCGCATCATATAGACGACTTACGCGGACCCGTTAGGGCTTTTTCATACCTGTTAAGGCTTTTGGCCGCATCATATAGACGACTTACGCAGACCCATTAGGGCCTTTTCGTACCTGGGCTTTTGGTTGCATCATATAGACGACTTACACAAACCCCGTAGGGCTTTTGTCCGTACCTGTTAAGGCTTTTGGCCGCATCATATAGACGACTTACCCATACCCCGCAGGGTTTTTATCCATACCTCGTAAGGCTTTTTGTCGCGCCATAAAGGCGACTTACTCGTACCTCGGAAGGCTTTTATTGTACCTCGGAAGGCTTTTATCGCATCCTTCAGGACGTCTTACTAACAGTTAGAATAAATCTAAAGGCAATTTGATCGGAAGCAACTTCTTTTATTCATAAATAACTCAAAGTTTCGCTTACATCGGATTGATAGATAACTTGCGCCATTCGCGACGGCTTAATATCAAACATGATACTTCTTCAAGTGTTCACCGCTGAAGGAATGCCTCAACGTCTTGCCATCGAGGTCTTCTAGCTTGTATGCGTTGGGTGCTGGCATCCCTACAATCTTGTATGGTCCCTCCCATTTTGGCGATAGCTTGTTGATCCGATCTTGATGAACGAACTCGTTCCTCCGCCAGACAAGTTCTCCCACGAAGAATTGTCGAGACTTGACGCGCCGATTATAATATCGGGCTGTTGCCAGACGCATCCGGGCCTGGACTTCATCAGCTTTCCACCTTTTCTCCTCGAGCAAGTCTAAGTCTAGACGTCTCATTTCCTCGTTTGTCAAAGGCTCGTAATATTTCGCGCGATGGGACGCCACCGTATCTCCACGGGGGCGACTGCCTCCGTGCCATAGACCAGGCCAAACGGAGTTTCCCCCGTTGATTGCTTGGGTGTTGTTCTAACAGCCCACAACACATTTTCAAGCTCATCCAGCCAATGGCCCTGCAAGGCGTAGACTCTCTTCTTCAGGCCATCCATCACGATCTTGTTGGCTGATTCTACTTGGCCATTGGTCTGGGCATGGCGGACTGAAGCAGTCCGATGCTCGATGTTCAATTCCTCCAGGTACTCCTTCAACTGAGCCCCATTGAACGGAGGGCCGTTGTCGCTGATCAACGCTCGAGGGACCCCATACCGGGATATGATCTGAGTTTGAAGGAACTTGAGGATCTGCTGTCCCGTCGTCTTGGCCAATGCCTTAGCCTCTATCCATTTCGAGAAGTAATCGATGGCCACGAGCAAATACTTGCACTGACCTTTCGCTTGGGGAAGAGGTCCCACTAAATCAATCCCCCATTGCGCGAAGGGCCAAGCACTCTTGATGGGCATCAAGTCTGCGGCAGGAGCTACGATATTTGGAGCGTACCTCTGGCATGCCTCATAGGATCGGACCATTGCTGTCGCCTCCTTGTTCATCGAAGGCCAATAGTAGCCTAAGTTCAACGCTTTCCTCACGATAGATCGGGCCCCTTCATGACAGGCCACGACTCCCTCGTGTAGCTCTCTCAGGATCCGATTTGTATCAGGCTCCGCCACGCATTTCAAGAAAGGCTTCACATGCCCCTTCTTGTATAACTGGTTGTCCACCATCGCGTAATCGTTCGCAATTCGACGCAGCCTGACAGCTGCCACATTGTCATCGGGGAGCGCCCCCATAGTCAGGTATGTGACCATCGGGGTCATCCAGGTGGGCTTCTCTTCTTCCTCCGATCCTGCTTCCTCAGCGCACAACTCCGATGGATCGATGGTTGAGATAATCACTCTCTCCAGGAAATGCACCCTCCGATTCTCCTCAGGGGCCACTCCTAGAGCAAACTTGCTCAAGGCGTCTGCCTCCGCATTTTCTTCTCTCGGGATTGCCTCGATATCGAAGCTTTTGAAGCTTCCCTTCAAAGTCTGCACCTCGTGTAAGTACTTCCTCATTGTCGGGCTCTTGGCTTCATAGTTCCCCTGGACCTGATTCACGATCAAGCTGGCATCACACTTCACCTTTAAATGATCGACTCCCGCACCCTTGGCAATTTTGAGGCCCGTGATGAGAGGCTCATACTCCGCTTCATTGTTGGTGGCCTTAAACGTCAAGGCCAAAGCATATCGCAAGGGCTCGCCTCCACCGGGCGGTATCAATACGAATCCTGCCCCCGATCCTTCTACACTTGATGAACCATCAGTGTACATCTCCCAAGTGTTCTCCTCATTTGGCTGTTCTAGGTGCTCTGTTATCGGGACCTCCATGGTTGCCCCCTCTACGGGACCCGTTACTTCCAGATCAGGTGTCGTAGACTCAGCTATAAAATCCGCCAACGCCTGGCCCTTAATAGCAGTTCTCGGAGCAAAATGGATACGGAACTCCGTAAGCTCGCTGGCCCATTTCACCAATCTCCCCGACAACTCCGGTCGGTTCAAAAAGTGCTTCAAGGGCTGATTGGTCAACACTGTAACCTCGTGTGCATGGAAGTAAGGTCGGAGCTTTCGAGCGGCCACAATTAACGCAAAGAGATACTTCTCAATGGCGGGATAGTTCATTTCTGATTTGGCAAATGCCTTGCTTACATAATAGACAGGCACTTGGTTACCCTTGACAATCTTAATCAAAACAGAACTAACAGCAACATCAGAAATAGCCAAATATAGATAAAGCGGCTCGTCTGGAGCCGGTTTCGCCAACGGCGGAAGGGTACGGAGATGCTGCTTGAGCGCTTGGAATGCCTCCTCGCACTTGTCAGACCATTCAAACTTCTTGTGGGCCCTTAGCACATCAAAAAATGGCATGGCTTTGTCACTCGCCTTGGATAGGAACCGATTCATCGCGGCCAACCGGCCATTTAACACTTGAACCTCCCGATCAGTCCTCGGGGACTGCATCTCTTCAATTGCTCGGAGCTTCTCAGGATTCACCTCGATTCCTCTCTGGCTCACCATGAACCCTAGGAAATTCCCCGAGTTCATCCCGAAAGCACACTTGTCTGGGTTCAACCGAACCTGATGAAACCTCATCCGTTCAAACGCCGCCGCCAAGTTTTGGACGTGGTCTTCTGCCTGTCGGGACTTCACGAGCATGTCATCCACATATGCCTCCATTGTCTTTTCCAACATGACTCCGAACAACTGGTTTACCATCCGCTGGTAAGTTGCTCCGGCATTGATCAATCCGAAGGGCATTACGTCGTAGTGGTAGACGTCGCTGTCAGCGTAAAAAGCTGTGTGGGGGGCATCCTCCTTCGCCATTTTGATCTGGTTGTACCCGGAATAGGCATCCATGAAGCTCAGCAACTCATGTCCCGATGTGACATCCACCAACTGGTCAATCCTCGGGAGCGGGTAGCAATCCTTCGGGCAAGCCTTGTTCAAGTCGCGGAAATCGACACACATCCGCCACTTTCCATTGCTCTTTCGTACCAGGACTGGGTTAGCGACCCACTTCTGGAATCGGAGCTCCTTGATGAATCCAGCGTCGAGCAGTCTGCCCACCTCTTGCTGGATCGCGATTCTCTTGTCCGCGCCCATCGGACGCCTCCTCTACGCGATAGGTTTAATCGCGGGGTCAATCTTCAGCTCGTGCATAATCACGTCGGGACTGATACCTGGCATATCACTCGGGGACCAGGAAAACAGCTCCATGAACTCCTTCAAAAGCTCGATCAACTCTCGGGCTCTCTCCTCCGATAGAGCAGCCCCGATCTTCACCTTCCTCCGAGGTCCATCGATCCCAACTTCCTTCAGATCCTCCATGGGGGCGGGACGCCCAAACTCTTCTCGAGGATCAGCATGCAGGACCGCCATGGCTTCCCTCCTTCTCCTTCGGGTGGCATTGACGTAACACTTTCGTGACGCCACTTGGTCGCCCTTAACCTCTCCGACACCATGGTCAGTCGGGAACTTCATCTTTTGGTGGACTGTCGAGGCGACTGCCATGAGAGGGTTGATGGTGGTCCTCCCGATAATAGCATTGTACGTTCCCGCGGATTCTACCACGACGAAATCCACGTTCCGCCGTTCCATTTTCCAGCCGCTACCAAACTCCACCGGTAAGGTAATCATCCCCAACAGATAGGAAGTCGATCCGGAGAATCCTACCATCGGGAAGTTCACTTGTGTCAGGTCCTTCTTCGTCTTTCCCATGGCCTCCAAGGCATCCATGAAAAGAATGTCGGAGGAGCTCCCTCGATCTATCAGGATCCGCTTCATCTCGAATCCGTCCCCGTCTAGGGTCACGACCAAGGCGTCATCGTGGGGGCTCTCCACGCCTATCAAATCCTCCGCCGAGAAGGAAATTACCATTTCCTCCTTTAGAGTCCACGACCGGGACCTCTTGCCTAGCACCACAGCAACGGAGATGCGAGAAGCATAATTCTCCCGAGAAGCGGTGGTGTCACCTCCCGCTGCCATTCCTCCATGAATGACATTAATGGTCCCCCGTCTCTCCTTACGGGCACCGAAACTAGAGGGCTCCGACTCAACCTTCTTCTTCTTCGGGGATCGATCACGGGACTTGGAACGGGACCGCGATCGACTTTTGGAACGAGATCGGCACCTTCCCCTTCCGACGAACTCCTTCAGCTTCCCCTTCTGGATCAGCTTTTCTATCTCCTTCTTCAGCTCCCGACAGTTTTCTGTGTCGTGACCATTGGCTCTATGGTAGCGACAGTAACGGTCGGAGCGGCCTCCCAGGAACTCACCTTCTTTCTTCGGGGGATATAGGGCGAGACCCTGTCGATCCATCACAGCCAGCACGGAGGTCATCGAGCTGTTGATGGGAACAGCACGACCCTCTCGGTTTTCCTTCTCCGGGGACGCCTATCCTCCCTTTTCTCGCGGCGGCCACGGTTCCTACTTCCCTCCGATTTGTCGCTCCCTTTACGATCATCCGACAGCTTGGACGACGTCTTTCCTCTTCCCGACTTCGGAGGATCGAGCTCCCCGGCAGCAATCTTTGACTCCTGGACGTCGATTTGCTGTTTCACCCTCGCTTGCAGGGCCTCCATACTCCTCGGTTACTGATGCATTAAATGCTTGAGGATAAGGAAACGACGTTTAAATCGGCGTGACTGTTGCTTTCTGAAAAAGCAGCTGTGACGTCACTCACGTCCCTTCCGTACTTGTACCCTATAATCTCGGCAATTAAGATCGTGTTTTTTCCTCTTCAACGGTCCAGATTAGGCCCGTCCAGCTGTCTCTTCCGTACCGTCTTCATCATTTCAACGATCACGATCGAGTCGTTTCGTCTTCTACGGTCGAGATTAAGTCCTTCCATTTGTCCTTTTGCTTATAAAAGCTGAGACCTTGGCATTATTCACTTCTTCTTCACTCTCTCAATTTCTGCTGTTCTTGCATTCGAAGCTTCTCCTCCAAGTTCTTCCTGCTGTTCAAGTGACCCAAGGCTTTCAATCTTTCGACCCATCCTTCATCTTCTTTCGGCAATCATCCATTATGTCTGGTAAGGATCTTCTTCTCTATATTCCTGATTTACTGATGTTTGCTCTTCTTTTCTCAAATCTTCTTGTTCGTGACCGTTTTTAGACGAGGCTAGTTCTGAGGCTAGGGCCCCTTTCACCTTTGAATTGGCCGTTAATGAGATTTCTGAGGCTTTGTATGAGGTTGCTCTTCGAGAGGGCTGCATTACCTCGGATTGGGAGCCTCGTTTCCCCTACGAGTCTCAGCCTGCTGTCCGAAGGAAGCACATCGTTACGCGTCCTCGAGAGGGGGAAATGTTCGTCTCTGCCGGACAAATAAGTGCAGGGATTCGATTCCCCTTTTGCGGGAACCTGGTGGAGATGTGCAATTTCTACAAGACGCACCCTTGTACCTTCTCTCCACACGCCATCCGCGTGTGGAATGCCTTCCAACTTCTATGCCACCGCCAGCAGTGGACGTACAGTCTACTACTCTTCCGTACCTTTTATGGAATGAAGTGCAACAAGGCTGGTGTCTGCTCCTTCTCCCCTCGATTCCCCAAGTGGACAAAGGAGCAACTTTCACGTTTCGGCTGGGATAGCGAGACATGGATGTTCCACAAGGATCGGGTGTTGATTCGTGACTCGGGGTCTGACAACAGCGGATGGAAGAAGTATTACTTCTTTGTCCGACACAGCTCCGTCCCATGGCCTCAATGGGAGGTCGTGGCGGACCCTGCCCCCAAGCTTCAGGCCTACACTGAGGATGACCTCAACACTCTCCAAATGGTTCAGCTCTACCGTTGGGGAGACAACTTCATACCTCTCGACGCCAACAAGCTCCTGGAGAAGGACTTGATTCACATCGGAGTCCGACTCCTCGACTCCGTTTCCAAAGATTTAGTCATCTGGGTAACGCTTCTAACCATCTTGTCTTTTCTTTTTGCAGCCAAGAAGGCATCTCTGCTGACTAGTCTCATGTTGAAGCAGGGCGAGATTGACGTCGTCCAAAGTGGCTCCAAGCGGAAGCTGAAGTCCTTGAAGAAGGGAACTTCCTCTTCTGCCGCTCCTCCGACCGAGGAGCAGGTCGTGGCTAAGAAAGCCAGGAGGGAGGAGATAGATCAGGCCTTCGGGGCCACCACCGTCGAGGAAGGTAAGAGCCTTCGTCGTGCTATTAATAAATATAGGAAGCTGGTTCCCCAGGAGTTTATCCCCGCTGATCGGGAATCGCGCGTTCGGGAAATCAAGTACATCCTTCGAGGAGAAGTCCCCCGCGTTCCCAAGGCTGGATATTACAACTTCTTTGGGAAGGACCAGCATCTCGAACGCCAAATTCTCTGGTGTCCTCGTGGAATTCTTCCTGATTATATTCGTCCTGCCACCGCAGGTCCATCGGAGGCTCCTGCTCCGACGAAGGCTACCACTCCAGCGGAGACTGCGGCTCCGCAAGAGCTGATGCTGGAGGATACCCCGACGGAAACCCAGTTCCGTCAGGTGACTAATTTGGAGGCCTCTCCTTCCTCCGAGGAACCCAATGAGGGTGCCCTGCTTCCCCGCGGTAGGTCAAGACAAAGCAGCCTAAGGCCCGTTGTGAGGGACGCGTCCCGGAGCCCTCCTCCGGAGCTCCGCACTCCTACTCCTGAGTCTCCTCGACCGAGGTAGCTCCTCCTGCTGATGATGCCGAGGTTATCCCTCCTCTTCCGATGGATGAAAATCTTTACAAGATTTACACCCCCGACCAGGTGACGGTTCCCTGGCGTCCGATCGAATCCCTCCAAGGGTTTTCGGTTCGACGGGGGAATCTTCAGCCTGACTTGGCCCAGCATCTGCTGGCAGGGCCAATTCCTCCCACTTTGAGACAGCCGCTTTGCTTGGCGCGAGAGGACATCGAAGAGGAGTTGCGCGCTATGGCCGCCGTCGGATGGAGGTAATACTTTACCTTTGCTTTGTTTTCTTCATTGTCTTAGCCTTCGACCATCGGATTCTAATCCATTTTCCTTTCGCCTTAGGAAACCGCGGACCAGCAGCGCTGCTTTTGCATTGCCCTGGCTCTGAAGAGTGCTTTGGAGGAGGCTGAAGCCAAGTCGGACCCCGACGTGATAGCCAAGCTCCAGGCAGACCTCGACGATGCTGTGGCGGCCAAGGACAAGATGGCCAAGGAGAAGGCTCTTCTTGACGAGATGGCCAAGGGCCAGCTTAAGCAGGTTCAAGATCATGAGGTCGTCCTGCGTTGGGAGCAGAGGATGATGCAGGAGGAGCATCGACGGCACGAGGCGGAGAAGGAGCAGCTCCTCCGCGAGAAAGGCGTTTTCGCGAATCTTCTCGCGGAGACCAAGGCGAGGTTTGAGGCCGAGAGGGCTGAGTTCTCTGCCAAGCTGGCTGAGGCAAAGGCTCAGGCCCACGAGGAGGGTCGTCCGCGGGGTCTCGAGGAGTATCGGGACTCTGAAGATTTCAAGGCGGATGCCGTGGGGTTCAGCAAGGCCGAGATGGAGAACGTTCTATTCAACGCCATCGAGGAACTTTACACGGCACACGAGGGCTCCATCGACTTTAAGAAGTCCGAGACCCTTGCCCCCTTCGCCGAGAAATACTTCAACCTCCCCGCAGAGAAGCGATGAGGCCGATGCTGCGGACCCGACTCCGCAGACTGCGGAGCCTTCTGCCCAGGTCCCTCCGAATCCTGCTCCCTCCGATGCTGCTGAAGATCCGACCTCCAACAAGGACCAAGCTTAGCGCTTTATATTTTTAGTCCTTGTAGTTTCTCCTTGTATTCTCTTTATCTTTTATTTTGGAACTTTCAGGCCTTCGAGCCTTTATATAAGCAGTTTGTTCCAACTATTTTGATTTCGATAATCGTTTGCACTTGTTTAAAGTGACTTTAGACTCGTTACTCAGAACGTTCCGATGCATCCACTAAGATGACTTTATACGCCCACCCGACGCTTTACTCGGGACTTTACCGCTTAAGGTTTCTCATCCAATCAGGACTTCACCACTTAAGGTTTCTCGTCTAATCGTGACTTCACCACTTAAGGTTTCTCGTCCAATCGGGACTTCACCACTTAAGGCTTCTCGTCCAATCGGGACTTCAGCACGTAAGGTTTCTCGTCCCTGTATTTCAAGGCCATTTTTCACACCCCTTAGGGCCTTTATCGCGCCAAATCAGACGACTTTAATCGTACCCTTTAAGGGTTTTTTCGTACCTGTTAAGGCTTTTGGCCGCATCATATAGACGACTTACGCGGACCCGTTAGGGCTTTTTCATACCTGTTAAGGCTTTTGGCCGCATCATATAGACGACTTACGCAGACCCATTAGGGCCTTTTCGTACCTAGGCTTTTGGTTGCATCATATAGACGACTTACACATACCCCGTAGGGCTTTTGTCCGTACCTGTTAAGGCTTTTGGCCGCATCATATAGACGACTTACGCATACCCCGCAGGGCTTTTATCCATACCTCGTAAGGCTTTTTGTCGCGCCATAAAGGCGACTTACTCGTACCTCGGAAGGCTTTTATTGTACCTCGGAAGGCTTTTATCGCGTCCTTCAGGACGTCTTACTAACAGTTAGAATAAATCTAAAGGCAATTTGATCGGAAGCAACTTCTTTTATTCATAAATAACTCAAAGTTTTGCTTACATCGGATTGATAGATAACTTGCGCCATTCGCGACGGCTTAATATCAAACATGATACTTCTTCAAGTGTTCACCGCTGAAGGAATGCCTCAACGTCTTGCCATCGAGGTCTTCTAGCTTGTATGCGTTGGGTGCTGGCATCCCTACAATCTTGTATGGTCCCTCCCATTTTGGCGATAGCTTGTTGATCCGATCTTGATGAACGAACTCGTTCCTCCGCCAGACAAGTTCTCCCACGAAGAATTGTCGAGACTTGACGCGCCGATTATAATATCGGGCTGTTGCCAGACGCATCCGGGCCTGGACTTCATCAGCTTTCCACATTTTCTCCTCGAGCAAGTCTAAGTCTAGACGTCTCATTTCCTCGTTTGTCAAAGGCTCGTAATATTTCGCGCGATGGGACGCCACCGTATCTCCACGGGGGCGACTGCCTCCGTGCCATAGACCAGGCCAAACGGAGTTTCCCCCGTTGATTGCTTGGGTGTTGTTCTAACAGCCCACAACACATTTTCAAGCTCATCCAGCCAATGGCCCTGCAAGGCGTAGACTCTCTTCTTCAGGCCATCCATCACGATCTTGTTGGCTGATTCTACTTGGCCATTGGTCTGGGCATGGCGGACTGAAGCGGTCCGATGCTCGATGTTCAATTCCTCCAGGTACTCCTTCAACTGAGCCCCATTGAACGGAGGGCCGTTGTTGCTGATCAACGCTCGAGGGACCCCATACCGGGATATGATCTAAGTTTGAAGGAACTTGAGGATCTGCTGTCCCGTCGTCTTGGCCAATGCCTTAGCCTCTATCCATTTCGAGAAGTAATCGATGGCCACGAGCAAATACTTGCACTGACCTTTCGCTTGGGGAAGAGGTCCCACTAAATCAATCCCCCATTGCGCGAAGGGCCAAGCACTCCTGATGGGCATCAAGTCTGCGGCAGGAGCTACGATATTTGGATTGTACCTCTGGCATGCCTCACAGGATCGGACCATTGCTGTCGCCTCCTTGTTCATCGAAGGCCAATAGTAGCCTAAGTTCAACGCTTTCCTCACGATAGATCGGGCCCCTTCATGACAGGCCGCGACTCCCTCGTGTAGCTCTCTCAAGATCCGATTTGTATCAGGCTCCGCCACGCATTTCAAGAAAGGCTTCACATGCCCCTTCTTGTATAACTGGTTGTCCACCATCGCGTAATCGTTCGCAATTCGACGCAGCCTGACAGCTGCCACATTGTCATCGGGGAGCGCCCCCGTAGTCAGGTATGTGACCATCGGGGTCATCCAGGTGGGCTTCTCTTCTTCCTCCGATCCTGCTTCCACGGCGCACACCTCCGATGGATCGATGGTTGAGATAATCACTCTCTCCAGGAAATGCACCCTCCGATTCTCCTCAGGGGCCACTCCTAGAGCAAACTTGCTCAAGGCGTCTGCCTCCGCATTTTCTTCTCTCGGGATTGCCTCGATATCGAAGCTTTTGAAGCTTCCCTTCAAAGTCTGCACCTCGTGTAAGTACTTCCTCATTGTCGGGCTCTTGGCTTCATAGTTCCCCTGGACCTGATTCACGATCAAGCTGGCATCACACTTCACCTTTAAATGATCGACTCCCGTACCCTTGGCAATTTTGAGGCCTGTGATGAGAGCCTCATACTCCGCTTCATTGTTGGTGGCCTTAAACGTCAAGGCCAAAGCATATCGCAATGGCTCGCCTCCACCGGGCTGTATCAATACGAATCCTGCCCCCGATCCTTCTACACTTGATGAACCATCAGTGTACATCTCCCAAGTGTTCTCCTCATTTGGCTGTTCTGGCTGCTCTGTTATCGGGACCTCCATGGTTGCCCCCTCTGCGGGACCCGTTACTTCCAGATCAGGTGCCGTAGACTCAGCTATAAAATCCGCCAACGCCTGGCCCTTAATAGCAGTTCTCGAAGCAAAATGGATACCGAACTCCGTAAACTCGCTGGCCCATTTCACCAATCTCCCAGACGCCTCCGGTCAGTTCAAAAAGTGCTTCAAGGGCTGATTGGTCAACACTGTAACCTCGTGTGCATGGAAGTAAGGTCGGAGCTTTCGAGCGGCCACAATTAACGCAAAGAGATACTTCTCAATGGCGGGATAGTTCATTTCTGATTTGGCAAATGCCTTGCTTACATAATAGACAGGCACTTGGTTGCACTTGACAATCTTAATCAAAATAGAACTAACAGCAACATCAGAAACAACCAAATATAGATAAAGCGGCTCGTCTGGAGCCGGTTTCGCCAACGGCGGAAGGGTACGGAGATGCTGCTTGAGCGCTTGGAATGCCTCCTCGCACTTGTTAGACCATTCAAACTTCTTGTGGGCCCTTAGCACATAAAAAAATGGCATGGCTCTGTCACTCGCCTTGTATAGGAACCGATTCATCGTGGCCAACCGGGCATTTAACACTTGAACCTCCCGATGAGTCCTCGGGGATTGCATCTCTTCAATTGCTCGGAGCTTCTCAGGATTCACCTCGATTCCTCTCTAGCTCACCATGAACCCTAGGAACTTCCCCGAGTTTACACCGAAAGCACACTTGTCTGCGTTCAACCGAACCTGATGAAACCTCATCCGTTCAAACGCCGCCGCCAAGTTTTGGACGTGGTCTCCTGCCTGTCGGGACTTCACGAGCATGTCATCCACATATGCCTCCATGGTCTTCCCCAACATGTCTCCGAACAACTTGTTTACCATCCGCTGGTAAGTTGCTCCGGCATTGATCAATCCGAAGGGCATTACGTCGTAGTGGTAGACGTCGCTGTCAGCGTAAAAAGCTGTGTGGGGGGCATCCTCCTTCGCCATTTTGATCTGGTTGTACCCGGAATAGGCATCCATGAAGCTCAGCAGCTCATGTCCCGATGTGGCATCCACCAACTGGTCAATCCTCGGGAGCGGGTAGCAATCCTTCGGGCAAGCCTTGTTCAAGTCGCGGAAATCGACACACATCCGCCACTTTCCATTGATCTTTCGTACCAGGACTGGGTTAGCGACCCAATTCTGGAATCGGAGCTCCTTGATGAATCCAGCGTCGAGCAGTCTCCCCACCTCTTGCTGGATCGCGATTCTCTTGTCCGCGCCCATCAGACGCCTCCTCTGCGCGATAGGTTTAATCGCGGGGTCAATCTTCAGCTCGTGCATAATCACGTCGGGACTGATACCTGGCATATCACTCGGGGACCAGGCAAACAGCTCCTTGAACTCCTTCAAAAGCTCGATCAACTCTCGGGCTCTCTCCTCCGATAGAGCAGCCCCGATCTTCACCTTCCTCCGAGGTCCATCGATCTCAACTTCCTTCAGATCCTCCATGGGGGCGGTTCGCCCAAACTCTTCTCGAGGATCAACATCGGTCTGCAGGACCGCCATGGCTTCCCTCCTTCTCCTTCGGGTGGTATTGACGTAACACTTTCGTGACGCCACTTGGTCGCCCTTAACCTCTCCGACACCATGGTCAGTCGGGAACTTCATCTTCTGGTGGACTGTCGAGGCGACTGCCATGAGAGGGTTGATGGTGGTCCTCCCGATAATAGCATTGTACGTTCCCGCGGATTCTACCACGACGAAATCCACGTTCCGCCGTTCCATTTTCCAGCCGCTACCAAACTCCACCGGTAAGGTAATCATCCCCAACGGACAGGAAGTCGATCCGGAGAATCCTACCATCGGGAAGTTCACCTGTGTCAGGTCCTTCTTCGTCTTTCCCATGGCCTCCAAGGCATCCATGAAAAGAATGTCGGAGGAGCTCCCTCCATCTATCAGGATCCGCTTCATCTCGAATCCGTCCCCGTCTAGGGTCACGACCAAGACGTCATCGTGGGGGCTCTCCACGCCTATCAAATCCTCCGCCGAGAAGGAAATCACCATTTCCTCCTTTAGAGTCCACGACCGGGACCTCTTGCCTAGCACCACAGCAACGGAGATGCGAGAAGCATAATTCTCCCGAGAAGCGGTGGTGTCACCTCCCGCTGCCATTCCTCCATGAATGACATTAATGGTCCCCCGTCTCTCCTTACGGGCACCGGAACTAGAGGGCTCCGACTCAACCTTCTTCTTCTTCGGGGATCGATCACGGGACTTGGAACGGGACCGCGATCGACTTTTGGAACGAGATCGGCACCTTCCCCTTCCGACGAACTCCTTCAGCTTCCCCTTCTGGATCAGCTTTTCTATCTCCTTCTTCAGCTCCCGACAGTTTTCTGTGTCGTGACCATTGGCTCTATGGTAGCGACAGTAACGGTCGGAGCGGCCTCCCAGGAACTCACCTTCTTTCTTCGGGGGATATCGGGCGAGACCCTGTCGATCCATCACAGCCAGCATTGAGGTCATCGAGCTGTTGATGGGAACAGCACGACCCTCTCGGTTTTCCTTCTTCGGGGACGCCTATCCTCCCTTTTCTCGGGGCGGCCACGGTTCCTACTTCCCTCCGATTTGTCGCTCCCTTTACGATCATCCGACAGCTTGGACGACGTCTTTCCTCTTTCCGACTTCGGAGGATCGAGCTCCCCGGCAGCAATCTTTGACTCCTGGACGTCGATTTGCTGTTTCACCCTCGCTTGCAGGGCCTCCATACTCCACACAGCCTTCGCGGCTACACTGTGCATCAGGTCGGAACCATACGGAGCAGTGAGGTTCCGAAGGAAAGTTCGGATGGTCTCTCCCTCCGATATCTCTTCATCGATCTCCGCGGCACTCGCAGTGAACCGTTGGTAGTAGTATGCCAACGATTCGTCGGGTCTCTGCACTACCTGGGTCAGGGACCTTACACTCTTCATGAGACGCCTTCGACCTTGGTATTGCTTGATGAAGCGGTCATGCATGTCCGCCCAGCACGTGATGCTTCCTGGCGGTAGGCTGAAAAACCAGGTCATGGCCCTTTCTCCCAGGGTGATCGGGAACAGCGAGCATATGAGATCGTCGTTTGAAGTCCTATCCATACAGGCCTGGACATGTCTCTGAACATGGAGAACTGGATCCCCTTCACCATCATACTCCTTGATGGTCGGAATACCTAACCCGGGCGGGGCGACGGTATCTATCAGTCGCGGAACAAAAGGATGACTGGATCGATCCCTCAGCTCCGATGTCATCTGCTTCTGATCGCCCATGCAGATGCTAACGATCTTCACCACCTGATCGGGGGTGATGGGGCCATTCAGGGGAATGGTCATGTTTTGCACTGGTCCCGGGCCGTCGACCACGAATTTCTCTAGGTGCGCGGGTTCCTTACCCCTGTTCCTGGGTGGAACCTCCTGAACCTCCTGTTCTTCTGGGACCACCCTCGGGGGGGGGGGGGGGGGGGGGTCGAGGTAACTCTTCTCGCGGAGGCAACTCCTCCGCCCTCCTGGCAGCCTCTCTCTTGTCCAACAAGGCCTCCATGGCAGCCAAGAACATGGGCATAGCATCTGCTACTGCCTTGGCTAACTCCGAGTTCGAAGACGACCCTTCTTCCCTTCGCGGGACTCCTTCTCCTCTACGCCCCACCGGGTTCGGGGGAGCCTCGTCCTCCTCCCTTCGCGGGATATCTTGCCTGTTCATCTCCGTGTCTCGGACTGAGACCTCATAACCATCACCATGCCCCCCTGTCTGGGAAAGAGCGGGGTTCTCACCTTGTTCAGCAACACGTTCCGGCAACGGGGAATTCACAGTTCCTGCGGGACGAGAACTGCCAGCCTGAACCTGCTTCTTCTTGCCACCACCGGCCATTGATCTGTTAGAAACTATCTTGACTTTTCGTAAGTTCCCACAGACGGCGCCAATGTTGGATCACGGTCGAAGCTCCGTTACGTCCTTGACGGAATGCTCTGGACTCATGGGCTCCGCGTAATCCTGCAAAAGGGGATGACCTGGGTGGTGACCCAGAATCCCTCTCCGATGATTAAATGAGTATATGATCAATGGGGTGGCAGCAGTAATCTAAGTGCGTATTAGATGATTGGGTTTTTCTGAGGTAACTTCTTCCTTTATATAGGAGGGGAAGTTACTCAGTTACCTGTGACCGTGATTCCGTGTATCTCGCCACGATTCCATATATATCGTTAGGGATTCCGTAGATTTCGCCCCACGCTTCGCGTATCTTACCCATACTCCGCGTATCTCGGGCACGCCCTGCGTATCTCGGGGAACTTATCTATATCTTTAACCGTCTCCCACTACTCTATCTAGTAGGCGGGTTTCTCGGTCTTTATCCTCTGATCACAAGTCTCGACTCCTGTCGGGGACTCCAGAGTTATCTCATTCTAGATCACCACCCAGGACCCATTGTCTCACGAGACGGGTCCAGCCTCTGCGGGGCTTTTATCATCGGGGCCTTTACTAAGGCATATCGGGGCCTACTCAGAGGCTTCTTGTCGGGAGCATTCAACTCCTATATCGGGACCGCTGATATCGGGACCCTTCTTACTGGGCCTCTGGGCCTTCCAGGCTTTCACGAGGCCCACTGGACCTACTCGCCGTCCATTGGCTGTTAACGGGGCTAACGATTACATCGGAACCCATTAGTCGAGAAGTTCCTTTTCGCCCTTCTCCCCTTCTGGATGGTTGAGAAGCGGAACCTTCTTCGATTTTGGTCGGTAAGATCTGCATCTTTGCTTCCATAGGTTACTTCTCGTGTGATCTCTCCAAGTCGATGTACTTCTTAACCTTGATGGCAAGAGCGTCGATCTTTCGTACTGGTTTCATCACCATGCTATCCTTTAAGGCTTGACTTTGTACCCTGAGACCCCTCAAGAAGGTCCTGATCAACTTGACATCAGTGGCGTCTTCATTCAGCTGCTGAAGTATCTTATGGTATCTAGTATAATAATTGGCTAAGGTTTCATCAGGACCTTGCTCAATTTTATCCAGAAAATCCATATTCTTGAGGCGTTGTCTTTGGCCTATATGACCCTCCATAAACTTGGCCTTCAACTCTTTCCATGAGTCAATCGAGTTATCTGGAAAACCATAGAACCAGGTAGACGCCTCTTCCTTCAGAGTTGTGGGGAAGAGCGTCGCGTAGTGGTCTGTTGTTGCCCCTCTTCCTAGGAGGGAAGAGTTATGGGCGTTAATATGGCAAACTGGGTCTCCCTCACTAGTGTAGTCCTCGATGTTCCTCGCAAAGACTTGCGGACGGACTCGAGTATTGAATAACCTCTTGGAGAAAGGGCGAGAAGTGTGATCGCGAATGACAAGTAGATCCCTCGCTCCTCTTCTTTTCTTCTCCAGTAATTTTTCTACCTGTCCTATAGTGAATAGGACATGGCTTTTGTTCACCATTTCGCCCTCTGGCGCTTTGGGGGTCTTCTCTGGGAGATCCTTTTCCATGATCTTTACACTCGAAGCCACCTCCTCCTTTTGGGGGACTTCCCGAGTTGGCTCCCTTTTGTCGGGAACCGTTCCCGCCTGGGTTTGATTCCAGAAGGCTATGGAGGCCGCCATTATTTCTTGAGGGACAGCCGGAGGGACTGTTCTCGCTTCCTCGAGATTGGGTAGTGACTTAGCATGACTGAGATTTTCTCCACCACCTGTCCCGTTAGCCTGGGACGCAGGTGGGTCTTCTCTGGGTAGTGGATTTGAGGTAGTGGGATTGACTTGTGTATTTCTCACATCCTCTATTCCGGGAGTTTGCATCTTATTCTTCTCAGAGGTTGTGACCTTTTGATCTTGTTCCCACAGACGGCGCCAAATGTTGGGATCAAAATGACGTGGCCTTGGAACTTTGAGTAGTGGACTTCTAAGTCTCGCAGGGAGCTAGCTCACTCAGGTATCTTTCTTGGTCGCGTGGACACTTAGTTTCCTTTGGTGGCTTTGTGCTAGGCGAGGACCTGAAAAGAGGTGGGGATTGTTGGATCACGGTGGAACTCCGGTACGGATCTTGACGGCAATCCTAGCTCCTTTGCTCCACGCAATCCTGCAAGAGGGGATAGACCGGGCGGTGATCTGTGACCTCCTGCCCTTTTATAGGCAAAGAGATGCCTCAGGTACCTGGCGAACCGTTAGGGGTGGTTAGCCCGTATCCCGTATATCTCGTACGTGATCTCGCGTATCTTAGCCATGCCCCGTGTATCTCGGCCACGATCCGTGTATCTTAACCACGTTCCGTATATCTCGGCCACGCCCCGCATATCTTGGCTTTATCCTCTGATAACGAGTCCCGACTCCCGTCGGGGACTCCAGAGTTATCTCGTTGTGTCACCGCTCGGGGCCCCTCGTCATCGTGACAGGGCCAATCATTCTCAGGGATTCATCATCGGGGCCTACTTAAAGGCTTCTCATCGGGAGCTTCCAGCTCCACTGTCGGGACCGACTCTGTCGGGACCTTGCTTCGTCGGGACTCCCCTCATCGGGACCCTTCTCCTAGGTCATCTTGACCTTTACTCTGGGCCTGGTGGGCCTGTTTGCCGTTTCCTCGCCGTTAAAGGGCCTGACGGCTATTAGTCGGACCCATCAGGGATGGCACCTGATTCCACTATCGAGAGAATAATATAGAGTAATTGATAGACTTCCAACTTAAATAATGAAAGTGAGTCCCTATTTATAGGGAAAATGTTACCGACTTCGTAAGGCAGTTACCCTCTGGGGAGGGTTTTGTTCAGAGTCGGCTTAAGTAGGTGACAAGCAGGTTGCCACCTCATCCTTCCTTAGTCAAGGAGGTTTCTTCCTTCAATAGTGGAAGCAGGTCGCCACCTTTACCTTTCCTTAGGAGGAAGGTTTACTTCTAGGGTTGTGGAAGCAGGTCGCCACCTGTACCTTTCCTTAGGAGGAAGGTTTACTCCTGGGGCGATGGAAGCAGGTTGCCACCTGTACCTTTCCTTAGGAGGAAGGTTTACTCCTGGGGCGGTGGAAGGAGGTCGCCACCTGTACCTTTCCTTAGGAGGAAGGTTTACTTCTGAAAGAGCTTTTAATGGTCGACTCGACTTACTCTTTAAAATAGAGGTCCGGTAGCATGGTCGCTTCTATCTTTATTAATCATGTTCTGAAAGTCGACTTCCTCAAAAGATGATAGTCGACCTTCTACCTTTGTTTCACCATTCCAAACAAGGTTGGTCGTCGATTCGTCAATCTCGCCAATAAACGTACTTGGCTCTAGTTTTTGTCGTTTAATCGTAACCCAACATACCTCTTAAGGTGCAAGTCGAAGAACTTTTCTAGAAACACCTGAGCAAGAAGTTGCCAGAATGCAAGGAGGAAGGTAAGGCCTTCCTGGGAAAAGACACAAGAGGATGGTGTGAATACAATGGAACGTGGGGGCATAAGACAAACGATTGCATGGTGTTGAAAATAGAGATTGAAGAGATGATCTACATGGGAGGACTAAAAGAATACATAGCACCAATGCCATCCACCACCAACTAAGGAAATCACACCAGCAGAACACCATATCCTTGGTTTTATCTTTTATATAATGCATGTTTAGTTTTCTAAAACAACTCTGGAGACGGAAAACTCACGAAGTTTCTCAAACTCTTCAACTATCCTTTGTTCCCTTAAAGGATGTCCTGGACAACCCACGACACCCCTCCTGTATATAAGGCATGAATGCTTTCAATGAAGTAGAAGTTTATCAAAATATTTACTAAGCATGAAGTAACAATATCTCCACAAGTTCCTTACTTAGATATGAAAACCAAGTGCATTAAAATTTATGCGCCCTCCAAGAGCCCATCTCGTGAAAAACTCAGCGCCCTCCGAGGGCCCATCTTGTGAAAAATTTTGTGGCCTCCGAGAGCCTATCTCGTGAAAAACTCTACGCCCTCCGAGAGCCCATCTCGTGAAAGATTCTTTGCCCTCCGAGAGCCTATCTCGTGAAAAACTCTGCGCCTTCCAAGAGCCCATCTCGTGAAAAATTATGTGCCCTCCGAGAGCCTATCTCGTGAAAAACTATGCGCCCTCCGAGAGCCCATCTCGTGAAAAAATCCGCGCCCTCCGAGAGCCCATCTCGTGAAAAATTATGTGCCTCCGAGAGCCTATCTCGCGAACTAATAATGTGCCCTCCGAGAGCCTATCTCGCGAACTAATTATGCACCTTCCGAGAGCCTATCTCGCGAACTAATTTTATGCCCTCCGAGAGCCTATCTCGTGAACTAATTATGTGCCTTCTGAGAGCCAATCTCACGAACTAACTCTGTGCCTTCCGAGAGCCTATCTCGCAAACATATTCAGCGCCTTCCGGGAGCCTATCTCGCGAACACATTCTGTGCCCTCCGAGAGCCTATCTCGCAAATACTTTTGGACTACAACAACATATTTTAAAAACTTTACTTTTTAAAGTAAGGATACATGATATGAGAAACACACGAGTTTTTTCATGATGATATTATAGTATCCCGGCGCAAGGGGAAGCTAAAGAGACATCAATAAAGTTTAATGCAAACACAAGAAAGAAATACGCAAAGAAACAACCACAAAAGGCTACCACAGCCAATTAACGAGTTATCCTACTATCCATACCACAAGTCAAGGCAAACATCATAAAGAAAGAAGACACAACCAATTTTAGTAGCAACTCCAAAAAGTGCCTAAGTATGAGGCCTTCAAAACATAACCACTCAACCCATCAAGGGGAGGAAAAGAAAAGGAATATATACAAGGAGAGAGAAATCAGATAATCAATCGGACGCCACTGGGGAGTCCTCACGGTCCTGATGCTCAGAAGAAGAGCCACTGATGGAACTTGAAGAAGATGAAGAGGAACCTGAGTCCACAACATCGATAGGAGTAGTATCCTCCTGGATAGGGGCGTCAGGTACGTTCTCAGCAACAGCAGCCTGCCCCCTAAGAACAACAACATACCCACTAGCACAAGGACCAAAGTCACCCAAGTCGTTAATAGGAAAATGAGGATCAATCCTGAATATCTGATCTGACAGATACTCTCCAAACTGGTTCACCTCCTTGGTGCACCGAACCTGAAAGTCAGCAGCATAGGCAGGAGAAGACTTATACACAGCCACTGCAGTAACTCTCTCCTCCTTGCGACATTTCTCCTCAATATTCTTCAACTATGCAGCATGGAGTGAAGAATCAACATCAGCCTGTCGGCGCAAATCTGCAACGGTAGTCTCAAGGGAGGCAACCTGATCCCGAAGTTCCTGGATCTTCAAATCAGAAAGGCGAGTCTTCTCCATGGCACTACTAAGCTCAGCCTTCAAGGACACTTGTTTATCCTCAAGTACCTTGTTCTCCTCAGATAGCTCAAGGGCAATGGACGATAGATTAACCACGTCAAGTAACACAGCAAACAATTACTCAGAATGGAAGATAAAAGAAAAATATCACTTACCGAGGCATATCGAGACAGAACCCCTTGAATAAAACGCTTAGTTTCCTTCGGAGATTTGGGAAGGGAAAGACGATCTCCAAGAGCAACAGCACTCCGTAGGACGCGAACACCAACCTCAGGAGTGTGCAAGGAAGAATGGCTGTCAAAATGATACTCCTTTAATCCAGTAAAAGGAGTCAACTCAGCTCCAACGATATCCTCGTTAGTCAGACGAGACAGGTCCTTTCGACTCAAGGTAGGGAGTCGGACTATATGAACAATATAGATAGTGAACACAAGCAACAAGTGACAATATATATACAAGTTATAAAGTAGAAACAAACCTGAGACTCGCTCCCTCGGCTGGGGGGCAAGGGATGGAGAAGACGCATCATCACCTATAGTCACCCCACCACCATCGGCAGGCCGCTTCCCTTTGTCAAGCCGAGAGGGCGCCTCCTCGAACACTATCTCCTTATCACGAGAAGGTGTCGGCAAACGAACACCCGAGGGAGAATCTCTCATAGTCTTCTTCTTCTTGACAGTCGAGGGCTCGACCTTAGAGTCACGTTTCCGTGCCTTAGACTTTGATTGGCTTGAACTCTTGCTCACAGGAACAACGCGCTCGGTGACCTACGGCGAGTGCCATGATAACACAAAGAAAGAAACATAATAATGGTTACAAGTATATAATAAAAGGAAAAAGAAGAGAAAGAAGAACATACTGGAAGCCTCTGCAGCCCTCTCTGACTTAGGAGTTTTCTTGGGAGCAGAACTGGAGGGTCCCTTCCTCTTGCTCGAATCAATGGGCTCCGCCTGCACAGTATAGGTTTTTCCGTGAAACCAACCTACAAAGAGAAAACAAAAGATGAATGAAAGCAAGAAGACTAAGTGACATACCAAACCCTCGGAGGGAGGGGTCAAGCGAATCCCCGCCTCATACAAATCCAGCTCGGTCACCACAGACACCGGAAAATAAGACTTGGTCTGATGGCTCTGATAAATAACCTTCATGGTATTTATGTCTGAGGAAGAGGACTCCCCAAAGGAAGGCCAGCCATCTGACCGATTCTCATGAAGAATCGAACAAGTCACATAGCGATCGGTGATGAAGAAATAATATTTAGACAAATGACTTGCCGAATTATCAAGAGGAGCCACAAAGCGAAGGTCACTGTTCCACCTCAACCTCACCCAAACCCAAATCCTCAAATCGGGTGTCCTTAAGAAGAGGATAACGAGTCACCAACCTCGCGAAACCAATCTTCCTCTGATATTGGAAGCGATAAAAACACCGGAATAGAACCAAGGAGTACTTTTAGGAGTACCATTGACATAATACCCGAAATCCCACCCAGACACAGCACTGGGGGCAAGATTCACGGGAGAAATCCGAAAAAACCGTAAAGTTCGATTAGATCATCACAATAGGGGAAGCGTAACCCGTATCGAATCTGGGAAGTGTACACTACAACCATCCCCTCCGGGGGCACTGTCACAGTCTCTCTAGTATTCTTCATAGATGGAAGGAAGGGGTATAAGGGTTCATCTAAGGGACTAACGTCACCTAACTCAACATGCTCGTTATAGTCACTCCGACCTAAATGGTTCCCCGACAATGGCGCAAGAACTAACTCGAAAGCAGTAGGAAATTCCAAACTTGAGATAGACTCCGACTCAGACCAATATTCAAACTCAGCATCTGACTCAGAACTTGACTCTGAGCTAACATCGGGAAAGAAAGTAACGCGACGAATAGAAGGGATGAAAAACTTACTCATCCTGCGAAGAATGTAGCGCCGTTGCAAAGTCCGAGTTTTGGGGCACCACCACGAGTATATTACCTGCCATATCAAGCTTAGTATCAGAACATGAGAAATTCCCCGGGTAAGCTCGGAAATATTCTGACATCGACATATCGACAGCTATACCATATAACAATCAACGAGCAACAATAAAGACTCGAGGATAACAATTAACAACAACGGCTACGTACGAGCAATTTCACGACAACAAAATCGGGCAATTTCACTCGGTCAAAAAACCATCTCCCGAGCAAAAGAAAATCATACCCCTCAACAACACCCGACATATGAATCATTCCACGACATCAAAAGCAAACAAGGAAAATCCAACGGGAAAAATCATTTCCGAGCAAACGACCATCACAACTCAAGCATTCGGGAAATCATCACAAATCAAGCATGGGCAATCCAAATACGAGCATCTAAAATGTTCACAAGACGAAAAAAGATCGAACCTTGGGAAATCCTGAGCCGATTCGAAGACTCGATTCAAAATTGAGACCCCGCCGTTGCCGGAGTGGGCCTGTCGTCGCCGGCGTCGAGCTGTAGCCGTCGTCGCCGGTCCTGGCCGAAGGGATCACCTCGCTGCCTCGCTCCCGTGGTCGAAGAGGCGAGCCCGCCGTCACTGGAACCTCCCTCGAGCCACGCCGGAGCTGGTCCTGGCCTGCTCCGCCTCCGCTGGTCGGAACAGCAACGACCAACGTCACCGCCCTCGGCTCACCGGAGAGCCTGTCGCCACCCGCTGCGCCGCCCGCCTCAGTCCGAAGCCCCCCGTCCCGCCTCCGCGACGCTGGTCTCCACCTCTGCCGTGGCTGGCCTCCCCGCTGCTGGTCCCGTCTCTGCTGAGTCGCCGCCCCTGAGATCCTCCCTTATCTCGCTGGAATTTTGGCCGGCCACACCCCTAGTTTTTAGGGCTTGGAGTTTTTTCTTGGTCCCCAAGAATGTGAAGTGAAGAAAAAGATGATGGTGGCTCCAAGTGAGGTAATCCTATTCCTTTATTTTATAAGTAAAGGTGTGTAGAGTTTTTAGAGGAGACATAATCACCACCATCAATTTGAATTAAAAGAGATCTATGGGTTAGATAGAAAACTATCATCTTTACCCCCTTTTAACTATGGTTAGGCATATTTTTACTCAAGTCAACACTCCATAGGCATATGCCTCAATTTCCCATACTTAGAAATTTTTTGGACCTGGTCTAAATATTTTTTCACAAACAGGATCCACCCCACATGATCACGTATTGATACAATGACATTGATTTAAATTGCATCAGTTCATATTCACGATCATGTTGCATCCTCGTATATGTTCATATTTTTTAAAATCGCATAAGGGAAAAGATTGGATTTATATATATCCATATTTTTCGGGCGCGTGTCTAAGCACGTCCCCTTTTGCTTTAACGTTTACTCTTCCTCTATTTTGAGAGATTGAGGATAAGGTACGGGAAAGGCGCCTGCAGACAAGTAAAGGATTCGTCAAGAGGTAATAACACAGTTTCAAATTATGCGTGTCATCCCATCGTAAAATAGAGTCAATCAAGGGTTAAGCCATTGGTTGACTCGGGGGCACGTGATAGATATACGCCCAATTTGAACCCGTCTCCCTTCAGATTGTCTTATTTTGACCGCCCCGAGTACGATTGTAAATCAAAACTTTAACCCGAACACTCCACCAATAGCACGAACGGCCCGGACGGACCAAGGTACTCGTCCGGGCCCATCCAATAGTCTCACCTAGGTGTGAGATCGGGTGGCCTCACCCAATCCCTCCTAGGAGAGATCGGGTGGGCTGCCCCACCCCTCCTTTGAGAGGTTGGGCAAGTCCACCCGATCCCAAGCCTTGGGAGTCGGATTTCTTGTCCGACCCCCAGGGCCCCGACGTCCTTTTTTACTCGGCACAGACTTAAACTTTTCCACTCACCTCTCCATGCTATTAAGGGTTTAATCTTTTCATTATGTGTTAATTAAGTGCGTTTAGGGATTAACGGTGTCATTAAGCCACCTTAATGACACCGTTGCTTATATATACTCCATAAGTCCCATTCATTCGAACAAGTTTACATCTTTGCACGTTTAGCTCTGCCTTCTCTCTAGGATTTTATCTCTCTAGAGAACTCAGACTTACTTAAGCATCGGAGAGGGTTCACCGAGCACCACCCCCCCTCTCCGTGATCGGTACTTCCCCTTGTGCAGGTCGATAGGAAGCGAAGGAACGGATCAAACATACAAGCTAGACGGATCAAGAAAAAGAGCGAATAACCCGTAAGAAGTGCACTTGGGTCAGAAAATCACCAACCCGAGGGACACGTCTTAACAGAGACCGCCTCTCATCATTAAAAGGTAATCAATCACTCTCTCTCTCTAAGCTCATTTTATCTCTCTAAAGCTTATATATTTGCGACAAGAAATGAATCCTAATTTTAGGATGACCGACCCCTTTAATCCAGTCCACATAATGTCTTTTTCGGGAGCCAGAGGAAATGCATCTCAAGTACACCAATTAGTAGGTATGAGAGGATTAATGTCGGATCCTCAAGGACAAATGATTGATTTACCTATTCAAAGCAATTTACGCGAGGGACTGTCGTTAACAGAATATATCATTTCTTGCTACGGAGCCCGCAAAGGAGTTGTGGATACTGCTGTACGAACATCCGATGCTGGATATCTTACGCGCAGACTTGTTGAAGTAGTTCAACACATTGTTGTACGTAGAACAGATTGTGGAACCCTCCGCGGGATAATAGTCTCTATCGATACTTTCAAAGTAAGAAGCACGAAGGAATTGATCAATTTCCTTTTCCTGAATGACAATGATCGAATTCCTTTCTGAGAGACCCTTACCCTATTTAGCTCGATTTCATTTAGTAGCTCATCAAATCAAAGTTGCCATTTTTTATATTATAAGTTCCATTTTCTCAATAAATGTTCCTTTCTTTCTTTTTTTGTTTGTTCACTACTTTTTTTTATATTCATTAAATGAAATACGTAATAAATATTTATATCGAAAAAAGGTTCTGATAAACCTGTAAAAAGCGGAACCAAAGAACAGTGATCGGTAAGACCAGTATAGTCATTTTTGAGGATCAAAATTATGTTGACACAAGAAAGGAACTTTACCCATTCCTTTCTTGTGTCAAAGACTAAGAAGACGAATAATGCTTTGCTTTAAAGTCTCCCCTTACTTATCTTATGGTTAGTATCCTGTGGAATTTTCGATTTGGTTTTCTCAGAATAGAAAACTATTGATACATTCTATGGCATTTCAATCTGAGAATAATGACATAATCGTGCAGCTCCAATTTGATTTGCCTTGAAAAAAAAAGAAGGGATAAAGAAAGTAAAACGCACTTCTTCACAATCTACTATGACTAGGAATGCGGTACAACTAATTGCCTACACCGGGTAGAAAAAGAATAGAAAGAAGAAGAAAGTTTTTCATAATTTTTTTGATCATACATAAGATAACTGACAACAAGAGTTTGATTCTTTTTACGAACTTAATGCTGATAAATCTGCGAATCTAGAAATTCATTTCAGACAATTGAACCTTCTCAAACTGTTTCTTCTTAAGAACCAAAAAGATTTGTGCCAAAATAACAGATGCCAAGAAGAACAAAAGGCCTTGGACACGTAATGGATCTTGAAGTACTACTTCTGCATCCCCTTGCCCAAACCCACCCACATTAGGATTACTTGTTAATGGCTGATCAAGTTTGATAGATTCGCCCTCTGAAACAAGAAGTTCTGGTCTTGGGGGGATAATATCAACCACTTGACGACCATCCGAGGCATCTGTTATGGTTATCTCATACCCCCCCCCCCTTTTCTTTTCGTATTATTTTACTTACTATCCCAGCGACTGTAGCATTATAAACTGTATTGTTACTCTTGCTCCCGTCGGAATAAATCTGTCCCCTTCCTCTAATCCCGCCGACATATATGGGGTATTTTAAGAAGTGAACATCTTTATTAGTAGCGGGGTCCGGAGAAAGAATAGGAAAGGTTATTTCACTATATTTCTGGCCGGGAACGGGGCCTATAACAAGAATATTTTTTTGAGTGGGGCGATAGCTCTGAAAAGACGGATTGCCTATCCTTTCTTTCATCTCGGGTGAAATACGATCGGGGGGGGGGGGGCTAATTCAAACCCCTCGGGTAAAATAAGAACAGCGCCCACATTCAAACCCCCTTTTTTACCATTAGCAAGAACTTGTTTTACTTGCCTATCATAAGGAATTCGAACAACTGCTTCAAATACAGTATCCGGCAGTACCGCTTGTGGAACCTCAATATCCACGGGCTTATTAGCTAAATGGCAATTGGCACATACAATACGTCCAGTCGCTTCTCGTGGATTTTCATAACCCTGTTGTGCAAAAATGGGATATGCGTTTGAAATGGATGTCCGAGTTATGATATATATCATCAGTGATAGGGAAAGAGATCGAGTAATCTCTTTCTTTATCCAATAAAAGGTATTTTTCATTTGCATGGTCCAATCATTGATCCCGAAAATTTCTACAATAAAATTAGGTGGGTTGCTTGTATAGTCCCTATCCACAATTATGCAATTCCGCTATTTACTGAAATCATTTTACTGGAATATTGGAGTAGGAGAAATCCTCGTCCGGGTCGAAAGGGTAAGTACGTCTTGAAACGTTTTGCTTATGTAAAATAGGATCAGTCATTCATTGAATGATAAATCACTACAAGTGATGGTGATACACGATTTAAATAACGAAAAATCCAATATTTAAAAAGGGTATTGTTGGATCACGGTGGAACTCCGGTACGGATCTTGACGACAATCCTAGCTCCTTTGCTCCACGCAATCCTGCAAGAGGGGATAGACCGGGCGGTGACCCAGAATCCCTCTCCGATGCTTAAATGAGTACTTCGTCTGACTGGCAAGTAACAGATATCAAAGTGTATTCAACTCAACGTAACGTGATCTGAGGTGACCTCCTGCCCTTTTATAGGCAAAGAGATGCCTCAGGTACCTGGCGAACCGTTAGGGGTGGTTAGCCCGTATCCCGTATATCTCGTACGTGATCTCGCATATCTTAGCCATGCCCCGCGTATCTCGGCCACGATCCGTGTATCTTAACCACGTTCCGTATATCTCGGCCATGCCCCGCATATCTTGGCTTTATCCTCTGATAACGAGTCCCGACTCCCGTCGGGGACTCCAGAGTTATCTCGTTGTGTCACCGCTCGGGGCCCCTCGTCATCGTGACAGGGCCAATCATTCTCTGGGATTCATCATCGGGGCCTACTTAAAGGCTTCTCATCGGGAGCTTCCAGCTCCACTGTCGGGACCTTGGTTCGTCGGGACTCCCCTCATCGGGACCCTTCTCCTAGGTCATCTTGACCTTTACTCTGGGCCTGGTGGGCCTGTTTGCCGTTTCCTCGCCGTTAAAGGGCCTGACGGCTATTAGTCGGACCCATCATTTGCCCCCAAGACATGAGGGACTTTTAGTTCGTCGTGTCTTCCAACTCCCGATTTTCCAATACTAGAGTCGGGGATCTGTTCCTTGGTTCAGTTACTTTATCAGTCTTCTCCTCCACGTTTCCTCAGGGTTTCGTAGATAACTGCTATATCCCAAAGGTCTCTTCGGTTTTCTAGTGCATTAAATGCAGCAGATAATGGAGTGACGTTTTCGACCCACGTGCCTGATTTTTCGCGCCTGTCCTTTTCTGAAAAGTGCTTTTCAGGCCGTTTCATCATTACGCCCATTGTCCTTCTGCACGTTTCATCTCAACGGTCCAGATTAAGACTCTTCGACTTCGACGATTCGGATCGAAGTGTCCTTTCAACCGTCTTCTTCGACTATAAAACCCTAGCCACAGTCACAATTTAACTTTTACCGTCTTCGAATTCTAAAAAGCTCTCTGCGATTCCTCTGCAATTCCAGGCTCTGTGCTTTCGAAGATCTTTGGAGTCTCTCCGATCATCTTTCCGGCGACATCTCGTTCATCTCCTTCAACCTCTACTTCATTATATCTGGTAAGGAGACCCTCTTCGTTGTTTGTCTGTCTCTTTCTTTCTAATTTTTTCCAGAGTCCCACTGTATTTTCTTGCCCTGGTTGCTTTTCAGACAGCGGTTCCAGCTCCGAGGGAAGAAAACCCTTTAAATTTGACTATGCTCCAAATGAGATTTCCACTACTGCTTATGATACAGCTCTCCGAGAGGGTTGCATCACCATCACCTGGGAACCTCGTTTCCCGTATCCTCGGCATCGTCCCTCGAGTGACCCTGAGGTTACTCGTCCCCAGAAAGGGGAGGTATTTGTCTCTACGGGACAAATATCAGCGGGGATCAGGTTCCCCTTTTGCGGTAGCCTGGTCGAGCTGTGCCAACATTACCAAACACACCCCACTACCTTCTCTCCTCATACCATCCGCATCTGGAATGCCTTTCAAGTCCTCTGTCTCCGACAGAAATGGGTCTACAGCCTCCAACTTTTCCGGACTTTCTATGGGCTGAAATGCAACGAGGCGGGGGTTTGCGCCTTCTACCCTCGGATGCCCAAGTGGAGTAAGCAGCAGCTTGCCCGGCACGGTTGGACCAGTGACACCTGGAAGGTGGTCAAGGGTCGGGGACTCTTGATCGATACGGGGTCTGACAACAGTAGCTGGAAGAAGAGCTACTTCTTCATCCAACATTCTTCTATCCCTTGGCCTCGGTGGGAGGTGGCAGCAGACCCTCCGCCTGCTTTCAACTCTTATGCTGATGAGGACTTCGAGACTCTCCAATTGATCCAGCTTTATCGTTGGGGGGAGTCTTACACTCCTCTCAATGCTAACTCTCTGGTGGAGCGGGACCTGGTGCACGCCGGGGTCCGACTCCTCAGTATTGTCTCTGGGGGGCAGCTCTTCGACGGCCCTTCTAGCGTGGTCCCTTGGGTAATTTTCTAACTTTTCTTCGTTTATTGTCTGCAGCCAAGAAGGTATCTGTGCTGACCGATCTATTCCTTAAGCAGGGGGAGACTGATGCTGTCCGCCCCACGCGGAAGAGGAAGTCTGCTAAGAAGGCTGCTGCCAGATCGGGGTCTCCTTCAGCGGAGCAGCCCAAGCGGCCACGGGTGGATCTGGACAACCTCTTCGAGGTCCAGAATGCTGAAGAAGGTAAACAACTCCGACTTGCTATTAAATCGTATAAAAGGATGGTCCCGTCGGATTTGATCTCCTCGACCAAGAAAGGCCGCATTGCTGATGTCAAAAGGATCCTTCGAGGCGAAACTCCCCGAGTCTTGAAGGCAGGCTACTATCATTATCGCGGGAAGGATCAATACGTCTCCCGACGTATCATTTGGTGTAAGAATCCCGATGAACTTCCTGACTACCTATCTGAAGCTCTTCATCCTCCAGGTGCAGGTCGCTCGGGAGCTTCCTCGGGTGCTGCAGCTTCCACAGATGCACCGCCATCAGCGGGGGTGCCTTCCTCAGCTGGAGAGAAGGCACCGTCTGGTGAACAGTTTCGCCAGGTGGAGACTCTGGACTCCTCTGAGGAGACCGACGGGGTTGACCCCCCTCAGCAGCGTCGGAAGGCGGGGCAATCCCCCTTGAAACCAACCCCTCAGGGGCCGCCTTCCTTGTCTTCTCCGCAGCACCCGGAGCTCTCACCCATCCACGACTTCTCTCCCTCCCCTGTCCGGGCCGAGACGGAGATGTGCCCTTCTCTTCCTCGTCCTATCTCTCCCCTGGCCCTTGATGGGGACTTCTACAGGCCCTTCAACTCTTCACAGGCCGATGCCCCCTGGGCTCCTATCCAGACGCTTCAGGGAGTCCCGCTCACACAAGGGGAACAGGACCAAGAACTGGCCCTGCATCTGTTGGCGGGTTCCATCTTGCCTTCTATGCGACATCTGATTCACCTCAATCGGAAGCATATGCAGCGGGACGTCAGGGGTATGGCTGTGCGCCGTATCGAGGTGAGACTTCGCTTCTTTCTTGTTGATCGATAAATCGGGTCTTCTGTCCTTCTAACATTTTTCCTTTTGATTGCAGGAGCTCGGGGACTACAACCGCCTCATCGGGTATGTCATTGCCTATGATGAGGCCCGGGAGCGGGACCGAGGAGTCCGTGAGCAGCTTCAGGCGGATCTCAAGGCCTCCCAATCTTCACGGGGGAAGCTTGCCAAAGAGCTGGCTGTCCTCAATGAGAAGATTCGGGGCCTTCAGCAGCATATCACGGACTTCGAGGGGCTCTTGAGGCAAGAGCGGCAAGAGCGGGGGGCAGTCATGGACCGACTGACCCAGGAGAAGAAGGCCGCCGAGGACCAGCTGGTCCTTGAGAAGAAGGCTTTGGAGGAGCTGATCGCGGGATTCCCGGCACAGCTGGCCGAAGCGGAGGCCAAGGGTCGGGAGGACTATCGGAGGTCGGAGGGCTTCCAAGCTGATGCCATGAAGTTCTTTGGCGCGGAGGTGGAGAACACTCTCTTCAACGCCGTTGAGGAGCTCCACCTGGAGTACGGGGACGCCATCAACTTCGACAAGTCTCCTTCCCTCGCTCCCTTTGCGAAGAAGTATTTTGCTCTTTCCGAGGAGAGTGATGGGGGGAGTACCCCCCGTAATTGTCGAAGACGCCTCAGAACTTCCAAGTGCAGACGCCCCGATAGCCAATCCTCCTGAAGTCAATCCTGTGGACCCCTCTGCTACCGACTCCGCGGACCCAGCTGCTGCCAATGCTGCCGACAAGGACCAAGCTTGAATGCTTTTATCTTTTAGAGTCCTTGTATCTTCTTCTCTTGTGTCGTCGTCGGGCCTTTGAGCCCTTTATCAATATTAGACTCCTTTAATTCCGATCTTTTGTTGTCTTCCGTCTTTCCTGACGATTTAACAACCCGCACCACTTAAGGCGACTTAGCATCGAGTGCATCACTTAAGACGACTTAGTTCTCATATGTCCCTCCTGACGATTTAATAGCTTGCACCACTGAAGGCGACTTAATATCGAGTGCATCACTTAAGATGACTTTAATCATTACTTAGGATAAACCTAAAGATCGCGCACCACTTAAGGCGACTTAATATCGTGCACCACTTAAGGCGACTTAACATCGTGCACCACTCAAGGCGACTTTTGATACTTAGAATAAGTCTAAGGATTGTGCACCACTTAAGGCGACTTAATATCGTGCACCACTTAAGGCGACTTAATTCTGCGCACCACTTAAGGCGACTTAGTTCCACGCATCACTTAAGACGACTTTTGGATACTTAGAATAAATCTAAGTATTGTGCACCACTTAAGGCGGCTTTCATCGTGCACCACTGAAGGTGACTTTCATCTTGCACCACTGAAGGCGACTTTCATCGTGCACCACTGAAGGCGACTTTTATCGTGCACCACTGTAGGCGACTTTTACACTTAGCATAAATCTAAGGACAACTCTTATTTGGAAGCAACCTCTTTATTTATTGGCATAAGATAGGTTTACATCGAATTTAAACGATAAATAGCATACACCACTTAAGGCGATTTTATCGGGCACCACTTAAGGCGACTTTCTCGGGCACCACTTAAGGCGACTTTCTTCAAGCATGGTGTTTCTTCAAGTGTTCGCCACTGAAAGAATGCTTTAACGTTCTGCCATCGAGGTCTTCCAACTTGTATGCGTTCTCGGAGCTGGCATCCCCACGACCTTATAAGGTCCTTCCCATTTTGGTGACATCTTGTTGATTCGATCCAAAAGGGTGAACTCGTTGCGACGCCAAACCAGCTCCCCGACGAAGAACTGTCGGGACTTCACTCGCCGATTATAGTACCTGGCCGTCGCTAAGCGCATTCGTGCTTGGACTTCATCGGCTTCCCGCCTTTTCTCTTCGAGTAGGTCCAAGTCCAGGCGTCTCACTTCCTCGTTCGTCAGGGGCTCGTAATATCTCATCCGATGGGATGCCACAGCTACCTCCACAGGAGCGACAGCTTCCGTGCCATAAACAAGGCCAAACGGAGTCTCCCCTGTTGATCGTTTGGGTGTCGTTCTAACAGCCCAAAGTACATTTTCCAGTTCGTTCAGCCATTTGCCCTTCAAGGCATAGACCCTCTTCTTCAGGCCATCCATCACGATTTTGTTGGCTGACTCCACCTGGCCATTAGTCTGAGCATGGCGTACGGAGGCGGTCCGATGCTCAATGTTCAGTTCTTCCAGATACTCCCTCACCTGAGAGCCGTTAAACGGTGGGCCATTGTCGCTGATCACCACCTTAGGAATCCCATATCTGGACACGATGTGGGTTTGGAGGAACTTGACGATCTGGTTTCCCGTTGTTCTGGCCAATGCCTTCGCCTCTATCCATTTCGAAAAATAATCGATAGCTACAAGTAAATACTTACATTGTCCTTGTGCTTGTGGAAGAGGTCCCACCAAGTCGATGCCCCACTGCGCGAAGGGCCAAGCGCTCTTGATGGACGTCAGGTTAGCAGCCGGAGCCACAATATTCGGGGCGTACCTCTGGCACGCGTCGCATGATCGGACCAACGCCGATGCTTCTTTGTTCATCGTGGGCTAATAGTAGCCTAAGTTCAACACCTTCCTTAAAATGGATCGGGCCCCTTCGTGACAAGCCGCGATTCCCTCATGCATTTCCTTCAGGATTCGGTTGGTGTCGGGTTCTGCTACACATTTCAGGTACGGAGTCGAGAACCAGCCCTTCTTGTACAGCTGATTGTCCAGCATCACATAATTAGACGCGATCCGACATATCCTGTCTGCTGCTACCTTATCCTCGGGGACTGCCCCCGTAGTCAGATACGCGACTATCGGGGTCATCCAAGTGGGCTCCTCCTCCGATTTTGCTTCAACGGTGCACACCTGCGTGGGGTCGATGTTTGACAAGATCACCTTATCCAGGAAGTGCACCTTCCGATTTTCTTCTAAGGGTGCCCCCAGGGCAAATTTGCTCAAGGCGTCTGCCTCTACGTTCTCCTCCCTCGGAATAGCCTCGATATAGAAGCTTTTGAAGCTTTCTCTCAAGGTTTGTACCTCTCGCAGATACTTCTTCATTATCGGGCTCCTTGCTTCGTATCGCCCTTGAACCTGGTTCACGATTAACGCCGCGTCGCACTTCACTCTCAAGTGATCGATTCCAGTGCCTATAGCGATTTTTAGGCCCGTGATAAGAGCATCGTACTCCGCCTCGTTGTTTGTGGCCTTGAATGTTAAAGCCAAAGCATATCGGAGCGGTTCACCTTCACCCGGTGGTATCAAAAAAAAGCCCGCTCCTGATCCGTCTGAGCTCGCGGAGCCATCCGTGTACATCTCCCAGGTATTTTCTTTGTTTGGCTGTTCTGATTGCTCTGCCCTCTCTGGTTGTTCTTCTGTCGGGACCTCCCTGGCTGCCCCCTCTACAGGGCCCGTTTCTTCTAGATCGGGGGCTGTAGATTCTGCTATAAACTCCGCCAATGCCTGGGCCTTGATGGCCGTTCTTGGAGCAAAGTGTATTCGAAACACACTGAGCTCTACTGCCCACTTCACCAATCTCCCCGACGCATCCGGTCGGTTCAAAAAATGCTTCAAAGGCTGGTTCGTCAGCACAGTGATCTCGTGTGCGTGAAAATATGGCCTTAGCTTCCGAGCAGTAATTATCAACGCAAAGAGGTACTTCTCAACGGCGGGATAGTTCAATTCAGATTTGGCAAATGCCTTGCTTACATAATATACGGGGACTTGATTACCCTCGACAATCTTTACTAACACAGAGCTAATGGCAAATTCAGAAACAGCCAAATAAAGGAAGAGCGGCTCGCCTGGAACCGGTTTCGCCAGTGGCGGGAGTGTGCGAAGGTGCTGCTTGAGTGCTTGGAACGCCTCTTCACATTTGGCAGTCCATTCGAATTTTTTGTTGGCCCTCAAGACTTCAAAAAACGGCATTGATCGATCGCTGGCTTTGGACAAGAAGCGATTCATTGCAGCTAGTCGGCCATTCAGTACTTGTACCTCCCGATGGTTGATCGGAGACTGCATCTCCTCGATTGCCCTCAGTTTCTCGGGATTCACTTCAATTCCTCTTTGGCTTACCATGAAGCCCAAAAATTTCCCTGAGTGGACTCCGAAGGCGCATTTCGTCGGGTTCAGACGGACTTGATGGAGCCTCATCCGCTCAAATGCCATGGTAAGGTTGTGCACGTGATCCTCGGTTTGTCGGGACTTCACCAGCATATCATCCACGTAGGCTTCCATGGTTTCTCCCAGCATATCTCCAAACAGCTTATTCACCATCCGCTGGTAGGTTGCCCCGGCATTGATCAACCCGAAAGGCATGACATCGTAGTGATAGATGTCGCTGTCTGCATAGAACGCTGTGTGGGGGGCGTCTTCTTTGGCCATCTTGATCTGGTTGTAGCCCGAATATGCATCCATGAAACTTAATAGCTCATGTCCCGATGTGGCATCCACCAGCTGGTCAATCCTCGGGAGTGGATAGCAATCCTTTGGACAAGCCTTGTTCAAGTCGCGGAAGTCCACGCACATTCGCCACTTCCCGTTAGTCTTCTTCACCAGCACCGGGTTGGCGACCCAAGTCTGGAATCGGAGCTCCTTAATGAAACCAGCATCGAGCAACCTGCCCACCTCCTGCTGGATCGCGATCTTCTTATCCGTGCCCATCGGACGCCTTTTCTGCGTGATAGGCTTGATCGCGGGGTCTATCTTCAGCTCGTGCACGATCACATAGGGGCTGATTCCTGGCATATCGCTCGGGGACCAGGCAAACAGCTCCTTGAACTCCTTCAGCAGCTCCACCAGTTTTTGGGCTGTCTCTTCAGTAAGAGCAGACCCGATTTTCACCTTCCTTTGGGGTCCGTCGATCTCGACTTCTTTCAGATCTTTTACGGGGGCGGGACGCCCAAACTCTTCTCTAGGATCTGTGTCTGTCTGGAGGACAGTCATGGCCTCTCGCCTCCTCCTCCGGGTGGCATTGACATAGCATTTTCGGGAGCCCACCTGGTCGCCTTTGACCTCTCCGACCCCGTGGTCGGTCGGGAACTTCATCTTCTGGTGCACAGTCGAGGCAACTGCCATCAGGGGATTGATGGTGGTTCTCCCGATAATTGCGTTGTAGGTCCCCGCAGAATCAACCACGACAAATTCCACGTTCCTCCTTTCTGATTTCCACCCGCTACCAAACTCCACTGGTAAGGTGATCACTCCTAGCGGGTAGGAAGTTGAGCCAGAGAACCCGACCATCGGGAAGTTTGCCTCCTTCAGATCTTTCTTCGTCTTCCCCATGGCTTCCAGCGCGTCCATGAATAGAATGTCGGAGGAGCTCCCTCCGTCGATTAGGATTCTCTTCATCTCAAACCCACCTACATCCAGGGTTACCACTAGGGCATCGTCATGCGGAGTCTCCACGCCTATGAGGTCTTCAGACGAGAAGGAGATTACCATCTCTTCTTTCAAGGTCCAAGATCGAGACCTCTTACCCAGCACCACCGCTGTAGGGATCCTAGAGGCGTAAACCTCTCGAGCGGATGAAGTATCTCCTCCAGCAGCAAATCCTCCATGAATCACGTTGATGACTCGTCTTTCTTTGCGAACACCGGATGACTCTGGATCAGTTCTCTTCTTCTTCGGGGACCGATCACGGGATCGGGAACGGGACCGCGATCGGGACCGAGAGCGGGACCTGCATCGTTTGTCCCCGACGAACTCCTTGAGCTTTCCCTTCTGGATTAGCTTTTCAATCTCCTTCTTCAGCTCCCGACAGTGATTGGTGTCGTGGCCATTTGCGCGGTGAAACCGACAATAGCGATCTGTGCGGGACCCCAGAAACTCTCCATCTTTCTTCGGGGGGTACCTGGAGATACCTTGTCGTTCCATGACTGTCAGCACTTCCGCCATGGAGCAGTTGAGAGGAATGTCGAGATCTTCCCGCTTATCCTTTTTTGGAGGACGCCTATCATCCTTTCAACCAGAGCGACCTCGGTCCCGACTGCCCTCAGGTTTGCCCTTTGACTTACGATCGTCAAAAGGCTTGCTTGACTGCTTTCCTTTATTTGACTTTGGGGGCTCCAGTTCTCCCGCGGCTATCTTGGACTCCTGGACATCGATCTGCCGCTTTACCCTCTTCTGCAAAGCCTCCATATTCCACACAGCCTTCTCAGCCACGCTGTGCATCAAGTCAGAGCCATAGGGGGCTGTCAGGTTCCGAATAAAAGTGCGGATGGTCTCGCCCTCCGAGATTTCCTCGTCTATCTCTGCTACGCTGGCGGTATACCGCTGGTAATAGTGTGCCAACGACTCGTCGGGCCTCTGCACCACCTGGGTTAGGGACCTCACGCTCTTCAACAAACGTCTGCGGCCCTGGTATTGTCGAATGAAGCGGTCGTGCATATCCGCCCAACAGGTAATGCAGCCTGGGGGCAGGCTAAAGAACCAGGTCAGGGCTCTTTCTCCAAGTTTGTTTGGGAACAGCGTACACACTATATCTTCATTCGGGGCTCTACCCAGACATGCCATAAGATGCTTCTGGACATGACGGACTGGATCTCCTTCGCCATCATACTCCTTAATCTCGGGGATACCCAGCCCTGGCGGGGCGAGGGTGTCTATTAGTCGGGGAACGAAGGGATGAGTGGATCGATCCCTCAGCTCCGATACCAGCGGTTTCTGTTCTCCCATACAGATGTTCACGATCTTTACCACCTGGTCGGGAGTGATGGGACCATTCAGGGGAATGGTCCTGTGCTGTATTGGTCCTGGCCCATCAACCACGAACCTTTCCGGCTGACCGGTTGCCCTACCTCTGTCCTGGCCTCGGGGCGGGGCTTCCTGCGCATTCTGACCCTCTGTCGGTAGGGTTGCTTCCTCCAGCGGGGGCATCTCCTCCTGCCTTCTGGCAGCCTCCCTTCGGTCCAAGAGAGCCTCTACAGCCGCCAGAAACATGGGCATGGCCTCGGCCACGGCCCTCGTCAAATCTGCAGCTGGGGGAGCCTCCTGCCCCCTGTTATCCTGGTGTTGAGGGGCAACGTCTTCGGGATGCGATCCATTGTGTCCTCCTGTCTGGGAGAGCTCAGCCGGGGGATGGTTATGGTTTTCTCCTTGTTCTGGTACTGAATTCAGGTTCGTTGCAGCGGGGTGACGGGAACCACCGGATTGTCCCCTTCTGTTCTTGCCAGCCGCCATCGATTGAGTAGAAGGCATATCAGTTTTTTGTTTGCTTCCCACAGACGGCGCCAATGTTGGATCACGGTGGAACTCCGGTACGGATCTTGACGACAATCCTAGCTCCTTTGCTCCACGCAATCCTGCAAGAGGGGATAGACCGGGCGGTGACCCAGAATCCCTCTCCGATGCTTAAATGAGTACTTCGTCTGACTGGCAAGTAACAGATATCAAAGTGTATTCAACTCAACGTAACGTGATCTGAGGTGACTTCCTGCCCTTTTATAGGCAAAGAGATGCCTCAGGTACCTGGCGAACCGTAAGGGGTGGTTAGCCCGTATCCCGTATATCTCGTACGTGATCTCGCATATCTTAGCCATGCCCCGCGTATCTCGGCCACGATCCGTGTATCTTAACCACGTTCCGTATATCTCGGCCACGCCCCGCATATCTTGGCTTTATCCTCTGATAACGAGTCCCGACTCCCGTCGGGGACTCCAGAGTTATCTCGTTGTGTCACCGCTCGGGGCCCCTCGTCATCGTGACAGGGCCAATCATTCTCAGAGATTCATCATCGGGGCCTACTTAAAGGCTTCTCATCGGGAGCTTCCAGCTCCACTGTCGGGACCGACTCTGTCGGGACCTTGCTTCGTCGGGACTCCCCTCATCGGGACCCTTCTCCTAGGTCATCTTGACCTTTACTCTGGGCCTGGTGGGCCTGTTTGCCGTTTCCTCGCCGTTAAAGGGACTGACGGCTATTAGTCGGACCCATCAGGTATCTAGAATGACTGGAAAAGTGGAAACAAGAACAGATATAATTTGATCGTTATGAGCAAATCCAAAATCTTTGTAGACATAAGCAATCATTAGTTCCCAACCATGGGGCGAGTGGAATCCGATACAAAAATCCGTTAATAAAAGAATAGAAAAAGCTTTTATTGTGTCACTTAAGTTATATAGGAATTCTTGCATCCAAGAGTTAAGAATGAGAAGTTCTTTATTACCCAGAATAGAATAACCGCGGAAAATAATAAAACAGATTATATTTGTCGATAAGTGAAAAATTGTATGGATATGATCCTCATTGCGCATCTTGATCAAGTGGACCATTTCTTTGTGGATTCCTATACGAAGTGTTTGTAGATGTGTTTCCGGGTATTCGTTTATCATTTCGTCCAAGAGTAAGAGTTCCTCTAATTCTATGAATTTGTCTAGAATACTCTTTTCTTGCATATCAGTCAAAAAAGTTTCCGATTGCATAGTATTCCACCAATTAGTAACCCAAGATTCAAGACCTTTATTAAATAAGAGGGAGATCCACCAGGGAAAAAAGACTATAGATATAAGACATAGAAGCGGAAGAATTTTTTTTTTTTTTGCCATTTTTTCATCTGTCAATTTGAATTGTTAATGAACCCACCCCCTTCGACGAATCTCTGCGATCTAATCTTTTTCTATCAACCATAAGTTCTATTCCAAGGCCGCGAGCCTATGAATCTATTCCCCACTTTTATTTGGAATTCGGCGGTTAGTACTTGAATCTAGAAAGAATACAGAAATAGAATAAGAGCCGACTTCGAATGCAAAAAGAATTCAAAAAATATTTTTTCCAGATACCTTAATTGATCAAATTAGAAGCTTTTTCAATGAATCCCAGAAAGAACCACGTCCAGTAATGAATATTATTTTTATTTCCAGCCAAAGGAATCCCCTTTCTATCAAAATGGAAAAAATTGCATTTCGAAAAAAAAAAAGAAAGCTCGATTGACAAAAAAAAAGAGAGAGAATTTACAAGATCTATCTGTATCTAACGTATCAATTAATTCCTATTGAAAATAAAAAGATCAATTTTTTATTCCGAAATGTTTTGACATGCTAGATGAATCCATTATTTCGATTTGTTACTTGTTTTTTACTTCTTTTCGAACAAAAAAAGTTTCGTTTTATTTTATCACTGTTCCGCATACGTCTCCTTTATCTCGAATGCACGTTTTGAAAAAACTTTAAGCTATGCTATAGCAAAAAAGATAATTCTTGAATTGTTTCCCTACTGCGAAGAAAGAGTTTCTTCTTCAGTTCAAGTAAATTTCAAAAAACTTCAATTGGTACGCGCAAGAAATAGGCCAATTCGGCAGCTTTTTGCTCAATTTGTCGCGGAGTCAAATTATCATCACTACGCGTCAAGGGAATGGCCCCCTGCCCTTTTATTTCCATATAAAGGACACGACGAGCATAAATACCCTCTTTAACTTCTATTCTGATGGATTGAATATCTTTCATACGGAATCGTAGGAAGATACGACGATTTTTTCCCGGGAATCCCCAACGAAAAATACACACTATTCCTTCTTTTCTATCGAATCGATCATAGCCACTACCCACATTCCAAGAAATTGTGCACCACAAATAAGAACTAATAAAGAGACCTGCGATTCCGTAGAAAGACATCACGAGCCCCTGTGGAAAAAAATGGATTTGCTGAGACGAAACTAAAGATATCAAATTCTTACCTAGATAACTTGAAGTTCCAACCGATACGAATCCTAATGAACCTATAAAAGGATAAAGGCCCAGCAGAAATTACTTATTTTTCGAGACCCCGCTACAAGTTCTATCCATATATGTTCTGATCGCCAACTCATACTAGATCCAGTTGCATTTTATTGGAATTTTGAAAATAGTCCAAATGGATTTGACTTTTCTTTTTTTGTTTCCGAAGTAACACTCATCAACTAGCGCCATTCTGATGGAACCCTTGCGAAGTAATTCATCGAATTGGTTAGGGCTAAAATAATAACATCCAATTTCTAGGATCTCCTATGGATATATCTACATATAGATAGATTGACTTTATATTTCAGCTATCCGCCCCGATTCCGATGAAAATAGTCATAACTCATTTATCCATATCATATACTTAGCCATACAAAAGAGCTCCTTCGTTTCTGTTCGCAAGAAGCCACATTACCCTACTATATTAAAGAGATATTCGTATTATCTATATCGAAGTCTTAATTGAAAAGAATAGATCAGGTTCGGGCCCATTGGATCTAAACAATCTTGTTGTTTTCAACATGAAGAGATAAAGAAGCCATTGCAATTGCAGGAAATACTAGGCCCACTAAAGGCACAAAAATAGAGGGGAAGTCTGTCATAGAATGGGGTACCTCGATGGAATATTTTGACTTGTTATTGTTATAAAAATATCTTAAAGAATTCGATTTCGTATATAATTATACTAAGTATATCTAAGTGAGTATATATAATAAATAAGTGCAAGGAGTGTATAATTAAATATTTGAGACTTATTCATCTTCATCTTTCTACATGAAATACAAAAATAGATCTAGGATAATCCATTCTTGTCGTCAAATTCGAATTCTAATTTTGATTTCCGTTTTGATTTTTTATTTCTTACAAACAAGTTCCCGAAAGATTCATTAGGATTCGATCCAACAACGTGGATTCTTAGTCAAACTAAAGATTTCTCGGGAGATATCGTAGAAAGATACTCTTTCTTTTCTCTACAAGAAGGAAAAAGAAAATGCAATTTATTTGACTAATTGGAATTGCGCATTGCATAAGGAAAGGATGCATTTTTTTTTATCTTGTTCCTGGGGAGTTCCTGATTACTAATCAGGAATATCGATCAAAAAAAGAATTGTCCGCACGATTCTTTCTACAATTGACAAATCCAATTGAATCTTATTTCAACAAAAATACATTTTTTTTTACTTTGATTCAGGTAAATCAATTTCACTTAGGGCGCCACCGAAATGAATATTAATTATGAATATTCATTACTTGAGAATTCAAAGGAACAAAACCGTGAAAATTCAATAACTCACTCAAAACACCCTTTAAAGGATTGCGTGGTACAATTGGGTCGAATAAGCCCTTATCGAATAAATATTCAGCCGTTTGTGAACCTTCAGGTACTTCAATATTCAATGTTTGTTCAATTACTCTTTTACCTGCGAATGCGATGTAGGCATCAGGTTCTGCAATAATGATATCCCCCAACATCCCAAAGCTAGCCGTCACACCACACGTAGTGGGAGATGTAAGGATAGATACATAGAATAACTTTTTATTTGATTGATAATCATATAAAGCAGAAGATATTTTAGCCATTTGCATCAAGCTCAAACTCCCTTCTTGCATACGTGCCCCTCCGGAAGCACACACTAGAATAAGAGGTAAAAATTGATTGGTAGCATACTCGATCAAACGGGTTATTCTCTCGCCGACTACGGATCCCATACTACCCCCCATAAACTGAAAATCCATAATTCCAATTGCTATGGGAATACCGTTTAGTTGACCTGTGCCCGTTTGAACAGCTTCGGATAATCCTGTCTCTCTTTGATAAGAAGCAATCCGATCTTTATAAGGGTCTTCCTCCGAATGAAATTCAATAGGATCTAGAGAAAACAGGCCTTCATCCATAGGAGCCCAAGTATCTGGATCAAGCAAAAGGTCGATTCGGTCTGAACTTTGCATTTTCAAATGAGCTCCACATTGTTCACAAATATTCATTTTGGACTTAAAAAATTTCTTATAATTTTTTTTTTCTTATAATTTCTTATAATTTAATCCATAACAATGTTCACATTGAACCCATAAATGCCTATATTTCAATTTTGGAGTCGACTTGGTATCGGAATCGGTATCGGAATTAGGATCGAAATCGGAATCGGAATCGGAATTAGGATCGAAATCGGAATCGAATCGGAATTAGGATCGGTATCGGAATTAGGATCGGTATCGGAATTAGGATCGAAATCGGAATCGATATCGGAATTAGTAGAATTTTCTGTTATATTGAAATCAATAGTATTCTCGAAAGTTCTTATATAGGAGCTGCCCCCCTCATTACTTTCACCCCAAATGTAACTATAAATGTAGCTCTCGCGGGAATTGTCACTACCACTTAAAACGGGCGCCTCAATACAGATTTGAGAACGAAGATAAGAGTCAATGCAACTATTAATGTGAGTATTCCAAAGAGAAATCAAATTCCAATAAGAAAAAAAAGAACTCTCTAGTTCACTCAGGAAAGAGGGATCATTGTCAATCTTAAAAATTTGATTTTGAATATCAAAATAGATGGAATAAATACCCCTATTACTATCGCTAACTAAAAAGGTGTCATCAGAGATCAAATTCCGAATGTCCCTGACACCCACTAAAGGATCAACATTACTGTAACTAGAACTATCACTCCAACTATGAATATTTTTATATGTATCATTTCTAACCGGATCTTCGCTTACACCGGTATTTTCAATAGGAGGACCAAGCCTTGCGATTGATTTACTTAGACCACGCCTGTATTCGAATTTCCCTTTAGACAACGTCGAATTGAACCACCATTTTTTCATAGAATCTTCTTGTCCCTATTTCCATGAAAATACAATAGATGAATAGTCATTCGATGAAAAATCATTTGAATATTTCATTTCATATCAGAATAAGCATATGGATCTAATCACAAGCACGAGGATGATTAACTACTAAAATGAGGAGTGAGAAAAAAAGGATTCTCTTTTTTTTTTTTTTGAGAACCGGGAGTCTTACTGCCCTATAACTATGGAGGATATGAGAGTTATGATGGAATATTATTATCCATTTTGATTAGTATGAATTCTTATTAGTATGTATAATACTATAAATATTTAATAGAGTTTTCAAATTAAAAATCTAACAAAATAGGGATTTCCTTATCTTGTGTCAAATTCGAATAAAAAAAAAAAGAAATATTGCTTTTCTCTTATGATCTTATGAATCGTTTTTTTTTGTAAAATCTCGTTTATTACTAAGGACTCCGTTTCTATTCCAACACGGAACGAAAAGGACAAAATACAGGATGGGTAGAAGAAGTTGGAATACTTGACTCGATTCATGATCCGAAACTAACGAATAGAAAAGAATACGCCAATCCTAAAGATCCATGGGATTTGTTGTGGACCCAAGACAACAAATAATAGAAGCACTTGAATTATTTATTTTTCTTGTCTAGTTTATATCTAGATCTATATGTATTATCTATCTATAATAGACTCTTTGGATTCGGCCCAATCCTTTTAGTAAAAGGATTGAGCCGAGTTTAGTGGAATTGCAATTCAATTACGAGAACGAACGGAAATTAATGGATTACAAAGTATCCATTGCTTGGAATTCAAACTTGATCTCTTTCCATACTTCACAAGCAGCAGCTAGTTCCGGACTCCATTTGCAAGCCTCACGTATAATTTCATTACCCTCACGAGCAAGATCACGCCCCTCATTACGAGCTTGTACGCATGCTTCTAGAGCTACTCGATTCGCTACAGCACCCGGTGCATTTCCCCAAGGGTGTCCTAAAGTTCCACCACCAAATTGTAGTACGGAATCATCTCCAAAGATTTCGGTCAGAGCAGGCATATGCCAAACGTGAATACCTCCTGAAGCCACAGGCAAAACACCAGGTAGAGAGACCCAATCTTGAGTGAAATAAATACCGCGGCTTCGGTCTTTTTCAATAAAATCATCACGTAGTAAATCAACAAAGCCTAAAGTAATATCTCTTTCTCCTTCAAGTTTCCCTACTACGGTACCTGAGTGAATATGATCTCCACCAGACATACGTAAGGCTTTAGCTAGTACACAAAAGTGTATACCATGATTTTTCTGTCTATCAATAACTGCATGCATTGCACGGTGGATGTGAAGAAGTAGACCGTTATCTCGGCAATAATGAGCTAAGCTAGTATTTGCAGTGAATCCCCCTGTTAAGTAGTCATGCATTACGATGGGAACTCCCAATTCTCTGGCAAATACAGCCCTTTTGATCATTTCTTCGCATGTACCCGCAGTAGCATTCAAGTAATGCCCTTTGATTTCACCAGTTTCAGCCTGTGCTTTATAAATTGCTTCGGCACAAAATAAGAAACGATCTCTCCAACGCATAAATGGTTGTGAGTTGACGTTTTCATCATCCTTGGTAAAATCAAGCCCACCACGAAGACATTCATAAACAGCTCTACCGTAGTTCTTAGCGGATAACCCTAATTTCGGTTTAATGGTACATCCCAATAGGGGACGGCCATACTTGTTTAACTTATCTCTCTTAACTTGGATGCCATGAGGCGGGCCTTGGAAAGTTTTAACATATGCAGGAGGGATTCTCAGATCCTCCAGACGTAGAGCACGCAGGGCTTTGAACCCAAATACATTACCCACAATAGAAGTAAACATATTAGTAACAGAACCCTCTTCAAAAAGGTCTAAGGGATAAGCTACATAACATATATATTGATTCTCTTCTCCCGCAACAGGCTCGATGTGGTAGCATCTTCCTTTATAACGATCAAGGCTAGTAAGCCCATCGGTCCACACAGTTGTCCAGGTACCAGTAGAAGATTCGGCAGCTACTGCAGCCCCTGCTTCCTCAGGCGGAACTCCAGGTTGAGGAGTTACTCTGAATGCTGCCAAGATATCAGTATCTTTGGTTTCATATTCAGGAGTATAATAAGTCAGTTTATAATCTTTAACGCCGGCCTTGAATCCAACACTTGCTTTAGTCTCTGTTTGTGGTGACATAAGTCCCTCCCTACAACTCATGAATTAAGAATTCTCACAACAACAAGGTCTACTCGACA